>CAKXYN010000234.1:0-1227780 GCA_935064755.1 Tragelaphus eurycerus
AACTCTCCTCCCTCCCCCCTTCCCACACCATCCCTCCAGGTCATCTCAGTGTTCCAGTCCCAGGCATCTGTTATAGGGCATCGTACCTGGACTGACTCGTTTCAGATATGATATTATACATATTTCAATGCTATCCTCCCCAATCATCCCACCCTCTCCCAGTCCCAGAGTCCAAAAGTCTGTTCTATACATCAGTGTCTCTTTTGCTGTCTCATAAATAGAGTTATTTTTACCATCTTTCTAAATTCCATATATATGTGTTAGTATACTGTATTGGTGTTTTTGTTTCTGGCTTACTTCACTCTGTATAATAGGCTCCAGTTCCATCCACCTCCTTAGAACTGATTCAAATGTATTCTTTTTAATGGCTGAGTAATACTCCATTGTGTATATGTACCACAGCTTGCTTATCCATTCATCTGTGGATGGACATCTAGGTTGCTTCCACGTTCTGGCTATTGTAAACAGTGCTGCTATGAACATTGGGGTACACGTGTCTCTTTCAATTCTGCATTTCTCAGTGTGTATGCCCAGCAGTGGGATTGCTGGATCATAAGGCAGTTCTATTCCCAGTTTTTTGAGGAATCTCCATACTGTTCTCCATAGTGGCTGTACTAGTTTGCATTCCCACCAACAGTGTAAGAGGGTTCCCTTCTCTCCACACCCTCTCCAGCATTTATTGCTTGTGGACTTTTGGATCGCAGCCATTCTGACTGGCGTGAAATGGTATCTCATAGTGGTTTTGATTTGCATTTCTCTGATAATGAGTGATGTTGAGCATCTTTTCATGTGTTTGTTAGCCATCTGTATGTCTTCTTTGGAGAAATGTCTATTTACTTCTTTGGCCCATTTTTTGATTGGGTCGTTTATCTTTCTGGAATTGAGCTGTAGAAGTTGCTTGTATATTTTTGAGATTAGTTGTTTGTCTGTTGCTTCATTTGCTATTATTTTCTCCCATTCTGAAGGCTGTCTTTTCAGCTTGCCTATAGTTTCCTTTGTTGTGCAGAAGCTTTTAAGTTTGATTTTATTTCCGATATTCTGGGAGGTGGGTCATAGAGGATCCTGCTGTGATGTAAGTCAGAGAGTGTTTTGCCTATGTTTTCCTCTAGGAGTTTTATGGTTTCTGGTCTTACATTTAGATCTTTAATCCATTTTGAGTTTATTTTTGTGTATGGTGTTAGAAAGTGTTCTAGTTTCATTCTTTTACAAGTGTTCAACCAGTTTTCCCAGCACCACTTTTTAAAAAGATTGTCTTTAATCCATTGTATATTCTTGCCTCCTTTGTCAAAGATAAGGTGACCATATGTTCGTGGATTTATCTCTGGGCTTTCTATTTTGTTCCATTGATCTATATTTCTGTCTTTGTGCCAGTACCATACTGTCTTGATGACTGTAGCTTTATAGTAGAGCCTGAAGTCAGGCAGGTTGATTCTTCCAGTTCCGTTCTTCTTTCTCAAGATAGCTTTGGCTATTCGAGGTTTTTTGTATTTCCATACAAATTGAGAAATTATTTGTTCTAGTTCTGTGAAGAATACTGTTGGTAGCTTGATGGGGATTGCATTGAATCTATAAATTGCTTTGGGTAGTATACTCATTTTCACTATATTGATTCTACCAATCCATGAACATGGTATATTTCTCCATCTATTAGTGTCCTCTTTGATTTCTTTCACCAGTGTTTTATAGTTTTCTTATATAGGTCTTTAGATTCTTTAGGAAGATATATTCCTAAGTATTTTATTGTTTTCATTGCAATGGTGAATGGAATTGTTTCCTTAATTTCTCTATTTTCTCGTTATTAGTGTACAGGAATGCAAGGGATTTCTGTGTGTTAATTTTATATCCTGCAACTTTACTATATTCATTGATTAGTTTTAGTAATTTTCTGGTGGAATCTTTAGGGTTTTCTACATAGAGGATCATGTCATCTGCAAACAGTGAGAGTTTTACTTCTTCTTTTCCAATTTGGATTCCTTTTATTTCTTTTTCTGCTCTGATTGCTGTGGCCAAAACTTCCAAAACTATGTTGAATAGTAATGGTGAAAGTGGGCATCCTTGTCTTGTTCCTGACTTTAGAGGAAATGCTTTCAGTTTTTCACCATTGAGGATAATGTTTGCTGTGGGTTTGTCATATATAGCTTTTATTATGTTGAGGTATGTTCCGTCTATTCCTGCTTTCTGGAGAGTTTTTATCATAAATGGATGTTGAACTTTGTCAAAGGCTTTCTCTGCATCTATTGAGATAATCATATGGTTTTTATTCTTCAGTTTGTTAATGTGGTGTATTATGTTGATTGATTTGCGGATATTGAAGAATCCTTGCATTCCTGGGATAAAGCCCACTTGGTCATGGTGTATGATCTTTTTAATGTGTTGTTGGATTCTGATTGCTAGAATTTTGTTAAGGATTTTTGCATCTATGTTCATCAGTGATATTGGCCTGTAGTTTTCTTTTTTTGTGGCATCTTTGTCAGGTTTTGGTATTAGGGTGATGGTGGCCTCATAGAGTGAGTTTGGAAGTTTGCCTTCCTCTGCAATTTTCTGGAACAGTTTGAGTAGGATAGGTGTTAGGTCTTCTCTAAATTTTTGGTAGAATTCAGCTGTGAAGCCGTCTGGGCCTGGGCTTTTGTTTGCTGGAAGATTTCTGAATACAGTTTCAATTTCCGTGCTTGTGATGGGTCTGTTAAGATTTTCTATTTCTTCCTGATCCAGTTTTGGAAAGTTGTACTTTTCTAAGAATTTGTCCATTTCTTCCACATTGTCCATTTTATTGCCATATAATTGCTGATAGTAGTCTCTTATGATCCTTTGTATTTCTGTGTTGTCTGTTGCGATCTCTCCATTTTCATTTCTAATTTTATTGATTTGATTTTTCTCCTTTGTTTCTTGATGAGTCTGGCTAATGGTTTGTCAATTTTATTTACCCTTTCAAAGAACCAGCTTTTGGCTTTGTTGATTTTTGCTATGGTCTCTTTTGTTTCTTTTGCATTTATTTCTGCCCTAATTTTTAAGATTTCTTTCGTTCTACTAACCTTGGGGTGCTTCATTTCTTCCTTTTCCAGTTGCTTTAGGTGTAGAGTTAGGTTATTTATTTGACTTTTTTCTTGTTTCTTGAGGTATGCCTGTATTGCTATGAACTTTCCCCTTAGGACTGCTTTTACAGTGTCCCACAGGTTTTGGGTTGTTGTGTTTTCATTTTCATTCGTTTCTATGCAGAATTTGATTTCTTTTTTGATTTCTTCTGTGATTTGTTGGTTATTCAGGAGTGTGTTGTTCAGCCTCCATATGTTGGAATTTTTAAAAGTTTTTCTCCTGTTATTGAGATTTACTCTTACTGCATTGTGGTCAGAAAAAATGCTTGGAATGCTTTCAATTTTTCTGAACTTACCAAGGCTAGATTTATGGCCCAGGATGTGGTCTATCCTGGAGAAGGTTCCATGTGCGCTTGAGAAAAAGGTGAAATTCATTGTTTTGGGATGAAATGTCCTATAGATATCAGTTAGGTCTAACTGGTCTATTGTATCATTTAAAGTTTGTGTTTCCTTGTTAATTTTCTGTTTAGTTGATCTACCCATTGGTGTGAGTGGGGTATTAAAGTCTCCCACTATTATTGTGTTATTGTTGATTTCTCCTTTTATACTTGTTAATATTTGTCTTACATATTGTGGTGCTCCTATGTTGGGTGCATATATATTTATAACTGTTATATCTTCTTCTTGGATTGATCCTTTGATCATTATGTAGTGACCTTCTTTGTCTCTTTTCACAGCCTTTGTTTTAAAGTCTATTTTATCTGATATGAGTATTGCTACACCTGCTTCTTTTGGTCCCTATTTGCATGGAAAATCTTTTTCCAGCCCTTCACTTTCAGTCTGTATGTGTCCCCTGTTTTGAGGTGGATCTCTTGTAGACAACATATGTAGGGGTCTTATTTTTGTATCCATTGAGCCAGTCTCTGTCTTTTGGTTGGGGCATTCAACCCATTTACATTTAAGGTAATTATTGATAAATATGATCCCGTTGCCATTTACTTTGTTGTTTTGGGTTTGAATTTATATATCCTTTTTGTGTTTCCTGTCTAGAGAATGTCCTTTAGTATTTGTTGGAGAGCTGGTTTGTTGCTGCTGAATTCTCTCAGCTTTTGCTTGTCTGTAAAGGTTTTGATTTCTCCTTCATATTTGAATGAGATCCTTGCTGGGTACAATAATCTGGGCTGTAGGTTCTTTTCTTTCATCTCTTTAAGTATGTCTTGCCATTCCCTCCTGGCTTGAAGAGTTTCTATTGAAAGATCAGCTGTTATCCTTATGGGAATTCCCTTGTGTGTTATTTGTTGTTTTTCCCTTGCTGCTTTTAATATTTGTTCTTTGTGTTTGATCTTTGTTAATTTGATTAATATGTGTCTTGGGGTGTTTCGCCTTGGGTTTATCCTATTTGGGACTCTCTGGGTTTCTTGGACTTGAGTGATTATTTCCTTCCCCATTTTAGGGAAGTTTTCAACTATTATCTCCTCTAGTATCTTCTCATGGTCTTTCTTTTTGTCTTCTTCTTCTGGGACTCCTATGATTCGAATATTGTAATGTTTAAAATTGTCCTGGAGGTCTCTGAGATTGTCCTCATTCCTTTTAATTCGTTTTTCTGTTTTCTCCTCTGATTCATTTAATTCTGCCATTCTATCTTCTGATTCACTAATTCTATCTTCTGCCTCTGTTATTCTACTATTTGTTGCCTCCAGAGTGTTTTGGATCTCATTTATTGCATTATTCATTATATCTTGACTCTTTTTTATTTCTTCTAGGTCCTTGTTAAATCTTTCTTGCATCTTCTCAATCCTTTTCTCCAGGCTATTTATCCATGTTTCCATTTTGCTTTCCAGATTTTGGATTAATTTCACTATCATTATTCGGAATTCTTTATCAGGTAGGTTTGCTATTTCTTCCTCTTTTGTTTGGTTTGGTGGGCATTTATTCTGTTCCTTTACCTGCTGGGTATTCTTCTTTCTCTTCATCTTGTTTAAATTGCTGAGTTTAGGGTGTCTTTACTGTATTCTGGTAGTCTGTGGAGTTCTCTTTATTGTGGCGTTTCTGCACTATATGTGGGTTTGTACCGGTGGCTAGTCGAGGTTTCTTGTTTATGGAAGCTTGTGTCGATGTTCTAGTGGGTGGAGCTGGATTTCTTTTCTCTGGGGTGTGGTGGAGTGTCTAGTGGTGAATTATGAGATGTCTATGATTTTGAGGTTGCTTTGTGTAGCCTGTGAATTGGAGGTCAGGGCTGTGTTCTTGTTTTTCTAGAGAATTTGCTTGGTATGTCTTGCCGTGGAACTTGCTGGTCTTTGTGTGATGCTTGGTTTCAGTGTAGGTATGGAGGCATTTGATGAGCTCCTGTCAATTAATGTTTCGTGGGATCAGGGTTTGGACTTAAGCCTCCTGCTTCCTGTTATCGGTCTTATTTTTACAGTAGTCTCAAAAAGTTCATCTTCTATACTGCATTCCACAACTAGACTGCTCAGAGATGTTCACGGAGTTATACAGAGAAGGAGAAAGGAGGAAGGAGACAGAGGTGGTCAGGAGGATAAAAGCAGGGAATGTAAAGGAGAGAGACAGATCCAGTCAGTAATCAGTAAAGAAAAGAAAAAGGAAAGAAAAAAAGCAAAGGACAAAAAGAAAAAAAAAAAAAAAAACAGGGTTGCAAAAGTTATATCTAAAAGTGGAGATTAAAGAAGTATTAGAGGATAAAAAAAAAAAAAAAAAAAAAAAAAAAAAAAAAAAAAATATTTTTTTTTTTTTTTTTATTAAAAAAAAAAAATATTTTTAAATATATATATATTAAAAAAAAAAAAAAAAAAAAAAAATATTATAATAATAAAAATAATATAAATTTTTTTATTTTTTTTTTTTTTTTGTTTTTTTTTTTTTTTTTTTTTTTTTTTTTTTTTCTTTTTCATTTTCTCTATTTCTCTTTTCCCTTTTTTTTTTTTTTTGTCTTTATAGTCCTTTGTTCTGTGCACAGGCCCCGCAGTGTCGTGGGCTAGGGCTGGCCTCTCCAGTGGTCGGCGCTGCAGTCTGGTCTGCCAGCCCAAACTACTCCTGGCGGAAATGCCCCACGCCGCAATGGAAGGCGGGGGGAGTGGCCGGCGGGGGAGCGGCGACGAGGGGATGGTTCGCGCGGGAACGGTCGGCGGTGGGGGGCGACCCGCGCGGGAGCCGCCGGCGTGGCGGGGGCGGCCCTCGAGGGAGCCGCCGGCGCAGGGGGCGGGGGCACGCCCGCCCGCGAGCGGCTGGCAGGGGGGAGTGTCCCACGTGGGAGCAGCCCACGGCGTCTCCCAGCCCAGCCCCGGCTTGCTAATGGTGGAAGCGGGCATTTGCGATGATGCCTCTCCGCTGCAGAAGCTACCGCAGGGCTCGTAGTCTGTGGGTCTTAATTGTTCAATTGTTTTCCTCCCTGTTATGATATTCTCCGTGCTTCCTAGGTTCGGCACAGACTCTGCAGGGAGAGTGTTTCCCGGTGTTTGGAAACTTCTCTTTTTCTTTTAAGACTCCCTTCCCCGGACATAGGTCCGCCCCTCCCTCTTTGTCTCTCTTTGCCTCTCTTTGCCTTTTACACTCTCTCCCTACCTCCTTTAGAAGGCAATGAGTTGCTTTTCTGGGTGTCCGATGTCCTCTGCCGGCATTCCGAAGCTGTTTGAGGAATTTACTTGGCGTTTAGATGTCCCCTTGATGAATTTGTGGAGGAGAAAGTGTATTCCCCATCTTAATCCTCTGCCACCTTAACCGGAAGGCCCCCCTTGCTGCTTTTAATATTTGTTCTTTGTGTTTGACCTTTGTTAATTTGATTAATATGTGTCTAGGGATGTTTCACCTTGGGTTTGTCCTTTTGGGGACTGTCTGGGTTTCTCAGACTTGAGTAACTAGTTCCTTCCCCATTTTAGGGAAATTTTCAACTATTATCTCAAGTATTTTCTCATGGTCTTTCTTTTTGTCTTCTTCTTCTGGGACTCCTATGATTCAAATATTGGGGCATTTAACATTGTCCCAGAGGTCTCTGAGGTTGTCCTCATGTCTTTTAATTATTTTTCTTTTTTTCCTCTCTGCTTCATTTATTTCTACCATTCTATCTTCTACCTCACTTATCCTATCTTCTGCCTCCATTATACTACTGTTTGTTCCCTCCATAGCGTTTTTTATCTCATTTATTGCATTATTCATTATATATTGACTCTTTTATTTCTTCTAAGTCGTTGTAAAACCTTTCGTCCATCTGCTCAATCCTTGTCTCCAGGCTATTTATCTGTAACTCCATTTTGTTTTCAAGATTTTTGATCATTTTCACTATCATTATTTGGAATTCTTTATCAAGTAGATTCCCTATCTTTTCCTCTCTTGTTGGTTTGGTGAGCATTTATCTTGTTCCTTTACCTGCTGAGTATTTCTCTTCATTTTCATCTTGTTTATATTGCTGTGCTTGGGGTGGCCTTTCTGTATTCTGTCAGTTTGTGATTCCTCTTTATTATGGAGGTTCCTCACTGTGGGTGAGGTTGGGCGGGTGCCTTGTCAAGGTTTCCTGGTTAGGGAAGCTTGTGTCGGTGTTTTGGTGGGTGGGGCTGGATTTCTTCTTTCTGGAGTGCAATGAAGTGTCCATTAGTGAGTTTTGAGATGTCAGTGGGTTTGGTGTGACTTTGGCCAGTCTGTGTATTGAAGCTCAGGGCTATGTTCCTGTGTTGCTGGAGAATTTGCATGGTGTGTCTTGCTCTGGAATTTGTTGGTTCTTGGGTGATGCTTGGTTTCATTGTAGGTATGGAGGTTTTTGATGAGCTCTTATCAATTAATGTTCCCTGGAGTCAGGAGTTCTCTGGTGTTCTCAGGATTTGGATTTGAGCCTCCTGCGTCTGGTTTTTCAGTCTTATTCTTAGAGTAGCCTCAAGACTTCTCCATCTATACAGCACCGATAATATAGGTGCTGATGAAAGTTTCTGCACAGTGACGGACACACGGACAGTTACACAGAGTTACACATAGAAGAGAAGAGGGAGGACGGAGACAGAGGAGGTCAGGAGGATAAAAGAGGAATCAAAAAGAGAGAGACAGATCTAGCCAGTAATCAGTTCCTTAAGTGTTCTCCACAACCCAGAACACACAAGCAGATTCACAGAGTTGGGTAGAGAAGAGAAGGGGGACGGAGGAGATAGAGGTGACCTGGTGGAGAAAAAGGAGAGTCAAAAGGGGAAGAGAGCAATCAAGACAGTAATCTCACTTCCAAATAAAAATGGGTACTGAAGATTGGGTTCTTAAAGGTAGAAAATTGATAACAAATACCAAAAAGCAAAGATTCAAAATCTAGAGTAGAAGTTAGATTCTCAAAAATACAATATTATAAGCTCCAGTTTCATCCACCTCTTTAGAACTGATTCAAATGCATTCTTTTTAATGACTGAGTAATACTCCATTGTGTATATGTACCACAGCTTTCTTATCCATTCATCTGCTGGTGGGCATCTAGGTTGCTTCCATGTCCTGGCTATTATAAACAGTGCTGTGATGAACATTGAATCAGTTCTAATGAGGTGGATGAAACTGGAGCCTATTATACAGAGTGAAGTAAGCCAGAAAGAAAAACACCAATATAGTATACTAATGCATATATATGAAATTTAGAAAGATGGTAACCATAACCCTGTATGTGAGACAGCAAAAGAGACACAGATGTATAGAACAGTCTTTTGGACTCTGTGGGAGAGGGAGAGGGTGGGATGATTTGGGAGAATGGCATTGAAACATGTTTAATATCATATAAGAAACTAATCTCCAGTCCAGGTTCAATGCAGGATACAGGATGCTTGGGGCTGGTGCACTGGTGCACTGGGATGACCCAGAGCGATGGTACAGGGAGGGAATTGGGAGGGGGTTCAGGATGGGGAGCACATGTACACCCATGGTGGATTCATGCTGATGTATGGCAAAACCAATACAATATTGTAAAGTAATTAGCCTCCAATTAAAATAAATAAATTTAAATTAAAAACATACAATATTAAAAAAAACAAAGTCACAAAAGTTATTATATATATGTGTGTGTGTGTGTGTGTGTGTTTGTGTGTGTGTGTGTGTGTGAAGTTTGCTTTAAAAATAAGGTCTTTTTTTTGCAAGGTAATAGGATATAAAAATGAAAATTAAAGGAGTAATAGAGGACTTAAAAATTTAAATTTAAAAAATGATAATCGTAAATATATATCTAGTACTTTCTCTGGAGCTGTTGCAGACAGTGTGGGGTCAGTTCATTTTTAGATAGTTCCTTGATCCAGCTTGTACTTCTCAAGATCTATAGGTCCTTTCCTATGTAGTCTGTGCTAACTACAGGGTTTTAATCTATTGCACCTGTCACTTCCAAAGCGGTTTCCTCTGTTTATTTTAGCTTCTTCTGTTTGCTGGTCTCTTCAGTGTCTAATTTCCACCCTGACACAAAGGGGCAGTGGTGGTCACTTTTTTTACGCTCATTTGTTCAGTCGTGCTGTGGGGAGGGAGGAACACTGCAAACAAATATCACTGGCATGTGTGGGAAGTGCTCGCAGTGTCTCGGCCACAAGGGATTTGCCTCCACTCACAGCGTATGTGCTTTCCCAGTCTACACTGCTCAGGCTCTAGTTCACTCTTCCAGGAACTGTCTGAGATGGGCCCTGGGTTGCATGCACTTCCCTGGTCTAAGCCACTCAGGTTCAGTTTCTTGGGTACTCCACAAAGGAGACTTGGTTGAGCCTGCATTTTGTCCCCTCCCCAGGTCCGAGCAGCTCAGGTGACCAGGTGCTTGGTGAGCACAGTTGCCCTCAGTTGGAGGCTGAATCTTATTGCCTCCCCGTCCCAGCCACTTAGTTTTCCGGGTGTACAACAGGCGCACCTTCTCAGGTGTGCTCTGTCTCTCTTCTGGGGAGTTGATCTCTGGCTGTGGTCCTCCCAGTGGATGTTGACCATCAAAAATCCCAAGAGGTCTTGGTTATTAATTAAGCCTGTTTGCAGTTTGGTAGAGGATGCCTCTCTGGGGCCGTGATTGCCCTCTTCTGTCTCTGGCTACCCTCGCCTGCCTGTCTCAGGTAGGGGATGGGCCAATCAGTAGCTGGCTAGCTCTGCTCAGCCCTTTGTTCTGTAAGCAGGACTGGCAGTGTCTTAGGTTAGGGCTTTTGTGGGATAGCTATCCCACAGTCTGGGTTGCTATCTCAAGTTAGTTCCCTCAGATTGCCCTCGGGGCATTCAGGCCCAGTCCTTACCCTAAGCAAGGCAGCCTGCACCTCCTTGTCCAGTCCCCACTTGCAGTGTCTGAAGCCCTTCCTCTGAAGCCCTAGTAACCACTGATCTTTGTACTATGTCCAAAGTTTTGTCTTTTTCATCATGTCATATAGTTGGAATCATGGCAAACAGCCTTTTCAAATTGGCTTCTTTCACTTGGCAATATGTATTTAAACTTCTTTCATGTTTTTGTGTGGTTTGATAGCTCATTTCTTTATTAGTGCTAAATAGTATTCCATTGTCAAGTTACACCACATTATTTATCCATTCACCTACTAAAAGACATCTTGATTTCTTCTAAGTTGTAGCAATTATGCACAAAGCTGTTATAAACATCCACGTACAGGTATTTCTGTATATGTAAGTTTTCTACTAAACTATAGGTTGAATGGCATCACCAACTCAATGGACATGAGTTTGAGCAAGCTCCAGGAGTTGGTGATGAACAGGGAAGCCTGACCTGCTGCAGTCCATGGGGTCACAAGTAAGCAACAGATCTGAAGTTTTCTATGGGCTTCCCTGGTGGTTCAGTAGTAAAGAATCCACCTGCAATGCAGGAACTACAGGAATGCAAATTTGATCCCTGGCTCAGGAAGATACCCTGGAGGAAGGCATGGAAACCCACTCCAATATTCTTGCCTGGAGAATCCCATGGACAGAGAAGCCTGGTGGACAGTAGTCCACAGGGTCTCAAAGAGTCAGACATGACTGAAGTGACTTAGCACACACACATGAAGTTTTCAACTCCTTTGTGTAAATACAAAGAATTATGATTGCTATGTGCCATGATAAGATTATGTTTAGTTGTGTGAGAAATTGCCAAACTGTCTCCCAAAGTGGCAATGCCACTTTTCATTCCCGCCATCAGTAAATGAAAGTTCTTGATGTTCTATATCCTTACCAGCAATTGGTGTTGTCAAATTTGGATTATAATCATTCTAATAGGTGTGTAGTAGTATCTCATTGTTTAATTTGCATTTCCCTAATGATGTATGACATGGAGCATCTTTTCATATCCTTATTTGTCATCTGTATTTCTTCTTTGGTGAAGTGTCTGCTAAGGTTTTCAGCGCTTTTAAAAATTGGGTTGTTAGTTTCAGTGTTGAATTTTAAGAGATTTTACATTTTGGATTAAAGTCCTTTATCATATATGTCTTTTGCAAATATTTTCTAGTTTGTAATTTGTCTTTTAATTCTCTTGACATTGCCTTTAGCAGAGCAGAAGTTTTTAATTTTAATGAATCAAAGTTTATCACTTATTTTTATTTCACGGATCATGCTTCTTGTATCTAAAGTCACTGAGAAACCCAAGGTCATCTATATTCTCTCCTACATTATCTTTTGGAGTTTTATAGTTCTGTGTTTTTCAAACAGGCCACCTCATGTGAAGAGTTGACTCATTGGAGAAGACTCTGATCCTGGGAGGGATTTGGGGTAAGAGGAGAAGGGGACGACAGAGGATGAGATGGCTGGATGGCATCACTGACTTGGTGGATGTGAGTCTCAGTGAACTCCGGGAGTTGGTGATGGACAGGGAGGCCTGGCGTGCTGCAATTCAAGGGGTGGCAAAGAGTTGGACACAACTGAGCGACTGATCTGATCTGATCTGATGATTCATTTTGAGTTAATTTTTATGAAATGTATAAGATCCATTTCTTTCTTTCTCTCTCTTTTGCGTATGGATATCCAGTTGTTCTGGCACCAACTGTTGAACATTTTTCTTTACATTGTAATAATTTTAATTTTTATGATTATTATTTTGAATTTTTTGAGTTTTCTACATAAACATTTACTTGTTGTTATTTGGTCAGTTGTGTCCGACTCTTTTTGATCCCATGAACTGTAGCCCACCAGGCTCCTCTGTCCATGGGATATCCCAGGCAGGAATACTGTAATGGATTGTCATTCCCTTCTCTAGGGGATCTTCCCAACCCAGGGATCAAACTTGTGTATCCTGCATTGGCAGGCAGATTCTTTACTTTCTAAGCCACCTGGGAAGCCCATAGAAACATTCATACTGTTGGGCAATAATGAAACTTTGCTTCTAACTTTATATGTTCTTTCTCTATCTTTTCCAAATGCACTATCTAGTGCCTCCAGTACTATATTAAATTGATGTGGTTATAGGATGCGTGTTATCTTATTCCTGATTTTAAAGGGAATGTTTTTAACACTTCACTATAGATTATGGTGTCTGTTGCAGATTTTTAAAACATTTTATTCGTGTATAATTCATGTAACATAAAATCCACCCTTTCAAAGTATATTTTTTAGTGCCTTTTAGTATATTCAGAGAGTACAACCATTGCCACTTTCTAACTCTAGAATATTTTCATCACTCAAACATAAACCCCTTATTCACAATTCTCCCAAACCTCAGTCCCTGGAAACCACTGATCTATTTTTTGTCTGCATAGATTTGCCTATTCTGTACATTTCCCATAAACAGAATCATATAATATGGGGCATTTTGTGTCTGGGTTCTTTCATTTAGTATAATGTTTTAAACGTTACCCATGTTGCATCAAGTATAAGTAATTTATCAGCTTTTATTGATGAATACTAATTCATTATATAGATATACCATTATTTTAAAATCAAATCATCAGCTAATGGATGTTGAGGATATTTCTACCTTTTGGCATTTTTGAATAATGCTGCTATAAATGATTATTGTACAGGTTTTTGCCCAAATACATGTTTTCAATTCTCTCAGATGTATACCCAGGTTATATGACAATTCTATATTTAATTTTTTGAGGAACTGCCAAACTGTTTTCCATATCAGCTTTGCTGTAGATTTTGTAGATACCTTTATTTTCTAAAGTTTGAGAAGTTTCTTCCCCTTTCTAGTTTGCTAAATTATGTTAAAATTATGAATGGATGTTGAATTCTACCAATTTTTTTCTGCCTTTATTGAGTTAATCATATATTTTTTTTTCCTCCATAATATGTAAATGTAGTACACTGCATTAGTAGATTTTCTAATGTTGAGTCAAACTATCATTCTTGGAATAAATCCAACAAGGTTATAATGGCTTGACTAATTTATACATGCCAAAATTCAGGCATTAATAACTTAGTGGGAATTTTTGCATTAATGTTAATGAATATGGGTCCAATACATTTGCTTTTTTAATTTTATTCTTGTGATGGTATACAAATTGTACTGCTTTAAAAAAATATATAATTGGTTTGGAATTTTCCCTTTACTTATTTTCCCCCAGTTTTATTGAGAAATAATTGACATACACAGTTGTATAAGTTTAGGGTGTATAGCTTCTCTGGTGATACAGTGGAAATGCAAGAGAAACAAGAAACACGGGTTCAACCCCTGGGTTGGGAATATTCCCTGGAGAAGGAAATGGCAACCCACTCCAGTATTCTGCCTGGATAATTCCATGTTCAGAGGAGCCTGATGGGCTACAGTCCATGGGGTTACAAAGAGCTGGACACAATTGAGCACTGAGCACAAACATACTGAGCACAAGATGTACAGCATGATGGCTTAACTTACATATATTATGAAATGGTTACCACAATAGGCTGAGCTAATATCCACCTTCTCATATAATGTTTTAACAAAGAAATAAGAAATGAGAAAAGGGAATAAAACTTTCTTATGTGAATTCAGGATATACTGTCTTAACAACATTCATATAAAACATACAGCAATATTAACTGTATATTTATCAAGTTCTGTATTTTATTTCTTGTGCTTACTTATAAGTGGAACTTTATCTTTCAACCACCTGCCTTCAATTCCCACTCCCCTGCCAATTTCTTAAGGTTTGATAGAACATACTTATAAAAATACCTCAGTTTATTGAGTTTTGTGTCATGAGTTCTAAATACTGATTGTATTCCATGAATAATAGCATAAGATGAATAAAATGTTGTATTTTTCTTGCATCAGTTTCAGAAATATTATTTCTTTCGTTTCACCCATGTTTTCAAAATTATTAAGATAAAGTTGTTCATGATAGTCTCTATTTAACTTTTAATATCTCCTGCATCATGCCTTTTCCTATTTTCTAATTACAAAAACCTGGTCCAGGAATTCTGATTTCCAGGATATACCCAGCAAAATTGCATCCACGACTGCAGATACTTTTGAAATTTAGGGAGAAGTGAGACAACAGGAAGTCTGAAATGATGTCACTGTCTTCTGATTATTAGAGAAAATCACATTTGTTTAAAAAAATAAGTTACATGGAAATACATGATTTGAAAAATTTCAGTATCTTATAATTTTTCAATAGGTGTAATCACTGTTAACACATTGGAATATATTCTTCATAGATATCATTTACTTCCATAGGAATGAGATCTCAGTAAATATACTCTTTGAAAACTTTTTAAAATACTTTATTTATTTGGCTGCATTGGGTCCCAGTTGTGGGCACACAGGTTCTTCCATTGTGGCGTGGGTTCAGGAGTTGCAGCACCTGGGCTTATTTGCCCTGAGGCATGTGGGATCTTAGTTCCCCAACAAGGGATCAAATCCATGCCCCCTGTACTGCAAGGTGGATTCTTAACCACTGGATGACCAGGGAAGTCCCTGAAAACATTTTTTTTAAATTTTGTTTTATGTAATATATCTTAGCTACATTTTCATGGTCTAAATGCTGTAATTTAAGAGTACGATAGGCTGCATATTTGACTTCAGTTCAGTTCAGTCTCCAAGTCATGTCCGACTCTTTTAAACCCCATGGACTGCAGCAAGCCAGGCTTCCCTGTCCATCACCAACTCTCAGAGCTTGCTCAAACTCATGTCCAGGAAGTTGGTGATGCCATTCAACCATCTCATCCTCTGTCGTCCCCGTCTGCTCCTGCCTTCAATCTTTCCCAGCATTAGGGTCTTTTCAAAAGAGTCAGTTCTTCACATCAGGTGGCAAAAGTATTGGCGTTTCAGCTTCAACATTAGTCTCTCCAATGAATATTCAGGGTTTATTTCCTTTAGGATTGACTGGTTTCATCTTGCAGTCCAAGGGACTCTCAGGAGTCTTTTCCAACACCACAGTTCAAAAGTATCAATTCTTTGGTGCTCAACTTTCCCTACGGTCCAACTTTCACATCCATACATGACTACTGAAAAAAACATATTTTGACTAGATGGACCTTTGTTGGCAAAGTAACATCTCTGCTTTTTAAGATTCTGTCTAGGTTAGTCATAACTTTTCTGTCAAGGAGCAAGCATCTTTTAATTTCATGGCTGCAGTCACCATCTGCAGTGATTTTGGAGCTTAAGAAAATAAAGTTTCTACCTATTTCCATTATTTACCCATCTATTTGACATGAAGTGATGGAACTGAATGCCATGATCTTAGTTTAAGAATGTTGAGTTTTTCATTTTCTTTTTTTCCACTCTCCTCTTTCACTTTCATCAAGAGGCTCTTCTGTTCCTCTCCAATTTCTGCCATAATGCTGGTGTCATCTGCATATCTGAGGTTATTTATATTTCTTCTGACAATCTTGATCCCAGCTTGTGCTTCATCCAGCCTGGCATTTTGCACAATGTACTCTGCATGTAATAGTAAGCATAGTGACAATATATAGCTTTGATGTACTCCTTAACCAATTTGGAACCAGTTCGTTGTTCCATGTCCAGTTATAACTGTTGCTTCATGACCTGAATACAGATTTCTAGAAGGCAGGTAAGGTGGTCTGGTATTCCCATCTCTTTAAGAATGTTCCACAGTTTATGATCCAGACAATCAAATGATTTAGCGTAGTCAGTAAAGCAGAAGTAGATGTTTTTCTGGAACTCTTTCGTTTTTTTCTATGATCCAATGGATGTTGGCAATTTGGTCTCTGGTTGCGCTGCCTTTTCTATATCCAGCTTGAACATCTGGAAGTTCTTTGTTCATGTACTGTTGCAGCCCTGCTTGGAGAATTTTGAGCATCACTTTGAGATCATGGGAGATGAGTGCAATTGTGTGGTAGTTTGAAAATTCTTTGGCATTATCTTTCCTTGGGATTGGAATGAAAACTGACCATTTCCAGGCCTGTGGCCACTGCCAAACTTTCCAAATTTGCTGACATATTGAGGGCAGCACTTTCACAACATCATATTTTAGGATTTGAAATAGCTCAACTGTAATTCTATCACCTCCATTAGCTTTGTTCTTAATGATGCTTCCTTGAGAAACCTATATGCAGGTCAGGAAGCAATAATTAGAACTGGACATGGAACAACAGACTGGTTCCAAATAAGAAAAGGAGCAGGTCAAGGCTGTATATTGTCACCCTGCTTATTTAACTTATATGCAGAGTAGATCATAAGAAACGCTGGGCTGGAAGTAGCACAAGCTGGAATCAAGATTGCCAGGAGAAATATCAATAACCTCAGATATGCAGATAGCTCAACCCTTATGGCAGAAAGTGAAGAAGAACTAAAAGCCTCTTGATGAAAGTGAAAGAGGAGCGTTAAAAAGTTGACTTAAAGCTCAACATTCAGAAAACAAAGATCATGGCATCCAGTCCCATCATTTCATGGCAAATAGATGGAGAAACAGTGTCACACTTTATATTTTTGGGCTCCAAAATCACTGCAGATGGTGACTGCAGCCATGAAATTAAAAGACGCTTACTCCTTGGAAGGAAAGTTATGATCAACCTAGATAGCATGTTAAAAAAGCAGATATTACTTTGCCAACAAAGGTCTGTCTAGTCAAGGCTATGGTTTTTCTTGTGGTCATGTATGGATGTGAGAGTTGGACTGTGAAGAAAGCTGAGTGCTGAAGAATTGATGCTTTTGAACTGTGGTGCTGGAGAAGACTCTTGAGAGTCCCTTGGACTGCAAGGAGATCCAACCAGTCCACCCTAAAGGAGACCAGTCCTGGGTGTTCATTGGAAGGACTGATGCTGAGGCTGAAACTCCAATACTTTGGCCACCTCATGCAAAGTGTTGACTCATTGGAAAAGATCCTGATGCTGGGAGGGATTAGGGGCAGGAGAAGAAGGGGACGGCAGAGGATGAGATGGCTGGATGGCATCACTGACTCGATGGACATGAGTTTGGGTGAACTCTGGGAGTTGGTGATGGACAGGGAAGCCTGGCTTGCTGTGATTCATGGGGTTGCAAAGATTTGGACATAACTGAGCGATTGCACTGAACTGAGCTGTACTGAAGGCCCACTTAACTTTGCACTCCAGAATGTCTGGCTCCACATGAGTGGTCATACCACTGTGGTTATCTGGGTCATTAACATTTTTTTTTTTTTTTTTTTTTGTAAAATTCTGTGTATTCTCGCCAGTTCTTAATATCTGCTGCTTCTGTTAGGTCCATACCTTTGCTGTCCTTTATTGTCCCCATTTTTACATGAAATAGTCCCTTGGTATCTCTAGTTTTCTTGAAGAGATCTCTAGTCTTTCCCGTTCTATTGTTTTCCTCTATTTCATTGATCACTTTTCATTCTTTTCATTGATCACTTACGAAGGCATTCTTACCTTTCCTTGCTATTCTTTTGAACTCTGAACACGGGTATATCTTTCCTTTCTTCTTTGCCTTTAGCTTCTCTTCTTTTCTCAGCTGTTTGTAAGACCTCATTAGACAACCATTTTGCCTTTTTGCATTTCTTTTTCTAGGGGAGGTTCTTGATCACAGCCTCTTGTACAATGTCACAAACCTCTGTCCATTGTTCTTCAGGCACTCTATCAGATCTGATCCCTGGAATCTATTTGTCACTTTCACTGTATAATTGTAAGTGATTTGATTTAGGTCATACCTGAATGGTTAATGGTTTTCCCTACTTTCTTCAATTTAAGTCTGAATTTTGCAATAAGGAGTTCATGATCTGAGCCATAGTCAGCTCCTGGTCTTGTTTTTTTTGCTGACTCTGTAGAGCTTCTCCATCTTCAGCTCCGAAGAATATAATCAATCTGATTTCCATTATTGACTATCTGGTGATGTCCATGTGTAGTCATCTCTTGTGTTGTTGGAAGAGGTTGCTTGCTATGACCAGTGTGTTCTCTTGGAAAAACTCTTTTAGCCTTTTCCCTGCTTCATTCTGCACTCCAGGGCAAAATTTGACTGTTACTCCCAGTATCTCTTGACTTCCTACTTTTTCATTGCAGTCCCCTGTGATGAAAAGGATATCTTTTTGTGTGTGTTAGTTCTAGAAGGTCTTATAGGTTCATGCTGCTGCTAAGTCGCTTCAGTCATGTCCAACTCTGTGCGACCCCATAGACGGCAGCCCACCATGCTCCCCCGTCCCTGGGATTCTCCAGACAAGAACACTGGAGTGGGTTGCCATTTCCCTCTCCAATGCATGAAAGTGAGAAATGAAAGTGAAGTCACTCAGTCGTGTCTGACTCCTAGCGACCCCATGGACGAGCCTACCAGGCTCCTCTGTCCATGGGACTTTCCAGGCAAGAGTACTGGGGTGGGGGTGCCATTGCCTTCCCCGATGTAGGTTCATAGAACCATTCAACTTCAGCTTCTTCAGCATTATTGGTTGGGGCATAGATTTAGATTACTGTGATATTGAATTGTTTGCCTTGGAAATGAACAGAGATTATTCTGTCATTTTTGAGACTGCACCCAAGTACTGCATTTCAGATTCTTTTATTGACAATGAGGGTTACTCCATTTTCTAAGGGATTCTTGCCCACAGTAGTAGATACAATGATCATCTGAATTAAATTCACCCATTCAACTCCATTTTAGTTTGCTGATTCCTAAAATGTCGATGTTCACTCTTGCCATCTCCTGTTTGACCACTTCCAATTTACCTTGATCCATGGGCCCAAAGGAACATTTCATGCAAAGATGGGCACGATAAAGGACAGAGATGGTGTGGACCTAACAGAAGCAGAAGATATTAAGAAGAGGTGGCAAGAATACACAGAAGAACTGTACAAAAAAGAGCTTCAAGACCCAGATAATCATGATGATGTGATCACTGACCTAGAGCCAGACATCTTGGAATGTGAAGTCAAATGGGCCTTAGAAAGCATCACTACGAACAAAGCTAGTGGAGGTGATGGAATTCCAGTGGAACTATTCCAAGTCCTGAATGATGATGCTGTGAAAGTGCTGCACTCAATATGCCAGCAAATTTGGAAAACTCAGCAGTGGCCACAGGACTGGAAAAGGTCAGTTTTCATCCCAATCCCAAAGAAAGGCAATGCCAAGGAGTGCTCAAACTACCGAACAATTGCACTAATCTCACACGCTAGTAAAGTAATGCTCAAAATTCTCCAAGCCAGGCTTCAGCAATATGTGAACCGTGAACTTCCTGATGTTCAAGCTGGTTTTAGAAAAGGCAGAGGAAGCAGAGATCAAATTGCCAACATCCTCTGGATCATGGAAAAAGCAAGAGAGTTCCAGAAAAACATCTATTTCTGCTTTATTGACTATGCCAAAGCCTTTGACTGTGTGGATCACAATACACTGTGGAAAATTCTGAAAGAGCTGGGAATACCAGACCACCTGATCTGCCTCTTAAGAAATCTGTATGCAGGTCAGGAAGCAACAGTTAGAACTGGTCATGGAACAACAGACTGGTTCCAAATAGGAAAAGGAGTACGTCAAGGCTGCATATTGTCACCATGTTTATTTAACTTATATGCAGAGTACATCATGAGAAATGCTGGACTGGAAGAAACACAAGTTGGAATCAAGATTGCTGGGAGAAATATCAATAACCTCAGATATGCAGATGACACCACTCTTATGGCAGAAAGTGAAGAGGGGCTAAAAAGCCTCTTGATGAAAGTGAAAGTGGAGAGTGAAAAGGTTGGCTTAAAGCTCAACATTCAGAAAACGAAGATCATGGCATCTGGTCCCATCACTACATGGGAAATAGATGGGGAAACAGTGGAAACAGTGTCAGACTTTGTTTTTCTGGGCTCCAAAATGACTGCATATGGTGACTGCAGCCATGAAATTAAAAGACGCTTACTCCTTGGAAGGAAAGTTATGACCAACCTAGATAGCATATTCAAAAGCAGAGACATTACTTTACCAACAAAGGTTCGCCTAGTCAAGGCTATGGTCTTTCCTGTGGTCATGTATGGATGTGAGAGCTGGACTGTGAGGAAGGCTGAACGCCGAAGAATTGATGCTTTTGAACTGTGGTGTTGGAGAAGACTCTTGAGAGTCCCTTGGACTGCAAGAAGATCCAACCAGTCCATTCTGAAGGAGACCAGCCCTGGGATTTCTTTGGAAGGAATGATGCTAAAGCTGAAACTCCAGTATTTTGGCCACCTCATGCGAAGAGTTGACTCATTGGAGAAGACTCTGATGCTGGGAGGGATTGAGGGCAGGAGGAGAAGGGGATGACAGAGGATGAGATGGCTGGATGGCATCACTGACTCGATGGATGCGAGTCTGAGTGACCTCCGGGAGCTGGTGATGGACAGGGAGGCCTGGCGTGCTGCAGTTCATGGGGTCGCAAAGAGTCGGACACGACTGAGCGACTGATCTGATCTGATCTGATGGGCCTAACATTCCAAGTTCCTATGTAGTATTGTTCTTTACAGTATCAGACTTTACTTCTATTACCAGTCACATCCATAATTGGGTGCTGTCTTTGCTTTGGCTCCATCTCTTCATTCTTTCTGGAGTTATTTCTCTACTCTTCTCCAGTAGCACATTGGGCCCCTACCAACATGGGAGGTCGCCTTTCAGTGTTGTATCTTTTTGCCTTTTCATACTGTTCATGGGGTTCTCAAGGCAAGAACACTGAAATGGTTTTCCATTCCCTTCTCCAGCGAACCACGTTTTGTCAGAACTCTCCACTATGACCTGTCTGTCTTGGATGGCCCTACACGGCATGCCTCATAGTTTCATTGAGTTAGACAAGGCTGTGGTCCATGTGATCAGTTTGGTTAGTTTTTTGTGATTGTGGTTTTCATTCTGTCTACCCTCTGATGGATAAGGATAAGAGGCTTATGGGAGCTTCCTAAAGGGAAAGACTGACTGTGGGGGAAACTGGGTCTTGTTCTGATGGGTATGGCCATACTCAGTAAATCTTTAATCCAATTTTCTGATGATTGGCAGAGTTGTGTTCCCTCCCTGTTGTTTGGCCTGAGGCAAAACTATGATAGGGTTAATGAAGGTAATGGTGACCTCCTTCAAAAGGACTTGTGCTGGCACTATTGTATTCAATGCACCTGATCTAACAAGATGGTGGAATAGAAGGATGTGTGCTCATCTTCTCCTGAGAGAACTTCAAAATTGCAACTCACTGCTGAACAACCATCAACAGGAGAATGTTGGATCCCACAAAAAAAAGATACCCCACATCCAAGGGCAAAGGAGAATCCCCAACAAGATGGTAGGAGGGGCAAAATCACATTTAGAATCAAATCCCATACCCACCAGAGATTCTCAGAGGGCTCAAACAAAACCTTGTGTGTACCAGGACCCAGAGACCCCACAGAGAGTGAACCAGACCTGCTTTGAGTGTTTGAGTGTCTCCTGTGGAGGCATGGGTCAGCAGTGACCTGCTGTGGGGATAGGGGCTTTGGCTGCACCAGGTCTGGGTCATGTAGTGTGTGGGATAAGCCCTCTTGTAGGAGGTCACCATTAGTCCCACCATACAGACACCTAGCAGATGACCCACAAACTGCAGAACAATTATACCAAAGAAATTCTCTCACTGTTAAGAAAGTTCTAGTACCCACAACAGATTTCCCAACCTGGGGATCCAGCAAAGGGCCTGAGAACCCCCAGGGAATTTGACTTTGGAGGCCAGTGGGATTTGATTACAGAACTTCCACAGGACTGGGAAACTGACTCTTGGAGGACACAAACAAAACCTCATGTGCACTAGGAGCCATGAGAAAGGAAAAGTATCCCCACAAAAGACTGAGCCAGACTTGCCTGTGAGTGTCCAGGAGTCTCCAGTGGAGGTGTGGGTCCACAGTGCCCTGAATATTCGAAAGCCAGTCTATTTTAATTTCCATCCTAACTCTTCTCTCTTGCATATTCCAGTTTGCAGTTACTTCTCCCTTCTTTGCCCTCCTTTAATACTTGCCTTATTTAATCTCTGATATACCATCTTTCATTTCATTCACTACATCAATCTCTGTTTCCTTAGTAAGACAATTTTTTTTCTTGTATTCCACCATCACAGTAAGAATGCAGTGGATGTTCATCTACTTGTTAACTTCATATGATCTTATAAACTTGGGCTTCCTGAATTCAGCAGGCAAAGGCATACAAATTATGTTCATATCAAAGTTCTCCTTAACTAACCAGGAAATATTTTTTGCTCCATTCTTAAAGAGAGGAAATCCTGTTGTGCTCACATTCTGAACAGCCGCCAGCACATTGCTGAATCTCAATAAATGTTAAACAAGAAAAGCTGAGATATATTAAACATTGCCCTGCAGTTCACTCCATCTGCAGATGTCAGTATTTATTCTAACCAAAGCTTTCTCTGGCCTACAGTTGATTTTCATAAAGGGATTCATCTGTTCATCTGTCCCTTCATTTTAAGCCAAATATGTTCACAAGCAGGGGTGGAGCCAGAGGCATAAATAGTTCAATATTCCTAATCCTTTTATTTGTTCATTAACAAATAGAAATAGTCTTATACTAAATTTTTAAAACGTCTTTTCAATAGTTGATGAGTTTCTCAATACATTCTCATTCACTTGTGCTATTAAACTTTAAGATATATGAAGCATTTAAAAAACTTAATATAAAAGATATATTTTTTAACATCTTCCTGCAGCGTTCTCCTTTCTGTACCAAAGAGAATGGTCTCAAGTATGAAGTTTTCTGTTCTGAAAAGTGCCTCCACATTGCTTCCCTGCTTATGCTACACTAAACTCTGTTTTATTAATATCCTTGTGATTTCCTTATTCAGATAGCTGTATAACAGAATCTCTCTGCTGCAAGTGAGAGGTAAGTATTTCCTGCCAGAAGAATTTGGTTCTGAATGTACTATCTTCTTAACAATGCTAAATGTATCCATGATTCCCTCCACAGTTATGTATATTAAAGGCTTATGACAGGATAAATTAAAACTCTAGAAATGTAGTTTTATTCCAAACATCCTTTTTTTTAAAAATGGCATAGGTAAGAGTTCTGAACAAAGATATTTCATGCAAATACAGGCAGCACAAACAGGTCTAAGGAATGGTTCAACTTTGTGATTTAACATGAAACTACACTGTCCAGATAGTTTTTGCTGAGGTGTAGAAATGGTCAGGCTTCCCTGGTGGCCCAGATGGTAAAGAATCTGTCTGCAATGCAGGAGACCTGGGTTCAATCCCTGGGTTGGGAAAATCCCCTGGCGGAGGGCACTGCAACTCACTTCAGTATTCTTGCCTGGAGAATCCCTATGGACAGAATAGCTGGTGGGCTACAGTCCATGGGGTCACAAAGAGTCAGGCACGACTGAGCAACTAAGCACAGCACAGTGCAGACTAGACGTCTTGTAAGAAAAGGATTTACCAAATGACAGAAACAGGAGCCTTCATGGCAAGTTGTGTATGCACCTATATTTCTAGAGGAGAGCTTTGAAATCCTTCATACAGAAAATATATTTGCAATAAATGCCAGTGCAGGGCGATTCTTACGTTCCTCTGGCCGAGCAGAGATGTAAATTACCATAGTGAGATTTCAAACTGAGTCTTAGTATACAAACCCTCTAGGTCAGACTCCCTCCAGCAAGCACCTCCAATCTTACTCTACAACTGTGAAGCATGTTAAAAACAGAACATATCATGCTCTGTATAGTACCTGTTTCTTGCATGTTCTACAAGCACATCAGATGAGCCAGCAATATTTTCTCTGGTAGTCTTGTTGGGATTGTGAAGAGAAAATGCCCCCATTGATGACGTTAGAGAGATATTGCCATTGTTGTTTAGTTGCTAAATCATGTCTGACTCTTTTCAACTTCATGGACTGTATCCCACCAGGCTCCTCTGTCCATGGAATTCTTCAGGCAAAAATACTGTAATGGATAGCCATTCCCTTCTCCATGGGATCTTCCTGACCCAGGGATCGAACCCGTGTCTCCTGCACTGGCAGGCATATTCTTTAGCACTGAGCCGCCCAGTAAGCCTATTTAGAGGGATATAGATCCTTTTAATTTAGATAAAACATAAAGCACATTAAAAGTCTGGTAGAAGTGGATTTGTTTCAATATTTTTAAGAAATTTTCTAAGATTTACATTTATTCTTTAAAAAAATACAAACTGAGTGACAAAATACTTGCTCTACAAAAGGGGAGAATAAAGATGGTGACATATGTTTAACCATGGCCGATTATATGTTTTAAAATAATGAAAATTAAATAAAAATCATAATACTGAAGGAAAAAAGAGAACAAAAACAATAAAGGAGAAATGCAAATAACCTTGAGGAGTAGTAACAGATACAATAGAAGTTAAAAAGCTGAAAGCTAAGTCTCTGAGAGGAGTGAAGGAATGTGATAGAGGAGAGCAATGAAACAAGTACACTTGTTTTCAGAACCTAGGAAGGGTCAGACATTATAATCTCTAGGTAGTTCTGAAGGTTTGGATGTGGGCATGGTTCAAAAAAAAAAAAAAAGAGAGAGAGAGAGAGAAGCAGAATATTTGATGATCTGTGTAAAGAGTACTAAGACTTCCCATTCCAGATCTACAGATCTACTCCCCATTTCAACATAAAATGGGGAGGATTGAAACAAGGGGATTCTACACCTTTGGATCATTAAGAAAGAGAATGCCACAATTTAAGCCAGGATATTATCTTGGAATCTATATCCTGAGTATGAAATGCTCTCAGCCCTTTCTGTGTCTGTCAATTTCTAGAGCACTGACAACCAAGAGGACTGGAGGCTGGATTCTGCCTGGGCTGGTTTATCAAGGAAAGATAATACACATATACACATTGCAATCAGCTGTACAGGGCCTCATTCCTAAATATTAAAACTCCTAAAATGAGAAATAGACCAAAACAAACAAACCAAAAAGGGGAAACAGAGATAATACAGGGAGCAAAACAGAACGTCATCATCATCACTATCATGAACAGAACAATGAAAAACATTAATGAATGGTTGAAAGAAGTTGATGAAACTGCACAGAAAGCGGGTAAACAATAGAAAAGATGAAAAACCGCATCAGATGAAAAAACAGATCTGAAAAACCAGATCAGTTCTAGAGGTCCTACTTCATAATCGAATTGCCACAAAAGCCTGAAAAGTAATCACAGGGCAGGAAGTGATTAACAAAACAATGAAATAGAATTTCCCATAAAAGAAGGATAAGAGTTTTCAGAATGAAGGTGCCAACAAAATATAATAAATGAAAGAAAACATAGACAAACTCACATTACTGTGGAATTTCAGAGAACTGAGGTGCTGAGAAGATCCTACAAGCTTCCCTAAAGGAAATAAAACAAATAGAAAACAAAGTAACATACAGAGGCTCTGAAACAAGAATACATTTTCTCAACAGTAACACTGGATGGTGGATGATATTGGAGAAATATTTTCAAAATCCAAAACAAAAATACTTTTCAATCTAAGAATTATATCTCAATACAGGATCTTTGAGGCTAGTGCATTGGGATGACCCAGAGGGATGGTACGGGGAGGGAGGTGGGAGGAGGGTTCAGGATGGGGAACATGTGTACACCTGTGGTGGATTCACGTTGATGTGTGGCAGAACCAATACAATATTGTAAAGTAATTAGCCTCCAATTAAAATAAATAAGTTTAAATTTTAAAAATGGTTAAAAAATTATATCTCATTAAAGCCTCAAACAAGTGAAAAGTGATGCTTAAGACTATTCTTCAAATACCAACTAAGCCAAGAGATAATATCTAAAACTAAAGATTAAAAACTTCAAGTATTAGCATGCTATTCAGAAATAGCAAGAAAAGTGTCAAAAGAAACATCTAAAAGAGTTGAAAGCTATTAGTCTAGGGAATGGTACTTGAGGGTGGAGACGGGGTATGGAGGTAGACTGCTGTTTTTCTTATTTTGACTTTTTAAGGCATGGTCATGTATTATTTATAAAAAATAAGAACTACATAAAAAAGAAATATGATTACTTCAAGAGGGATTTATTTTTGAGCCTCAACATCAACTCATCCCAGTCTTAAGGTAACTATATGATTGATATGAAGAACCTAACCACCTTTTATTAATATAAACTCTTCCAGAAATAATCCAGCATGTTTTTAATGCTTTCCTCACTAAAGTGAGATTTTATGCTAGTTGAATACCAGTGATATAGAAAGCTCCTAAATAATTTTAGCTGAAAAAGTAAAGCACTGAACTTTTAGCTTCAGAAATGCCCTTTTGATAAATCTTTCTATTGTGCTTACCATAAAAATTTCTGTGCTCTTGTTGGCCTAAGTAGATGTGTGACACCTCTCTCACTGAAAATTTCTCACTACTCTTCCTAAGAATGACATTATTAAAAAAAAAAGTACTAACTATAAACCGACTCTGATTAAAACTTTATACAGAGAGGGGAGTTAGGGTCTCTTATGTGTGATAATTTGAGTACTCTTTGTGTATAGCCTGTGGGAAGGGATAGTATAAAAAAACAGCCTGGAGTAGGGAAACTCTGGCATCCTTTTGAGATTAATGTAGCACTCCTGTATCCATTTCAACAAAACTGCTTTTGTAGTTTCAGCAGCATAATGCAGTAGAAATAGTATACTCTGGTCACTAAATAATTCTATAATCTTGGATAAGATTATAGAATTAACTGAGGATGGAATATTACCTACATTATGGAGTTAGTATAAGGATTACATGAGATAATATTTGTAAGGTGTTCAGTGCACGCCATGACACATTAGAGTACATTCAATGTTGTTTCTTAGTTCCTTCTTAAAATCCTTCCAACTTGAAATTTATTCTTATGAGTAATTTACTTTCTATAATTTATTTAGTCTGTGGTCACTATGCTATTTCCTAAATCCTTATTTCACCCCTTAAAAAGATTTGGAAAATGCTGCTGATAATGTTTTGCATTTAAATAGCCCCTTTCCTAGAGAGTATACAGGAGGAAAATGCAGTGATTGAAATCATCATTTTTAACATTTCTAAAGATCATACAGTAAAATAAAATAAATAAAAACAGATGATCAGCATTTCTTGACACATATTCATTATTGATAGGAACCTACCATAATACTTTTTATATGGTTAAAAAAATTGGCTGCATTAATATAATAAGAATCTACCATTTCTTATCTAAGTTTTGTCGTCTTTCAAAGTGAGTATTAATATCCGAAATCCTCCAGTTGAGAGTCCCTCCATCAAGTGTCTCCCATCTTACTGTTCAACTGTGATGTTTTTTAAAGTCATTGTGCCCTTTGGCCCATTTTTTGATTGGGTCATTTATTTTTCTGGAATTGAGCTGCAGGAGTTGCTTGTATATTTTTGAGATTAGTTCTTTGTCGGTTGCTTCATTTGCTATTATTTTCTCCCGTTCTGAAGGCTGTCTTTTCACCTTGCTTATAGTTTCTTTTGTTGTGCAGAAGCTTTAATTTGAATTAGATTCCATTTGTTTATTTTTGCTTTTATTTCCAATATTCTGGGAGGTGGGTCATAGAAGATCCTGCTGTGATGTATGTTGGAGAGTGTTTTGCCTATGTTCTTCTCTAGCAATTTTATAGTTTCTGGTCTTACGTTTAGATCTTTAATCCATTTTGAGTTTATTTTTGTGTATGGTGTTATAAAGTGTTCTAGTTTCATTCTTTTACATGTGGTTGACCAGTTTTCACAGCACCACTTGTTAAAGAGATTGTCTTTTCTCCATTGTATATTCTTGCCTCCTTTGTCAAAGATTAGGTGTCCATAGGTGCGTGGGTTTATCTCTGGGCTTTCTATTCTGTTCCATTGATTTGTATTTCTGTCTTTGTGCCAGTACCATACTGTCTTGATGACTGTGGCTTTGTAGTAGAGCCTGAAGTCAGGCAGGATGATTCCTCCAGTTCCATTCTTCTTTCTCAAGATTGCTTTGGCTATTTGAGGATTTTTGTGTTGCCATACAAATTGTGAAATTATTTGTTCTAGTTCTCTGAAAAATACCATTGGTAGCTTGATAGGGATTGCATTGAATCTATAGATTGCTTTGGGTAGTATACTCATTTTCACTATATTGATTCTTCTGATCCATGAACATGGTATATTTCTCCATCTATTTGTGTCCTCTTTTATTTCTTTCACCAGTGTTTTATAGTTTTCTATATATAGGTCTTTAGTTTCTTTAGGTAGATATATTCCTAAGTATTTTATTCTTTGCATTGCAGTGGTGAATGAAATTATTTCCTTAATTTCTCTTTCTATTTTCTCATTATTAGTGTATAGGAATGCAAGGGATTTCTGTGTCTTGATTTTATATCCTGCAACTTTATTATATTCACTGATTAGCTCTAGTAATTTTCTGGTGGAGTCTTTAGGGTTTTCTATGTAGAGGATCATGTCATCTGCAAACAGTGAGAGTTTTACTTCTTTTCCAATTTGGATTCCTTTTATTTATTTTTCTTCTCTGATTGCTGTGGCCAAAACTTCCAAAACTATGTTGAATAGTAGTGGTGAAAGTGGGCACTCTTGACTTGTTTCTGACTTTCGGGGAAATGCTTTCAATTTTTCACCATTGAGGATAATGTTTTCTGTGTGTTTGTCATATATAGCTTTTATGATGTTGAGGTATGTTCCTTCTATTCCTGCTTTCTAGAGAGTTTTTATCATAAATGGATGTTGAATTTTAGACATTTCTCCAAAGAAGACATACAGATGGTTAATAAACATATGAAAAGATGCCCAACATCACTCATTATCAGAGAAATGCAAATCAAAACCACTCTGAGGTATCATTTCACGCCAGTCAGAATGGCTGCGATCCAAAAGTCTACAAGCTATAAATGCTGGAGAGGATGTGGAGAAAAGGGAACCCTCTTACACTGTTGAGGGGAATGCAAACTAGTACAGCCACTATGGAGAACAGTGTGGAGATTCCTTAAAAAACTGGAAATAGAACTGCCTTATGACCCAGCAATCCCACTGCTGGGCATACACACCAAGGAAACCAGAATTGAAAGAGACAGGTGTACCCCAATGTTCATCGCAGCACTGTTTATAAT
This sequence comes from Tragelaphus eurycerus, assembly GCA_935064755.1. NCBI lineage: Eukaryota > Metazoa > Chordata > Mammalia > Artiodactyla > Bovidae > Tragelaphus > Tragelaphus eurycerus. Next base: position 29,327 of record CAKXYN010000234.1, read on the forward strand.
AGCCAGGACATAGAAGCAACCTAGATGTCCATCAGCAGATGAATGGATAAGAAAGCTGTGGTATATATACACAATGGAGTATTACTAAGCCATTAAAAAGAATACATTTGAATCAGTTCTAATGAGGTGGATGAAACTGGAGCCTATTATACAGAGTGAAGTAAGCCAGAAAGAAAAACACCAATACAGATACAGTATACTAATGCATATATATGGAATTTAGAAAGATGGTAATGATACCTGTATGAGAGATAGCAAAAGACACACAGATGTATAGAACAGTCTTTTGGACTCTGTGGGAGAGGGAGAGGGTGGGATTATTTGGGAGAATGGCATTGAAACATGTATAATATCATATAAGAAACGAATCGCCAGTCCAGGTTCAGTGCTGGATACAGGATGCTTGGGGCTGGTGCACCAGGATGACGTGGAGGGATGGTATGGGGAGGGAGGTGGGAGCGGGGTTCAGGATGGGGAGTACGTGTACACCCATGGCGGATTCATGTTGATGTATGGCAAAACTGATACAATATTGTAAAGTAATTAACCTCCAATTAAAATAAATAAATTTAATTAAAAATTTAAAGTCATTGTGTCTAGAGTTGTTATGCTGCTTTTAAACACTTTGAAGAAAAGTGCAGCTGCAATGTAAAATCCTTACATTTGTCAAACCTTCCTTTCATCCACCTGCAATATTGCATTCTTTACCCATGTAGACAGAGTCTCTTGTGTGCTTTCTTACTTCTACTTTAGGACCTTCTCTGATGTCTTTACTATCTTCTTTCTTCTCTTGTATATGAGATTTGTATTTGGTAAGCTTCTTGATGATCCCATTCAATTTTTATTTATTGCTCATGTACTTGGTACCTAGATTCATATAAGATAACAAAGTAAAGGGCTTCCTTTAAAGGACCTACACAAAAAAGAAGAGATGGCTTACATCCACTGCTGTTAGTTTTATCCATGAAAAGGCTTGTTTAGAACTATATAAGAAATGGGGAAGATAACAGTATAGCTCAGTGCCTAGCCTATAGTATGTGCTCAATAAATTTGAGCTATTATTCCTTCCCAGAATAATTAACTACAGATTCTTTAAACTATTTATTGTTATATATTATTTGTTTAGATTTTTTATTATTTGGATTACTGTTTGCTTCCATTACCATTTTAAAAGATTATTAGGTCCACAACCCCTAAAAGAACTTATCCCAGTGCCACTCTGCAGAGCACTATGTATAGTACACTTCCCACACCAAGTCCTCAGTCAGTGCTGCTGTGGGTTATTGTGAAAGAATTTTTAAGAACCTCTCTGACTATGGTATAATAACATCTGGGTTCTCTTCTTGTATTTCCAGTTCATTCAGCCTCACCTCTAGTAGTACCCCCCCCATTTTTTTTTTTTTTTTTTCTATATAAGTGCTGCCAGAGCAAGCAGAGTGAATGACCATATTTGTGGAATATCTGAGGGTCTCAGACAGAAAGGTGTCTGTCTCTTATATACCATCCTTCTTATCTTCTGATTATTTTTTTAGTTCAAACAGAAGTATCATGCCCACTGATTATTGTAAAATAGATTCTCCTTTGACAAATGAGAAAATGTAGGTGCAGAAATCCAAATGCTTTGTCCAGGGCCATTCAATTAATAAATGGAGCTGGAATTAAAGCTCCAAAACCCAAGCAGGTTCTTTGCTCTTGGTAATTTTAAAAAACAGCTATCACTCAAAAGAAAAGATCATCTATTTCCTAAATTTCTTTTTGAAATAAAAAATTATAGAGGTGATAACTACATATAAGGCCTATTACTACCAAATCTTTAAACGGCTTGAGCTTCTGTTTTTCTGAAAATTTTCCAGCTAGCTCAGGATGCTACATCCTTCATTCATGTTAGGGATTTAAATACAGACCAGAGACTTGAGCACAAAAGTATTATGAATTTATATATAAAAGTATAAGACCCCTGTCCTATAGCACACTTCATGATGCTAATGTCAAGATAAAGACTAAGGCCTCTAAGTTGCTACATTGAGCCTCCTCTTTCATGACTGAGAAAAGATTTTCCTTTTTTTTATCTATATTTTTTTCTTGCTATGATGCCATTTTCCCCCAACTTCTCCCAATTCCATTCTTCCTCTCATTTCTCAGGCCAACTTGGTTTGGTCAACTGCATTATATTTCTTATTTGTTCTCAAAGGGAAAACAAATTAGGAAGGGGAACAGAGAGGGAGAAAGTGACTAGATCTAAATGGCTGAAATCTTTATACTCCATTTTCCATTTCAAACACACAAAGTGTGAAAGCTTCTCTATTAAGAGTTATTGTTGCTGTTCACTTGCTAAGTCGTATCCAACCATTTGTGACTCTTGGACTGCAACATGCCAGGCTTCCCAGTCCTTCACTATCTCCTGGAGTTTGCTCAAACTCATGTCCATTGAGTCGGTGATGCCATCCAGTTATCTCATCCTCTGATACTCCCTTCTCCTCCTGCCCTCAATATTCCTCAGGATCAGGGTCTTTCCCAGTGAGTTTGCTCTTCACATCAGATGGCCAGATTATTGGAGTTTCAACTTCAGCATCAGTCCTTCCAGTGAATATTCAGGACTAATTTCCTTTAGGGTTGACTGATTTGATCTCAAGGCACTCTCAAGAATCTTTTCCAGCACCACAATTAGAAGGCATCAATTCTTAAGATCTCAGCCTTCATTATGGTCCATCTCTCACATCCACACGTAACGACTGGAAAAACCATAGCTTTGACTACATGGACTTTTGTTGGCAAAGTCATGTCTCTGCTTTTTAATATTCTATGGGTGTTATAACTTTCCTTCCAGGAGCAAGTGTCTTAATTTCATGGCTGCAGTCACTGTCTGCAGTGACTTTTGGAGCCCAAGAAAATAAAATCTGTCACTGTTTCCATTGTTTCCTCATCTATGTGCCATGAAGTGATGGGACCAGATGCCATGATCTTAGTTTTTGGAATGCTGAGTTTTAAGCCAGCTTTTTCACCCTCCTCTTTCAATTTCATCAAGAGGCTCTTTAGTTATTCTTTGCTTTCTGCCATAAGGGTGGTGTCATCTGCATATCTGAGGTTATTGATATTTCTCCCAGCAACCTTGATTCCAGCTTGTGCTTCATCCAGCCCAGCATTTCTCATGATGTACTCTGCATATAAGTTAAATAAGCAGGGTGACAAAATAAAGCTTTGACCGTGCTCCTTTCCCAATTTGGAACCAGTCCATTGTTCCATGTCTGGTTCTAACTGTTGTTCTTGACCTGCATACAGGTTTCTCAGGAGACAGATCTGGTATTCCCATCTCTTTCATACTTTTCCACAGTTTGTTGTGATCCACACAGTCAAAGGCTTTGGTGTAGACAATAAAACAGAAGTAGATGTTTTTCTGGAATTCCCTTGCTTTCTGTATGATCCAACAAATGTTGGCAATTTGATCTCTGGTTCCTTTGCCCTTTCTAAATCCAGCTTGTATATCTGGAATTTCTTGGTTCACATACTATTAAAGGTACAACATAGCAAAAAGATGATCCCTAATTCATGTAAAACTCACACTAAGCTAATTTGTGTCTTGGAAAGTCAGAAGATTTCTTTTCCTCAAGCAGTCTCAAAATGTCTCTGGGAAACCAGAATAATTCACAGTAGCGTTGATAACCCCACTCTTTCAATCTCCACAAAAGAAAAGGATATTTTTCATCTAACTGTTCTATCAAGACGTGTGAAAATTGGTCAGTAATTCTCTTAGTTTCTCCTACACAAACCACTGAAACATTTTTTTTTCTTTTACAGAACTTAACAGCTACTAAGACTGAAAATTACAAAATGAAGTGTTTAATAGTAGTTTCATATTCTGGAAGGAGAATATCAGTAAAGACAGCAAGATGTCAGGCTCTTGGACAATGCATATTAGTTTAGCCCAAAGCTATCTAAGGAAGAGTTTCTGGGTGAAATGAAGCTTTGTAGTGAGTGGGATACAATTTGAAAATGAGGAAGGGAAGGGTGGAATGGGTAGTAATTGAAGAAAAGAATTTGTCCTGCTTTGATGGTTAAGTGGCAGACTTTATTTAAGTTGAGCCTATCTAAGAAAGACTTTATGATCATAATGGGACCTTGAAATACCTCATGAAAAAATTTCATCTTTGCCTTGAAGCACCTATTTTAATTTAAGTGGTTCAAAGATTAGCTTTAACTCATTAGAAATTCTGTTGGTAGGGGAGGCAGGTCCCTGGACTTGCATTTGAAAATAGTTCATTGAACAGATTTCCAAAGATCCCACTGCATAGCCAGAGTTGTATAATAATATCAGTAGCAGTTAATAGCAAAATGGAATAGGCTGGAAATTAGAATTTGTAATATCTAGGGTGGCAATAAGCAAGGAGGTTAAACTGCCCTTTGCACAGAATTACAGAACTAACCACACCTAATTTCTATGGTATGTAAATAAAAGGGACAAAGAAGTGAAACCATATACTACATCTACCTTATGCTTAGATTCTTGTCAAAATCTTAACTTCTTTTCAGTGACTTTTTAAAATGCCCTCCAGGGTGGGCAGGATCATGGTGGTGAACTAAGAAGACCCTGAGCTCACCTTCCCCCACAAACGCACCAAACCTACAACTACTTATAGAGTGACTTTCACTGAAATTGACCCAGGGACTATCAGAACAGCCCTTCTACAACCAAGGCTGCAAAGAAAGATACAAAGTCTGAAAGGAAGGGAGGAAAAGTCATCTGTTGGAACCCATATCCCAGTGGTGGACACAAAAGAAGAGGGGAATCTCACAAGTTCATAGATCATTCCTAAGGAATGAGAGGTTTGAAGCCCATATTAAGCACCTCAACCTTGAGTCCAGATACCAAAAAAATAAGACCCACTACCTGGTTTGAAACCAGTGGGGCTTACCAGAGAGTTCTAAGAAACTATGACTCTGCTCTTGAAGAGTGCATGCTCCCAGTCCCAGCACATAAGCAGCAGATTGAAAACTTCCTGGTGCTCTGGATAGACTGCCAGGACCACTCTAGCATGCATGTGAGTGCACAGCAGATTCCTGTTCCAGCCCCTCCTGCACCAGCGCTCAATCCTCTAGCCAGAACACAGATATTTTTGGCTTTGTACACACACACACACACACACACACACACACACACACACCCTGGGGAAGAAGTGAAGCCAGCCAGCTTGAGCCCTACTGCCACCCTGTACAAGAGTACACCAAGAAAGGAACTGAGCCAGATCAGGCTAGAGCCCTGCATCTATTCAGAGCAAAGACCTCAGAAGTATAGCTCCATCTCTGAACAAGGCAGAGATCCAGAGCCAGATTGTAAGTATAGATCCAACCCCCAAAGTTGTGGACATGCCCCCAACAAAGACAGAAACTGCCATCATGCCAGGAAGAAGCCCAGCTTCCTCAGGCTCCTGCCCCAGCCCCTGAGGTCTAGACCCACCTCCTGATAAGGTGGTGACCACCACCCAAATAAACAAAAGAAGAAATGAAAGAGGAGAAATAACTGCTGACATCATGAAATACAATCATAAAATACAATCATAAAAGAATACTGCATCAAGAGTTATATACCAACAAATTGGACAACCTTAAAGAAATGGATAAATTCCTAGAAAAATACAATTTTCCCAGTCTGAATTAGACACTAATAACGAGAAAATATAAAGAGAAATTAAGGAAACAATTCCATTCACCATTGCAATGAAAACAATAAAATACTTAGGAATATATCTTCCTAAAGAATCTAAAGACCTATATATAGAAAACTATAAAACACTGGTGAAAGAAATCAAAGAGGACACTAATAGATGGAGAAATATACCATGTTCATGGATTGGTAGAATCAATATAGTGAAAATGAGTATACTATCCAAAGCAATTTATAGATTCAATGCAATCCCCACCAAGCTACCAACGGTATTCTTCACAGAGCTAGAACAAATAATTTCTCAATTTGTATGGAAATACAAAAAAACTCGAATAGCCAAAGCTATCTTGAGAAAGAAGAACGGAACTGGAGGAATCAACCTGCCTGACTTAAGGCTCTACTACAAAGCCACAGTCATCAAGACAGTATGGTACTGGCACAAGGACAGACATATAGATCAATGGAACAAAATAGAAAGCCCAGAGATAAATCCATGCACCTATGGACACCTTATCTTTGACAAAGGAGGCAAGAATATACAATGGATTAAAGACAATCTCTTTAACAAGTGGTGCTGGGAAAACTGGTCAACCACTTGTAAAAGAATGAAACTAGAACACTTTCTAACACCATACACAAAAATAAACTCAAAATGGATTAAAGAGCTAAATGTAAGACCAGAAACCATAAAACTCCTAGAGGAAAACATAGGCAAAACACTCTCTGACTTACATCACAGCAGGATCCTCCATGACCCACCTCCCAGAATATTGGAAATTAAATCTAAAATGAACAAATGGGACCTAATCAAACTTAAAAGCTTCTGCACAACAAAGGAAACTATAAGCAAGGTGAAAAGACAGCTTTCAGAATGGGAGAAAATAATAGCAAATGAAGCAACTGACAAACAACTAATCTCAAAAATATACAAGCAACTTCTACAGCTCAATTCCAGAAAAATAAATGACCCAATCAAAAAATGGGCCAAAGAAGTAAATAGACATTTCTCCAAAGAAGACATACAGATGGCTAACAAACACATGAAAAGATGCTCAACATCACTCATTATCAGAGAAATGCAAATCAAAACCACTATGAGATACCATTTCACGCCAATCAGAATGGCTGCTATCCAAAAGTCCACAAGCAATAAATGCTGGAGAGGGTGCGGAGAGAAGGGAACCCTCTTGCACTGTTGGTGGGAATGCAAACTGGTACAGCCACTATGGAGAACAGTCTGGAAATTCCTCAAAAAACTGTGAATAGAACTGCCTTATGATCCAGCAATCCCACTGCTGGGCATATACACTGAGAAAACCAGAATTGAAAGAGACACGTGTACCCCAATGTTCATAGCAGCACTGTTTGCAATAGCCAGAACGTGGAAGCAACCTAGATGTCCATCCACAGATGAATGGATAAGAAAGCAGTGGTACATATACACAATGGAGTATTACTCAGCCATTAAAAAGAATACATTTGAATCAGTTCTAAGGAGGTGGATGGAACTGGAGCCTATTATACAGAGTGAAGTAAGCCAGAAACAAAAACACAAATATAGTATACTAACGCATATATATGGAATTTAGAAAGATGGTAAAAATAACCCTGTTTACGAGACAGCAAAAGAGACACTGATGTATAGACCAGACTTTTGGACTCTGGGACCGGGAGAGGGTGGGATGATTGGGGAGAATAACATTGAAATATGTATAATATTATATCTGAAATATATTAATTGTTCAAACTAAATACTGTCATGTTACAATTTGTTCATATTAGATGTTTGTAATGTTTCTGATAATCAATAAAAGAGATTCTTGATTAAAAAAATAAATAAAGAAAGAATGGAATTTCTCAAAAAAAAAAAAAAAAAAAAAAAGGAATAGATAATCCAAACAGATTGATTACTATTATATAAATTAAACCAGTAATCAAAAAATTCCCAACAAATGAAAGTCTAGGAGAATTCTACCAAACATTAAGAAGAGCTAATACCTATCATTCTCAAATTATTCCAAAAAAATGAAGAGGAGGTAATACTCCCAAATTCACTGTGTGAGGTCAACATTACCCTGATACTAAAACCAGAGAAAAACACTCCAAAATAAAAAAAGAAATTACAAGCCAACTTCCCTGATGAATGTTGATGCAAAACTCCCCAAGAATTATTAGCAAATCAAATCCAATGACATATAAAAGGAATCACACACCATGATAAAGTGAGACATTACAGGAATGGAAGTATGGGTCAAAATCTACAAATCAGGACTCGCTGGTGGTACAGTGGTTGAGAGTCCACCTTGAAATGCAAGGGACATGGGTTTAATCCCTGGCTGGGGTTCTAAGATCCCACATGCTTCAGAGCAACTTAGCTCATGTGCTACAACAAAGATCCTATGTGCTGCAAGTAAGACCTGAGGCAACCAAACAAATAAATAAATGCACTTTTTAAAATCAGCAAATCAACCAATGTTATACACCACATTAATAAAATGAAGGATAAAAATCACATGATCATCCCAATAGATGCAGAAAAAACATCTGACAAAATTCGATACTCATTCATGATTAAAACTCTGAACAAAGTGGGTATAGAGGGAACATATTTCAACATAATGGAAGCCATTTATGACAAACTCACAGCTAACATCATACTCAATTGTGAAAAACAGAAAGCTTTTTCTGTAAAATCAGGAACAAGACAAGGATGACCACTATAACCACTACTTTTTAACATGGTATTGGAAGTCTTAGACACAACAATCAGACAAGAAAAAGAAATAAAGGCATAGAAATTAGAAGGAAAGAAATTAAAAACTGTCACTATTTGCAGAATACATGACACTATATATAGAAAACTCTAAAATCTTCACCAAAAAAAAAAAAAAAAAAAAGAGAGAGAGAGAGAACTAATAGATTAATCCAGTAAAGTTTCTGGACACAAGATTAGTGCACAGAAATATGTTGTTTTTCTATATACTAATAATGAACTATTAGAAAGAGAAAGCAAATCACATTTACAATCACATAAGGAATGAACTAACAGGGAAAAGAATTAACCAAGGAAGTGAAAGACCTATGGTCTGAAAACTATAAGACATTTTGAAGGAAACTGAGGATGATATAAATAAGTGGAAAGACATCCCATGTTTATGGGTTGGAAGAATTAATATTGTTAAAAAGTTTATACTACCCAAAGCAATCTCCAGGTTTAATGTAACCCATGCTAAAGCTGAAACTCCAGTATTATGGCCACCTCATGCGAAGAGTTGACTCACTGGAGAATACTCTGATGCTGGGAGGGATTGGGGGCAGGAGGAGAAGGGGACGACAGAGGATGAGATGGCTGGATGGCATCACTGACTCGATGAATATGAGTCTGAGTGACCTCCGAGGGCTGGTGATGGATAGGGAGGCCTGGCGTGCTGCAGTTCATGGGGTCGCAAAGAGTCAGACACGACTGAGCGACTGATCTGATCTGATCTGATGACACTTTCCCAGAAATAGGCCAAATAATCCTAACATTCATACAGAACCAGAAAAGACCCTGAATAGCCAAAGTAATCTTGAGAAAAAAAGAACAAAGCTAGAGATATCTCACTCCCTGGCTTTAAACTACACTATAAATTTTCGGTAATCAAACAGCATGGTTCTGGCACACAAGCAGACACATAGATCAAGGGAATGGAACACAGAGCCCAGCAATAAACCCATGCACCTATGGTCAATTAATTAATGACAGAGGAGCCAGGAATATGAAATGGGGAAAGGACAGTCTCTTCAATAAATGCTGTTGGGAAAATAAGGCAGCCACTGCAAAAGAATGAAACTGGACAATTATCTTACACCATATACAAAAATTAGGTCAAAGGGAGTAAAGACTTGAATGTAAGATCTGATACAGCAAAATTCCTAGAAGAAAACCTAGGTAGTAAGCTTCTTGACATAGATCTTAATGATAGATTTTTTTAAAAATTTGACACCAAAATAAAAGTAATAAAGAAGGGAGCAGAAATAAACAAGTGGGAATACATCAAACTATTCCCACAAAAAAAAAAAAAAAAAAATAATAATATAAAAAAAAAAAGGAAAAAAAATAATTATATATCTTTTTTTTTTTTAATATATTATTAATAAAAATAAAAAAAAAAATAATATAAAAAAAAAAAAAAAAAAAAATAAAAAACAAAAAAAAAGAAAAAAAAAAGAAAAATATATATATAATAAATAAAAACAACCGGTTAAGATGGCGAAGGATTAGGACGGGGAATACGCTTTCTCCTCCACAAATTCATCAATGGGACATCTGGGCGCCGAGTAAATACCACAAACAGCTTCGGAGTGCTGGCGGAGGACGTCGGACACCCAGAAAAGCAACTCACTGCCTTCTAAAGGAGGTAGGAAAGAATATAGAAGCCAGAGAGAGACAAAGAGGGAGGGGCGGACCTCTGTCCGGGGAAGGGAGTCTTAAAAAGAGAAATTTCCAAACACCAGGAAACACTCTCCCTGCGGAATCTGCGCCGAACCTGGGAAACACGGAGACTATCATAACAGGGAGGAGAACAGTTGAGCAATTAGAACCCACAGACTGCGGGCCCTGCGGTAACTTCCGCAGCGGAAAAGCACCGCTGCAAACGCCTGCATCTGCCATTGGGGAGCCGGGGCTGGGCAGGGAGACGCCTTGGCCGTTCCCACGCGGGACGCTCCGCTGCCGGCGCTCCCCAGAGGGACGCTCCCCCGTGGGACTCTCCCCCACTGGACGCTCCCCCGCCGGCCACTCCCGCGCAGGCGTGCCCCCGCCCGCTGTGCCGGCGGCCCCCACGAGGGCCACCCCATCCCCTCCCCCACCCGCCCGCCCGCCATTCCCGTCGCCGACCCCCTCCCCCTCTGCAGGCCTCAGCGCAGACTTCGTTCGCCTGATTGTCTGGAGTGCTGCCTAACTGGAGTAGTTTGGGTCGGCAATCCAGATTGTGCAGCGCCGACCACACGAGTGGCGGGCCTTGGCCCAGAACACCGCCGAACCGTGCACAGAACAAAGAACTATACAGACCAACCACAGAGAAAGGGGCCTATAGATCTTGAGAAATTTAAGCCGGAACAAGGAACTAGCTGAAAATGAACTGAACCCACAACAATAATAGAGAAACTCTTATATATATTGTTACTATTTTTACCATCATTATTTCCTTTTTTTTTCTTTTCTTTTTTTAATATATATATATTTTTTAAATTTTTATTATTTTTTAATTGGAAAAAGGAAAACAAAAATTTTTTTTTTCCCTTTTAATTTTTTTTTGTTGTTGTTTGTTTTGTTTCTTTTATTTTTTTATTATTATTATTATTTTTATCCTCTAGTACTTCTTTAATCTCCACGTTTAGATATAACTTTTGCGACCCTGTTTTGTTTTTTTTTTTTTTTTTTTTCCTTTTTGTCCTTTGCTTTTTTCCTTTCCTTTTTTCTTTTCTTTACTGATTACTGACTAGATCTATCTCTCTCCTTCACACTCCCTCCTTTTATCCTCCTGACCACCTCTGTCTCCTTCCTCCCTTTTTCCTTCTATGTATAATTCCGTGAACATCTCTGAGCAGTCCAGTTGTGGAATGCATTATAGAAGAAGAAGTTTTTGAGACTACGGTAAAAATAAGACCAATAACTGGAACCAGGAGGCTTAAGTCCATACCCTGATCCCACGAAACACTAATTGACAGGAGCTCATTAAAAGCCTCCATACCTACTCTGAAACCAAGCATCACACAAAGACCAGCAAGTTCCACAACAAGACATACCAAGCAAATTCTCCAGAAAAACAAGAACACAGCCTGAGCTCCAATACACAGGCTACACAAAGCGACCCCAAAAGCATAGACATCTCATAACTCACTACTAGACACTCCACTGCACCCCAGAGAAAAGAAATCCAGCTCCACCCACCAGAACACCGATACAAGCTTCCATAAACAAGAAACCTCGACAAGCCACCGGTACAAACCCACATATAGTGCAGAAACGCCACAATAAAGAGAACTCCACAGACTACCAGAATACAGTAAAGACACCCCAAACTTAGCAATTTAAACAAGATGAAAAGACAGAAGAATTCCCAGCAGGTAAAGGAACAGGATAAAAGCCCACCAAACCAAACAAAGAGGAAGAAATAGCGAACCTACCTGATAAAGAATTCGAATAATGATAGTTAAATTAATCCAAAATCTGGAAAGCAAAATGGAATCATGGATAAATAGTCTGGAGAAAAGCATTGAGAAGATGCAAGAAAGATTTAACAAGGACCTAGAAGAAATAAAAAAGAATCAACATATAATGAATAATGCAATAAATGAGATCCAAAACACTCTGGAGGCAACAAATAGTAGAATAACAGAGGCAGAAGATAGAATTAGCGAATTAGAAGATAGAATGGCAGAATTAAAGGAATCAGAGGAGAAAACAGAAAAACGAATTAAAAGGAATGAGGACAATCTCAGAGACCTCCAGGACAATATTAAACGTTACAATATTCGAATCATAGGAGTCCCAGAAGAAGAAGACAAAAATAAAGACCATGAGAAGATACTAGAGGAGATAATAGTTGAAAACTTCCCTAAAATGGGGAAGGAAATAATCACTCAAGTCCAAGAAACCCAGAGAGTCCCAAATAGGATAAACCCAAGACGAAACACCCCAAGACACATATTAATCAAATTAACAAAGATCAAACACAAAGAACAAATATTAAAAGCAGCAAGGGAAAAACAACAAATAACACACAAGGGAATTCCCATAAGGATAACAGCTGATCTTTCAATAGAAACTCTCCAAGCCAGGAGGGAATGGCAAGACATACTTAAAGTGATGAAAGAAAAGAACCTACAGCCCAGATTATTGTACCCAGCAAGGATCTCATTCAAATATGAAGGAGAAATCGAAACCTTTACAGACAAGCAAAAGCTGAGAGAATTCAGCACCACCAAACCAGCTCTCCAACAAATACTAAAGGACATTCTCTAGACAGGAAACACAAAAAGGATATATAAATTCAAACCCAAAACAACAAAGTAAATGGCAATGGGATCATATTTATCATTAATTACCTTAAATGTAAATGGGTTGAATGCCCCAACCAAAAGACAGAGACTGGCTGAATGGATACAAAAACAAGACCCCTCCATATGAATGAAACTAGAACACTTTCTAACACCATACACAAAAATAAACTCAAAATGGATTAAAGAGCTAAATGTAAGACCAGAAACCATAAAACTCCTAGAGGAAAACATAGGCAAAACACTCTCTGACTTACATCACAGCAGGATCCTCCATGACCCACCTCCCAGAATATTGGAAATAAAATCAAAAATGAACAAATGGGACCTAATCAAACTTAAAAAGCTTTTGCACAACAAAGGAAACTATAAGCAAGGTGAAAAGACAGCCTTCAGAATGGGAGAAAATAATAGCAAATGAAGCAACTGACATACAACTAATCTCAAAAATATACAAGCAACTTCTACAGCTCAATTCCAGAAAAATAAATGACCCAATCAAAAAATGGGCCAAAGAACTCAATAGACATTTCTCCAAAGAAGACATACAGATGGCTAACAAACACATGAAAAGATGCTCAACATCACTCATTATCAGAGAAATGCAAATCAAAACCACTATGAGATACCATTTCACGCCAATCAGAATGGCTGCTATCAAAAAGTCCACAAGCAATAAATGCTGGAGAGGGTGCGGAGAGAAGGGAACCCTCTTGCACTGTTGGTGGGAATGCAAACTAGTACAGCCACTTTGGAGAACAGTATGGAGATTCCTCAAAAAACTGCAAATTGAACTGCCTTATGATCCAGCAATCCCACTGCTGGGCATATACACTGAGAAAACCAGAATTGAAAGAGACACCTGTACCCCAATGTTCATAGCAGCACTGTTTGCAATAGCCAGAACGTGGAAGCAACCTAGATGTCCATCCACAGATGAATGGATAAGCAAGCTGTGGTACATATACACAATGGAATATTACTCAGCCATTAAAAAGATTACGTTTGAATCAGTTCTAAGGAGATAGGAAGAACAGGGCCTATTATACAGAGTGAAGTAAGCCAGAAACAAAAACACAAATACATAAGGATATATATGGAATTTAGAAGTGGTAATGGTGCGGGGGGAGGGGAGTTTAAAAAAAAAAAGAATGAAAAAAAAAAAAAAAAAAAAAAAAAAAAAAACTGATAGAGATAGACAAATACTACATGCTTTCACTTATTTGAGGAATCTAAAAAAATAATACAAATGAATGAATGTAACAAAAAGAAACAGATTCACATATACCAAGAACAAACTATTGGTTACCAGTGGGGAGCAGGATAGGGGGGGTAGCTAGATAGGTAAAGGGGATTAAGAGTTACAACTACTATGTATAAAATAGATGTTACAAAGATGTAATGTACAACACAGGAAATATAACAAATATTTAGTAATAACTTTATATGGAGTATAATGTATAAAAATATGGAATCACTATGTTGTACACCTGAACTAATAAAACACTGTAAGTCCACCATACTTCAGTCAATTAAAATAAATGGGTAGATAGATAGACAGCCTTCTAATCCATTCTCCCAGCATTTTATCTACCCAAAAAGTAAGTGTAACTCAGACTTCAGTAGTTACATTTAGTGTGTTTGAGAAGCCGGGCTTATTCATTATTTATAAATCTCACGGCAAAATGAAAGCCAGTCACGCAGGGGAGAAAAGTACACTGGACTCTGCATTGGGAGATATAATTTGGCCCTTGCTCTGCTTTGAGCGTGTGTTTCAATCTCTTTACCTCTCTGTCTCTATTTCTCTTTCTCTTTCCTTCAATTTTATGTTTTCTAAAATGAAGAGAATCTATATTTCTGTCTTTGTGCCAGTACCATACTGTCTTGATGACTGTGGCTTTGTAGTAGAGCTTTAAGTCAGGCAGGTTGATTCCTCCAGTTCCATTCTTCTTTCTCAAGAATGCTTTAGCTATTCGAGGTTTTTTTTGTATTTCCATACAAACGGTGAAAATGTTTGTTCTAGCTCTGTGAAAAATACCATTGGTAGCGTGATAGGGATTGCATTGAATCTATAGATTGCTTTGGGTAGTATACTCATTTTCACTAAATTGATTCTTCTGATCCATGAACATGGTATATTTCTCCATCTAAAGACAGAAATATAGATCAATGGAACAAAATAGAAAGCCCAGAGATAAACCCACACACCTATGGACACCTTATCTTTGACAAAGGAGGCAAGAATATACAATGGAGAAAAGACAATCTCTTTAACATGTATAATATCATATATGAAATGAGTCGCCAGTCCAGGTTTGATGCACGATACTGGATGCGTGGGGCTGATGTGCTGGGATGACCCAGAGGGATGGTATGGGGAGAGAGGAGGGAGGAGGGTTTAGGATGGGGAACACATGTATACCTGTGGTGGATTCATTTTGATATATGGCAAAACCAATACAATATTGTAAAGTTAAAAAATAAAATAAAACTAAAAAAAAAAAAACACCAAGTGGTGTTGGGAAAACTGGTCAACCACTTGTAAAAGAATGAAACACTTTCGAACACCATACAAAAAAAATAAACTCAAAATGGATTAAAGATCTAAACATAAGACCAGAAACTATAAAACTATTAGAGAAGAAAATAGGCAAAACACTCTCCAACATACATCACAGCAGGATCCTCTATGACTCACCTCCCAGAATATTGGAAATAAAAGCAAAAATAAACAAATGGGATCTAATTCAAATTAAAGCTTCTGTATAACAAAAGAAACTATAAGCAAGGTGAAAAGACAGCCTTCAGAATGGGAGAAAATGATAGCAAATGAAGCAACTGACAAAGAACTAATCTCAAAAATATACAAGCAGCTCCTGCAGCTCAATTCCAGAAAAATAAATGACCCAATCAAAAAATGGGTCAAAGAACTAAATAGACATTTCTCCAAAGAAGACATACAAATGGCTAACAAACACACGAAAAGATGCTCAACATCACTCATTATCAGAGAAATGCAAATCAAAACCACAAGGAGGTACCATTTCATGCCAGTCAGAATGGCTGTAATCCAAAAGTCTACAAGCAATAAATGCTGGAGAGGATGTGGAGAAAAGGGAGCCCTCTTACACTGTTGGTGGAAATGCAAACTAGTACAGCCACTATGGAGAACAGTGTGGAGATTCCTTAAAAAACTGGAAATAGAACTGCCATACAACCCAGCAATCCCACTGTTGGGCATACACACTGAGGAAACCAGAATTGAAAGAGACACATGTACCCCAGTGTTCATTGCATTAATGTTTATAGTAGACAGGACATGGAAACAACTTAGATATCCATCAGCAGATGAATGGATAAAGAAAGCAGTGGTACATATACACAATGGAGTATTACTCAGTCATTAAAAAGAATACATTTGAATCAGTTCTAAAGAGGTGGATGAAACTGGAGCCTATTATACAGAGTGAAGTAAGCCAGAAAGAAAAACCCCAATACAGTAAGTATACTAACGCATATATATGGAATTTAGAAAGAAGGTAATGACAACCCTGTATGAGAGACAGCAAAAGAGACACAGATGTATAGAACAGTCTTTTGGACTCTGTTGGGGGGGATGATTTGGGAGAATGGCATTAAAACGTGGATAATATCATATAAGAAAAGAATCGTCAATCCAGTTTCGATGCAGGATACAGGAAGCTTGGGGATGGTGCACTGGGATGACCCAGAGGGATGGTATGGGGAGGGAGGTGGGGGGGGGTTTCAGGATTGGGAACACATGTACACCCGTGGTGGATGCATGTTGATGCATGGCAAAACCAATACAATATTGTAAAGTAAAAAAAATAATAATAATAATAAAATTTTAAAAAATAAAATAAATGAGGAGAATCAGCTATATGTTCTTGTAAGGTCCCCTCTGAAACAGAAGAGAAGGGGGCAGGGCACAACCTTTAAAAGAAAGACATACCATAGGACATGACAAAAATTGGTTAGAACCAACTTGGTCCAAGATGGTGGAAGATTCCACTTCCAGTGGACTTTGAGCTTCATTATATGCATATTGTAATACATTAACATACTAAATGACACAATCACCAGTGCCATGGCAGTTCTGAGTTTAACTGCTGCTGCTGCTAAGTCCCTTCAGTCATGTCCAAATCTGAGCGACCCCATGGAAGGCAGCTCACCAGGCTCCCCTGTCCCTGGGATTCTCCAGGCAGGAGCACTGGAGTGGGTTGCCATTTCCCTCTCCAATGTATGAAAGTGAAAGTGAAGTCGCTCAGTCATGTCTGATTCCTAGCGACCCCATGGACTGCAGCCTACCAGGCTCTCCGTCCGTGGGATTTTCCAGGCAAGAGTACTGGAGTGGGTTGCCATTGCCTTCTCCGTCTGAGGTTAACTATAAAAGGTCAAAAAGTGGGCAGTGGCCTAATTTCTGGGAGTGCCCACCTCTTCCCTGAAATAATTGGAATAATATTCCCACTCATTAGCCAATGAAATTATCCAGCCCCTCAAAACTAGATGCTCCATATTTCAGGGCCTCTTGCCTTCTGTGATGGCCCACACTCTGTCTGTGGAGTGTCTTTCTCCCCAAGGCCTCTTGCTTTTTGAGACAAATCTCATTCTATCTATGGAATATGTATCTCTCTATATTTATCCATTTCTTACCTATCACTTAGTCTCTCATTGAATTATTTCTGCCATGAGACATCAAGAGGCTGAGTTTCACAAGAAATGAAATCAAAACTACAATGAAGTATCACCTCACCTGTCAGAATGGCCATCATAAAAATCTATAAGCAAAAAATTCTAGAAGATGTGGAGAAAATGGAAATCTTTTGCACTGTTGGCGGGAATGTAAACACCCACCAGACACTATGATACAGCCAGTATGCAGATTCCTTAAAGAAACTAGGAATTAAACTAACATATGACCCAGCAATCCCACTACTGGGCATATACACTTAAGATCAGATCAGTCACTCAGTCGTGTCCGACTCTTTGAGACTCCATGAATCGCAGCACGCCAGGCCTCCCTGTCCATCACCAACTCCTGGAGGTCACTCAGACTCACATCCATTGAATCAGTGATGCCATCCAGCTATTTCATCCACTGTTGTCCCCTTCTCCTCCTGCCCCTAATCCCTCCCAGCATCAGAGTCTTTTCCAATGAGTTAATTCTTCGGATGAGGTGGCCAAAATACTGGAGTTTCAGCTTTAGCATCATTCCTTCCAAAGAAATCCCAGGGCTGATCTCCTTCAGAATGGACTGGTTGGATCTCCTTGCAGTCCAAGACACTCTCAAGAGTCTTCTCCAACACCACAGTTCAAAAGCATCAATTCTTCGGCGCTCAGCCTTCTTCACAGTCCAGCTCTCACATCCATACATGACCACAGGAAAGACCATAGCCTTGACTAGGCGAACCTTTGTTGGCAAAGTGATGTCTCTGCTTTTGAATATACTATCTAGGTTGGTCATAACTTTCCTTCCAAGGAGTAAGCGTCTTTTAATTTCATGGCTGCAGTCACCATCTGCAGTGATTATGGAGCCCAGAAAAATAAAGACTGACACTGTTTCCACTGTTTCCCTATCTACTTCCCATGTAGTAATGGGACCGGATGCCATGATCTTCGTTTTCTGAATGTTGAGCTTTAAGCCAACCTTTTCACTCTCCACTTTCACTTTCATCAAGAGGCTTTTTAGTTCCTCTTCACTTTATGCCATAAGGGTGGTGTCATCTGCATATCTGAGGTTATTGATATTTCTCCCAGCAATCTTGATTCCAACTTGTGTTTCTTCCAGTCCAGCATTTCTCATGATATACTCTGCATACAAGTTAAATAAACATGGTGACAATATACAGCCTTGACGTACTCCTTTTCCTATTTGGAACCAGTCTGTTGTTCCATGTCCAGTTCTAACTGTTGCTTCCTGACCTCCATACAAATTTCTCAAGAGGCAGATCAGGTGGTCTGGTATTCCCATCTCTTTCAGAATTTTCCACAGTTTATTGTGATCTACACAGTCAAAGGCTTTGGCATAGTCAATAAAGCAGAAATAGATGTTTTTCTGGAACTCTCTTGCTTTTTCCATGATCCAGCGGATGTTGGCAATTTGATCTCTGGTTCCTCTGCCTTTTCGAAAACCAGCTTGAACATCAGGAAGTTCACGGTTCACATATTGCTGAAGTCTGGCTTGGAGAATTTTGAGCATTACTTTACTAGCGTGTGAGATGAGTGCAATTGTGTGGTAGTTTGAGCATTCTTTGGCATTGCCTTTCTTTGGGATTGGGATGAAAACTGACCTTTTCCAATCTTGTGGCCACTGCTGAGTTTTCCGAATTTGCTGGCATATTGAATGCAGCACTTTCACAGCATCATCTTTCAGGATTTGGAATAGCTTCACTGGAATTCCATCACCTCCGCTAGCTTTGTTCGTAGTGATGCTTTCTAAGGCCCACTTGACTTCACATTCTAGGATGTCTGGCTCTAGGTCAGTGATCACACCATCGTGATTATCTGGGTCATGAAGATCTTTTTTGTACAGTTCTTCTGTGTATTCTTGCCACCTCTTCTTAATATCTTCTGCTTCTGTTAGGTCCATACCATTTCTGTCCTTTATCGAGCCCATCTTTGCATGAAATGTTCCTTTGGTATCTCTGATTTTCTTGAAGAGATCCCTAGTCTTTCCCATTCTGTTATTTTCCTCTATTTCTTTGCATTGATCACTGAAGAAGGCTTTCTTATCTCTTCTTGCTATTCTTTGGAACTCTGCATTCAGATGTTTATATCTTTCCTTTTCTCCTTTGCTTTTCGCTTCTCTTCTTTTCACAGCTATTTGTAAGGCCTCCCCAGACAGCCTTTTTGCTTTTTTGCATTTCTTTTCCATGGGGATGGTCTTGATCCCTGTCTCCTGTACAATGTCACGAACCTCATTCCATAGTTCATCAGACACTCTATCTATCAGATATAGGCCCTTAAATCTATTTCTCACTTCCACTGTATAATCATAAGGGATTTGATTTAGGTCATACCTGAATGGTCTAGTGGTTTTCCCTACTTTCTTCAATTTAAGTCTGAATTTGGCAATAAGGAGTTCATGGTCTGAGCCACGGTCAGCTCCTGGTCTTGTTTTTGCTGATTGTATAGAGCTTCTCCATCTTAGAAAACCATAATTCAAAAAGACACAGGTACCTTGATGTCCACTGCAGCACTATTTACAATAGCCAGGACATGGAAGCAACCTAGATGTCCATCAACAGATGAACAGATAAAGAAGATGTGGTACATATATACAATGAAATATTATTAACCATAGAAAAGAATGCATTTGAGTCCGTTGTAATGAGATGGATGGACATAGAGCCTGTTATACATAGTGAAGTAAGTCAGAAAGAGAAAAACAAATATTGTATATTAATGCATACATATGAAATCTAGAAAAATACTGATGAACTTATTTGCAGGGGAATAATAAAGATACAGGCATTGAAAACGGACTTGTGGACAGAGCAGGTAAAGGAGAGTGTGGGACGAACTGAGAGCGTAGCACTGACATATATACACTACTGTGTGTAAAATAGCTAGCTAGTGAGAAGTTGCTGGGAACACAGGGGACTCAACCTGGAGCTCTGTGATGACCTAGAGAGGTGGCATGGGGGGTTGGGAGGGAATATATGTATACTTCTGGCTCATTCACATTGTTGTATAGAAGAAACCAATACGGCACTGGAAAACAATTATCCTCAAATTTAAAATATTTTTATTTTTATTGATTTCTTTCTTTATTTTATTTATTTATTTTTAAATTTAATTTTATTTTTTAACTTTGCAATATTGTATTGCTTTTGCAATGAATACACAGAAGAACTGGTCAAAAAAGATCTTCACGACGCAGATAATCACGATGGTGTGATCACTGACCTAGAGCCAGACATCCTAGAATGTGAAGTCAAGTGGGCCTTAGAAAGCATCACTACGAACAAAGCTAGAGGAGGTGATGGAATTCCAGTTGAGCTATTCCAAATCCTGAAAGATGATGCTGTGAAAGTGCTGCACTCAATATGCCAGCAAATTTGGAAAACTCAGCAGTGGCCACAGGACTGGAAAAGGTCAGTTTTCATCCCAATCCCAAAGAAAGGCAATGACAAAGAATGCCCAAACTACCACACAATTGCACTCATCTCACATGCTAGTAGAGTAATGCTCAAAATTCTCCAAGCCAGGCTTCAGCAATATGTGAACCATGAACTTCCTACCTGAAAGATGATGCTGTGAAAGTGCTGCACTCAATATGCCAGCAAATTTGGAAAACTCAGCAGTGGCCACAGGACTGGAAAAGGTCAGTTTTCATTCCAATCCCAAAGAAAGGCAATGACAAAGAATGCCCAAACTACTGCACAATTGCACTCATCGCACATGCTAGTAAAGTCATGCTCAAAATTCTCCAAGCCAGGCTTTAGCAATATGTGAACCATGAACTTCCTAATGTTCAAGCTGGTTTTAGAAAAGGCAGAGGAAGCAGAGATCAAATTGCCAACATCTGCTGGATCATGGAAAAAGCAGGAGAGTTCCAGCAAAACATCTATTTCTGCTTTATTGACTATGCCAAAGCCTTTGACTGTGTGGATCACAATAAACTGTGGACAATTCTGAAAGAGATGGGAATACCAGACCACCTGATCTGCCTCTTGAGAAATCTGAATGCAGGTCAGGAAGCAACAGTTAGAACTGGACATGGAACAACAGACTGGTTCCAAATAGGAAAAGGAGTACGTCAAGGCTGTATATTGTCACCATGTTTATTTAACTTCTATGTAGAGTACATGATGAGAAACACTGGGCTGGAAGAAACACAAGCTGGAATCAAGATTGCTGGGGGAAATATCAATAACCTCAGATATGCAGATGACACCACCCTTATGGCATAAAGTGAAGAGGAACTAAAAAGCCTCTTGATGAAAGTGAAAGTGGAGAGTGAAAAGGTTGGCTTAATGTTCAACATTCAGAAGACGAAGATCATGGCATCCGGTCCCATCACTACATGGGAAATAGATGGACAAACAGTGGAAACTGTGTCAGACTTTGTTTTTCTGGGCTCCATAATCACTGCAGATGGTGACTGCACCCATGAAATTAAAAGACGCTTACTCCTTGGAAGGAAAGTTATGACCAACCTAGATAGTATATTCAAAAGCAGAGATATTACTTTGCCAACAAAGGTCCATCCAGTCAAGGCTATGGTCTTTCCTGTGGTCATGTATGGATGTGAGAGCTGGACAGTGAAGAAGGCTGAGCGCCGAAGAATTGATGCTTTTGAACTGTGGTGTTGGAGAAGACTCTTGAGAGTGTCTTGGACTGCAAGGAGATCCAACCAGTCCATTCTGAAGGAGATCAGCCCTGGGATTTCTTTGGAAGGAATGATGCTAAAGCTGAAACTCCAGTATTTGGCCACCTCATCCGAAGAGTTAACTCATTGGAGAAGACTCTGATGTTGGGAAGGATTGGGGGTAGGAGGAGGAGGGGACAACAGAGGATGAGATGGTTGGATGGCATCACTGACTCGATGGACGTGAGTCTGAGTGACCTCCGGGAGTTGGTGATGGACAGGGAGGCCTGGCGTGCTGTGATTCATGGAGTCTCAAAGAGTCGGACACGACTGAGTGACTGATCTGATCTGATCTGATTGGTTTTGCACCTGAGACCATGTAGATGATCTCAAATTAAAGACTGTGTTCAAGTCCTAACCTGCGTTTATGACGGGTAGCATCCAGCATGCAGGTTTGAGTTCCATCTGAATTGTGCAGTTTCACTTCCAGATACAGTATAAAGTTCTATGATCCCATTACCAAATGCCCAATACACAGTAAGGTAAAACAATACCAAAATGTCGAAGTGTGGAGCCAAGAAAGGTTTACTGACGGGCCATGCAGGGAAACAGATGTCTCAGTTCAGTTCAGTTCAGTCGCTCAGTCGTGTCCAACTGTTTCCAACTCGATGAATCGCAGTACGCCAGGCCTCGCTGTCCATCACCAACTCCCGGGGGTCACTCAGACTCATGTCTATCGAGTCAGTGATGCCATCCAGCTATCTCATCCTCTGTTGTCCCCTCCTCCTCCTGCCCCCAATCCCTCCCAGCATCAGAGCCTTTTCCAATGAGTCAACTCTTCGCATGAGGTGACCAAAGTACTGGAGTTTCAGCTTTAGCATCATTCCTTCCAAAGAAATCCCAGGGCTGATCTCCTTCAGAATGGACTGGTTGGATCTCCTTGCAGTCCAAGACACTCTCAAGAGTCTTCTCCAACAGCACACTTCAAAAGCATCAGTTCTTCAGTGCTCAGCCTTCTTCACAGTCCAACTCTCACATCCATACATGACTACTGGAAAAATCATCGCCTTGACTAGACGAACCTTTGTTGGCAAAGTAATGTCTCTGCTTCTGAATATGCTATCTAGGTTGGTCATAACTTTCCTTCCAAGGAGTGAGCGTCTTTTAATTTCTTGGCTGCAAATCACAATCTGCAGTGACTTTGGAGCCCCCAAAATAAAATCTGACACTGCTTCCACTGTTTCCCCATTTATTTCCCATGAAGTGAAGGGACCAGATGTCATGATCTTTGTTTTTTGAATATTGAGCTTTAAGCCAACTTTTTCACTCTCCACTTTCACTTTCATCAAGAGGCTTTTTAGTTCCTCTTCACTTTCTGCCATAAGGGTGGTGTCATCTGCATTTCTGAGGTTCTTGATATTTCTCCCCACAATCTTAATGCCAGCTTGTGCTTCTTCCAGCCCAGCATTTCTCATGACATTCTCTGCATATAAATTAAATATGCACGGTGGCAATATACAACCTTGATGTACTCCTTTTCCTATTTGGAACCAGTCTGTTGTTCCATGTCCAGTTCTAACTGTTGCTTCCTGACCTGCATATAGGTTTCTCAAGAGGCAGGTCAGGTGGTCTGGTATTCCCATCTGTTTCAGACTTTTCCACAGTTAATTGTGATCCACACAGTCAAAGGCTCTGGCACAGTCAATAAAGCAGAAATAGATGTTTTTCTGGAACTCTCTTGCTTTTTCGAAGATCCAGCGGATGTTGGCAATTTGATCTCTGATTCCTCTACCTTTTCTAAAACCAGCTTGAACATCAGGAATTTCACGGTTCATGTATTTCTGAAGCCTGGCTTGGAGAATTTTGAGCATTACTTTACTAGCGTGTGAGATGAGTACAATTGTGCGGTAGTTTGAGCATTCTTTGGCATTGGCTTTCTTTGGGATTGGAATGAAAACTGACCTTTTCCAGTCCTGTGGCCACTGTTGAGTTTTCCAAATTTGCTGGCATATTTAGGGCAGCACGTTCACAGTATCATCTTTCAGGATGTCTAGTGTCCCCCAAATCCCCTGGAACACTGTTAAAGCTTTCAGCAAAGCCATCAGAGTTCTAGGCCCCAGCCAAGAGGAGGGGAGCTTTCATCCAGCACCCAGGCTGGGTCCTCCCCCCAGTGCCCAGGCCCAGCTGAAGAGGCAGGTGTCAGCTGTCAACACCCTCAGAGTCAGGTCCCCAGACCCTGCTCAGCCATCATCCCTGAGGGAGCCAGGTGCCTAAGACCCAGCCAGCCTTCAGGCTTTTCATTTAACCTGAAAAGAATCATTTGTATAGGATCAATAGGAATACATGTTGTAGCAAAAGGCCATCAGGTGAATCCCCAGCTCACAATTGCCCTGCTTTGACAATAGCCCAACCACAGAGTGGGGAGCAGATGTAATGACAGTAACCTCCTTACAACTTAACCCTGACTGCAGGCCACCTCCTAGGGGTAGACAACTGACCTAAGCTGTACTGAGTTTTGAAACATGAATGGAAAAACTGAAGTTGGTTGAAGCTCTTACATTAATGGCAGCATCCATACACTCCAGGAGACTGCTGCCACCATTAGGTCATGGATGTGGGGATGAGCTTGCAGTTCCAGTTGCTTTAAGGCCTGGGCTCAGCTAGTGAGCTGGCCAAGGCAAGGGCTCTGGAGCTCTGCAGCACATGGCCCTCAGCATGTCCTTGGGGGCCTTAGCTCACCTGACAGTCCTAAGGCTAGAGGGTCTGGTAAGAACCTGCCACCTCTCACTGCACTCTGCCCAGAATACCACTAGGAGTCTGGCAGAGTGGGACTTCAAACCACTGCATGCAGGGTCTCAAGGTAATAGCTGCACACACGCTATTACAATCCTATGGTCCTGTTAAAAAATGGAAGGAGCAAGTTATCATTCAACCAACAGCCAGGAAAAGCAACAAATTTATTAAAATAAAACAAGCAACAAAAACTGTACGTTGTAAAGGAACTGCAATAAAATGACTTTTTGATGGAAAAATTAACTCATCTACTCTTGTACTATTCGTGTTAAAAACAGTACAGGATTACTGTTTTTAGTCATCTGTTCCATGTACTAAGAGACACTATGGATTGTTGAATGGTGGTCAGTTAATAACTGGTAGCCACAGTTAATGGGAGGAGATTCAGCAATTTAGCAAAGCAAGAAGAGGAGTAAAATGTCATTCACACAAACAGAAGGAGAAAAGAAAGTGAAGTCACTCAGTCGTGTCCAGCTCTTTGTGACCTCATAGACTGTAGCCTATCAGGCTCCTCTGTCCATGGGATTCTCCAGGCAAGAGTACTGGAGTGGGTCACCATTTCCTTCTCCAGGAAATCTTCCTGATCCAGAGATGGAACTGGGTATTTCACATTGCGGCCAGATGCTTTTTACCAGGCTTAGCTGGTAAAGAATCCGCCTGCAATGCGGGAGACCTGGGTTCAATTACTGGGTTGGGAAGATCCCCTGGAACAGGGAAAGGTTACCCACTCGAGTATTCTGGCCTGGAGAATTCCATGGACTGTATAGTCCATGGGGTGGCAAAGAATCGGACACAACTGAGCTACTTTCACTTTCACAAACAGAAGAGGAGGATGCACTTAAGTAGAAGAAACAAGGCTGTGCATTTGCTGAGCCTGGCACCATGGTCCTGAAAAGACCCTGGCCTCACTCAGGGTAGATGTTCTTATGGAATCATGTAAGATTTGAAAACAAACATCTATAAAACAGCATGTATTTGTCTTTTGTTCTTCCATTACTGTAAGTATCAATTGATTTTAGTCTGCAGCTGTAAAGCAGCCGAGTCATGTAGCATCTGCAACAAGAGGGAGATTACATTTGAACTCTGTATTAAAAGAAGCCTCACTTTCAGCCACAAGTTCTTTGAGTCTGGAGGTTATGTCTTACTCATTTTTGTGTCACCCCAAAGTCTCTTATAGAGTAATCAACGTAGTCTCATAAATTATAAGCATTAAGCTGTCATGTTAATCAATAAAGAAGTACTTGCATTTTCAAGATTCAAAGCTTGTTTTTTTAAAAGGTGGATATTATATACTATGTTGGGTTTTAGTCAATATATAAAAATTGTTTGTGGTTAATATGTTAGGTGTCCAAAAGCACACTGACATACCCAAGACTCTTTGGAAAGCTTCTTGACTATTCTAAACATACTCAATTAAGTTTAGTTAATTACCTTAGAAATTAATACAATTAATTTACTTAGAAAATATTTCTTCTACACAGGTAGTTTAAAAAGTAACCTATCTAAACTATATGTGAGTTATTAACTTGAATTTGTGAAATTCTCTAAATATGTGGCACCAAGTCTCCTGTGTTGAGGCCAGGTTGATTATGGTTGGAAAAGGCAGTCTTTAGTGCAGTGTTTTGACTCCTATTCAGTCATATTGCCTGGGCCTGGAACACTTCCTATCCAACAAAGAGCCCACACAACCTCTGCTGGACTTATTATCTCCTTATATGCTGGCATGCATGCTCAGTCACTTCAGTCGTGTCCGACTCTTTGCAACTTTATGGACTGTAGTCTGCCAGGCTCCTCTGTCCATGGGATTATATCCAGCCAAGAATACTGGAGTGAGTTGCCATTCTCTTCTCCAGGGGATCATCCTGACCCAGGGGTCAAACCTGCATCTCCTGAGTCTCCTGAATTGCAGGCCAGGTCTTCACTGCTGAGCCACCAGGAAGCCCAACTCCTTGTATGGGAATACATATTTGTTCTTTTGTTCTGCTTAGGTGAGTACTTGAATACTCAGGCACACTCTCAGCTTTCAGTATTTCAGACTCCACTGGAAGGGAGAGTTGTCCTTCTATGAAGAATGAGTGTTGCCAGTAGGCCCATTGCTTTTCACTAGCTGCCTGGACCACATGCTACCCCTGAGGAACCGCTGTTCACTTTTGGAGCTGATCTTGCCCTGTCTTTTCTCTAGGTCAATAAAGGCTTTGTCCATCCAGTATTTGACTGTGCTGTTTTCCTTGGCAACTCTGATACCAAGATGCAGTGAGAAGAATCATTTGGACTTCTGTATCTGGTGGCTGGCATTGTAATGATCTTTGATAATTCTTCAGGTCGTTGAAATCCCTGGAAATCCCTGGAATTCCCTGGAATTCGTGAACAATACACACAGTGTTCTTCTCAAAAACTATAATAGTGATGATGAGATGATACCAGGGCAAATGATAATGGAAATTATAAGGGTTTCAGAATCAAATGTCATAGTCTGTATATAAGAAATATTAATTCGTTAAAGATCACATGTAAGTGTGAACTACAAAACAATAAATAGTTACAAGCTTTAGTTAAAATATGTTTAATAATTGATTATAAAATATGATAATAATAATTTGGAAATGTTCACATTTTCCTGGAATCCACAGTACTGTTGGTTGTCATACTTAATACTTGAAGTTTTAAATTTGGAGAGCCAGCCATGAGTCTTCATTTTTACTTCCCTTCTTAAATGATGACAAAGACCCCTCCATCAAATGGACTGCCTTGCCTATCTCCTTCTGGTTCAAAAGTAATATTCTCAGAAGCCCCTAGAAGCCTCAAATAGTAAATCTGCCTTTGCCAAACCCAAGTACCTATTATGATTTTTGAGCATGTATTAAATATTTCTTTCTTCTCTAAAAATGTACCATGAAGACCAGTCATTTAAGATCCAATTATATAACATGCTCATCTTCTGCTTATTTCTTATTATATAGGTTCATTAAAAAATTCTTCATTGAAAAGTTTAGACTCATATGCAATGCTCCCGTTATCCCATCCTTTCCCTGTGTATACTTTTGGATCTTAAATCAATAAAACTACCAATGATGGATGTAAACAGTTTAACTTTTGGTGAAAACTGACTTAGGAAAAACTCATTTATGGCTTGAAGAAATGAAAAGTACATAATACTTGCAATCATAATGGAATTTTGGAAGGCTTTAATATCATTGCAGCCACTCCAGAGGTACAGGTTTTTCAAATACCTTCCATGGGTATTCCTACATTTCCATAAATGTCCCTTAATTTTGTCCCTCCCCATGTAGAGTATTGATAGGAGTTGGTGAGACTAGAAGAGGAAGGAAAGTAGGAGTAAATAGTCAGCATTATAAGCATAAGGGCATTCTAGCATGGCTAAATTTATTGTATTGGTATGATAAGCATTTGCAAAAACCACACATTTTGCTAGGAATCTTTAAACAACCTGTGTATGAAAAAGTCAGTGCCTGAGACCACTACTGCACATTGTAGGATGACATGGGTTGATGCAGTACCAAAAAAAAAAAGCCACCCACCTCATAGGCAAATATTCATTTTAAAGCCACTTGAATTGCCAGCACATTTTGTCTTACAAATGTGAAGCTATACTTTCAAGACACAAAACCAAAATAGTACTGAAATCCATTAGAAAGTACATGTGAAGGAGTCAGGCTTTGAGGACTTGGTTTTGATGATTTGAAAAGCAGAGGAAGAGCGTGAAACTAATTTCCACCTGTATAAGGATTTGTCTTCCTTGCTCATTTAATATCAGAGCCAATAGTAATAAATGGTTTACTATGACCCTAAAACTCTCTCTTCATTTAGACCAACTGATTGGCAAGTCTATGAACAAATAGGTCACTTTTCATAGAAGGACTATCATATATGCACTTTTTATTGCCATATTTGAAACCCCTTCATATTTTAGTTAAACTGCCATCCTTCGCATGCTGACTATACAAGTATATTCTATGACCATAGATTAGTGACAGTGGTTAGTAAAAATAATTACTCATTATAATTAACAACAGCATGGTAAATCTTCCAGGCTACTTAGTTCAACATATAAGGTTAAATTTGAAAGATATCTTTCTTTTTATTCAACCCTTCTCATCAGAAGGGACTATTTGCTATCCTTGTTTTCTAACACTGGATATAAGACAGAGAGATAAAAACAACTTGCCAAAGGTCAAACAGAATATCAGGAAAAGTACTGGGAAAAAAACTTCAGGCTTACTGATAACGAGGCACTTGGTTCCATTGCCTGACATTCTCATGCATCATATTCTGACTTGTCTCCTATAAGATGCACTATGATTGCCACTTCATTCTCTATAATTGCTTATTAGACTGGAGCTAACATGAAGCAACACCAAACAGTGATAGATATGGCACTATTTTGAAAGAGAAATTTGAAGAGAATCGAGCTCAACTGTGACTCAAACATTCAGAAGAATCAGTTGAGCTTTGCAATACTTTTAACCATTCCTCTTTTAGTTTACCTTGAAAATTCAAATCTCAGATTTGTCTTGGAAAATTACTTTTCACATTTCTCGTACCAAGTCACACCTATTAGCACCTGATCCATTTTGTTGCTAACTGGTCATAATCAGACAATACAGTTAGATGGCCAAAGACAAAAGATACTCACAAAAACTTAGCTGGCCGTATCTCAACTTCAAATTTATAACTTCAAAGTGTGTTATTAATATATTTATGAATAGAGCTGCATACAAGGAAATATTCATGTTTATATGATATGTACTGATTGAAAATAAACATCCTGTCAAAAATCCATCTGTAGAAGTCTGCTTTAGAGATAGTTTATTATGCTGCCAGGTCACTAAATATATAAGTCTTCCTCTTGTACTTAAAAGAATTTTCATGGAAAAAAACATTTGAGACAACTGTATCAGCAGCTGCACATACTGAAATGCATGATGTAGGAAAGTGGGCAATAAATTAAATTATCACTTTTCAAGCTGTCTCTATATTAGGTTACTAAATTGATATTTTTATAAAATTAAATTACATAGCAGAGAGAAGTATTCCTCAAATTGGTTTTACAGATGTTTTAATTGAATACCTTTTGGGGTGGGATGTAAGAAATTGAACTGACTGGTCATTTTAATCCATTACAATAATATGTGTAGATGATATGAATATGAAAATAAACAATTAATGGGATGACAATAGTTCAAAAATGTGGGTGTTATCATTAGTTCTCTTTCTGGCATTGTTATGCACATTCCTAATACATAGAACTAGATGCACTAGTAGGATGAATTTCTCTGTTTTGCATTCCTACTACCTTTTTTGGTGTTGACCATCTGGTGATGCCCATGTGTACAGTCTTCTCTTTTGTTGTTGGAAGAGGGTGTTTTCTATGACCAGTGCATTTTCTTGGCAAAACTCTATTAGTCTTTGCCCTGCTTCATTCCATATTCCAAGGCCAGATTTGCCTATTACTCCAGGTTTTTCTAGACTTTTGCCTTCCAGTCCCCTTTAATGAAAAGGACATCTTTTTTGGGTGTTAGTTCTAAAAGGTCTTGTAGGTCTTCATAGAACCATTCAACTTCAGCTTCTTCAGTGTTACTGGTTGAGGCATAGACTTGGATTACTGTGATATTGAATGGTT
The DNA here is from genome assembly GCA_935064755.1 of Tragelaphus eurycerus. Taxonomy (NCBI): domain Eukaryota; kingdom Metazoa; phylum Chordata; class Mammalia; order Artiodactyla; family Bovidae; genus Tragelaphus; species Tragelaphus eurycerus. The sequence continues at coordinate 59,798 of CAKXYN010000234.1, forward strand.
TGCCTTGGAAATGAATAGAGAACATTCTGTCGTTTTTTAGATTGCACCCAAGTACTGCATTTCAGACTCTTTTGTTGACCATGATGGTTACTCCATTTCTTCTGAGGGATTCCTGCCCGCAGTAGTAGATATAATGGTCATCTGAGTTAAATTCACCTATTTCAGTCCATTTTAGTTTGCTGATTCGCAGAATGTTGCCATTCACTCTTGCCATCTCTTGTTTGACCACTTCCAATTTGTATTGATTCATGGACCTGACATTCCAGGTTCCTATGCAATATTGTTCTTTACAGCATCAGACCTTTCTTCTATCACATTCACATCCACAGGTGGGTATTCTTTTTGCTTTGGCTCCATCCCTTCATTCTTTCTGGAGTTATTTCTCCAGAAATCAGATTGATTATATTCTTTGCAGCCAAAGATGGAGAAGTTCAATAAAGTGAATAAAAACAAGACGAAGAGCTGACTGTGGCTCAGATCATGAACTCCTTATTACCAAATTCAGACTTAAATTGAATAAAGTAAGGAAAACCACTAGACCATTCAGGTATGACTTAAATCAAATCCCTTATGATAATACAGTGGAAGTGAGAAATAGATTTAAAAGCCTAGATCTGATAGATAGATCAGATCAGATCAGTCGCTCACTCGTGTCTGACTTTTTGCGGCTCCATGAATTGCAGCACGCCAGGCCTCCCTGGTTTCTAATACTTCTAATAGTTCTGGTTTCTAGCTCTGAATTGGCACATGATTTATTGCACTGATAAGAACCTGGGTTAAAAAGGTAGTTCAGTTCAGTCGCTCAGTCCTGTCTGACTCTTTGCGACCCCATGAATCACAGCATGCCAGGCCTCCCTGTCCATCACCAACTCCCGGAGGTCACTCAGACTCACATCCATCGAGTCAGTGATGCCATCCAGCCATCTCATCCTCTGTCGTCCCCTTCTCCTCTTGCCCCCAATCCCTCCCAGCATCAGAGTCTTCTCCAATGAGTCAACTTCGCATGAGGTGGCCAAAATACTAGAGTTTCAGCTTTAGCATCATTCCTTCCAAAGAAATCCCAGGGCTGATCTCCTTCAGAATGGACTGGCTGGATCTCCTTGCAGTCCAAGGGACTCTCAAGAGTCTTCTCCAACACCACAGTTCAAAAGCATCAATTCTTCTGCGCTCAGCCTTCTTCACAGTCCAGCTCTCACATCCATACATGACCACAGGAAAGACCATAGCCTTAACTAGGCGAACCTTTGTTGGCAAAGTGATGTCTCTGCTTTTGAATATGCTATCTAGGTTGGTCATAACTTTCCTTCCAAGGAGTAAGCGTCGTTTAATTTCATGGCTGCAGTCACCATCTGCAGTGATTTTGGAGCCCAGGAAAATAAAGTTAGACACTGTTTCCACTGTTTCCCCATTTATTTTCCATGTAGTGATGGGACCAGATGCCATGATCTTCGTTTTCTGAATGTTGAGCTTTAAGCCAACTTTTTCACTCTCCACTTTCACTTTCATCAAGAGGCTTTTAAGTTCCTCTTCACTTTCTGCCATAAGGGTGGTGTCATCTGCATATCTGAGGTTATTAATATTTCCCCCAGCAATCTTGATTCCAGCTTGTGTTTCTTCCAGTCCAGCGTTTCTCATGATGTACTCTTCATATAAGTTAAATAAACACAGTGAAAATATACAGCCTTGACGAACTCCTTTTCCTATTTGGAACCAGTCTGTTGTTCCATGACCAGTTCTAACTGTTGCTTCCTGACCTGCATTCAGATTTCTCAAGAGGCAGATCAGGTGGTCTGGTATTCCCATCTCTTTCAGAATTGTCCACAGTTTATTGTGATCCACACAGTCAAAGGCTTGGGCATAGTCAATAAAGCAGAAATAGATGTTTTTCTGGAACTCTACTGCTTTTTCCATGATCCAGCAGATGTTGGCAATTTGATCTCTGGTTCCTCTGCCTTTTCGAAAACCAGCTTGAACATCAGGAAGTTTATGGTTCACATATTGCTGAAGCCTGGCTTGGAGAATTTTGAGCATTACTTTACTAGCGTGTGAGATGAGTGCAATTGTGCAGTAGTTTGAGCATTCTTTGGCATTGCCTTTCTTTGGGATTGGGATGAAAACTGACCTTTTCCAATCTTGTGGCCACTGCTGAGTTTTCCAAATTTGCTGGCATATTGAGGGCAGCACTTTCACAGCATCATCTTTCAGGATTTGGAATAGCTCCACTGGAATTCCATCACCTCCACTAGCTTTGTTCGTAGTGATGCTTTCTAAGGCCCACTTGACTTCACATTCCAGGATGTCTGGCTCTAGGTCAGTGATCACACCATCGTGATTATTGGGTCATGAAGATCTTTTTTGTACAGTTCTTCTGTGTATTCTTGCCACCTCTTCTTAATATCTACTGCTTCTGTTAGGTCCATACCATTTCTGTCCTTTATCGAGCCCATTTTTGCATGAAATGTTCCTTTGGTATCTCTGATTTTCTTGAAGAGATCCCTAGTCTTTCCCATTCTGTTTTTTTCCTCTATCTTTGCATTGATTGCTGAAGAAGGCTTTCTTATCTCTTCTTGCTATTCTTTGGAACTCTGCATTCAGATGTTTATATCTTTCCTTTTCTGTATGCTTTTCTCTTCTCTTCTTTTCACAGCTATTTGTAAGGACTCCCCAGACAGCCATTTTGCTTTTTTGCATTTCTTTTCCATGGGGATGGTCTTGATCCCTGTCTCCTGTACAATGTCACGAACCTCATTCCATAGTTCATCAGGCACTTTATCTATCAGATCTAGGCCCTTAAATCTATTTATCATTTCCACTGTATAATCATAAGGGATTTGATTTAGATCATACCTGAATGGTCTAGTGGTTTTCCTTACGTTCTTCAATTTAAGTCTGAATTTGGCAATAAGGAGTTCATGGTCTGAGCCACAGTCTGCTCCTGGTCTTGTTTTTGCTGACTGTATAGAACTTCTCCATCTTTGGCTGCAAAGAATATAATCGATCTGATTTCGGTGTTGACCATCTGGTGATGTCCATGTATAGTCTTCTCTTGTGTTGTTGGAAGAGGGTATTTTCTATGACCAGTGCATTTTCTTGGCAAACTCTGTTAGTTTTGCCCTGCTTCATTCTGTATTCCAAGGAAAAATTTGCCCTTTACTCCAGGTGTTTCTTGACTTCCTACTTTTGCATTCCAGTCCCCTATAATGAAAAGGACATCTTTTTTGGGTGTTAGTTCTAAAAGGTCTTGTAGGTCTTCATAGAACCGTTCAACTTCAGCTTCTTCAGCGTTACTGGATGGGGCATAGACTTGGATTACTGTAACATTGAATGGTTTGCCTTGGAAACGAACAGAGATCATTCTATTATTTTTGAGATTGCATCCAAGTACTGCATTTCGGACTTTTTTGTTGACCATGATGGCCACTCCATTTCTTCTGAGGGATTCCTGCCCGCAGTAGTAGATATAATGGTCCTCTGAGTTAAATTCACCCATTCCAGTCCATTTTAGTTAGCTAATTCCTAGAATGTCAACATTCACTCTTGACATCTCTTGTTTGACCACTTTCAATTTGCCTTGATTCATGGACCTGACATTCCAGGTTCCTATGCAATATTGCTCTTTACAGCATCGGATTTTGCTTCTATCACCAGACACATCCACAGCTGGGTATTCTTTTTGCTTTGGCTCCATCCCTTCATTCTTTTTGGAGTTATTTCTCCACTGATCTCCAGTAGCATATTGGGCCCCTACTGACCTGGGGAGCTTCTCTTTCAGTATCCTATCATTTTGCCTTTTCTTACTGTTCATGGGGTTCTCAAGGCAAGAATAATGAAGTGGTTTGCCATTCCCTTCTCCAGCGGACCACAACCTCTCAGATCTTTCCACCATGACCCGCCCATCCTGGGTTGCCCCACGGGCATGGTTTAATTTCATTGAATTAGGCAAGGCTGTGGTCCTGGTGTGATTAGATTGACTAGTTTTCTGTGAGTATGGTTTCTGTGTATTTGCCCTCTGATGCCCTCTTGTAAGATCTACCGTCTTACTTGGGTTTCTCTTACCTTGGGCGTGGGGTATCTCTTCCCGGCTGCTCCAGCAAAGCACAGCCATAGCACCTTACCTTGGACGAGGGGTCTCTCCTCACCGCCACCCTTCCTGACCTTGGGGGAGAGATATCTCCTCACCGCCGCCATTCCTGACCTCGGTCGTGGAGTAGCTCCTCTCGGCCGTGCTTAGTGCACCGGTCCTCACCGCTGTCCCTCCTCAGTCATGGGATAGCTCCTCTCCGCCGTGCTCTTAGTGCACCGGTCACGGGCAGGCGAGGTGCTCTTAGTGCGCTGGTCGCCTGCAAGCGAGGCGCTGTTACTGATAGAGTGCCTGACGAACTACGGATTGAGGTTTGTGACATTGCACAGGAGATAAGGATCAAGACCATCACCATGGAAAAGAAATGCGAAAAAAAAAAAAAAAAATGGCTGTCTAGGGAGGCCTTACAAATAGCTGTGAAAAGAAGAGAAGTGAAAAATAAAGGAGAAAAGAAAAGGTATAAGCATCTGAATGCACAATACCAAAGAATAGCAAGAAGAGATAAGAAAGCCTTCCTCAGTGATCAATGCAAAGAAATAGAGGAAAACAACAGAATGGGAAAGACTAGAGATCTCTTCAAGAAAATTAGAGATACCAAGGGAACATTTCATTCAAAGATGGGCTCGATAAAGGACAGAAATGATATGGACTTAAAAGAAGCAGAAGATATTAAGAAGAGGTGGCAAGAATACACAGAAGAACTGTAAAAAAAAGAGCTTCACAACCCAGATAATCATGATGGTGTGATCACTAACTAGAGCCAGACATCCTGGAATGTGAAGTCAAGTGGGCCTTAGAAAGCATCACTATGAACAAAGCTAGTGGAGGTGATGGAATTCCAGTTAAGGCATTCCAAATCCTGAAAGATGATGCTGTGAAAGTGCTGCCCTCAATATGCCAGCAAATTTCGAAAACTCAGCAGTGGCCACAGGACTGGAAAAGGTCAGATTTCATTCCAATCCCAAAGAAAGGCAAGGCCAAAGAATGCTCAAACTACCACACAATTGCACTCATCTCCCATGCTAGTAAAGTAATGCTCAAAATTCTCCAAGTGAGGCTTCAGCAATACGTGAACCGTGAACTTCCTGATGTTCAAGCTGGTTTTCGAAAAGGCAGAGGAATCAGAGATCAAATTTCCAACATCCACTGTTTTATTGAAAAAGCAAGAGAGTTCCAGAAAAACATCTATTTCTGCTTTATTGACCATGCCAAAGCCTTTGACTGTGTGGATCACAATAAACTGTGGACAATTCTGAAACAGATGGGAATACCAGACCACCTGATCTGCCTCTTGAGAAATCTGAATGCAGATCAGGAAGCAACAGTTAGAACTGGACATGGAACAACAGACTGGTTCCAAATAGGAAAAGAAGCACGTCAAGGCTCTATATTGTCACCCTGCTTATTTAACTTATATGCAGAGAACATCATGAGAAACGCTGGGCTGGAAGAAGCACAAGCTGGCATCAGGATTGTGGGGAGAAATATCAATAACCTTAAATATGCAGATGACACCACCCTTATGGTAGAAAGTGAAGAGGAACTAAAAAGCCTCTTGATGAAAGTGAGAGTGAAAAAGTTGGCTTAAAGCTCAACATTCCGAAAATGAAGATCATGGCATCTGGTCCCATCACTTCATGGGAAATAAATGGGGAAACAGTGAAAACAGTGTCAGACTTTTGTGGGGGGGCTCCAAAATCATTGTAGATGGTGATTGCAGCCATGAAATTAAAAGACGCTCATTCCTTGCAAGGAATGTTATGACCAATGTAGATAGAATATTCAAAGGCAGAGACATTATTTTGCCAACAGAGGTCCGTCTAGTCAAGGCTATGGTTTTTCCAGTAGTCATGTATGGATGTGAAAGTTGGACTGTGAAGAAAGCTGAGCGCTGAAGAAGAATTGATGCTTTTGAAGTGTGGTGTTGGAGAAGATGTTTTAGAGTCCCTTGGACTGCAAGGAGATCCAACCAGTCCATTCTGAAGGAGATCAGCCTTGGATGTTCTTTGGAAGGAATGATGCTAAAGCTGAAACTCCAGTATTTTGGCCACCTCATGCGAAGAGTTGATTCATTGGAGAAGACTCTGATGCTGGGAGGGATTGGGGGCAGGAGGAGAAGGGGACGACAGAGGATGAGATGGCTGGATGGCATCCCTGACTCGATGGACATGAGTCTGAGTGAACTCCGAGAGTTGGTGATGGACAGGGAGGCCTGGCGTGCTGCGATTCATGGGATCGCAAAGAGTCAGACACGACTGAGCGACTGAACTGAACTACCTTTTTAACCCAGATTCTTATCAGTGCAATAAATCATGTGCCAATTCAGAGTTAGAAACCAGAACTAAGGCTAAATTATTGTGTTTTTCTAGCAAAATATTTTTACCTGCTTTGTCTAATATTATGCTAAAACTCTAAATAGCTCACAAGGTAGCACTTGTATCTCTTACCTTGATATAACTGATTCCATTCTTAATTAAATTTTATGACAGCTCAGATCTGAAAAGCAATCTATTGTTCCCCTGTCAGATTTAGAAAAGACTGATATGTCCAAAGTCTTCCCTTGTTACTTAGGTGGTAATGAATCTGCTTGCATGTGGGGTACCTGGATTCAATCCCTTGGTTGAGAACATCCCCTGCAGTAGGGAGAGGCTACCCACTCCAGTATTCTGGCCTGGAGAATTCCATGGACTGTGTAGTACATGGGGTCCCAAAGAGTTGGACATGACTGAGCAACTTTCACTTTCAGGAATTCCCTTGTGACTTAGGTGGTAAAGAATCCTCCTGTAATGCGGGAGACGTGGGTTCAATCCCTGGTTTGGGAAGATCCCCTGGAGAAGGGAAAGGCTACCCACCCTATTATTCTGGCCTGGAGAATTCCATAGACAGAGTCAGGCATGACTGAGAGACTTTCACTCAGTCGCTCATGAGTGATTTCATCTTCTCCTGTGAGAACTCCAAAATTACAACTCGCTGCTGAACAACTGTCAGCTGGAAAATGTTGGATCCCACCAAAAAATACCCCATGTCCAAGGGCAAAGAAGAAGCCCCAGCAAGATGGTAGGAGGGGCAAAATCACATTTAGAATCAAACTTCATACCCGCCAGACACTTGGAGGACTCAAACAAAATCTTGTGCACACCAGGAGACTACAGAGACTGAACCAGACCTGCCTTTGAGTGTCTGAGTGTCTCCTGTGGAGATATGGATCAGCAGTGGCCTGCTGCAGGGGCAGGGGCTCTGGGTGCAGCAGACCTGGGTATGGCATAAGCCCTCTTGGAGGAGGTCACCATTAACCCTACCATAGAGCCACCAGAACTTCACAGGACTAGGGAAACAGATTCTTGGAGGGTACAGACAAAACCTTTTGCGCACCAGGACCCAAGAGAAAGGAGCAGTGACCTCACAGGATACTGACCCAGACTTGCTCATGGGTGTCCAGGAGTCTCTGGTGGAGGCAAAGGTTGGTGGAAGCCTGGTGCAGGGTCAGCAACACTGAGTGCAGCAGTAGGGGCATGGGATCTTTTGAAGGAGGTCACCATTATCTTCATTACCTCCACCATAGTTTAACCTCAGGTCAAACAACAGGGAGGGAACACAGCCCCACCCGGCAACAGAAAATTGGATTAAAGATTTACTGAGCATTGCCCCAAGCTTATCAGAACAAGACCAAGTTTCCTTCTCAATCTCTTCCATCAAGAAGCTTCCCTAAGCCTCTTATCCTTATCCATCAAAGGACAGACAGAATGAAAACCACAATCACAGAAAACTAATCAAACTGATCACATGGACCACAGCCTTGTCAAGGAAAACATGAGCCATGCCATGTAGGGCCACCCAAGATGCATGGGTCATGGTGGAGAGATCTGATGAAACATCGTCCACTGGAGAAGGGAATGGCAAACCACTTCAGTATTCTTGCCTTGAGAACCCCATGAACAGTATGAAAAGGCAAAAAGATATGACACTGAAAGATGATTTCCCCAGGTCAGTAGGTGCCCAATATGCTACTGGAAAACAGTGGAGAAATAACTCCAGAAAGAATGAAGAGATGGAGCCAAAGCAAAAAACAACACTCACTTGTGGATGTGACTGGTGATGGAAGTAAAGTTCTATGCTGTAAATAACAATATTGCATAGGAACCTGGAATGTTATCTCCATGAATCAAGGCAAATTAGAAGTGGTCAAACAGGAGATGGCAAGAGTGAACATCAACATTTTAGGAATCAATGAAGTAAAATGGACTGGAATGGGTGAATTTAACTCAGAAGACCATTATACCTACTACTGTGGGCAAAAATCCCTTAGAAGAAATGGAGTAGCCCTCATAGTTAACAAAAGAGCCCAAAATGCAGTACTTGGGTGCAATCTCAAAAATGACAGAGTGATCTCTGTTCATTTCCAAGGCAAACCATTCAACATCACAGTAATCCATGTCTATGCCCCAACCACTAATGTTGAAGAAGCTGAAGTTGCACAGTTCTATGAAGATCTACAAGACCTTCTAGAACTAACACCAAAAAAAAGATGTCCTTTTCATTATAGGGGACTGGAATGCAAAAGTAGGAAGTCAAGAGATAACTGGAATAACAGACAAATTTGGCCTTGGAGTACAGAATGAAGTAGGGCAAAGACTAACAGAGTTTTGCCATCACTGGTCATAGCAAACACCCTCTTCCAACAACACAAGAGAAGACTCTACACATAGACATCACCAGATGGTCAATAATGGAAATCAGATTGATGATATTCTTTACAGCCAAAGATGGAGAAGCTCTATACAGTCAGCAAAAACAAGACCGGGAGCTGACTGTGGCTCAGATCATGAACTCCTTATTGCCAAATTCAGACTTAAATTCAAGAAAGTAGGAAAAACCACTAGAACATTCAGATATGACCTCAATAGACTCAAGGGATTAGATGTGATAGAGTGCCTGAAGAACTATGGACAGAGGTTTGTAACATTGTACAGGAGGCAGTGATCAAGCCCATCCACAAGAAAAAGAAATGCAAAAAGGCAAAATGGTTGTCTAAGGAGGCCTTACAAAGAGCTGAGAAAAGAAGAGAAGTTAAAGCAAAGGAGAAAAGGAAAGATATACCCATTTGAATGTAGAGTTCCAAAGAATAGTAAGTAGAAGTAAGAAAGCCTTCCTAAGTGAACAATGCAAAGAATTAGAGGAAAACAATAGAATGGGAAAGACTAGATAAAGATCTCTTCAAGAAAATTAGAGATAGCAAGTGAACATTCCATGCAATAAATAAAGGACAGGCTCAATAAAGGACAGAAATGATATAGACCTAACAGACACAGAGGATATTAAGAAGAGGTGGCAAGAATGCATGCACAGAAAAACTATATAAAAAACATCTTCATGACCACGATGGTGTGATCACTAAGCTAGAGTCAGACATCCTGGAATGCAAAGTCAAGTGGGCCTTAGGAAGCATCACTACGAACAAAGCTAGTAGAGGGGTTGGAATTCCAGTTGATCTATTTCAAATCCTAAAAGAAGGTCCTGTGAAAGTGTTGCACTCAATATGTCAGCAAATTTGAAAAACTCAGCAGTGGCTACAGGACTGGAAAAGATAAGTTTTCATTCCAATTCTAAAGAAAGGCAATGTCAAAGAATGTTCAAACTATCACACAATTGTACTCATCTCACACAGTAGCAAAGTAATGCTCAAAATCTTCCAAGCCAGGATTCACCAGTACATGAACTGTGAACTTCCAGATATTCAAGCTGGTTTAGAAAAGTCAGAGGAACCAGATATCAAATTGTCAACATCCATTGGATCATAGAAAAAGCAAGAGAGTTCCAGAAAAAAAAAAAATCTACCTCTGCTTCATTGACTTTGACTACAAAGACTTCAAAGCCTTTGACTGTGTGGATCACAATAAACTGTGGAAAATTCTGAAAGAGATGGGAATACCAGACCACCTGACCTGCCTCTTGAGAAACCTATATGCAGATCAGGAAGCAACAGTTAGAACTGGACATGGAACAACAGACTGGTTCCAAATAGGAAAAGGAGTACGTCAAGGCTGTATATTGTCACCCTGTTTATTTAACTTATAGGCAGAGTACATCATGAGAAACGCTGGACTGGAAGAAACACAAGTTGGAATCAAGATTGCTGGGAGAAATATCAATAACCTCAGATATGCAGATGACATCACCCTTATGGCAGAAAGTGAAGAATAACTAAAGAGTCTCTTGATGAAAGTGAAAGAGCGGTGTGAAAAAGTTGGCTTGAAGCTCCACATCCAGAAAACTAAGATCATGGCGTCCAGTCCCATCACTTCATGGCATATAGATGGGGAAACCTTGGAAACAGTGAGAGACTTTATTTTGGGGGGTTCTAAAATCACTGCATATGGTGACTGCAGCCCTGAAATTAAAAGACAGTCCAGGTTCGATGCACGATACTGGATGCTTGGGGCTGGTGCACTGGGACGACCCAGAGGGATCGTAGGGGGAGGGAGGAGGGAGGAGGGTTCAGGATGGGGAATACGTGTATACCTGTGGTGGATTCATGTTGATCCATGGCAAAACCAATACAATATTGTAAAGTTAAAAAAAATAAAAAAATAAAAGGTAAAAGACAGTTGCTCCTTGGAAGAAAAATTATGACCAACCTGCTGCTGCTGCTAACCTAGACAGCATATTAAAAAGCAGAGACACACTTTGTCAACAATGGTCCATCTAATCAAAGCTCTGGTTTTTCCAGTAGCCATGTATGGATGTGAGAATTGGACTATAAAGAAAGCTGAGTGCCAAAGAATTGATGCTTTTGAACTGTGGTTTTGGAGAAGACCGTTGAGAGTCCCTTGGACTTAAAGAAGATCCAACCAGTCAATCTTAAGGAAAATCACTCCTAAATATTCATTGGAAAGACTGATGCTGATGCTTTAGCTCCAATACTTTGGCCACCTAATGTGAAGTATTGACTCCTTGGAAAAGACCCTGATGCTGCAAAAGATTGAAGGCCGGAGGAGAAGGGGATGACAGAGGATGAGATGGTTGGATGGCATCACTGACGCAATGGACATGAGTTTGAGTAAGTTCCACGAGTTGATGTTGGACAGGGAAGCCTGTTGTGCTGGATTCCATGAGGTTGCAAAGAGTTGGGCATGACTGAGCCACTGAAGTGAACTGAGCTTAACTGATATGTCCAAGTACATCATTACTGGTTGATACCAAATTGATGTCTATGTCTATAGGAAACCAATACACTGGATAATTGAATCTGTTCCACACATTTAAAAAAATTTACAGATTTTCTAGTTTAATAATTTAAGGCTAGAATAGTCAAAAATTAGTTCTTTCAAATGGGTTCCATAAGATTTTTTTTATAGATATATCACGCATGAAAGCAGAATATTACCACATTCAGTTCACATTATCTGAATCAACGTAACATTCACTTTAAAAAAAAAAAAAGACTATTTTTTAGAGCAGTTTTATGTTTACAACAAAATTGAGAGGAAAATATATATCCCCTACCTCCATGCATGTGCTTCATTAACAATATTATCAACAGGCTTCCTTCATTATTGACATTACTCACCAAAATAGTACTTTTTTTTTTTTTTTTTTTAGTAAGAATGACATCCTGATCACTCAATATTCATAGTTTACCTTAGAGTTCACTCCTGGTGTTGTGCTTTCTATGGGTTTGGATAAAGTATTATGATATATGCATTATAATAATATCACACAGAGTATTTTCACTGCCCTAAGAATACCCTGGGCTCCACCTATTCTTCCCTCATAACCAACTAACCCATGGAAACAATGGATCTTTTTACTATCTTGATAGTTTTGCCTTTTCCAGAATGTCAAATTGTTGGAATAATCCAGTAGATAGCCTTTTCAGATTGGCATCTTTCACTTAGCGATATGCTATTTAAGGTTCCTCCAGGTCTCCATGTCTTTTCATGGCTTGAGAGTTCATTGCTTTTTAATGCTGAATGAAGTTTTGTTGTTTGAATGTACCACAGTTTATCTACTCACCTACTGCAGACATCTTGGATGCTTCTGAGTTTTGGTAATGATGAAAACTGCTATAAACTTTCATGTATAGGTTTGTGTGTGTGTGAACCTAAGTTTTCAGCTCCTTTGGATAAATACCAAGGAGTGTGAATTCTAGATTTTATAGTAAGAGAATGTTTAATTTTGTAAGAAACCACTAAATTGTCTTCCAAAGTGGTCATATGATTTTTCACTCCTAGGAGCAGTATAGGAATGATCTTGTTCCTCCACATGTTTCCCAGAATTTGGTGTTGTCAGTGTTCTGGATTTTGACCATTCTATTAATAATAGATGTGCAGTGATAGCTCATAATTTTGATTTGATTATTCCTAATAACAAACACGGGGAAGGCAATGGCACCCCACCCCAGTGCTTTTGCCTGGAAAATCCCATGGACGGAGGATCCTGGTAGGCTCCAGTCCATGGGGTCGCTAAGAGTCGGGCATGACTGAGCGACTTCACTTTCACTTTTCACTTTTATGCATTGGAGAAGGAAATGGCAACCCACTCCAGTGTTCTTGCCTGGAGAATCCCAGGGACGGGGGAGCCTGGTGGGCTTCCATCTATGGGGTTGCACAGAGTCGGACACAACTGAGGCGACTTAGCAGCAGCAGCAATAACAAACAACAAGGAACATGCTTTCATGTGCTTATTTATCCAGGTATGTATCTGTGTATCTTCTTCCATGAGGTGTCTATTAAAGCCTTAACAGCGTGCATGCCTGCTCAGTCATGTCTAACTCTTTGCGACACCATGGACTGTAGCCTACCAGACTCCTCTGTCCATGGGATTCTCCTGGCAAGAATACTGGAGTGGGTTGCCATGCCCTCCTCCAGGAGATCTTCCCGACTCAGGGATCTAAACCATGTCTCCTGTGTCTCCTGCATTGACAGGGGGATTCTTTACCAGTGAGCTGCCAGGGAAGCCCTCTTAAAGTCTTCAGATCAGATCAGTCGCTCAGTCGTGCCCGACTCTTTGCGACCCCATGAATCGCAGCACGCCAGGCCTCCCTGTCCATCACCAACTCCCGGAGGTCACTCAGACTCACATCCATCAAGTCAGTGATGCCATCCAGCCATCTCATCCTCTGTCGTCCTCTTCTCCTCTTGCCCCCAATCCCTCCCAGCATCAGAGTCTTCTCCAATGAGTCAACTCTTCTCATGAGGTGGCCAAATACTGGAGTTTCAGCTTGAGCATCATTCCTTCCAAAGAAATCCCAGGGCTGATCTCCTTCAGAATGGACTGGCTGGATCTCCTTGCAGTCCAAGGGACTCTCAAGAGTCTTCTCCAACACCACAGTTCAGAAGCATCAATTCTTCGGTGCTCAGCCTTCTTCACAGTCCAGCTCTCACATCCATACGTGACCACAGGAAAGACCATAGCCTTAACTAGGCGAACCTTTGTTGGCAAAGTGATGTCTCTGCTTTTGAATATGCTATCTAGGTTGGTCATAACTTTCCTTCCAAGGAATAAGCATCTTTTAACTTCATGGCTGCAGTCACCATCTGCAGTGATTTTGGAGCCCAGAAAAAGAAAGTCTGACACTGTTTCCACTGTTTCCCCATCTATTTCCCATGAAGTGAAGGAACCAGATGCCATGATCTTTTTTTTTTTTTTGAATATTGAGCTTTAAGCCAACTTTTTCACTCTCCACTTTCACTTTCATCAAGAGGCTTTTTAGTTCCTCTTCACTTTCTGCCATAAGGGTGGTGTCATCTGCATATCTGAGGTTATTGATATTTCTCCCAGCAATCTTGATTCCAGCTTGTGTTTCTTCCAGTCTAGCATTTCTCATGATATACTCTGCATATAAGTTAAATAAACAGGGTGACAATATACAGCCTTGACGTACTCCTTTTCCTATTTGGAACCAGTCTGTTGTTCCATGACCAGTTCTAACTGTTGCTTCCTGACCTGCATACAAATTTCTCAAGAGGCAGATCAGGTGGTCTGGTATTCCCATCTCTTTCAGAATTTTCCACAGTGTATTGTGATCTACACAGTCAAAGGCTTTGGCATAGTCAATAAAGCAGAAATAGATGTTTTTCTGGAACTCTCTTGCTTTTTCCATGATCCAGCGGATGTTGGCAATTTGATCTCTGGTTCCTCTGCTTTTTCTAAAACCAGCTTGAACATCAGGAAGTTCATGGTTCACATATGGCTGAAGCCTGGCTTGGAGAATTTTGGGCATTACTTTACTAGCGTGTGAGATGAGTGCAATTGTGCGGTAGTTTGAACATTCTTTGGCATTGCCTTTCTTTGGGATTGGAATGAAAACTGACTTTTTCCAATCTCGTGGCCACTGCTGAGTTTTCCAAATTTGCTGGCATATTGAGTGCAGCACTTTCACAGCATCATCTTTCAGGATTTGGAATAGCTCAACTGGAATTCCATCACCTCCACTAGCTTTGTTTGTATAGTGTATATATATATATATCACTTTTAGATCTTCCATTTTTGTAGTGATGGTTTCTAAGGCCCACTTGTCTTCACATTCCAGGATGTCTGGCTCTAGGTCAGTGATCACACCATCATGATTATCTGGGTCATGAAGATCTTTTTTGTACAGTTCTTCTGTGTATTCTTGCCACCTCTTCTTAATATCTTCTGTTAGGTCCATACCATTTGTTTTCTTTATCGAGCCCATCTTTGCATGAAATATTCCTTTGGTAGCTCTGATTTTCTTGAAGAGATCCCTAGTCTTTCCCATTCTGTTGTTTTCCTCTATTTCTTTGCATTGATCACTGAAGAAGGCGTCTTAAAGTCTTAGGTCCACTTTTTAAATCAGGATGTTTGTTTTCTTATTTTTTGAGTTTTAAAGGTTCTTTGTATATTGTGGATTTAAGTCCTTTATCAGATGTGTCTTTTGCAAATATTTTATTCTAGACTGTGGCTTGTCTTCTAAGTCTCTTAATACTGTCTTTCACAGAGTGGAAGTTCTTCATTGTAGTCAAGTCCAGCTAATTCATCATTTCTTTCTTGCTGTGCCTTTGGTCTTGTATTTAAAAAGGCAATAGCATACCTAAGGTCATCTAGTTTTTCTCCTATGTTATATCTTCTAAGAGTTTTGTAGTTTTATATTTTACATTTAGGTCTGTGATCCATTTTGAGTTAATTTTGTGAAAGGTTTAAGGCCAATATCTAGATTTATTTTTTGCATGTATATATCTAGTTGTTTCAGCATCATTTGTTGAAGAGACTATCCCACTCCATTGCAACATTCACCTTCTTTGGTAATTTAGATATAGCTTCAGTGACGGCAGTAGAAATTGGTACTCTATTCTGTCACTGTAGGTAATAACTGCATTTCTCTTTTCTTTTTATTACAAATCAATAATGCAATTAACATAACAAGCTCCCAGAGCTATCTATGTAATCATTGCTTTTATAAAATAAAGAATTGCCACATAAAATGTAAAACAGCTTGAAACAAAATCATAAAATAAATTCCAGAAAACCACTCCTTAGATAAACAAAATAGTGTACTTTTTATGCAACTGATCTTCTTTAAGATTTTGTAAGAACTAAAGATAGACTAGCACCAACCAAATCAAGGAACTCTATTCACTGAAAGAATCAACACAATCCAGCCTGGGTTCCCAAAAAGAAACTGTGTCATCCTTCAGATATGTTGATACCATCTGAAACCATTAATTGCCTTATTTTGTTTAACTTATGGAAAAGCAACTTTAGTACATGAATAAGAAACTAAGAAGTTTGAGTGTGTGTGTGTGTGTATATATATATATATATATATATATATATATATATACACACACTAGGTTACTAAAATAGTAACTATAATATATATATATACTATAATATATATATACACTATATATATACTATTATATATATATATATATGTACTGGTTACTATTTTAGTCACATGACTTATGATCAACTTAATTTGAAGTATACTTAATGGCATTCATGAATTGTTTTCAGAATAAGTAGGCATAAATTCTATGTAGGTAGCACACATAATACTAATTCATTAGCATTATGTTTATATAATCACATCCTTCTCTCTTTCCCCTTCTCTCTCTCTCACACACACAAGTTTCTTGTATCACTTTTAGATCTTCCATTTTTTGAACAATTGTATCATCACTTGAATTTCATAGACTGTGAATTAAAAACAGCAAGGGGCACTGGCTGGAATGCATATTAAGATAGACCACATAGTTAAATAGCTTCAGGAGATGAAGCATCAGGGAGAAGATTGAAGTACATTTAAGTGGGTAGTTAGTGTCAAAAGATCTTGGCACATAGGTAGACAATGAGATATGACAGCCAGAAGTGGAGCACAATGATTTGAATTTATAACAAAATCTATAATTAATGTATGGTAGCAACTGGAGGTGGCTAGGGCACCAGGGGTAGTCTCAAATTTAGAGAAGAGCTCTGTTCTTAGGTCAAAAAGGAACTCTAATTGCAACAATCAAAGGGCTTCTGGTCCCAGTAATACTGGAATAACTACTTGAGAAGTAATAATTTAAGCCTCATCGGAATTTATGCCTCATACTGAAAAGGAGCCAGAGTGTAAATTAGGGCATTTCTTGGTCCAGACTTCTAATGGTTTTACATCTCTGGAAAATTTCCATCACTGGAAACAAACCTAAACTTCATGATAGCTTACAAGGCTTACCTTGGCCTGACTCACCCATAGCCCTATATATATATATATATATATATATATATTCTTTGGAATCTCTGGGCTTTTGCACTTTCTGTACTCTTTGCCTATAACCATGGCTCATTCCCTTAAATCAATAAGGCTTCTGCTCAAATGTCACTTTCTTAAGATATACTTTCTGAGGATCTTATTTAAAACAGCAGCCCACCACTTGCAAACCTATTACCACTATCAATTTTCTTTATATCTGACATCATTGAATATACTTGTCTATTTTGTACCTCCTCCATTAGAATATCAGTTTCATGAAGACAGAAATTTCTGTCTACTGTGTTACTCTTGCGTCACTAGCACCAGAGTTGAAACTACTGCTATGAAGCTAATGAAACTTAAGCTTCAGGGACTTTCATTTGCATAGGTCCTTTTCAAAGCCCTGCATGTGATTTTTTATTTATAATTTTGGAGTCTTCTTTGCAAAGTGGATCTATCAAAATTATGTAAGCTTTCATTTTATTTTTTTGGCTGTTCCATGCAAGATCTTAGTTCCCTGACCAAGGATCAAACCTGCAACCCCTACAGTGGAAGCTCAGAATCTTAAACATTGCACCATCAGGGAGGTCTCAATCCTGTAAGCTTTTAGACCTCACTAAACCCCTGTTTAGTTTGACACTTAATAAGCTCTTAATAAATATTTTCAAATAAAAAATAAAAATAAATGAATAATATCTTAGGGGAGGGTGGTGGGACGGGTGTTCAGGATGGGGAACACGTGTACACCCATGGCGGATTCATGTTGATGTATGGCAAAACCAATACAATATTGTAAAGTAATTTTAAAAAAAATATTTCCTTAGTTTTTTCCTTCATAGCATGTTTTGATAAGGATTGAATTTGGTTGAAAAGTAAAAGATATTAGTTGTCCATTGAGGATATAGAAACAGGACTGTTATGAAGAATATGGAAGAGATACTAGGAGAGCATTCTGTAAGCTCTAAAGGTAAACTTTACATCATATTTTTTCCTAGTGCTGGGATACTAATTAGAGCAAAGATGTACTTTATGATTTATTGCCTTAATAAATGGTACTCCAATTACAATTCCATTTATTGTGACACAACCTTCTTTTCTATTTCCTATAAGCTACCCTTTTTAGTATATCCAGGGAATATCTGTACTTTAAGAAAATCACTGAAGCATGACTACCTTCTCATTACTACACTGGGTTACTTCTTACTTTTCCCTACATTGTTTTCACAGTCTTCAAGGCTTTTAAGAAAGATTATAGATTCAATTAGGATTGTATCATAAAGTGGCATTTACCCAATGGAAAAATAGATGCATATTGTATGCATACCTTATAAATATCTATATTATATATAGATATATAATATCCACAAACATATCATAGATGATATATATGCAAGAGAGAAAGATTTAGCAAGCACACCTTAAGATTTATTTTCACTTGTTAACTGTAGCTCTTCCATAGGATCATCTGGCTCTTCCTGAGTCATTAATAAGGAATTCATTGGAAAAGGAAATGGTAACCTACTCCAAAATTCTTGCCACTCCAGTATCCTCTGTCCAGAAATCCCAGGGACAGAGGAGATTGGCAGGCTACAGTCCATGAGATTGCAAAGAGTCAGACACAACTTAGCAATTGAACAACAATAAACACACAATCAGACAGTTTGTGATTTGGAGAAATACCTTTTGATAGAAATGTGGTGTAAAATGGGGAGTGAAGTGACCTAGCAATATGGAATGTAGAATTTTGTAAGAAAATAAATTTCTGTATAAAGTCATAGTCTCAAACATTCAAATAATAAAGTCTGTGACTAAAGGAAAAAAATAAGGAATTAATAAAAACAGGCCAATAATAAAAGAGCTTGGTTAAATAATACATTACACATTAAATAATGGTCAAAACTAGTTACAATGAAAACTATCTATGAATTGATCACTCTCAATTTATAGAAGCCCATCTGCCTTGGTTTTTAATCTACTCAAATTGTTTTTGGGCCAGTAGCACTGCCTCAGGCAACTTTATATCAACCTGACAAAAAGCAATAGAAAGTCTTGCTTCAGAGGTTTCTCATTGCTTAAAGCCACAATACTTCTTTAAAAGCTCCAAGGTGTTATAATTAAAAATGTATCAATTGCTTAACTTGTCAACCAAAGGCAGTTATTATAAAGCATTATTTCCCCTCAAACAGCTAGAATCTCATTGCTCATGTGAGATGGCATTTAGAGAAAAAAATATAATTAAAGTGTAAATTTAACTTTTGGGAACAAAAGCCTCATCAAAGCATCTCTAAAATCTTCTGGAATCTGTTCACTTTCTGGGAAGTACATACTAACTTTTTATTAACATTTATAGGTGAAAGTGAAAATGTTAGTTGTACAGTTGTGTCTGACTCTTTGCGACCCTATGGACTGTATCCTGCCAGGCTCTTCTGTTCATGGGATTTTCCAGGCAAGAAAACTGGAGTGGGTTGCCATTTCCTTCTCGAGGGAATCTTATCGACCCAGAGATCGAACCCTGACCTAGAGACCGAACCCAGGTCTCCTATACTACGGGCAGATTCTTTATCATCTGAGCCACCAGGGAAGCCTTAACATTTACAGGTAAACATATGCAAGCACAATTAACATGCAGATTTTTGAATGTGACAAGAGAGGAAGCATGAAAAGATTATCTCAAGTACTTGTATTGACTTGAGGAATAGTATAGCAATTGAAATTGTAACAATATTTCCTTTTAATCCTTTCATTCTTATTTTATCGTTCTTCTGCCCCCTCTTTTTCCTCAAAAAATATAGACTGCAATTAGTAGCATAATGATTAAAGAAATAATTACGCACCACAGGATCACATCACAATAATTTAGGACAATTTCAAGCTTATACTACCATGTCAAATTAGCAAATTCTGTTACAAAAAAGTTTGTGAAGCAAGCTGCTGTCTCTGGGGTCGCACAGAGTCGGACACGACTGAAGCAACTTAGCAGCAGCAGCAGCAACCACCACCACCACAAACACACACACACACAAACAACACTGATGGTAAAAGAACCATCCTCCTATCTTATATAAAAAAGGAATTACTTTTCCATAAATTAAAATTCAAGAATCAGTTCTACTCCACTGTGTTTGTACAAACAAGTTGCTTTTCATGGAGAGCTTTTATTTTAATTGAATAACAGACTCAACCCACTGCAAATAATTGTGTTGTTAATCTCACTACATTATTTTGAACTGCAAGTGAGGAAAAACTGGTCAATGTTAATCAATTGCCTTGGAGGAACAGAGAGTTCTTTTGACAGAGTTGCATAATGGATGAAGCACAAAATGAGATAATTAGGAGATGTTTGTCCTAGAGGGTGCTAAGTTCGTAATTACAATTAAAATGTTCTTTCATATCGCAATATTATCCTTTGTAAAAACATACACTCTGTCTTACTTGACTGCATCAATATATATTTTTCCAAACCAATAATGTCCTGTTCATCCATAACCTAGCCTGAGGTTGGAAAACTAACAAAGAATGTAAATAATGCAGACTATTCATTTTTTTTCCCCTAACATGAATGCTACTGCATGCTCACTCATAGATAGCTCCTTGACCAGAGAAGTGAAGACTTTCTTGAATACACAAACCTAGAGTTACTGGAAAAAAAAAAAATTTGAATGCTTTAATCCAAAATTTTAAACGTTTTAAAATTTTATTTTTTAAAACGTTTTATTTTGTATTGAGTTATAGTAAGTTAACAAACAATGTTGTGATACTTTCAGCTAAACAATAAAGGGATTTAGCCATATGTATACATGTATCCATTCTTCCCCAAACTCCCCTGCCATCCAGGCTACCATGTAACACTGAGCAGAGTTGCTTATACTATACAGTAGGCCCTTGTTAGTTATCCATTTTAAACAGAGCAGTGTGTACATATTCAACCCTAACTCCCTAACTATCCCTTCCCTCAACCTTTCCCCCTACAACCATAAGTTTGTTTTTTAAGTCTGTGATTCTCTTTCTGTTATGTAAATTCATTTGTATCTTTTCTTTTTATATTTCACACATATAGGATATTATATGATATTTCTCCTTCTCTGTCTGACTTCACTCAGTACGATAATCTCTAGGTCCATCCATGTTGCTACAAATCTCATTATTTCATTCTTTTTAATGGTTGAGTAATATTCCATTGTATATATGCACCACATCTTCTTTATCCATTCTTTTGTTGATGGACATTTAGGTTGCTTCCATGACTTGACTATTATAAACAGTGCTGCAATGAACATTGAGATGCATGCATCTTTTTGAATCATGTTTTTCTCTGGAATATATGCTCAGGAGCGTGATTGCAAGGTCATATGCTAACTCTATTTTTAATTTTTTTATGGAACCTTCCTACTGTTCTCTATATGAATTTACGTTCTCACTAATGTGGCTATATGAATTTACATTCATGTGGCTATATGAATTTACATAATGTGGCTATATGAATTTACGTTCTCACTAATGGTGTAGGAGGGTTCCCTTCTCTTCATGCCTTCTCCAGTATTTATTGTTTGTGGATTTTTTTAATAGATTCTTTTTTAAATTTATTTATTTTAATTAGAGACTAATTACTTTACAATATTGTATTGGTTTTGCCTTACATCAATGTGAATCTGCCACGGGTGTACACGTGTTCCCAATCCTGAACCCCCCTCCCACCTCCCCCTCCCATACCATCCCTCTGGGTCATCCCAGTGATTTTTTGATGATGGCCATTCTGGCTGGAATGAGGTGATATCACATTGTAGTTTTGATTTGACTTTCTCTAATAATTATTGATGTTGAACATCTTTTCATGTGCCTCTTGGCCATCTGTATGTCTTCTTTGGTGAAATATCTATTTAGGTCTTCTGTCCATTTGTTGTTTATTCCAACATTTTACATCTGTGTTGTTTCAGGATTGTGTTTTATAAACTCTAAAATCTCCAAGTGAAGGCTTATATATTAGGATGTTTGAAAATTCATAGGCAGATAAATAATTTTTCAGAGATACTTTATATCAAGATGGTAATAGTCCAATATCTTGTTTCTTTCAAGAAAATCAAAGCATTTTGTTGGCTGCTCTTTGAGATCTGTCATATATATAGTCAACATATAATCCCTTAACAAAGATCAGAGTTACTAATATATTGCATTATGATATATATATTTTTTTTTTCACAGCTTATAAAATCCTTTTGTTGGCTTGAGACTTCAAGAGCTCCTTGGGTGAAATCTGAAACTTGTTCCCATACAGGAGAGAGACAAGAGAAAGAGGCCGCCCACCTCAGATTGGCAGGTGTAAATTATAATAAACAAGGGAAATTACATATCAACTTATCCTAGGTGACCACAAGATGAGTAGATCTCTGCATCAGCCCTCTAGAATCTTAAGAGTTTAAATAGAGGACTTAATAGGTTTTGTTGTTGTTCAGTCCCTCAGTCATGTCTGTGTCCAGCTGTTTGCAACTCCATGGACTGTAGCCCACCAGGCATCCCTGTCCTTCACTCTCTCCCAGAGTTTGTTTAAACTCATGTCCATTGAGTCATTGATGCCATCCAACCATCTCATCCTCTGTTGCCCCCTTCTCCTCCTGCCCTCAGTCTTTCCCCAAATTAGAATCTTTTCCAATGAGTCAGCTCTTTGCATCAGGTGGCCAAAGTATTGGAACTTAAGCTTCAGCATCAGTCTTTCCAATGAATATTCAGAGTGGATTTTCTTTAGGACTGACTGGTTTTAGTCACATACATGGAGAAGGAAATGGCAACCCACTCCAGTATTCTTGCCTGGAGAATCCCAGGGACGGGGAGCCTGGTGAGCTTCCGTCTATGGGGTCGCACAGAGTCGGACACGACTGAAGCGACTTAGCATAGCATAGCATAGCATAGTCACATACATAGTCCAAATGGTCTGAATAACAAATAACACCTGACTCTCTCAAGGCTGTGTTCTTGAAGTAACTCCAACAGAAGGAACTGTGGGCAGAATATACATTCCAAGGACAGGGTAGAGGGTGAGGAACATCTGATTGCCCAGGCCCAGCTGTAAGATCAAATGAGTTTTGTCCACTGTTAATCTTCTCCAACAACTTCCTTATTTGCAACTATCTTATGACGTAGGTTGTTGGAGAAGATTAACAGTGGACAAAACTCGTTTGATCTTAGAGCTGGGCCTGGCTTATGACGTAGGTTGGAGAAGGCAGTGGCACCCCACTCCAGTACTCTTGCCTGTAGAATCCCATGGATGGAGGAGCCTGGTAGGCTGCAGTCCATGGGGTTGCGAAGAGTCAGACACGACTGAGCAAATTCACTTTCAATTTTCACCTTCATGCATTGGAGAAGGAAATGGCAACCCACTCCAGTGTTCTTGCCTGGAGAATCCCAGGGACGGGGAAGCCTGGTGGGCTGCCGTCTGTGGGGTCGCGCAGAGTCGGACACGACTGAAGTGACTTGGCAGCTTGGCAGTATGACATAGGTAAAGGTGGCTTCATCATTTCCATCCACTGTATAGTTGGGAAAATTAGAGTTTAGTCAGTAGGTACAAAGAAGAAAATTTGAATTCAAGCCTTCAGTCTCCAAATCTAGTGCTTATTTTCCTACACAGTGTTAAGAAATAATAATTCAAAGAGCCAAAGAAGAAAGTTGAAAGGGGTTAAAACCATGAAACAGGTGCCCATTTCCTTTTTCAGACCATTCATTTATTAGACTTTTTTATTTCACAAGTTTCAAAGGGCTAATGCTCAGCTGAGTGACTGGTCTGTACAAATTATACAAAAAGTCTATTTTAATTTAAATATTTATGATTCACATCTCTGCCAAGACATATTCTCCTGTTGGTCAATAAACCCTTAACAATTACCTTAAGAAGGTTTTACTGTGGTCATACAATGGTTATCAGAGAAAAGAGCATGTGCCAAGAATCAGTGCTCATACAGGAATGGGGACACTCAGAAATTTGATAATACATAAACACCAAAGCTTTCATTTCTTTTTTTTTTTTTTTTTTTTTACCAGAGGCCAACCATATGGATGACTGGTCTAGCCTCAAATTGAACTGGATTGGCCCTTGGGAAGCTCTCACCTGTCGAAGCTTTCATTTCTGTTTCAAAGTTTAAGTGTTACCTAAATCATACTATTTTTGGGATAACTAAGTAAAGTGCTTTTAAAAAAAGAACATTTAATGCATACAAGCAGAATTTCAAGATGCTTATTTAACACTAGGATTGGAAGGAAAATTAGACAGCACCTACACCAACCCAGGGGGATGGTATGGGGAGGGAGGAGGGAGGAGGGTTCAAGATGGGGAACACATGTATACTTGTGGCAGATCCATCTTGATGTATGGCAAAAGCAATACAATATTGTAAAGTTAAGCAAAATAAAATTTAATTAAAAAAATAAAAAACAAAGAAGACAAGGTTCAGAGGTGCTATGACTTGCCAAAGTTCTCAGTTGGTGGTATAGTTGGATACGCAATCCTACTTTCTTGTGTCCTACTTAAGTCCCTTTCATCGCATCTCCTAAATCTCTCCTCACTCTACTGAAAAATGTAGGTTTGAATAAAATATATATTAATTAATGTTTAATATTACTGTAACTGTAGTCACATAAAAATGAGTATCTAAATTAAAAACTCTTTCATCTTATGTTTAATAATGTGAATTTGCAATACTTTTCAGTAGTAAAAATAACACTTTATTATAAATTACATTATTATATTTTTAATTCAGTATCACTCTTAGGTTAATGTATTTGATGTAAAAGCCTCAGGGCTTTCAGAACATGTCAATATGGAGCTATTTCCCAATAATTACATGAATAAAAATCTTGTATACATATGACTTATAAGTTTAATATTTAAGACTATTTTGTTAAGGTGAGATGTTCTGCACTAAGTGAAGAGCCCATCTTCTGACTAGGTAGAACATTTTTTAGGTTTTCTTAGAGAAATCACACTGTATGATGTGAATCAAAGATAATGAATTTACCTTTCATCACATAAAAGCATTATATGTGGGAGAACACAATATAGTGAAAAGAACAAAAAATAATTGACACTTGTACTTTGCATTTGTTCATAGGCTAGAAAACAGAGACATCAGGACTTCAGACTTTATCATGAGATGTGAAATCTGGACAATATCACCAATATTCCCCAAGTTCATGGTCCTATTCCTCTTTTATAATTTTTTTTTTTTTCCTCATGGTAATCCAAGAGTTTTGTAACTAATCTCACTTTCTCTCATTTCTCCTCTTTTAATTCTAAATTCAATTATCGATTAATTGTATAAAGCTCAGTTTTCAGGGTACTACTTTTAATTTTTCTTCTATACTTAAATTCAAATGCCTCCAAAATTTGTCCCTACTTGTCCATCTCTAGTTTTCTCCTGCTTGAATATCATAAAGCCCAGTGCATTTCCAACACTGTCCAGGGGAGGGTGCCCTTTTCCACAAATAAGGAGTACTGGGCTTCCTGGCTATCCCTGAAGTGGTGATAGGGACCTCAGGTTTTCTTAGATAACAGGAAATATTAAGAGCATTCGGAGAATATGTCTAGTTCTTAATATTTTTAAGGCAAACACAGGTCATTGGGTGACAACATTATGAATATCTCAAAGTAAACACCCATGATCCTCATCTTAAACTCCAGTGATCTCCCCTCTGTCTTCATCTTTACCATCTGAGCCACCAGGGAATCTCCTTTCATATACTACCCTCTCTCTAAAGTATTTCTTCTCTTCCTCAGCAATTCTAAGTATATTACTTAAGTAATATACAAAGAGTTTAAGCCCTCTGCACTTCAGCTTTCTCATCTATAAAACAGGGGTGACAATAATGACATCTAATCCATAGAGTTGATAGGAAAATTGAACATAAATCACATGGAACAATGCCTGATATGTAGGAAGTTTTCAATAAGCATTAACTATTATTCATTTTGCCATCATCACTCACATTTATTATAATCATTATTACTATAATTTCCTAGCATTGTAAACAACAGAGAGATAGATTCTATTTTTTCTTATCCATTGGGAAGCCCACCTTTAAGTATAGGTTTCTATTTTTATTCTAAAATGTCATGTGTTGAATTCTTAATTTCTAATTAAGAAAATAATAAAAACTATGCTAGACTAATTGTATGTCTGTTTTTCTCTTGCGATCAATAGCCTTAAATGGGAGGATAGGAGTACAGAAGGTCTGCATTCCTCCTTAAGTGGGTAAGATGAAGTTTTTAAAAAGAAGGAAGGAAAGGTGGAGTAAAAAGAGGAGGAGAACACTTTATAACATTATCAGCAAACATTAGGATACAAACAGGCATCCCATTCAAAGAGTTTCAACTATCTGGTGTTTATGAAGGCAGAAACTTTTTCAACTTTTTAAAAACTAATAATTTATTTATTTTAATTGGAGGCTTATTACTTTACAATATTGTAGTGGTTTTTGCCATACATTGAGATGAATCAGCCATGGGTTCCCCATCCTGAACCCTCCTCCCACCTCCCTCCCCATACCATCCCTCAGGGTCATCCCAGTGCTCCAGCCCTGAGCACCCTGTCTCATGCATCAAACCTGGACTGACAATCTATTTCACATATGGTAATACACATGTTTCAATGCTATTCTCTAAAATCATCCCACCCTCGCCTTCTCCCACAGACTCCAAAAGTCTGTTGTTTCCATCTGTGTCTCTTTTGCTGTCTCGCATATAGGGTCATCGTTATCATCTTTCTAAATTACATATACATGCGTTAATATATTGGGGAAGGCAGTGGCACCCCACCCCAGTACTTTTGCCTGGAAAATCCCATGGACGGAGGAGCCTGGTAGGCTCCAGTCCATGGGGTCGCACAGAGTCGGACACGACTGAGCGACTTCACTTTCGCTTTCCACTTTCATACGTTGGAGAAGGAAATGGCAACCCACTCCAGTATTCTTGCCTGGAGAATCCCAGGGACAGGGGAGCCTGGTGGGCTTCTGTCTGTGGGGTCGCACAGAGTCGGACACGACTGAAGCAACTTAGCAGCAGCAGCGTTAATATAATGTATTGGTGTTTTTCTTTCTGGCTTACTTCACTCTGTATAATAGGCTCCAGTTTCATCCACCTCATTAGAACTGATTCAAATGCATTTTGTAATGGCTGAGTAATACTCCATTGTGTATATGTACCACAGCGTTATTATCCATTCATCTGCTGATGGACATCTAGGTTGCTTCCAAGTCCTGGCTATTATAAACAGTGCTGCGATGAACATTGGGGTACATGTGTCTCTTTCAGTTCTGCTTTCCTCGGTGTGTATGCCCAGCAGTGGGATTGCTGGGTCATAAGGCAGTTCTATTTTCAGTTTTTTAAGGAATCTCCACACTATTCTCCATAGTGGTTGTACTAGTTTGCATTCCTACCAACAGTGTAAGAGGGTTCCCTTTTCTCCACACCCTCTCCAGCATTTGTTTGTAGACTTTTTGACAGCAGCCATTCTGACCAGCGTGAGATGGTACCTCATTGTGGCTTTGATTTGCATTTCTCTGATAATGAGTGATGTTGAGTATCTTTTAATGTGTTTGTTAGCCATCTGTATATCTTCTCTGGAGAAATGTCTGTTTAGTTCTTTGGCCCATGTTTTGATTGGGTCATTTATTTTTCTGGAGTTGAACTGCAGGAGCTGCTTGTATATTTTTGAGATTAATTCTTTGTCAGTTGCCTCATTTGCTATTATTTTCTCCCATTCTGAAGGCTGTCTTTTCACCTTGCTTATAGTTTCCTTCGTTGTGCAAAAACTTTTAAGTTTAATTAGGTCCCATTTGTTTATTTTTGCTTTTATTTCCATTACTCTGGGAGGTGGGTCATAAAGGATCCTGCTGTGATTTATGTCAAAGGATGTTTTGCCTATGTTTTCCTCTAGGAGTTTTATAGTTTCTGGTCTTACATTGAGATCTTTAATCCATTTTGAGTTTATTTTTGTGTGTGTTGTTAGAAAGTGTTCTAGTTTCATTCTTTTACAAGTGGTTGACCAGTTTTCCCAGCACCACTTGTTAAAGAGATTGTCTTTAATCCACTGTATACTCTTGCCTCCTTTGTCAAAGATAAGGTGACCATATGTGCGTGGATTTATCTCTGGACTTTCTATTTTGTTCCACTGATCTATATTTCTGTCTCTGTGCCAGTACCATACTGTCTTGATGACTGTGGCTTTGTAGTAGAGCCTGAAGTCAGGCAGGTTGGTTCCTCCAGTTCCATTCTTCTTTCTCAAGATTGCTTTGGCTATTCAAGGTTTATTGTATTGCCATACAAATTGTGAAATTATTTGTTCTAATTCTGTGAAAAATACCGTTGGTAGCTTAATAGGGATTGCATTGAATCTATAGATTGCTTTGGGTAGTATACTCATTTTCACTATATTGATTTTTCCAATCCATGAACACAGTATATTTCTCCATCTATTTGTGTCATCTCTGATTTCTTTCATCAGTGTTTTATAGTTTTCTATACATAGGGAGTTGGTGATGGACAGGGAGGCCTGGCGTGCTGCGATTTATGGGGTCACAGTCGGACACAACTGAGTGACTGAACTGAACTGAAATGATATACAGGTCTTTTGCTTCTTTAGGTAGATTTATTCCTAAGCATTTTATTCTTTTCGTTGCAATGTCACTTTTTAAATTTTTTTATAGAGAATTAAATCACGTTAATTGTTGAAATGGTGCTTGCTCTTTTGAATAGCTACCAAATTCTGAAATAATGTGATGAATTTAAGAAATAAATGCTGAATGTTTACTCTCTGACAGATACTACATAAAACGGGATCTCAAAAACATCTCATGTAATAAATATATATGTTTGGATGGAGTCTTAATAAGAAGTTGATGCTTAAGAACAAAAAAAAGGTGAGAGCTGTTCATATCATTAAATACCCTGCTTTGGTTAAATTGTATTCTCATATAAGAAATTCATTGTTCAAATACTTGACATTTATTACTATACTCATGTGTACTTCTTATACAATTATTTTGTCTCTCCAGATAGATTACAAGGTTTTTGAGGGCAAAGGCTATGTCTGTTGTAAATGTTCTGTAACTTTTCAACCACTCTGCTTCCTATGGATCTGAAGTGTCCAGAAACTCACAGAAAGGTAGGACAGAGTGCTTTTTTCTGAGATTTTTATGTTCAATTTCTTCAGCTAACTAAGATGAACCTTCTGGGAACTACTTTTTCAAGTCATTGGGATTTTCAACAAGTGCCTCTCAAAAGGTAGTTTTTAGCCCTCAGTGAATCCATGTTTTTCATTTCAGTCTCCTCCTTGTTTTGTAACTCATGAAGATGGAAAGCACTGTAAACAGCTTACTCTCTCTTCATTTGTTTCTCATTACATGTGTTACACAGAGATTGGTGCTTTGTTTTGTGTTTAATGAGATGTCTGCAAAATCATCATGGTTTTATATCCTCTATTACAAATTATAAACATGCGATTAGAATATTTCAGTTTCTACAAAAGGAAGTCTTATGATACCATGATTCCTGTTCCACACCTCACTTAGCTGGCAGTAACAGAAGTGGGGTCGCAAGTTGGGAGCAATATTTTTACCCCTCTGAGTCATAAAATTTCAGGGCTGGAGAAAAACTAGAACTCAGAAAAACTGTACTGTAAAGCCACTGGTAATAATTGCAATGTGCCTTACTTAGAAAATATATTCTGCCCTTTTAAGGGAGGAAAGTGTTTTTCACCTAGTTTATATTTAATGACTTCCTGTTATAGCTATTGAATTTTAAATGACAAATTTTGTCCTTCAGTTTTCACACTGGATAAAAGGATTTGGCACTTAGCATACATATCTATAACTCAACCAAATTTTAGTGATAAATATTTGATATTTCAGATAACATACTTAATGAGCTCATGGATGATTCAACTAAACTGTGCCATTTGTGTATGGATTTTATTACCAAGTGCAAACTCTGAACACCTCTCCCCTTCTTCCTTTTCTCTCCTGTCCTATCCCCTTCTTCTCTGGCAGCCTTTTAGTGAAGGTGCACATCTGCTGCCATAAACATACAAATTAGCACATCAATGTTTCTGATGAAAAAAAAAAGTGCAATAAGAGAATGTTTTGAAAGCAAGCCAGTTTGTCAGTAAATTATAAGCTTCATTACCATAAAACTCTAACAAATAGAACCCACATCTCATTAACTGAAAGCACAATATGACTGCAGCAATATTCATCTCCCCAAAGAGTGCTTATCCATAGGAAAAAAAGATAAAAGTTTTGCTTAGAGTTGCCACTAATGACAGCATTAACTTTATTTATTAAAGAATGTCTAAGCATTTTGCAAAATGTACATTTTACCCCCTCCCCTATCCTTTTTTTCTGATTTAGCACAGTGGCGGGTGATATAGTACAGGAGTTATATGATGGCTAACTCGATTCCACTTTAATACCATTCTAATTATGCTCTACTAAGGATGGAGACCAATTTTGTTTTGTTTTGTTTTTTCCTACAGACACTGCTTCTAACTGTTTATGGCTGGTGACATGTTTCCACAGTACATTTAAGGCCAAAATTCCATAGGGTTCCCCAATGAGTTCATTTCTGTAAAGGTAGAAGGAAAGAAATTAATTTTACCACTATATCCAAAATAGAAACTTACTTTCAAACCTAGAGTGTTCAATAGGTTTTGAAATTGCTTGGGTACCACTAAACCAACTTCTCTGTATATTATCTTGTCATGATTTGGAAACATTTCTTTAAAGATGTGCTATTGTGTAGTGATTCTGTATATTTAAGAATGTTTTTTACATTCTCAGAAAGCAAAGTTAGATTTAGTAAAGTTTTCACAAGAGAGTAGCAGTTTTAGAGAGGAGAGCTAATCTTAAATAGCTCCAATTGCTAAAGAGTCCCACTTTTGGAAGGGAAACCTAATCCCAAATTAAGTAAGTAATTAGACTGACAGAAGGGAACAGAGAGTAATTAGGAATAAAGAC
The DNA here is from genome assembly GCA_935064755.1 of Tragelaphus eurycerus. Classification (NCBI taxonomy): domain Eukaryota; kingdom Metazoa; phylum Chordata; class Mammalia; order Artiodactyla; family Bovidae; genus Tragelaphus; species Tragelaphus eurycerus. Next base: position 90,574 of record CAKXYN010000234.1, read on the forward strand.
ATTGCTAGTATAAGTTGAGTAAGAATGGTTTAGTCAACTATTTAATTATGGACCAAGTTTGAGAAAATAATAGGTAAGAGCTTAAGTGCCATGATGTCTTATACTTGCTGGAAAAAACAGGGACAATAAACAGATGAAAGGAGACTGGTGATAATTGTTCAGGCAGGGTGATGAGTGCATGGGAGTTTTCTGTAATATTCTCTTTACCTGTGTGAATGCTTGAAAATTCTCATATTTGAATTTTAAATAGAGAAGAAGGATTTGAAACTCACATTGCATAAGGAGATCCAACCTTCCTTTTATCTGTTTATTATGCAAGGAAAACAGGAAGGGCTGAGAGAGAAGCAGCCTTAACAGTAAGGGAAAAGTTTACTGTGTTTCATAGCAGAGCGAGAGTTGGACCCTGAATGTGCCAGCTATTAGTTTTATGGTCTTGTGCAAATCTCTGAGCTCCTTTCTTCATTTATGAATTGGGGGCGATTATTCATACATCACAAAGTTGTTATGTAGATTAAACGGAATAAGATTTGTGAAAGTAGGATATGCACATAAGTCCTGTATTAATGCTCTCCTCTTTTACTTGGAAGTAAGATTGGTGGGTCAAGTAAAAAAATTTTAATTAAAATACCCTATTTATTTAGAATTTCAGCAAAATAATAATTTTTGTATAATGTCCCCTGCAATATTTATCTGCAAGTCAAATAAGATTTGGTGTCCCATATTTGAACTGGCAACCATACACGAAAGGGATACTTCAGCAAGTGAATAGTCTTGCAAAGCTTTGCCATAACAAGCATACTGTACTTCCAGATAAGAGTGCTAGCTATAGCATGAGGGTTAACACCTAATCGAAGATTTGGCATTGAAAGAACATGAAGAGGCTAATGAGAGAGAATTTCAGCAGAGTGATGACAAACCCAGAAATATGAGCAATTCCAAATCTCCAAGGGCTAAATATTGTTTGAGGTTATCAATGAGTAAAGGGAAGGTGAGAAAAGAAGCATTCAGAAACCTGGGCTCCCAAAGAGGTTACAAAAATAAGAGGTTTCTGACTTCAGGGTAAAAGAGATAAATGTATTTAAGTGAAAATTATTCTCTCTCTGTCTCTTTTTGTCTCTGTGTCTCTGGCTGTCTCTCACACATAGTTTTAACTTCTCTGTTCCTTCTATTGTTCAATTACTCATTGGTTTTTTAAAATATATTGCTAGATTCCCTGTATCCATTCTCCTAAGAATATGTCTATTCATGTTCTTAGCCTTCTTTTGGACTTCTAACAATGATTTTAAAAAAAATGAAAGCTCAGCCTTAGAAACATAAAATTGTGTGACTAAAAGCCTCAGTAAGCAATGTCCAAAAAAGATTAGAACACATAGTTTTGTTTATCAAGTAATGGAGTATGATCTCAAGTGAGACTAATACAAATATTTCCCCACTCTCTGTGTAGTATTACTGTTTCTCATGGGGGCCTAGTTAAACAAATCAGTCCTTATCTACAGCAAATCAAATCTGTGCATATATTAATTTTAAGTTGGAATTTTAAAAAAGGAAATAAACAAACCCACAGCTGTCTTAAAGCAAGAAATTCACTTGAAACTCTATACACATTCATGAGCTGATATAGAAATAAAATACACACTGTTTGAAGCTGATATACAAATTTTAAATGCCCATTCACTCAGTGAATCTCTATTATCAAGTACTATTGTGTGGAATTTTAGCCTGCCAGTACCCAAACATAAATTTACTATTGTTCTCCATTTGTTTCATGTGATATTTAGATGCTTGCTGCCTTTATGTTTCATATACATGCTTTGTTCCCCCAAATGCTTGCATTTTCCTTCTTTCATAACATTCTAGAAACACCTAGTGGAATGTTTTACAAAAAATGCACAGTGACCAAAAACTTACTTAGAACTATCAAATAATGTTATATGCCTTCTCTTAAGTTGTCAGATAACATCTATCACAGGAAAGTCGATTTTTAAAATCAGACTCAGACTACAGTGAGGCCAATACGGTGCGCAGGGTGCATGTTCAATGAAACACTCATTCTCAGTTAAAGTTTGATTCTTTTGTGACCCCGAGAGCATGAATATCCTTAAATATTGCACCCAATCTGCCTCACCCTAGTCTGAAGCTGTCTTTTAAAGTGCCAGCATGTCTATAACAGTATTTGTCTGTTGAAAATGACATTTTAAAAACAAAGAAATAAGATTTCTCCTGAAAATGTAAGAAAAGTGCATCAAAGAACTTTGCCTGACTAAGTCTTGGTGTTCCTTGGACAGGTCTCACGGTCATTCCCAAACATTTGCTGACCTTTGCCATCTGCTTTTGGCTTCTCCACATTGGACTGTTTCCTGATTGCCACCTGCTTGAGCAGCTCGTGCTTCAGGCCTTGTCATCCTTTACCAATTCTTGCTCTTTCTCTGGGACCAAGAGTAAGGTAGAGCAATCCTTTGTATTCTTGAGGCATTGCATTTAAACATATTTTTGGCATTTTTCCTTTTCTCAGATTTTCTCTTCATAGTCAACATGTTTCACATCTCCAACTTAAATATTGAACAATGTTTATTCATAAATGCTAAAGTGAAGATAATAAAGCAATTATAATTAACATGATGATATTAAACCTGCGATACTACCTGACAAAATCACTGACCCACACGTGCTCATGAAGATGCTGAATTTGCTTCTGTAATAGAAGGTTAAACACATTTCTTTCTTTACATTCTTTTTATGCAGTGAAGATGCACTCAGTAAAATGGCATAAAACTAATTGTTGTAAACTAAGAATGAAGCTGTGATCTGGCTATTATTACCCTGATGGGGAAAATGTGAGCTGTCATGATGGCATTATGTAAGGTTTTTAGTTTTCTCTTCTTTGTACTTTTGACCTTTCCTTTCTTTATGGCAGTATAAGATGATCCAGTCTGATCCTGAACATTTCTTGACCCAGTCTCCATGCAGCTCTGTCTTCAAGGGATCCTGGTTCCCTCACTGAAGAATGATCCTAGAAAACAAGATCTGGATACTGCATGTGCTCTTTGCTACTAGGGTGTAATTGCTTCTTCTCATGAGGCAGGAAATAGATGGGCCCTAGGCTGAGCAGCTGAATCTGTCTCCTGTGGACAGATACTCCAAGACAAAGATAATGATGGGAACAAGGAGGAGCTGATTGCTGCTGGGATAAAAGATGGAGAGATCAAGTATTTATCATTCTCAAAGTCAAGGAAACCTCTCAGAGGACACATGAGGAGAAAGTGGGGTCAAAGCGGAGGGGGTGTCACCCCATAATGAGGGTTGTGAAGCTTCACATAGGCCTCTGCACTGGAATCTGTCTTGGTTAAAAGATGCACGCTCATATTGGAGAGGGATCTAAGACAGGTCAGGTATGTAAAAAGATAATTGGGTGAAAGTAAACAGACCCAGAAGAACTGCCCTACTTAAATGACTTAACCACCTCTTACTGTGCTCCTCCTGGTTAGGGAGGATGTTCACACCTTTTCTCTTTGGGCGTGCATCTTGGTCTTGTTTCTATCTTAACTGAACAAACTGTTTCTCTGTGTGCTCTCCCACTTGTTGTGTTATGTCTTTAATAATAAATCTGTTTTTACAGTTTTTTTTCCTCCTTGAGAAATTTATTTTTCAGTGGGGACAAGAGCCAGGGAAACTTTCTAACCACTAGTCCTTGGTGGACTGGTGGCCAAGATTCCTGATTTTCACCTGGGCTACTCAGGTTCAATTTCTAGGCAGGAAAATAAAGTTTATTCAAGCCACTGCACACTACTGTCTCCTCCAGATCATTCAGTTACATTCAGTTATTATCTATTTGGATAATAAACAATATGTATACAAATACCTAAATATGCCTTTAAAACTCCACTCATTTCTACAGTTACTTAAGTCTGCAACTTATTTTCTCACCTCCTCCACTGAAATCATTTCATATATTTGTAATATAGTTAGCTGGTTTTGTCACTTTCCGCCTTCCACCCTGGGATTTCCTTGACCTCATAAAGGATGCTTTTTAAATATGCATACATTATGTTAACTCCTATGCTTAGAGTTTTGACAAAAAAGTAGTGTCGTGAGTTCACACTTACAGTATCATATCCAATAGTTCCTCTATTCTCAATAATTTTCTATGCTTCGCCTATTCAATATTCTCCTCCCTGCAGGCCTTTGGTAACCACTGATTTTTCTGACTACTGTATGTCATATAATGGGAATCAAAAAGTATGTAGCATTCTTAGACTGGTTTCTTTAACTTAAAAATGTGCATTTAGAGTTCATTTATTTTTTTTACACTCTATTCTCAATTTTAGGTTTATAAGATCATTTTCTCACCATTAAGTAGCTTATAGAGTTTTGTTTATTTTTTTTCTTTTAATTAAACTAAAGAAATTCCTTTCTATCCTAGTATAATAGTGCACAAAACCACTAATAGTTTCATTGTTAATTAATTGAAAAACTAACCTTTTAAATTTTTTATATTATGCCAAAGTCCTGGAGGGTGTATATACCTATAGGTATATAATAATACTTTAAGAATATTTTAGGAAAATGATTAGTGTTACTAAATGAACTAGGCTTCCCTGGTAGCTCAGCTGGTAAAGAATCTGCCTGCAATGCAGGAGACCCTGGCTCAATTCCAGGGTGGGGAAGTTCCCCTGGAGAAGTGCCAGGCTACCCACTCCAGTATTCTTGGGCTTCCCTGGTGGCTCAGCTGGTAAAGAATCCACCTGCAATGTGGGAGACGTGAGCTCGATCCCTGGGTTGGGAAGATCCCCTGGAGAAGGGAAAGGCTACCCACTTCAGTATTCTGGTCTGGAGAATTCCATGGACTTATAGTCCATGGATCGCAAAAAGTCGTTCAGACTTTCACTTTCACTTTTCTCTATTCTATGTTGAAACTTTATCAAGAATGGATATTGGATTTGTGCAAATGCTTTTTCTGTGTCAGTTATATGATTACATGATTCTTAAATGCATTGATGTTTTGAATTACATTGATTGATGTTGAAATGTTGAAACAAACTTAAAAAAAAAGTCAAGTAAATCCTAATAAGCATGGTGCAAAATTATTTGTGGACATGCTGGATTTGATTCCCTAATTTGCTGAAGATTTTTCCATCTATGCTCATGATAGGTAGCAGTCTATACATTTTATTTATGTGTTTTATTATAGGTAATGTCTGCCTCATATATCAAGTGAGTTAAATGTTCCCTCTCCTTTTATCATCTGGAAAAGATTGTGGGAAACTGTTATTATTTCTTTCATAGTATTTGGTAGAACTGCTCAGTGAAACTGTCTAAGATTAAGGCTTTCTTTTTTGGTAATTTATTCATTTTTGATTCAAGTTTCTAATGGATATATGCCTTTTTAAATTATCAATTTTTTCAGTCTGAGCATTGGTTGTTTGTGTCTTTCAAAGAGTAGTTTCAAAGGTTAATTTCATCAAATTATAAAACTAGTAAGCATAGACCTATACATAGTACTTTTATTTTAATTTTAAGGTATTAGTAATGACTTTATTTTTTATATTATTGTTTGTGACTACTTTTCTTCTGGGTTAGCTTGGCTAGAGGTTTATCAATTATATTGATCTTTTCAAAGTATCAGCATTTATTTTCATTGATTTCCTCTATCATGTTCCTACTTTCAATGTTATTGAAATTCTATAATTTTTATTGTTTCTTTCCTTCTGATTGCTCTAATCTTCAATTCTTCTTATTTCTCTTGCCTCCTAAGGTACAAGATAAGTTTATTGATCTTAGATCATTCTTCTTTACTAATATATGCATTCAATGCTATAACTTCATGTGTAAGCACTGCTTTAGCTGCATCCTGCAACTTTTGATGTTATGTTTTCATTTAGTTCAAATTATTATTATTTTTTATATTGAAGTATAGTTGTTTACAATGTTGCATTCATTTCAAGTACACTAGCTAAAATTATTTTCAATTTCTCCTGAGACATTATTTGATACATATTTCATTTGTTAAATTGATTGAAATATTGAAGTAATGTTTTTAATTTCAAAATATCTGGCAATATTCTTTTTATGTTTCTATTATCAATTTATCATTTAATTCTGATATACTCTGAGGACTTTGTGTGATTCATATTCTTTAAAATTTGTTAAAATGAGTATTATGACACAGTACATGATCTATCTTTCCAAATGTTCCTTGTGAGCTTAAAAAGAATCTTTATTATGTTATTGTTAGTTGGAGTATACGTGTGTGTGTGTGTGTGTGTATGTGTGTGTGTGTGTGCATGCTCAGATGCTCAGTCGTGTCTGACTCTTTGCAACTCCATGGACTGGATCCCACTAGGCTTCTCTGTCCATGGGATTTTCCAGGCAAGAATCCTAGAGTGGATTGCCATTTTCTACTCCACGGGATCTTCCTGACCCAAGGATTGAACTCACATCTATTGTGTCTCCAGTATTGGCAGGTGGATTCTTTTCAGGTCAACTGTATGCTTACTGATGTTATGCTTGCTTGATTTATCAGTTACTGAGAGAGTGCTGCTTAATTTCCCAACTATAATAATGAATTTGTCTATTTTTTATTGCAGTTCTATGAATTTTTCTTCGTATATTTTGATGCTCTGTTAGATGTGTACATGTTATGGCTTGCTATTTGGGGGCAAATTGACCCCTTATCATCATGTAATTCCATCTTTATCCTTAATCATTTTATTTTTTGTTAAGTGTACTTTGTTTGAAATTAATATAAGGAGCCTAATTACTTTCATTTATTGTTACCATTATACATGACATAAGCCTTCCTCTCTTTTCATCCAAAAACAATTTCAATTCTATACTAAAATAAATACACATATATACATACACAGGCTTTGTACAACAATTTTCATAACACATTTATTAATAATAGCCCCCAGATGGAAGCAACACCAAGGTCCATCAACAGGAGTATTGATTAACAACATATGTTACTTCCATATTATGGGAAACTATTCAGCAATAAAAAGGAATGGACTAATAAAATGAGCATTAGTTTGGATAAGTCTTAAAAACAAAGAAATTAGGCATAAAGGAGTGCATACCTAATGATTACATTTAAATAATATTTTAGTGATGGCAAAGTAGTCTTCAATGATAGAAATTAGAAAGCAGCTGCCTCTGAGTGGAGAGAGAATAAGCTGGAAAGGGACATGAAAGAAACTTCTGGAATGATGAAAATGTTCCTCTACATTTTGTTTTAGATGGTGATTACATAGATGTATACAACTGTCAAAACATCAAATGGAATGCTAAAGATGTATTTTAAGATCTCAATAAAAAGTTCAGCTTCTGTAAATATATTTGTGCATTTTCTAAATGTGAAAGGTAAATAGTGAAGTAAGCATGATGTAAGACAAAAAAGAAAGAGAAAGAACGAAAGAGAATTTAAAAATAAAAAGAGAAAGTTAAATTGTTTCTCATGTAGGATATTAGTTGAAGAATCAAGTAAGCAATTTGTCAAACTGTAGATAGACATAGTTTTGGTGGGATGACTAGAAAATAATATTTTAATTTCTTGTTCATCTGTGAGAGAAATATGCGTCTTTTGCCTGAGTTTGTTCAGAGAGTTCACAAGAGTTAACTTACTGTCATTCATCAGGTCTTACCCATCAGAATGTACTATTTAGCAGTTTTATTGGCAAAAGATTATTCACTAAGTACTATATTTAGCTTAAATGTGTTCATCAAAAGTTTTATATGGGGAGATTATGGGTAGCACTTTGATAATAATTAACTGTTTGTCTTTTCTCTCTTGATAATAGAGAGACGCATATCTTTTTAGTTCAGTCCATTCAGGCTGCTATAACAAAATACTGTAGATTATGTGGCTCATAAACAGCAAACATTTACTTCTCACAGTTTTGGAGGCTGAAAGTCCAAAAGCAAGGTGCTGAGTATGACGGAGTTCTGATGAAGCTGCTCCGTTAAGTTGAAGACTGCCAAGTTTTCACTATGTCCTCACATGGTGTAAGGGATGAGCTAGATCTCTGAGACCTCTTTTATAAGGGCACTAATCCCTCTCATGATGACCTAATCACTTTCCAAAGATCCCACCTTCTAATACCATTACCATGGGTGTTAGGTCTTCAGCATATGAATTAGGGAGGGACATAAACATTTATATCGTAACACTTTCTCATTTTGGAGACAGAACTAAAGTCCAAATCTATCAGTAAGCTATATTAAAGATGTCAATGGACTAGGTAACAGGCTTACAACAAACATGGTCTGAACACCAGTATACCTAATTTCATCTAATAATGAACCCTATGAATTCTGAATTCAGCTTCTAGAATCATAAAAACAGAAAGATGACTATATTAAATTCCTCCATTTTAAAGATAGGGAAATCAAGTTTAGAGCGATAAAATGGCTCATCCCAATTTACATGAAAGAGTTAGTAGCATAACTAAAACTAGAACATACTCCCTCTTCTGTAAGTCCATTTTTTTCTAATCAATTTTTGATATAACTCAAATTGGCATACTGCCTTTTTCACATAGTGCATTTTATAAAGCTTCCCTGGTGGTTCAATCAGTAGTCTGCCTGCAATGCAGGAGACCTGGTTTCAAACCTGGGTTGGGAAGAACCCTTGTAGAAGGAAATGGTAACCCACTCTAGTATTCTTGCCTGGATACACCCAGTGATGACTTAATGTTGAGAAATCGATTATGATTGATTAGAGAGAAGGAAGGGTAGCTCACCTTTGTTGAGGGGAAAACAAGAGCAGAAAAACATAAAAACTTCATTAGAATAAAACAGTAAGAAATTAAGCATAATGAAATCCTTCCAACTAGATCAGTTTAGATTCTAACCCAGTCTCATCACTATGAATGATCATTACTTCTCAGCCTAGAAAATGATCTATATCCCCAATAAGAAACATTCAAAAGAGAAAGATAATGTCAATTTATAAGAAAACAAATTCTTCAACTCCATTTTGTAATCTTTGTACCTTGTCAGAATCCTTATTTTGGTAGATAATTTTCTCTGATTTTTTAAACTTTATATTCTCTATTTCATACTATTCATTTCTTTAGGACTGGGACATAAAGATGTGGTAGCTGTGTTACTAAATGCTCTAAAATGTTCTAAGGTGTTCTCCTTAAGATATCCACCCATAGTTGTTGATAGCTAACACTCTCAAATTCTCAATAACAAAAACAAATGCTATTCTCATAGCTATATTAATTACATTAATCTGGGAACCCTCTTCCTAAATGATATAACAAGTATATTGACTAATGATTATTTACCAGGCAGAGTGCTAGGTATTCTACAAACATTATTTTATTTAATTCTCACAACAATCTCATAAAGTATCCTTATTTTATAGGTGAAGAAACTGACATTCAAGGAAGATAAATAACCTAGCTAAGGGCACATAGGTAATTCCTGAGCCATTATTCTTAACCATTACATCAGACATTGTAAGTGAAAATTTCAACAGCTTCCTACCTAGATAAATTAGAACATTTCTGCTTTTATCTTTTGCTTGCTAGAATATTAATTACAACTGGTAATTCCCATGATTCTAATCATTTAGTTAAAGGTGTTCTTCTTTTCTACTTGCCTGTTTTAAAAAGGGAAGAATTGATAAGTAGCATTAAAAAGGGGATTGGAAATACCAAATGTTATCTAAAATCACATATAGAATTCACAATTAGTAAAACAATGTCACAGTATTAGCTGGAGTTCCATCATAAACAAAATGTCAATAGGTCAGAAATTGGAAAAACTAGGTGGTTATAAATTGCTTCCTCATAGTACTTGTCATCAGTTTGACCTTCTGGCAGTTGTCAGTTCTCCCTTTGTGATTCAGTGGCTTTTACAGAGTTGTTTTAAGTTTCAGAATAAAACAAAATATATAAACAACAGAATAAACATTTGTGGAGCTTGGCCTTTGACCAGACATTATTTTTTGTCTCCTGCAAAAGTCTCAGACGATAGACATTTGACATTTTCTCTTTGAGTAGAGGCTGCTTTCCTCTGTGCTTCTTCTTATCATTTTCTCTCACTACCTTCTATATCCTATCTGATCTTACACATAACAGAAAGCAAAAAATAGGTGCATATTTAGAACAGAAGGGTTAGAACAAAGCGAGAGCTTTACAACTGAATATCACCTTTCATTCACCTTTCATCTTCTTCCTTCTCTTCATTTCCTTCTCTTGCACTTGCACATGATGTAGTATGAGCTATTTAAAAAGTCAGTGGCACCTTTTTCAAAATAATCTTCAATAGATTTGTGTGCAGGAATGAGCAATTCCAGAGACTTTGGTTAAAAGCATGTTTTCAGCAAAAATGACAATAGATTTGTGTTCTCTGACTTGCAAGCATGGAAGGTCTTTATCAGCAGACTTTGTAATCCTGGAGAATGTAGTTATAGCCCAATAATAGTATACCATACATTATTTCACATTCTCCAAAGAAGAATTCTTAAGATGTCTTTTGTTTAGTCCAATAATAATCTTGGCATAATCTCCTTTAGTATGTTTAATTTTTAGACACTAAGTGTTTAGTTTTTATTTCATATCACTGCTTCTGGGTTCTGAAATTAACTAAGTATGTGTGTAAAACATATACCTAACAACAAACCAACCAATGGTGAGGTACTTAACCAAAGATAGGTGCCCTTTAACTATTTGACAGATATATGGAATATATCTATGCTTATGTTAATGCATGTATTAAGCTCACAGGGATGAAATGTAATGGCACACTTGCTTAAAAAATTCTCTTTGCTTCTTTTAAGTTTCGAAGACTATAGCATCGGTTTTGTCACCAGGTAATTGCTATGCAATGAATTTATATATAAATTACATTCAGTTCTGTTCAGTTCAGTTGCTCAGTCATGGCCCACTCTTTGCAACCCCATGAATCGCAGCATGCCAGGCCTCCCTGTCCATCACCAACTCCCGAAGTTACCCAAACTCATGTCCATTGAGTCGGTGATGCCATCCAACCATCTCATCCTCTGTTGTCCACTTCTCCTCCCATCCTCAATCTTTTCCAGCATCAGGGTCTTTTCAAATGAGTCAGCTCTTATAAATCACATTAAATTCCACAAAATCTTTAATTTTGCACTGTAATATTTTTTTATAACAGAAAGTTGAGTAGCATCACCTATGAATTCACCTAAGCCACCAGGAAGAAAAGGCTTCGCTAATGTATCACATCTTAGCTTGCATTTGGAGGGTAGTTCAGAGTAGAAAATGTAGCTTCTGTTAGCAAATAATAGGGTGTTTGACATAATGAATACTGAGAACCCCATACCGGTGGTTCCCAGTCTCTCTCCTGTGAGTGATCCAAAGCATAAGACTAAACAAATATAATTAGGTTTTGCTGAGTAAAGTTAGTATTTGTTTAAATGTTGTAATCTTCTTACTAAATATAATCTGAAACTTAATTTGATGACAAGTAGTAAATATTGAAAAGCAGTGTGAACTTTCATAAAATGTATCTGGTATGCAACCCCCTTTGATATTTTTTTATATTTTCATAATTAAAACTTACTTCCCCTACTGTTTCCCCAAGTCTCCTAAAATCACAGTGAAAATTTCTTGGAAATACAAGGTGGACACAGCAGAAAATTAAACTTGTTGTTATTTTAATCTTATAGAAATCAAACAATTGTGTGATAGAATGCATAGTAAATGCATACAAAGAAATTGTCTTCTTTTAACTGGGTAGCCAAGATCTTTGGGAAAATCTTTCTAGAACATTCACAACAAAGCTGAAAGGATCTAAACATAGTAATGGAGGAAATTTTTGTCTCCAGTATAAAAGTCTGATGAATTTAGTAAAAACAGGAACAACTGCTTTTATGTACTGCTGATATAATACAAAATGTCATCAGAGGAGAATTTAAAGCAAATTGCAAGTCACTGTCAGCACTGAATAGAGAAAAGACTTTGGTTTCTTTCCAGAGCAGTTGGAAAACCTCCCAGTGGTCCTACAAAGCTGTAAGCACAAGCAATCCAGCAACTGGACATTCCGTATGTAATGTTAGCTGAAGCTCCCTAGAGGCACTTGAGTCTCAGTATATAGCCTTCAGTCCAAAATAATCTGACAAGTTAAAAATACATAAAACAGAGTCCCCCCCACACACACACACGAAAAAAAAAAGGAAGAAGAAAACAACCAAACAAAAAATACCCAGAGGCATATAAAAATGAGGTGGCTACACAGAGTGAAAACATAAGGAAAATATGATTTTGAAGCCATGCAATGGTAACAACTTTCTATATGGTCTTAGCCAAAGGCCAAAGGTGAGTAAAAGGTCTGTGACAATTATCTGGGTTAATTTCACTGGAAAAACAACTCCTTAATTTCTAAGACCCTGAGGCAAAGGTTTCAGCTTATTTTAAGCTCCAATAGTCTGGATATTACTTTAGATCTCTGAGATATTTTTGTTTTGGAATAATGTTGCTGCTTAGTAAAATCATGTTCTTTAAAAAAAATATATGGAAAGATAAAGAGTAAAAACAAAAATCCCCTGAAATTCTATCTGTAGTAGGTTTCAGGAATGAATTTGATTTGGGAGCCTTTTTTTTCCCATTCAAATCTCATTCATCCCTCAAAGTAGAGCTGTGGTTCTACCTCTTCTGAGCCCACTGTGATTAGATTGTTTACCTCTCACACATCTTTGCTTTTGATTAAGTTCTAAAAAAAATAATGGAAACTTTCCATAGTTAGATATTCATCTGTTACAATTTACTTTTATTTTCCCTAAATAAGCTGCTCAAGTCAGAACGTATTTGTATTTGTATCTCATTTACAGTAACTTATATAGTATTGTTAATACAGGAGACATTCAATGAGTCAAGAATTTTTAACTTGTTTTGTACTAATTTCTATCTGAAAGATTAATCAGAAGAGACCAAAAAAAGAATCTGAATCTTTTAATCAGGTTTGCAATTTCCTTGAGGTTTGGTAGCAACTTCATCATTTATATTAACTGATGCACATTTTAAAACTTTGGTTAAATAGGACATAAATCCTAAAACCTTTTGGTTTAGTACCACTTAATACTCAAAAAATATTCAGGACTCCAAAGAGATTTTGTTTGGGTGGGTTAAATCTACCAATAATTACCATATTAGAAATTAAAACTGAAGAAGTTTTAAAACACAGGATAAAGAAGCACATATTTCATTAATCTCAAAGGAATGACATCACGTATCATGCAGCCTTGGAAAACTCCACTGTACACTCGTGAGAGAATGAGAGTGAAAAAAGCAGATAATGTCTTCATATAATGATGAAAGGGCTTCCTATGTAGCACTGGTGGTAAAAAAAACTTGCCTGCAATGCAGGAGACGTAAGAGATGTAGGTTCGATCCCTAGGTCAGGAAGATGGCCTGGATGAAGGCATGGCAACCCACTCCAGTATTCTTGTCTGGTGAATCCCATGGACAAATGAGTCCGTAGGGGTGCAAAGAGTCAGACATGACTGAAATGACTTAATACAGCACACGCACACATAATGATGAAAATATTTTCACCTCGTGGACTTTGGGGAAGGATCTTGGGGATCTCAATTTTCCCCAGACCACCCTTTCAGAACTGCTGCTCTAGATGAACTAAACTCAACACATTTGTTTGAAACTAATTGTAGTATTTGAAGGTTTATGAATCAAAAAGGAACTGAAGGCATAGGGTATGGTCAAAAGGATATTTTGCTCAAGTGCTCCTGTAGGCAGTTGGTTAGACCTAGAAGATACGAGTATCCACTTGAAGGCTGGATTTGTCTTTAAAAAGCTAGACTTCAAGGTTAAAAGGCCATCTAGTCAGTATTTCTCTATTGTGATCCAAAGACCTCCACATCAGAATCATTAAGGATTTAAACTGCAGATAACTGGACCTCACTACAGATCAACTGAATCAGAATCCTAGAGGTAGAGACTGGAAATTTGCTATTTTAATAAGATCCCCAGATGAATCTGTTACTCAATAAAATTTAGAAACCACAGACAAATAAGTCCACAGGTCACCCAGACTATGCAACAACCCATACTTCCACTGGCTGTATTTCGGCCATTTGCAGAATCATCCAGTACCTCTGGAAGGACTCATTACTTTAATTCAGATACTACTATCAGGCTGTAGAAACTTTAATACCTGAGTGAGATCCCTCCATTATTTTTTAGTAATCTTAGAAGAGACACTTTCCCATTACCTGGCCCTCCAGAATCGGATCTTTTTTTCTAATGAACTCTCCCCCTAAGAAGAGTATCCACATATCAGTACGTTTCTTTGAAAGCTGGAAGTGGATGATCTGAAATACTTCAAAAATAAAGGCAAATAGATAGCTCCTGAGCACTTGTGATTAACCAGGATCTTTGAACACACACTTATATTGGCAACAGGCAGACAGCATAATTCAGGCAAGATTTTAAAATGGTATCTAGAGATGGATTTCATTATTATTTTGATTTTGAGTTTCATCAGCAAATTTTCCTGCACACTGAATTATAATCAGTCTATGAAAATGTCACATTTTCTCCAGCAGGCTCTTTATTTGACCACTTGCGTGATGTGTGTGTGTGTGTGTGTGTGTGTGTGTGTTTGTGTGTGGCTGTGGTAGGGGTGAGGGTGGGGTGCAACTACTAGAGTGGGGGAAAAAAAGCGAATTTTTGGTCTAAAGTAGTAAATCACTCAGAATCAATCAATCAAATCTGCACTATCAGGAAACCAAATAACCTTCTTTTTGTTAAGACTTTTCATTCTAATCATCACAGGGGCTTTCAATGGCTCCTGCTGTGCAATACAAGATTCTGAAGTCCAATTAAACACATAGTCAAATACAAAAATGAAGACTTTATTCTAACACAGCTACTGCATTAAATACAACAATGCGTGAGATTCATGTATCACCAATTGAAAAGTTTAAAGCATTATACGCCATGGAGATTTTTTTTTTTAATTGTGGTTAATCCTCTCCACCTTAATGATTCAGGAAATGAAAAATGGCCTTATGGGTAGATGAAATAGGTGACTATTTACACAGTGATATTTAAAATGTGTCCCCAGAGTCTTCTTTCCCTGAAATATCACCCATGGTTATATTAGCCTACATATGTAAAGTGATTTGGGGCTTCCCACGTGATGCTAGTGGTAAACAACCCCATGCCAAAGACATGAGAGATGTAGGTTTGATCCCTGGGACGGGAAGATCCCCTGGAGGAGGGCATGCAACCCACTCTAATATTGTTGCCTGGAGAATCCCATGGATAGAGGAGCCTGGCAGGCTACAGTCCATAGGATCACACAGAGTCAGTCAGACACGACTGAAGTGACTTAGGACTCACAGATGTAAAGTGATTTATACATTGCAAAACAATTTCATATAATTATCAAATTAATTTTCTCAACAGCTCTGAAATAGCTAAGAGGTCTCATCATCCTCATTTTACATATGTGAAAACTGAGTCAAATATGCACAAAGAAAGAGATTATATTTTAGTCACTTAGTTTGTAACAGTTACTTTTCACACCTGATTTAATATAATTCTCTCTATAATCCCACTTTACAAATGAGGAGAATGAGGTTCAGAGAAGTTAAGCAACGTGCCCAAGGTCACAAAGCCAATAAGTAGCAAAGCTGAGATTTGAGCCCAAGTCTGTGTTCCTCTGATTTCAGAGCCAATGCCTTTCACAGGTTGGCACATATGATTCATTTTTAATAAACCTTGATAAAATGTTTTCAGCATGGATTTACATAGTCTTAATTATAAGCAGAAAGAAATTAATCTAAAATAGCTTTTGCTTTTTAAACCGAGTACTCAAGAAATTAAGTATGCCTTCAATTTGTTTGCATATATATTTATGTGTGTGTATTTATAAACTTATGGTCTAATGGGTTACTGCGAAGCAACGTTTTTCATTAACTTTCTGCATTTTACTTATTAGTCCATGTTTATATCTTGAATTTATAATGTATACCAAGGTGAACATAAAATGCATTAATTTTATTTTTTAAGCAATATATTTTCCTAATTCATAAAGGTATTCTCCAGAGTTATTATTAATAATAGCTCACTTGTACAACTCTACCCTCCCAACACCCCACTTCACTCAACACACACACACCCACCCACCCCATACATGCACACAATTAACTCTATGTTTTCACACTTGCTCCAATACTATAAACCAGATGACTTAACCATGATTATACCAATACTAGAAACTGGATGACTTAACCATGATTATAAGCTCAGTCCCACCACACCTTACTGCCATAGAAATAGTATGAGTAACCCTATATCTGCAATCTGAGAACTCAAAACCAATATAATTTTAACACTGGTAATATTATTAAAATGAATTCATTAGTAATAGTCACTCAGTGCTGTCCTATAGCTAAGTTCTTTTCTCTGTCACCAACCTCAATTTCTCCATGAAAGGCTTTTCAGTCGTCATCCTTCTGCTGAACTACCAGCAGATATGTAATCTTCAGTCATTTGCTGCATTTCTGCATGGACTGCATTTCTGAGATATATTGCAATTTGGATGATTTCTTCATTGTGGAACTATATTAGGATGGATGGCAGTACGTATATCTGTTGAATAAACTAAACTCTGATCCAGTACACATCTTTTGATCTGAGCCACTTATGTGATGCATATACAGCTATAGTCCTGAGGCCGTGTGGTTGAATGAAAGAAATAGGGGTTCTGGTGTCAGTTTGCCTGTGTCTCAATATTGTCTGCTGTTTACTAGCTTTGCTGTTGTTGTTCAGTTGCTCAATTATGTCTGACTCCTTGGGATGGACTACAGCACATCTGGCTCCTGTGTCCTTCACCATCTCCTGGACCTTGGAAACAACTACTTTAACTTCTCCAGCTGTCTTTATCCTCATCTATAAAATGGATACAATAATAGTAACTGTCTTAAAAATTTGTTGTGACTATTAAATGAGACAAAATATATCAAATATCTGGCAAAGAGTAAGTAGTAAAAAAAAATCTGTTTCCTTTTCCTTCCTCATATTTTCTCATCTGGTATGCCCCACTGTTACTTAATTTCTAATTCTGACTCTCAGGATATCAAGAAAAATTAGAGTGATCTATGTTGAAGGAATTTCTAATAGCTTCTGATTTCTACAAGACAATAACTTGTTTTGGAGTCATTGCCATAAATGACGTGTTTTAAAACAAGTTTTTTAGAAGTCTGGAGCAAAGAACTTCGGAAAAGCAATAATAGCCTATTGATCTTCATACAAATAGGTCCAACAGTGAAGCATGTGTTGTCAGTTGCTTTTGCGAGTATGGGTAGTGACATAATCTCATTATCACCTGTTCACCCTTGTCACTTACCACACAGAGTTTGCAGGACAGCTGGTAGCAGAGAGGACGGGAGTACTGCTTATAGTTGTGCAACTGAATAATTTTGTCTGGCCCATTCTAGGGTAGTGCCATGCCTTCATTAATCTCATGCTTATTAATACACTGAATTAAATAGCAACAGATCCCTAAAAGTATCTGGTCTATCTTCTTGAAGTACTTTTAGACATCCTAAACTGAGAGCTTTCCACAGGCATAGCTACATTATATTTTGAAAGGGAGTTCATGGATGGCATCTTTTGACAACTGTCTCCCCAGAGATCAGCATGACAATCTCTTCATCACCTCCTTATTAGTTTGATGGAAAAAGAGAAAATCATCCTTATGTTTCCATCTCCTGGATTCTTTTTCTAGCGAGAGAGAAATGATGAATTTTAAATGATACTCTGTCTGCACTTATACATCTGTGAAATTTCTTTGAAAAAAACCAGCAACGTCATTTTGGCAGGACAACCACATTTTTAATGACCTCATAATTGCTGGGCAGAAGTAAATATATCCTTGTACGGTTCTCACTTAGCATTTCAATAAAGTCCTCAAAACCTTTAGAGAGATATGTGAGTAATATCTGGAGTTGTCTCATGAAATCAGAGGCGATGGGTAATGAAAGGCATTTAGAGCTTAGCCACTTTCACAACTAAGTTACTTTCTGGCAAATCTTCAACTTTCATTACCCATTTTTCCCTCCCCAAAACAGTTATTTAAAAAAACCAAAGACGTATGTATGTACTGGAGTAGGTTGCCATTTCCTTCTCCAGAGGATCTTCCCGACCCAGGGATTGAACCCAGGTCTCCTGCATTGCAGGCAGACGCTTTACCCTCTGAGCCACCAGGGAAGCCTATATATATATACATACACATATCGGAGAAGGCAATGGCACCCCACTCCAGTACTCTTGCCTGGAAAATCCCATGGACGGAGGAGCCTGGTAGGCTGCAGTCCATAGGATCACTAAGAGTCAGACATGACTGAGCATCTTCACTTTCTCTTTTCACTTTAATGCATTGGAGAAGGAAATGGCAACCCACTCCAGCGTTCTTGCCTGGAGAATCCCAGGGATGGGGAAGCCTGGTGGGCTGCCATCTATGGGGTCACACAGAGTCGGACACGACTGAAGTGACTTAGCATAGCATAGCATATACATATACATACACTTTATTATTTCATTCTCAGAGCTCAGTGGATAACTAAAGTAGCCTAACAGCTTTGTGTCAACGAGTAAATTTTGAGATGATTCCTATTTTGCCTTTATAAAACCTGAGTGCCTTCAAATATTCCCTGCTGGTACAACTGTACTAATTATCTGGATGATCTTACTATCTTTAGAGGGTCCAATTGGGTCTTTATATTTATATTTCTGCCAAATATGAGCCCAGCTTGGATTAAAACTCTAAACTACAAAATTCCAAATTTTCCCTTTCATTCCTACTTCCATGCCTGTTCTTGGCATGGAATACCATCTCCTCCTCTGCCCTTGTATAATGTACCCACCCTTCAAAACACAACTCAAGCCCCAATACCACATGAACTATTTCACAACTACTTTCACCTAAAATTAGTTTCTTCTTCTGAATTTCCATTGTGGAAAATGACAGCTAATAGTCTGTGTCTATTCTTTTTTTATTGCATTCTTCTTATATAGATGTTTTTCTCTCTCCACAGAAAGTTTGAATATTCCTTGAAGTCACTACCAATTTCATATTTAACTTTTGTTTTATAATCCACACTAAACCAAATAATGAATGCATATGGAAAGTATTCAATAAACATTCATTGTATAAAAGCAAATAAGTTGCAAGGCAAAACTCTGAGCTAGAATCCATAAATGTATAAAACCTATTATGGTTTTGGACAATTCTAAGGTGCCATTACCTTTATCACTATGCACAGCTATTTGGCGTCTGTATTACATTTCATTCTCATGTAATCCAATTAAGGTAATATTTTACTAAATAGGCATTTTTAGGTAAAAACAGCCAATGATTGCAATATTTTGATAATCATAAAAGGATTTCCTGTGGATTCCTTGCTATTATTCAGAAAAAAATGCAAGCTCTCAAACATAAACTATATAAATATGACTTATCAACTATTAGCAGGCATTAACCCAAGTTTCATTACTCCCACTGATCTGGGAAGTGTTAAAAGGGCTTTAACACTCTATCACAATTATATTGCTAATAATAAGTTTTCTTTTATATAAGGACAAGGAAACAATAAGCTAAAGAAAAACAGAAACAGAATCTGGGGAATCAGGCTTTCTTAACAGTGAACCATGCTAGGCAAGTGAACAGATTCCTCTGGGAGAAGTTTTGGAAACATGCTGCTTTCATCTTTCAGTGAGATAAAGAAAACTCAATAGTTTATAGACAGGCACAAGGTGCCCTGGCAGGAAGGTGTGGACTTAGAGACTCAAAATTTCTATTATGACTTTGTTGCTTCCCAGAAGTGACTGTTCGTAGCAGTGCATACATACACATGCATGCACACATACATTCCACAGATAATTGAAACATATGCGCATGCACACACACATATATGTGTTATTGTTGGAATGCAGCAGCATATACAGCAGATTCTGATATTTGGAATAGAGAAAGTTATTTTAAGATCTTTGAAGTCTAGTTAGAACAGCACAAATCTTAGGTGAATTTAAGTATGTGGGCCAAGTTTGAGTCTTTATCTTAAAGCAAGATTAGTACTTTTAGATGAGGGGAAGGTCACCATAATTTCAGAGCAATTAATCTGTAGATCATTGGCAGAAAATAAAAGCTGAGAAAATATACTTGCTTAAGGAAGGAAGGGGGATGAAATTTAGGCCAGGAGAACAGAAAGTACATTATGCAAAAAAGTTATAAGGCAAAAATCTGAGCTAATATTTGTAAATTGATGCTATCTGTTATGACTTTTATCTCCCCTTTCACTTGCAGACAAGTTTCCAGAGCTCTAATCTGGGAAATTTGTCTACACATACACACAAACACACACATACACCATACTGAGCCAATAAACTGAAAGGTAGGATGAAGGGAATAACTGAAATTTGAGGAACTAAAAACTAAAAGCCTATATGATTCTTAGAGGAATTTTTTTTTATAGCGTTCCTCTTGTTTCATCTTCACAAGAAAACTCAAATTGCAAAGCAATTTATCCCCCCAAGCCTCCATTCTCCTCCGAGTTAATAGTGGAAATTTAAATTACGAGATTAGACATGGCACTCTACTCAGTGCTTGTCATTTCAACCTGGAAGAAGAGATGTGATGACTATCTTTTCTAAATAAAACTTCAGAAAGAATTCTTAACAAAAGGCCATGCCACCATGAGTCTTCTAAAATCATCTTGCAATGTGTTTCCATCTGGGCTGCAACAGAGTTAAAGCAGGAAATGCCCTTAAGTTCATCTACTACTGTGCGAAAAGGAATCATACATTTAGCTTTAGAGGAGTGTCACAGACTTCTCCCCTCCTCCTCTTCCCATCTCCCTTTCTCCCTCCCTTCCCTAGCAATTGGTAACCTCAGAAAGAGGACTCCAAATCTAGAAAAGAAGCAGTTGGTTCCCAGCTTCATTCGACCTGCCAAGCTGCTCTAAGGAAGAAGCATTCTCCAGACTGAGCTGGTCTGCGTGGGCATTCAGCTGGTTTTCTCCATAACCTGAAGAAGACTTTCCTGATCAAATTCCTCCATGGCTTGCATTGAAAATGTGTAAGTACAAAACTGAGTGCAACTGTTTAATCTGAAGTCAAAAGGCAGTTTGAATTGTTTTCCTGTGTTAAGAGTGACAGGGCCAAGTGGGTTGCCGGGGGATGTAGAAAGGGATCCCAGACAAAAGTGTGAAAGATATAAATTCAGGTACTAAGAACACTGGAGTTTTAAATGTAATTTTGAAACAAAAAATTGCAAATCCTTAGTCTAAAGTTCGGTGTTTAAATATAAGGAAATTCTTACTCTGGGGAGGGGGTGTGGGTTGAATGAAAGAAAATTTTAACACAAGAGGGTATAAATGTTGAATGATGCTTCATGAAAGAGAAACAAACGGAAGTGTCTGTTAACATAACTAAGCTTTCTTAGACTTATGTGGAAGGGAAAAAAAAAAGTTTTCCCTCATAAGACTTTCCAGAGCACTCCTGTCAGAATCTAAATGATGGGTTTTAGTGGATCATATATCCTGCTTTGACGGAAAGGACTGGTGTTTCCTCAGCTTCCTGGTGTTTATCCAGCCTTGAGGAGGTGGGAATATAGGGAACGGGGTGGAGCCACAGGTCAGCCATAAAGGGAAACCCCAAAGCCTGAATCTCAAGAGGCCTCCTGATGAAGGGCAAGTGAATTGAACAAGTGTTTGCTGACTACACCCGGGAGGAGATCAGGCTCTCCCTTTCCCACGGTATATTTCATTCCAGCGAGTTCGATCCATCACGTATTTCAGATATTTTCTGGTCACCACGTTGTCATTTTTATTAACTGATTGATTTCTGTTTTGGCAAGCCTTGGAGGGCACGCCCCTTCACCCACAGCGGTAGCTGCAGCTGAAAACGGGAACCGGGAGCCGCGGCCCAGCCTGCCCTTCCAGTGTCTGAAGGATGATGCAGGGTCCTGGGGCCACCCTCGAGTCCTGCTGAGACCACCCTTCAAGGTGCTGAGCGATCTGGCAAGAGAGCGACTGGAGCTCCCCTCTGAGAGAACAGGATCTTGCATTCCTGTCGATGGCTCGAGAGCTCTCAAACCCCCATATGGGCCACCACCTGCTGTTGCGGAACAGCCCCTAGCAACAGGAGAAGTAAATAGCTCTGAGGGACCGGCAGGCTGGAGGCAGAGGGGGGCAAGATTCTATTAAAAACGTGTCCCAGGAATTCTCTGGCAGCCCTCCAGCACTGATGGTGGGGGGACAAAGGTCAGCAATGGGGGCACTGAGAGAAGTGGCAGCAATGCAGGGTTATTTGTAGCTTTGCCACGGGGTCAAGGAGTCTTTCCATCCAGGGGCCCTCAAGTAAGAGGCCCTACACACATCTCGACCCTTAGATCTGGGATAATGATGGAGTTGCCTCCAGGAAGCACGAGAGTGACGGGAAAGGAGAGGTTGGCTCATGTTTCTTTCCCACTGGGAGGCCCGCAGCACCCTGTGAAGAATTGGCCAAGGCCTATGCCCTTGGCCTCCAGCAATACAGGTTTACGTTCCTGCACTACTGCTCATTGCTTCATTCCTCCTCGACCTCCGAGTTTCAATCCATTTCTGGCTATGCCTATGGCTTTTGCTCCTCCCCCAATATTTGGTCCTCCACTGCCTTCCTGTTTTGCCGATATCCCTTCTTGGGGAATGCCTGCTCCTGCATCCTCAAACAGAGAGAACAACTGATAGCAAAAAAAATAAAAATAAAAATAAAGAAAGAAATAAAGAAAAGGAAGGAGGGGGAAAAAATGTTGGAAAAAAATAGGTGAAAGTTACTCATTTATGCTTTTATATTTGAAACCCTGTACCATCTTTACAGGTACTAACGTGCCTTACATACTTGGAAATTCAATAAAGATTCTAAACTTTGAAATATTGTCAATTATTTTTCAAAATGCCACTCTGGGAGCCAAAGCCTTGGATTTCATTTTCACCTTTTAAGGAAATGAAAGCAGTTATGTGCCAGTGTTTTCTAAATAGCTTAATTGAATCCCCACCACTAACTTGCAGCTGTTACTATGGGAGAAGATGGTTGGGTTCTTGTTAGACTTGGCCAAGTCTGGGGCAGGAAATTCCTACCCACCTAAAGCTATGGGGGTTGCTCAGTGTAGAATGGGTGAACGAAGATAAGGTCCAAAAGGTAGACTCAAGTCCAGATAATAGAGAAAAATGCACAAATGCTAAAAGATAAGACTGAGGTGAAAATAATGGGGCCAATATTTCATAGGAAGAGTTCTACATCATTGCTTCAAGCATGAACCAGTGTTTGTCTCTCAACATTTCACCAGTGCAAGTACATAGTATAGATAGGGCTGGCTTGATAGAAGTCCAGGCACAAGATGAAACCAAGCTGAGCCCTTCACCCATTCTTCTGAACTATATATACTCAGAACTTTTAAAGGCAAATGAAAATGTTTCACTCCTTTGGAATTATTTTCTCTGATGCTGTAATGTTTATACTCTTCATAATGCATTACAGCACCCCATTATCATGATGGCTCTGAGATTATCAAAAGCCCAGATTGGAGCTTCTTCAAGTGGCAAAGATATGGGCACAGTATGCAGGGAGGAAGGATGGCCATTCTGACCTCTATACAATGTCATTCAGGCAGTGGTCCTAAACACACTGCCACTGTCTCTGAAGAAACACTAAATTAGAAATATCTGTAGACTATGATTCTTCCAATAAGTATTTGTTATGCACAAAGCTGATGATGGATGTGATGTAAACAGTAAGTAAAAGGCTGTCAAAATCCACAGACACCTAAAGTGTTCAAAGTATCGCTCAGTCATGTCCAACTTTGTGATCACATGGACTGTAGCCCTCCGGGCTCCTCTGTCCATGGGATTTCCCAGGCAAGAATACTGGAGTAGGTTGCCATTTCCTTCTCCAGCAGATCTTCCTGACCCAGGGATCAAACCCAGGTCTCCTAAATTGCAGGTCGATTCTTTACACCTGAGCCACCAGGAAGCCTAAAAAGACACCTAACCTATAATCAAAACCATTAATGTGTTCTTCACACCAATAGTGGGTTCTTCACCACTCTGAGGAAAAGAGCCCATGAATCCATGAAGTTTCTTTTCTCCATTTGTTTCACAATGGATTGTTCTAAATGTCCAGGTGGTAGTGCAAGACTTAAAGGAGCATTTGGATAGCTCTTGCTAAGATTCCTCTCACTGTGTACATCCTGAAGCTGGCATAGTTCCATCAATTCACTGTGGTGGGTTGAGCAAAAGTATTCAGCAAATCATTTGACAGCTGCTCACTCTGAGGTAGCTGAGTCCCAGCGTATCAAACACTTATTGGATTTTCGGCCTTAATGAACAGAAGAGTTGGGCATGCTTAGAGTCCTCAAAAATATCTTTGAGCCAAATGTTAAAAGATATTTTGACAGGAAATCAAGTTGTTGTGTCAACGGCAGTGCAGCATCTCTGGAGAGTTGCCAAAAGGTGTGGTAAGTGACAGCCGAATAGGACACATTTTCCTTCTCAAAAGATGTAGCTCCAATAAACGCTCAGAAAGACTTTGCCCACAATTACCACAATCCATGACAAATTCACTCTAACAAGAAAGTGCCACCAACACAGTCTGCTCTTTTTAAGCTCTCTGTTCTCTTTCCTAATACCCTCTGTGTATTATTTTCTACATTTCAAAAAACTGAACACCTATCATACGAAACAAAAAATAACTATTATCAAATTGAGGCACTGAAGTTTTCTTTATACTGCTGTGCCATAGGAGAAATACATTTCCTTTAGTTGATGCAGAGCTCTATGCCTATATAACAAGTTTCAGTAAACACAAATATCAAATATCAACAGGGATCCTGTTGTTAAATGTAAGTGAAATGTAAATATGTTTGCTTATTCAGAGCCTCTGTATGGAATTACTTTATTATCATAGGTTCCAACATCCTCAATGACTGCAAAACACCCATTTTTAAACACATGATTTGCCTTGAAATGGCTATTTTAAATTATTCTGGTGCAAGATGAGCTAAAATTAATCCTATACCAAAATATTCTATTCATTCTGGAAAGTGCATGTAATTCAATATATTCAATACTCTTGAATACATATGTTTTCTTTTTCTTTTCTGTGGTTTATATAGCTTCTAAGTGCCAGAAAGAAAGATAAACATCAACAAAGTAGCCTTTTTCTCCTGATAGTAATGAGAATGGGTTAAGTATTTCCTATTTTAAGTTATCATCATTGTCAATAGAAGATTCATGATGTACTGTTTATTATTTATTGTCCTCATTATATTCTTTGTCACAAGACTGTAGCATTAGAATTTTAATGTCCTATTTATTCTCTGCTGCTGCTGCTGCTAAGTCACTTCAGTCGTGTCCGACTCTGTGCGACCCCATAGACAGCAGCCCACCAGGCTCCCCCATCCCT
The DNA here is from genome assembly GCA_935064755.1 of Tragelaphus eurycerus. Classification (NCBI taxonomy): domain Eukaryota; kingdom Metazoa; phylum Chordata; class Mammalia; order Artiodactyla; family Bovidae; genus Tragelaphus; species Tragelaphus eurycerus. The sequence continues at coordinate 116,025 of CAKXYN010000234.1, forward strand.
GGAATTCTCCAGGCAAGAACACTGGAGTGGGTTGCCATTTCTTTCTCCAATGCATGAAGTGAGAAGTGAAAGTGAGGCCGTTCAGTTGTGTCCGACTCTTAGTGACCCCATGAACTGCAGCCTACCAGGCACCTCCATCCACGGGATTTTCCAGGCAAGAGTACTGGAGTGGTTGCCATGGCCTTCTCCTAGAAGATAATAAAAAACTGTACAACTTTTACCTTTTCTGTGTCCCAAAGTGTGATTCATTAGCCATTTCTGTTTTCTACTGTTTACAACTTCTGTAGCCTGATTGAAATGTACACATGCAACCAATCAAACAGTAGAATATGGAAAAGGTTAAGGTTCAAATTACAAAATTTTTAAAGCTTATAGTCTTTCATCGGAGAAGGCAGTGGCACCCCACTCCAGTACTCTTGCCTGGAAAATCCCATGGATGGAGGAGCCTGGTGGGCTGCAGTCCATGGGGTCGCTAAGATTCGGACACGACTGAGCGACTTCACTTTCACTTTTCACTTTCATGCATTGGAGAAGGAAATGGCAACCCACTCCAGTGTTCTTGCCTGGAGAATCCCAGGGACGGGGGAGCCTGGTGGGCTGCTGTCTATGGGGTCGCACAGAGTCGGACACGACTGAAGCGACTTAGCAGCAGCAGAGTCTTTCATAAACCAAAGTAACATTAAAATTACACCTTGTTTTTCTGAGAATTATTATAACAAACACTAAACAGGATCAAAGAATTTATTTTTATTAGAGACTTAAAGTTGAGATCATAGTACTATCTTCATCTACTCTGGAACAAGTAGTTTATTTCATGATTGCTAATAAATGTTTTATATATATATATATATATATATATATATATATCCTTTCATAATTATTAAACTGTACTGTTATTGAGTGAAGTCACTCAGTGGTGTCCAACTCTTTGTGACCCCATGGACTGTAGCCTGTCAGGGTCCTCCATCCATGGGATTTTCCAGACAAGAATACTGGAGTGGGTTGCCATTTCCTTCTCCAAAACTGTGCTGTAACAATGGCATTACATTATCAAGTGCTACTGAGAGGTGTTGCTTTTTAAAGGCACTAATACAGAACTATGTAAAATGACTCTATTTCAAGATCAATGGGCCAAAACTAGAGTTAAAGGAAATTTTACACAGATCAAGAACACTATGTCATGTCATAGGTTAATTCTATAGCTAGCACAAAATGTTGCATGTCTTATTTATAATGAGCTGGATTGAGTGATATTCCCACAGAAAAAGCAAGTGATGAGACTAAATTAAGTGAAAGAACCCATCTGTTTCTCTGTGATGATATTCATTTTTTCTTGTAATAATGGAAATGTATAGCATTTATCCAATCAAGTCTAGATTTGAGAAGTGAGAAAAATTGTGCTTCATCATGCAGTCATTTTCTTAAGTGCTTGAGAAGGTGCTACTCTTGCCAAAGACTAATTAAATACATATGCTTTCTCACCCACCTTTTCCATTCAGAAAGACTTTCTCAGTATCCCAATTTCTCAAAGAAACTATCTGTGGAGCTCAGTTTCCTGAAGTGACGCTACTATTGCTTTTATGAGAATGAAGTAATGTCCCACAATATTTTAGGGAGGTAAGCTGACCACAGTTCCTCCCTGGTAGATCAGTGGTAAAGAACTTGCCTGAAATGCAGGAGACACAGGTTTTATGCCTGGTTTGGGAAGATCCCTGGAGAAGGAAATGGCAACCTACGCCAATATTCTTGCCTAGGAAATCCCATGGACAGAGGAGCCTGGTGGGCTATAGTCCATAGGGTTGCAAAGAGTCAGACATGACTGAGTGAACGACAACAACAAAACTGACCACATTTTTCTCAATTCTGAATAAAGCACACAGCTCCATCGTTCCTATCATAAAGGGCTTCGTCTATCTAAGCATGTTTAATTGTATGATTTATTGGGAAATATATACTTATAACTGACTTCATCTAACACTCTAACTGTAAAAGCTTTGGCTCAGAAGCAAAGCAACATGGGGTACATGGGGGTTGACAGAGAGCACTTATGCATGTGAGAAAGAGAAAAACAGATGGAGAAAGACAGAGGATTAAAAATAGAGAGAGGCAGGGCCACTGTCAGTTGAGAAGAGATGAAGTACTTTTGAAGAGGAAGCAGCTGCATATTGAAAATATTGTGGGAAAAGTAATACATTTGGATACGGGAAAATACAATCCAGGCGAGACAGAAAGAGGCAGTTTGAAAGGAAGGAAGTTATATAGATTAAGTGTTTCATGACAGAAAGGGCCCTGTGTAGGAGCCACATATTTGAGAGGGTGGGGATGAGATGATTGGAGAAACACTAACCAGCCTTGCTAAAATGAATCTATCTCCGCCACTCCATTCCTTTCTATAAATATCATCTCTCTTTAGATAGCAGCCAATCTCATGTTGCCTATGTGAAACTGGAAGCCCTTTCTGGTTTAGGTTTCATCAATCCCCCAAACTGGTCTTGACAAGCAAACTCACCATCATCCAGGTTACTTTATTAGAGAAGTGGGTATGAAATGAATTAGGCTCACAAAAGAGCATTCTGTCTTCCAGTTCTCAGATATATCAGACCCCAGGCTTGTTTTTCTTTCTAAATTTAAACTTTTTCCCTCTAGCAAGGTACACTGATCTTTTTGTAATTTTGCCTTTTCACTCTGCCCATTAAATCATAGTTTTATGAGGTGAAGTTGTTGGCTTTATTATTCATACTTAATCCAGAAACCAAATAATCTATTATTTTTCTCAGTGGGCATATTTATACCTCCTTCAGGTGTAAAATCCTCACCCATTGTGTTAATGCTCACTGGTGCTTAATAGCTATTAGCAATTTACTCTACAATCAATGTGTTGAAGATACTATTTAATGTCCCAACTAAAAAGTTGATTACCCATAAATAGAACAATATTTAAAATCTTGTATCACTAATAAGTCACACCTGAAGGAAAATAATCAAATATAGTATTTCATAATTAAAAATATGTATGAGATAGTGTAATGAAAACTCTCAGTAAAATCGCAGATGACCCAAAATTTAACAGAATGACATAAACAATTGTTCATAAACAATCCTTCAGACTTCATATAAACTTTATCAGTTCAGTGCTAGGCATTTTTACAAACCAGTTGCAATGTATGTGCATCTCAAATTGTTCAACTTCATGATTCATTAATACTGTAAGCATCACTAGTCAAATAAATCCATGTACATATCACTTCAAAATAGTGTAAAAGCTCATTTCTCCTTCAAGTATTTGATATGAAGTGAAGTTATATAAGGAAAATGCCAATTCCAATGCATAAATGATAACTTTTCTATTTAACTTGATAGTGTTATCCTTTTAACATAGCCAGCAGTGAAGCTCACAAAGGTCAATCAACCCTTAATTGGGAAACTGGTAAGAGACCTTAGGTCTTGGGTCTGAGGCTCATTAAGCCAAAACTAAAAAAAAAAATCAGAGTGTAAAACACAGAATCTATGAGCTTGAAGACTAAAGTCATTCAATGTGCATTAATGGAAGACACATTGTATGAATAGCTCTCCACTGGATGCTACAGAAAATTAAAACCAAATAGACACCTGTGAAAGTAACTTGTTACTAAGAAAACGTTTGCTTATCTTCAGTGATAGAAGACATACACTTTACAGTAGAAGGATTTCTACTGTGGTCATGTGTCTGTATTTAGAATTTCCACCTCTTCTGTTGGTCTGATAGGTTATCAGTTTACAAAAACTGAGATTCAAGAGATTTAGTGATTTGACCAAGAACAACATGTGACTTAGTGGCAGTGTCAGAATCTTATTATTATACCATATTTCAAAATGTGTTTCAAATATATTAAAGATATAAATGTAAATAAGAAAATAAAAATGCCCATAAATACTAAAAGAGAATATAAGTGAAATAATATTTATAGAATTGTGATCTCATGATAATGTCAGAAATCAAAACAGATGACAGTATTAAATGATCTATCTGTCAAAATTATCATAAACAAAATTTAAAAGCAAATGAAAAGCTTGGGGAAAAATATGCAGGATATCTACAGAAAGGTTTAAGTGTTATTAAAAAAATTTTGTTAGTCAAAACAAAAAGTGTATATCTTCATATAAAATGAATAAATGACATTAACAGGCAATTTACAAGAGGAAAAAATTTAAATAGCTAATAAACATATAAAATCATAAGTTTGTAAGTATAAATTTTAAAAATACATTTTTCTCTGTCATAATTGGCAAAGTTTCTTTCACATGATTATATCCTTTGTTGGGGAAGGTTGGGCATATGTGTGCCCTCATACACTATTCATAGGAATATAAGTGGGAGAACATTTAGTGAGAGCATGTTACAATATTAAACAAATTCTTTAAAACTGTAATGTTCTTTTATCCAAGAATTCATAACTTTATGATTAGGCTCATCTCATCATTATGTAAGAAACATTTAGAAATAAACTAAACTTTTCAAAACAGACAATTGTCCAATTAAATTGTGGTCCATTCAGATGACAGAACATAATGCCCACATCAGAACAATAACAGAGAACTATAATTTAAAAAATGAAAATGTTTATATGCATTTAAAATGAAAATTTCAAACATATGTGACAGTATGATCAAATTTCTTCTCTTTGCTTATCTATATTTTTGAATTTTTATAATTATAAACGTTTTTAGTTTTGTAAACAAATATTTTATAATTTTTTATAGATTTTTTTAATACGGACCATTTTTTTAATTGCATTTGTTGAAATATTGCTTCTGTTTTAAGGTTTTGGTTTCTTTTGGCTGCAAGCCATGTGAGATCTTAACTTTCCCGTCAGGGAGCAAAGGTGAAGTCCTAATCACTGGGCTACCAGGGAAGTCCCATATAGTAAAATTTAGGAGTTGTGATAAAAAGGAAATCATATATGATTTCTACAGTGTCTTTCAGCTCTGCCCTTTAATGAAACAATTGTATAATAGAAAGCAGAATAATATATTTTGAAATTATAATTTTAAACAAATGAGTACTCAGAGAAAGTGAGAAAAAAATCGTATGTGATGGGAATAGTTATAGAGGTTTCTGTGAAAGAGTTTAGGCTTCCCTGGCGGCTCAGGTGGTAAAGAATCTGCCTGCAATGCAGGAGACACAGGTGCAATCCCTGGGTTGAGAAGACTACCTGGAGGAGGGCATGGCAACCCACTCCAGTATTCTTGCCTGGGGAATTCCATGGACAGAGTACCCTGGCGGACTGCAGCTCATGGGGTCGCAAGGAGTCGGACACAACTGAAGCAACTAACACTCTCACTTTCATTTTCATGTCAAAGAGTAAGACTAACTCAGGAGCACTCTACTTTTGCAAATTATGGTTTCTTGATCTTTTGTGAAATGAGGCCCTACTGCCCTACTTCAGTGGTTTTAGCCAAGATTTGTTATTTAGCTGACACTTGTCTTCCCAAGACATTGTGTGTCAATGAGTTGAGGGTGGGAGGTCAGTGCAAAGAGGTGAGGAGCTAGGAATCAGGACTCTGGACAGAAAATGGGAGCTGACCTATATGGCAGGTTTACTCAGACAAGGAGTCAAATGCAGACAGGTCTGCTAAAGCAGCGTCATGCACGGAGGTATAGTTAGTTAGTTCAGTCACTCAGTCATGTCCGACTCTTCATGATCCATGGACTGCAGCACGCCAGCCTTCCCTGTCCACCCTGTCGGTGATGGCATCCAACCATTTCATCCTCTGTCATTCCCTTCTCCTCTCACCTTCAATCTTTCCCAGCATCAGGGTCTTTTCCAATGAGTCAGTTCTTTGTATCAGGTGGCCAAAGTACAGGAGTTTCAGCTTCAGCATCAGTCCTTCCAATGAATAGTCAGGACTGATTTCCTTTATGATTGACTGGTTGGATGTCCTTGCAGTCCAAGGGACTCTCAAGAGTCTTCTCCAATACCACAGTTCAAAAGCATCAATTCTTCTGCGCTCAGCTTTCTTTATAGTCCAACTCTCACATCCATACATGACTACTGGAAAAACCATAGCTTTGACTAGACAGACCTTTGTTGGCAAAGTAATGTCTCTGCTTTTTAAAATACTGTCTAGGTTGGTCATAGCTTTTCTTCCAAGGAGCAAGTGTCATTTAATTTCGTGGCCGCAGTCACCATCTGCAGTGATTTTGGAACCCAAAACAATAAAGTCTGTCACTGTTTCTATTGTTTCCCCATCTATTGGCAATGAAGTGATAGGACCAGATGCCATGATCTTATTTTTCTGAATGTTAAGTTTTAAGCCAAATTTTTCTCTCTCTTTCACTTTCATCAAGAGGCTCTTTAGTTCAGTTTAACAACCCTTTCATATTTCCATCTTTTCTAACTGCAAAGTTCTTGATTTTCCATTGAACTACAATTATCCTTGTTTTAATTTCAACAGCCTGGCCCCACACGTGTTAACTGTAGCCAAAAAAAATTTCAGAAGCATGTAGGTGAGTCATGTTTCTGATCCAGGCAGGAACAAAGGTGTTCAGATTATGACAATTTTTGGCTCAATGTCTTTTCATTCTATCCTGTTTGTTGTTGAATGTGAGCAATTTAAAAATAGGAAGTTAAGACAAGCATGAATGACTTAAGCATTTTAAAGCTGCATAAAACCTAACCCTGACAGCAACGTACTCAGTATAAATTGTTTTCTATGACTTCTCTGATAATTACACTTTAAAGTGACTATTAAGAGCAAGTCCACCAAGGATATGATCCTACAGTTTGTATACTGCACAAGAGTGTCTAGCCAAAATGGTAAAAGCAGGGATTGAAATTCAGTTTGTGCTATCATATTTGCTAAACAGTACACTTGAGGAAGGGTAACTTTTTCTAATTTGTCCAATTGGAGTGGATACTTTTTCTGATTTTTTCATAGAAGCAGCAGCTACTAGCTGTGGTTCAGGTTAATAACCAATGGGTCTGAATATATTCATATTCAACATGACTGGAAAATCATTAAAAAGCATGAGCATAGTTTAGAGAAACCACAATGTCAATGTTGATAGAATTTTAAAAATAATTGTCATTTCAATATGTCCAGTACATGATCAAAGACCAGCAGGCGCTCAAATACAAATTACCTGCTAAAAAGCTACCATTAGGCATAGAAAATGGATTCATATGAAAAACTAAATTCAAAATATAATTGACAAAAGGCAGTTGCTTTAATGGTATTTCTACAAAGTAAAAGTCCTGTGAAGCATTTCTCTTGCACCTGTGTAAAAAAAAAAAAAAAAAAACTTTTCAGTGAGAATAATGTAGAAATATAGCTAAAACCCTAAAACTCAAACACTAGGCTAACATTTCAAACATACTTTGGAAAATTACTGCTATGACTGACAGTATTGAAATATTTTAAAAAATAACACTGAAATTCACAGCAATCTTTCAATATAATAAGCCCACAAATATGGACTAAATACAGTTCAGTATGAAATCTACCATTTATAGCATATGTTGAATATCATGTATAAATATATTAATGAGTAACTTTACATGAGCAAAATAACTTTGCTTCCTGAATACCTTTAACATGCTGTATTTTTCTGTATTTATTATTATTATTTTTTAAAGGGTGAGTTATCACTGAGGTCCTTAAATGGAAATTCATCATGCCACTCAGCTGTATTCATGTTTCTAGTGAAGAAGCTTATTTAAAAATTTCTTAGACAATGTCTCTTGGGTTTATCTATAGGCAGAAAATGTGTAATTAGCACTTTTATGTGGCATTAACAAACAATCTTGTTAGTTCATTATTTTTTAATATTTGCATCAGTATTCTGAAAGCAGATTAAGAGCAACTATAATGTCCATATGCAAGATTCGTTAACTACAAAGCTCAGAAAATGTTCACTTTAATCAAAACCATGCCACAATACTGTATCTTCAATGTCTTTTCTGCCTATATTCCTTTTCAGTCTATCTAGACCTTCAACTCCAGAGATTTAGGAAGATTTTATTTTAAATGAATGATATAGGCATTTTAGTTCAGTCTATCATGCTCAATAATAGAACAAAAATTAATAATTTTTTGCCACTGATCCATGTGATAAATATTATCAGTGATTTGTCATATTTTCAATGGAAAGATGTTATGGGTAAGATCTTTTAAAGTTAAATTTGGTTTACTTAGAAGTTCTGACTTTGAGAAAGCTGTGGTGAAATTTTATGATTATAACTGCATAAATAATACTTTGATATTGTATTTATAAAATTTCTTAATCTTTCCTAGACAAAGCTACACCAATGTTACTTGAGTTGCATTTTTTGCACACATGAGCTACATATTACAGGCATTCTCAATCTGTTTTAGGTACATTAAATGAGTTGTACTGCACTTTGGATATATTCCAAGACCACGAGGATTAAAGGGTTGTGAAAAGAAGAAGAACACAAAGTGAGGTAGGAAAGGTAAACAGGTCCAGACTATGCAGACACTTGTGGCCATGCAGAGCTTGGATTTTATCCTAAGTGCAATTGCAAAGGCATAGATTGGAGGAACAGCCCTAACATACTTGGTCACTTAGAAACTGTGTGCAGAGTGAAGTCACATGTTGGTATCAACTTCCTTCCAGGTCTCCATAGACAACCTTCAGTAAATTCACAGCATAGTACTGCACCAGGGGCTGCTCTCTATACCTAGATATTACACCATCACTAAGTGGAAAGTTGGAGAAGGCAATGGCACCCCACTCCAGTACTCTTGCCTGGAAAATCCCATGGACAGAGGAGCCCGGTAGGCTGCAGTTCATGGGGTCGCTAAGAGTCAGACGTGACTGAGCGACTTCACTTTCACTTTTCACTTTCATGCACTGGAGAAGGAAATGGCAACCCACTCCAGTGTTCTTGCCTGGAGAATCCCAGGGACGGGGGAGCCTCGTGGGCTGCCGTCTATGGGGTCGCACAGAGTCAAACACGGCTGAAGCGACTTAACAGCAGCAGCAAGTGGAAAGTATTCAGTTATTTTCATTTGAAATATAACATCAAATACATATATTCCTTAAAATTTGACACACCATTATTGTTCTTTGTGGACTTCCCAGGTGCTGTTAGTGATAAAGAACCTTCTTGCCATAGCAGGAGACCTGGGTTCCATCCCTGGGATGGGAAGATCCCCTGGAAGAGAGCATGGCAACCCATTCCAGTATTCTTGCCTGGAGAATCCCATCGACAGAGGAGCCTGGCTATGGTCCATAGGGTCTCAAAGAGTTGGACATGACTGAAGAGACTTAGCAAACTTTGTTCTTTGTATTCCTACAAACAGTAAACTTTTACTTGGTAACTTATTTTCCCTATGAACTATTACACTAAAAACATGAAATCTTATTCCTTTAAATTGTGACTATGTAATTAAATCTTTTGGATCCAGGATCAAACATATGTAGCGTCTAGACAGACGTTCACCCATACTTCACTAGATTGTTTGGCTACCAACATAGTCTTGACTTCTGTTGAATTTGTTGTAAACAGAAACACCTGTGCCTTATTTAACTTCAAGATGCTAGGAAGCTAAAATGTCCCTTGCTCTATTTTATGTGATTCTTCAAAATTAGACACAAGAGTTACCTAACTTTTCTCTCCTTAAATTCTCCTTTGCTGATTTAAGTCCATTTTTACAATCTCTGTCATTTGAAAAATGTCTACTGCAAAATAGTAACATATTTTTTATCCTTATACCAAGTTATGGCATGTAGTTTTAAAATACTTCATGAAAATCACTGGTAATAGGAAATGTGGAATAGTTTCAATGCAAAGTCCTGAGGCATTCCACTAGAGACCTTCCTCAACTAATCAGTATTATGAGTATCTGGCCATTTAACCAGTTACAAATGCATTCAACCACACAATAAGCTATTTTCCTATTTTTCCAGAGCATGCAATGAAATATTTTGTTCAAAGGCATACTATGAATGTGGCATTTCCCCTTTAAATAGATCACATTTAAATTTCCACTCAGGATAATGATGAATATCATATAGAAGGGAAATAAGAAACTTCATTTTTATATAATTATCTCCTTAAACTATGTACTTTCCTGAATATTTTTAGGGAAGAGGAAATCACATCCACTGACAGTGAAATATTAATAGATAGGTGTTATCTGTATATGGTGTTATCTGTGAAGAAGGCTGAGCACCGAAGAATTGATGCTTTTGAACTGTGGTGTTGGAGAAGACTCTTGAGAGTCCCTTGGACTGCAAGAAGATCCAACCAGTCCATTCTGAAGGGGATCAATCCTGGAATTTCTTTGGAAGGAATGATGCTAAAGCTGAAACTCCAGTATTTTGGCCACCTCATGCGAAGAGTTGACTCATTGGAGAAGACTCTGATGCTGGGAAGGATTGAGGGCAGGAGGAGAAGGGGACGACAGAGGATGAGATGGCTGGATGGCATCACTGACTTGATGGGTGTGAGTCTGGGTGACCTCCGGGAGCTGGTGTTGGACAGGGAGACCTGGCGTGCTGCGGTTCATGGGGTCGCAAAGAGTCGGACATGACTGAGCGACTGATCTGATCTCTGATCTGTATGGAAAATGGGTATACATATATTAGACACAGAAATAATCTAGTTCAAATACCCAATTTTGTGTTCAAGGAATGTAATGCTCACACAGATCAAGAACTCAAGCTTCTTAAGTAAAATTCCAGGGCTTTGTCACCTCAGCATGCTCTCTGGAAGAGAAACTGTAAGAGATTCTATGGGTATCACTGGAGAAAAGATCACCTAACCATTACCAACCTAGATGCTGAAGAATATGTGATGATCACCTTTAAAAAGTTTGCAATTCAGTAGTATTATCATAACAAAAGCAGTGATAATGCTGTGACTAGAAGTAGGGCTAACACTTACATTGTTAATTTGAGGGTTTAAAAATAACTTTTTATGTTGGGGGAAGTTGCAAGTTTTAAAAAGTAACACACTTGAATCTGTATAGCAGTAAGTCATAGTATGTGAACAAACTGAATTCAGGAGGTTAACACCTCTTGTTCCACACTACTCTATGATTGTAGAGTAGAACATTCTAAAGAAAATCTTATACAGAGTTAAGAGAGGGTAAGAGAGCACCAGGACAAAGATGAAGGGTACTTTCTTTGACTTTCCTTCACTTCATGGTCTTTTACTAACCTTTATTTTCTTCTGTAGTTTTTATTAAATATATAATTAAAAATGCAATGCCTTCTCCCCTTCCAGTGCTTCTCCTATGGTAATACTTCCTTAAATATTCATACTTCACACTCTGTCAATAAATGAAGGAGACTGATCAGATGACTGGCCATCCTGCTCAAGAGACAAGCTGAAAAGTTGAAATTATGATTTTCCACTTTAACTTAAAAACATCTTTGATAACAAATGAAACAAATATATCCTAGAGTAATTTTCTCTATGGAAACAGAAAAATTCACAAGCTAAATATGCCTTCAATAAATGACTGTCCCATGCCCCAACTCAGTTTATGGGTATTTTTATTTTCCCTCTGCCTTTGTTTCTCATTTTTTGCAATTCAAACTTTTCGAGTTTTCCTTCGAGCAGCACATTCTTTATTTATGTTTACCCAGAATAATGACATTCTTGAATGCACAGAAGTTTTACTGTAATTTTCTAGAAGTGTCCGCATGGTGTGCAGAACTGCACCAGAGCTTGTGACTAGTGCTACCCGTAAGTGATTGTGAGTTTCTTATTTTTATCAGCTACTCAGCATAAAATTTCTTTTGTGTGTGTGTGTTTTGATCACTGCTTTTTAGAAATTTATTTTTAATTGGAGGATAATTGCTTTAAAATATTGTGTTGGTTTCTATCATATGTCAACATGAATCAGCCATAGGTATACATATGACTCCTCCCTCTTGAGCCTCCCTCCCACCTCCCACCCCTTCCCACTCCTTTAGGTCATCACAGAACATAAGACTGAGTGTCCTGTGTCATACAACAACTTCCCACCAGCTATCTGTTTTACACACGGTAATCTATAGGTTTCATAGCTACTCTCTCAATTCGTCCCACCCTCTCCTTCCCTTAACTGGGTCCCCAAGTCTGTTCTCTATGTCTACATCTCCATTTCAGCCCATAAGTTCTGTGATTTTGTATGTCTTGACTCATTTTATCCTCGTGAGTCTTAATATTATTGGAATTCAGTTTTCGTAATGCCAAAAATGAGCTACCAAGCAAAGATCTAGTAGCTTAAGACAAAGAGAAATTATGAGATTAGTGGGCAGTGCAAATGAGATTATTTGCTTTTCTCTATTCAATGGTATTTTAGAATCAAGAATTCATTACAATTAGAATTATTAGTGCTATTTAGAAAACTACCTGGTTTTATCATATTAGTGGGAAGGACTCCTTACCATTAATAAAATAAACTTTATTAAATTTCTGAGTTAATGATTTTGATTGGCAAAAAAGACAATTTCATATGGTGGAAACATGTAGGTTTTTGGAAAAGTTTTATATCTTAATTTCTAAGTTGAGATACAATTCATATATCATAAAATTTGCCATTTTAACCTATATGAGAAAATAATACTTTTCAACTCAAACATTAAATTTTTTGCATAATTTTAAAGGTTACGTTCCATTTAGAGTTATTGCAAACTAGAAGCTATATTCTCCATGTTATACAATATCTTTGAACCAATCTTACACTAAATAGTTTGTATCTCCCACACCCCAACCCCATATTGCCCCTCCTTGCCTTTCTCTATATCTGTGGATCTACCTTTTTTTGTTATATTGACTAGTTTGTTGTATTTTTTAAGATTCCACATATAAGTGATATCATACAGCATTTGTCTTTCTCTGTCTATCTTTCATTCTCTGCCTTGAAGGGCATAATACCCTCCAAGTCCATCCATGTTGCTGCAAATGGCAAAATTTCATTCTTCTTTATGGCTGAGCAGTATTTCATTACACCCTCATCTATTCAACGGAGAAGGCAATGGCACCCCACTCCAGTACTTTTGCCTGGAAAATTCCATGGATGGAGGGGCCTAATAGGCTGCAGTCCGTGGGGTTGCCAAGAGTCGGACACGACTGAAGCGACTTAGCAGCAGCAGCATCTATTCAACTGTTGATGGATACTTAGGTTGCTTCTATACTTTGGCAATTATTAGTAATGCTGCTATGAACATTGGAGTGCATGTATCTTTTCAAATTACTGCTGTTGTTGTTGTTTTTCTGATATATACCCAGGATTGGAATTTCTGGGTCATGTGCTAGTTCTATTTTTAGTTTTTTTAAGAAACCTGTGTACTGTTTTCCACAGTGGTTGCATCAATTTATATTCCCATCAATAGTGTACAAGGGCTCTCTTTTCTCTACATCCTTGCCAACACTTGCTATTTGTGTTCTTTTTCATGACATCCATTCTAACAGGTGTGAGGGGATATCTCACTGTGGTTTTGATTTACATTTCCCTAGTGATTAGCAATGTTGAGCATCTTTTCATGTGCCTGTTGGCCACCAGCACTTCCTCTTTGGAAACATGTGTATTCAGTTCTTCTGCCCATTTGTATTTTATTTTTTTAATGTTGACTTGTATGAGCTATTTATATATATTGGATATTAATCTCTTTTCAGTTACATCATTTGCAAATATTTTCTCCCATTCAGAAGTGTGTCTTCATTTTGCAATGGTTTCCTTTGCTGTACAAAAGCTTTTAAGTTTTTTTTTTTTTTTTAAAGCTTTTAAGTTTAAATAGGTCCCGTTTGTTTATTTTTGCTTCTATTTCCTTTGCTTTAGGAGACAAATCCCCCCCAAAAATATTGCTGAAATTTATTTCAAGGAGCATTCTGTCTGTTTTTTCCAAGGAGATTTGAAGTATCCAGTCTTATATTTAGTCTTTAATTCATTTTGAGTTTATTTTTGCATATAATGTTATGGGATGTTTCAATTTCATTCTTTTACATGTAGCTGTCCAGTTTTCCAAACACCACTTATTGAAGAGACTGTCTTTTCTCCATTTTAAATCACAACTGTGTAATCATTACCACTATCTAATTACCACATAGCATTCACATTGTTCCCAGAAGAGACATCATACACTGCCATACAACCCAGCAATCCCACTGCTGGGCATACTCACCGAGGAAACCAGAATTGAAAGAGACATGCGTACCCCAATGTTCATTGCAGCACTGTTTACAATAGCTAGGACATGGAGGCAACCTAGATGTCCATCAGCAGATGAATGGATGAAAAAGCTTTGGTACATACACACAATGGAGTATTACTCAGCCATTAAAAAGAATACATTTGAATCAGTTCTACTGAGGTGGATGAAACTGGAGCCTATTATACAGAGTGAAGTAAGCCAGAAAGAAAAACACCAATACAGTATACTAACGCATATATATGGAATTTAGAAAGATGGTAATGATAACCCTGTATGCGAGACAGCAAAAGAGACACAGATGTATAGAACAGTCTTTTGGACTCTGTGGGAGAGGGAGGGGGGATGATTTGGGAGAATGGCAATGAAACATGTATAATATCATTTAAGAAAGGAATCACCAGTCCAGGTTCGATGCAGGATACAGGAATCTTGGGACTAGTACACTGGGATGACCCAGAGGGATGGTATGGGGAGGGAGGTGGGAGAGCGGTTCAGGATGGGGAACACGTGTACACCCACAGTAGATGCATGTTGAAGTATAGCAAAACCAATACAATATTGTAAAGTAAATAATAATAAATAAATTAATTAATTAAAAACCTGCTAAGAGCTATATAAAAAAAAGAAACATCATACACATTGGCAGTCACCCTATACTTTCATTCATTCTTACACCCATTTATGAAAAGTTCTTGAGTACAAAACAGGAGAGGAAGAAGCAGATAAAATTTGGACAAATAGAAGCAAATGTTAAATATTATCAGAAAACCAGACATAATGATAAAAATTTAAAGTATCACAAGCCAATTCTAACTTATTGCTGTTACTGTTGTTGAGTCGCTAAATTGTGTCCAATTCTTTGTAACCCTATGGACTGTAGCACACTAGGCTTCCCTTCCTCCACCATCTCCCAGAGTTTGCTCATTGGGTCGATGATGCCATCTAACCATCTCATCCACTGCTGCCCTCTTCTCCTTTTGCCATCACCCAGCAACAGGTTTTTTTCCAATGAGTCAGGTCTTTGCATCAGGTGGCCAAAGTATTGGAGCTTCTGCATCAGTCCTCAGTCCTTCCAATGAATATTCAGGGTTGATTTCCCTTAGGATTCACTGGTTTGATCACTTTGCTGTCCAAGGAATTCTCAAGAGGCTTCTGCAGCACCACAATTCAAAAGCATCAATTCTTCAGCACTCAGCCTTCTTGATGGTCCAACTCTCACATCCATACATGATTACTGGAAAAGCCATATCTTTGAATACATGGACCTTTTTTGGCGAAGTGATGTCTCTGCTTTTTAATACACTATCTAGGTTTGTCATAACTTCCATTTCAAGGAGCAAGTGTCTTTCAATTTCATGGCTGCACTCACTGTCAGCAGTGATTTTCTAACTTAGTAGAGAAGACTTCATGGAAATGACTTATGTTCTAATAGGACACTGAAATGCTGGTAGAATTTTTCCAGATGGAGATAAACATTTGTTAAAGTAATAAGTATATGGAATATACCATCAGACAGTTCTGAGTTCAAATTTCAGTTCTAACATTTAATACTTGTGGCAGTTTTCAAAATATATCTATTTTCTCAAGGTCTGAAAGTACTGTTTTGTAGAAATATAAATACAACTACCTAGAAGGGTTGTAAAGATTGTATGAAAAGTTTCATGTCTCTTGGCACATATACCTATACCTATAATGGTAACTAATAGCAATTGTTAATGTTGATATTATTGGGAGAAAAGCAACCAAAACTGCTCTTCATCAAAATAGAGTGAAAGCACAACCATCTACTCTTTTGAGTCATGGCTTCTTTTCTCTAGCTTTGTAAATTACAGTTTGGTAAATGTTTAACAATTGGGTCTGGATGTGGGTTGAGGTAGAAAACCTTGATATGAGGCATTTGGTGATTCTTGTGATGTAAATACTCCTACCATAGCCTATTTCAAGCTACTGTTTAACAACTGGCTCAGATATTCCTTGTAATTTAAAAAACTGGCTCTGTGAAGCCAAGAGACTGTGAAAGGCCCCAGCACACCACTTCTCATAGTGCACAAAACGCTAATAGTCTCATTGTTAATTAATTGAAAAATTAACCTTTTAAATTTTTTTGTATTATGCCAACTCTATGCCCCAACCAGTAACACTGAAAAAGCTGAAGTTGTATGGTTCTATGAAGACCTACAAGACCTTTTAGGACTAACACCCAGAAAAGATGTCCTTTTCATTATAGGGGACTGGAATGCAAAAGTAGGAAGTCAAGAAACACCTGGAGTAACAGGCAAATTTGGCCTTGGAACACGGAATGAAGCAGGGCAAAGACTAATAGAGTTTTGCCAAGACAATGCACTGGTCATAACAAATACCCTCTTCCAACAACAACACAAGAGAAGACTCTATACATGGACATCACCAGATGGTCAACACTGAAATCAGATTGATTATATTCTTTACAGCCAAAGATGGAGAAGCTCTGTACAGTCAGCAAAAACAAGACGGGGAGCTAACTGTGGCTCAGATGATGAAATCCTTATTGCCAAATTCAGACTTAAAATGAAGAAAGTGGGGCGGGGGGGAACTAAGCCATTCAGGTATGACCTAAATCAAACCCCTTATGATTATACAATGGAAGTGAGAAATAGATTTAAGGGACTAGATCTGACAGACAGAGTGTCTGATGAACTATGGCCAGAGGTTCATGACATTGTACAGGAGACAGGGATCAAGACCATCCCCAAGAAAAAGAGATGCAAAAAAGCAAAATGTCTGTCTGAGGAGGCCTTACAAATAGCTGTGAAATGAAGAGAAGTGAAAAGCAAAGGAGAAAAAGGAAAGATACACCCATTTGAATGCAGAGTTCCAAAGAATAGCAAGGAGAGATTAAAAAAAAAAAAAAAAAAAAAACCTTCCTCAGCAATCAATGCAAAGAAGTAGAGGAAAACAATATAATGGGAAAGACTAGAGATCTCATGAAGAAAATTAGAGATACCAAGGGAACATTTCATGCAAAGATGGGCTCAGTAATGGACAGAAATGGTATGGACCTAACAGAAGTAGAAGATATTAAAAAGAGGTGGCAAGAATACACAGAAGACCTGTACAAAAAAAATCTTCACGACCCAGATAATCACAATGGTGTGATCACTCAACTAGAGCCAGACATCCTGGAATGTGAAGTCAAGTGGGCCTTAGAAAGCATCACTACAAGCAAAGCTAGTAGAGGTGATGGAATTCCAGTTGAGCTATTTCAAATCCTAAAAGATGATTCTGTGAAAGTACTGCATTCAATATGCCAGCAAATTTGGAAAACTCAGCAGTGGCCACAGGACTGGAAAAGGTCAGTGTGCACTCCAATCCCAAAGAAAAGCAATGCCAAAGAATGCTCAAATTACTGCAAAATTGCACTCATCTCACACACTTCTGCTGTCTCTGGGGTCGCACGGAGTTGGACTCGACTGAAGCAACATAGCAGCAGCAGCAGCAGCAGCACACACTAGTAAAGTAATGCTCAAAATTCTCCAAGCCAGGCTTCAGCAGTATGTGAACCATGAACTTCCTGATGTTCAACCTGGTTTTAGAAAAGGCAGAGGAACCAGAGATCAAATTTCCAACATCTGCTGGATCATGGAAAAAGCAAGAGAGTTCCAGAAAAACATCTATTTCTGCTTTATTGACTATGCCAAAGCCTTTGACTGTGTGGATCACAATAAACTGTGGAAAATTCTGAAAGAGATGGGAATACCAGACCACCTGATCTGCCTCTTGAGAAATCTGTATGCAGGTTAGGAAGCAACAGTTAGAACTGGACATGGAACAACAGACTGGTTCCAAATAGGAAAAGGAGTATGTCAGGGCTGTATACTGTCACCTTGCTTATTTAACTTATATGCAGAGTACATCATGAGAAACTCTGGGCTGGAAGAAGCACAAGCTGCAATCAAGATTTCCAGGAGAAATATCAATAACCTCAGATATGCAGCTGACACCACCCTTGTGGCAGAAAGTGAAGAGGAACTAAAAAGCCTCTTGATGAAAGTAAAAAAGGAGAGTGAAAAAGTTGGCTTAAAGCTCAACATTCAGAAAACTAAGATCGTGGCCTCCAGTCTCTTCACTTCATGGCAAATAGATTGGGAAACAGCGGAAACTGTGGCTGACTATTTCTTTGGGCTCCAAAATCACTGCAGACGGTAATTGCAGCCATGAAATTAAAAGACTTTTGCTCCTTGTAAGGAAAGTTATGACCAATCTAGAAAGTATATTAAAAAGCAGAGACATTACTGTGTCAACAAAGATATGTCTAGTCAAGGCTATGGTTTTTCCAGTGGTCATGTATGGATGTGAGAGTTGGACTATAAAGAAAGCTGACTGCCGAAGAATTGATGCCTTTGAACTAGGGTGTTGGAAAAGACTCTTGAGAGTCCCTTGGACTGCAAGGAGATCCAACCAGTCCATCCTAAAGGAGATCAGTCCTGGGTGTTCATTGGAAGGACTGATATTGAAGCTGAAACTCCAATACTTTGGCCGCCTGGTGTGAAGATCTGACTCATTTGAAAAGACCCTGATGCTGGGAAAGATTGAGGGCAGGAGGAGAAGGGTACAACAGAGGATAAGATGGTTAGATGGCATCACTGACTCAATGGACGTGGCTTTGGATAAACTCTGGGAGTTGGTGATGGACAGGGAAGCCTGGTGTGCTGCAATTCATGGGGTCACAAAGAGTCAGATACAACTGAGCAGCTGAACTGAACTGAAAGTCCTGGATGGTATAAATACATATATGTATGTATTTATATATATAAAACAGCACTTTAGGAATATTTTAGGAAAATGATTGGTTACTAAATGAGCTGGGCTTCCCTTGTAGCTCAGCTGGTAAATAACTGTGTGAAATGCAGGATACCCCGGCTTGATTCCTGGGTGGGGAAATTCCCCTGCAGAAGCCATAGGCTATCCACTCCAGTATTCTTGGGCTTCCCTGGTGGCTCAGAAGATAAAGAATCTGCCTGCAATGCAGGAGACCTGGGTTTGATCCCTGGCTTGGGAAGATTCCCTGGAGGAAGGCATGGCAACCCACTCCAGTATTCTTGCTTGGAGAATCCCCATGGACAGATGAGCCTGGTGTCCTGCAGTCCATGGGTTGCAAAGAATTGTACAAATGAACTAGAAACATGTTATTATTTTTCTCATTAAAAACAATGAAATATAGCATTACACTTTACAAAAATTTACTTTTCACTGCATTTTCAGAAGAGATCTGATTCAGATTATGAGAGATGCCTGCAGCCTAATTAACCTTAGTCATAGAGTATCAGCTCTAGATGGATCCTAGAATAATCAAATATAATGTTTTCAGACTATGCTGGGTCCCATACAATGCATATTGTAAAATATACTTCTTACTGTGAGTCTCAATTAAAGCAATTATAAGCATCACTGATCTAATACAAATAAGAAGATTAATGTTTGGAAAGGGGAGAGGAGTAGTCCAAGGTCTCACAGCCAAGTTAATGGCAGAGCTGAATTTAAAACTCAGACTGATTATTTGTTCATGGCTCTTTCCCACACACCATGACTTGTCATGTTGCAAATCACCCTGTGAAATATGTAAATAGAAAGCTATAAAAGCAGCCTCTTCAATTAAAATGACACTGTATTAAAATATTAGTTCTTTATTTTCTTCATTTTAAAAAATCTACTCTGTATTTTAAATCTGCTCTTGAATTTTACTTTAGTGTATTTCAATTGTACAGTTACCATGTAGAGCTACAATGATGGAACTCTTTATTGATCTATTTTGAGATTGGGCTGTGTTTGGGATAGAGAGCCTTCTAAATCAATATTGAGCTTTTCCTTTGGTTACTCTTGAATGGACTTCTTTCTGTTTTCTGCTCTTCTCTTCTCTAGAAGCTTGAAGACTGAATTGCTTTCACAACCGCAGTTTCTAGCTCTTTAGTACAAGTAGTTCCATGAAAGGGATACCCACAGAAATGTGCGTGAGTCCTAGGCTAAAATCTAGTTTATTTTAAAGGGTCATATGCACCATTTCTTTCTCTATTTTATTGATACACTGTACAAAATTTGATCACATTAAAATGTAAGGAAGATAATTTCACTGTAATTCCTCTTTGCTGTGAGAGAAATCTCAACAGTAGTGATGCTCTCTGTTTTAGTTTCTACTTTTCTCTTTCTATGAATTTTGTTCTGTCTCACTTTTTCTTTGCTGTTAAGCTACACATGCACATGTTCACATAGGCAAATTTTTATATATGAACTCTGAGCTGAAGAATTTGCTGTGAGTTTTTAATATGCAGCTTAATTTCCTCCCTAAGTTCATAAAGGTTTGGGCTGCCAAAGGTCTCTTTCACTTTAGTTTTGTATATATCTGAAATACTATAGGAGAACTTCATTATTCTGACACCATTTTCCAAAGTGGTTACAGTGACTTGCAAAGACAGAATTTGAGAGAGGGGTTAAAAATAGGAACAAATGAGGGAAATGCCTGCCCTGGAATGCTAAATACTTGCTATGCTGCTGCTGCTGCTGCTAAGTCGCTTCAGTCGTGTCCGACTCTGTGCGACCCCAGAGACAGAAGCCCACCAGGCTCCCCCGTCCTTGGGATTCTTCAGGCAAGAACACTGGAGTGGGTTGCCATTTCCTTCTCCAATGCATGAAAGTGAAAAGTGAAACTGAAGTCGCTCAATCATGTCTGACTCTTAGCGACCCCATGGACTGCAGCCTACCCGCTCCTCCATCCATGGGATTTTCCAGGCAAGAGTACTGGAGTGGGTTGCCATTGGCTTCTCCGAAGATGATGTTCAGTATTATTAAAAAAGAAAGAACAATATAAACAGCAACAAAGACAAAGGTTATCAATTAAGTAGTACTTAACCATCTACTCAGCATTGGTAATAGCACTTTGTATGTGCCAATTCACTTAATTTTTACAAAACCTTTATGAGATTCTATTTTACAGATGAGAAAACAGAATCAGGGTGATGTCAAATAAGTTAACTAATGACATATAATTAATAAGTATTAAAACTGGATTCTTACACAGTCTAGCTCAGGTCATTTGATTTGATACCTCAACGTAGTGAAGTCAAGATTATTTAATAAAATGGTTATATTTATTTCATAGAAATATTTCTTATAAACTACCTTGATTTAAGCCAATAGCATTACATTAAAGTGGGCTTCCCAGGTGGTTCATTGGTGAAGAATTTGCCTGCCAATGTGGGAGATGCAAGTTTGATCCCTGGGTCAGGGAGATCCCCTGGAGAAGGAAATGGCAACCCACTCCAATATTCTTGCTTGGGAAATCCTATGGACAGAGAAGCCTGGCAGGCTACAGTTCATGTGGCTGCAAAGCATCAGAAACAACTTAGCAACTAAACAACAACATTCCATCAAAGTGCACTCCGTGAAAATGCATCTTTTATGAAAGGAATAGGTTATTTATTGTATAATGTGCACTTGTATGCTGCCAGTGTGCTTGATTCAGTAGTGACTGGAGACTGTCACACCTCAGTGTCACCACTCACACTGTATTTTGTGAGAATAGCTCCTCTTGGAGCTGTGCAATGTGTTTAATCATTTTTGTAGGTATGTGTGGACTATATATACCACACTGTCCTGAACCTAGAATAGTTAGTTCAGAAGTTGTCTGCTACTAACTTTTGTAATTTTAATTTGCTTATATCTCATTGGACTGTGAATATAGTTTATGTAGCTTGTGGTGTTCTGTTTTCTCCAAGAAGATTCCTCCAGTGGCCCAGACAAGAAAGGTCTCATAAATGCTGGGAGTAGTAGGTTTTAGTTCTGCTTTGACTCCATGGTAGGTAAGAGTACAGATTTTTGAGTCAGACAGATCTGAGTTCAAATCCTGGCTTCACAACTCAGTAGCTATGTGACCTTGGGTAAGTTACTGAACCTCAATTTAGTCATCTGTAAATGGGGATGATAAAGATGACAATCATATGAGATAGTGAATTTAAAGTCCTTAGCATAGTTCCAAGTATACAGTAGGTGCCTAATAAGAACTAGAGAAGTAGACTCTGAGTTCTTCTGGAACTTGATTTTCTCTTCAGCATTCTATTTTTGTCAGATAATTAGGTTCACATATGAAACTTTTCTTCATTCATTTTCATAATTTTAAATAAGAAAGGATTCTATAGTATAACTATCCATTAATTTATTCATTTGTATTTTTCATATTGAAAAATAAAATATGCAATGTAAATTCTTGTGCATGGGTGCTTTGACAGCAAATTGCTTCTTAATGAGTCTTTAAGCATTAAGTATTAATTTAAATTGTTTAAAGTTTGCAGTATGGCAAATCCAATAGATGTTGCCCAGACATATTGTAGATTTGATGAACTAATATTTATAGATAGATGGTTTCAAAAGCATAGACAGCTTTATTCAGATAAAATGATATATTAGTAAATAATTTTCATCTATAAAAGGAGATAGAAAAGCAATTCATCATAATCATAAGGAGAAAATCTGTTTAATAATAAAAAAGCATTTCATGGAAATCATGATTTTTTTAACAGTTGATATGATTATGCCAATAAAGTGAATATTTGGAATACAAATGTCCTGAAACCCCCTATTATGAGTCTCCTTCTGTGTGCATAAAAATTGTAGAATTTCCCTTGCCCCCAAATCATGGCTTTCTGGTTGTTTTGTTTTGTCTTCCTACAAACAACTTTTGGGTAAAACGTGTTACCAACGTGTCAGTCTCTATGACAGCTGCAATGGGGATATAATTCCCTATAGCTATTTTTCTCTCTGCATCACAATTTATACTAATATTTACTTCGGTGTTCCAGGTCCTGTTCTGGTTGCAGAAAAAAATGCTGCTGATTCTTCAGTCATAGCTGGTCCTTTCCCTCTTTTCTCTCTCAGCCCAAATCTTCCACACCAGCCTCATCAGCCCCATCTGTTGGAAAATATTGGACTCATTGCATAAAATTCTCTCTTGAGAGAAATTGTGTGGTGTTGAATAGACATCACTCTTGACTCATCAACTTGCTTTCTTCCATGAAGTTCTCCACAAACTTTTTCCTTGTGTCTTTCTGTTCACACAAAAGGATCAACTGTGCCACAGCTGGATATACCTTCCCACATTTAAGCAATTCTTGAAATGAACCAAAGGGAAAAACACCCTCATAGTCCTAAAGAACTCTCTGTGACTTTTATTTCATTCTTTTTTCTATCTCCTTAAACCAAAGCAGTAAAAGAAGGAAAGAAAGAAAACTGTCTAGGAAAAATAATCCCATGTTAATTACAGAATACCATTATGAATTATACCATCACATCCTTCACCATAGATTTATTTTTAAAAAGCTGCCATATTTTTAAAAAGTGTATTGACTTTTCAGTCACTGCTGTAGACATTGATTTACAAAACTGATATCTGCCTAAATAATCATGATTTTAAGAATTCTAAAATTCCCATTTTAAACCATAAAGTCCCCATTTGAAAGGTTTTAATGTATCATATATTTCTGGGGTTTTTGTTGTTGTTGCTGCTGTTAGAGCCTGTATATATTACACAATGTCACAAATAATTTTTCATTTTCTATAACTGTCTAATCTACAACAAATTTAAATATATATTTCTAATTCTTTTTCCTGAGTATTGTTTTATTCAGTGGGAATTTTCAGGGCTTCAAGCCCAGGAGACAACATCTTAACAGAACCTGAGAGAACTGCTCTGAGGAGATGAGGGGAAGAGTCAGGTCATATAGAAGTTTTGCAACAAAGGGTAGGTAGTCTGAATGTCAAAAAATTAATGTTAGTTAAATAAAATCAGGTATTTCAAGGTAAGGAATTCAGCACTTTTTTATGTATGGGAAGATGCAAGAGTCTGGGCTCACTGAAATCATTCCTTTCATATGCATCTCAGCTCTCTTGGGTCAGTACCCTGTGTTTTTTTCACACCCTGAACTCCCTTGGGGTTCATCATGGGTAGTGTCTCCAGCCTAATGGCTTCCAGATCTCAGGTGTTCTTCTCCTTCCTGAATGCCCTTAAGGCTCATGTTGGAGGGCTGCCATCACTGATGACTGTGACATCCTGTTTACCGATATGGCAGGAAATACTCCATTTTTCAGTCCCTCCCCATGGTCAGAAATTTGACCCATATTTGGGCTACATTTCATGACAAATTTTTGTCGCAAGACACTGAGAGGCTTATCCCAGATCAGGTGAAACTTCTCCTGGATATGTCACTCCAGGTGTTAGTATTTGGATTGGACCCATTGATAGGTAATAAAAAGCTCTCTGGATCCTCTATCTTTTAACCTACTATGAATCAGGAGTTATTTTCATTGTAGTTTCTTCCATACTTAGAATCACACTATTACACTTATTGATTGCATACAGAACTATATATCTGATCAATTGTTTCAAGTCACCTAGTCATCATTACACCTGTTGGAGGCCTGGTTACAAATCGTAAGAGACAACAATCTTATAAAGTAGACAAGATATAAGTAAGGTAGTTAGTAACATTGACAAAGTCATAGTGTAGCACAGAGACAAAAGCATAAACAATTTGGAAACAAAGAACAAGTTAAAACAATGATTAGTATAACAGGTTGTAGTCCAGTTGCAATAAACCAGCAAGCCCAAGGGAGAGCCAGCTGAAGTCAAATTTGGCAGGGCCAGGTAGAGAGAAAAAGAGAAACATTTCATCTTTGTTTACAAAGGCATGCTTTATCAACTTGTAGGCCATATCATAAGAAGAAAGGTTTTACAGGAAAACAAAAATTTAAGTTATTATATTTCCCAGAGTCATAAAGTTATAAATCATATTTATCTGATCATTCAGTCCCACATAATTGATTCCTGTTGATCCACATGAAGCAATCAGGTTTTCCATTAGTTTGTCATTTGTTATCTAGTTCAGTGGCATAATCTAAAGGCTACTATAAACTTACATTTGTTTTGAAAGGTTCTTTTCATCAGTCTTCTTGAAAATCTTCATATTATAAAAGAATTGTAAAATTATGATAGTTTATAAAGGACAAAACTTAAAAGAGCATGGTTAAAGACTTGAGTACAATATAATTAGCAGGAAATTTCTGCAATATTTAACACTTTAGGATAATAACTAGAATAATTATAATAACTGACGGACATATCTGATGCTAAGGAGTCCAAATAAATTTGGAATATTTATATTCTTGATATTTATTTATCTATCTATACATTAACCTAAAGTTTACCTTCAATCGCTTGGCAATGTTTCTGAATTTAAAATACCAAATAAACTTAGTTTTAACATTCCCCTATATGATGTTTCAGAGATGTTCCTTTTTTATGTTTTTTAATTTTATTTTTTAAATTTTTTTCAGGCTTTTATTTTTTATTTATTTATACTTTTAATTTAAATTTATTTATTTTAATTGGAGGCTAATTACTTTATAATATTGTATTGGTTCTTTGAGCATTCCAGCGTCAGCTGAAGGCTAACTGAGCTTTAGCTAGATTTTGGTATTGGGAAGTTAGCTAGAATATAATAATATTAAATTACTTAATAATCTACTTCAGTTCAGTTCAGTTCAGTTCAGTCGCTCAGTCATGTCCAACTATTTGCGACCCCATGAATTGCAGCACGCCAGGCCTCCCTGCCCATCACCAACTCCCGGAGTTCACTCAGACTCACGTGCATTGAGTCAGTGATGCCATCCAGCCATCTCATCCTCTGTCGTCCCCTTCTCCTCCTGCCCTCAATCCCTCCCAGCATCAGAATCTTCTCCAATGAGTCAACTCCTCTCATGAGGTGGCCAGAGTACTGGAGTTTCAGCTTTAGCATCATTCCTTCCAAAGAAATCCCTGGGCTGATCTCCTTCAGAATGGACTGGTTGGATCTCCTTTCAGTCCAAGACTCTCAAGAGTCTTCTCCAAAACCACAGTTCAAAAGTATCAATTGTTCGGCACTCAGCTTTCTTCACAGTCCAACTCCCACATCCACACATGATTACTGGAAAAACCATAGCCTTGACTAGACGGAACTTTGTTGGCAAAGTAATGTCTCTGCTTTTCAATGTGCTACATAAGTTGGACATAACTTTCCTTCCAAGGAGTAAGTGTCTTTTAATTGCATGGCTGCAGTCACCCCACTCCAGTACTCTTGCCTGGAAAATCCCATGGACGGAGGAGCCTGGTGGGCTGCAGTCCATGGGGTTGCTATGAGTTGGACAGGACTGAGCTACTTCACTTTCACTTTTCACTTTCATGCACTGGAGAAGGAAATGGCAACCCACTCCAGTGTTCTTGCCTAGAGAATCACAGGGATGGGGGAGTCTGGTGGGCTGCCGTCTATGGGGTCGCACAGAGTCAGACACTACTGAAGCGACTTAGCAGCAGCAGCAGCAGTCACCATCTGCAGTGATTTTGGAGCCCCCCAAAAATAAAGTCTGACACTGTTTCCACTGTTCCCCCATCTATTTCCCATGAAGTGATGGGACCAGATGCCATGATCTTCATTTTCTGAATGTTGAGCTTTAAGCCAACTTTTTCACTCTCCACTTTCACTTTCATCAAGAGGATTTTTAGTTCCTCTTCACTTTCTACTACAAGGGTGGTGTCATCTGCATATCTGAGGTCAATAGGAGCCATTGACCAAAAACACATTTCCTGGCCAGTCCCAATAGTAACTGCTTTCATGAGTTGTCTTACAACAGGAGGTTCTGGGAAGGAACCCAGAACTAACAGGCTACCACCCACTGGAAAATTCAGGATGTTTTTAGCACTTCAAAAGTATTTTGCCAATCTGGTGATGTGGTTTGACTTGCATTCCCATGATTTACTAACAAGGTTGAGAAGTTTTTCATATCTTTATTGCCCATTTGGATTGTCTTTTGTGAAGTACTTAACTGGGTATTTCACTCATTTTTCTATTGAATTACTTGCCTTAAAAAAATGATTTGTAAGAGTTTTTATACATTCTGGATATAGGCCCTTTTTCAGTTACATGTTTTATAAATATCTTTTCACTCTTCATTAGGTTTTTCATTCTCTTTAAGGTGAGTTTTGAATTAAATTATACATCACAGTTAATGTAGATAAATTTGGTGATTTTTTTGTTTTGCTGAGTGCTTTTGTATAATGTATGAGAAAATTTTCCTTAACAAGTGCTTAATATATTCTCCAATAATGCCTTCTGAATACTTTATCATTTTGCTTTTCACATTTAGGGTGAAAATTAATTGCTATTTTTTTGTTGGATATGTCTATCATTTATTTTCTATTGATCTATGCATTTAAGACAGCACATTTTCCTCTCTGTATCAGATCAGATCAGATCAGTCGCTCAGTTGCGTCCGACCCTTTGCGACCCCATGAATCGCAGCACGCCAGGCCTCCCTGTCCATCACCAACTCCCAGACTTCACTGAGACTCACATCAATCAAGTCAGTGATGCCATCCAGCCATCTCATCCTCTGTCATCCCCTTCTCCTCTTGCCCCCAATCCCTCCCAGCATCAGAGTCTTCTCCAATGAGTCAACTCTTCACATGAGGTGGCCAAAGTACTGGAGTTTCAGCTTGAGCATCATTCCTTCCAAAAAAATCCCAGGGCTGATCTCCTTCAGAATGGACTGGTTGGATCTCCTTGTAGTCCAAGGGATTCTCAAGAGTCTTCTCCAACACCACAGTTCAAAAGCATCAGTTCTTCAGTGCTCAGCCTTCTTCACAGTCCAACTCTCACATGCATACATGGCCACAGGAAAAACCATAGCCTTGACTAGATGGACCTTTGTGGGCAAAGTAATGTCTCTGCTTTTGAATATGCTATCTAGGTTGGTCATAAATTTCCTTCCAAGGAGTAAGTAACTTTCCTCTCTGTATAGCTTTAGCTATATCCCAGAATTTTATATTTAATGTTTCGAATATTACTTAAATCAAATTAGTCTTTAACTTCATTATGATGTTTTGACACACAAATTGTTTTTTATTTATATTTAATTAGAAGATAGTTGCTTTACAATATTGTGTTGGTTTTTGCCATACAACCACATGAATCAGCAATAGGATGTACGTATGTGCCCTTTGCCTTGAACCTCCTTCCCACCTCCTGTCCCATCCCATCCCTTTAGGCTGTCACAGAGCAGTGGTTTGAGCTCCCTGCAATGTAAAGCAAATTCCCACAGGCTATTTATTTTATGCATGATAATGTACATGCTTCAGTGTTATTCTCTCAATTCATCCCTCCCTCTCCTTCCCCGACTGTGTTCACAAGTCTGTTCTCTGTGTCTGTGTCTCTATTCCTGCCTGCGAATAAGTTTATCAGTACCATCTTTCTATATTCCATATATATGTGTTAATATATGATATTTGTTTTTCTCTTTCTGACTTACCTCACTCTATATGATAGGCTGTAGGTTCATCCACCTAATTAGAACTGACTCAGAACTGTTCCTTTTTACAACTGAGCAATATTACATTGTATATATGCACCACAGCTTCTTTCCTGTTTCGTCTGTCAGTGGACATCTAGTTTGCTTCCATGTCCTAGCTATTGTAAATAATGCTGCAATGAACATTGTAGTACATGTTCACAGTTGTATTTTTTAAATTCCAAATACGTGGAGAAATGTCTAGGTTTGTTTTTTGTTAATGATTTCTAGTATATCTACATTGTGATTAGAAAACCTAGTTTGATTGTGTCAGTCATTTTAAATATGTTGAAACTTGAAATGCATTGAAAGTTGCTTTATTGCCCAGCAGGTGGCCAAGTTTTATAAATATATATATTTTGTCTGTTCTTGAAAGTAATATGTATTCTGTACTTTTGGAGTGGTGTGACATATACACAAACTGAATGTTAACATATTGTTTAAATCTTACTAATTTTTGTCAATTTAATGTCACAGTTACTTATTCAGTTAGTTGATGAGAAACAATAGCTAAAATGATACCATATAGTGATACATTTCTTTATTTCTCTTTGTGTTTCTGTCAACTTTTGTTTTTTATATTTTGAAGCTAGATGTTTCAGTTCATAGAAATATAGAATTATTTTGTCTTTTGATGATCTGAATCTTTAAAAATTATTTTGAAATGTCTATATTAACTAATTAAGTTTACTTTAAAGTTGAATCTGTCTGACATTATTATAACAGCACTAACTTTCTTTTGATTTTTGTTTTAGTTTATCCTTTTCATCATTTTATTTTCACACTCCTTATGTTTTTATGGTGGCATTTAATTTTAAGAATTCACCTGACAATCATGTTTTATCTGACTCAGTTGTCCTTTTATGTATAATGTAATTACTCATCTATTTGTGTTTATATCTACCAGCTTATTATATATTATATTATATACTTCCTATTTGTCTCAGCGATTTTATATATGTTTTACTCTTTGTTTGTTACTTTCCTGCTACTTATACTGTTGTATCATCCCCTTCCCCTTGAGTGTGGACAGAAATTGCAACTTCTTCTAACCAATATAAAGTGGCCAAAGTGAAGGTATTGTGCAGATTTAAATAAGTTCCCTAATTAGTTGAACTTGCATCATCACAGAAGATTGGCTATGGTGGGTCTGACTTAATCAGGTGAAGGTGAAGCCTTTGACAAATCATCCAAACTTTCCCAGAGAGATTTTCCATTGCTGGCTCTGAATGGAAAATTTACATGAGTTCTATAGCTGGAGGGAAACAAAGTTTGCCAATAAACCAACGTAGTTTGGAAGCAGATTCTTCCCTAACTGAACCTCCAAATGAGAACACAAATCAGCTAGCATCTTGATACCAGCCTGGTGAGACCTGGAGAAGGGACACTAATCTAAGCCACACACACAATTCTGACCTACAGAAACTACATGATAATGAATAGGTTTTAAGTCACATTGTTTGTGGAAATTTGTTATGGAACAAACAAAATTAATATTAATACATAGGGTCTGATCCCTTTTTGAGAGCCTAGCTTTCTCTCAAGTACTTTTGGCCACTTACAATGCAGTTCAATTCACGTAAAACTGTTTTTTCTAGATCTGCAAGTATTCTTATGGAAAAGCAGCACTGAGAACCTATGTTTATGCCTCTGGAATCTCCTATTTTGGATATTTTCTCAGTAACTCCTCACTACTTGTTATCTCTTAAGATGTATTTTAAAAAGATATATATCTCATCCTCAGTGAGTAGGTTGGTATAACTTGTACAGACTATCATTACTGGAAAGCAGAGACTGGTTCCTGTCTATATTCTGAGTCAGGGTCTTTGACTTTCCAATGAATTTGATTAGCTACACAACACCCTTTATTAAATTAAGTTTCCCTGCTTATGTTGTCCAGACTCAGTTTTTGTTGCTTGTAAACATCAATTTTGATTCATTCCAGATGTGATAAGGTAAATATGAAATTAGTTATATTCAATGGATAACTAGGGAGAAAAATGCACATATATTTGGAAAACGTTGAAAGAACATAAAAAAATATACTGATAGTAATTGTAATTTGAATGGTGGAAGAGTAGGCAATTGCTTTATTCTTTCTGTTATTGCAAATATTTTAATAATTAACATGTCTTTATTTTATGATATAAATACTATTAAACTGCACAGACATCTAAAGTGTCTTAGTGGTAGAGTTTTATAAACATCATTAGTTCTTAATGATGTTTAGATGCTATATGTGTATTATCGAGCAGTATGGAGAAGGCAATGGCACCCCACTCCAGTACTCTTGCCTAGAAAATTCCATGGACGGAGGAGCCTGGTGAGCTGCAGTCCATGGGGTCGCCAAGAGTCGGACACAACTGAACGACTTCACTTTCACTTTTCACTTTCATGCATTGAAGAGGGAGATGGAAACCCAATCCAGTGTTCTTGACTGGAGAATCCCAGAGACGGGGGAGCCTGGTGGGCTGCCGTCTATGGGGTCGCATGACTGAAGTGACTTAGCATAGCATTATACTTATATGTATATACTTATAAGTATATATCGGGGAAGGCAATGGCACCCCACCCCAGTACTTTTGCCTGGAAAATCCCATGGACGGAGAATCTCAGTCCATGGGGTCACTGAGAGTTGGACACGACTGAGCGACTTCACTTTCACTTTTCACTTTCATACATTGGAGAAGGAAATGGCAACCCACTCCAGTGTTCTTGCCTGGAGAATCCCAGGGACAGGGGAGCCTGGTGAGCTTCCGTCTATGGGGTCGCACAGAGTCGGACATGACTGAAACGACTTAGCAGCAGCATAAGTATATATATATACATATAATTACATGTATATACTTATGTTATATGTTAGAATAGTTAGCTGAAACTCAGGCTTCAAATTCCAGTTATCTCTCCTTGTTAGAGATATTTTTCTTTAGTCTTCAACTGCTCATATCCCCTAATCTTATTCCTGATTGTTAAAGGCTATCTTTAGGGAACTCATTTTAGCCAGCAATATCTTTTTTAAAATTGTTAACTACACTCTTAATTACATCCTATGTAGAGAAGAGGCTAAAAGTGAATAGTTAGAACAAAAATTTCAATAATAAGCTTATTGTTTGGTCTGATAAATACTACCCCCCATGTAATTTACCTTTACATAAAGTTGGTTCTCAAAATTATTACAGTTAATTTGGAGTGGTAGAAAGTTGGATGATATGAGTGAATATCCTTGGGCCATGATGCAATTGTAAATTTTCTTTGCCTAATACTATTGATGGGGCCGCAGAAAGTACAAAAGAGTCAGCTGAATTCTTATTTATTCCATATCACTCCAATAGAAGTATTTTGTGGATAAATCTCTATAACCAGTTTATTTGAAAATTTGTCCATTTCTGCTAAAAAAGAATTAGTTGGGAAGGATGTTTAATTAAGAGTTCTGGTTATTTGGATTCTAATTAGTTGTTCCTGCATTAGGATATTTATTTTCCAGGTTTATGATCCCAAACACAAATTGCTATTTATTTAGTTAAAGAATGTGTATTTCAGCTGGAACAGGAATGTTTCATAATGAATCTAAATGCAGTGGGTATCTTTCTTCTGCCAGTTTTCATTGCAACAGCTGTGTTTCTACCCATTTATTTTCTATATATTCTATACTTTACTCAGCAAATTTAATTTTTCAGTCCTTCTATAACAACCAGAGATACTGTAAAATACATATTCTTTTCAGGTTTGCTATCAGTGTATAATATTATAGCATATAGTTCAAAAAGGTAAGCAAAATATAAGAAAAGAGTTCCATGTAGAGACACACTGTGATGAAAAATGCTCCATGCTGAGGAAAATGTTGAGAGTGGATAAATTCTATACATCAGACAGGATAATGCATGAACAGAGAGTAGTTATAAAGGCAAATATATTTTGAGAGAGTTATATAAGGGGGCTCTTGGTAGGCATCATTAGAATGTCTTTTAAACAAATTGCTGTTGTTCAGTCGCTAAGTCATGTGTGACTCTTGGTGACCTCCTGGACTGTAGGCCACCAGGTTCCTCTGTCCATGGAATTTCCCAGGAAATAATACTGGAGTGGGCTGCACTTTCATCTCCATTTAAATAAATTAGCAGACATAATAGTTACTTCAAGTGCTAGCCTTTATAGAAAGGATAAAACATACTCCATTAAATATACAACTGAAAATATGTGGTAAGTCTTTTTCCATTTTTTCTGCTAAGTAAAAAAAGTTAGCACAACTAATAATTGTCCTCAAAAGAACAATCTTTTACACAAGTGCTGTGAAAGAGGAAATTGTAAATGTATGGGCCATATTTGTCTTTCCTATTATTGTATCTCCGGCACTAAGCATGGTTCCTTGCACACAGTAGGAGATAAATATTAATATCTGTTCATTGAATGAAAAGATGACTACTTGGGTCTATCTGATCCTTCTCAATGGATTCTGTGTCAAATATTTTAGTTTTTATGGGTATCATTTTTGACACTTACCCTTGGAAGGAAAGTTATGACCAACCTAGATAGCATATTCAAAAGCAGAGACATTACTTTGCCAACAAAGTTTCGCCTAGTCAAGGCTATGGTCTTTCCTGTGGTCATGTATGGATGTGAGAGCTGGACTGTGAAGAAGGCTGAGTGCCGAAGAATTGATGCTTTTGAACTGTGGTGTTGGAGAAGACTCTTGAGAGTCCCTTGGACTGCAAGGAGATGCAACCAGTCCATTCTGAAGGAGATAAGCCCTGGGATTTCTTTGGAAGGAATGATGCTAAAGCTGAAACTCCAGTATTTTGGCCACCTCATGCGAAGAGTTGACTCATTGGAGAAGACTCTGATGCTGGGAGGTATTGGGGGCAGGAGGAGAAGGGGACGACGGAGGATGAGATGGCTGGATGGCATCACTGATTCAATGGATGTGAGTCTGAGTGACCTCCGGGAGTTGGTGATGTACAGGGAAGCCTGGCGTGCTGCGGTTCATGGGATCGCAAAGAGTCGGACACGACTGAGCGACTGATCTGATCTGATCTGATCTGTAGTTAAAAGCTTCTGCACAACAAAGGAAACTATAGGCAAGCTGAAAAGACAGCCTTCAGAATGGGAGAAAATAATAGCAAATGAAGCAACAGACAAACAACTAATCTCAAAAATACACAAGCAACTTCTACAGCTCAATTCCAGAAAAATAAATGACCCAATCAAAAAACGGGCCAAGGAACTAAATAGACATTTCTCCAAAGAAGACATACAGATGGCTAACAAACACATGAAAAGATGCTCAACATCACTCATTATCAGAGAAATGCAAATCAAAACCACTATGAGATACCATTACACGCCAGTCAGAATGGCTGCGATCCAAAAATCCACAAGCAATAAATGCTGGAGAGGGTGCGGAGAGAAGGGAACCCTCTTACACTGTTGGTGGGAATGCAAACTAGTACAGCCACTATGGAGAACAGTATGGAGATTCCTCAAAAAACTGGGAATAGAACTGCCTTATGACCCAGCAATCCCACTGCTGGGCATACACACTGAGAAAACCAGAATTGAAAGAGACACGTGTACCCCAATGTTCATCGCAGCACTGTTTACAATAGCCAGGACGTGGAAGCAACCTAGATGTCCATCCACAGATGAATGGATAAGCAAGCTGTGGTACATATACACGATGGAGTATTACTCAGCCATTAAAAAGAATACATTTGAATCAGTTCTAATGAGGTGGATGGAACTGGAGCCTATTATACAGAGTGAAGTAAGCCAGAAAGAAAAACACAAATACAGTATACTAACGCATATATATGGAATTTAGAAAGATGGTAACAATCACCCTGCTTATGAGACAGCAAAAGAGACACTGATGTATAGAACAGACTTTTGGACTCGGGGACTGGGAGAGGGTGGGACGATTGGGGAGAATAGCATTGAAATATGTATAATATCATATCTGAAACGAGTCAGTCCAGGTACGATGCCCGATAACAGATGCCTGGGACTGGAGCACTGGGATGACCTGGAGGGATGGTGTGGGAGGGGGGAGGGAGGAGGGTTCAGGATGGGGAGCACGTGTATTCTGGTGGCGGATCCATCTCGATGTATAATAAAAGTAATACAATATTGTAAAGTTAAGAAAAATTAAAAAAAAAAAAAAAAGAATCTATCTTAACAAAAAGGGTAAAGCCTGTCCCTCGAGATGGCCTTGAAGAGGCAAACTTCCATGATTTCTAAATGGAAATGAATTCTGCCAACTCTGTGAATGAGCTTGGAAGAGAATTCTTCCCTAATTGAGCCTCTGTTGAAACTTCAGCCCCAGCCAACCACTGGATTGCACCAAACCAGAGAACGCAGTTAAGCCATGCCCAGAGTTGTGAACATAGAAATAGTGAGGTAATAAAATATGTTGTTTTAAGGCAAAAAAAAAAAAAAATCCCAGGTGTGGCAGTGGTAAAGAATCTGCCTGCCAATGCAGGAGATGCGGGTTCTATCTCTGGGTCAGGAAGAACCCCTCGAGGAGGAAATGGCAATCCACTCTAATATTCTTGCATGGGAGATCCTATGGGCAGAGGAGCCTAGTGAGCTATAGTTCCATGGGGTTGCAAAGAGTCAGACACGACTGAGCAACTGGGCATGCATGTAGCAAAAAAGGTACTCAGCCAAATTGTAATACCAGTAGTGGAATCTAAGGACAATTAAATATGTTAAAAGGCATTTATGTTGAGCATTGGATTCTGGTTAATTGTTTCATTTCTTTTCATAAATTGCTTTGATTAAAGTTAACTGGGAACTAGCTATAGACAGGGATTTGGCAACTCTAGGTTATTTTTCACAGAAAAGTCCTGTTTATAAATGCAAAATAAAAACAAAAAGACTCTTTTTCTCAATAATGATTATGAATATGACATTAGCTGTTAGAAAACACAAAGAGTTGTAATAGCCTTGGATAATCCGAATGTTTGGATACCTGGCAGAAAAAATGTATAGAGAGCTTATTTTTTCAGCAAGGTGGACTGGAAAAGACTACACAAATAATAGTTATAACTTGGCCCACTTACATATATTAGCACAAAATTTGTATTTGAATGAGGCTGAGACAATTGTTCCTATGAAAATAATTTGCAAAATCAAGAAAACTTACTGTCTCTGTTTCTAGAAGTTGAGGGGTTGTGGTGGGAAGGGAGAGAGAAAACTGGCCTGATCTGTTGTTACTGAAACACAACCTACCTGATCTCCTGCAACAATAATTTATTTGACTTGGGGCTGGAGAATATCACTGAAATGAAAGTAAAGAATAAATTAAATTTAATTACAATGTATGCCACAACTGTTCTGTGTAACTAAGGAAATAAAACTCAACATCAAATACAAACCATTCCAATCCCTTCAGATTAAGTAATAAATTAAAATGTACTTAAGGAAAGCAATGCTCAAATTTCATGTTATCCTCACAGTGCCAAACCAGACATTGTCATGTTAGCCAAATTTGTGTATAATAGAAGTCTTAAAAATGTCATTATAAAAGGATAGATTACACTTTTTCTATCACCTCTAATTAGTTTTCTGGTTGTTCAGAGCCTATTTAATCTCCTTGATCCTCCTTAGGCAACAGGTAAACAGAATGATTTCAAAGTGGATTAAAATTACAATTCTTTCCTCTATTGACTTAGCATAATATTTCACAAAACTACATTTGGAATTACCCCCAAAGATGGATTTCTATATATAAATTAATAGTAGGGTTAAAACTGAAAAATTCAACCAAACTTAGATTACAGTGAATTGAACAAAGAGGAGACAAGGGAAATGGTAGGAGCCCTACTTTACAAATTCATTCATTTCATTCATTCATCAAGTATTTACAAATTAGATACTATGAGTCAGATGCTGGGAATATACTACTGATCTCACTGAGCTTGCATATTTTCCACAAGTAAATATAGAAATAAACCAAAAATACAACTTCAGGTAGTGGCAAGTACTGGGTTGGCCAAAAAGTTCATTTGAGTTTTTCCATAAGATGTTACAACATAATCAAGGAACTAAAACAGGGTAATATTAATGTGGCTGACAAGCACCTTCTCAGGCTGTGGCAGTGTCTAATTGACATTGAGTGGTGATTGAAAGACTTTGTGAGGTGGTGACACTTTAGTTATGACCTTAGTAATGAGGAGCCAATGTGGCAGAGAAGCATCCCTGACAGAGAAAATAGACAATGAATTAGTACTGAGGTGGGATAATTGTGGGCTTAGTTGTTTGAAGATAATAACAATTATGGTAGCAATTTTCAATTATGATTGGAGTTCTGGCCTGAGGAGAGAAGAGTGGTCTTAGAGGTGTTGGAGAGGTAAGCAAGACTTAATCATATAGTGGCTACAGATCATTCTAAGCAGTTCCATTTTTATTCTCTGTGCATTTGAGGTTAGTCTGGGTCATCACATGACCTGAGTACATTTATCCCGAGTTCTGTGTGAGTATGTGAGTAGAGAAGAGAGGTCAGAGCAAATGCAGGTAGGTTTTATGAGGGCACTGTAGAAATTCAGGTGAAAGATGACAATGTCTTAAATTATAGTAATTGCAGTAAATTGTAGTAAATCTCTACTTACTAGAGCCTACCTTATGTCATAACATAGAAAATGTGCTGTTTTTACTTAATTGAGATTAACCATGTTTGCCTTTCATAAGGAAATTTTATGATTTTACAATGGAAATGATACAGCATATGACATTTGAGCAGCATCACATTTTACCTCATTTTCGTTAATTCTTATTATTGTTTTTCCAAAAGAGCATTTTTATTTTTTTTATTTTAGTTTAGTTTTATTTATTTATTTATTTTTACTTTACAATATTGTATTGTTTTTGCCATACATCAACATTAATTATTTTGAATAGGAGAAGTCAGCTATGATGGAAATAATTTTTTTGATTTAAATTTATTTATTTATTTATTTATTTTTTATTTTTTATTTTTTTCTTTTTGGACAAAGGAAAGGAGCAATAAGGGTGGGAGGGAAATGGGAAGAAAGAAGGGGGAGTGATGGTAGGGAGGAGTATATGTAATTTCTTTTTTTTTTTTTTTTTTTTTATTTTTGCTGGGGAAAATGGACAAAGGAAAGGATCAATGAGGGTGGAAGGGAAATGGGAAGAAAGAAGGGGAGTGATGGTGGGGAGGAGTATATGTAATTTCTTAATTTAATTAATTAATTAATTAATTAATTTTAATTGGAGGCTAATTACTTTAAAATGGAGTATTACTCAGCCATTAAAAAGAATACATTTGAATCAGTTCTAATGAGGTGGATGAAACTGGAGTAAGTCAGAAAGAAAAACACCAATACAGTATACTAATGCATATATATGGAATTTAGAAAGATGGTAATGATAATAACCCTGTATGCAAGACAGCAAAAGAGACACAGATGTAAAGATGGAAATAATTTTACTGTGAGGACTTGAGTAGGTGAATTTACTGGCTAAAAATCCCCAATATCCTCAACTTTTCCATGATCAACTCCATTTTTGGTTGTCACAGGATGGGAATCAAGGGGATGTTGCTAAAAGTATCTAGTGGATAGAGGCCAACTATGCTGCTTAAACATCTTACAATATACAAGGCAGCCCTCCCGACAAGGGAAAGATGTATCCAATTCAAAACGTCAATAGTGCTGAGACTGAGAAATGCGGACCTAACTTTACTTTTTTTTGCTTGTATTTAATCCTGATTCCTTTGAGAACACTGCCTCCTCTGCTTCTCAAGTGGTGTTTTTTGTTTTGTTTTGTTTTTTCCCCTACACCACTTGTACTATTGAGCCTGGAAAGTGAGATAAATGCTATACTTACTTTTCAGTGCTATTTTCAGACCATTCTTCTCCTTTTTAACATCCTTAAAATACCCCAGTTTGGGGTTTTGGTTGTTGTTGTGGCTGTGTCACATGGTGGCATGTGAGATCCTAGTTCCCTTATCAGGGAATGGTATCCAGGCCCACAGCAGTGAAAACACAGAGTCCTAACCACTGGACTGTCAGGGAATTTCCTAAAATATCCCAGTTTTGAATTTCATGTTATAGTCAGCTACAGGTAGCTGGACCACTTGCCACTGTACCACAACACCTCACCTTCTCATTATCTTAAAGAATTTACTTCCTAAATCCCTGAACTGCTCTCTAACAATCACCCCTGTAATTGTTCTGGGCAGTTTCAATATATGTGTACAGGACCATTCCAATAGCAGAGTCTCCAAGTTCCTTAAAATCTTCTCTTTCAATGATATATTATATATATATCATATATATATATATATATATATATTTTCAATGATATACATATATACATATATATATATATATATTTTTGGCTGCACTGGGTCTTCATTGCTGCTCACAAGCTTTTTATGGTTACAGTGAGTGGGGGCTACCCTTCATTGCAGTTTGCAAGCTTCACTGCCATGGCTTCTATTGTTGCACAGGCTTTAGGCTACTGGCCTTCAGTAGTTGCAGATTGTGGGCTCTAGAGTACAGACTCAGTAGTTGTGGCACACGGCTTATGTAGGATCTTCCCGGACTAGGGATCAAACTCTTGTCCCAGAGGATAAGGCAGGCAGATCCTTATCCTCTGCACCACCAGGGAAGTCCCCCTTCATTGAAGTCTACTTCAATGATCTTGATGTTGATCCTACCACAACCACTTAGTCTCATGCTCATATCCCAGACTCTATCATTACCAAGAATTGCTACTCCTTTCTAATTTCATTTTAATGAAACTTGCTCTCTAACCACTCTTTCCTAACTTTTCAACTTACTGTTTCCTTTACTCCATCTGCAGAAATCCTTTGTTCTTATTGGGCTTAAATTCATAACTTTTTAATGTCTTTTAGTCCCTGATATCCCCAGTTTCAGCTTAAATTCCATGACCAGTCATTATAATCCATTGGTTCTGACACCCAATTCCAATGTGTGTTTGTGGGGGAGAGGGTACCCCACACCAACAAACTGGGTGTCTTACAATTTCACTCAATCCTAATAGTATCTACCTGGAGAGAGCTTCAGGTCCCACAGGTTAAGGGCTCAATCCCACAAGACTACCCCCAACCAGTACTTCAGATGCCTATCACAAGTTGAAGTGCTTTTGACATGTACTTCTGATGGACCTATTATGCTGTGCTATGCTAAGTCACTTCAGTCGTGTCCGACTCTGTGTGACCCCATAGACAGCAGCCTACCAGGCTGCCCCGTCCCTGGGATTCTCCAGGCAAGACCACTGGAGTGGGTTTCCATTTCCTTCTCCAATGCATGAAAGTGAAAAGAGAAAGTGAAGTCGCTCAGTCATGTCCGACTCTTAGCGACCCCATGAACTGCAACCTACCAGGCTCCTCCATCCATGAGATTTTCCAGGCAAGAGTACTGGAGTGGGATGCCCTTGCCTTCTCCGATGGACCTATTATAGGTAAGAAGTTATAACAATCCTCTCCCTAGGTTCAAATAATTTGCTGTAACAAGTCACAAAACTTAGAGAAATATTTTTACTCACTAGATCACTGGTTTATTATAAAAGGATACAACTCAGAAACAGATGGAAGAGATGCATAGGACAAGGTATGGGAAAAGGGCACAGAGCTTCTAGGTCCTCTCCAGGCATACCACTCTCCCAGTATTTCAGTGTCTTCACCAACCCAGAAGTTCTCAGAACCCTATTTTTTTGTTTGATTTTTGAAATATAGTTGACT
Source organism: Tragelaphus eurycerus (assembly GCA_935064755.1). Lineage (NCBI taxonomy): Eukaryota > Metazoa > Chordata > Mammalia > Artiodactyla > Bovidae > Tragelaphus > Tragelaphus eurycerus. The sequence continues at coordinate 156,302 of CAKXYN010000234.1, forward strand.
TACAACAGTAGTTTCAGGTGTACAACATAGTTAGTTATCCAATATTTTTATGTATTATGAAATTATCACCCCTCTGAATATAGTTAACATTTGTCACAGTACAAAGTTATTACAGTATTACTCACTATATTATCTATTGCTGTACATTACATCCTGTTATTTGTTTTATAGCTGAAAGTCTGCAACTCTTGATTCTTTTCAACTATTTCATCAATCTTTCTACTCCCCTACCCTCTGGCAGCCATTAGTTTGTTCTCTGTATTTATGTTGGTTTCTGTTTTATGTTGATTATTTTGTTTTTTAAATGCCAAATATAACTGAAATCATATGGTTTTTGTCTTTCTTTGCTGATTTATTTCACTTAACATAATACCTTCTAAGTCTACCTTGTGGGGTTTTAATGGAAGCTTTATTCCATTGGCGTGACTGATTACATCGCTGGCCATTAGCAACTGATTCAACCTCCAGTCTCTCTCCCCTGCCAGGAGGTTCTCTAATCACAGGGTTGTTTCTCCTCACAACTAGCATCCATCTTTAGCTGTTTTCCAAACATCACCTTATTAACATAAACTTAGTTGTAGGAGAAAGGGACTTGGTATGAATATCAAGACGCCCATTTCACCTTGATGGCTCTGAAGCTATTTTAATAGTGAGAACAAATATTATGACAATAGATGCTCCCATTGCTCAGGAAATGGGAAGAGTCTTGGGAACTGAGAGCAAGGAATCATGGAATAAGACCAAGACATATTTGGAAGAAGACCAAATATGTGTGTCTGAATGACCAAATATCTATTTCTTATAAGTCAAAATATCACATAATCACTTCCTTGTATTGATCCTCAGTTCTCTTTCTCTTTTCTTATTTCATCATATTCACTTGGTGAAATACAAACTTCATTACAGTTTTCCAGCTATTCTGTGACAGTAATCATGCAGCTGAACACAGCTGGAGGAAAATCACAACTGGTTCCTGCTTTAAATTCATAATTGCTAACTTTAAGTAAGCCTTGCATGATCCCTGGCAACCATCTTTCATTTTCCTAGGGTATTCACTTTCTTCTAAACTACTTTCATATTCAAATGGATACTTGTAGCTTCATTTGGGTGTCTATTGGGCCTATCAAATTTAGATAATCAAAACTATCGTTTTCATCACCCTGTACCTTTTAAGACCTGCTTCTATTGCAACAGCCCCATTTCAACTAACGGTAATTGAATCCTTCTTGTTTGTTGAGGAGGAACAAATTTTCCTCTTCTCTTCTAGGTTCTTCTGGCTGGTCTAAGAATTAAATTGACATGAGACAGGTTAACAGCAGAATATCCAGGAAAGTCACTTCCACATAGATCTTAAATCATTTTTAACCACCTCGAATATTTTACTATTTCCCATCCACTCACTCCTATGGGAAAGGTGACTAAAAAAAATCAGGAACATTGAAATGATAGCTTCTCTTTGAATATATAAATTACAGATTATGTAATACTCATCATGGTACATTTTTTATACAAATATCCACATATACTTAGATCCTGGACTATAGCTGAGTTGATCTATGTTCCCAACAATAGATGAAATTCTTGCTCCAAAATTAATCTCAACTGACAGAAATTATAAAATACTTATAATAACTCTTATATGTGAACTCCTTGAATAATGAGAATTGTTTGACAATCTGGGTGTTCATGCCCATCCAATTCACCTTCATCTACTGTGGTTGAGAACTTCACTCACTGAAAGCCATGATTTGATTGCCCTAAAAAAAAAAAAAAAAAAAAAACTACATTGAATGACTATCTATCAGAATATGTTACTTATCCCTTTCTTTAAACTAACTCTACCATAGCATTCATTTTTAGAGGTGGGTAAGAGAAAAACAGCTTTTTTCAATCTTAGTATAATTTTTAAATTTCTTCAGCATTGAAACATTTTCAAGAGGGTCAAGCTGTAATTATTCTCTGTTACTATCTGAGAATCAACACCACAGACAGTAGCTACTGGATGCCTGTGGTGTGGTTTTTAGTTGCTAAGTCGTGTCCAACTCTTGTGCAACTCCATGGACTGTAGCCTGCAGGCTCCTCTCTTCATGGGATTTCCCAGGCAAGAATACTGGAGTGGGTCACCATTTCCCTCTCCAGGGTATCTTCCCCACCCAGGGATCAAACAGGTATCTCTTGTGTCTCCTGCATTTTCAGGCTGACTCTTTACCACTGAGCCATCTAAGAAGCCAACTGGATGCTTAATGACTTCTTCAGTTGTGTTTCTCACCCCATGGAAGCCTCAATGGTTTGACCTGGTTGAGGAAAGCCTATAGCCTTGTCCACTGATTATCATTTTCACTGACTACTTTCTGGATGTCTCTGGCTTTATCCTGATGGCTTCCAGAGCACTATCCACTTCAACTGGAGACCTTTCCCTTTCCATTCATTTTCCCTGTCATATTGCACTTTCCATTGTGTGTGTGTGCATGCTAAGTCATTTCTGTCATGCCTGACTCTTTGCAACCCCAGGGACCCCATGGAGCCCACAAGGCTCCTCTGTCCATGGAATTATCCAGGGAAGAATTCTGGAGAGGGTAGCCATGCCCTCCTCCAGGGGATTTTTCCAACCCAGGGATCGAACCTGCATCTCCTGTGACTCCTGCATTGCAAACGAATTATTTACCATTGAGCCACCAAGGAAGCCCCACTACTCTCTATGGTATATTTGCATTTTTTGCTATTGCTGCTGTTGTCATTTAATGTAGTTTTAAAGCCTGGAGTTCAGTTTGAGAACTCCCAAGTTGAGAATTGTGGGAATATTTTTAAGATTCCTTCAAATTTGAAATTCTATTATTCATTCATACTTTGAAAATAGAGAATTAAAAGACTGGGAAACTAGGAAAAAAGACATGGGACTTTTCATCCAGTTTAGTTAGTTAATTCTTTGTAAGTAGCTGCAAGATATCAGGCACTATTATAGGTATGCTGCAGTATCTGGGATGAAGAACTCACATTAATGCTTAGCTTTAAATAAATAATAGAGTTCCTCAACAAAGAAATAAATAAAAAAAGGGTGTGGGATCACTTTCATTAGAATTCATTAAAATTACAATTCTCATCTGTCTAAATTAGTTTAGAGATAGTTTCACCTGAAGGCAAGGGGATCGACCAGACAAGTTCTCAAGACATCCTACAGCCCCAAATCCATAATCTTCCAATAAAATAGACATTGATCTGAATGCTTGATCCTAGTGGGTTAGAGCAATGGAAGAAACAACACTGCCATGTTAATTTAGAGAAAAGAAATTTGTTTTGATAGGTTTACTATCCTCTCATTTAATTTTTCCCTCCAGACACTTTTTTATTCCTTTTATTGAGTTTGTTTAGATAGCAAGCCCATGTTATTGAGCTCCTTTCCCCTGAAACTTTTCTAAAGGGATACTAAGATGTCTGGGAGAAGTTCAATTAGGTTTAAATTAATTTCTGCAAGTTGCCGGCATATGCCAGAGTTCCCCAAACACCTCTTTTTAAAAAGAATTACTTGATTATTTAAGCCAGGAGACAAAAAACAAATTGAATAAGAAAAAGAATACTTACTTTCTAAAGTAGAAATCAGACCTCCCTCAAAAGGTTTTGAGTGGTTATTAGTATCAACTCTTTAAAAAGCAAACAGCATTTTATATGAATCTCATATCATGTTTCTTAGCCTGTGGCAGAAATAATATTAATTTTAGATGTGTATCTAACAATCATGTTGATTCTATTTTAATATATCATCATATGGTTTTAATCTTTGTGTAGTACCATGACATATTGTTATGTCCAAAAGAACTTATTATAAATTACGATTCCTACTAGACATCTAGAATTGCCAAAAAAGTGTATTTTTGTTTATTTACCATTAGTCTATTACTCTTCATTTCGGAGAAGGCAATGGCACCCCACTCCAGTACTCTTGCCTGGAAAATCCCATGGACGGAGGAGCCTAGTGGGCTGCAGTCCACGGGGTCGCTAAGAGTCGGACACGACTGAGCGACTTCACTTTCCCTTTTTACTTTCATGCATTGGAGAAGGAAATGGCAACCCACTCCAGTGTTCTTGCCTGGAGAATCCCAGGGATGGGGGAGCCTGGTAGACTACTGTCTATGGGATCACACAGAGTCGGACACGACTGAAGTGACTTAGCATAGCATACCATTACTCTTCATTTAGTATTAATTTTTCCCAGATGGAAAGAGAACATATTACTTCAATAATCTCAATCCAAATTATAATTATACATTACGTCCAACTCTGATTTCTCTTCTAGCTTTGGCATTCATCTGTCCCTCCTGCTATCTTTCCACCCAGATTCATTAGTTCCTATTTTGTTTTTCTCTTTTTCATTTAAAACTTTAGTCATGAGGTAGGTATAATATAAAGATCAATAGTTTATAAATAACTGTTGGAATTCATTAATTATATGCAGTCAAATGGTTTGTCTTTTATAATTTGTTGAAAAGAGGTTGTGGGTCTATTTTGCTTGTTTTTAACAAAAGAATTACACACAGAACATTTCTATTTTAAAACCACTGCTGGAATCTTACCTGGTTTCAGACTTCTAAGCAATTTTTTTCCCTCTTTTAGACCATTTACAACGTTGTATTTCCCTTTATTCAAAGATATTGATTACTTCTCATATCTTCTTTAAAATAGTAACTCAAACTATAGCATTGTTGTTTTGCAACCTCTGGAGTTCCCATGTGAAATCCGAAACTGGGCCCCATACTCAGAGGGCAAGAGCGGACCAAAGAAAGAGACAGAGGGCCCCAGACTGGTAGGTGGAGGGTTTAATAAGCAAGGGAGCTTACATAAGAGGCTTATCCTTGATGGCTCAGAAGACCAGTAGATCTCCCTACCTGCCAGTCAAAATCTTCACAGTTTACATAGAGGCCTTAACTGGATTCAGTCACACATTCAATCCAAATGGTCTCAACAACTTACCTTCCTCTTTCAAGGTTGCGTCCTTCAAACAGCTCCTATGTCATAGGAATGGTTGGCAGGATGAACATTCCAAGGACAGAGGAGAGGGTGAGGAGCCTCTGATCACCCAGTCAATCAATGTTCACATTGTTTCCATGATCTTCTCCAAAAAGAACAGACACATATACACAAAACAATTTTTTTGTGTTTTGCATTATAACGTTTTCTCTATTCATTAATAGAATATATGTCTCAATTGAATATATTTTCACTCCTTTGTTAACAAATCTTTTATAAAGGTGAAAATTAGTTGAAAATGTAAAGAAAGACCTACCAAAATAAATATTAAGACACAAAATATGGTGTAGAGGGCTGGTCAGATCAGATCAGATCAGTCGCTCAGTCGTGTCCGACTCTTTGCGACCCCATGAACTGCAGCACGCCAGGCCTCCCTGTCCATCACCAGCTCCCGGAGGTCACTCAGACTCACATTCATTGAATCAGTGATGCCATCCAGCCATTTCATCCTCTGTCGTCTCCTTCTCCTCTTGCCCTCAATCCTTCCCAGCATCAGAGTCTTCTCCAATGAGTCAACTCTTGGCATGAGGTGGCCAAAATACTGGAGTTTCAGCTTTAGCATCATTCCTTCCAAAGAAATTCCAGGATTGATCTCCTTCAGAATGGACTGGTTGGATCTTCTTGCAGTCCAAGGGACTCTCAAGAGTCTTCTCCAACACCACAGTTCAAAAGCATCAATTCTTCGGTGCTCAGCCTTCTTCACAGTCCAGCTCTCACATCCATACATGACCACACGAAAGACCATAGCCTTGACTAGGCAAACCTTTGTTGGTAAAGTAATGTCTCTGCTTTTGAATATGCTATCTAGGTTGGTCATAACTTTCCTTCCAAGGAGTAAGCGTCTTTTAATTTCATGGCTACAGTCACCAACTGCAGTGATTTTGGAGCCCAGAAAAATAAATTCTGACACTGTTTCCACTGTTTCTCCATCTATTTCCCATGTAGTGATGGGACCAGATGCCATGATCTTCGTTTTCTGAATGTTGAGCTTTAAGCCAACCTTTTCACTCTCCACTTTCACTTTCATTAAGAGGCTTTTTAGCCCCTCTTCACTTTCTGCCATAAGAGTGGTGTCATCTGCATATCTGAGGTTATTGATATTTCTCCCGGCAATCTTGATTCCAACTTCTGTTTCTTCCAGTCCAGCATTTCTCATGATGTACTCTGCATATAAGTTAAATAAACATGGTGACAATATACAGCCTTGACGTACTCCTTTTCCTATTTGGAACCAGTCTGTTGTTCCATGACCAGTTCTAACTGTTGCTTCCTGACCTGCATACAGATTTCTTAAGAGGCAGATCAGGTGGTCTGGTATTCCCATCTCTTTCAGAATTGTCCACAGTTTATTGTGATCTACACAGTCAAAGGCTTTGGCATAGTCAATAAAGCAGAAATAGATGTTTTTCTGGAACTCTCTTGCTTTTTCCATGATCCAGCGGATGTTGGCAATTTGATCTCTGGTTCCTCTGCCTTTTCGAAAACCAGCTTGAACATCAGGAAGTTCACGGTTCACATATCGCTGAAGCCTGGCTTGGAGAATTTTGAGCATTACTTTACTAGCGTGTGAGATGAGTGAAATTGTGCGGTAGTTTGAGCAATCTTTGGCATTGCCTTTCTTTGGGATTGGGATGAAAACTGACCTTTTCCAATCTTGTGGCCACTGCTGAGTTTTCCAAATTTGCTGGCATATTGAGTGCAGCACTTTCACAGCATCATCTTTCAGGACTTGGAATAGCTCCACTGGAATTCCATCACCTCCACTAGCTTTGTTCGTAGTGATGCTTTCTAAGGCCCACTTGACTTCACATTCCAAGATGTCTGGCTCTAGGTCAGTGATCACATCATCATGATTATCTGGGTCATGAAGCTCTTTTTTGGACAGTTCTTCTGTGTATTCTTGCCACCTCTTCTTAATATCTTCTGTTTCCGTTTGGTCCATACCATTTCTGTCCTTCATCGAGCCCATCTTTGCATGAAATGTTCCTTTGGTATCTCTGATTTTCTTGAAGAGATCCCTAGTCTTTCCCATTCTGTTGTTTTCCTCTATTTCTTTGCATTGATCACTGAAGAAGGCTTTCTTATCTCTTCTTGCTATTCTTTGGAACTCTGCATTTAGATGTTTATATCTTTCCTTTTCTCCTTTGCTTTTCGCTTCTCTTCTTTTCACAGCTATTTGCAAGGCCTCCCCAGACAGCCATTTTGCTTTTTTGCATTTCTTTTTCTTGGGGATGGTCTTGATCCCTGTCTCCTGTACAATGTCACGAACCTCATTCCATAGTTCATCAGGCACTCTGTCTATCAGATCTAGGCCCTTAAATCTATTTCTCCCTTCCACTGTATAATCATAAGGGATTTGATTTAGATCATACCTGAATGGTCTAGTAGTTTTCCCTACTTTCTTCAATTTCAGTCTGAATTTGGCAATAAGGAGTTCATGGTCTGAGCCACAGTCAGCTCCTGGTCTTGTTTTTGCTGATTGTATAGAGCTTCTCCTTCTTTGGCTGCAAAGAATGTAATCGATCTGATTTTGGTGTTAACCATCTGTTGATGTCCATGTATAGAGTCTTCTCTTGTGTTGTTGGAAGAGGGTATTTGCTATGACCAGTGCATTTTCTTGGCAAAACTCTGTTAGTCTTTGCCCTGCTTCATTCCGTGTTCCAAGGCCAAATTTGCCTGTTACTCCAGGTGTTTCTTGACTTCCTACTTTTGCATTCCAGTCCCCTATAATGAAGAGGACATCTTTTTTGGGTGTTAGTTCTAAAAGGTCTTGTAGGTCTTCATAGAACCATTCAACTTCAGCTTCTTCGGCGTTACTGGTTGAGGCATAGATTTGGATTACTGTGACATTGAGTGGTTTGCTTTGGAAACGAACAGAGATCATTCTGTCGTTTTTGAGATTGCATCCACGTACTGCATTTCGGATTCTTTTGTTGACCATGATGACCACTCCATTTCTTCTGAGGGATTCCTGCCCATAGTAGTAGATATAATGGTCCTCTGAGTTAAATTCACCCATTCCAGTCCATTTTAGTTCGCTAATTCCTAGAATGTCGACATTCACTCTTGCCATCTCGTTTGACCACTTCCAATTTGCCCTGATTCATGGACCTGACATTCCAGGTTCCTATGCAATATTGCTCTTTACAGCATCGGACTTTGCTTCTATCACCAGACACATCCACAGCTGGGTATTCTTTTTGCTTTGACTCCATCCCTTCATTCTTTCTGGAGTTATTTCTCCACTGATCTCCAGTAGCATATTGGGCCCTTACTGACCTGGGGAGTTTCTCTTTCAGTATCCTATCATTTTGCCTTTTCATACTGTTCATGGGGTTCTCAAGGCAAGAATACTGAAGTGGTTTGCCATTCCCTTCTCCAGCGGACCACACTCTGTCAGTTCTCTCCACCATGACCCGCCCATCCCGGGTTGCCCCTCGGGCATGGCTTAATTTCATTGAGTTAGACAAGGCTGTGGTCCTGGTGTGATTAGATTGACTAGTTTTCTGTGAGAATGGTTTTAGTGTGTTTGCCCTCTGATGCCCTCTTTCAAGACCTACTGTCTTACTTGGGTTTCTCTTACTTTGGGCGTGGGGGTATCTCATCCTGGCTGGTCCCGGCTGCTCCCAGCTGCTCCCGGCCAGCGAAGCACAGCCATCGCACCTTACCTTGGACAAGGGGTCTCTCCTCACCGCCGCCCTTCCTGACCTCGGCACTAAGAGCGCCTCGCCTTCCCACGACCGGCGCACTAAGAGCGCCCTGCCGGCTGCGCCGTGCACTAAGGAGCTACCCCACGACCGAGGAAGGACGGCGGTGGGGGCCAGCGCACTAAGCACGGCCGAAAAGAGGGCTGGTACTAGAAAGCAAAAATCAAAGTTAGCACTTAGGTTGAAAATACATTTCAAAATAGAATAAGGTTTATAAGCAGAATAAGTTTATATTTGGGTGTCTATACCCTGTGGCTGTAGACTTGTCGGCTTCTTATTAAAAGGAAAAATTTCATTTCAATCTTCTCTGACTCTACATTGATATAATCTCAGTTCAATGTAATGTTTTTGAGTAATTATAAAGTTGCAGCTTCTGTGCTAGATAACAAAGACACAAAAGATTAATTAGCAGGTTAAAAATTAAAAGAAGGCAGAGTTAATACATTACCATCAGCATCTTCATAATCATCATACAATCTACCATATTGCTTTTACAATGTGCATTTTTCCTTCATTTTCACATCTATTCATCACAACCTTATGAAGCAGTTATATTTATTATGCCTGTACTACAGATGAAATGTTGAGGCTTAGAAAACTCAGTGAAACTCTCAAGGTAAAATAATAGACTAAAATTTAGTCTTGCAATTTGACACAGTACAGTACCTGGTATATAGAGAACATTATCTAAGCATTAGCAATTTTTGCCATGCTTATCATTATTATTATTGTTTTATATTTGAGTCTTGTGTGCTTAGTAGCTTCAGTTGTGTCTGACTCTGCAACCCCATGGACCATAGCCCACCAGGCTCCTCTGTCAGTGGTACTCTCCAGGCAAGAATACTGGAGACTTAGATTTTTAAAAAATCCTTTATAACAATAAATAATGTACATACAGATTTCTGCAAAAAATGCCTTGGTAAAATGTTGTCTTCTGATTTTTTCATATTATCAATAAATTATTAAGGAGATTGTATTGAATAAAAAGTTAAAATAAAACTAGAAAATCTAGTAACCTGCATAGGAACTAAAACACTCTTTGAAAAGTAACAAATAAGTTGGTCTACTACCCAGTTTGGCAAGTTTTGAACATTATCAGTATAGTTAATATTATCATTTGAAATAATAATGTATTTGATGCTTTGTCACTATCATTTACACTTGACATGGTGAAAAGATAAAGGCTGGCCTAATTCGAATGTCAATTTATTAAATTCTGATGGCTTATTTTCATTTTTTTGTTAATAAAAACAATGACACATTGAAGCATAACATAAAGTACATGGTAAATCTGATGTCCACTAAAATGTTGGGAGAACTCTATACTGCTTTAAGTAGAATGATAGGGAAAGTTAAAAAAATGTCAAAATAAGATAAAAAGTTATCTGTATAAGAAAAGCAGTGTATGTAGGAGAAGACATTGGAAAACAATCCATATTTAGAATATGCTTTTTTAATCTGAAATTATTACCATTATAATATTTTAATCTGAAGAATTTAAAATGCATTCTATTTTTTCAGTTGTTACTGTACATTTGTTCATTGCTAGCATATTTCTGAGTTTCAGGCCATCTTATTAAGGGGATTTTAGAAATTTGTGGAGAAAATTTGATTCTTTTTGTCTCTAAGAGAGCTCTTAACCAAGTTCTGGAGTCCACTTGTTCATTAATGATAAACTCTCCTCCATCAAGGTATATAATAAGAAATCATTGGCAGTGACAACACTCCATTGAGTAATTTGAAACTGTTGCCATCCAGTTGGGCTGATGTGATTAATTAACCCATCAGCAAGCTGAGCTGTCTGAAGAACAGTAGCTGTGTAGCAGTGACTCTCAAGGAGAACTTGAACTTTTTGAGGATCTTGAACTGAAATTTCTTCTCAGACAAGTGGCCTAATTGAATTTCAATGAACTGGAAATCAAAGCTTTCTAGACTTTTTAATTTCCATAAGTACAATTCTCTCTTTTTTTAAAAAAATATTTTTCCTCTTAAGTGTTACAAATGTATAATCAGATCATATACCTTGAGCTTTGGGAGGCTCCAAATTTACCAGAATAAAATTATTTGCTTTACTTCAAATCAATTTTCCTGCTGAGATTCACTTATCCTTTATTAGTATCCCTCTTTTTTTGCAGTTTACTGTATTAAAAATAATAGAGACAGTTTTTAAAAGGTGTGCAACATTACTTTCTGTGCTTGTTATTTAATGAGTCTGAAAACCAATGCATAAAAACTATCTGGTGACTTGACTGTAGAGATACATTGATACCACCACCCAGAAATTTTGATTCAGCCAGACTGAAGTAGAGCCATAATGTTTATTTTGAAAATCATCTCAGGAGATTCTAATGCATAGCTAAATTTGTAAGTGTAAGGAACTGTAGGGATGGGTTAGATTTCTTTTAGCAGTTGCATATTCTGATTTTAAATATATTTCCACGTGTTTCTGTTTGTATTTTTATTAAGAATTGACAGAAAGTTTTTTTTCCTGAAACTTCAATAATTTGTCTTATTCAGAGGGTCCATCCAACTTATGAATTATAATTGAAATAATACTGACATCATAATGATTCTAAGGATTCTAAATCAACAACGTGATGCAGGGAACTTAGCTCAGTGCTCTGTGATGACCTAAAGAGTGGGATGGGGAGGTGGGTGGGGCTAAAGAGGGAGGAGATATATGTATATTTATAGCTGATTCACAACGATGTACAGCAGAAGCCACAACAATATTGTAAAGCAATTATCCTCCAATTAAAAATAAATTAAAAATGTGATGCTTCATCTATTTATTGAGCAAATACATATATTTAAAACATATCATACTGTTTATTGAAATTCAATTTGGATACAGGAACTGAAGTGAATACCAGATTGGATAAAGCAAATGCTCTATCTAACACAATCTCTCTCTTACAGTGTATCGAAGAGTCATTTAATGGGACAACATAGTGGGTGTTATCCACAGTATCAACCACATTGGAAGAGCATGTCCAAAAGAGAGACTATAATTCCTTTTAGGAATATAGATCTCTTAAAAAGCTTTATTTCTGTGGTAGAAACGTAGGTCAGCTCTCCCCAATACACATTTCTCAAACCTTTATACTCTGCTTACTCTAATCTATATGAGGTAAAAGATAAATAACTTTATAATATAAGTTTCATTTGTACCTAAGGATCAGGTAAAGAGTTCTGGCTAAATAAACATGTAGATAGGTTGGGATACAAATGGGATTCCTGGAACTGTGGCAACTATTTTGCAACCATGTGAGAAAGAAAATAGAATCACAGAAATTCCAGCCTGACTATATTTAGTCAGTGAATCAGCTCCTGTAGTAAAAAATATGAAATGCTCTTTGAGAAAAATAGACTCCCACAGGACACAGTGTTATGTGAATCTTTTCTAGCAACCTAAATTGTTTCTACCTAATATTTGCTGGAGCAGCCGGGAAGAGATACCCCACGCCCAAGGTAAGAGAAACCCAAGTAAGATGGTAGGTCTTGCAAGAGGGCATCAGAGGGCAAATACACTGAAATCATACTCACAAAAAACTAGTCAATCTAATCACACCAGGACCACAGCCTTGTCTAACTCAATGAAATTAAGCCATGCCCGTGGGGCAACCCAGGATGGGCGGATCATGGTGGAGAGATCTGACAGAGTGTGGTCCGCTGGAGAAGGGAATGGCAAACCACTTCAGTATTCTTGCCTTGAGAACCCCATGAACAGTATGAAAAGGCAAAATGATAGGATACTGAAAGAGAAACTCCCCAGGTCAGTAGGGGCCCAATATGCTACTGGAGATCAGTGGAGAAAAAGCTCCAGAAAGAATGAAGGGATAGCTGGTGATGGATAGGGAGGCCTGGTGTGCTGCAGTTCATGGGGTCGCAAAGAGTCGGACACGACTGAGTGACTGATCTGATCTGATCTGAATATAATGTCCAACATACCTTATGTAGCCCCTTTGGTCACAAAAGAACCAAAGTCCTCGACATTTAAAAAGGAATAAGCTTCTAGATGTTCTATTTCTGAAAAAGTGAAACACATAACCAATACTTCAGTTTTTTCAATATTTAAAGTGTTGCTCTCTATGTCATTTTTGTCCACTAAATGTTGTTAACTGTTAAGTTTAGGGCACAATGCCTTCATAGTACTTAGAATGATGTATGGACTTCCCTGGTTGTCCAATGGTTAAAAATCCACCTGCCACTGCAGGGGATGTGGGTTGGATCCCTGGTCCAAGAAGATTCGACATGCTGCAGAGCAACTAAAGCTGTGCACCACAACCACTGAGCTCATGCTTTAGAGTCCACAAGCTGCAAGTACTGAGTCCATGTACCTGCGACTCAGTGCTCTGCAACGAGAAGCCACCACAGTGAGAATCACATGCACCAAAACTAGGGAGTAACCCTTGCTCACCATAACTAGAGAAAGCCTTCTTGCAGCAAAGAAGACCCAATGCAACCAAAATAAATAGGAGAGATAGACAAATAAATAAATGCTTTTTAAAATTAATGATATTAATATACACAATTCTTCATACAGTTCTTTGATTTCAGTTCAGTTCAGTTCAGTCGCTCAGTCATGTCCGACTCTTTGAGACCCCATGAATTGCAGCACGCCAGGCCTCCCTATCCATCACCAACTCCTGGAGTTCACTCAGACTCACGTCCATCGAGTCAGTGATGCCATCCAGCCATCTCATCCTCTGTTGTCCCCTTCTCCATTTGCCCCCCATCCCTCCTAGCATCAGAGTCTTTTCCAAAGAGTCAACTCTTCGCATGAGGTGGCCAAAATACCGGAGTTTCAGCTTTAGCATCATTCCTTCCAAAGAAATCCCAGGGCTGATCTCCTTCAGAATGGACTGGTTGGATCTCCTTGCAGTCCAAGGGACTCTCAAGAGTCTTCTCCAACACCACAGTTCAAAAGCATCAATTCTTCGGCGCTCAGCCTTCTTCACAGTCCAGCTCTCACATCCATACATGACCACAGGAAAGACCATAGCCTTGACTAGACGGACCTTTGTTGGCAAAGTAATGTCTCTGCTTTTCAATATGCTATCTAGGTTGGTCATAACTTTCCTTCCAAAGAGTAAGCGTCTTAATTTCATGGCTGCAGTCATCATCTGCAGTGGTTTTGGAGCCCAGAAAAATAAAGTCTGACACTGTTTCCACTGTTTCCCCATCTATTTCCCATGAAATGATGGGAACAGATGCCATGATCTTCGTTTTCTGAATGTTGAGCTTTAAGCCAACTTTTTCACTCTCACTTTCACTTTCATCAAGAGGCTTTTTAGTTCCTTTTCACTTTCTGCCATAAGGGTGGTATCATCTGCATATCTGAGGTTATTGATATTTCTCCTGGCAATCTTGATTCCAGCTTGTGCTTCTTCCAGCCCAGCATTTCTCATGATGTCCTCTGCGTATAAGTTAAATAAGCAGGGTGACAATACACAGCCTTGATGTACTCCTTTTCCTATTTGGAACTAGTCTGTTGTTCCATGTCCAGTTCTAACTGTTGCTTCCTGACCTGCATACAGATTTCTTAAGAGGCAGATCAGGTGGTCTTGTATTCCCATCTCTTTCAGAATTTTCCACAGTTTCTTGTGATCCAAAAGGCTTTGGCATAGTCAATAAAGCAGAAATAGATGTTTTCTGGAACTCTCTTGCTTTTTTGATGATTCAGTGGATGTTGGCAATTTGATCTCTGGTTCTTCTGCCTTTTCTAAAACCAGCTTGAACATCAGGAAGTTCATGGTTCACGTATTGCTGAAGCCTGGCTTGGAGAATTTTGAGCATTACTTTACTAGCGTGTGAGATGAGTGCAATTGTGCAGTAGTTTGAGCATTCTTTGGCATTGCCTTTCTTTGGGATTGGAATGAAAACTGACCTTTTCCAGTCCTGTGGCCACTGCTGAATTTTCCAAATTTGCTGGCATATTGAGTGCAGCACGTTCACAGCATCTTCTTTCAGGATTTGGAATAGCTCCACTGGAATTTCATCACCTCCACTAGCTTTGGTCATAGTGATGCTTCCTAAGGCCCACTTGACTTCACATTCCAGGATGTCTGGCTCTAGTTGAGTGATCACACCATCGTGATTATCTGGATCATGAAGATGTTTTTTTTTTTTTTTTGTACAGTTCTTCTGTGTATTCTTGCCACCTCTTCTTAATATCTTCTGCTTCTGTTAGGTCCATACCATTTCTGTCCTTTATCGAGCCCATCTTTGCATGAAATGTTCCCTTGATATCTCTAATTTTCTTGAAGAGACCTCTAGACTTTCCCATTCTGTTGTTTTCCTCTATTTCTTTGCATTGAACACTGAGGAAGGCTTTCTTATCTCTTCTTGCTATTCTTTGGACCTCTGCATTTAGATATTTATATCTTTCCTTTTCTCCTTTGCTTTTCGCTTCTCTTCTTTTCACAGCTATTTGCAAGGCCTCCCCAGACAGCCATTTTTCTTTTTTGCATTTCTTTTCCATGGCGGTGGTCTTGATTCCTGTCTCCTATACAATGTCACGAACCTCAATCCATAGTTCATCAGGCACTCTATCTATCAGATCTAGGCCCTTAAATCTATTTCTCCCTTCCACTGTATAATCATAAGGGATTTGATTTAGATCATACCTGAGTGGTCTAGTGGTTTTCCTTACTTTCTTCAATTTAAGTTTGAATTTGGCAATAAGGAGTTCATGATCTGAGCCACAGTCAGCTCCTGGTCTTGTTTTTGTTGACTGTATAGAGGCTCTCCATCTTTGGCTGCAAAGAATATAGTCAATCTGATTTCGGTGTTGACCATCTGGTGATGTCCATATGTAGAGTCTTCTCTTGTGTTGTTGGAAGAGGGTGTTTGCTATGACCAGTGCATTCTCTTGGCAAAACTCTATTTTAGTCTTTGCCCTGCTTCATTCTCTATTCCAAGGCCAAATTTGCCTGTTACTCCAGGTGTTTCTTGACTTCCTACTTTTGCATTCCAATCCCCTATAATGAAAAGAACTTCTTTTGGGGGTGTTAGTTCTAAAAGGTCTTGTAGGTCTTCATAGAACCGTTCAACTTCAGCTTCTTTAGTGTTACTGGTTGGGGCATAGACTTGGATTACTGTGATATTGAGTGGTTTGCCTTGGAAATGAACAGAGATCATTCTGTCGTTTATGAGATTGCATCCAAGTACTGCATTTCAAACTCTTTTGTTGACCATGATGCCTACTCCATTTCTTCTGGGTTATTCCTGCCCACAGTAGTAGATATAATGGTCATTGTCCAAGGTCAGGGGCAGCAGCCGAGAGGAGCTACCCTGCGTCCGAGGCCAGGGGCAGCGGCTGGGAGAAGCAACCCCGCCTCTAATGAGTGGTGGCTGCGAGGGTGCAGGAGGGCCTAAAGGAGATATTCCACATTCAAGGTCAGAAAGTGCGATGGTGAGGAGATACCCCTCGTTCAAGGTCTTTGTATTAGTTATCTGTAATGAGATTCCCATTATTATACATAGGGGCCGTCTTTATTCATAATCCATGTTTTGCCTGAGATGTTTAGGCATCTAAAGGTGATTCCAGAGCTGCTCAATATGTATGTGTTTATTTTTAATCATTAGCCCTGATATGCAAAGGTAAGTGATATCATCATTTATTTGTTTTGTTACAAATGCCTGGCTTATTGATTCTCTGGCATTGGTCAAACAGAGAATGATGGAAAAATAGTTCTCATACACTTCTATTAAGAATCTAACAGAAATAAAAAGAAACATCACAATTTTTCTTAATAACTCATGATAGCCATAGGCAGTGACATCTTTCTCCAATTTCATTCAATCTCCTTCTTTTTGTTCAATTCTCAGAACAAAAATAAAAGGGTAAGCATGATTTGTATTCTCTTTTGGTATCATGTAGAAATTTCATTATGTGACTTTATCATTTTTCCAACACTTTGTTTCAATATCATGGAAATTTTTTCTAAGTATATAAAACTTATATGAGCTAAATAATACTAAGGGGTCCCTTAGCATTTGTCAAACACCAGATAACAATAATTTGTAAATGACAATTTTTTTGCATGAAGATAAGTAGTAATGCTGAAATAGTACATTCAGTGATTCAACAAAAATGATGAAGTCATTTGTATTCTCCAAAGTAGATAAAGGATGCTTATAAAGAATAAACAGTATTATTAAGTGCTTCAAAGAGAGAATTGACAATGATTGATAATTGTGGTGCTAGGTACTTTCTCACATACGGATTACTGGAAAGGGTAGGTACTACTACAATTATCATTTTAGAGTGGCTTGGAACAGCTAAGATGCACACTCAATGTCACATAGGTAGTAAGTAGGGAAGCCTAGTTTTAAACTCAATTTGATGCCAGAGTCAGTATTATTTTCACAAACCCTTAGGGGTTTTCTTTTTCATTTGTTTTCAGAGTTTTTTTTTTTTTTTTTTTTTTTTTTTTTAAGCACCTTGACTATCCCAAACTTTTAAATTATTTGGTCCAAATTAGCACTAAACTAGCACAGTTGTTTATACTTAATAGGATAGTCAAAAATAAATATTTGCTAAAAGGAAAGGAATTTGTTAAAATATATAAATAGTTCTATAGAAGCACGCATGTAGTAGTCATACCTAGCTTCAGATCAGATCAGATCAGATCAGTCGCTCAGTCATGTCCGACTCTTTGCAACCCCATGAATCGCAGCACACCAGGCCTCCCTGTCCATCACCAACTCCCGGAGGTCACTCAGACTCACATCCATCGAGTCAGCGATGCCATCCAGCCATCTCATCCTCTGTCGTCCCCTTCTCCTCCTGCCCCCAATCCCTGCCAGCATCAGAGTCTTCTCCAATGAGTCAACTCTTCCCATGAAGTGGCCAAAATACTGGAGTTTCAGCTTTAGCATCATTCCTTCCAAAGAAATCCCAGGGATGATCTCCTTCAAAATGGACTGGTTGGATCTTCTTGCAGTCCAAGGGACTCTCAAGAGTCTTCTCCAACACCACAGCTCAAAAGCATCAATACTTTGGCACTCAGCCTTCTTCACAGTCCAGCTCTCACATCCATACATGACCACAGGAAAGACCATAGCCTTGACTAGGTGAACCTTTGTTGGCAAAGTAATGTGTCTGCTTTTGAATATGCTATCTAGGTTGGTCATAACTTTCCTTCCAAGGAGTAAGCATCTTTTAATTTCATGGCTGCAGTCACCATCTGCAGTGATTTTGGAGCCCAGAAAAATAAAGTCTGACACTGTTTCCACTGTTTCCCCATCTATTTCCCATGTAGTGATGGGACTGTATGCCATGATTTTCGTTTTCTGAATGTTGAGCTTTAAGCCAACCTTTTCACTCTCCACTTTCACTTTCATCAAGAGGCTTTTTAGTTCCTCTTCACTTTCTGCCATAAGGATGGTGTCATCTGCATATCTGAGGTTACTGATATTTCTCCCAACAATCTTGATTCCAACTGTGTTTCTTCCAGTCCAGCGTTTCTCATACCTAGCTTAGAAACTACAAAATTTAGTGAGCACCTCCAGTGTAATTGTGTATATTGTCCATTAGGGGTAAAAGTCAATATTCTATCATGGTTTAGAGCATCTGCTCTATAATCAGCCTGCCAGAGGTAGAATTTTGGTTTTTGTCACTTACTAGCTCTGTAACTGAAACAGAAGTTAAACCTTTTGTGTTCAATTTTTTCAACTGTAAAATGTTAATCATTGGATTTATTGTTGATTTCTTGCTTTCTTCTGGGCAGGCCAAACTCTTTGGAATGATTAAAAGAGTAAGAAACTAATGCAAGCAACACGCTGTCTAAATAACCCATTACCAAGGATATAGGACAGTGAGCACCTCCCATTTATCAATCCTTGGTTTCATTTCTGGAGCTATGTCAGTGAGGCAATGGGAATATATAACCATCAGACTTTTAAAAAATACAGTTTTGACCAGAGTTGTGATCTGTGGGGGAATAATAATTCTTCAGTTCCCTAGATGTTTTCTAGAGTGCAGTATAGAAAAAAGGATGCATGAGTCAGGAAATAATTCCAGGAGTTTGAAATAAGTTTTGAATAAAGAGTAGCTTTAACCTAGACAAAGAAGGAGGAAAACACATTCTATGTAAGAGGAGTATAAGATGTAAAAGTCTATAGAAATAAATCAGCATACTTACATTTTTAAGGAGGTACAAGTAAATATGGGTGGAAGGGGCAAAAAATATATATGGCAGGATGTTAGAGAGATGGATAGGGTTCAGATCATTAAGAGTCTTGGCCACACTAAGGAGTTCATTCTTTATATTTAAGTTGATTGGAGGGGGTAGTCCTAAGATGGCAGAGGAATAGGACAGGGAGACCACTTTCTCCCCCACAAATTCATTGAAAGACCATTTGAACACTGAGCAAATTCCACAAAACAACTTCTGAACCTTGGCAGAGGACACCAGGCACCCAGAAATCAGCCCATTGTCTTCAAAAGGAGGTAGAACAAAATATAAAAGATAAAAAGAGAGACAAAAGAGTTAGGGATGGAGACCCATCCCAGGGAGGGAGTCGTAAAACATAAGTTTCCAAACACCAGGAAACCCTCTCACCAGCGGGTCTGTGGGAAGTTTTGGAATCTCAGAGGGCAACATAACCAGGAGATAAATAAATAAATAAAACCCACAGATTACATGCCTAACGGAGACTTCCAGCAGAGAAGTAGCCCAGACACTCACAACCGCCACCAGCAAGCTGGGGCTGAACAGGAAGGTGTGGGCTGCATTGCTTAGAGCAGGGACCGGGTCTGAATGCCCTGAGGACAATCTGAGGGAGATAACGTGAGATAGCAACTCAAACTGTGGGATAGCCAGAGACATAGAGATAGAGAGAGAGACAGAACTTTCCCACGAAAAACTCTAACCTAAGGCACTAATGGGCTGCTCACAGATCTAAGGACTGAGTGAATACCAGAGGAGAGCTAGACAGCTGTGGACCAGCCCATCCGCCACCAGAGGCAGAGAGGCAGGTGGGCATTAGCCAGAGCTGGAAAGGGGCAATCTCAGCCCCAGAGACAACATCCTCTACCAAACTGCGAGCAGGCTCCCAGTTGCTAACCAAGTCTTCCTGGGATCCTGGATGGTTGACATCCGCTGGGAGGGTCACAGCTAGAAATCAGCTCCCCAGAGGAGACACATGGCACACTGAAATGGTGCTCCCACTGCATACCCAGGAAACTGAGCAGCTGGGATGAGAGAGGTGATAAGACTAACCACCCCACCTAAGAAGAATGTGCTCAACAAGCACCTGGTCACCTGAGCTTCTTGGACCTGGGAAGGGCACAAAATGCAGACCCAACCGAGTCTGCGCCTTTGAGGAGTACCCCAGAACCTGGGAAGTGCACACAATAAAGGGCCCACTTTAGACAGTTCCCCTGCAAAGCAACCTGGAGCCTGATCATCTGGGAAAGCACACATGCCATGAGCGGGGGCAAACCCAGTGTGACTAAAACACTGCGAGCATTCCCCACACCCACAAGTGATATTTGTTTGCAGTGTTACTCCCTCCCCACAGCACAGCAAGACTGAACAAGGGAGCCTAAATAAGTGATTACTTTCGCCCCCTTGAGTCAGGGCAGAAATTAGACACTGAAGAGACTTGCAAACAGAAGAAGCCAAAATAAACAGAGGGAACCGCTTTGGAAGTGACAGGTGCAACAGATTAAAACCTCATAGCACTGACTACTTTGGATGGGGCCTATAGATCTTGAGAAGTATAAGGTGGAACAAGGAACTATCTGAAACTGAACTGACCCCACACTGCCCACAACAGCTCCAGAGAAATTCCTAGATATATCTTTAGTATTATCATTTTAATTTTTTTTTTGCTTTTTTAAATTTTAAGTCCTTTATTACTCCTTTAATTTTCATTTTTTATAACCTACTATTTCCTTGCAAAAATACCCTATTTTTAGGGGAAATTTCATGTATTTTTTTATAATTATTGTGATTTTTTAAAAAATAGTGTATTTTTGAGAGTCTAACTTCTACTCTAGATTCTTAATCTTTGCTTTTTGGTATTTGTTATCAATTATGTACCTTTAAGAATCCAATCTTCAGTACCCATTTTTACTTCAGAGTGTGATTACTGGCTTGATTGCCCTATCCCCCTTTTGACTCTTCTTTTTCTCCCCTAGGTCACCTCTGTCTCCTCCCTCCCCCTTCTCTTCTCTACCCAAATCTGAATCTTTTTGGGTATTCTGGGCTGTGGAGAACACTTAGGGAACTGATTACTGGCCAGATCTGTCTCTCTCCTTTTGATCATACCCTCTTCTCCTTGTCACCTCTATCTCCCCCTCCCTCTCCTCTTCTCCATGTAACTCAACGACCCTTTCTGGGTGTCCCTCACTGTGGAGAATCTTTTCTCCATTAACCTAGATGTTTTTTCATAGGTGCTGTATGGATGGAGAAATCTTGAGGCTACTTTAAGAATAAGACTGAAAATCAGAGGCAGGAGGCTTAAATCCAAAACCTGAGAACAGCAGAGAACTCCTGACTCCAGGGAACATTAACTGATAAGAGCTCATCCAAAAGCCTCCATACCTACACTGAAACCAAGCTCCACCCAAGAATCAATAAGTTTCAGAGCAAGACATACCGCACAAAGTCTCCAGCAATGCAGGAACATAGCCCCCACAGCTTTAATATACAGGCTGCCCAAAGTCACACCAAACCCATAGACACCTCAAAACTCATTACTGGACAATTTATTACACTCCAGAGAGAAGAAATCCAGCTCCACTCACCAGAACACCAACACAAGCTTCCCTAACCAGGAAACCTTGGCAAGCCACTCATCCACCCCACCCACAGGAAGGAACATCCACAATAAAGAGGAACCACAAACTGCTAGGATACAGAAGTGCTTCCTGGGTGGCTCAGGCAGTAAAGCGTCTGTCTACAATGTGGGAAACCTGGGTTTGATCCCTGGGTTGGGAAAATCCCCTGGAGATGGAAATGGCAATCCACTCCAGTACAATTGCCTGGAAAATCCCATGGACAGAGGAGCATGGTAGTCTATAATCCATGGGGTTGCAAAGAGTCGGACACGACAGAATATAGAAAGACCACCCCAAAAACAGCAATCTAAACAAGATGACAAGGCAGAGAAATATTCAGGGGGTAAAGGAACATGATAAATGCCCACCAAACCAAATAAAAGAGGAGAAGATAGGGAGGCTACCTGAAAAAGAATTCAGGATAATGATAGTAAAAATGATCCAAAATCTTGAAAAAAAAAAAAAAAAGGAGTTATAGATAAATAGCCCAGAGACAAAGATTGAGAAGATGCAAGAAATGTTTAAAAAGGACCTAGCAGAAATTAAAAAAAATAGTCAATAAATAAATGAGATTTATTGCATTTATAAAACACTCTGGAGGGAACAAAAACACTCCCTCCAAAAACACTCTGTAGGGAACCAACAGTAGAATAACGGAGGTAGAAAATAGGATAAGTGAGATGGAAGATAGAATGGTAGAAATAAATGAAGTAGAGAAGAAAAAAGAAAAATGAATTAAAAGAAATGAGGACAACATCAGAGACCTCTGGGACAATGTCAAATGCCCCAACATTCAAATCATAGGAGTCCCAGAAGGAGAAGACAAATAGAAAGGCCAAGAGAAAATACTTGAGGAGATAATAGCTAAAACCTTTCCTAAAATGGGGAAGGAAATAGCCACCCAAGTCCAAGAAACCCAGAGAGTCCCAAACAGGATAAACCCAAGGCGAAACACCTCAAGACACATATTAATCAAATTAACAAAGATAAAACATAAAGAACAAATACTAAAAACAACAAGGGGAAAACAACAAATAACATACAAGGGGATTCCCATAAGGATAACAGCTGATCTTTCAATAGAAACTCTTCAGGCCAGAAGGGAATGGCAGAACATACTTAAAGTGATGAAAGAAAATAACCTACAGCCCAGATTACTGTACCCAGCAAGGATCTCATTCAAATATGAAGGAGAAATCAAAAGCTTTACCGACAAGCAAAAGCTGAGAGAATTCAGCACCACCAAACCAGCTCTTCAACAAATGCTAAAGGATCTTCTCTAGACAGGAAACACAGAAAAGGTGTATAAACTTGAACCCAAAACAACAAACTAAATGGCAACAGGATCAAACTTATCAATAATTACCTTAAATTGTAAATAGGTTGAATGCCACAACCAAAAGACAAAGAATGGCTAAATGGATACAAAAACAAGACCCCTATATATGTTGTCTACAAGAGTCCCACCTCAAAACAAGGGACACATAAAGACTGAAAGTGAAGGGCTGGAAAAAGATATTCCACGCAAATGGAGACCAAAAAAAAAAAACACAGGAGTAGCAATACTCATATCAGATAAAATAGACTTTGAAATAAAGGCTGTGACAAGAGACAAAGAAGGACACTACATAATGATCAAAGGATCATTCCAAGAAGAGGTAACAATTATAAATATACATGCACCCAACATAGGAACACTGCAATATATAAGGCAAATGCTATCATGTATGAAAGGGGAAATTAACAGTAACACAATAATAGTGTGAGACTTTAATACAGCACTCACACCTATGGATAGATCAACTAAACAGAAAATTAGCAATGAAGCATAAACTTTAAAAGATACAATGGACCAGTTAGACCTAATCGATGTCTATAGGACATTTCACCCAAAAACAATGAATTTCACCTTTTTCCCAAGTGCCCACAGAGTGTTCTCCAGGATAGATTACATCCTGGGCCATAAATCTAGCCTTGGTAAATTCAAAAAAATTGAAATCATTCCAAGCCTCTTTTCTGATCACAGTGCAGTAAGATTAGATGTCAACTACAGGGGGGAAAAAAACAAAACAAAACAAAACAACTTTTTGGTTTTTCGGGCAGTTGTTTATCTTTATTTTTTTAATTAAATTTTATTTTGCTAAACTTTACAATATTGTATTGCTTTTACCATACATCGAGATGGATCCGCCACCAGTATACACGTGCTCCCCATCCTGAACCCTCCTCCCTCCTCCCTCCCCATACCATCCCTCTAGGTCATCCCAGTGCACCAGCCCCAGGCATCCGTTATCGGGCATCGTACCTGGACTGGCGACTCATTTCAGATATGATATTATACATATTTCAATGCTATTCTTCCAAAGCATCCCGCCCTCTCCCGGACAGAGAGTCCAAAAGTCTGTACTATACATCTGTGTCTCTTTTGCTGTCTCGTATAGAGGGTTATTGTTACCATCTTTCTAAATTCCATATATATGCATTAGTATACTGTATTTGTGTTTTTCTTTCTGGCTTACTTCACTCTGTATAATAGGCTCCAGTTCCATTCACCTCCTTAGAACTGATTCAAATGTATTCTTTTTAATGGCTGAGTAATACTCCATTGTGTATATGTACCACTGCTTTCTTATCCATTTATCTGCAGATGGACATTTAGGTTGCTTCCATGTCCTGGCTATTGTAAACAGTGCTGCTATGAACATTGGGGTACACTTGTCTCTTTCAATTCTGGTGTTCTCAGTGTGTATGCCCAGCAGTGGGATTGCTGGATCATAAGGCAGTTCTATTCACAGTTTTTTGAGGAATCTCCATACTATTCTCCATAGTGGCTGTACTAGTTTGCATTCCCACCAACAGTGTAAGAGGGTTCCCTTTTCTCCACACCCTCTCCAGCATTTATTGCTTGTGGACTTTTGGATCACAGCCATTCTGACTGGCATGAAATGGTACCTCATAGTGGTTTTGATTTGCATTTCTCTGATAATGAGTGATGTTGAGCATTTTTCATGTGTTTGTTAGCCATCTGTATGTCTTCTTTGGAGAAATGTCTATTTAGTTCTTTGGCCCATTTTTTGATTGGGTCATTTATTTTTCTGGAATTGAGCTGTAGGAGTTGCTTGCATATTTTTGAGATTAGTTGTTTGTCTATTGCTTCATTTGCTATTATTTTCTCCCATTCTGAAGGCTATCTTTTCACCTTGCTTATAGTTTCCTTTGTTGTGCAGAAGCTTTTAAGTTTGATTAGGTCCCATTTGTTTATTTTTTATGTTATTTCTGATATTCTGGGAGGTGGGTCATAGAGGATCCTGCTGTGATGTAAGTCAGAGAGTGTTTTTCCTATGTTTTCCTCTCAGAGTTTTATGGTTTCTGGTCTTACGTTTAGATCTTTAATCAATTTTGAGTTTATTTTTGTGTATGGTGTTAGAAAGTGTTCTAGTTTCATTCTTTGACAAGTGTTCGACCAGTTTTCCCAGCACCACGTGTTAAAGAGATTGTCTTTAATCCATTGTATATTTTTGCCTCCTTTGTCAAAGATAAGGTGACCATATGTTCGTGGATTTATCTCTGGGCTTTCTATTTTATTCCATTGATCTATATTTCTGTCTTTGTGCCAGTACCATACTGTCTTGATGACTGTGGCTTTGTAGTAGAGCCTGAAGTCAGGCAGGTTGATTCCTCCAGTTCCGTTCTTCATTCTCAAGATAGCTTTGGCTATTCGAGGTTTTTTGTATTTCCATACAAATTGAGAAATTATTTGTTCTAGCTCTGTGAAGAATACCGTTGGTAGCTTGATGGGGATTGCATTGAATCTATAAATTGCTTTGGGTAGTATACTCATTTTCACTATATTGATTCTACCAATCCATGAACATGGTATATTTCTCCATCTATTAGTGTCCTCTTTGATTTCTTTCACCAGTGTTTTATAGTTTTCTATATATAGGTCTTTTGTTTCTTTAGGAAGATATATTCCTAAGTATTTTATTGTTTTCATTGCAATGGTGAATGGAATTGTTTCCTTAATTTCTCTTTCTATTTTCTAGTTATTAGTGTATAGGAATGCAAGGGATTTCTGTATGTTGATTTTATATCCTGCAACTTTACTATATTCATTGATTAGTTCTAGTAATTTTCTGGTGGAATCTTTAGGGTTTTCTACGTAGAGGATCATGTCATCTGCAAACAGTGAGAGTTTTACTTCTTCTTTTCCAGTTTGGATTCCTTTTATTTCCTTTTCTGCTCTGATTGCTGTGGCCAAAACTTCCAAAACTATGTTGAATAGTAATGGTGAAAGTGGGCATCCTTGTCTTGTTCCTGACTTTAGAGGAAATGCTTTCAATTTTTCACCATTGAGGATAATGTTTGCTGTGGGTTTGTCATATATAGCTTTTATTATGTTGAGGTTGTTCCTTCTATTCCTGCTTTCTGGAGAGTTTTTATCATAAATGGATGTTGAACTTTGTCAAAGGCTTTCTCTGCATCTATTGAGATAATCATATGGTTTTTATCCTTCAGTTTGTTAATGTGGTGTATTACGTTGATTGATTTGCGGATATTGAAGAATCCTTGCATTCCTGGGATAAAGCCCACTTGGTCATGGTGTATGATCTTTTTAATGTGTTGTTGGATTCTGATTGCTAGAATTTTGTTAAGGATTTTTGCATCTATGTTCATCAGTGAGATTGGCCTGTAGTTTTTTTTGTGTGTGTGGCATCTTTGTCAGGTTTTGGTATTAGGGTGATGGTGGCCTCATAGAATGAGTTTGGAAGTTTGCCTTCCTCTGCAATTTTCTGGAACAGTTTGAGTAGGATAGGTGTTAGCTCTTCTCTAAATTTTTGGTAGAATTCAGCTGTGAAGCCGTCTGGGCCTGGGCTTTTGTTTGCTGGGAGATTTCTGATTACAGTTTCAATTTTCGTGCTTGTGATGGGTCTGTTAAGATTTTCTATTTCTTCCTGCTCCAGTTTTGAAAAGTTGTACTTTTCTAAGAATTTGTCCATTTCTTCCACATTGTCCATTTTATTGCCATATAATTGCTGATAGTAGTCTCTTATGATCCTTTGTATTTCTGTGTTGTCTGTTGTGATGTCTCCATTTTCATTTCTAATTTTATTGATTTGATTTTTCTCCCTTTGTTTCTTGATGAGTCTGGCTAGTGGTTTGTCAATTTTATTTACCCTTTCAAAGAACCAGCTTTTGACTTTGTTGATTTTTGCTATGGTCTCTTTTGTTTCTTTTGCATTTATTTCTGCCCTAATTTTTAAGATTTCTTTCCTTCTACTAACCTTGGGGTGCTTCATTTCTTCCTTTTCCAGTTGCTTTAGGTGTAGAGTTAGGTTATTTATTTGGCTTTTTTCTTGTTTCTTGAGGTATGCCTGTATTGCTATGAACTTTCCCCTTAGGACTGCTTTTACAGTGTCCCACAGGTTTTGGGTTGTTGTGTTTTCATTTTCATTCGTTTCTATGCAGATTTTGATTTCTTTTTTGATTTCTTCTGTGATTTGTTGGTTATTCAGGAGTGTTGTTCAGCCTCCATATGTTGGAATTTTTAATAGTTTTTCTCCTGTTATTGAGATCTACTCTTACTGCACTGTGGTCAGAAAAGATGCTTGGAATGATTTCAATTTTTCTGAACTTACCAAGGCTAGATTTATGGCCCAGGATGTGGTCTATCCTGGAGAAGGTTCCATGTGCGCTTGAGAAAAAGGTGAAATTCATTGTTTTGGGATGAAATGTCCTATAGATATCAGTTAGGTCTAACTGGTCTATTGTATCATTTAAAGTTTGTGTTTCCTTGTTAATTTTCTGTTTAGTTGATCTACCCATTGGTGTGAGTGGGGTATTAAAGTCTCCCACTATTATTGTGTTATTGTTGATTTCTCCTTTCATACTTGTCAGGTTATTTGTCTTACATATTGTGGTGCTCCTATGTTGGGTGCATATATATTTATAATTGTTATATCTTCTTCTTGGATTGATCCTTTGATCATTAGATAGTGACCTTCTTTGTCTCTTTTCACAGCCTTTGTTTTAAAGTCTATTTTATCTGATATGAGTATTGCTACTCTTGCTTTCTTTTGGTCCCTATTTGCATGGAAAATTTTTTTCCAGCTCTTCACTTTCAGTCTGTATTTGTCCCCTGTTTTGAGGTGGGTCTCTTGTAGACAACATATGTAGGGGTCTTGTTTTTGTATCCATTTAGCCAGTCTCTGTCTTTTGGTTGGGGCATTCATCCCATTTACATTTAAGGTAATTATTGATAAATATGATCCTGTTGCCATTTACTTTGTTGTTTTGGGTTCAAATTTATATATTCTTTTTGTGTTTCCTGTCTGGAGAATGTCCTTTAGCATTTGTTGAAGAGCTGGTTTGGTGGTGCTGAATTCTCTCAGCTTTTGCTTGTCTGTAAAGCTTTTGATTTCTCCTTCATATTTGAATGAGATCCTTGCTGGGTACAATAATCTGGGCTGTAGGTTATTTTCTTTCATCACTTTAAGTATGTCTTGCCATTCCCTCCTGGCTTGGAGAGTTTCTATTGAAAGATCAGCTGTTATCCTTATGGGAATTCCCTTGTGTGTTATTTGTTGTTTTTCCCTTGCTGCTTTTAATATTTGTTCTTTGTGTTTGATCTTTGTTAATTTGATTAATGTGTGTCTTGGGATGTTTCACCTTGGGTTTATCCTGTTTGGGACTCTCTGGGTTTCTTGGACTTGAGTGATTATTTCATTCCCCATTTTAGGGAAGTTTTCAACTATTATCTCCTCTAGAAGTTTCTCATGGTCTTTCTTTTTGTCTTCTTCTTCTGGGACTCCTATGATTTGAATATTGTAACGTTTAATATTGTCCTGGAGGTCTCTGAGATTGTCCTCATTTCTTTTAATTCGTTTTTCTTTTTTCTCCTCTGATTCATTTATTTCTGCCATTCTATCTTCTAATTCACTAATTCTATCTTCTGCCTCTGTTATTCTACTATTTGTCACCTCCAGAGTGTTTTGGATCTCATTTATTGCATTATTCATTATATATTGACTCTTTTTTTATTTCTTCTAGGTCCTTGTTAAATCTTTCTTGCATCTTCTCAATGCTTTTCTCCAGGCTATTTACCTGTGATTCCATTTTGCTTTCCAGATTTTGGATTAATTTCACTATCATTATTCGGAATTCTTTATCAGGAAGGTTCGCTATTTCTTCCTCTTTTGTTTGGTTTGGTGGGCATTTATCCTGTTCCTTTACCTGCTGGGAATTCTTCTGTCTCTTCATCTTGTTTAAATTGCTGAGTTTGGGGTGTCCTTACTCTATTCTGGCAGTCTGTGGACTTCTCTTTATTGTGGCGTTTCTTCACTATATGTGGGCTTTTACCGGTGGCTTGTCGAGGTTTCTTGTTTAGGGAAGCTTGTGTCGGTGTTCTGGTGGATGGAGCTGGATTTCTTCTCTCTGGAGTGCAATGGAGTGTCTAGGAGTGAGTTATGAGATGTCTATGGTTTTGGGGTCACTTTGTGTAGCCTGTATATTGGAGCTCAGGGCTGTGTCCCTGTTTTTCTGGAGAATTTGCTTGGTGTGTCTTGCCATGGAACTTGTTGGCCTTTGTGTGATGCTTGATTTCAGTGTAGGTATGGAGGCATTTGATGAGCTCCTGTCAATTAATGTTCCATGGGATCAGGGTTTGGACTTAAGCCTCCTGCTTCCAGTAATCGGTCTTATTTTTACAGTAGTCTCAAAAACTTCTTCTTCTATACTGCACTCCACAACTGGACTGCTCATAGATGTTCACGGAGTTATACAGAGAAGAACAGAGGGAGGAAGGAGACAGAGGTGGTCAGGAGGATAAAAGGAGGGAATGAAAAGGAGAGAGACAGATCCAGTCAGTAATCAGTAAAGAAAAGAAAAAAGGAAAGACAAAAAGAAAAATGAAAAAAAAAAAAACAGGGTCGCAAAAGTTATATCTAAAAGTGGAAATTAAAGGAGTACTAGAGGATAAAAAAAAATAAAAATAAAAGAAAAAATTTTTAAAAAGAAGAAAAAAAGAAAATTTTTGTTTTCCTTTTTTTAATAAAAAATAATAAAAATATATTAAAAAAAGAAATAATGATGGTAAAAATAGTAACAATATATATAAGAGTTTTTCTATTATTGTTGTGGGTATTGTGGGTTCAGTTCATTTTCGGCTAGTTCCTTTTTCTGGCTTAAATTTCTCAAGATCTATAGGCCCCTTTCTCTGTAGTTGATACTAACCATGGGGTTTTAGTTTATTGCCTGTGGCTTCCACGGCGGTTCCCTCTGTTATAGCTTCTTACAAAGGGGGCGGTGGTAGACACCCTTTTTATTTATTTATTTATTTTTTTAAGGCTCACTTGTTCAGTCGCTCTGCAGGGAGGGAGGGACGTTGCAAATAAATACTACTGGCTTGTGCTCGCAGTGGCTCAGCCACACTGGGTCTGCCCCTGCTCATGGTGCATGTAGCCTCCCTGCCCACTCTGCTTGGGCTCTCTGTTTCTGCGCCAGAACCATCCGCTACCGGCCCTGGGCTGCTTGCCCCTCCCAGGTCTAAGCCGCTCAAGTTCAGGTAGTCCTTAAAGGCCAGGGCTCAGTTGGGCCTGCGTTTTGTGCCCTTAGCAGAATCCAGCAGCGCGGGTAATGTGGTGTTTATCAGGCGCAGCTTCTGCGACTTATCGCCTCCCCGCCACTCGGTTTTTTTAGGTGTACCGGCGCACTTTCTTAGGCGGATGTTAGCCGACCAGAGCCCCAAGAAGTCTTAGTTAGCAAAGAAGCCTGCTTACAGTTTTGTGAATAATGTCTCTCTGGGGCTGTGATTGACTCCCTCCGGCTCTGTCACCGGAGGAGGGATGGACTGCAGGCGGCTATCTCTGTACAGTCCTTTGTTCTAACCCCTGACGGTGTCTTGGGCTCAGATCAGATCAGTCGCTCAGTCGTGTCCGACTGTTTGCGACCCCATGAACAGCAACACGCCAGGCCTCCCTGTCCATTACCAACTCCCGTCTTGGGTTAGGGCCGGCTTTTTGTGTGGTCAGTGTCCCACAGTCTGGTTTGCCGGCCCAAATTATTCCAATCAGGTAGCGCTCGGGATAATCAGGCCAATGCAGCCCATGAAGAAGCGGCCCGCGGGGGAGCAGCCCACTGGGGACAGCCTGTGTGGGGAGCGGCCCACCAGGGAGCGGCCGGCGGGGAAACGGCCCGCGCAGGATCGGCCTGCCGGGGAGGGCCCGCCAAGGAGTGGCCCGCACGGGAGCGGCCCGTGGTGTCTCCCTGCCCAGCCCCCACTTGCTAAAGGCGGATGCGGGCGTTTGCAATGCTTCTCAGCTGTGGAAGTTATCGTAGGGCTCGTAGTCTGTGGGTTTTAATTGTTTATTTGTTTTCCTCCCTGTTATGTTGGCCTCCGTGCTTCCTAGGTTCGGCACAGACTCTGCAATGAGAGTGTTTCCTGGTGTTTGGAAACTTCTCTTTTTTCTTAAGACTCCCTTCCCCGGACAGAGGTCCGTCCCTCCCTCTTTGTCTCTTTTTGCCTTTTATATTTTTTCCCTACCTCCTTTAGAAGGCAATGAGTTGCTTTTCTGGGGGTCTGATGTCCTCTGCCGGCATTCTGAAGTTGTTTTGTGGAATTTACTCGGCGTTTAGATGTCCTTTTTATGAATTTGTGGAGGAGAAAGTGTTTTCCCCGTCCTAACCCTCCGCCATCTTAGCTCCTCCCAAAACAACTTTTAAAACCTCAAACATATGGAAGCTAAACAACACACTTTTGAATAACCAACAAATCACAGAAGAAATCAAAAAAGAAATCAAAATATGCATAGAAAAGAATGAAAATGAAAACATGGCAACCCTAAGCCTATGAGATTCAGTAAAAGCAATGCTAAGGGGAAGGTTCATAGCAATACAAGCTTACCTCAAGAAGCAAGAAAAAAGTCAAATAAATAACCTAACTCTACACCTAAAGCAACTAGAATAGGAAGAAATGAAGAACCTCAGGGTTAATAGGAGGAAAGAAATAATAAAAAATCAGTGCAGAAATAAATCCAAAAGAAACAATAGAGACCACAGCAAAAATCAACAAAGCTAAAAGCTGGTTCTTTGAGAAGACAAATATAATAGACAAAAAGTTAGCCAGACTCAACATGAAACAAAGGGAGAAGAATCAAGTCAACAAAATTAGAAATGAAAATGGAGAAATCACAAGAGACAACACAGAAATACAAAGGATCATAAGAGACTACTATCAGCAATTATGTGTTAATAAAATGGACAACTTGGAAGAAATGGACAAATTCTTAGAAAAGTATAACTTTCCAAACGGAACCAGGAAGAAATAGAAAATGTTATCAGACCCATCACAAGCAAAGAAATTGAAACTGTAATCAGAAATCTTCCAGCAAACAAAAGTCCAGGACCAGACGGCTTCACAGCTGAATTTTACCAAAAATTTAGAGATCTAACACCTATCCTACTCAAACTCTTCCAGAATTTCGCAGAGGAAGGTAAACTTCTGAACTCATTCTATGAGGCCACCATCACCCTAATCCCCAAACCAGACAAAGATGCCACAAAAAAAGAAAACTACAGGCCAATATCACTGATGAACATAGATGCAAAAATCCTTAACAAAATTCTAGCAAACAGAATCCAACAATATATTAAAAAGATCATACACCATGACCAAGTGGCCTTTATCCCAGGGATGCAAGGATTCTTTAATATCTGCAAATCAATTGATGTAATGCACCACATTAACAAATTAAAAGATTAAAAACCATATGATTATCTCAATATATGCAAAGAAAGCCTTTGACAAAATTCAACATCCATTTATGACAAAAAACTTCCGGAAAGCAGGCATAGAAGGAACATGCTGCTGCTGCTAAGTCGCTTCAGTCGTGTCCGACTCTGTGCGACCCCATGGACGGAAGCTCACCAGGCTCCCCTGTCCCTGGGATTCTCCAGGCAAGAACACTGGAGTGGGTTGCCATTGAAAGCTATATATAATAAATCCACAGCAAACATTATCCTCAATGGTGAAAAACTGAAAGCATTGCCCCTAAAGTCAGGAAAAAGACAAGGATGCCCACTCTCACCACTACTACTCAACATAGTTTTGGAAGTTGTAGCCGCAGCATCAGAGAAGAAAAAGAAATAAAAGGAATCCAAATTGGAAAAGAAGTAAAATTCTCACTGTTTGCAGATGACATGATCCTCTATAAATAAAACCCTAAAGACTCCACCAGAAAATTACTAAAGCTAATCAATGAATATAGTAACATTGCAGAATATAAAATTAACACGCAAAAAACCCTTCCATTCCTATACACTAACAATGAGAAAACAGGAAGAGAAATTAAGGAAACAATTCCATTCACCATTGCAACAAAAATAATAAAATACTTAGGAATAAATCTATCTAAAGAAACAAAAGACCTATATATATAGAAAACAATAAAACACTGGTGAAAGAAATCAAAGAGGATACAAATAGATGGAGAAATATACCATGTACATGGGGCGGAAAAATCAATATAGCAAAAATGAGTATACTACCCAAAGCAATCTATAGATTCAATGCAACCCCTATCAAGTTACCAATTGTATTTTTCAGAAAACTAGAACAAATAATTTCACAGTTTGTATGGCAATGCAAAAAACCTTGAATAGCCAAAGAAATCTTGAGAAAGAAGAATGGAACTGGAGGAATCAACCTGCCTGACTTCAGGCTCTACCACAAAGCCACAGTCATCAAGACAGTATGGTACTGGCACAAAGACAGAAATATAGATTAATGGAACAAAATAGAAAGCCCAGAGATAAATCCACACATCTATGGACACCTTACCTTTGACAAAGGAGGCAAGAAGGTACAATGGAGGAAAAGCAATCTCTTTAACAAATGGTGCTGGGAAAACTGGTCAACCACTTGTAAAAGAATGAAACTAGAACGCTTTATAACACCATACACAAAAATATACGCAAAATAGATTAAAGATCTCAATGTAAGACCAGAAACTATAAAACTCCTAGAGGAAAACATAGTCAAAACACTCTCTGACAAAAACCACAGCAGGATCCTCTATGATCCACCTCCCAGAGTAATGGAAATAAAACCAAAAATAAACAAGTGGAACATAATTAAACTTAAAAGCTTTTGCACAATGAAGCAAACTATAAGGAAGGTAAAAAGACAGTCTTCAGAATGGGAGAAAAACAAATGAAGCAACTGACAAAGAATTAATCTCAAAAATATACAAGCAACTCCTGTATCACAATTCCAGAAGAAAAAAGAAAAAGGCCCAATCAAAAAATGGGCCAAAGAACTAAACAGACATTTCTCCAAAGAAGACATACACATGGCTAACAAACACATGAAAAGATACTCAACATCACTCATTATCAGAGAAATGCAAATCAAAGCCACAATGAGGTACCATCTCACGCCAGTCAGAATGGCTGCTATCCAAAAGTCTACAAACAATAAATCCTGGAGAGGGTGTGGAGAAATGGTGTGGAGAAATGGGAATCCTCTTACACTGTTGGTGGGAATGTAGACTAGTATAGCCACTATGGAGAATAGTATGGAGAGTCCTTAAAAAATGGAAATAGAATTGCCATACGACTCAGCAATCCCACTGCTGGGCATACACATGGAGGAAACCAGAATTGAAAGAGCCACGTGTACCCCAATGTTTATTACAGCACTCTTTATAATAGCCAGGACATGGAAGCAAGCTAGATGTCCATCAGCAGACAAATGGATAAGAAAGCTGTGGTACATATACACAATGGAGTATTACTCAGCTATTTAAAAGAATGCATTTGAATCAGTTCTAATGAGGTGGATGAAACTGGAGCCTATTATATAGAATGAAGTAAGTCAGAAAGTAAAACACCAATACAGTATACTAACACACATATATATGGAATTTAGAAAGATGGTAATGATAACCCTGTATACAAGACAGCAAAAGAGACACAGATGTATAGAACAATTTTTTGGACTCTGTGGGAGAAGGCGAGGGTGGGATGATTTGAAAGAATAGCATTGAAACATATATATTATCATAAGTGAAATAGAGTGCCAGACCAGGTTCGATGCATGAGACCAGGTGCTCAGGGCTGGAGCACTGTGATGACCCTGAGGGATGGGGAGCATATGTAAACCCATGGCTGATTCATGTCAATGTATGGCAAAAACAACTACAATATTGTAATTAGCCTCCAATTAAAATAAATATATAAATAAAAAGATAAAGCGACTGGAACAAAGCCATATTGAGGCTTTGAGACCATTTAGGAGACAATGATGGGAATCTAAGTAAAAAATGAGACACGTCAGAAAAATCCCCTTTATGTTTATGTGTTTGAATGTATCTAGTGAAAATAAGAGCAAGTAAGAATGAAAGAAGAAACCAGACTGTCAAGGGAAAGGGGTTAATGGAGAAGGAAATACTATTTATTGTTATTTGATATGTTACAGCAGATGTTTTATACTTCTAAAAGAAGTATATTTTAAAAGATCATTAAATTAGAATCCTATTTACTTCTTTCAGTTTAAAAAACATGTGCATCATCTCACTTTAAAGTTACAGCTACTTTTTATTGTTCACATATACAAAATATTGAATGACATCATATATTTCATCTTTTGTTGCTTCTGCTTTTTTTTGTTATAGCCAGAGAATTATTGCCAAAATCAATATTAATGAACTTTTTTCATGTTTTTTTCTGGAAGTTTTATAGTTTCAGGGCTTATATTTAAGCCTTTAATCCATTATGAGTTAACTTTTTGTGAGTGGTATAAGATAAGCATTCAATTTTATTCTTCTACATGTGGTTATCCAGTTTCCCTAACTCCATTTATTGAAGAGTCTATCATTTCTTCATTGACTACTCTTGACTCCCTTGTCAAATGTTAGTTGAGCATATATGTGAGTGTTTATTTTGGGCTCTCTGTTACTTGGTCTATGTGCCTATTTTTATGTCAGTACCATGCTGTTTTGATTACTGTATATTTGTTGTAGCTTGAAATCAGGTATCATTGTTCCCCCAGCTTTGTTTTTCTTTTTTTTTTTTTTTTTTCATATTTGCTTTAGCCATTCAAGGTCATTTGTGGTTCCATACAAGTCATAGGGTTATTTTTTATATTTCTGTGAAAAATGACATTGGAAATTTGAAGATTTCACTAAAGCCTAAAGCCTCTTGATGAAAGTGAAAGTGGGGAGTGAAAAAGTTGTCTTAAAGCTCAACATTCAGAAAACGAATATCATGGTATCCAATCCCATCACTTCATGGGAAATAGATGGGGAAACAGTGGAAACAGTGTCAGACTTTATTTTTCTGGGCTCCAAAATTACTACAGATGGTGACTGCAGCCATGAAATTAAAAGACGCTTACTCCTTGGAAGGAAAGTTATGACCAACCTAGATAGCATATTCAAAAGCAGAGACATTACTTTGCCAATAAAGTTTCGTCTAGTCAAGGCTATGGTTTTTCCTGTGGTCATGTATGGATGTGAGAGCTGGACTGTGAAGAAGGCTGAGCGCCGAAGAATTGATTCTTTTGAACTGTGGTGTTGGAGAAGACTCTTAAGAGTCCCTTGAACTGCAAGGAGATCCAATCAGTCCATTCTGAAGGAGATCAGCCCTGGGATTTCTTTGGAAGGAATGATGCTAAAGCTGAAACTCCAGTACTTTGGCCACCTCATGTGAAGAGTTGACTCATTGGAAAAGACTCTGATGCTAGGAGGGATTGGGGGCAAGAGGAGAAGGGGATGACAGAGGATGAGATGGCTGGATGGCATCACTGACTCAATGGACGTGAGTCTGAGTGAACTCTGGGAGTTGGTGATGGACAGCGAGGCCTGGCGTGCTGCGATTCATGGGGTTGCAAAGAGTCAGACACGACTGAGTGACTGATCTGATCTGATACATAGCTTTAGGTAGTATAGACATTTTGACAATATCAATTTCTCTAATATGTGAATCTGGAACATATTTCCATGTGTGTCCCTCTTAATTTCTTTGAACAAAATTTTGTGGCTTTCAATGTATAGATCTTTCACCTCCTTGGTTAAATTTATTCTTAAATATTTTATTGCTTTGATACTATTGTGAATGGGATTGTTTTTTTAAATTTCTTTTTCTGATATTTCATTGTTAGTGTATAGAAACTTAGGTAATTTTTGCATATTGAATTGGTATCTTGCAACTTCACTGAATCCACTGATTTAAGTTACTTTTTTTTCCTGATGGAGTCTTTAGGATTTTCTGCATATAATATCATGTCATCAGCAAACAAAAGCAACTTTACTTCTTCCTTTAAGAATGGATGCCTTTTGTTTCTTTGTCTTGACTGATTGCTCTGTCTAGAACTTCCAGTACAATGTTGAACAGGATTGTGTGAGAGTGGGCATTTTTGGGGGCATTCTGCCAGACAATTGTGGACTTGTCATATATGACCTTTGTTCTGCTGAGGTATGTATCTACTATGCCCATAATATTGAGTGGTTTTTTCATGAAAGGATGTTGTATTTTGTCAAATGCTTTTTCTGCATCTATTGAGATGATCACATGATTTTTGTTTTTGATTTTACTAATGTGGCATATTATCTTTATTAAGTCAAATACATTTAAAGATTTCAGGAATTGTTCCACTTGATCATGATGTATGATCATTTTGCTATGCTGTTGAATTTGATTTGCTAATATTTTGCTGAAATTTTTTGTGTCTATTCAGCAGGGATATTGCTTGTTTGTTTTTCTTGTGTCCTTTTCTGGTTTTAGTATCAAGGTAATTTAGGCCTCCTAAAAATGAGTTTAGAAATGTTTCTACCTTTTCAATTTTGGGGAAGAGTTTTATATGAATTGGCATTAATTTACCTGTTTGATAGAATCTAACAGTAAAATTATCTGGTCCTGGGCTTTTGCCTTTGGGAAGTTTTTAGTTTATTGATTCAGTCTCTAAGATATCATTTTAAATTACAGAGCAGTTACTGAAATTTATGTTAGAAAATACCCGAGGAGATTTTTACATTACATCTGTTTGGTGTGAATAAAGTCAGTTTGTTTCAAAGCATATCTTTACTTCTTTCCACTCTTTCCATCATTCTAGGAAAAGAATTCTCTAAAGAAATACTAGCTACCAAAACACAGTAACTCTGAAGTTTCAAAATGGAGCAATTTGCAAATAGAATATATCTCATTCAGAGCCCAAATGTCTTAAAATAAGTAATGGATATACACCGAATAAACATGGTACACTTAATAAGTCCAAAGAATATTGTCTTTTATCACATGCATAAAATTAACAGAATTCTTATTTGCAATTTTCAAAATGTTATAGTCAGATAGTATATACTTAAACCCATGTGCTTTGACATCCCTATTTTATATGAATTACATTTATCATTTAAAACAAAGGGGCCCAGACTTTCAGAGAGGCAACTATTAAAAATGCATTCTCCTGTAAAATTTATAGTGCATACTTGCTCCTGTTATTAATAAAGATAAATTAACCAGTATGGGAGAATTAAAAATAAGATAATAATACATTACACTCAACATTTTATCCAGACTTCTATCAGTAACATTCTTTCCCTGTTTTAAATATGAATGCAATTTGCATAGTAATTCTATTTTAAAGTAGTAAAAAAAGTGAGAAAAAAACATTTTTTATATTAAGAAAAGAAACACCATTTTGCTGTATTTTTCCTTATTTCTTTTTAACATAAAAATTGGTGAAATTATGTCTCCATGAACAATTGGTTCAATAATTTTGACCTAACTAGTGAGCCACGGGGAAGGCAATGGCACCCCACCCCAGTACTTTTGCCTGGAAAACCCCATGAACGGAGGAGCCTGGTAGGCTCCAGTCCATGGGGTCGCTAAGAGTCGGACACGACTGAGCGACTTCACTTTCGCTTTCCACTTTCATATGGTGGAGAAGGAAATGGCAACCCACTCCAGTATTCTTTCCTGGAGAATCCCAGGGACAGGGGAGCCTGGTGGGCTTCTGTCTGTGGGGTCGCACAGAGTCGGACACGAATGAAGCGACTTAGCAGTAGCAGCAGCAGTGAGCCAAGCACCTTTTTCAGCTCAATGTAGTTGACAGAAAAATTATTTGCCAAACTTTCTGTGTTTTTCCTGAACTGTTTTTATCATTGAATATGCAATTAAATTCAGCAGAATGATCAAAATATTTGTACTTGTCATTTAGAGGATAAAATGCCACGCAAACAAAAGCCAAAGTGAATTGCGTGACTGTTTATTTTTTGTGAAGGATAAAACCCAGAAATGAGGACAGAGATTAGCTAGAAATTAGCCATGACTTTACAATCAGAATGAACTCCAAGCTATAACACAGTGGAGGAAATAAGGAGGTAAAATAGACAGCACATAATAAAGTCCTAGATTTTCATTTGTGTCGACCCACATTTTGTGCAAATAATCATAAACTAGGCATTAACATTGGGACCTTTTCCCCAAAGATAATCTTGCAATAAAGCTAGATATTGGATTGGCAGTTGTAATATAATTTTTCAAGTGTACTTGAGAATTTCAGTGATCATTTGTTATTTTATTTATTTATTTATTTTTTGGTCCATTACTCCCCCACTTAACCATCTTAAGTGCTCAATTCTTTCTTCTCATTCATAAACAAGCAGGAAAAGACAAATGAACCAACATTAGGGGCTGGTTGACCTTTTTCAGATTTCTGAGACCTCAAACTCTTATTTATTTTTCTTTTAAAAGTGTATAAATCTTAATAAAGCAGGTTATACAATGAAGAGTTAACTTTGGTAGTGACATATATTTACACATTTAGTAAAGAAAAGTCTACATAAGGACCATTCCTTTCCTGTTCATCAACTATGCAGTGATTTCCAGACAGGTGATAAGAGAACTCTAGAGTTACAGGATTTTAACCCTTCTTTAGAAAGGATTTTGGTCTTCAAAATGAAAATCAACAGAATAAAAATGATCTTTTCCTTGTATACTACCTAAGCCATATGTATTCTGACTTAAGTGGAATCTGTAAGTAGAAGTCAAACTCACCTAAGTGAGAAATTTAAAGCCATATAGGCATTATGATCCCACTATTGCTTATATTCTCCTATATTTTACTCAAAATTTAATGTATTTTGTTTTAGAGTAGTTTCTTGCATTTTTTTCTGCTTTTCATAACTGCACAATGATACACAAGAGGGCAGAGTACATGCCCTATATCTCTTTTGTAATGAAATTAGAATACCAGGACTATATATTTTCAATAACAACTGAAATTATATTTTAATAGTTTTCTAAAATACCTACAATCTCTGAGTATGTCTTGCCATTACACTGAAGGAGTAAAAAAATTCAGGTCATCTATTTGATTATGGACTTACAGAATACAAACATCATCTCTTCAACAATTCAGTTATCTAGCTGCACATAATTATTTGGTCAGTGAATCTAGAGAGAACATTGAAATTACTATCAGGGCAACAGCCACATCACTGTCTTTGAAAGAGTAGTTTTATAGCTAAAGAAGGGCATTTCTCCACTGGACACTGGTCTCTTTGGCAGTTAACCCAAAGCAGAGGCTGATGTGTGAATGTTTATTTTAATAAGTAAAAATCTTTGTTTTTTAAATTGTTTTCTTAACAATATTTTGCAAATATTTTTAAATCTCTCAGCCATTTCATGGATATTTATGATTGCTTTGGCTGTGTGCATTATCACTCTTTTTTAATTGTCTGGGTATTCTTGTGGTTCTTAGGAAGCTGACTACATCCATATATCCAAGGGGAGATCAGGAGGCAGTATAAGCCAATCAGTGCACTGTTTCTCTGTGGATGTGTTGATTTAATTTGCATTGGTTCCAGTAACTCATATTCTTTACTTGCAACTCTGGGACTAAGAGCTTATAAAGTCTTAAGCAATCTCCACCTTTGTTAACTCTCTGCTTGCTTCCCTCCAGCCACACTGATGTCCTTGCTGTCTTGAATAAGATGGTCAATCACATTTCTGCCTCAAGAGTCTTTGCATGGGTTGTTTTCTCTGCCTAGAATATTCTTCCTACACATAACTGCAAGGCTGATTTCATCATTACTTCAAGTGTCAGTTAAAATGTACCTTCTCAATGAAGACCCTGAAGACACCATTTAACGAGTCAGCCTACCCAGAACTTCCAAACATTGTCTGTTTTGTGTTAGATATTTATGGTAAAAATGCTTTATTTATCCCTCGCAGTGCTAAACCTAATGCTGAAAAATCAAAGATATTGAACCAATACTGATTGGATTATTTTGTGACTATAGCAAATTCATGTAAAATTCATGAAATATTTAACAATTCAAGCTAAGAAAATGAATGTCAAAAGAACATATTAGGAAGTCACTTCCATATATGTATAAATGTGATTCACACGAGCATACACAATGTAGGACATATTCTAGGTCATGTTTTGTTAAAGTGTCTCAGAACCTGCTTGAGACAAAATAGAAAAGAAAATGAGGAAATGGTAGAACATGTGGGTTACTAATCCCTCAGTTTTTGTTCAATCAGAAAGTTAGAGGTTAGAGGGAAGCTACACTGATACATAACTTTAAAATTTGAAAAGAAAAAAAAAACTTGTTTATAATATGGGTGTTAGATATGTGATCAATTGTTACATTATGAAGTGAAAGATCAGATCAAATCAGTCACTCAGTTGTGTCTGACTCTGTGATCCCATGAATTGCAGCACGCCAGGACCCCCTGTCCATCACCAACTCCCGGAGGTCACTCAAGACTCACGTCCATTGAGTCAGTGATGCCATCCAGCCATCTCATCCTCTGTCATCTCCTTCTCCTCTTGCCCCCAATCCCTCCCAGCATCAGAGTCTTTTCCAATGAGTCAACTCTTCGCATGAGGTGGCCAAAGTACTGGAGCTTCAGTTTTAGCATCATTCCTTCCAAAGAAATCCCAGGGCTGATCTCCTTCAGAATGGACTGGTTGGATCTCCTTGCAGTCCAAGGGACTCTCAAGAGTCTTCTCCAACACCACAGTTCAAAAGCATCAATTCTTCGGCACTCAGCCTTCTTCACAGTCCATCTCTCACATCCATACATGACCACAGGAAAAACCATAGCCTTGACTAGGTGAACCTTTGTTGGCAAAGTGATGTCTCTGCTTTTGAATATGCTATCTAGGTTGTTCATAGCTTTCCTTCCAAGGAGTAAGCGTCTTTTAATTTCATGGCTGCAGTCACTATCTGCAGTGATTTTGGAGCCCAGAAAAATAAAGTCTGACAGACACTGTTTCCTATATTTCCCCATCTATTTCCCATGAAGTGATGGGACCGGATGCCATGATCTTTGTTTTCTGAATGTTGAGCTTTAAGTCAACTTGTTCACTCTCCACTTTC
Source organism: Tragelaphus eurycerus (assembly GCA_935064755.1). Classification (NCBI taxonomy): domain Eukaryota; kingdom Metazoa; phylum Chordata; class Mammalia; order Artiodactyla; family Bovidae; genus Tragelaphus; species Tragelaphus eurycerus. Next base: position 198,214 of record CAKXYN010000234.1, read on the forward strand.
ACTTTCATCAAGAGGCTTTTTAGTTCCTCTTCACTTTCTGGCATAAGGGTGGTGTCATCTGCATATCTGAGGTTATTGATATTTCTCCAGGCAATATTGATTCCAGTTTGTGTTTCTTCCAGTCCAGCGTTTCTCATGATGTACTCTGCATATAAGTTAAATAAACAGGGTGACAATATACAGCCTTGACGAGCTCCTTTTCCTATTTGGAACCAGTCTGTTGTTCCATGTCCAGTTCTAACTGTTGCTTCCTAATTTTCTCTAAATCATTTTCACAATTATTAAATCACAGTATATTTTGTTTACTTTTAGGAACAAGAAATTTCAAGACACTCTATTAGAGCTAGTCATATGACCAAAAATATGAAAATAAAAGACTAATTTTGCACTACATTGAAGTTAATAGGATCTTTTCACTTGATAAATCATTCAGCAATACCAAGTTTTCCACATCCTAGCAGAGTGAAATTAATACCCAGAAAGCAGAAACAGAGGAAAGCATCTATCAGTGATGCTTTCTGGACATTTTGAAACACAGAATCTATTTTCTCAAAAGAATGGTACCTTGTCACATACGATAGACTCCTTAGAGCAATGATCAAATAGTTGATTTACCAATGGATCACAGCAAATAGTAATGTTTCTTTTTAATAACAGTGACTTTTCTCTATCTAAAACTAAATTCATTTATTCATTCTGACATACACATGTACACACAATGTGTGTACGAGAGGGAGAGATTTTTCACCTTATTTAATTACCAAGATACCTTAATGAAAAGTCAAGTTTTCCATGGTAAAAATATACTCTATTTTGGTGTCACATAATGACATAAATAACTTATCCTTGCCATAGATAGCCATTTGAAATGCTTCTCATTAACTAAATATAGTCTTCCTTGGATGTGAATTTGTTCAATTTTTTTCATCTTCATCATTTACTAACAGCTTGAATAATTAGGCTGATATTTTATACAAAGAATCTCTTATAAAGTTTTTGGAAACTTTCATTTAGAGATAACAAGTACATTCAAACTCCCTGGTGTGTTTTTCCAAAAGCTGGGACAGTTGGGGTTTTTTTTGACAATTTGTAGCTACAGCATTTATATTCATTACAAAGCAGATGGAAATCATTTATTTTAAAAAAGAGCATAAACTTTAAATGACAACCTTTACCTTGTAAGTTATTATTATTATTTTAGGAGAAACAGCAGCCTGTGACAAGACCACAAATGACAGATTATCTCTGTTTCCACTTAATCTGATTAAATAAGAACAGTTTGTCCTTACCCACTCCCAGTAGCCTTATTGGAGTTAATACAACAGATGTTTTGTCACCCAGCTAGTCACATGATTGCTTTTCACTCTGGTGAACATATTTGGAAACAAACTAATGAGGCGAGCTGCAACAAACACACTTGGTCCCCTTTGGCTGATATTTCTTTGCTGATGTCATTTATCCTTCATTGTTAATTAAATGAAAATAAGCAGCAATTGCTTTCCCAGTAGTGTACATTCAGAAATAAATCTGTGTAACGTGTTGTATAAATTTGTTTTTGTTGAAATGTTCAAGTGCAAGTGATGAATCTCAAGTCTGTGTTAATAGTTTAAATGAGGGAACAGACATTTGTGAAGACCCAAGGTCATTATAAGAAGCAGTAGCATAACAAGTGTATGTTCTTAATGGAACCCTCTCTCCATTGATAAGCATTTGACAAGCATTGACAAGCATTTAGTTAATCCTGGGATTTATGAACCAATATATCCTTGTTGAAATGCTAATGATGCAATGTGATTGACATGTACATAACAAGTGACTAGACATGCTTATCTCCAGCATGTGGTAAGTGATGTCCAATGGCTGGCCTTCAGTTCAGTTCAGTTCAGTTAAGTCACTCAGTCATGTCCGACTCTTTGCAACCCCATGAATGGCAGCACACCAGGCCTCCCTGTCCATCATCTACTCCCAGAGTTCACTCAAACTCACGTCCATTGAGTTGGTGATGCCATCCAGCCATCTCATCCTCTGTCATCCTCTTCTCCTCCTGCCCCCAATCCCTCGCAGCATCAGTCTTTTCCAATGAGTCAACTCTTCGCATGAGGTGGCCAAAGTACTGGAGTTTCAGCTTTAGCATCATTCCTTCCAAAGAACACCCAGGCCTGATCTCCTTTAGAATGGACTGATTGGATCTCCTTGCAGTCGAAGGGACCCTTGTGTTTACCTATATAAAGGATGGGAAACCCCAGCTCTGAGTACTGGCAATCACTTGCTCTGAGCTAATGCTTTTTCTTAATGGACATCTAATTTAAAAATAATGATACAAATACAAAAGGGTATTTCTTGCAGAGTAGTAAGTGTCCAGGGATTTCACAAGTTTAGGATAAATTTTCTGTTTAAAAGTTATTTCTATTATGAAGTAGGTTGAAATGCTTTTGTAATTTTTGTGTTGGTATCTACAAAGTTTTGTCTTTCAGATACCCCTATTCTATTCTGTAATCTCAATCTGTACCTCTTCTCTCCTGGAAAGGGTCCATAATTGCCTCACTGGTAAACCCTGAGAAAGATAAAAAGAGGAGATTGGGAGTCTCTTTGGAAAGGGTAAAATATCCAAATTAGACAAAATCATTAAATGCATAAGTCTTAAGACTATATTTCCTAGATTTTGTATTTAATGAACCAACACAATCTTTAAAAAAATAATTGAGAATGATAGTATCCCTAATATGTTGTGCTGGTGGGAGTATTTTCCAAGTAAGACCATTAAAACAATGTAACAAATAAACCAATAATACTTTTGCATTGTCTGGACTGACGATTGCTACTACCTCCCTCAAAACTATCCAAAACAGATACACATAAGGAAAAATTGTCCTTACTTTGTAAGTGGTTCCTTTCCAATGATTCATGGCCCAAAATTTTTCTTAGAATTTCTAGAAATATCACTATCACATCTCTTAAGAAAATAAATAATATTTTATTACTAATAATGTAGGAAGGATAGAATTTTTGGACATCTTTCCAGCAGTTTAAACACAACACATTCAAATCTGAATACTGTTTCTATGCCATTGAACTTATTCTATCCCCAAATAGGTCTCTTGAGCTAGAAATCTGGGAGTTACCCAGGACTCCTTCTTTCACTCCAATCTCCAGTATTTAACTGATCACTAAGTCTGGTCAATTCTCTCTCCTTGTATCTCTAGAATGTGTACACTCTAGCACCTTTCCTAAGGCTCTATCATTTGTGTCTTGTGCTGTGTTAGAGCTGGCAGATAAAACACAGGATACTGAGTTACATTTGAATTTCAGATAAGCAATAAATCTTATTATGTATAAGTATGTCCTCAAATGTTTCATGGGACATACTTATAATAGAGAAAAATCCATTGTTTATCTGAAATTCAATTTAACAGGTTATCCTACATTTTCATCGCTTAATCTGGCAACCCTTGACTATGTGCAAAAGAGGCTCTAGCCAGTATTCTCTCACCTCTAAGCCCCGTGATTATCTTCTTAAAACATAAATTGGATTATAGCAATCCCTTACTGAAAAAGAAACCTCATTTCCTATAAGATTACTTTAAAATTCCATAGCTTGGCTTCTAAGGTCACTCACAATCAAGTTTTAATATATCCTTGGAGCCATATCATCTACCAGAGGTCCCCAGACCACATGTATCTTATACCACACTGGAGGTTTTTTTTGCTTAAACTCATATAGAGTTTGTACATGTGATTTCCTTTGTGTGAAATGACAATTTTCTGCTCCATTCCCTAGAAACAATTTATATAATTTAAAGAAAATTCAAGGATTAATTCTTTGTTTGCATATTAATTCCTTTGACTTCCAGTACTTTTCGATTGCGATGCTCCCTGGTAGTTGCTTCAGTAACTGTTTCTTTCTTTTTTTTTTTTTTTTTTAATAAATTTATTTATTATAATTGGAGGCTAATTACTTTACAATATTGTATTGGTTTTGCCATATATCAACATGTATCTGCCACAGGTATACACATGTTCCCCATCCTGAACCCTCCTCCCACCTCCCTCCCCATACCATCCCTCTGGGTTATCCCAGTGCTGCAGCCCCAAGCATCCTGTATCATGCATCAAACCTGGACTGGCAATTTGTTTCATATATGATATTATACATGTTTCAATGCCATTCTCCCAAATTATCCCACCCTCTCCCTCTCCCACAGAGTCCAAAAGACTGTTTTATACATCCGTGTCTCTTGTGCTGTCTCTCATATAGGGTTATCATTACCATCTTTCTAAATTCCATATATATGCATTAATATACTGTATTGGTGTTTTTCTTTCTGGCTTACTTTACTCTGTATAATAGGCTCCAGTTTCACCCACCTCATTAGAACTGTTTCAAATGCATTCTTTCTAATGGCTGAGTAATCCCCACTCCAGTACTCTTGCTTGGAAAATCCCATGGACGGAGGAGCCTGTTAGGCTGCAATCCATGGGGTTGCTAAGAGTCGGACACGACTGAGCGACTCCACTTTCACTTTTCACTTTCATGCATTGGAGAGGGCAATGGCAAACCACTCCAGTGTTCTTGCCTGGAGAATCCCAGGGACGGGGGGGAGCCTGGTGGGCTGCCGTCTATGGGGTCGCTAAGAGTTGGACACGACTGAGCAACTTCACTTTCACTTTCATGCATTGCAGGAGGAAATGGCAACTCACTTCAGTATTCTTGCCTGGAGAATCCCAGGGATGGGGGAGGGGGCTGGTGGGCTGCCATCTATGGGGTCACACAGAGTCGGACACAACTGAAGCGACTTAGCAGCAGCAGCAGCAGCAGCAGTTTCTTTAGGTAGATATATTCCTAAGTATTTTGTTCTTTTCGTTGCAATGGTGAATGGAATTGTTTCCTTAAATTCTTTTTCTTTTTTTCTCATTATTCGTGTATAGGAATGCAAGGGTTTGCTGTGTGTTGATTTTATATCCTGAAACTTTACTATATTCATTGATTAGTTCTAGTAATTTTCTGGTGGAGTCTTTAGGGTTTTGTATGTAGTGGATCATGTCATCTGCAAACACTGAGAGTTTTACTTCTTCTTTTCCAATTTGTATTTCTTTTATTTCTTTTTCTGCTCTGATTGCTCTGGCCAAAACTTCCAAATCTATGTTGAATAGTAGTGGTGAAAGTGGGCACCCTTGTCTTGTTCCTGACTTCAGGGGAAATGCTTTCAATTCTTCACCATTGAGGATAATGTTTGCTGTGGGTTTGTCATATATAGCTTTTATTATGTTGAGGTATGTTCCTTCTATTCCTGCTTCCTGAGAGTTTTTATCATAAATGGATGTTGAATTTTGTCAAAGGCTTTCTCAGCATCTATTGAGATAATCATATGGCTTTTATTTTTCAATTTGTTAATGTGGTGTATTACATTGATTGATTTATGGATATTGAAGAATCTTTGCATCCCTGGAATAAAGCCCACTTGGTCATGGTGTATGATCTTTTTAATGTGTTGTTGGATTCCGATTGCTAGAATTTTGTTTAGGATTTTTGCATCTATGTTCATCAGTGATATAGGCCTGTAGTTCTCTTTTTTTGGTGGCATCTTTGTCAGGTTTTTGTATTAGGGTGATGGTGGCCTCATAGAATGAGTTTGGAAGTTTACCTTCCTCTGCAATTTTCTGGAAGGGTTTGAGCAGGATAGGTGTTAGCTCTTCTCTAAATTTTTGGTAGAATTCAGCTGTGAAGCCATCTGGACCTGGGCTTTTGTTTGCTTGAAGATTTCTGATTACATTTTCAATTTCTCTGCTTGTGATGTGTCTGTTAAGATTTTCTATTTCTTCCTGGTTCAGTTTTGGAAAGTTGTACTTTTCTAAGAATTTGTCCATTTCTTCCAAGTTGTCCATTTTATTGGCATATAATTGCTGATAATAGTCTCTTATGATCCTTTGTATTTCTGTGTTGTTTGTTGTGATCTCTCCATTTTCATTTCTAATTTTATTGATTTGATTTTTCTCCCTTTGTTTCTTGATGAGTCTGGCTAATGGTTTGTCAATTTTATTTATCCTTTCAAAGAACCAGCTTTTGGCTTTGTTGATTTTTGCTATGGTCTTTTTTGTTTCTTTTGCATTTATTTCTGCCCTAATTTTTAAGATTCCTCTCCTTCTACTAACCCTGGGGTTCTTCATTTATTCCTTTCCTAACTGCTGTAGGTGTAGAGTTAGGTTATTTATTTTACTTTTTTCTTGTTTCTTGAGATATGCCTGTATTACTATGAACCTTCCCATTAGCACTGCTTTTACAGTTTCCCACAGGTTTTGGGTTGTTGTGTTTTCATTTTCATTCATTTCTATGCATATTTTCATTTCTTCTGTCATTTGTTGGTTATTCAGCAGCATGTTGTTCAGCCTCCATATGTTGGAATTTTCAGTAGTTTTTCCTCCTTGAGATCTAATCTTACTGAATTGTGGTCAGAAAAGATGCTTGGAATGATTTACATTTTTTTGAATTTACCAAGGCTAGATTTATGGCCCAGGATGTGATCTATCCTGGAGAAGGTTCCGTGTGTACTTGAGAAAAAGGTGAAATTCATTGTTTTGGGGTGAAATGTGCTCTAGATATCAATTATGTATAATTGGTCCATTGTATCACTTAAAATTTGTATTTCCTTGTTTATTTTCTGTTCAGTTGAACTATATATAAGTGTGAGTGGGGTATTAAAGTCTCCCACTATTATTGTGTTATTGTTAATTTCTCCTTTCATACTTGTTAGCATTTGTCTTACATATTATGGTGCTCCTATGTTGGGTGCATATATATTTATAATTGTTATATCTTCTTCTTGGATTGATCTTTTGATCATTACGTAGTGTCCTTCTTTGTCTCTTTTCACAGCCTTTTTTTTAAATTTAAATTTATTTGTTTTAATTGGCGGCTAATTACTTTACAATATTGTATTGGTTTTGCCATACAGCAACATGAATCCGCCACGGGTGTACACGTGTTCCCCATCCTGAACCCCCCTCCCACCTCCCTCCCAGTACCATCCTTCTGGGTCATCCCAGTGCACCAGCCCCAAGCATCCTACATCCTGCATCAAACCTGGACTGTCGATTCGTTTCTTACATGATATTATACATATTTCAATGCCATTCTCCCAAATCATCCCACCCTCTCCCACAGACAGCCTTTGTTTTAGAGTCTATTTTATCAGATATAAGGATTGCTATTCCTGCTTTCTTTTGGTCTCTATTTGTGTGGAATATCTTTTTCCAGCCCTTCACTTTCAGTCTGTATGTGTCCCGTGTTTTGAGGTGGGTCTCTTGAAGACAACATATATAGGAGTCTTGTTTTTGTATCCATTCAGCCAGTCTTTGTCTTTTGGTTGGGGCATTCAACCCATTTACGTTTAAGGTAATTATTGATAAGTATGATCCCACTGCCATTTACTTTATTGTTTTGGGTTCGAGTTTATACACTCTTTTTTTTGTTTCCTGTCTAGAGAAGATCCTTTAGCATTTGTTGGAGAGCTGGTTTGGTGGTGCTGAATTCTCTCAGCCTTTGCTTGTCTGTAAAGCTTTTGATTTTTTCTTCATACTTGAATGAGGTCCTTGCTGGGTACAGTAATCTGGATTGTAGGTTATTTTTTTTTTTTTTTTTTTCATCACTTTAAGTATGTCCTGCCATTCCCTCCTGGCCCAAAGAGTTTCTATTGAAAGATCAGCTGTTATCCTATGGGAATCCCCTTGTGTGTTACTTGTTGTTTTTCCCTTGCTGCTTTTAATATTTGTTCTTTGCATTTGATCTTTGTTAATTTGATTAATATGTATCTTATAATGTTTCACCTTGGGTTTTTCCTGTTTGGGGCTCTCTGGGTTTCTTGGACTTGGGTGATTATTTCCTTCCCCATTTTAGGGAAGTTTTCAACTATTATCTCCTCAAGTATTTTCTCATGGTCTTTCTTTTTGTCTTCTTCTTCTGGGACCCCTATGATGTGAATGTTGGGGCGTTTAACACTGTCCTGGAGGTCTCTGAGATTGTCCTCATTTCTTTTAATTCGTTTTTCTTTTTCCTCTCTGATTCATTTATTTCTCCTATTCTATCTTCTACTTCACTAATCCTATTTTCTGCCTCCATTATTCTACTGTTGATTCCCTCCACAGTGTTTTTGGTCTCATTTATTGCATGATTCATTACATACTGACACTTTTTTATTTCTTCTAGCTCTTTCTTACAGAAAAGGCAATGGCACCCCACTCCAGTTCTCTTGCCTGGAAAATCCCACGGATGGAGACTAGTGGACTGCAGTCTATGGGGTTGCTAAGAGTGGGACACGACTGAGTGACTTTACTTTCACTTTTCACTTTCCTGCATTGGAGAAGGCAATGGCAACCCACTCCAGTGTTCTTGCCTGGAGAATCCCAGGGATGGGGGAGCCTGGTGGGCTGCCGTCTATGGGGTCGCACAGAGTCGGACACGACTGAAGCGACTTAGCAGTAGCAGCTTTTTCTTAAACCTTTCTTGCATATTCTCAGTCTTTGTCTTCAGGCTATTTATCTGTGATTCCATTTTGGTTTCAAGATTTGGATAATTTTCATTATCATTATTTAGAATGTTTATCAGATTGATTCCCTATCTCTTACTCTTTTGTTCGTTTTGGTGGGCATTTATCCTGTTCCTTTACCTGCTGGTTATTACTCTGTATCTTCATCCTGTTTTTATTGTTGTGTTTTGGGTGGCCTTTCTCCATTCCGGCAGTTTTTGGAGTTCTCTTTATTGTGGAGTTTCCTCACTGTGGGTGGGGTTGTACAGGTGGCTTGTCAAGGTTTCCTGGTTAGGGAAGCTTGTGTCAGTGTTCTGGTGAGTGGAGGTGGATTTCTTCTCTCTGGAGGGCAATGAAGTGTCCAGTAATGAGTTACGAGATGTCAATGGGTTTGGAGTGACTTTGGACAGCCTGTATATTGAAATTCAGGGCTGTGTTCCTGTGTTGCTGGAGAATTTGCGTGGTATGTCTTGCTCTGGAACTTGTTGGCCCTTGGGTGGTGCTTGGTTTCAGTGTAGGTATGGAAGCATTTGATGAGCTCCTGTTGATTAATGCTCCATGAAGTCAGGAGTTCTCTGGTGTTCTCAGGATATGGACTTAAGCCTCCTGCTTCTGGTTTTCAGTCTTGTTTTTACAGTAGCCTCAAGACTTCTCCATGTATACAGCACTGTTGATAAAACATCTCGGTTAAAGATGAAAAGTTTCTCCACAGTGAGGGACACCCAGAGAGATTCCCAGAATTACGTGGAGAAGAGAAGAGGGAGGAGGGTGTTAGAGGTGACCCAAATTAGATGAGGTGGAATCCAAAGAAGAGAGAGCAAGCTAGCCAGTAATCACTTCCTCATGTGCGCTCCACAGTCTGGACCACTCAGAGATGTTCACAGAGTTATACAGAGAAGAGAAGAGGGAGGATGGAGACAGAGGTGGCTGGGAGGATAAGGGGGGAATCAAAAGGAGAGAGAGAGAGATACAGCCAGTAATCAGTTCCCTAAGTGTTCTCCACCGTCTGGAACACACAAAGAGATTCACAGAATTGGGTAGAGAAGAGAAGGGGAGAGAGAATATAGAGGTGACCTGGTGGAGAAAAAGGAGAGTCCAAAGGGGGAGAGAGCAGTCAAGCCAGTAATCTCACTCCCAAGTAAAAATGGGTACTGAAGATTGGGTTCTTAAAGGTACAAGATTGATCACAAATACCAAAAAGCAAAGATTAAAAATCTAGAGTAGAGGTTGAATTTTCAAAAGTACAGTATTAAAGAAAAGAAAAAAAGAAAAAAAGTCACAAAAATTGTACAAATATATATATATATATATATATATATATATATATATATATATATATATGGTTTGCTTTAAAAAATTGGGATCTCTTTTTTGGAAAGTAATAGTAGGTTATAAAAATGAAAATTAAAGGAGTAATAGAGGACTTAAAAATTAAATTTTTTTTTAATGATAGTAAAAATATATATAGGACTGTCTCTGGTGTTGTTGTGGGCAGTGTGGGGTCAGTTCATTTTTGGCTAGTTCCTTGGTCCTGTTTATATTTCTCAAGATCTATAGGCCCCTTCCTATGTAGTTGGTACTAACTACAGAGTTTTAATCTATTGCACCCGTCACTTCCAAGACGGTTCTCTCTGTTTAAGCTTCTTCTTTTTGCTGTCTATTCAGTGTCTGATTTCCGCCCTGACACAAGGGGGCGGTGGTGGACACTTTTTTAGGCTCCCTTATTCAGTCAAGCTGTGGGGAGGGAAGGACGCTGCAAACAAATAACACTGGTGTGTGTTAGCAATGTCTCAGCCACACTGGGCCTACCTCTGCTCAGGGCACATGTGCCCTCCCTGCCCACACTGCTCAGGTTCTAGGTTGCTCCACCGGGAACCATCCGAGGCCGGCCCTGGGCTGCATGCACTTCCCAGGTCTAAGCTGCTCAGGTTCCGGCACTCGAGTAGTCCTCAGAGGCACAGACTCGGTTGGGCCTGCGTTTTGTCCCTTCCCAGTTCCAAGCAGCTCAGGTGATGAGGTGTTTAGTGAGTATGGTTGCTGCGACTTATCGCCTCCCCCATCCCTGCCACTCGGTTTTCTGGGTGTACAAAAGGCATGACTTGTCAGGCAAATGTTGACCGTCCAGAACCCCAAGAAGCCTTAGCAAAGAAGCCTGCTTGCAGTTTGGTAGATAATTTATCTCTGGGGCTGTGATTGCCCCCTTCCAGCTCTGGCTGCCTGTCACCGGAGGGGGATGGTCTGCAGCTGGCTATCTCTGTTCAGTCCTTTGTTCTGTGAGTGGGCCTGACTGTGTCTTAGGTTAGGGCTTTTTGCGTAGTTCCATTCAGTCCTTTGTTCTGTGAGTGGGCCTGGCGGTGTCTTAGGTTAAGGCTTTCTGCGTGGTAGCTATCCCACAGTCTGGTTTGCTAGCCCAAGTTAGTTCCCTCAGATTGCCCTTGGGGCATTCAGGCCCGGTCCTTACTCAGCAATGCAGCCTCACCTCCCTGTCCAGTCCCCAATTGCTAGTGGCGGGTGCAGGCGTCTGTGCTGCTTCTCTGCTGGGGAGTTACCATTGGACACGTAATCTGTGGGTTTTAATTATTTATTTATTTTTCCTCCCAGTTATGTTGCCCTCTGTGGCTCGCCACAGACTCGGCAGTGAGAGTGTTTCCTGGTGTTTGGAAACTTCTCTCAAGACTCTCTTCCCGGGATGGAGCTCCATCCCTACCTCTTTTGTGTCTCTTTTTGTCTTTTATATTTTTCCTACCTCCTTTTGAAGAGAATGGGCTGCTTTTCTGGGTGCCTGATGTCCTGTGCCGGCATTCAGAAGTTGTTTTGTGGAGTTTACTCAGCGGTTAAATGTTCTTTTGATGAATTTGTTAGGGAGAAAGTGGTCTCCCCGTCCTATTCCTGCACCATCTTAGGACCGCCTCCAGTAACAGTTTCTAGTGGCACTTTGTTATGAAAAAATTGCCGCACGTGTACTGCAGTGATCTCTTTACATGTTTGTCTCCTCCTCGCTTAACCATGAAGTATAACAAACAAGTAAAGGCCATGTTTTATTCGTCTATTCACCCCTAATACCTATCAGAGTGCCTGACATACATAGATATTCATTAAGTGTTTGGTGAACCCACAAATACCTCTTATCTATGAATTCTTTGATATCTGAAGTAGAAACTCACCTTCTACTTTCCTTTTTCTATTCGTAAGTAGTGTACAGGAGTCATCTGAAATTCTGCTTTTAAGTACCTCAAATCACGTCATATAACTTCTATTAAAGGCTTCAAATTGCCAAGTATGTTCAACATTGAATTTAGTATATGCAATAATGAGTAGAATCCACTGAAATATCTAATTAAAAGAAGTATCTTCTAGAGGTTCTTTGCAGATAATTTGCTTCTATAGACACTTACCTAAAAACTAAGTTAAATGCAATATATTTATGTATTTTAAAAAAATACAAAAGAAATTCAGTGGTATAGGGAAATTGTTAGCCAGGTTCTGGCATTTTTTGTAGCACTTCTCCAGAAATGAGAATACTTGGTTGATCATTAAGATCCTATTTGCCCTCCTCAGATGATATTGAAGAGGAAAATCTTTGCGCTAGGAGCAGTAATGTCAAAGCACAGAAGTTCCATCAGACTAGATCTGAGTACTTCTTTTTACCCAATTTTCTGCCAACTGCCAGCCCTAGGTAAGTAGATGCAACAAGATACCCAGACAAGGATAGGTACCATGGAACAGTATAAAAACAACACATATAATAAAATTGTTGTCACTTTTGGAAGCTGTACGTCACAAGCCTAGACCTGGAAATAAAACAGATTGAAGACCTTTGGTGACGTCCCAGGAAAATGAAACAACCTACTTACTTGCTAATGGCCATGGGAGAAGGAACTAGGTATTTAGAGACTAAACTGCCCAGAAATTGTCAGTCTCTATAAAGTCTATAAGTTTGATAAAAGGTACTTGTATCTATGGGCTTCCCAGGTGGTGCTAGTGGTAAAGAACACACCTGCCAATGCAGGAGACTTAAGAGACTTGGGTTTGATCCCTGGGTTGGGAAGGTCTCCTGGAGAAGGAAAGGGCAACCCATTCCAGTATTCTTGCCTGGAAAATCCCATAGACAGAGGAGCCTTGTGGGCTACAGTCCATAGGTCATATAGAATCAGGCACAACTGAAGTGACTTAGTATGCATGTACATATGTATCTATATACATTTTCTGACGGGAACATGTGTATACTTGTCACGGATTCATGTTGATATATGGCAAAACCAATACAATATTGTAAAGTTAAAAAATTAAATTAAATTAAATTAAAAAATATATTTTTATAACTTTATATTTTACCACTGATATTGAGGAAATGACTGAAGTAATCTGTAACCTGTTGTCAAGAGCAGGCATGAGGAAAAACAGAAAACAGAAAATAACTTCATATGAATCTAGTCACCTAGGTAATTAATGGAAGAGTACATTGATGTGACTGTTTGATACATACGGAGTCAACCATCTTCAGTGTCTCAATTTACCAGCCTTTTTGCAGTGAGATCAAGCACATTACATTATCAACACTTTTTTCCTGATTGATTTAGTAATCTATGAACATTATGAAGAATGTACACAATGGTTGTCATCAGGTCTTACATCTTTCTGTTTAAAGTCGATTATATAAAATCTCATGAAGTCTCAAAAGAAAGATGTCAATAGCACGGATAGTAAAGAACAAATATTTCATGTAAAGAATTTCAAAGTAGGCAGCAAAATATTAGAAGGAAGAGAATACACATGGGAAGTAAACCTATGGTCTTTGTAAATGACCTATGGAGTTTGGAGTGGCCCTAAGTCTGAAAATACAGGCTTCTCTGGTGGCTCAGGTGGTAAAGAATCTGCCTACAATACAGGAGACCTGAGTCCAATCCCTGGGTCGGGAAGATTCCCCTGGGGAAGGGAATGGCAACCCACCTTAGTATTCTTGCCTGGGAAATTCCATGGACAGAGGAGCCTGGTGGGCTACAGTCCACAGAGTGGCAAAGGGTTGGACACGATTGAGCAACTTTCACTTAAGTTTGAAGATACAGATTAATATTACTTCATTTATTTAAACCAATTGCAACTACTTGATTACTTCTTATAGAGTATACTAATGTAACAGGTTTTCAGGGGAAATCAGAGAGACAAATCATGTAAAGCAGCACATTATGAATATATGTGCTGAGATTGATGGAAATGCATTAATGTATAGCATCCATTGCAATTTTGCACAGCACATTGACCTAAACATTGCTAATGAGGGACATCGCATTGAATATGCTATTTAATGTCATTTAATCTATCATATATTGTAATGCAATATCAATAAACTCTTTCTGTAGTTCACCTATGTGTCCAGACTTTGTGGTGACTCTGTATACTTAAAATTTTATATAATGTTCATTACAAAAAATAAAAATTAGGGAACACAAGGGAAAATGTTTCCTGAATCTACCATTTTTTTCAACTGTACCTTCAATAAATATTTTACTTTTTAGTAGAATTTGTTTACATCAAGAGGTCTGTGACACACTTTTTCATATACATTGTCATTAAAAATGTATCATAATATTTGTTTTCAATTCATTCTATTTTCATACTAGTCAAAAGTTTAAAAATAGAACAGAAAATACTGAAATGTGTTAGATATATTTTATGATACAGGCCAACATTGTAATAAATGATTTGCTTTATATACATTTTCCATCTCTCTGTCTCTCTGTCTATACACACACACACACACACACAGTTTGCTCTAAATGTCATTATCCACCCCTAAGTTGTACGATTAATTAAATTTTAATGAATTAAAGTGAGAAGAATACTTAGAATAATGCCTTTTACATAGTGCACATATAATACATGGGACTCCTTGTCTTAGTTGAATGTGACTTCTGAGTGTGAGGGAGGAACCATTACTAACTAAAGAACTGACTTCAGTGATATTATTTCATCTTGAACTATGCCTGACAAATTGCCTCCCTCTGTTGAGTGGTAAGAGGATACAGAAAATCTCCAAGGCATCTGTCCTCATTTTGACACAGCATGATACATATGTGTTGGTATGAACTGCATGAAACATTTGAACTCATGTCAAGTAAACCTTTAATCTCACTCAAGACATTCTCAATCAAAATATATTATTGAGTCCTAGGAACTTGGTAGCTACAAAAAGTTTTAAGACATAACCTTATCTTTTAGGAGTTTCTACTCTGTTATTAAATATAGATGTCAAATTGTTCAGTGTCATTTGAAATGCAAGTCTCTACTCTTACTCTCCCAAGATCCATGTTAAAATCCTTTTAAATACACTAAATATGTTTCAGTTTCATATTTTTGAGAAGACAAAATGATATGTGAATTTTCTTATCCATCATTGCACATTCACCGAAATTTGAACCTGGATAGTAGCATCACTGACTTCCCTGGTGGCTCAGACGGTAAAGTGTCTGTCTACAATGTGGAGAGTCGGGTTCAATCCCTGGGTCGAGAAGTTCCCTGGAGAAGGAAATGGCAATCTACTTCAGTACTATTGCCTGGAAAATCCCATAGACAGAGGAGCCTGGTAGGCTGCAGTCCATGGGGTCGCAAAGAGTTGGACACGACTGAGTGATCTTCACCGTTCTTCACCGTTCTAGTAGCATAACTGATCTGAAAGTGTGGACTAGTGGTAACCAAGTGGAATCACTACTTATTGAACATTCACTAATTTAATATTATACTAAATTAAGCCTACAATGGCCAACTAACTTGGCCCTTGTTGATTGACCCTGTATTGCTATTTCATTTTGAATGTCCATAGAAACACACTTGTCTATGATAAGCCATACTCTTTAGAGATATGTGTAATGATCTTTGTCCGGAACACTTTTGAAATATGATTGAACCTAAATCTATGCCAGATTATTTTCCAGTCAAAGGTAGAGAAGATACATGTTTAAATAAGATGGAATAAAATATTTGTTTTTCTGGGAAAAAAATATTAGCTTTATTCAACTGCTGAACAAAGGCCTGACTTGGACAGAATCCTTATAAAAAATTACATAAAAATTGAGACTAGTATGCAGCTAAACCCTGCAACATCAACAAATGCACAATATAGCAATTAAATATGGTAAGAATGATCATTTCTGAGGTAGTTTCTAAGTTCTACTTACATAGTTACCCAAAGAGTAATCTAGTCTATTTCCAGTGAATGCTTTACATTTTTATAGGACACAAAAGGAACAGTGGTATTCGTTCATGAAAAAATAATTACACACAAGTAAGGAGTTTTCAATCAGTAATTTATCATAACACTTTAAATGCTGAATTTTTTTCTAATTTTATCTGATGTAGCCTGTATTTGAATCAATTAGGGAGGAAAAAACATTCAACTTCCAATTCCCAGGCTCATTTATCACTTTCTAATGGCAGGTATAATTATAAAATAGAATGGCACAACTCATTGGTACTGTTTAGACAAAAATAAAGATTAAAAAGGAGGATTAAGAAGATCTGTTATGGATATTATAATTCTCCAAACCAAAACAAAGTCTGTTAACCAAAACCAATAGGGAAATGATCTTTAGCAGATGTATGAAGAGTCTCAACCTTCAGTTCTTAAATTACAGCTGCTTCCAGATTAAAGTAACACTCCTGATGGAGCAGTGTGCTTTATATCCTCTGGCAACATTCTTTTTTATTGCACTAGAAACCAATGTTGAATTTCCTGAATAATTACATAAATAAACCATGCACTTTACTTATTTGTGTGCCCATATTTAATGATATATTGTGCATGTAACTTTCAGAAATATGATTTATGACAGTTTATATTACCACAGAGGGGTGTTTACTTGAAATATGTACTTGAAAAATATCATATAAAATGATGTTATTTGATATATGTTTAGAAATGATCTGATTTTTTCAAGAAAATGCAAACTGAAAAACCTAGTTCCAATTAAATCATTCTGAAAGGGTTCTTAATTGAATTCTCAGGTTTAAATGATGTAACAGACTAATGAACATAAGCATATAAATTATATTTATTTTATTCTGTTACAATGTTAGGAATCAAAATAGTGCTGTGAGTTGGCTGGTACTACCTTCAAAAGTGTATAAAGCAAATCCATATCTCTAAAGTCCAAAATTTTAGCATCTGTGAAGGAAATATTCAAGCAAATTTTGAAAGGCAGCAACCATACATTTAGGCTTCCCTGGTGGCTCAGCAATAAAGAATCCGCTTGCAATGCAGGAGATGCAAGTTTGATCCCTGGGTCAGGAAGATCCTCTGGAGGAGGAAATGGCAAGCCACTACAGTATTCTTGCCTGAGAAATCCCACGGTCATGGGAGCCTGGCGGACTACAGTTCATGGGGTTGCAAAGAGTGGGACACAATTTAGAGACTAAACAACAACAACAACCATACATTTAATTCTACGTTTTCTCTTTTATAATTTATTTTAGTTTGATCTAAACTTAAAGAATTTTTAAAAATTAAAGTCACATTCTCATGACTTCTTAATTTCACAAATGACAACTTCAGAAATACTATAAATCTTCTGGTCCCATGAGGGACTAATTCAGAAAGGTAATTTCCCATGGTTCTAAGCATATTTCAACTTAATGCTTAGCATATTACATAGAGAGGAAATTCAGTGTGATATAGAACTATCTTGAATCATATGCATCAAATTAAATTATTGAAACACCTAAAAATCTAGTTATTGAATGGTGTAACCTAAGGTAGCTAGTAGCCATTTTAATTCATCTCAATACTACTTTTTAGTTTCACTTGCCCCCTGGTTCTTTTATGTATTACATTTATTCTGTTCTCCTCAAAGTCCCCCATTTTGATGCTGACAACTTTATTAAATATTTAGTGTGTTCCTTCAAACTTTTAACACTCCTTTGACTTAATTAAAATCTGGCTCTACTAACAATGCCACTTTGGGGCTACATATTCTAAAGAAGGCTGCCGCTTTTCCTAGGACAAACAAGAAGAAGTAGTCCTCCTTATTTCCACTGTTACTTCCAGACCATACCTAGGAACACTTCACGCTCTTCAAATACAACTGCCATATTCATTCTCAATGAAATGAAGGAAATGATGATATTTAATGGATTCACCCTTGTCTATATCCTCCTAATCTCTTGGCACCATTAACTTCTCTCCCCTTGGACTACTTTTATTACTTGGTTTTCACGACCATGCCATATATTTTCTTTGCCCTTCTTTGATTCTTGTCTCAGTCATAGATTTGTCCACACTCCTTCTCCCTAAAAACATCTTAATCTTCAAGATTCTGTCCTCTTTTTATTTCTTAATGAGTTGACTCATTCCCAGCACTATTAAAATAATGAATCATAATATACACTAGATCTGTATTTCAAACTGTCTGCCAAACCTTCCATCTGGATATTCCAGAGAACCTCAAATTAAACCCACTTCAACCTAAGCTAAGGAATTTAATCCCTGTTTTGAATCTTACTCCTGATGTTCATTTCTCAGTTGACAGTTTCTCCATCCTCCCAATAACTGGTTCAATATTAGGAACCCAACAAATTTTACTTTCAAATTACCTCAAGGATGAGCAATAAGAAAAGCATGAAACAAAGCAAACATATCCCCTGTTATTAGAAATAGTAACAATTGATATTACTGTTTAGATCATTACACCTGTCATCAGAACTCTTATCAAAATTTCTGTTCTTATTTGTTTAAATATCTTTCCCCACATCTTACCTTCAGTTCTCCAAGACAGTACTAAACTTTATTTATTAATTTTCTGTAATCCAACAGCCAAGGTCTCAGCTTTCTCATCTATTGAGTGCAAAGTGAAGACACCTCCCCTGCATACCAACAGATTTCCGCAAACAAATGAAACCATAAACAATGTGATAGGAAATTGCCTTGAAAGCTACAATGTATCTAATATAAGCAAACCATCATATTAGATTCATTTATCAACATTCATGTTGTACTGTGTACAAGTTAGTACGTCAGGAGATAAAGTAACATGACAATTAGGAGTACAGTCTCTATAGCTAGGGTATCTCAGTTCCAATTCTGCTTCTATCACTGAATGGCTGGGTTAAATGAGCAAGTTACTTAATCTCTTTCTTCTTCACTTTATAAAATGGACTTGGTAACTGCTTATTTCATAGGATCAATATGGGGATAAAATAATATGTATATTAATAATTGATATTATTACCTGTTTTGTATTCCTCACTCTGAAAACTTAATTCTGACCCAAAGAAAACAAGCCCATCAAATTTAAGTCTCTTTACCATTCTTTAGTCTAGGTGTGGCTCAAAAAAAGGATTGCTTTTCAGTGCAGCATTTCTACTGATGCAAAATAAGTACCTGTTTATTTCTGTTTTATTTGAGGAAAGGTTATACTGAATGTTCCTTCCTGATTAGAAGAGATCAGGTATTGTCAATGCCCAATGAAAATATATAAGTAGGGGAAAAAACAAAGCCCTAATTTTTTCATTTATTTTTATAACATTACAAAATCTGGTCTTAAAGCCCTGACAGCCAGTTTCTTTCTCCCTTAGGTGACTTTGCTTATCTCTGTTCTTATCCAGTAGGTGCTGATTTTGCACTTTGCCTTTCCAAGCAAACTCTGTTTACCTTATCTCCATGTTTTTGATGGCATCTCACTGTAGCCCTAAATATATAAACACCATCCAATTAGACTTCTTATCAAAAGCATGGATTTACTCACCAAATAAGGTAGGAGTCATTTTAATGCAGTGGTTATGCAGTTTGGGACAGCTTGAATCCCATTTTTCATAAAGATTCTAATAGTTTAAACTTATTTTTCCTTACTTCTTCCCCCCGTCTGCACTGGAGTCTAAGGTCACGATAACATTGGAAGGACAAAGTTAAACTCTGATGGGATCAGAGTGGAGGAACTGAGACTGCTATAATTTCTTTTCAAGTTTCATATCAAGTGTGTTTTGAAATTTTTTAATGAATATTTGGCTCAAAATATATTAATCTGGATTCTATTATCTGTCTTCAAATGACACCTATCAGGGAAACAAGAAAAACAAATACCAAATTCAAAACATTACACTTGTTCTCAAGTTGCTTATAACAATTTCTTTTATAGTGAAGTAAAAAATAATTTCCTATCTTTTAAAAAAAACCTTTCTTAATATTTAGGTTTGAACATCCCAAGTAGGTTTCCACAACACTTTAGTACCAGATACAACTGGTTTTAATTACCAACCTCACTTACTGTAAATTAGAATCGCAATAATCTGCAAATGCTAATTTAAACCTGGACTTGCTTCTGAGCAAGCTGCATGTAATTATGAACAAGCAGCAGATTATCCTCAGAAGGGCAATATGCTGTACCACAAATCACAAGTTGCATTTCCTCCTCTTCTTTTTTTTTTTTTGAGTGCAGAATGTGATTCCGAAAAGATGTTATTAAGCTATAACACCTTAGTCATTTTCAAGCTCTTGGCACTTAAAGTGCTGAAATTTAGATTACTTTTTTTATATTCTGCCTGTGCCTAGTTTCCTTACTGTATGTAAAGTTATTAAAGCTGTCTGTTCCAATTTCTTCTCTACTTAGGAAGATATGACAAAAAGATGAAAGAGACTATCTTTAATCTCAAAAGGCTAAACTCAACACAGAAATGAAAACAGTAGAATACATAAAGACAATAAGAGGACTTTTCCAAAGATAGTTTACATTCTTCAAGTGGTCAGTAAAAAGGCACTAAACTAGAAGTATGTGACGACATAATAGTTCTGAGGCTCAATTTCCTCTCTAGATAGTTGATACTGTTTTTTATTATGCTACATAATTGAAATGCCACTTGCCATGTAATGATTTGCTTTACCTGGGGTGGCGGGGGTGAAGACATTTGTTCTGTAAATTGCATTAAGGAAAGGAAAAAAAAACATATTAAAGCACAAGTGGCAATTAGATTCAGCAATACATTTTCAGAAAGTACCCTCAAAGTCTTTCTCAAAACCAAAAGGGAATGTTGTGGTATGATTTTTCTCTATTATAAAAGTTAAAATAGAAGTGGGCTCAGGGATCTAGTGGAGTGACTATCTTCCTAGGTTCCTTGACATTCTGATAGCGGGCATAGACTTTCATTAATTTATGTGTGTTTTGTTGCATTTATAATTCTCAAGATTTATGACTATTAGAATTTGTTAAAATCTCTTCTGAGATTTCTGTTGCTTGCTGCTGCTAAGTCTTGTACGACTCTGTGGGACCCCATAGACGGCAGCCCACTAGGCTCCCCGTCTCTGGGATTCTCCAGGCAAGAACACTGGAGTGGGTTGCCATTTCCTTCTCCAATGCATGAAAGTGAAAAGTGAAAGGGAAGTCGCTCAGTCGTATCCGACTCTTTGCGACCCCATGGACTGCAGCCTACCAGGCTCCTCCGCCTATGGGATTTTCCAGGCAAGAGTACTGGAGTGGGGTGCCATTGCCTTCTCTGGAGATTTCTGTAACTAAAAGTATTTGGAGTTCCATGGATCTGAGATCATAAGTTCTCACCATGCATTGAGGTTTTCATTACTCAATTAAGCTGTTTTGCTTCTCTCAAGTTCAGTCTTCTAGTAATCTCTTTCATTCCTCTCTAACTCATACTCTGTCCATTTACCCAAACTAGAAAACTAGAAACAGTTTTGACTCAATTCCTTTTCCCTGCCTCTAGTCAGTTGTCAAGTTCTGTCAAAAATAACTACTCTATTTGTCTCCTTTGCCACTGTGCAGGTGTGTTGGCCTTCCTTACATTCTACCTGGATTATTACAAATTCTTCTAACTGGTATTCTTGGCTCCTCATCTTCATTTTCCAGTTATTACTGCAATCTTCAGAGTCCTCTTTCAAAAATATGGATTGGATAATCTTGTTCTACAGCCAGGGTAAACAAATCAGAGCCTGAAAGACAAATCTGGCATAAATTTTTTAAAGGGTTCTCTATAGTCTACTGGCTGCTGCTGCTAAGTCGCTTCAGTCGTGTCCGACTCTGTGCGACCCCATAGACGGCAGCCCACCAGGCTCTGCCGTCCCTGGGATTCTCCAGGCAAGAACACTGGAGTGGGTTGCCATTGCCTTCTCCATTGTGTGAAAGTGAAGTCGCTCAGTCGTGTCCGACTCGTAGCGACCCCATGGACTGCAGCCTACCAGGCTCCTCTGTCCATGGGATTTTCTAGGCAAGAGTACTGGAGTGGCTTGCCATTGCCTTCTCCGATAGTCTACTGGATAAAGTATAAAGTTTAATATGGTTGAATCATATGGTTTGTACTTTGAGATATAAAGATATTCAGGGCACTAGATGGTCATTTTCTGTAAATGTGTGTAAGGACTTGATCACATACAAATACAAAAAAAAGTATTTTGTATTTTATGCTAAGGAATTTATACTTTATAGTCTACTGGATAAAGTACAAATTCCTTAGCATAAAATACAAAATACTTTTTTTGTATTTGTATGTGATCAAGTCCTTACACACATTTACAGAAAATGACCATCTAGTGCCCTGAATATCTTTATATCTCAATGTACAAACCATATGATTCAACCATATTAAACTTCTCTTTATGGTACACACACACACACAGACACACGCACACACACACACGTGGTCTTTCATACTCCCTTGCTGTTCACATTTGCCTGGAAAAATTCTCTGTATTGCCCAAGACTTGGTTAAAAAGTCATATACTTTGAGTTTTTTCTTGATTAACCTGTGCATTTAAACCTTACCCAGGAACTTCCCTGGTGGTCCAGTGGCTAAGACTCTGCAGTCCCAATGCAGGGAATCTGTATTCCAGGACCTTGGTTCAATCCTTTGTAGGGGAACTAAGATCCCACATGCTGCAAGTAAGACCAGCCTCAGTCAAAGAAATTAATAAATATTAAAAAATCTTTGTATCTTTATGGAACTTTGCAAGTGATTTTAGTAGCATTTATTGTATTATTATTACTTACATTGAGATGGTTATTTTTTTGTCTTCTTTACTAACCCTCCTAACTGGAGGTGGAAATTATACTTTATTCACACTGTAGTCTGGGGATTTTGCATAGGTTCTGGCATAATGCTGACACATACTAGAATGCCAATAAATATTTGATAGATAAAAGGTGAAGAAAGGAAAGAAAGAATGACTAAGGAATAAAAAATGAAAATTAAAAAGAAGAGTAAACTTGACCAAATATAGTATGATATTCAATGTAATCACATATCATACACATAATAAGAAAACACCTAAAAATGTTTCTTGTCACTAAAAATTGTAAGCTGCAAATTAATAAGCTATCTCTTAATATGACAATAAGAGTTCTGGCCATCATTATTACATCCAGTGCTCCCACAAATAATCATTATCATCATCAGGTGCTTTCACTGTGTCAGGCACTGCTTAATGCATATTGTACATATTTTTCAATTAATTCTCACAACAGCTCTACTATCTATCTGGTTCACATTTATGGATCACAAGACTCAGTACTGTGTCAATTTTTCCCAAATTGATCTATATATTTAACAATATCTCAACCAAGATACCAGAACACCAAACTGTTTTGTAGATGTTGACAAACTGATTCTTATGCTTATGTGAAAAAGCAAAAGATCCAGAATACTGAAGAAAAACAAAATGGGAAGATTTACTACTTGATTTCAAGCCTGCCTATAAAGCTACAGTCTTCCAGACACTGTAGTATTGGCCAAGGGGTAGAAATATAGATCAATGAAAAAGAATAGATATCATCAAAATAGATCTAAAAAGATATAGTCAACAGATCTTTGATAAAGTAGCAAAGAAAACTCAATGAAGAAATTAATCTTTTCAACAAATGGTGCTAGAACAATTGGAGGTCCATATACAAAAATAAGAACCTATAAATAGACTTTATAGCATGCACAAATATTCAACCAAAATGGATCTTAGACATAAAATACAAAACTATAAAACTTCTTAACTGAAGCATAAAGGAAAATCTATATGACCTTGGGTTTAGTGATGAGTTTTTACACAAAATGCAAAAGGACTATACATGAAAAAAATGATGTTGAATTTTATTGACATTAAATAACTTCCACTTTGTAGAAAATAGTGTCTTAAAAACAGAAAGATAAGGTATAGACTGGGAGAAAATATTTTAAAACACATGTCTATTAAAGGACTTGTATGCAAAATATACACACAACCCTTAGAACTCAAGAATAGGAAACCACTCTATTTAAAGAATGGACAATAGATCTCAACAGATACTTCACCAAAGAAGATATACAGATGGAAAATAAGCATTATGAAATATGCTCAGTATCATTTGTTACTAGGAAATTGAAAATTAAAACAAGCCTTGTGGCTCAGATAGTTAAGAAAGACTCAAGTTCAATTCCAGGGTTGGGAAGATCCCCTGGAGAAGGGAATGGCAACCCACTCCAGTATGCTCGTTTGGAGAATTCCGTGGACAGAGGAGCCTGGTGTGTTACATACAATCCATGGGATTGCAAAGAATCGGACATAACTGACTGACTAACATGCACGCACACACAACACATCTATTAAAACAGCTAAGATTCAAGCCACTGATAATGCAAGTTGCTGGCAAGTGCATGGAACAAGAAATATAATTCATCACTGATGGCAGTGCAAAATGGTACAGCCACTTTGGAAGACAGTTTGGCAATTTTTGGATCACTAAACATCGTCTTACCATACATTCCAACAATAACACTTTTGGGTATTTACCCAACTGATTAAAAAACACGTCCACCAAAAAAAAAAAAAAATTTTCATGCAAATATTTATACCAGCTTTATTCACAATTGACAAAAACTGTTAACAACGCAGATGTCCTTTAATAGGTGAATGGATAAACACACTGTATTCATCCATACATTGGAATATCTTACAGTGATAAAAAGAAATAAGCTTTGGAAAAATCAAATGCATATTACTAAGTAAAAAAGCCATTCTCAAGAAGCTACATACTACATGATTTCAATGATATGACATTCTGGAAAGGCCAAACTATAGAGATGCTAAAAATATAAATGATTTCCAAAGTTTTTGGGGGAGTTGGGGAGATGTTATTGAATAGGTAAAGCATAAGGTTTTTTAGTTAATGTGATAAATTTATTCTTTCTGATGCTGTAATTGTGGATATTGTGGATACCTTGCATTCACTATTCATTTATGAAAACTCATTGAGCTTTTTACAGCCCGAGTTAAACTGAACACATGGTAAAGAATCTGCCTGCTATGTGGGAGACCTGGGTTCGACCCCTGGGTTTTGAAGATCCCCTGGAGAAGAGAAAAGCTACCCACTCCAGTATTCTGGTCTGGAGAATTCCATGGACTGTATAGTCTATAGGGTTGCAAAGAGTAGGACACAACTGAGTGACTTTCACTTTCATTTTTAAAAATATCCATTTAGGAAGTTGGAGCATATCCCAGAATGGAGTGCAGAATGTGACAAATCAATCTAACATTATGATAAATGTATGAAACAATATCCCTGAAAGGTGTGGGAGAATAAGGTCCTAACTTAAGCAACTGTTGAAATGAGTAGAGTCTATAAAAATAAGTGTAAAATAAGCTGTAGCTGTAGATAAGCAATGTATTCTAGTTGATAAAATTTTCCCCTACTTGGTACAAGTGAACAATTCTAAAATCACTGTACCTAAATACTGGAATTGAGCAATTAAGTAAATGAATAGAAAGGGCCATGTTTCTCATTATTGGAGTGTGAATTTACAGAGAAGCAAGGAGAGGGAGGCTAGTATGATCCATGTGGTAGAGATTTTGACTGGGAGACATTAGTATGAACTTACCAGTCAACTTCCTAGAGATACAAATGATTACATATAGAAATATTTATGTATATAGATCTTCCTTGACTTATGATGGGATTATGTCCTGAAAAATTCACTATTAACTGAAAATATCATAAGTCAAAAATACATGCAAGACACCTAACCTCCCAAACATTATAGCTTACCTTAACCTTAAAGTTGCTCAGAACACTGAGCATAGAGTTGGTAAAAAATCACCTAACTGAATTTTATTTTATAAATGTTGAATATCTCATTTAATTGATTGAATACTGCATTGAATGTGAAAAAGAGAATGTTGTGTGGGTAGAGAAGTTTTGTAAGTGTATCAATTATTTACTCATGATCACATGACTGACTGGGAGCTGCAGCTATCCTAGCATCAGGAGAGAGTTTTGTACCACATACCGTTAGCCTGGGAAAAAATCTAAATTCAGAGTATGGTTTCCACTGAATGCATATATCTTTTGGGGATTCCCAGGTGGCGCTAGTGGTAAAGAACTCGCCTGCCAATGCAGGAGATAGGAAAGACATGCGTTCAATCCCTGAGTTGGGAAATCCCTTGGAGGAGGGCATGGCAATCCACTTCAGTATTGTTTCATGCCATTGTAAAGTTAAGAAATCATAAGTTGAAAAGTTGTAAGTCAAACTATGTTAAGTAACCATGTATATGCGTGAGTATATGCATAGTTTGTTGTTGTTTAGTTGCTAAGTCATGTCCACCTCATGGACTATAGCCTGCCAGGCTGCTCTGTCCATGGGATTTCCTAGGCAAGAATACTGGAATGGGTAGCTATTCCCTTCTCCAGGGGATCTTCCCAACCCAGGCACTGAGCCTAGGTCTCCCGCATTACAGGCAGATTCTTTACCATCTGAACCACCAGGAAAGCCCACTGTAAGTTTAGTGCTACTAATAAAAGAAATTTGGTGTGGAATATATGACATTCTATGAACTACTTCATAATAATTTTGTAAAGCTAAAACAATTCTAAAGATTTCTTAAATATATTTTAAAATAAAATAAATCCGAGACTCAGAAAGGTTAAGTAACTTTCCAAATCAATCTATTCAGGAATATCTCTTGCTAAATTGTACTAAAAGATGTCTTTTCTTTACTGATGTCCTACTTTTCCCCCTTTTCTCCCTGTTTTTCTCTGCTGTGCTCCTCAGATCTCCATACCTCTGTCTTTTTTTCCTTTTTTTTTTTTTTGTCTTCAGAAAACAAAAAGATCTGAAACCAATCTGCAATAAGTATATTAAAGTTTTATGTTTTATTGCCATTGGGGCTTCCCTGGTGGCTCAACCGTAAAGAACCAGCCAGCGATGCATAAGAGAGAAGAGACACAGGTTCAGTTCCTGAGTCATCAAGATCCCCTGGAGGATGGCATGGCAGCCCACTCCAGTATTCTAGCTTGGAGAATCCCAAGGACAGAGGAGCCTGGAGGGCTATCGTCCATGTGGTCGCAAAGGGTCAGACATGACTGATGAGACAGCACAGCATAGCACATTATTGCCATTACCACCACAAATGTTCAAACTAGAAAACATCTTACAAAAGGAGAGGGGAAAACATACATGATTATTAAATGATAATGGCCCTTAATATATGTAAAACAAGATTTATGTTACAAAAATATGTCATACATATACATATCACAACATTTTTGACATTCTGTTAAGCTTTTTAAAAATTGTAGTCACAGATGTCTAAGTTAAATAAAAACATGTGCTGTGTTAACACAATTAATTTTGTTGATGGCATTTCTATGCTTTATTATAAATCATACACAATGTGACATGTCTGTGGCATGTAAGGGGCCATAAAACCAAAAGTTCTAGAGTCCACCCCTAACAGCTGTCTTGAACCAATGGGAAGCATAAGTGGACTTGTATTTCCCACACATTTGTGCAAGTCACTCTAGTTGTGTCTGACTTTTTGTGACCCCATGGACTGTAGCCTGCCAGGATTCTCTGTCCATGGAATTCTCCAGGCAAGAATATTAGAATGGGTTGCTATGCCCTCCCCAAGGGATCTTCATAACTCAGGGTTTGAACCCCAATCGCTTCCATCTCCTGCATTGGCAGGCAGGTTCTTTATGATTAGCACTACCTGGGAAGCCCCTTCCCACACCCTGGGGCAGCACTATTGTTTTCTAACTATTGAGAGTTCATAGTTTCTAACTATGCTTCTGATCAATGTTTTTACAATGCTCTAGAAGATAGATTTACTTTAATATTTTAAGAAACAATAAGCTTATTAGAAAATTTCTCATTTGGACAGCATTCTCAAATCCCCTTTAAAGCTGAGATAATGCTCAAGTGTAGTGTAGTATGGACAGGGAGGCCTGGAGTGCTGCAGTCCATGGTGTCGCAAAGAGTCAGACATGACTGAGCTACTGAACTGTAGTGTAGTAGCTCTTACAAAGCCATAGAGTAAAATGTGACCTCTTCCTTACATGCAGAATGGTAGCAAAGAGCAATGTTGGGGAAAATAAAATGAGAAATTAATAATTTCTAAATTCAAATGTAGTTATCAACAAGTAACATTAAATTCCCAATTTTCTTAGCATTAACATATTAAAAGAGGAATATACATTAAACATTTTAAAATAATATCAGGAGTATAATTAGACTTATTTTTCATTGACAAGGATTTTTCACTTTCCAAAAAATTCCAAGCAAAGTACTAAGCTTTAGTAAAGTTGCTCAGTCATGTCCGACTCTTTGTGACCCCATGGACTGTAGCCTACCAGGCTCCTCTGTCCATGGAATTTTCCAGGCAATAGTAATGGAGTGAATTGCCATTTCCTTATCCAGAGGATCTTCCTGACCCAGGGATCAAACCCGGGTCTCCCGCATTGTAGACAGACACTTTACCGTCTGAGCCACCAGAGAAGTCCCTATAAAAAATAAGTGCTAATAAATTCAAATATTGTTATTTCAGGTAAATGATTCCATAGTCCACATACTTTATTTTTAAATGTTGTAATTTACATGGAATATATATTATACACTCTATTATACCATAAAAAGCCATATTTGCTATACTCTTGATATGTTTGGAAAAGGTTTGAATTTATAGTATACAGTGACTCCAGGAGCATACATTATCCTACAGTAGCAGGAAAATCTTCAAAAAGATAACACTTTCAGTTTGTTCAATCTCTTTTGCCAGTCTTTTGAGAGTAATGGTGTTATTTTGCCTTTGAATTTTATGGTTGGCAGTGTGCAAAAAGTGCCTCATTATTTCAAGTGAGGAAAGAAGTAATGCTTCAACAAGCAAAATGACATAAGTATATCTACAATTATTGCTCTTGAAGGAAATTAAAGAGATTGCATTTTTACATCAAAAGGTAGTTTAAGCTGCATGATAGTCTGTACCAAAGAAATCAAGTTATAAGTATCCTATGCAAATCTTATCTTCACAAGAAATAACTGAAGCCACATATACATAGACCACTCATCACCACATGGGCTCAGGGGAACCAAAACCTAATCTAATACCGTGAGAAAATAAAGTGCTCTAGAACTGAGATACATCTAAATTAATCTAATATTCACATTTATTTGTGAAGTAGAGTTTGTGAGTAATTAATATAACCAAACAACTCAGACTAATTTTAATGTTTAAAGTGATATCTACATCAAAAATTTGATGTGAAATATATTATCAGAACAACTTCTCAATTATTTAAAACCCTCATCAGTGTGATTCAGAAAGTTACTGGTACTACAACAGTTTATTTGCTTACTATTAGGACTGGTTTTCTATTAAATCATTGCTTAACTAGATGTAAAAAAAAGTAGATTCAAGCATGTTTTAAATATTTGAATAAAAGTTTATAATAGTTTTATTAAAGAGAAGAACAGGATGTTTTTGAGGTTGACATGTGTGTAGTAACTATGCTTTTTAAAAGAAAAAAAATAAATAAACAACCCCCCCAAAAGAAGAAAAAAACAAACAAGTCCCACCTGGAGTCCATTACCCAGAGATAGAACACTAGAGAGATCATTGTCCTAGATGGTACACTTCTTTTAACAATATATTTTTAATAAATAAAAATTTAAAAATTAGGAAAGTCTTTGACTATGCAAAAATTTGAGTATATGCCCTAAGGCTCTTACACATAGGAGGTGGACAGTACCATTTTCTATACACTGATTAATCATCTATAAGATCTTTAGCAAGGCTTTCACTTGCTGAATTCCCTAATAATGAAGCCATTTTCTAGGTGAAAATAGCATTTAAAATGTCACCAATGATTTCAAGTATCATAACTTTCCCATCTACACTCCCAGGTACTGGCTGATTTAACTGCAGAAGATGTTGTGGAATTCATGGTTTCAAGATATAAAGACATTTGCTGAGAAGTTATGGAAATCAGTCAAATCCATTATTACATTTCTGTTTCAAAACTAGTGCCCACCTTAGGCATTAATTTCCTTTTACCTGTACTTAAGTTAAACATTACACTGATAAAATCTGGTTTCTTATTTCACTAACTTACCTGTCTTCAGGGTGATATAATTTATACGTCTGTGCTACTTATCTTCATACTCTCAAATAATTAGAGAGGACCAGGTTTTGAAATCCCTTATCTGCCTAGGTTCTTCAATAAAGGAAAATTTCATTAATATGGTACTTGAAAAAGATGCAGCAAAGGTGTTCCTAGCACCAGTGAAGAAATTATTCCAAGTGTCATGATTGTTCACTTCCACTGCTGAAATTCCTGTCATATTATAAGTACCCAGCCCAGACAAGCTAAAATGGAAAAATATATTAGGTATATTATATATCGAGGAAGAAGCATTGAGGAAAAGGTAATAATCTAGTTTTGGAAACAGAAAGGCACTTTCTGTTTTCTCCTCTTAATCTTGCATTCCCCTGCTATTCTTGTAAATGTTTCTAAGACATTTACAATAATATCATAGTGCAGAAAGGCATCCCTTCTTACATGCTAAATAAAGAACCAATGAAATAGATACCAATATCTGAAACCTTGGTAGAGAATTGATACAGAATGCAAGTGTGTAGACAATTGGAATTATTTTCAGTTCAGTTCAATTCAGTTGAGTTGTTCAGTCATGTCTGACTCTTTGTGACCCCATGTACTGAAGCATGCCAGGCATCCCTGTCCATCATCAACTCCCAGAGCTTGCTCAAACTCATGTCCATTGAGTCGGTGATGCCATCCGACCATCTCATCCTCTGTTGTCCCCTTCTCCTCCTGCTTTCAACCTTTCCCAGCATCAGGGTCTTTTCCAGTGAGTCAGTTCTTCGCATCAAGTGGCCATAGTATTGGAGTTTCAGCTTCAGCATCAGTCCTTCCAATGAATATTCAGGACTGGTTTCCTTCAGGATGAACTGGTTTGATCTCCTTCCAGTCCAAGGGACTCTCAAGAGTCTTCTCCAACTCCACAGTTCAAAAGCATCAATTTTGGGTGCTCAGCTTTCTTTACAGTCCAACTCTCACATCCATACGTGACTATTGGAAAAACCATAGCTTTGACTAGATGGACCTTTGTTGGCAAAGTTAAGTC
Organism: Tragelaphus eurycerus; assembly: GCA_935064755.1. Taxonomy (NCBI): domain Eukaryota; kingdom Metazoa; phylum Chordata; class Mammalia; order Artiodactyla; family Bovidae; genus Tragelaphus; species Tragelaphus eurycerus. Next base: position 229,107 of record CAKXYN010000234.1, read on the forward strand.
TCTGCTTTTTACTAGGCTGTCTAAGTTTGTCATAGCTTTTCTTTCCAGGAGCAAGCTTCTTTTAATTTCATGACTGCAATCACCATCTGCAGTGATTTGGGAGCCCAAGAAAATAAAGTCTGTCTCTGTCTCCATTGTTTACCCTTCTATTTCCCATGAAGTGATGGGACCAGATGCCATGATCTTCGTTTTCTGAATGTTGACTTTTAAGCCAGCTTTTTCACCCTCTTCTTTCACTTTCATCAAGAAGTTCTTAAGTTCCTCTTTGCTTTCTGCCATAAGGGTGGTGTCATCTGCATATCTGGGGTTAATTGATATTTCTTCTGGCAATCTTGATTCCAGCTTGTGCTTCATGCAGCCCGGCATTTGGCTTTATGTACTCTGCATATAAGTTAAATAAGCAGGGTGACAATATACAGCCTTGATATACTCATTTCCCAATTTGGAACCAGTCTGCTGTTCCATGTCCAGTTCTAACTGTTGCTTCTTGATCTGCAAAGAGATTTCTCAGGAGGCAGGTATTCCCATTTCTTAACTGTTTTACTATAAATAAATATTACTCACACATCTTTCTTTGGCTGATTCTCTTGCCTGGGATATGTCATGAAAGTCATTGAAATCTCAGAATATTTTCTAGACATATTAAAAATTCAATATAAGAGATACTCAATAATCATCCAGATTTTTTTTAGGAGAAATAACGTCAGTGTTTTGTTTGTTTTTTACCATTTGGCTTTTTATCCACACTGTTCTTCATCACTGACTCCTCTATTCTCTGTCATTCAGATGTGCCCCTCTTATTATATGCATTTACTCATTATTTCTATTGAACTTTTTCTAATGAGTTTCTGCTCTAATAATCTGTTTTTACATTTGATATTACTAATCTGCTGGAGTCCAGCTCCAGTAGCCAAGGAAGCCTGAAGGGATGAGCGGGGTCGGCGGAGAATGATGTAGCCTCTGATTCGAGGTACGGGACTACATGTTTATTCCAAGCTTCAGGTTCTCTTTTATACTTTTTCAAAGGCATTAGGTCGGAGGTTTGACATTTTCAGTTCCTCCTCACCCAGATTATTGTCTCATTGTTGCCCTTCAAACAGAGTTCCTGCTTCAGCGATTCTCTCAGAATCGTGTTTACTTGTGATTACATTGTAACTCATGCTTATGTCTGGGCTGCATACAACATTCCTCAGTTTATTTCTTATCTTTCTAAATCTTGCTTGTCTCTAGTATCTTAAGCTCACTATCTTTTAAAAAGGCTTCCAGCTATTCTTAACTATTTCCAAACCCTAAGCTCAGCAAACTTCCTTTGCCATAAACATTTCCCTCACAAACAGGTCTCAGATAATAATCCTTCCTATGGCCTCAAGCTGCGACCTACGTGCTCATCCTGGGACATTCTTTGTAAAAATCCTTGAACAAATGTCAATGGTTGCTTTATAGATTATTTTCTGGGCACAACTGCAGAAGGCTTTGTGCTTTCTCATGCTTCTCTCAAGAACAATAAACACCTTAACATTCTTTCCAGCCAACTCAACCGAAGAAAGGAAAGAGCAAGTCAGAATCACAAAACTTAACTCCTTCATCCTGGGACCACACCTGCATGATGAGGAGAGGGGGTTGGGGCCGTGCTTCCATTTTGTGAGTAATGCCTAACGCAGCTCCCGACACTAATCCATAATGTATTCTTTGATATTCTTAAAATCAGTATTCAAAATTAATTCACCTTGGAGAATTTCAATAATTCACCTTCCTACTACTACTTCTTTTATTATTTTAGTCTCTCTTCACTACTGTGATATGCAGGGAATGTTGATGTCTGCTCTTTTTTCACCTTTATTTTTTGATTCAGTTTTAAAGGATTCTCTTAAATTAATTGGCTTAGATCCAGTTGTAGTAAATTTGGTGGCAAAATCACAATTTCTTATTTACCATAGGGATACATTTTTATTCTGCTCATTCTCAGCCTGTGCCAGGACCTCTTCAAAAAAAGAGAACTGGAATTGAGCATTCTTTGCCGTATATTTCTCTTCATATACATTGCAAAGACAGTATATGGTAAATTTCTTGATAAATGTTTGCTGGGTTTTATGGAGGTCAAGTTGCCTAATTACTGGAGCATATTTTTGTGGTACTTGAAGGTGAGCAAGCAGGAAAATTATTTTCATTCCTACTCAATTCACTAATCTATATTTTTCCTGTCATGTAAGTTCCAACTCCCTTCAAGACATAATTGCACATAGTACAAGGGCCAGAAAATAAGTGATATGAATCAGGTTACATAAACAAACACAATGCCTACCAACCCATGATAGACTGAAGGAAGAAATGAGAAATTTTCGTCAAGAGGCAGTTGGAACTAGGCTTGAGGTAAACAGACAAACAAACAACATGTCAGCCATGATAAAGAGTATAAATTTGAACAGATGTCACTTCTAGAGCAGCAGCAGGCAGATTAAACAAAATTGGCTTTGGATGAAATCCAAGATAAAGGAAGAAAATATGAAGCCTGTAGGAGCACAATGTCCAGCAGCTCTTCCATAGTGATCATACCTCAGCAGGGTAGAAAGAAATAAACACCTGTTGGTTAAAAAGAAGAAGAAAATCAACAAAACCCATGCTGATTGAATGAACTAAAAGTGTGGTTTTTGAAAGATGCTGGATCAGGTAGAGTCTAAAATCAATAGTCTAAGTAAATAGAAAGATGTAGATGAGATGTTCATTTATCAATCTCCTCCATATATTATGAAATTGATTCTATTAATATACATGCTATTATTATCTCATTAACCAGATGATGTTTTGGGAAAGTCTAGTAAATATTTATACATCTCAGAAGTAAACCTAGAGATTTAGATTAGTTTAATAACCATTTATGTTATTTTGTCCACTCTGGTTTTGGTTCTGGAGGTAACCCTGAAGCAAAATGACTGTGTATGTATATAACCCTAAGCAAGGTTATAAATCACAATATGCTTTATAGGTTCAAGTACATTATTTTTCAAGCCTCATCTTTTTGTACTCTTCCCTCTCAGACTATGGAAGTCTCCTGAACACACTAGATATAGATGTAGATGTGTGTGTGTTATCAGTTGTGTCTGACTCTTTGCAACCCCATGGACTGTAGCCCACTGTATATGGGATTTCCCAGGCAAGAATACTGGAGTGGGTTGCTGTTTCCTACTCCAGGGAATCTTTTCAACTCAGGGATCAAACCCACAACTGTTGTGTCTCCTGCACTGGCAGGTGGATTCTTTACCATTAGCAACGCCTGGGAAGTTGAACACACTCTATTCTCCCATATTCAGGTTTCCTATGTAAACTGAGTTGCCCATTTTTGGCTAAATTTTCTAACTTGTAAAATATGTATACCATGCCTGACTGAAGGAGTTTTGCAGGGGTTGATTGTAATAGCATAAGTTAAAACACTTAGTAAACTATAAAGTAGCAACACAGATAGTAATTATTTTTCTAAGTGCAAACATGGGAAACATCAGGATTTCAAATACCTAGTATGTGTACTATCAGCAAGACCATAAGCAGTTACTTTCTTTGAGCAATTAAAATGTGCCAAGGATTTTGCTAAATACTTTGCATACATTATCTAATTTAATTTTTACAACAGCTCAGTGAGGTAGGTATTCATACTATATCATTTTACAAACAAGAATACTGACATTCTAAATGGTTAAGTAGGTAAATAACAAGAGTTGGATGTGTTTAAGGCTTGTCTGAATCCAAAGGTCATGCCACCCACCATTATCTCCAAGCAAATGGTTGATACCAAGATATAATGTAAGCAGCTCCTTGCAGGAAACTGTCCTCAGCAGGAAAACCTGTTTTTGTTTCTCTTGTCACTTTACCAAGCTCTATTGTAACTAACTTTAAACCTTAACCTTAAACTCCATGCTCTACTCATCTGTGGCCCCAGAACAACTTTCAAGTCTTTTGATCACACAGTACCTTGCAAACCTATTTGTTCTTTCCATAGATCAAAGAAGTAAAGAATAAGTAATTAAAAGATGACCAGATCTCTTCCCTAGCTTCCCCTTCAGTAATCTTGAGACCAACCTGTGCAAACAAACTTTGTGAACAAGATAGCATCTGAAGAAAGATCATAAGATGTCAAGAAGTCAATGAATCTGCATGCAGTGGAGGATGGTGATCACCCAGATCGCCTATCTCAATGAATAACTGAGATTATTTCCTTTTTTCCCTCTTAAAAGCTTTCACTGTGAAGCAGAGTCTTTGGAGTTGGTTTACCCGAGGTGTGTGGGGGGAGACGGGTCCATTTTCTCCCCAGATTGTTCCTGTTCTGATTAAAAGCAACTTTCTTTCTACCAACAGCTGCCTCTCTGACATTGATTTTCAACAGCAAGCAACCAGACCTCAGTTTGGTATCAATAAGGCACTGTCCCTCTTCCTCATACTACCAGTGGTGTTAAGAAAACTACAGGGCAACACAATTGAAATTTTTACTCTAGCCCTTGTGTGATATATCAAAATAAGCAAATTATTTAATGTTCTTCTATTTTCTTATAAAAAATGGTTAGCAACTTTTGAAACTCTTTACTATTGATGTTTCAAGTATCTAAATACTTGCTCTTTCTTATCCAGTGGTGCATATCATCATTGCCTGGATTATATTTTAAAAACGCTCATACTTGGGAATCACCATCGAAAGCTCTGACTTGGTATTCTTGGTTGAGAACTACTGTCCTATCAGTACCATATACACTAAGCAAACTAAGCCCAAAAAGCAGCAATGTTGAAATGGTTTCTGAAAGTAAGCCAATAAGTGAATAGAATAAAATAAGTATGATCTTCTATAATTGAAGGATGTTACATCAAAATTTTAGGCTTTTTGAGGGGGAATATGTGACTACCTTTTTTTATTTGGAGAAGATAGAGTATAAGATGAGTTAATGGCTGTGGAGAAGAGAGAGAAGATTTTGGCTAGAAGTAAATAAAAGATATGGGGCTTCTCTGGCGGTTCAGCAGTAAAGAATCTGCCTGCCAATGCAGGAGACAAGGGTTTGATGCCTGGATTGGGAAGATCCCCTGGAAAAAGAAAGGACAACCCACTCCAGTGTTCTTGCTTGGTGAATCCCATGGACAGAGGAGCCTGGTGGGCTACAGTCCATTTAGTCGCAAAGAGTCAGACACAACTGATCACACACACATCTATATCTACATCTAGTGTGTTCAGGAGACTTCCGTAGACTGAGAGGGAAGAGTATAAAAAGACAAGGCTTCAAAAGTTATACACTTGAACCTATAAATCATATTGTGATTTATAACCTTTCTTAGGATTAATATACATACACAATCATTTTGCTTCAGAGTCGCCCTCAGAACCAAAACTATGGCGTTGCAAAAAAGACCAACACGACTTAGTGACTAAATACAAGACACACAAATGAAAGATAGATATGCAGAGGGTCTCTTTGTAATGGAATGGACAAGCATGCTTATAGGCTAAAAATAAGGTGATAGAGTGAGAGGCTAAAGAAAAGGTTAGGAATAGTTCAAAGACAAATACAGTGATCAAAAACAAGGAAAAAGGAGAGATTAAATGTCATCAGCTCATTATGGTACTAATCAATAAAATTCCTTTCAATTTTCAACTATTTGGGTATAACAATGAATATGGCAGAACTTTCAATTAATCCAGGGCTGGAGATTTTGAAGGACAGGTGCAAAAGCAGGACAAGGGGCCAAGAGAATTAAAGGTGATAGTAAGAAAATGAAATGGTAAGTCTTGGAGGAATGTATTGGGTGGAAAAGGAAATAAATTAATGAGAGCTTAATAAACTGAGAAAATGAAGTACTAAGGGACTGGCATATTCGATGAGATCATAGAGCCGATGTAGCTGGGAGAAGAGAGAGAATGAGAATTAAAAGAAGTCATTATAAAATAGGTTATTTTAATTTGCTATTCCACAAATGGAAGAGTTATTAGTGATGGCAAAATTCACAATGAGGGAGTGAGTGGTTGAAGTAGCATGAAAAAAAAAAAAATGTAGTTACTTACTGCACATACACACATAGAATTCACCATGCATGACAGCAGGAATAGTGATATAGAAGAAAATTGTGAGTAGGTACCAATACCTTATGTGAACATTAAATAATGACTAGAAGGTTGTTTTTTTTTAAGTCACAGATAAGGAAGAATAAAAAAAGATACACATCTAGATGGCAGAGACATCAAAATGATGGGAACAGAGAAGTTATAATTTAAATAGAATACTGGTAATAAAAAGTATGTAGTTCCCACCTCACTAATTTGGGGTAGGTGTACCAAGCAGGTTTTACAGGTACATTAATTAAGGTTTTTGACTGCAACATAAACTTCAAAAGTAAAAGAACTGAAGAAACTTTGGAGATTTGGGGAGTAGTATATAAGGAGCAGCCTCATCAAGATATTATTGTTTAGATGAATGAACACTAGCCACTTTTGGCTTTTGTGTTACTTCACTCTGAATATTCAAATCCAGGAACAAAGGATCTTATTGGCCTAATTTGTGTCATATACATGAGGTTGTTATCTGAGGATGACCCTGTCCTTTTGTGATGCATCTATGTTTGATTGGGGCTTCCCAGGTGGCTCAGTGGCAAAGAATCTGCCTGGCAATCCAGGAGACACAGTTCAGTCCCTGGGTCTGGAAGATTCCCTGGAGGAGGAAATGGCAACCCACTCCTGCATCCTTACCTGGGAAATCCAATGGACAGAGGAACCTGGTGGGCTACAGTCCATGGGATGGAAAAGAGTCAGACACAACTTAGCAACTGAACACACACACATGCATTCATGTTTGTTTGAAACTCTATTCCACATAGAGTGATGAATTTTGCATTCTTACAAATATCTTTGTTATGATGCAGTCTTGGTCATTTTTTACTCATTTTTTGTTTTTGTTGAGTATTTAAATTCTACTTAAATGGATTCTTGTAGCTGTTTTCTTTTTTCCACTTTGCATAAACCCAACTGTGAAACAGTCTTCTCTTCTTGATTTTTTGTATTTAACCATAGTCATTGTATATGTGTGTGTGTGTGTGTGTGTGTGTGCATGCGTGTTAGTCTCTCAGTCGTGTCCAACTCTTTGCAACACCATGGAGTATAGCCCACCAGGCTCCTCTGTCCATGGGATTTCCCAGGCAAGAATACTGGAGTAGGTTGCCATTTCCTTCTCCAGGGGATCTTCCCGACTCAGGGATTGAACCTGGGTCTCCTGCATTGCCACCAGATTCTTTACCGTCTGAGCCACCAGAGATTGTATGTAGTAGTAGTATTATAGAACAGAAGGTTTAAGGGTAACAGGGGACAGGAGCGGGGTATGTAGGTGATCATTACACATCAGCAACAAGCGAAAGAAAATCTGAAAATGAATAATATGTACTTTTTCTTAAAATTCTCTTTCTTTCTCCCTCTTTCTTTCTCTCTTCCTCTCTTTGTGCTCATTTCCTCCTTTCATCTAATCACTATCTCCTTCACCTCTGACTCCATCATTCAACTTCAATTTTATGCAGAGGAGTTGAGCTATCTTCCACGCAATCCAAGCCTGATTAGGGGTACAAGTAAAAACAGTTTAGCTAAAAACAAAAATGACCAAATCAGGCTGCTTTGCTCAACTAAGGAAGTTGAAGTCTATACATAATTTCTATTCACACTTTATATATAATCATATCTTTTTGTTTGCTGTTTAATAGTGTATTCTTTTCAACTGCTTGAGAGCTCTTTCCCTACTCTGAGATTAAAAGATGGTCTTCCTCTTTTCATCTTTCAATTTAGGGCTTTAATACTTGTGCTTATGTTTGGATATAGTATAAATAGCTTTAATTTTTTTCCTTCAAATAGCAAGCCAATTTTTCTTTTTTTGGAATAGCACTGCCTTTATTTATTTATTTATTTATTTATTTTTTGCAAGGGTAAATGGACGAAGGAAAGGATCAATGAGGGTGGGAGGGAAATGGGAAGAAAGGAGGGGAGTGATGGTGGGGAGGAGTATATGTAATTTCTTAACCAATGGCTTTCTGTTTTTAATCACAAAGAACACTTAAAAAAAATCATAGTGAATTCATCTTATATTAGGAGGTTTGTTCTCAAAATGAAAAGTTCAGGAAACAAAAAGTCCAGTTTGGGTGTCCTCATCTTTAGGCACATCTTGGTGTTTTGTATTGGTAAGTCTATCTTTACCACAATATATTATTTAGGACAGGATCACATTTGTCACCTCTTCCTCCCTACTACCCAAAGTGGTACCAAACCCACAAAATAGTCAATAAACCTCCACAGAGTGAACAAATAAGTCTTTTTTTTTTTTTTTTAAACTCTCCTGAGTGAACTGAATTTTTTGAGGCTCATAAGTAAATATGTTTTCCTCTTTACTTTGTCTATTACAGCCAGATTATATGAGTGGGGTATTAAAGTCTCCCACTATTATTGTATTGCTCTAGAGAATGTCCTTTAGTTTTTGTTGGAGAAATGGTTTAGTGATGCAAAATTCTCTCAACTTTTGCTTATCTGTGAAGCTTTTGTTTTCTCCTTCATATTTGAATGAGATCCTTGCTGGATACAATAATCTAGGCTGTAAGTTATTTTCCTTCATCACTTTAATTATGTCTTGCCATTCCCTCCTGGCTTGGAGAGTTTCTATTGAAAGATCAGCTGTTATCCTTATGGGAATTCCCTTGTGAGTTATTTGATGTTTTTTCCCTTGCTGCTTTTAATATTTGTTCTTTATATTTAATCTTTGTTAATTTGATTAATATGTGTCTTGGGGTGTTTCGCCTTGGGTTTATCCTGTTAGGGACTCTCTGGATTTCTTGAACTTGAGTGGTTATTTCCTTCTCCATTTTAGGGAAGTTTTCAACTATTATCTCCTCAAGTATTTCCTCATGATCTTTCTTTTTATCTTCTTCTTCTGGAACTCCTATGATTCGAATGTTGTAGCGTTTGATGTTATCCTGGAGGTTTCTGAAATTGTCCTCATTTCTTTTGATACGTTTTTCTTTTTTCTCGTCTGATTCATTTATTTCTAGGATTCTATCTTCTAGTTCACTAATCCTATCTTCTGCCTCTGTTATTCTACTATTTGTTGCCTGCAGGGTGTTTTGGATCTCATTTATTGCATTATTCATTATGTGTTGACTCTTTTTTTATTTCTTCTAGGTCCTTGTTAAACCTTTCTTGCATCTTCTCCATCCTTGTCTCCAGACTCTTTAACTGTGATTCTATTTTGATTTCGAGATTTTGAATTAATTTCGCTATCATTATTCGGAATTCTTTATCAGGTAGATTCCCTATCTTTTCCTCTTTGGTTTGGTTTGGTGGGCATCTATCCTGTTCCTTTAGCTGCTGGGTATTCTTTTGTCTCTTCATTTTGTTAAAATTGCCAAATTTAGAGTGTCCTTACTATATTCTGGTAGTTTGTTGAATTCTCTTTATTGAGACGATTTACAGGTCTTTTCAATATCTGATCTCTGCCTTGTTACAGAGGGGGCGGAGATGAACACCCAAATCTAAACCGGCCAGGTTCAGGCACTCAGATAATCCTCAGAAGCACAGACTTGATTGAGTCTGCGTTTTATGCCCTTCCCAGATCCGAGTAGCGCAGGTGATGAAATGTTCAGCGAGCGCAGGTGCTGCGACTTATCGCCTCTCCGCCGCTCAGTTTTCTGGGTATACAAACAGCGCACTTTCTCAGGCAGATGTTGACCATCCAGAGCCCCAAGAAGCGTGAGTCAGCACAGAAACCTACTCACAGTTCCTTTAGACAGTGTCTCTCCAGGGCTATAATTGCCCGCCTCCGGCCCTGGCTGCCTGTCACGGGAGTGGGACGGCCTGCAGCCGGCCAACTCTGTGCAGCCCTTTGTTCCGTAGGTAGTCCTGGTGGTGTCCTAAGTTAGGGCTGGCTTTTGATGTAGTAGACAACCGACAGTCTGATTATTTCGCTCAGATAGCACCCGAGATAGCCAGGCCAAATCCTTTCTCAAAGCAATGCAGGCCTCGCCGCTCCTCTTAGCCCAGCCCCACTTGCCAATAGCAAATGCTGGTGTCCGCGCCAGTTCTCCACAAAAGGAGTTACTGCAGGGCTCGTTTTCTCGTTTTGAAGACAATGAGCTGTCTTTCTAAGTGCCTGATGTCCTCTGCCGGCATTCAGGAGTTGTTTTATCGAGTTTATTCAGCATTCAAATGTTCTTTTAATGGATTTGTGGAGGAGAAAGTATTCTCCCCGTCTTACTCGTCCGCCATCTTAGCTCCTCCCCACCAATTTTTCTAAAACCATTTATGAAGCAATGTATTTACTACAAATTTGTAGTACCACATCAAATGCATTATCCTGAACTTCCTTTCTTTGTCTTTGAGTTACAGTAGCTTTTTCTGTACACTTGTAATGAATTATAATCCTCAGAGACCAAGGCCATGGGAAAAAGTTTTGTCTCTTAGATTTGTATCTGAATCCCAAGGTAATTTCAAAAGTTTAGGTTGACTTGCTCCCATTTGGGAAGGAGCCCTAGAGCTGAATGAGGGAAGTACTTTTGCTGTCAGTGAAATGTTGACATATAATGAGGGCTGATAATCAGGCTACTTGGTGAATGTATTCTTAATCTCATTCTGTGTTTGGGTTACGTGTGGTGCTTTTCTTAAGGTGTGGCTTGATCAAAAGCTGAAGAGGAGGCCAAGATCTGTTTCTACCTCCACTGCAGGAACTTGGCTTCTAAATAAGTGTTCTTTGGGAGTCAAGTTTTGATAACATGTCAGCTAAAGGTGGACTATGAAAGATATGTGTATAAGAATGTACAGCATATTTGATTTTGGTCATTTATTTTAGCTCTGTTGATTTTTTTTTCTTTACTGACAATTCTTGGGAAACAATAAGGAGGGTATCTCTGATATTTCTGCTGTTCTGTTTTTCTCAGAAGATGAAATTCACATTTAAGATCATATATAAAGAGTTTAGGGCTCCCTGAGTGGCTCAGACAGTAAATAATCTGCCTGCAATGCAGGAGAACTAGGTTCTATCCCTAGGTTGGGAAGATCCCCTGGAAAGGGAATGGCTACCTATTCCAGTATTCTTGCCTGGGAAATCCCATGGTCAGAGGAGCCTGGGAGGCTACAGTCCATGGGGCCACAAAGAATTGGATCTGACTGAGGGACTAACACTGTACATAAAGGCTTTAGAATAAAAACACACATTATGATAAAATTTTCCAAATACCCAGTGACCTGCTAATAGTAATGGAACCACTAATGAACAACAACAACAAAAATATAGGTTCTTGAGCCTCAGCCCTGAAGACTGAGATTTAATAGATTTAGTATGTAGCCTCAAAAAAATCACTAATTTTAAAAAAATCTCTATGAAAGTTCTCATATGTGCACAGATTTAAGAAACCCTGAATTACAGTAAACAAATACATCTCTAACATAAAAGATATAAAACTGCTGAATAAAACCAAATATTGCCATCTAACTAATGTTGTTAGGGGAAGCACATTGATTGAAACCGCCCACCCTGGCCAGGCACCGTAGTAACTATTTGCATGAGTCATTTTATAACAGGAGGTTCTGGTAAGGAACACGGAATTAATAAGCCTCCACCAACTGGAAGAGTTCGGGAAAGGTCAAAAGGAGACACCACATGTCTGACAACCTCCCAGAATCCTTCTCTCTGGCAACCATTTTGGCTGAACAAAGTGTGTGCCACCAGGAAGGACTCAGAATGATTGGCTAAAGACAACCTGGAAACTAATCCCATCACCATAAAACCCTAGACTGCGAGCCATGTGGCAGAGCAGTTCTCCTGGGTTCCCTTATCCTACTGCTCTCCACCCAGGTGCCCTTTCCCAATAAAATCTTGCTTTGTCAGCACATGTGTCTCCTCAGACAATTCATTTCCAAGTGTTAGACAAGAGCCCAGTTTTGGGCCCTGGAAGGGGTCCCCCTTCCTGCAACAATGTTAGTTTTTGCTATGTTTAGTTATACTTACTCATGCCTAATATACATTTAAGAAAACCTAAACTTCCAACGGAGAAGGCAATGGCACCCCACTCCAGTACTCTTGCCTGGAAAATTCCATGGATGGAGGACTCTGGTGGGCTGCAGTCCATGGGGTCGCTAAGAGTCGGACACAACTGAGTGACTTCACTTTCACTTTTCACTTTTGTGCATTGGAGAAGGAAAGGGCAACCCACTCCAGTGTTCTTGCCTGGAGAATCCCATGGACAGAGGACCCTGGTGGGCTGCCGTCTATGGGGTCGCACAGAGTCGGACACGACTGAAACGACTTAGCAGCAGCAGACTTCGGAAGCTGGAAAAAATACTGTGTGATGGCAACAGATATCTTTAATTTTCATTTATTAAATTTTAAATTTACCTTATCATTTAACTAATACATATGCATTTTTTGTATGGTCTTCATCAAATGATTCTGAGAATATTTCATGAAGTGTTGACTCAGTTTCATGGAGAGTGCAAAATTGAATGACAAGTTTTAATTTTTCACTGGTAATTAATACTAACTTTCCTAGTTAATCTAAAGCTCCATGTGGAAGATGCAAAAATAGCTTGCTTCATTTAACATGCATAACAGATGCCATTATATTTCTACACATTGAATAGTGTTTTCATATTGTTAAGAATTGAGTGTGGTATTTCAGTCTGAATTGTTGCAGATTTTTTTTTCAAGTCAATAATACAAGCCTACAAAATTAAAATGCACTACTTGTGTCAAACATAACAAAATCATTGTTTGTTTATTTTTTAAGGTGCTAATAAAAAAGATGAATGATACTGCTGGATAATGAAACAATCTGCCAGGAGGCAAGCCCAAGAATATAGAGTGGCACAATAGCAAAGAGAGCTCAGGAAAAAAAATTACTTTCCTCCCTGAATACATTCAACAAAATTCTTTTTACCACCCAGCTGACATTTGGGGATTAAAAGAGTTGGCTTTCCTTTTATGTATTGCTCAAATGTCTTGGAGATTATTTACCTCCAGACTGGAATCATTTGCATTTGAAGAGACTTTTGTCAAACAATCAATAAAGATATTTGACCTCCATAAAACTATTTCCTAAACAAAGACACCCACACTTAAACATATTACACACAGTAACACCTCATTAATGCATACCCTAGTAACTCAACGAGTCAGACAAGACTGCGACTTCACTTTCACTTTTCACTTTCATGCATTGGAGAAGGAAATGGCAACCCATTCCAGTGTTCTTGCCTGGAGAACCCCAGGAAGGGGGAGCCTGGTGGGCTGCTGTCTATGGGGTCACACAGAGTCAGACACGACTGAAGCGACTTAGCAGCAGCAGCAGCAGCAGCAGTAACTCAAATCGATGACAGTTTAAACCAGTTACCTTCTAAAGATAAAGAAGGGTGCTACCAAACAAACTGGTAGGTTATTAAACTTAATGGAGGAAAGAAGGGTAGCCAAAATTTGACTTTAACTGGGAAACCACTTCAAGCACTTTCAGTGGCACAGAATTACAAATATTTTTATATCAAAAAATCATTCTTTCCATTTATTAAATAGAGTCCCAAAGGAACCCTAGTAAGCTATACTTGATGAACTTAGTTATCTATGTTTGGTGAATCTGAATGCTTAGGAAATCAAATGATAATGATTTAAAAATATATAATGACAGTAATAACCATGTATTCTTAGATGCCAGGATATAACTTGTTGGCAAAAAGAATTTTCCTCTACCCTCAAAAGGTGCTTTCAGCTATTCTAATAATCAAATCAACATGAGACAGATTATCAGGAGAAAAACAAATTTAATTTCTTACATATGGAAAGCCCACATACTTGAGGAGTTCAAAAACAGAAAAGTAAAGAGAGGTTTATATGCCCTCCTGAGCTGAGGAATAGGAAAGGGACCCTGGGGCTTCAAAGGAAAGGAGGGCAATTCACAGGAGAGTAGAAAGAGCATATGTTTGGTAATTAGCTGTTTGCCTTGCCATACAAATGAGTCTCTCAGAAAAATATTATCTCTGATAATAACCCTCATCCTGGAAAGAACCCCTATTTAAATTATTCTAAGTAGTAAAGGGAGGAGCAAAAATGTCTCTCGAGACTGCAGAATCTCAAATGCCTTTAGCTCAAAATAATTCATGAGCCAAAGTGACACATCATAAGGAGGTCTGCCCTGATGTTCTTCAAGCTTTTTACACAGACTGGTGCATGTTATACTAAGTCCTTCACTGGTACATATTACTCTTTTATAGATAAAAAAATAAATTTCAAAGATTAACAGGACACACAACTTTCAGTGGCAATTAAGCTGGCTTGAAAGACTCTGATCTTGGGACTTCTCTGGTAGTCCAGTGGTTAAGAATCTACCTTGCAGTGTGGAGGAGACAGGTTCCATCCCCAGTTGGGGAACTGAGATTCCACGTGCAATAAACCCTGTGTGCCACAACTAGAGAGTCAATGCACTACAATGAAAGATCCTGAGTGCAACTCCAAGATCTGACACAAATAATAAATAAATAAATATTTTTTAAAGAAGACTTTGATCTAAAACAATAGTATTCAATGTTTGGTCCCTGATCCAGTATCATTAGCTATTGATCCAAATATTGGATCCCATTCTAAATCAGCTGAATCAGAAACTCTAAAGGTAGAGCCCAACCAACTGTTTTTTAAAAAGTCCTCCAAGGGACATTTCTGGTGGTCTAGTAGTTAAGACTCCATGTCTCCAGTGCAGGAAGCATGGATTCAATCCCTGGTTGGGGAAGTAAGATCCCATATGCGATACAGTGTGACCAAAAAAATAAAAATAAAAAAAAATCCTCCAGGTGATTCTTACACATGGCAAACTTTGAGAATAACTGACATAAATAGTAAATGTTATAGATCTATCCACAGAAATGGTATGGACCTAACAGAAGCAGAAGATATTAAGAAGAGATGGCAAGAATACACAGAAGAACTGTACAAAAAAGATCTTCATGACCCAGACAATCACAATGGTGTGATCACTGACCTAGAGCCAGACATCCTGGAATGTGAAGTCAAGTGAGCCTTAGAAAGCATCACTATGAACAAAACTAGTGGAGGTGATGGAATTCCAGTTGAGCTATTCCAAATCCTGGAAGATGATGCTGTGCTACACTCAATATGCCAGCAAATTTGGAAAACTCAGCAGTGGCTACAGGACTGGAAAAGGTCAGTTTTCATCTCAATCCCAAAGAAAGGCAATGCCAAAGAATGCTCAAACTACTGCACAATTGCACTCATCTCACACGCTAGTAAAGTAATGCTCAAAATTCTCCAAGCCAGGCTTCAGCAATATGTGAACCGTGAACTTCCTGATGTTCAAGCTGGTTTTAGAAAAGGCAGAGGAACCAGAGATCAAATTGCCAACATCCGCTGGATCATGGAAAAAGCAAGAGAGTTCCAGAAAAACATCTATTTCTGCTTTATTGACTATGCCAAAGCCTTTGACTGTGTAGATCACAATAAACTGTGGAAAATTCTGAAAGAGATGGGAATACCAGACCACCTGATCTGCCTCTTGAGAAATTTGTATGCAGGTCAGGAAGCAACAGTTAGAACTGGACATGGAACAACAGACTGGTTCCAAATAGGAAAAAGAGTATGTCAAGACTGTATATTGTCACCCTGTTTATTTAACTTCTATGGAGAGTACATCATGAGAAAAGCTGGGCTGGAAGAAACACAAGCTGGAATCAAGATTGCCGGGAGAAATATCAATAACCTCAGATATGCAGATGACACCACCCTTATAGCAGAAAGTGAAGAGGAACTAAAAAGCCTCTTGATGAAAGTGAAAGTGGAGAGTGAAAAAGTTGGCTTAAAGCTCAACATTCAGAAAACGAATATCTTGGCATCTGGTCCCATCACTTCATGGGAAATAGATGGGGAAACAGTGGAAACAGTGTCAGACTTTGTTTTTCTTGGCTCCAAAATCACTGCAGTTGGTGACTGTAGCCATGAAATTAAAAGACACTTACTCATGGAAGGAAAGTTACGACCAACCTAGATAGCATATTCAAAAGCAGCGACATTACTTTGCCAACAGTGGTTCGTCTAGTCAAGGCTATGGTTTTTCCTGTGGTTATGTATGGATGTGAGAGTTGGACTGTGAAGAAGGCTGAGTGCCAAAAAATTGGTGCTTTTGAGCTGTGGTGTTGTAGAAGACTCTTGAGAGTCCCTTGGACTGCAAGGAGATCCAACCAGTCCATTCTGAAGGAGATCAGCCCTGGGATTTCTTTGGAAGGAATGATGCTCAAGCTGAAACTCCAATCATTTGGCCAACTCAGGCGAAGAGTTGAATCATTGGAGAGGACTCTGATGCTGGGAAGGATTGGAGGCAAGAGGAGAAGGGGACGACAGAGGATGAGATTGCTGGATGGCATCACTGACTCGATGGACGTGAGTTTCAGTGAACTCCGGGAGTTGGTGATGGTCAGGGAGGCCTGGCGTGCTGCAATTCATAGGGTCGCAAAGAGTCGGACATGACCGAGCGACTGATCTGATCTGATCGGTTATATATGCTTTCACTATATAACATTGCTGTCTATATTAACGATTTGATTTATAAAATAAAATTCATATTTTACAGCAAGACAAGAAAAGTTTAAATATAAAAATTTTCTCTGCCCTTCGTCGTCCTCTCTCACCCTAACTCTGCCTTTTTTGTCTCCATGAGACATCTACCAAATATCCCATTTCAGTAGAAATACCTACTCAACCACTAAGAGGTATACTCTCTTAGCATCAATGAGACAACTCCTTAAAAGATAATGATTTTGGTCATGATGTATGATCTTTTAAATATGTTGTTGGATTCCATTTTCTAGAATTTTGTTAAGAATTTTTTGCATCTATGTTCATCAGTGATATTGGGTTGTAGTTTTCTTTCTTTTTTTTTTTTTTTTGTGGCATCTTTGTCTGGTTTGGGGATTAGGGTGATGGTGGCCTTATAGAATGACTTTGGAAGTTGACCATCCTTCTCAAATTTCTAGAATAGTTTGAGTAGGATAGGTGTTAGCTCTTCTCTAAATTTTTGGTAGAATTCAGCTGTGAAGCCATCTGGTCCTGGGCTTTGGTTTGTTGAAACATTTCTGATTACAGTTTCAATTTCTGTGCTTGTGATGGGTCCCTTAAGATTTTCTATTTCTTGGTGGTTCAGTTTTGGAAGGTTATACTTTTCTAAGAATTTGTCCATTTCTTCCAAGTTGTCCATTTTATTGGCATATAGTTTCTGATAGTAGGAGTCTTATGATCCATTGTATTTCTGTATTCTGTTGTGATTTCTACATTTTCATTTCTAATTTTGTTGATTTAATTCTACTACCTTTGTTTCTTGATGAGTCCAGCTTATGGTTTGTCTATTTTATTTATCTTCTCAAAGAACCAGCTTTTAGCTTTGTTGATTTTTGCTATTGTCTCCTTTGTTTCTTTTACATGTATTTCTGCCCTAATTTTTATGATTCCTCTCCTTCTACTAACTTTGGGGTTATTCATTTCTTCTTTGTCTAGTTGTTTCAGATGTAGAGTTAAGTTATTTATTTGATTTTTCTCTTGTTTCTTGAAGTAAGCTTGTATTGCTATGAATCTTCCACTTAGCACTGATTTTACTGAATTCCATAGGTTTTGGGTTGTTGTATTTTCACTGTCATTTGCAAATCAATCAATATGATACATCACAAAAACAAATTGAAAGATAAAAATCATATGATTATGTCAATAGATGTGAAGAAAGCCTTTGATAAAACTCAACATCCGTTTATGATAAAAGCCCTCCAGAAAAAAGGCATAGAAGGAACATATCTCAACATAATAAAAGCCATATATGACAAACACACAGCATATATTATCTTCAATGGTGAAAATTGAAAGCATTTCCCCTAAAGTCAGGAAAAAGACAAGGGTACCCACTCTCACCACTACTATTTAACATAGTTTTGGAAGTTTTAGCTGCAGCAATCAGAGAAGAAAAAGAAATAAAAGGAATCCAGATTGGAAAAGAAGAAGTCAAACTCTTTCTGTTTGCAGATGACATGATCCTCTACATAGAAAACCCTAAAGACACTACCAGATAATTACTAGAGCTAATTAATGAATATAGTAAATTTGCAGGATGGAAAACTAACATGCAGAAATCCCTTGCATTCCTATACACTAATAATGAGAAAACAGAAAGAGAAATTAAGGAAACAATTCCATTCACAATTGTAATGAAAAGAATAAAATAGTTAGGAATAAATCTACATAAAGAAACAAAAGACCCATATATAGAAAACTATAAAACACTGATTAAAGAAATCAAAGATGGCACAAATAGATGGAGATATATATACCATGTTCATGGATGAGAAGAATCAATACAGTAAAAATGAGTATACAACCCAAAGCAATCTATAGATTCAATGCAATCCCTATCAAGCTACCAATGGTATTCTTCAGAGAACTAGAACAAATAATTTCACAATTTTTATGGCAATACAAAAAAACCTTGAATAGCCAAAGCAATCTTGAGAAAGAAGAATGGAACTGGAGGAATCAACCTGCCTGACTTCAGACTATACTAAAGCCACAGTCATCAAGACAGTAAGGAACTGGCACAAAGAGAGAAACCTAGATGAGTAGAACAAACTAGAAAGCCCAGAGATAAATCCATGAACCTATGGACACCTTATCTTTGACAAAGGAGGCAAGAATATACAATGGAGAAAAGACAATCTCTTTAACAAGTGGTGCTGGGAAAACTGGTCAACCACGTGTAAAAGAATGAAACTAGAACACTTTCTAATACCATATACAAAAATAAACTCAAAATGGATTAAAGATCTAAATATAAGACCAGAAACCATAAAACTCCTAGAGGAAAACATAGGCAAAACACTCTCTGACATAAATCACAGCAGGATCCTCTATGACCCACCTCCCAGAGTAATGGAAATAAAAGCAAAAATAAACAAAAGGGGCCTAATTAAACTTATATGCTTTTGCACAATGAAGGAAACTATAAGTAAGGTGAAAAGAAAGGGAGCCTTCAGAATGGGAGAAAATAATAGCAAACGAGGCAACTGACAAAGATTAATCTAAAAAAATATACAAGCAGCTCATGCAGCTCAATTCTAGAAAAATAAATGACCCAACAAAAAACGGGCCAAAGAACTAAACAGACATTTCTCCAAAGAAGACATACAGATGGCTGACAAACACATGAAAAGATGTTCAACATCGCTCATTATCAGTTCAGTTCAGTACAGTTCAGTTGCTCAGTCATGTCCGACTCTGCAACCCCATGAATTGCAGCACGCCAGGCCTCCCTGTTCATCACCAACTCCCGGAGTTCACTCAGACTCACGTCCATCAAGTCAGTGATGCCATCCAGCCATCTCATCCTCTGTCGTCCCCTTCTCTTCCTGCCCCCAATCCCTCCGAGCATCAGAGTCTTTTCCAATGAGTCAACTCTTGTTATGAGGTGGCCAGAGTACTGGAGTTTCAGCTTGAGCATCAGTCTTTCCAATTAACACCCAGGACTGGTCTCATTTAGGATGGACTGGTTGGATTTCCTTGCAGTCCAAGGGACTCTCAAGAGTCTTCTCCAACACCACACTTCAAAAGCATCAATTCTTCGGTACTCTGCTTTCTTCACAGTCCAACTCTCACATCCATACATAACTATTGGAAAACCCATAGCCTTGACTAGATGAACCTTTGTTGGCAAAGTAATGTCTCTGCTTTTGAATATGCTATCTAGGTTGGTCATAACTTTCCTTCCAAGGAGTAAGCGTCTTTTAATTTCATGGCTGCAGTCACCATCCGTAGTGACTTTGGAGACCCCAAAATAAAGTCTGCCACTGTTTCCACTGTTTCCCCACCTATTTCCCATTAATTGATGGGATCAGATGCAATGATCTTAGTTTTTTGAATGCTGAGCTTTAATCCAGCTTTTTCACTCTCCTCTTTCCCTTTCATCAAGAGGCTTTTTAGTTCCTCTTCATTTTCTGCTATAAGGGTGGTGTCATCTGCATATCTGAGGTTATTGATATTTCTCCAGGCAATCTTGATTCCAGCTTGTGTTTCTTCCAGCCCAGCTTTTCTCATGATATACTCTCCATAGAAGTTAAATAAGTAGGGTGACAATATACAGTCCTGATGTATTCCTTTTCCTATTTGGAGCCATTCTGTTGTTCCATGTCCAGTTCGAACTGTTCCTTCCTGAACTGCATATAGATTTCTCAAGAGGCAGATCAGGTGGTCTGGTATTCCCATCTCTTTCAGAATTTTCCACAGTTTATTGTGATCCACACAGTCAAAGGCTTTGGCATAGTCAATAAAGCAGAAATAGATGTTTTTCTGGAACTCTCTTGCTTTTTCCATGATCCAGCAGATGTTGGCAATTTGATCTCTGGTTCCTCTGCCTTTTCTAAAACCAGCTTCAACATCAGAAATTTCACAGTTCACATATTGCTGAAGCCTGGCTTGGAAAATTTTGAGCATTACTTTACTAGCGTGTGAGATGAGTGCAATTGTGCGGTAGTTTGAGCATTCTTTGGCATTGCCTTTCTTTGGGATTGGGATGAAAACTGACCTTTTCCAATCTTGTGGCCACTGCTGAGTTTTCCAAATTTGCTGGCATATTGAGTGCAGTACTTTCACAGCATCATCTTTCAGGATTTGGAATAGCTCAACTGGAATTCCATCACCTCCACTTGCTTTGTCCGTAGTGATGCTTTCTAAGGCCCACTTGACTTCACATTCCAGTATGTCTGGCTCTAGGTCATGTCAGTGTATAGCAAAAACGACCACAGTATTGTAAAGTAATTAGCCTCCAATTAAAATAAATTAATTAATTTTTTAAAAAAACAATGATATTGAGAACCTCAACCTATAGCAGGGTGACGATGGATATTGGTTCTTGGCCAGAGGTTGAGTTCAGGCCATGGCAATGAGAACTCTGAATTCCAGCCTTTAGATCACCAGGGACCAGTGGCCAATGACAAGGTCCCAGCCCGTCAGCTTTGTAGAAATAAATTTTCACAAAAAAGATGAAAAGTAGTGAAACAAGTTAAGTGTTTATTAAGAGGAAAAAGAGTATGTGTGAACAGACACACAGGCAGACTCAGAGAGGGAGTCAAGCCCTCATGGTCATTTTAATCCCTTATATGGGGCATTTCTTCTCGGTTCCCTCTGGCCAGTCATATTGCTTTGCCTGGCTCTGAGTCTGTATTTGGTTTATCTCAGGGTTCTCCCATGTCTACCATGTGCATCTCTTAGCCAAGATGGATTCTAGTGAAGAGGCCTATGAGTAGATTTATATCACTCCCCCTTCCCCCTCCTTTTTTAACCTCAAGGAGCCTTTCTGCACATGTGTAGTTGAGAAGGTCTCCTTGATCTTAGAAAGAGAACTATGTTGTCTCTTATCTGGGAAGGGCTCAAACACTCTTCCTCTTCATCTTGAGTATCTGTCCAAAGGGGACACACTCTAGCTGTTTAGCCTGGACCCCATCTATTTCCTGCCTCAATATTATTCCTTCTTGATATTTTAAGGGACCACAAAGATACTTAGATCTGGATTGTGTCAACTGTCCTCTCTCAAAAACTTACATAACTGCCTTGACTTCTAAGGAGTGGAATAGCTTTCTGAGATCCTGCTCTTGGTCTACAATCCTCAAAATTGGCTCAAATAAAACTTTTCATTTCTTTCTTAGATCAAATTATTAATTTTTCATCTATAAAATAATACCTAGGTTAATAGCTCACTAGGTTAAGAGTTTCATTTCTGGGAGATTAGTTTTCTCCATCAAAGAAAATTATACCTAAAATTTGTGTAAAAAACAATGCATTGATAATCAAAAAGATTTATCTCTGATCTTATAAATATGAACTAAAATCTGTGGGCCTCAGTTTCTTCATCTACAGAGTGAAGTAGTTGGATTTAGATGATCTCTAAACTCACTTTTAGCCCTAGTATGATTTTAGTTGCCTTGAAAATACCAGTTGTTAATTACATGAATGTTGGTTGATATGTGTCCTTGCTCTGCAACTAAAAATCATCGGGGGGGACATCATTCACATTATAGTATATATGGGTAGGAGTTGTGCCCCAGTTTTGCACTACCTCCCTTTCCTGACTAGCAACAACTTGAATCTGCCTTTTGTACCTCAGGGAAGGGTAGGGAGGATGAATGAACCCTACAAACAAGAAACAGGGGACACAGAAAGGATTTGTACCTAGGAGGACCCCACAAGGTCCTGCTTCATTTCAGCATGTACAATCAGCAAAGTGGTTTACAATTTACTCATCCTTATTAATTTAAAGTGAAAGAAAGAAAAAGAAAAGAATCCTTTACTTTAAATGCTCTACTGTCAAAGAACATCTGGGGCATTATTTTCAGAGACAATGCACACTATAAAGAAAACAAGGAATCTGAACTGAAACAAATGACTCCAGACCTGGTTCTTCCATGATTTGGCTTTGAGAGCTCCAGGAAATTATTAGACTCTCTGAGATATTAAGTTTATAGGAAAAATGATAGAGATGACAAAATTTATAGAAGAGTTAGAACAATGAAATAATATTTATGTGAAAGCACTTTTCATATTTGACTACTAACTGTATATATTAAAATCTTACAACCTTGAAAGTTTGAAAACTATTCCTCTTAAAATATCTCATAGTTCATAATTTTAGCAATTCAGATAGGTCTTTTCCCACTACAAAAGACTGAAAATTTATTATACACGAAAGTAATTATTTGCCTGCTTTTTACTATATTTAAAAGTTAAGCACATCAGGTAAAAACTTCGCATATTTTATAGAGTATCATCTTGGTTGCAATAACCTTCAAATATTATGACTTGACCATGAAGGAAGCAGCATATGCTGACTCAGAATATGACTCTTTGTCATAAGGGTTATCATGACAAAGGTTATCAGAAGAGTTATATTTGAAAAAAAAAAAAAAAAAAAAAAAAACAGTAATAGGAGACTGAAAACCAAATAGAAGTTACCCTTTTGTAAGGAACATTTACATTTATTACAAAACTCTCCATTTGTAAGGTCTCCCTCTCTGTACTAGAAAGAGAAGGATGACTCTATATCTCTAGAAACTTATCAATGGAGAAGACAAAGACTTAAATCTACATAACAACATTACCACTGTTTGCTTTGACTGGTAACCACATATAACAGGCCTCACTCCCTATCCCCAACACCTTACTTTTGCCTTTGGTTGGAAATAGTATTTAAAGTGTTGGCTTGGGCCATTTCAGGGAGTTACTTGATTTTCCTGGATATCTCCCATGTATACAGGAGGTGTGTGTGTGCATGCTTAGTCACTCAGTTTTGTCCAACTTTTTGAGATCCCATGGACCATAGCCCGCCAGGTTCCTCTGTCTATGGGATTTCTCAGGCAAGAATACTGGAGTGGGTAGCCATTCCTTTCTCTAGGGGATCTTCCTGAGCCAGGGATCAAACCCCAGTCTCCTATTAAGGGGCAGATTCTTAACTGTTTGAGCCACCAGGGAAGTTCTGAATACAAGGGGTATCCATGTTGTTAAACTTCTGTTTGATTTTCTCCTGTTAATCTGTCTTTTATTATAGAAGAAAGAAGTCTCAGCAAAAAATCAAAGAAGGGTAGAGGAAAATTTATTTTCCTTCCCTCCAAGTATGACTGCATACTGAATTTTTGCATTTTTAAATTCGTCAACTTTCACAATGAATTTTTTCTCCAGCCTTATATTTTACAGTCCAAAAAACTATGGAACTCAAAGGCTGACACTCTGGCTTTCAGATCTTTGGACATACTCCTCCTCCTGGCTGGAATACTCTATCCTTCTCTTTCTGTTCTCCTATAACTATGCCTCAGAGAAGGCAATGGCACCCCACTCCAGTACTCTTGCCTGGAAAATCTCATGGACAGAGGAGCCTGGTAGGCTGCAGTTCATGAGGTTGCTAAAGTTGGACACAACTGAGAGACTTCACTTTGACTTTTCACTTTCATGCATTGGAGAAGGAAATGGCAACCCACTCCAGTATTCTTGCCTGGAGAATTCCAGGGACGATGGAGCCTGGTGGGCTGCCATCTATGGGGTCACACAGAGTTGGACACAACTGAAGCAACTTAGCAGCAGCAGCAGAATAACTATGCCTATGTGATTCTTATTCCACCTTTAGGGCTCAGTTTTGCTTTTTTTCTACAGAAGGAAATGACAATCCACTTCAGTATTCTTGCCTACAGAATTCCAAGGACAGAGGAGCCTGGCAGGCTACAGACCATGGGGTCACAAAGAGTTGGACACAACTGAGTGACTAACTCCCACATGCTATTTACTGGAAAATTGGAATATAATTGTTTTACAATGTGGTGTTAGTTTCTGCTATGCTGTGCTGTGCTTAGTTACTCAGTCATGGACTGTAGCCTGCCAGGATTCTCTGTCCATGGGGATTCTCCAGGCAAGAATACTGGAGTGGGTAGCCTATCCCTTCTCCAGGGGATCTTCCTGACCTAGGAAATGAACTGGGGTCTCCTGCATTGCAAGTGGATTCTTTACCAGCTGAGCTACCAGGGAAGCCCCTAGTTGTTGCTATACAATGATGTAAATCAACTATATATATATATATATATATATATATATATATATATCCCTTCCTTCTGAGGTGTCCCTCCCCTCTATTCCACCCATCTAGGTCATCAGAGAGCATCGAGCTGAACTCCCTGTGCTATATAGGAGCTTCCCATAAGCTGTCTATTTTACACATGGTAGTGTATATATGGACTTGCCTAGTAGCTCAGCTGGTAAAGAATCCACCTGCAATGCAGGAGATCCTGGTTTGATCCCTGAGTCAGGAAAAGCACCTGGAGAAGGAAATGGCAACCCACTCCAGTATTCTTGCCTGGAGAATTCCATGGACAGAGGAGACTGGCGGGCTGCACTCCATGGGGTCACAAAGAATAGGACACGACTGATTAACTGACAACAATTTCAATTTCTGGTGGGTCAGTCAGTAAAGAATCCACCTGTAATGCAGGAAACCTGGGTTTGATCCTTGGGTTGGCAAACCTGGGTTTGATCCCCCGGAAGAGGGCATGGCAACCCACTCCAATATTCTTGCCTGGAGAATCCCCATGGACAGAGAAGCCTGGTGGGCTACAATCCATGGGGTTGTGAAGAGTTGGACATGGCTAGCGAGTAAGCACCGGAGAAGGCGATGGCACCCCACTCCAGTACTCTTGCCTAGAAAACCCCATGGATGGAGGGGCCTGGTGGGCTGCAGTCCATGGGGTCGCTAGGAGTCGGACACGACTGAGCTACTTCACTTGTTTTTTCACTTTCATACATTGGAGAAGGAAATGGCAACCCACTCCAGTGTTCATGCCTGGAGAATCCCAGAGACAGGGGAGCCTGGTGGGCTGCAGTCTATGGGGTCGCACAGAGTCAGACACGACTGAAACGACTTAGCAGCAGCAGCAGCGAGTAAGCACAGCATAGCACAGTTTATTTATGTCAAATCCAATC
The DNA here is from genome assembly GCA_935064755.1 of Tragelaphus eurycerus. Classification (NCBI taxonomy): domain Eukaryota; kingdom Metazoa; phylum Chordata; class Mammalia; order Artiodactyla; family Bovidae; genus Tragelaphus; species Tragelaphus eurycerus. The sequence continues at coordinate 254,633 of CAKXYN010000234.1, forward strand.
TCCCAGTTTATCTCACTCTCCCCTTTCCCCGCCCCCCACACCCCACATTCACATGTCTGTCCTCTATATCTGTGTCTCTATTCCTGCCCTGCAAATAGGTTCATCTGTACTATTGTTGGTGTATAAATTGATATAGCCACTGTAGAAAACTAAAAATAGAATCACCATATGACCTGGATATCCCACTACTGCGCATATACTCTGAGAAAACCACAATTCAAAAAGACATGTATACCCCAATATTAATTGCAGCACTATTCACAATAGTCGGGACATGGAAACAAATGTCCATTGACAGATGAATGGATAGAGAAGCTGTGGTACATATATATATATAATAGGGCTCAGTTCAGTCATGATTATCTCTTGGGTAACCTCCTGGTCTGCCCAGGGAAATCCTTCCTTACATTTTTACCAGATGCTGTGCTAGGCTCATTACATAAATGAGCTAGATGGACCAATTCAGGTACTGTGGGAGTAGCTTTCATTACTTTTAGTAGTCATTTGAAAAGGGCTTTATTATTCATCAATAAGATGGCTGTGTTCTGCCTTGAACCTGCCCTATAATCTGGCCTTTTTGACTACAGTTTACTGGAAGGACACCTCATGCTGCTGCTACTGCTGCTGCTAAGTTGTTTCAGTCATGTCCAACACTGTGCGACCCCATAGATGGCAGCCCACCAGGCTACCCCGTTCTGGGATTCTCCAGGCAAGAACACTGGAGTGGCTGCCATTTCAGTTTACTGAAAGGACACCTCATGATATATAGTAAAGCCATAGTTGTTAAAGAGGTTTGAAGATAGGTTAGTGGAACACTCTTTCCAAATCTTATGGAAATTAATAAAATCAAGTCGACTGTGATACAAAAAAAAAAAAAAAAAAAAGATTTTACTGTCTGGTGGCAGGTGCCAAAGCAAGATGACGCCAAGGTGAAAGTGCAAGTAAAGTCGCTCAGTCGCCTCCAACTCTTTGCAACCCCATGGACTGTAGCCTACCAGGCTCCTCCCTCCATGGGATTCTCCAGGCAAGAGTACTGGAGGTGGTTGCCATTTCCTTCTCCAGGAGATCTTCCCGACCCTGGAATTGAACCCAGGTCTCCCACATTCCAGGCAGACGCTTTAACCTCTGAGCCACCAGGGAAGCCCAAAGAAGGTACTATGCAAATAACATGAAGTGTCAGAAGCTATGAGTGAAGAAAGGCTTGAAGACTGGACAATACCAGGATAATGGTAGGAATGGTTAATGTAGGGGGAAAGAGAAGCTAATCAGCTATTATGGTAGAAGAGTCATCAATTCTTGCTTAGAAGATGTTGACCTAAAACCAACAGACTACTGGTTATTCCTCTAGCAAAGATGAGTTTATGGAGGGTTAGCAGAGAATTGCAATTTGAGATCTGAAACCGTGGCAAGTCACATGTAATTCCCCCACATGGTGAGGGAAGAGAAATACTTTTATCTAGGGAAAAGGAAGTTGAGAAGGTAATAGTAAACAAAGAGTCCATGGCTTTTCTTTGGCTGAGTCCTTTGTATGAAGGTGTCTCATTTCTCCCAGTTGGGTGTGAGAGCTCCCCCTTCTGGTCTCCCAGCTCTAATTGAGATTTCTGTTTATTACCTTTATATGTATGTGTGTGTGTGTGTGTGTGTGTGTGTGTGTGTGTGTGTATTTCTTCCTGTTGATTAACATCTTTATCTGAAAACAAGGGTCAGATTTTCTGGTTTCAGCTGGTTTTTGTCCCTCAGTGCCAGGCCAGATCTTTCCTGAGTGTAAGGAATTGTGTCAGAGGAAAAATGCACAGACTGGGAATTTATTGAGGTCACATTCTAGTAACAAGGAGGGGTAGAAAGGAAAACTCTCAGGTACTTTTTATCTAAAGTTCATGTGTTATTAAGATCATAGGAGATCATCTGAAGTGTTATGTCATCATCAGAGGTTTGGCAACAAACTTCCAACAGACCTGGTCCAGATATTTGGGAAAGTTGTTTCATTAGATGTCATCTGCTTCAGTTTCAGAAAATCTTTACTTTCAGGTCACTGGATGATGTGCAGGTCCACTCAGGGTTCAGTGTATTTTTCACATGGGTCATTGAATCCAAGAGTCTATTCCTTGGAATTCATTGGCACGAGGATCACTTAGACGTATCTGATAGGGTCCTTTCGATGAGGTTGAAGAGAGTTCTTCTGGAGGTATCTTTTTCAATGGAAGAAATTTCCAGTTTGTGAGGCTTAATGCTCAAAGTCTTCATATTCTAAGGACATTGTGAAAAGCTCCCTCTACCAAAACATAGTTATTTTCAAGGTAAACAATGAGGTCTTTGCAATATCGAAGTATCTCTCCTTTTAAAAGAAACAGAGCAAAGTACATTGCGCAACCTGTGACTATCTTAAAAGGTGACAGTTTATGAGTTCCAAATGGGATGGATCTGATATTTAGAAGGACCAGTGGAAATAATTTTGGCCAAGTTCCCTTTTTCAGAGTCCCTACAAATTTTGCCATTTGAGTCTTAATTTTGAGTAAGCCAGAGGATTGATGGTGGTAAATGCTGCAAAAGTGTTGTAAAAGTGACCAACCAACACAAACTTGTCAAATACCCTGACAAGTACAATGGGCTCCTCAATCTTTAAAAAAAAGAGAGCCCCTCAGATATTATGAAGTTTGAAAGGAATTCCCAAGGTAGTGATGATCTCCAAAAGGGCTTCTGCCACAGAAGAGGTAGTAGCATATCTACAAGGAAGACTTCAGTCCAGCGTGAGAACACAGATCATGACAAAAACATATTTATAGCCATAGGATGGAGGGAGTTGCATGAAATGCATTTGCCAGGCTTCGAATGGCCCGTTAGATGGTTTAAAATGTCCAGGAGCACTACGAACTGGCTTCCCTGGGCTGCACTTCAGAGAAGTGGGACAAGTGAGGTGGTCACTTTTTGTGTCCTTGTTAATGTTTCCCACGAATAATAATTCATGAAGACTATCTTAAGTAGATCAATGGTTTAATGCATGTACAGTGGTAAGGAGTGGGACTTTTAGACTCTCTAGGAGGACTGGATTGTTATTTGGTTTGAACCAGAGTTTCCTCTTCTATTTTTTATGAAACCAACAATTACTGAATTCCCAATCTTGTTTCACCTTTTTATGAGGTCATTTGTTGGGCTTCTCTAGCCAAGTTGTCTAAATTAGCATTTCAGGAAATATCCCTTTGGACCACGACAGAGGTTTGGCTGCTGCTAGTTCCTTTAAGAGTAGCATTCCTTGTAGAAATGCCAGCAAGGTTATTTCTCTTAGCTTCCAGAAAGCCAAGTTTAAAATGTCTCAGAACCTTAATAATAGCTGAAGTTGTAGGTAAAAGTATTGCTTCCAATAATTCCTAAATGTAGAGGTCATTTTAAATTTTATTTCTGCTATTAGCAAGGAGGCCATGTTGTTTTCATAACATTCTGAAGTCAGGAGCTACTCTGAAAGTGTATCTCCTATCAGTATAAATACTGGCAGCTTTGTCCTTGACTAAAATTCAAGCCCATGTAAGAGCTTATAATTTAGCTGTTGCACGAAGTAGCCATAGGTAAAAAATGCTGCCTCAGTAACATCAAAAGGAGTTGCAGTAGCACAGTCAAGAGGTGGTCCAGCATCATTATGCAGTGCTAATTTATTTCATTGGTGATGGAAGGGAGAAGAGTATCAGGGTTAAGGTTATTACAATGTAAAAGAGTTATGTGAGGAGGTAACAAAAGGATTTCATAGGAGGTGAGGCGGCTGAGGAATGTTGAGTGTGACAAGAATTCAGGAGGGCTTCTACTGTGTGAAGTGCAAAAATGGTTAAAGAGGACTCCACAATTATTCTTTCAATGGCTTTTACTATAAAGGCAGTGGCCATAATGACTCTAAAACAAGGGAAATATTCCCATGCCACAGTGTCCAGTTGCTGGCTGCATTACATCATGGGTCAATGGTGGTCCCTGTGTTTTGAGGTGAGTACCACAAAGGCATTTCTTATACACACACACACACACACACACACACACACACACACACATAACAGTCCTTCCAATGAACATTCATGACTGATATCCTTTAGGATGGACTGGTTGGATCTCCTTGCAGTATGTATGTGTGTGTGTGTATATATATATACACACACACACATAAATGGATTCTGATATATATAAGCTTTGGAATCTGATAATTTGAATGCCCAAGGGCAGGTGACTTCTTCAAATTCTTATGAGGCCTTAAAAGCAATGTCATCTAGCTATTCCCATAAAATTGGGTTAGAATTTTTATTCTTCAGTAAAATTTATAGAGGGCTTCCCAGGCGGCTCAGGGGTAAAGAACCCATCTGCCAATGCAGAAGATGCAGGTTCAATCCCTGGATCAGAAAGATACCCTAGAGAAGGAAATAGCAACCCATTCCACTACTCTTGCTTGGGAAATCCCATGGACAGAGGAGCCTGGCAGGCCACAGTCTATGGGGTCATAAAAGAGTCAGATATGACTTAACGACTAAACAGCAACAATTAACAGAGGCCAGGCCACAGAGGGAAATTTGAAACCCAGGTTCAGTAACCAACTAGTTTGAGAAAAACTCAAAGTTGGCTCTTAGTTTTCTGTTTTGGGAAACACAGTGAAGTCTATCTGGGTGTTGTTGAGGTCCATGTTCTGATATCACATACCCAAAATGTCAAACCTGAGTTTAGACACATTGCAATTATTCTCTCATGACCTTACATTTCTTAGAAGGTTAAAAGCTTTAGTAAGTGATCCTGTCTTCCTGTGAGGAGGCTTGAGAAAGAGAGCAAAGAAGCAAATCATCTAAATATTGCAATAAAGCAGAACTTCCAAGGAAATTTATATCATCCTTATGAGCCTTCAGGATCTGTGAGAAATAAGAAGGACTTTCAGTAGAATCCTGAAGCATTATTATTAATTTTCAGGTCAGTTGGTTCAGTTGTTCAGTCCTGTCCTACGCTTTGTGATCCCATGGACTGCAGCATGCCAGGCCTCTCTGTCCATCAACAACTCCTGGAGTTTACCCAAACTCATCTCCATTGAGTTGGTAATGACATCCAAACCTCTCATCCTCTGTCATCCCCTTCTCCTCCAGCCTTCAATCTTTCCCAGCATCAGGGGTTTTCCAATGAGTCAGCTCTTCAAATCAGGTGGCCAAAGCATTGGAGTTTCAGCTTCAACATCAGTCCTTCCAATGAACACTCAGGACTGATCTCTTTTAGGATGGACTGGTTGGATCTCCTTGCAGTCCAAAGGACTCTCAAGAGTCTTCTCCAACATCACAGTTCAACAGCATCAATTATTTGGCACTCAGCTTTCTTTATAGTCCAACTCTCACATCCATACATGACTAAAGACCTTTGTTGGCAAAGTAATGTCTCTGTTTTTTAATATGCTATCTAGCTTTAATGTACTCCTTTCTTCCAAAGAGTAAGCGTCTTTTAATTTCATGGCTGCGGTCACCATTTGCAACGATTTTGGGGCCCCCCAAAATAAAGTCTTCCACTGTTTCCATTGTTTCCCCATCTATTTGCCATGAAATGAGGGGGCTAGATGCCATGATCTTAGTTTTCTGAATGTTAAGCTTCAAGCCAACTTTTTCACTCTCCTTTTTCACTTTCATCAAGAGGCTCTTTAGTCCTTCTTCACTTTCTGCCATGATGGTGGTATCATCTGCATTACTGAGGTTAATTGATATTCTCCAGGCAATCTTGATTCCAGCTTGTGCTTCTTCCAGCCCAGCATTTCTCATTATGTACTCTGCAAGTTAAATAAGCAGGGTGACAATATATAGCTTTGATGTACTCGTTTCCTGATCTGGAACCCATCTGTTGTTCTATGTCCAGTTTTAACTGTTGCTTCCTGACCTGCATACAGATTTCTCAAGAGGCAGGTCAGGTGGTCTGGTATTCCCATCTCTTTCAGAATTTTCCACATTTTTTTTTTTTTTTCTTTATCCAAGCAGTCAAAGGCTTTGGCATAGTCAATAAAACAAAAATAGATATTTTTTCTGGAACTCTCCTGCTTTTTTGATGATCCAGCAGATGTTGGCAATTTAGTCTCTGATTCCTCTACCTGTACTAAAACCAGCTTGAATATTTTGAAGTACACGGTTTACATACTGTTGAAGCCTGGCTTGGAGAATTTTGAGCATTACTTTGCTAGTGTGTGAGATGAATACAATTGTGTGATCGTTTGAGCATTCTTTGGCATTGCCTTTCTTTGGGATTGGAATGAAAACTGACCTTTTCCAGTCAGTGTGTGAGATGAGTACAATTGTGTGATAGTTTGAGCATTCTTTGGCATTGCCTTTCTTTGGAATTGAAATGAAAACTGACCTTTTCCAGCAGTGGCCACTGCTGAGTTTTCCAAATTTGCTGGCATATTGAGTGCAGCACTTTCACGGCAGCATCTTTTAGGATTTGAAATAACTGGACTATCATTACCTCCACTAGTTTTATTCGTAGTGATGCTTCCTAAGGCTCACTTGACTTTGTATTCCAGGATGTCTGGCTCTAGGTGGGTGATCACACTATTGTGATTATCTGGGTCATGCAGATGTTTTTTGTATAGTTCTTCTGTGTATTCTTGCCACCTTTTCTTAATATCTTCTGCTTCTGTTAGGTCCATGTCATTTCTGTCCTTTATTGAGCCCATCTTTGCATGAAATGTTCCCTTGGTATCTCAAATTTTCTTGAAGAGATCTCTAGTCTTTTCTCTTCTATTATTTTCCTCTAATTCTTTGCATTGATCGCTGAGGAAGGCTTTCTTATTTCTCCTTGCTATTCTTTGGAACTCTGCATTCAGATGTTTATATCTTGCCTTTTCTCCTTTGCTTTTCACTTCTCTTCTTTTCACAGCTATTTGTAAGGCCTTCTCAGACTATCATTTTGCCTTTTTGCATTTCTTTTTCTTGGGGATGGTCTTGGTCCGTGTCTCCTGTATGTCACGAACCTCTGTCCATACTTCATCAGCCACTCTATCAGATCTAATCCCTTAAATCTATTTCTAACTTCCACTGTATAATCATAAGGGAATGATTTAGGTCATAGCTGAATGTTCTAGGGGTTTTCCCTACTTTGTTCAATTTAAGTCTTAATTTGGCAATCAGGAGTTCATGATCTGAGCCACAATCAGCTCCCGATCTTTTTTTTTGCTGACTGTGTAGACCTTCTCCATCTTTGGCTGTAAGGAATATAATCAGTCTGATTTCGGTGTTGACCATCTGGTGAGGTCCATGTGTGTAGTCTTCTCTTGTGTTGTTGGAAGAGAGTGTTTGCTATGACCAGTGCATTATCTTGGCACAACTCTATTAGCCTTTGCCCTGCTTCATTCTGAACTCCAAAGCCAAATTTGCCTATTACTCCAGGTATTTTTTGACTTCCTATTTTTGCATTCCAGTCCCCTATAATGAAAAGGACATCTTTTTTTGGATCTTAGAACTAGAAAGTTTCTAGGTTTTCATAGAACCATTCAACTTCAGCTTTTTTGGCATTACTGGTCAGGGCATAGACTTGGATTACTGTGATATTGAACGGTTTGCCTTGTAAAGGAACAGGGATCATTCTGTCATTTTTGAGATTGCATCCAAGTACTGAATTTTGGACCCTTTTGTTGGCTATGATGGCTACTCCATTTCTTCTAAGGGATTCTTACCCACAGTAGTAGATATAATGGTTGTCTGAGTTAAATTCACCCATTGTCCAGGTAAATTATTTTCTTTCTTCTCAAGTAAAGGCAAAACATATTGGACAAATTTACCAACTGGAATACTAAAGAATAAATATCTGTGTAAATCAATTATAGTAAAGAATTTACTTCTGGTCCAAATGGAATTTAGAAACTTGTGAGGATTAAAAACAACAGAGTGTTGAAGGATAGCAACATTATTTATTTGTTTGATGGTCCTGGACAAATTTCCACCATTAGCATTTAAGTTTTCTTACCAGTAAAATGGGGGTGTCACAGAGGCTAATATAAAGAATAACTATGTCTTGAGCCTATAATCTTCCACAGTGGGCTTAATTCTTGAAAGACTTCTATAACTATAGAGTATTAATCAGTTCTGGACAGTGATTTTGAGGTGTCTATCTGAATCTTGATTAGAGGTAACTGTGAATTTTACCAGTATCAGTTGGAGATTTTACTAAGGGTAGTGACACCTGATTCAATAGGGATAAAGGATTAGTGGTTCCATAATCAGCCTTAGTACCATCAGAAACAGAACAAATGGAAGATGTCAAAGGGTTCTTTAATTCACCTTGTTTGGTTACTTTGACAACTACTCTTCATCTAGAATTATTTCCCCTTTTAGCAGAAATTTCAATGTGATACTTCTCTGAGAAGGCCTAATACTGTGTAAGGATGGAAGATCTAAGGAGAAAAGGGTAGATATACTCAAAGAGAATATCCTTAAACAAAAGAGAATAGGTTCATAGAGAGGAACCTCGAGGTTCATTAGAAATCCCCACTATCTGGACAGTTTTAGTACTCCAAGGCAGGGGTTGCTTTATTCCAGTGGGTTTGAACACTGAGAATGTGGCTCATGTGTCAACTGGGACTAGAAGAGATTCATCCCTAATATGGAGACATGTTTCTCAAAGCCAACTAAGAAGGAGGGCTAGGAAGAGTTCCTTGGAAGCCCATCACTGAGAACTGGGAGGATGTAGGAAAAGTTGATTAGAGGCTGAAGGCACATGAAGAGCTTAAATTTGTAACAATCTCTATTCCAGTATCCTATCTGTTTTTAATAATAACAGTAACTAGGAGAGTTTTGGTTTTATTTAGAGGCTTTCAGAGGCTTCCTGTTTGCTCAGGTGGTAAAGAATCCACCTACAATGTGGGAGACACAGATTTGACCCCTGGGTTCAGAATATATTCTGGAGAAGGAAATGGCAACCCACTCCAGTATCCTTGCCTGGGAAATTCCATGGAGAGAGGAGCCTGGCAGGCTCCAGTCCATGGAGTAGCAAAGAGTCAGACATTACTGAGTAACTAACACTACACAGGGGCTTTCAGAGCTTCCCTAGTGGCTCAGATGGTAAAGTATCCACCTACAATGAGGGAGACCTGGGTTTGATCCTAGGCTTGGGAAGATCCCCTGGAGGGGGCATGGCAACCCACTTCAGTATTTTTGTCTGGAGAATCCCCATGGACAGAGAATGCTGGCAGGCTATAGTCCATGGGGTTGCAAAGAGTTCGATATGACTAAGCACAGCATAGCACACGATCTTTCAGCTACTGGAGTTGAAGATCAAGAATTTTGGTGGTCTTTCTTTTAGGTGACCCATCTGGAGTGGGAGAAAGCTGATTTTCCAGATTAACTAAATCTGGAGTGGACAGTTTCCCACTTAATTCTGATTCTTTTTACTAGAAGGATCCAGTTCAGCCCATTAGTAAACATATAGTTAAAAACTACTGCAGTGTTATGAACATCTGAAGGAAGATCAGAATTTTTTTAGAAACAATCTGAAGTTGAATGTAATAGTCATAAACATATTCATCAGATTTTAATGTGCAAGCCTGAATTTTATTCCATTCAACATGGTTTGGAAAAGCCTTAGGAACTGCTAGGAAGTTGCCTAGCAATTGCATGAGCCTGATCATATAATAAATTAGCAGGGTGTTCTCCCAGTTGTAATTCTAGAAACCTGTCAGGATTTTCCCAGTTAGCAGTTTTCATCCAATGCCAGGCCTGGCCTTTGCAGACAAGCATACGGACTAGCTTACGTAAGTCAGAGAAACCAGGCTGATAAGTTTGAATGACTGTATTAAATTCTTCATCAAATCAGTGAGGATCTTCAGTTACTCTGAGAAAACCTTTGACTATGGCTGGTAGTTCAGATTTAGTCCAGGGAATATAAGAAATTAAGGGTTTATAAACGTCCATCTATAAACCCACTCCAGTTGCCAGGAAATGGCAACCCACTCCAGTGTTCTTGCCTAGAGAATCCCAGGGACGGGGGAGCCTGGTGGGCTGCCGTCTATGGGGTTGCACAGAGTTGGACACGACTGAAGTGACTTAGCATATATGTCCATCAGCAGGTGAGTAGATAAAGAAGTTGTGGTACATGTACAGAATAGAATATTACTCAGCTATAAACAGGAACACATTTGAGTCTGTTATAATGAAGTGGATGAGCCTGGAGCCTATTATACAGGGTGAAGTCACAAAGAGAAAGACAAATACTGTATATACTGTATATTAACTCATATATATGGAACTTAGAAAGATGGTACCAATGATCCTACCTGCAGGACAGCAAAGGAGACATAGAAACAAAGAACAGACTTTTGGACTCAGTGGGAGAAGGTGAGGGTGGGGTGACTTGAGAGAATAGCATTGAAACATGTACATTACCATATGTAAAATAGATGACTACTGTGAGTTCAATGCATGAAGTAGGGCACCCAAAGCCAGTGCTCTGGGACATCTCAGAGGGATAGGGTGGGTAGGGAGGTAAGAGAGGGGTTCAGGATCAGGGGCACACATGTACACCTATGGCCAATTCATGTTGATGTATAGCAAAACCCATCACAATATTGTAATTATCCTCCAAATAAAATAAATTAATTTAGGAAAAAAAGAAATTAGGGGCTTAATCTCTAGGTCCTCAGAATACTTAATTTCAAGTAAATAGGTTCTGACAAGTTCAAAGGATAGAAAAGAGATGGGGAGGAAGTTTCAGAGAGAAAAAGAAGTTTGGGAAAGTCATTGGCATGGGGGGACTGAGGGTATAGAGGAGGTGAAAGCAACATGCAAGGGAAGGAAGATGGCACTGGAGGTGGAGTCTGAGCCAAAGAAGCCAGGGAAGTGCAGCATGAGGCTTCAGGAGCCATTTTATCTTTCTGCAATCTTTTAATGCTTCACTTAATCTTAAAATCTTTTTTTTTTTTTTTTTTTGAAGAGGCAATTTTAGGCTTCTAATGACATTTCAAACCCTCAAATTACCAATTGAAATTGGCATACCATTCAGTGCTGGAAAATTTTGAGTGACTATAGTCCAATACTGTTTTAAGAAAATTAAGTTTGGGGATTTCTAAAGTTCTCCATAATGGCCATTGATATTCTAAACTAACTTTGGTCAGCTCTATGCATTTAGCTAGAAATGTGCATGAAGAAAAATCTTTTTAAACATAAAATTGGGCAGAGCCCCTTGTGAGGGTGTACTGTCAAAATACTTAGATAACAGGAATCCCATTTCTCAGAGGTTTTTCTCTAGAGTGAAAGAACAATTTTCAAACAGCTCAATTCAAATAGCTTGCAACCTAAACAGTTCAAACAGCATGCAGGTTTGATACCAGCCAGCTCTAAAGGAATGACTTGGTCTTAAAGAAGTCAAGTTGAAGGCTTCAGTCAGTTCACATAGAATGCCTCCTATTCCAAAGGAACGGGTGATAGCTGAACTGGCAGTTTCAGTAAAATATCCCTGATACCCAAAGAAGTGAGCTGGAGGATTCTCAACTGGTTTCCTGTCGGGATCCATGTTAGGCATTACTGACAAAATGGAGGCATGGCCCTCAACCCCCTCTCCTCATCCTGCAGGTATAGACCCAGGATGAAGGAGTTAGCTCTTGTGATTCTGACTTGTTCTTTCCTTTCTTCGGTTGAGTTGGCTGGAAAGAATGTTAAGGTGCTTGAGAAAAGTGTGAGAAAGCACAAAGCCTTCTACAGTTGTGACCAGAAAATAATCTGTAAAGTAACCATTGACATTTGTTCAAGGATTTTACAAAGAATGTCCCAGGATGAGAACTGAGAATGTAGGCCGCAGCTTGAGGCCATGGGAAAGATTGTTATCTGAGATCTATTTTTGAGGGGAATGTTTATGGCAAAAGAAGTTTGCTGAGCTTAGGGTTTAGGAATAATTAAGAATAGCTAGAAGTGTTCTTGCCTGGAGAATCCCAGGGACGGGGGAGCCTGGTGGGCTGCCTTCCATGGGGTCACACAGAGTTGGACATGACTGAAGCGACTTAGCAGCAGCAGCAGCAGCAGCAAGGCAATGGCAACCCACTCCAGTACTCTTCCTGGAAAATCCCATGGATGGAGGAGCCTGGTAGGCTGCAGTCCGTGGGGTCGCTACGAGTCAGACAGGACTGAGCGACTTCACTTCCACTTTCATTTTCATGCATTGGAGAAGGAAATGGCAACCCACTCCAGTGTTCTTGCCTGGATAACCCCAGGCACGGCAGAGCCTGGTGGGCTGCTGTCTATGGGGTCACACAGAGTTGGACAGGACTGAAGCGACTTAGCAGCAGAAGCCTTTTTAGGAGATAGTGATCTTAAGATGCTAGGGGCAAACAGGATTTAGAAAGATAATAAATAAACTGAGAAATGTAGCATGAGTTACAATGTAATCACAAGTTAAGTATAGGACACATAAGAGAAAGTAGATAATAGATAGTAAAGCCGATTCTGAGAGAATTGCTGAAGCAGGAACTCTGTTTGTAGGACAACAATGATTTCTGAAGACAATAAATCTGGGTGGGGAAAACTGAAAATGTCAAACCTCTGACCTAATGCTTTTGTCAAAGTATAAAAGAGAACCTGAAGCTTGAAATAAACATGTAGTTCCGTACTATGAGTCAGAGACTACATCATTGTCCGCTGACACTGTTCACCCCTTCAAGCTGATTCCCTGGCTGCTGGAGCTGGACTTCAGCAGTTTCCATTGAAACATTCTGATCTCAAAATCAGACTGAAGTGCTAAACAGTACTTGCATACAGAGCTAGACTTTAACCAGAAAGGGGGAAACCATAAAGTAGATCCAAATAATGCCTGGACAGCTTCAAACACAAAGAGGGCAGAAGATCAGATCCAAGAGAAAAACATACCTTCAGTTTCTGGGGTTGGTGAGAAAAGCAGTGAGCTCAGTGGTCCCAAGTGTGGTTACTGCACCTGTTTGCTCATCGGCCCTTGAGCCATATTGAATCTTCTCTGGTTCTCACACAGACCACAAAATCATTAACCTAAAACAAAAAGGTTGACAATTACTTCTCCAGCAAAGACAGACTTATTTTGAGATCAGGAGAGATTTGCAATTTGGGATCTGAAACAATGGGAAACCAAGGGCAAATTCCCCCCGTGTTGAAGGAGAAGTCTTCTATAAAAAGAAAAGGAAGTTAGAGAGGGAGAAGGAAAAGGCAACTCTCTTCAGTATCCTTGCCTGGAGAATCCCATGGATACAGGAGTCTGGCAGGCTACAGTCCATAGTGTTGCAAAGAGTTGGACACGACCGAATGACTAACACTTTCACTTCACTTTCGTAGATACAGCTGAAGTCCAATCCCCATTAACTTCTCTCTTTCTTCACTCTGAAGATTGCTTTATATTGAGGCCAATATGTTTTATTTTCTTACATTTATATATACTCTTTCATACAAAACAGCTCTCTGGTGATCAGAGAGCTGAAGTGACCTATCTAAAATTAGTGGTTCTCAGACTTTTGGAATTCGTAGAGGAGAAACATTTATAAATAAATGGATTTATAGATAAATCATAAATAAGGGTCGCCACTGGTGTGTGTGTGTCTGTATGTGCTAAGTAAAAATCTTTAAAAATGGCATCTATTATCATATCTACTATACCTATTACCATCTACTATTATCCATTTTAATGCAATCATTAGGAAGTAATCTTAGTAATCAGGACAGTTATTAAAATTATATATATTTAGTTACTGGAAAGCCCTCTACAGTACCCCTACTTTTAACCAGTAACAACTTTACCAGAAGCTACTAATCACTTTATTCAGATCAGCTTTGGGGAACCATGGAGAGAGCTGATGAATGGTAGAGCTGAGAATAGAACTTGGGGTTCCTGACTCCCTAGTGCAGTGCTCTTTTCACCACATTATGCTGTTATTCGTCATCTACTCCTTATGGTTGACCCAGGGCACAAAATGATCTACTTCATAAACCTATAATAGTTTCTCATAACCAAATCCTTGAATTAAAACATTTGAAGCCCCCCTTTAAAAGGTCAATGTGCTATCTGGATGTGATAATCGATAAATCATTATCATTCACTTAACATTAATTTGTCAGATATTCTGATTAGTTACTGGTCATTTTAGAACATGAAAGTATATGACCAAGGGCTGGAGACCTTTGAAAACTAGAGGGGTAAAAGGAAAGCAGGGCTCACACTTTAATCACTGCAAAAGGAATGTCTAATAACTTCACATATTTAACTTAAATAACAAAAAAAATTTTAGCAGTAAAATGCATCAGAAGAAGGAAAATTTTCTCTGCGGGCTTTCTTTTCTTCCTAACTTCATAAAATTGGAGAGCTCCAAGGTTCATTTCTTACACCTTTTCTTTATCTAAACTAACTTTCTGGTCATCACATTCAGTTTCAAAAAACCTTTAAATATCAAATGTTATCTCCAATCTAAGTCCTTTTGTTCAAAATCAGACTTTTATATCCATTTGCCCACTCAATATCTTCATGTTGATGTCTAATAAGCATCTCAAACTTAATGTGTTCAAATCCAAACTCTTGATCTTCTCCAAACCGTTTCCAACTGCAGTTTTCTGTGTCCATTATTGATAACTTAAGCCAAAAATGTTGGAGTCATTTTCAATGTTTCCTTTTTCTTCTGTACCACATGATCCAATTTGTCACAAAATTTTATTGATTCTCTCTTCAAAATAAATCCAGAGTCTGACCACTTCCCATCATACCTACCACTAGTAAACTGACCCAAGCCACTATCATTTCTCATATGAGTTAGTGTAATAACCTCAAATTTGGTCTCTCTGCTTCCATTCTTGCCCTTATATTCCATTCAAAGCAGAGTAGGGTGGGTGATTTTTTAAGTGGAAATTAGATAATTTAAACTTTGATCAATACTTTCCCCTCAAATGTGGTCCCTCTGCTTCCATTCTCCCCCTTATAATCCATTGAATACAGAGTAGACTGGGTAATCTTTTAAGTGGAAAGTAGGTAATTTAAACTTTGATCAACACTTTCCAACAGTGCCCCGCCTCAAAGTAAAAGACAAAAGCCTTAAAATCATATACCACCCTCTATGATGGATTCTAGTACTCTCTAGTAGAAATATATGGGAGCAATTTATACAATTTCAGATTTTCTAATAATCACACTAAAAAGAAGCAGGAAAAATTAATTTTAATAAATTCTATCCAATATATTAAAATGCTATTAATTTACCATGTAAATAATATAAAGTATTATTTTAATATTAAATATAATATATGCAGAGTACATCATGAGAAATGTTGGACTGGAAGAAACACAAGCTGGAATCAAGATTGCTGGGAGAAATATCAATAACCTCAGATATGCAGATGACACCACCCTTATGGCAGAAAGTGAAGAGGAACTCAAAAGCCTTTTGATGAAAGTGAAAGTGGAGAGTGAAAAAATTGGCTTAAAGCTCAATATTCAGAAAACGAAGATCATGGCATCTGGTCCCATCACTACATGGGAAATAGATGGAGAAACAGTGGAAACAGTATCAGACTTTATTTTTCTGGGCTCCAAAATCACTGCAGATGGTGACTGCAGCCATAAAATTAAAAGATGCTTACTCCTTGGAAGGAAAGTTATGACCAACCTAGGTAGCATATTCAAAAGCGGAGACCTTACTTTGCCAACAAAGGTTCGCCTAGTCAAGGCTATGGTCTTTCCTGTGGTCATGTATGGATGTGAGAGTTGGACTGTGAAGAAGGATGAGCACCAAAGAATTGATGCTTTTGAACTGTGGTGTTGGAGAAGACTCTTGAGAGTCCCTTGGACTGCAAGGAGATCCAACCAGTCCATTCTGAAGGAGATCAGCCCTGGGATTTCTTTGGAAGGAATGATGCTAAAGCTGAAACTCCAGTATTTTGGCCACATCATGCGAAGAGTTGACTCATTGGAGAAGACTCTGATGCTGGGAGGGATTGAGGGCAGGAGGAGAAGGGGACAACAGAGGATGAGATGGCTGGATGGCATCACTGACTCGATGGATGCGAGTCTGAGTGACCTCCGGGAGCTGGTGATGGACAGGGAGGCCTGGCATGCTGCGGTTCATGGGGTCGCAAAGAGTGAGACACGACTGAGCGACTGATCTGATCTGATCTGATCTGATTGTATCTTCAGAGCTTAGAAATTGCCAGATGCACAGTAAAAAGTTTTTTTAAATGATTGAATAAAAGATTTTTTGTGGATGTTGCCAAACAAATTCCTTATGTAAAGTAACACTGCTTGATTTAAAACTCTCTAAGACTCTTGCATTTCTATACTAGACACTTCAAAACCATAAATACAAAAGTTCACATTGGCCACCATGACTCCATTTAAACTACTTAACATTGCTGAACATAGCTTAAATGATATGCATTTCACAGAAGATATGTTGGGTTGGCCAAAAGTTTGTTCAGGTAATTTGAACAAACTATTTGGCCATTCTTTTGAGAAATGTTAATATTGGGAGAAACTGAGTAAAAGGTACCCAGAAACTTTCTTATTATTTATTATAACCATGTATGGATCAACAGTTATCTCAAAATGAAAAAGAGAAGAACTGGTTGCTATGAAAGCACAGAGTAGATCTGATGAATCAAGAGGGCTATCTTGAGGGAGCAACATTTGGCCTCAAATAGGAAAATGGAGAGAAGATAACTGGATGTGGGGGCAGGGGGTGGAGGAACATTCCAGGCAATAATATTATTCTTTTGAATTGTGGAGGAATAAATGAAAAGAAACAGTGGCTGATGCAGGAAAATGGATGGCTATAATAGTAGTGTAGGCAAGAAATAATGGTAGTTTGTTCTCAGGTGATGATAGTTAATGGACTCAAGAGCTTTCCAGAATGTGAAAGAAAGTGACAGAAAAGACTTAAAGATGGATGAATGTAAGTTATTTTAATGTATTTAATACAAATATTTCACATTGTTTAGTAATACTGAAAATATTAGGTCATTCTAATTCTGAAAATGTTGTAAACAACCAGTACAGAGTAATACATACCTTTCAGAAATTGTTTGCAAAACATGATTTGCACAAAACACTAATGGATGCCATTTCACCTGTCATACAAGCAAAGAAAATAATTGTTACATGTAAACCTTTTCTTCCAAATGAGTGCTCAATATACACCGCCAGAGAAAAATGAAACTCTATCAACTTAATATGTCCCTATTACTCAGGCATCCATTCAACATATTGAACAGTAACTATCAGATCAGATCAGTCGCTCAGTCATGTCCTACTCTTTGCGATCCCATGAACCGCAGCATGCCAGGCCTCCCCGTCCATCATCAACTCCCGGAGGTCACTCAGACTCACATCCATCAAGTCAGTGATGCCATCCAGCCATCTCATCCTCTGTCGTCCCCTTCTCCTCCCGCCCCTAATCCCTCCCAGCAACAGAGTCTTCTCCAATGAGTCAACACTTCGCATGAGGTGGCCAAAATACTGGAGTTTCAGCTTTAGCATCACTCCTTCCAAAGAAATCCCAGGGCTGATCTCCTTCCGAATGGACTGGTTGGATCTCCTTGCAGTCCAAGGGACTCTCAAGAGTCTTCTCCAACACCACAGTTCAAAAGCATCAATTCTTTGGCGCTCAGCCTTCTTCACAGTCCAGCTCTCACATCCATACATGACCACAGGAAAGACCATAGCCTTGACTAGGCGAACCTTTGTTGGTAAAGTAATGTCTCTGCTTTTCAATATGCTATCTAGGTTGGTCATAACTTTCCTTCCAAGGAGTAAGCATCTTTTAATTTCATGGCTGCAGTCACCATCTGCAGTGATTTTGGAGCCCAGAAAAATAAAGTCTGACACTGTTTCCACTGTTTCTCCATCTATTTCCCATGTAGTGATGGGGCCAGATGCCATGATCTTCGTTTTCTGAATGTTGAGCTTTAAGCCAGCCTTTTCACTCTCCACTTTCACCTTCATCAAGAGGCTTTTGAGTTCCTCTTCACTTTCTGCCATAAGGGTGGTGTCATCTGCATATCTGAGGTTATTGATATTTCTCCCAGCAATCTTGATTCCAACTTGTGTTTCTTCCAGTCCAGCATTTCTCCTGATGTACTCTGCATATAAGTTAAATAAACATGGTGACAATATGCAGCCTTGACGTACTCCTTTTCCTATTTGGAACCAGTCTGTTGTTCCATGTCCAGTTCTAACTGTTGCTTTCTGACCTGAATACAAATTTCTTAAGAGGCAGATCAGGTGGTCTGGTATTTCCATCTCTTTCAGAATTTTCCACAGTTTATTGTGATCTACACAGTCAAAGGCTTTGGCATAGTCAATAAAGCAGAAATAGATGTTTTTCTGGAACTCTCTTGCTTTTTCCATGATCCAGCGGATGTTGGCAATTTGATCTCTGGTTCCTCTGCCTTTTCTAAAACCAGCTGTACCTATATTCGGACATTAAATATACAGAGATTGAAAAGACTTGGGTCTTATCAAAGCTTAGTCTCTGGAGGCCCTCAAACATGAGTTTGAGTTTTGGCTCTGTGCTTCATATCCATCAGTATTAGATTAGGTAAATTACTTGTATTCTTGTCATCAGTTTCCTCATCTTTAAAATAAAAAGAACAGTTTTACCTAATTTTTAGGATATCTGTGCTGCTCCATACAAGTTCTAAGTTGCTATCAGCTTGGTTATCTCTGTTAATTGAGAGTAGACCATTTCCTTGTTCTTAACACACTATGCTTCACTAATGTCTGGGAAACAACTGTACCTGGGTTCTCCCAATAACTGACAATTTTCCCCTGCTTCTTTATATATCTATTTCCTTTACCTATTCCTTAAAAAATTAATTTGTGGCTTTTCCCTCAAAATACTGACTATCTCAATTCTTCACATTCTCCCCAGGACTCTCATGAAAGCATGTGGTTTCATCAAAGCCATACAGGTTCTGAACATAAAGTCTTTATCTCTAACACTGTTGCTGCACTGACATTCTATTAGAGCATATTTATTAAACATCTGTTGGAGTTCTTTTCCTAGATTTTCCAAGCCTCCTAAAATCAAAAACAAGCATAACAAAATTCATCATCTTAACTCCAAAACATGCTCTACTTTATTTATTCTGTATTCTGTCTAATGTCACAAACACAACATCCAATCATCCTAGATAGAACCTGACAATATCCTTGAATTGCCTTCCCCTCAAAAAATAATACTGTGAAATACTTTAGATACACAGAAAAGCTTAAAGTATAGCATCAAAGCCACTCATATGTCTATCAACCAGCTTTGTCATGACTGAAAATTTTGCTGTATTTATTTTAGGTCCTTGTTTTAAGTAAACAAATCCTTGGGAATATGTATATAGGTACATACCTTCAAAGTACCATTTTTCTCCCTCCCTCTCTAGACGTGACCAATGTTTTGAACTTAGTATTCATGATTTCCAAGAATATTTCTGTACTTTTATAACAGAGTGACATATACATAAACATATATTCATACATATTCTGAATATATACATGATTTAAACCTTAATGAATAGAATTATCCTGCACACACACATCGGAGAAGGCAATGGCACCCCACTCCAGAACTTTTGCCTAGAAAATCCCATGGACCAAAGAGCCTGGTAGGCTGCAGTCCATGGGGTCCCTGGAGTCGGACATGACTGATCGACTTCACTTTCACTTTTCACTTTCATGAAGGAGATCAGCCCCGGGATTTCTTTGGAAGGAATGATGCTAAAGCTGAAACTCCAATATTTTGGCCACCTCATGCGAAGAGTTGACTCATTGGAGAAGACTCTGATGCTGGGAGGGATTGGGGGCAGGAGGAGAAGGGGACGACAGAGGATGAGATGGCTGGATGGCATCACTGACTCGATGGATGTGAGTCTGAGTGACCTCCAGGAGTTGGTGATGGACAGGGATGCCTGGTGTGCTGCAGTTCACGGGGTCACAAAGAGTCGGACACGACTGAGCAACTGATCTGATCTGATCTGATCTGTATTGGAGAAGGAAATGGCAACCCACTCCAGTGTTCTTGCCTGGAGAATCCCAGGAACGGGAAGCCTGGTGGGCTGCCATCTATGGGGTTGCACAGAGTTGGACACGACTGAAGCGACTTAGCAGCAGCAGCAGCAGAAGCACACATACATCTACAATTTGGTGTTTTTGTTCAGCCTTATAATTGTGATATTGATCCATATGCTTTGAATCATTTTTATTGCTTTATAATAATCCTTTGTAGAAGCATACCATGATTCATCTTCTTGACTGAAATTTGTTTTCCTTTTTTTCTTTTACTACCATTGCTACAATTTTTATTCTTCAAAAAATGTCTCCATGTGTACATGTATAGGAGCTTTTCTAAGGAATAACTTGGAGTACAATTACTTGGTATGCCCATCTTTATCATTACTATTTTTTTCATTATTATCTATTTTACTTCTTCTCTAGAGTAGTTGTATCTATTTATGTACTCACCAGCAGCATAAGAGTCTCATTGTTTCACAACTCCACAAACACCTCATATTGTTGGATTTTACTTCTATTGTGTATGAAACATTGTCTCATTTATTTTAATGTGAATTTTCCTAAATTTTATATATGCAGTAACCATCAAGGTTGATTCTTTTATAAATGACTGTGTACATTCTTTGTCTTTCATTTTGAATTTTTATATTTTTCTTATTCTTTTGCTATATATATGTATTTTTATTATTCTAAACAGAACCCTTTGTCAGAATGATGGATTGCAAAGAGTTCTTCCAATATGAGAGATGTTTTTCTAATTTTGCTTGTGCCTTTTTTGTACAGAAGTGCCTCATTTTAATAAAGTTAAAATGTTACTCTTCTTTGTAAGATTCAAGCATTATTTTTGTGTGTTTTATATACAAAATCTATTTTACCCACAAATCACATATATTTTCTAATCTTTTTTTAAAAAGTTTGGTGGATTTTTTTTCATATTTAAATCTGCATTCAATTTGAGATTTATGTTTGTAGTTTAAAATATGGAATAAATATAAATATTTTCTTTGTTGTTGTTTGCTCATTAATTCATGTCCAACTCTTTTCCAATCCATGGACTGTAACACCCCCAGCTCTTCTGTCCATGGGATTTCCTAGGTAAGAATAAGGAGTGTTGTCATTTTATTCTCCAGGGGATCTATCTGAGCTGGGGATTGAACCTTCATCTCCTGGATTGGCAAGTGGATTCTTTACCACTGATCTACCAGGGAAGCCCATAAATATTTTAAGTATAACTAGTTGTACCAATACCCCTTATTTAAAAGCCCATGTTTTTTGTACTTAATTGAAGTAGCCCTTCCTTTTACATATCAGATCATTATATATGAATGGCCTCATAGTGTGCTCACTGGGGAATGTCTATCCTTGTAATGCTGCTGCTGCTGCTGCTGCTAAGTCACTTCAGTCGTGTCTGACTCTGTGCGACCCCACAGACGGAAGCTCACCAGGCTCCTCTGTCCCTGGGATTCTCCAGACAAGAACACTGGAGTGGGTTGCCATTTCCTTCTCCAATGCATGAAAGTGAAAAGTGAAAGTGAAGTCGCTCAGTCGTGTCTGACTCTTAGCGACCCCAGGAACTGGAGCCTACCAGGATCTTCCGTCCATGGGATTTTTTCAGGCAAAAGTACTGGGGTGGGGTGCCATTGCCTTCCCCGTTGTAATGATGCATTTCTTACTAAATCTTTATAATATTGATATATTGTAAAGCATGTATCCCCCTTTGGTTTTCAAAATTATATTTGCTATTCTTGATATCTTGTATAACTATATAAATTTTCAGATCTATATGTCAATTTTCATGACAAAATATCCTTTTAGGAATTTTGAGGGGAACTACATTAAATTTTTAAATCAATTAAGGGGCTATTGTCATGTATGCTATTTTGTCTTCCTTTCCATGACTATAATATACACTCCATGTAATTAAGTTTATTTTATAATTTTCACATATATTCATGTTTATGCAAAAATATTTTGCAAAAAATACTAGTTTTATTCCCAGGCATTGTATTTTTTGGTTGCCATTATAAGTGAGAACTTAAAAAATTTAAATTTTTATTGTTTATTCTTGGTACAGACGGGGATCAGAATATACCATCTCAATACCTACCTCTTTGGTATAAAGATTATTTCAAACTGATTGTTTTATGAACTAGCCACGGGAGAAGTTCTGAAAATGGAGTAAGGTTACGTTTTTGTAAAAGAAATTTATTTACACTTATAGTGGAAATCTCTATCTGTTACTATGTGTCTCTCTCTGTACCAGGATGATTAGAACTCTAGAAGCTCTTATTAATAGAGAAGGCAATGACTTAAATCTGCATAACTGTCTTACCCTTGTTTACTGTGCTTTTCTTGATAACTTCCCTTAACTGGCTTCCCTTCCCCCACAACATCTTTTGTCTTTAGCTGGAGATGGTACTTACAATCGTAGCTTAGGACATTTTAGAGAATTAATCAGTTTCCCTGGGTCTCTCCCATGTATACAGAAAGTATGCATTTATTAAACTTCTGTTTATTTTTATCCTATTAATCTGTTTTATTGCAGGAAGGCCTCAGCCAGGAAACCAAAGAGGTAGAGGGAAAATGGTTTCTCCTTCCTTAGGGTACACAGGAATGCAAATGTGTTTTGGGTATTGATCTTTGCATTCCTCAAGTTGTTATTGCAAGGGAAGACAAATGATACATTCAAACAATGGAACATTCAGTTAAGTTCAGACGCTCAGTTGTGTCTGACTCTTTGTGACCCCATGAATGGAGTATACCAGGCCCCCCTGTCCATCATCAACTCCCGGAGATCACTCAAACTCACATCCATCGAGTCGGTGATGCCGTCTAGCCATCTCATCCTCTGTCATCCCCTTCTCCTCCTGCCCCCAATCCCTCCCAGCATCAGAGTCTTTTCCAGTGAGTCAACTCTTCGCATGAGGTGGCCAAAGTACTGGAGTTTCAGCTTCAGCATTATTCCTTCCAAAGAAATCCCAGGGCTGTTCTCCTTCAGAATGGACTGGTTGGATCTCCTTGCAGTTCAAGGGACTCTCAGGAGTCTTCTCCCAACACCACACTTCAAAAGCATCAATTCTTCGGTGCTCAGCTTTCTTCACAGTCCAACTCTCACATCTATACATGACCACTAGAAAAACCATAGCCTTGACTAGATGGACCTTTGTTGGCAAAGTAAGGTCTCTGCTTTTGAGTATGCTACCTAGGTTGCTCATAACTTTCCTTCAAGAGTAAGCATCTTTTAATTTCATGGCTGAAATCACCATCTGCAGTGATTTTGGAGCCCCAAAAAATAAAGTCTGACACTGTTTCCACTGTTTCCCCATCTATTTCCCATGACATTACTCAGCCGTTAAAAGAAATAGAGTACTGATGAATGCTACAGCATGGATAAACCTTGAAAACATTTTGTTAAGTGAAAGAAGTCAGTCACAAAAAGCTATATATTGTTTGATTCCATTCAGGAGAAATGTCCAGAGTAGGTAAATCCATGGAGACTGAAAACATATTAGTGGTTGATGACAGTTAAGAGTAGGAAAGTATGAGGATTGACTGCTAATAGAAATCCAGTTTCTTTCAGGATAATGAACTATTTTGGAATTAAATATAGGTGACGGTTGCACAATTCTGTGAGTATAATAATAAAAAGTTCTATATTTTAAAAGGCTAGATTTTGTGGTATATGAATTATATCACAAAAAGGGAAAAATATGTAATACAGGTTTCAGATCTTTCTTATGAAACTATCTGAGACTTGTATGTGTGTCTATGTTTGTCTGTGTGCATGGCTTCCTTAGATTTAATTACAGATCCTGGTTCATTTTTTTTTTTTTTTTTGGCCGTGACTCACACCATGTGTCATCTTAGCTTCCCAAGCTAAGGGACTGAACCCATGCTCCCTGAAGTAGAAGTACAGAGTCTTCACCACAGGACCTCCAGTGAAGTCCCCAGGTTCTTTATTGATTATAATTCTATTTACTTTTCATTTTATATTGAATCAGCTTTAGAAAGTTATTTTTAAGAAATAATTTATTTCATATAATTTATTGGCATAAAGTCATTCAGAGCATTCTCTTATAATACATTTTCTTCTTATATTTTATAGCCTTTCTTGATATTTATAGTAGTAGGTTTCACACATTATCTAGTCTGCTTTGTAGTCAGCAGTGGAGGGCCCTGCTCAAATTCAATTATTCATATGTCTTGATAATATCTTATCAAATCTTTCTTGAAGCCATCTCCTTTATACCCATGATAATATTGTAATAGTTTCAGCCTTCATAATCTCATTTGTAAATTACAGCATTATTTTCCTAATAAATTTCCTTGCTTTCAAGCTTTTAATCATTAAATTTCCTTATAAGTCTATCAAAGGTCATTCATTCATTCAGTGTTCACTAATATGGATATAAAATGAAAATTGCTTTATTTAGGACTTTCCTGGTGGTCCAGAGGTTAAGAATCCTTCTGCAAACAGCAGTACATGTGTGCATGCTCAGTCACTCAATTATGTCCAAGTCTTTGTGACCCCATGAACTCTAGCCCTCCAGGCTCCTCTGTCCATGGTATTCTTTAGACAAGAATACTGGAGTGGGTAGCCATGCCTCCTCCAGGGGAGTCTTCCCCACCCAGGGATCAAACCCACACATCTGTCTCCTGCATTGGTAGGTGTGTTCTTTACCACTAGCATCACCTGTGAATCCCAAATCAAAGGTTGTTTCCTCCAAAAACCATTTCTTAAAGCATTTCTTTATCCACAGACCACATCTTGTTTCACATCTTCTGTACTTTTCTAATACCCTGCACATCTCTCACTGGTTGCACTTCCACATTGTTTTATAATTATGTGATTCTATGCCTCTTTATCCCTCTAGGATGTAGAGTCTTTGAGGCCTAGATATCTGTCATATATTGTATTCTAAGTACCTATCATGGTACTTGAAGCAGAGAAAGATTTTAATGTACATTTGTTGAATACATGAGTAAACAAATAATTGGAGAATAAACTTAATTGAAGTTGAAGATTTATTAAGAAAAATAAGCTTGAAAGTTAATTTGGTGCCACCTTTTACAGGCCTTTGAATGTAAGTTGAGTATGGTGTCAAATTAGTATGAAATTTAGGAAATCAGGGATTATCAAATTCTCTGGTTTTCACAGTCCTAAACTATTTCTTTGTTCAATGATGTATTTTAAGAAAGCATTTAATTATCATGAATTTTCAATATGTGGTCATCATTTATTACTTTACATCTATGCACATAGAATTTTTATGAGTATTTAACCCATGATCTATAAGTAAATATAAACCTATATTTAAATATAAATCTATAAGTAAATTCAAAATTTATTGCTGTGATGTAAGTGGTGTCAAGAAGGGGGAAATTTCCCCCAAACCCTCAGTCTCTCTTGAGTTCTTGTAGATGAACCAATAAGAAAATGGACACAAGCCAAATTAATAGGAGAAAAATAAATTTTTAATCATGGGCACAGAGGTCTCATAGAGAAGTAGCCAAAGCAGGAAGTGTTTATAATTTTTGAACAGAGAATAAATTTGGGAGGAATTCACAAGACAAAGAAACTAGGGTTTTGGGTATGAAACCAAGCCCCACTTTTTGTTTGTAGATAAAACCTTTAGTCTCCTAGGCCTTCTTTAACTCCAAAGAGAAGACTCAAGGAGTTACTAATTATGGAAGTGAGTGAATGCAGAAACCAAAGTAGGTAAGACAGAAAGGTGGTGGTTTAGTTGCTAAGTCATGTCCGACTTTTGCTACCCCGTAGACTCTAGCCTGCCAGGCTCCTCTGTCTGTGGGATTCTCCAAGCAAGAATACTGGAGTGGGTTGCCATTTCCTTCTCCAGGACATCTTCTTGACTCAAGAATCAAACCTATGTCTCCTGCCATGCAGACAGATTCTTTAGGGACTGAGCTACTAAGGAAGATGAGATAAAACAGAGACCCAGTTCCTCCCCAAGGGATATACATAACAATCTGATGCATACCTTTGAGTTGTTCTGCAGGAACTAAGACACACTTCCCCCACTCCCACCAGGTGGAGGATGGTGACTACATGCTGAACACAAACAAGGAGACCCCAGACCGGTTGAAACCAGACAGATGATAATTAAGATACTTGAAACATGAACCTATTGCCTCTCCAACAACAACCAACCAGAAGAAAGTCCATGAGTTGATCACATACCCTACAAACCCCACGCCTGAGCTTGCCTTAAAAACCCTTCTCTGACAACCACCCGGGAGTTTCGGTCTAAAAACCGTGAGCCTCCCTCTCCCCTTGCTTCCTGCCTGCAGTACTCTGTACTTTCTTTTCCCACAACTTGGTGTGAATACATTGACTTTGCAGCATAGTGAATGAGTGAAGCCAAGTTCTCTATGCTAAGAGGTGCTTAATCAAAGAAGAATCTAAACAGAGTTCTGGCTTGAGATATTAAATTAAAGAAATAACAAGGTTTGTTTAAATAGGCTTCTCAGTCCAAATTCCTTATCACTGGTCATAAAGGTGTTTGTCTTTCTCGTGATGCAGGAAGTACACTTTTTGCATGAGGGTTGTTTTTCCTGCTTATATACAGGAGACAACAGAGGAGGGTCAGAGTGTTACTCTTGTGTTGCCCATTTCATAAGTAACTGTAATTTGAAATAATATGCCATTGTGACAAATTTGGGGGTAGTCCACCCTGAGCCCCAACAGTGGCAAATGCCATGAAGGAAATTTTATTTTAAGCTCTTTTAATTCTAAATAACTTAAAATTGATCACTAAATTGTTATGTGCAAGAACCTATACCTGACACACAGTGTCAAACACAGATGTAAGAGTTTGGACCAAGCAAGGAGACTGGATGGCTCATACTCAAAAACCCCAAACTCCCTGAGTGTTTTCAGGGAGTTTTTATAGGCAAAATTTGGGGTGAGGAATGCAGGGTGTTTGACTTTCTTCTGACTGGCTGGTGGTCAGGTAACAGAGTGGAGCTTCAGGAATCTTGTGCTAAGTCAGAAGTTACCATCCTCCACCTGGGTGGGAGCAGAGGAGCCTGGTAGGCTATGGTCCATGTGGTGGCAAAGAGTCAGACTCCATTGAGTGACTGAGCAGGCACCTGGGTGGGAACCTTAATTCCTGCAAAAGAACTGAAAGATATTGTTATGTATATTCCTTGAGGAAGAACCAGAATCCTGTTTTAATGACTCCACTTGGTTGTTCTTCCTTTGTTTCTGTGTTCCCTCCGTTGTTCCCTGATTAGCAACTGTTTGAACCTGCTCTTTCTGTCTGCATTCTGATGAATTAGTGATGGACAGGAAAACCTGGCATGCTGCAGTTCAAGGGGATGCAAAGATTCAGACACAACTGAGCAACTAAACTGAACCTGCCCTTTGGAACTCAGGGAAGGTCATGGAAACTGAAGAAGCTATTTCCTACAAACAAGAAATGGAGACATAGATTTGTACCCTGAAGTCTCACAGGGTCATACTCCAATTCAACCTTTGTTATTGTGATTTATAAGAAATGTACATTTTGTCATTCACTGACTAAAATATATTTATCATATATATTTGGTCTTCGTCCACAGTACCTGACACATAGCTCTTAAGGCACTTGGAATTTCCTGGGCAACAAGAACAGTCCGAGCAACTTTTGTCATAATGTTTGGTCTACTGTGCTCAGTTCCTAAAACAGCTTTAGAGCCATAAAAATGACATGGCTGTATTGTTATACTTAACAAGCTCCTTTCCAGAACTGAGTTTACAATTCCTCAGGTGACTTATAGAGATCATCTAAAGATGGGGGCTGGTTGCCAGGGGAATCAGTAAAAGAACAGAACACTGGAATTTCCAGTCCCACCCTCCTTGACATTCCTAGAGAAAGGAGTGATTGGAAGTTTGATCAACCACTAATGGAATGGCCTATGATTTAATCACTCACACATATATAATGAATCCTCCATAAAAATCTAAGAGGACCAGGTTCAGAGAGTTTAGCAGTTGTTGAACATGTGGAGGTTTGGGGAATGTGGTGCACCTAGAGAATACAGAAGTGTCACATCATTTCCTATACCTCGTTCTATGCATCTTATCTATGTAGCTGTTTCTGAGTTACATTATTTAACAATAAGCTCCCATGACTTTTCTGGTGGCTCAGATGGTAAAGTGTCTGTCTACAATGCGGGAAACCCAGGTTCAATCCCTGGGTTGGGCAGATCCCCAGGAGAAGGAAATGGCAATCCACTCCAGGACTATTGCCTGGAAAATCCCATGGACAGAGGAGCCTGGTAGGCTACAGTCCATGGGGTCACAAAGAGTTGGACACGACTGAGCGACTTCACTATATCCCCTGTCCATGGGATTTCCCAGGTGAGAATACTGGAGTGGGTTGCCATTTCCTACTCCAGGGGATCTTCCCCACCCAGGGATCGAATCTGTGTCTCCTGTATGTCTTGCATTGACAAGGGTATTTTTTACCACTGTTCCAAGTCCTTAATAAGCCAGTAATACAGCATCCAGTCCCATCACTTCATGGCAAATAGATGGGGAAACAGTGGAAACCGTGAGAGACTTTATTTTCTTGGGCTCCAAAATCACTGCAGATGGTGACTGCAGCCACAAAATTAAAAGACGCTTGCTCCTTGAAAGAAAAGCTATGACAAACTTAGATAGCATATTAAAAAGCAGAGACATTACATTGCCGACAAAGCTCCATCTAGTTAGTCAAAGCTGTGGTTTTTCCAGTAGTCATGTATGGATGTGAGAATTGGACCGTGAAGAAAGCCAAGTGTCAAAGAATCAATATTTTTGAACTGCGGTATTGGAGAAGACTCTTGAGAGTCCCTTGGACTGCAAGGAGATCCAACCAGTAAATCTTAAGGAAATCAGTCCTGAATATTCATTGGAAGGACTGATGCTTAAGCTGAAGCTCCAATACTATGGCCACTGATGCGAAGAACTGACTCATTTGAAAAGACCCTGATGCTGGGAAAGATTGAAGCCAGGAAGGGAAGGAGATGACAGATTTCATGGGCATGCGTGTGAACAAGCTCCGGGAGTTGGTGATGGACAGAGAAGCCTGGTGTGCTGCAGTCCGTTGGGTTTAATAGAGTTGAACACTACTGAATGACTGAACTGACTGACTGAGAGTAAGTAAAATGTTTCTGAGTTTTATGAGTTGCTTTACCAAATTAATTGAATCTAAGGATTTGGGACTGTACACCAATGTCACATGATAAAAATCTCTGGAACTGACCAAGCCCCATAGCAACTGTTGCCATGAGCCTCTGGATTTAGACAAGCCAGTTTCCTACCCCATATTAGGTAAAATATCCACCCTATTATCCACCCTACAGCATCCTAACCAACCACCTAATGCCACCATTCCAGTAGGAATTTTCTCTGTCTTGAGACTATAAAAACTGGCTGCTAGCCTATGAAAGGGTCCAGCTCTCCCTTGAGATGTCCCAATGTTCAAACAGCATCTCCTACTCTAATAAACTTTATTCTCCTCTCATTCTGCCTCATGTCTGGAAATTCTTTTCTAAACCACGAACAGACTATTAGGAAGGAAGGAGCAATGGGAAACTCCAATCTGTTGCAGGATAGTCAGTAACAACATAGACTTGTGATTGGCACTGAAGTAGAGGGCAGTTTTGTGGAAATGTGCCCTTAACCTGTGGGATCTATTGCTATCTCTTGGTAGATACTGTAAGAATTGAGTTGAATTGTAGGACACCCAGCTGATGCTCAGTTCAGTTCAGTTCAGTTGCTCAGTCATGTCTCCGTCTTTGTGACCCCATGGACTGCAGCATGCCAACCTCCCTGTCCATAATTAACTCCCAGAGTTTACTCAAACTCATGTCCATTGAGCCAGTGATGCCATCCAACCATCTCATCCTCTGTCGTCCCCTTTTCCTCCCCACTTCAATCTTTCCCAGCTTCCGGGTCTTTTCAAAAGAATCAGTTCTTCACATCAGGTGGCCAAAGTATTGGAGTTTCAGCTTCAGCATCAGTCCTTCCAATGAATATTCAGGATTGATTTTCTTTAGGATGGACTGGTTGGAGCTCCTTGCTGTCCAAGGAACTCTCAACAGTCTTCTCCAACTCTACAGTTCTAAAGCATCAATTCTTCAGTGCTCAGCTTTCTTTATAGTCCAACTCTCATATCCATACATGACTACTGGAAAACCATAGTTTTGACTAGACAGACCTTAGTTGCAAAATAATGTCTCTAATTTTAAATATGCTGTCTAGGTTGGTCATAGCTTTTCTTTCAAGGAACAAACATATTTTAATTTCATGGCTCTAGTCACCATCTGCAGTGATTTTGGAGCCCCCCAAAATAAAGTCTGTCACTTTTTCCTTTGTTTCCCCATCTATTTGCCATGAAGTGATGGGACAAGATGCCATGATCTTCGTTTTCTGAATGTTGACTTTTAAGCCAGCTTTTCACTCTCCTCTTTCACTTTCCTCAAGAGGCTCTTTGGTTCTTCTTTACTTTCTGTCATAAGGGTGGTGTCATCCGCATATCTGAGATTATTGATATTTCTCCTGGCAATCTTGATTCCAGCTTGTGCTTCATCCAGCCCAGGGTTTCTCATGATGTACTCTGTGTAGAAGTTAAATAAGCAGGGTGACAATATACAGCCTTGACATACTCCTTTCCCAATCTGGGACCCGTCTGTTGTTCCATGTCCAGTTCTAACTAGTGCTTTTTGACCTGCATACAGAATTCTCAAGAGGCAGGTCAGATGGTCTGGTATTCCCATCTCTTGAAGAATTTTCCACAGTTGGTTATAATCCACAAAGTCAAAGGCTTTGGCACAGCTAATAAAGCAGAAGTAGAATTTTTTTGGGAACTCTCTTGTTTTTTCGATGATCCAGCAAATGTTGGCAATTTGATCTCTGGTTCCCCTGCTTTTTCTAAATCCAGCTTGAACATCTGGAAATTCACAGTTCATGCACTGATGAAGCCTAGCTTGGAGAATTTTGAGCATTACTATACTAGCATGTGAGATGAG
Source organism: Tragelaphus eurycerus (assembly GCA_935064755.1). Taxonomy (NCBI): domain Eukaryota; kingdom Metazoa; phylum Chordata; class Mammalia; order Artiodactyla; family Bovidae; genus Tragelaphus; species Tragelaphus eurycerus. The sequence continues at coordinate 285,623 of CAKXYN010000234.1, forward strand.
TGCAATTGTGCTGTACCTTGAGAAATTTCTGGCATTGCCTTTCTTTGGGAATGGAATGAAAACTGACCTTTTCCAGTCCTGTGGCCATTGCTGAGTTTTCCAAATTTGCTGGTATATTGAGTGCAGCACTTTCACAGCATCATCTTTTAGGATTTGAAATAGCTCAGCTGGAATTCCATAACCACAACTAGCTTTGTTCATAATGATGCTTCCTAATGCTCACTTGACTTCACATTCTAGGATGTCTGGCTCTATGTGAGTGATCACACCATCGTGATTATCTGGGTCATGAAGATCTTTTTTTGTATAGTTCTTCTGTGTATTCTTGCCACCTCTTCTTAATATCTTCTGCTTCTGTTAGATCCATACCATTTTTGTCCTTTATTGAGCCCATCTTTGCATTAAATGTTCCCTGCTGCTGCTGCTACTGCTACTGCTGCTAAGTCACTTCAGTCGTGTCCGACTCTGTGTGACCCCATAGATGGCAGCCCACCAGGCTCCGCCATCCCTGGGATTCTCCAGGCAAGAACACTGGAATGGGTTGCCATTGCCTTCTCCATTGTGTGAAAGTGAAAAATGAAAGTGAAGACGCTCAGTAGCGTCTGACTCTTAGCGACCCCATGGACTGCAGCCTACCAGGCTCCTCCATCCATGGGATTTTCTAGGCAAGAGTACTGGAGTGGCTTGCCATTGCCTTCTCCAGAAATGTTCCCTAGGTATCTCTAATTTTCTTGAAGTGATCTCTAGTCTCCCATTCTATTGTTTCCCTCTATTTCTTTGCACATGTCACTAAGGAAGGCTGTCATATCTCTCCTTGCTATTCTTTGGAATCCTGCATTCAGATGATTGTATTTTTCCTTTTCTCCTTTGCCTTTTGCTTCTTCTTCTTCTTCTTCTTCTTTTTTTTTTTTTTGATAGCTGTTTGTAAGGCCTCCTCAGACAACCATTTGGCCTTTTTGCATTTCTTTTTCTTAAGGATGATGCTGATCACTGCCTCCTGTACAATGTCAGAAATTTCTGTCCATAGTTCTTCAGGCACTCTGTCTATCAGATCTAGTCCCTTAAATCTATTTCTCACTTCCACTGTATAATCGTTAGGGATTTGATTTAGGTTATAGCTGAATGTTTTAGGCGTTTTCCCTACTTTCTTCAATTTCAGTCTGAATTTGGCAATAAGGAGTTCATGATCTGTGCCACAGTCGAACTTCCTGGTCTTGTTTTTGCTGACTGTATAGAGCTTCTCCATCTTGGCTGCAAAGAATATCATCAGTATGATTTCGGTGTTGACCATCTGGTGATGTCCATGTGTATAGTCTTCTGTTGTTGGAAGAGGGTATTTGGCATGAAGAGTGTGTTCTCTTGGCAAAACTCTATTAGCCTTTGCCCTGTTTCATTCTGTACTCCAAGGCCAAATTTGCCTGTTACTCCAGGTATTTCTCGACTATTTTTTTTTTTTTTTTTTTTTACTTTACAATATTGTATTGGTTTTGCCATATCACCTATAATGAAAAGGACATCTTTTTTGGGTGTTAGATCTAGAAGGTTTGTAGGTCTTCATAGAACCATTAAACTTCAGCTCTAAGCATTACTGGTCAGGGCATAGACTTGGATTACTGTGATATTGAATGGTTTGCCTTGGAAACAGATATCATTTTGTCACTTTTGAGATTGCATCCAAGTACTGCATTTTGGACTCTTTGGTTTACTATGATGGCTACTCCATTTCTTCTAAGGGATTCCTGCCCACAGTAGTAGATATACTGGTCATGTGAGTTAAATTCACCCATTCCAGTCCATTTTAGTTTGCAGATTCCTAAAATGCTGATGTTTACTCTTGCCATCTTCTGTTTGACCACTTCCAGTTTGCCTTGATTCATGGACCTAACATTTCAAGTTCCTATGCAATATTGCTCTTTACAGCATTGGACTTTACTTCCATCACCAGTCACATTCACAACTGGGTGTTGTTTTTGCTTTGGCTCTGTCTCTTCATTCTTTTTGGAGTTATTTCTCTACTGATCTCCACTAGCATATTCGGCACCCACCAACATGGGGAGTTCATCTTTCAGTGTCCTATCTTTTTGCCTTTTCATACTGTTCATGGGGTTTTCAAGGCAAGAATACTGAAGTGCTTTGCCATTCCCTTCTCCATTGGACCACGTTTTGTCAGAACTCTCCACCATGACCCATCTGTCTTCAGTGGCCCTACACAGCATGGCTCATAGTTTAACTGAGTTAGAGGACCCTGTCTTCTTTGTGATCAGACTGGTTAACATTAGCTGATGTTAGAGACTTGTTTTATGGTGTGGGGAAATCTCCACACAAATACTGAAATTGGTTCCAGAACATTTATTATCATATAGCATTTAAAATCTAACTGTAAATATATAATAATACATAATATTATTAAAAATATTGTGTTGCCTCCTTAATGGATGGGTATAAAGATCCTTATTTATATTGTACAGTATTTTCATATAGAGCATTATGATTTTTATCTGAAGTCTCATTTAATTCATCATTAATTTTCATAATGTTCTAAGGGGTTTCATTTAATTCAGAGATACTTTTGATAAGTATTGTATTAGAAGACAATAAGGAAAAATATTCCCCTAAGCCAAGCTGGACTATCATTTATTTCTCCACTCTGAAAGCTAATTTCTTTTCTTTATGGTTTGATGACTACAAAACAAAGATTGTGCAGTTATAGTAAAACTCAGTGAGTATCAATAGATCTAAATTTTCTGTAAACTCTTGATTATCTGAAGGCCAATTAACAAGTTTTCAGCTATAAGTGACTGTAGCTCTTCTCAGGTCTCTGGCTGCCTACCCTTAGGGCTCAGAGCTACTTTCCAGCACCTCACAGAGTAGGCAGGAGGGAAGAAAAATAAGGCAATTTGGCTCCTTGACAATATCTTTGGAATAATTGTATTTGGGGAGGAAGATTCAAAATAGACCATGGCAAGTTACAAACACACAGTTCCCATTTGTTGTGAATACAGGTTTGTGCTCTGCTTGATTTCAGAGGCTCGGTCAGTGGGTTGTGCATAATAGACAGATGGTTCTAAAGTTGGAGTTATTCTATGCTGAAAATCTAAATTTTAAACATAATTAAAAGTCCTCTCTACCACCAATTTACCCTAGCCAGTAATTATTATTAAGAATTATTCTAACAGAGTGTAGTTACCAGGGAACATATATGATTTTTAAATGTGTCTTGCTTTATCTATTTAAACAAAAACACAAACCTTCTGCAGATCAAAATACTAATTATCAGTTCCATTTTTCAGTTGAGAAAACTGAAGTAAGGGCAAATAAATAGGTTTTTTTCCCCAGACATGTTGCCACAACTTTTGCTCTGAAACAGCATTTGTCAGATTGTGGCTCAGGAAAGCCAATCTGGATGGCAAATAATGGGATTAAATCGTGATCAGGAAATTAGCCAAAGGTTCCTAAAATCCATCCTAAAGTACACTGTGGAAAATGGAATGTTGCCTGCCATTCCAGTAAACAATGAATGTTGCTAGCTATAAAGTCCTTAGCTACTACAATTTCCTGCCCCACCGTCCCCATGACAGTGTACCCTCAGGGGAATTCAGGATGGACAGAAACAGGATACTGGCCCTAGATAGTTAAGGTGAATATCTAAGGTGTAATTTCAATGAGCCTAGACTCTTGCTTCTTCTAATACACAGAAAAGCACTAAAATCATTAATTTTCCATGTCTGTTTTGGGAACTAACAGTAATCTTTTGATGTTCAACTACATTTCTTTAAAGCAAAAACTACTATATATTCTCTTTCCTCCCTTACCTCTCTGGAGCAGTTCCTTAGAGCTGAAAGGCTGTCTCCTGGACTATAGTTTTCAGTAAATAAAACTTAACTTGAAACTTTTAGGTTGTGTGTTTTTCTTCAGTCAATAACAGGTGTTGCAGTAAGTCAGTCAATTCAGTCGCTCAGTCATGTCTGACTCTGCGACCCCATGGACTGCAGCACGTCAGGCCTCCCTGTCCGTCACCAACTCCCAGAGCTTACTCAAACTCATGTCCATCAAGTTGGTGATGTCATCAAACATCTTATCCCCTGTCGTCCTCTTCTCCTCCTGCCTTCAATCTTTCCTAGCATCAGGGTCTTTTCAAATGAGTCAGTTCTTCTCATCAGGTGGCCAAAGTATTGGAGTTTTAGCTTCAGCATCAGTCCTTCCTGATGGTTTGCCTCAAAGAACCCTGCCCCTTGGCCTGACTCTTAAACGGAAGTGCCTTTGTTCAGATCCCTGTCCACCTGTGGATGGCAGGAAGGAAGAAAGTAACACTTTCCTTCCCTGAGGTTTGCCATTCCAGGAGATGTTCGCAAAACTAATGCCCTCTTTACTTTGGTTCCTCACCTCCCCTCATCTCTGATCTATAAAAGTACCTGGCATCCAGATGCCAATAAGATGGTTATTTTGAGGTGCTAGCCTGCCATCTCCCTGATTAAAGTCTCTTCCTTGCCTCAATTGCGGTTGTGGTTCCAGATCACCATGATAAAGCAGATATATAATAAAAGAGGTCACACAATTATTTTTTCCCAGTGCATACAAAAGTTATATTTATACTCTATGGTAACCTATTAAGTGTATAATAACATTATGTCTAAAAATGTAGTGGTGGTGGTGGTGGTAGTAGTAGTATTAGTGTTAGTTGCTTAGTCGTGTCTGACTCCTTGCGACCTCATGGATTGTAGCCCACCAGGCTCCTCTGTCCAAGGGATTTCCCAGGCAAGAATACTGGAGTGGATTGCCATTCCCTTTTCCAGAGGATCTTCCTGACCCAGGGATCAAACCTGTGTCTCCTGCATTACAGGCAGATTCTTTACCATCTGAGCTATAGGGAAGTCCTCAAAAACAATGTACGTATCATAATTTTAAAAAAAAGTTTATTGCTAAAAAATGCTAACCATCATCTGAGCCTTCAGCAAATCAATCTTTTTGCAATAGTAACATCAAAATCATCTACCACAGATCGCCTCCAATATAATAATGAAAAAGTTTTAAATATTGTGAGAATTAGTAAAATGTGACACCCAGAGGTGTGACGTGAGCAAATACTGTTGGAAAAATAGCGTTAAAAGATTGAGAGTTTAAAGAGTTGTTTTATTGTACTGCGAAGTACAGTAAAACAAGATATGATTGTACTCACTTCAATTAAAACTTTAAGAGTACTCACTGGCTAAGGAACAAGTGTTTATTTTGTTGAAGGTTCATTCTTTGTTATGCTGTAGGAGGCCAGTGTGAAACAGAGTGTGGTGTCATAAAAAGTCGAGGAGGTAGAGAATGGGCCCTGTCAGCCATTTCCCCTATGTCCCCCATCAGGAAAATTATGAACCCTAAAGGTCAAGCATTAAAATAGTACTTGGAAGTGGCCTTAGTTATGGCGAACTTAATATAAAGAAAAATTTTCCAAAATTCATCTTTGAGAGCCTAGTTTTTCAGGCTAAACTACTGATACTACTATGGAATATAAGAAAGCCATTGTTTTAATCAAGGGAGGTTCCAAAGTAGTGCCTTTAAAGCTAAGATATGGAGCAAAAAAATAAAAATCCGTGTCTGCAACCATTTAACATTCTATATTTATATTGTCCATTAAAAATAATATAAAAAAATTTGGAGGAAATAATTTCAATTTATTTAAAACTATAGCACATGTATATACTATATATATATATTAGTATGGAGTATAGTACACATATACAAAATACATCCCTAAAAATAAGATTTAAATATATATTCACCCTGAATACAGAGTTAGCACATGACAGATATTAAGATCTTAATTCCAGTTCATACCTCTTATTTGCATACCCAATAGATTTGTTCACAAAAGCCTAACTCATCAAAAGACCCAGGGAACAAAGCTCATTCATATACAAACAAAAATAACAAAATCAACAGTATCCTTCTTCTCCTCCTCTCCCCTGAATAAACATTGACATGAAACCCACTTTTCCAAGCACAGTAGTTCATACTGAGCTGCTGAGATCTTTCTAATTCCCACACCTTTCTCACCTTTCTTAACCAGACGAGTGTTAGTACTTCTTCAAAGATACAGTAGTGTCACAAACCCTACAGGCTTACTACTCTATTGGGGACCATAGTTTATCTTTTTGGTAGAATATTATCTCTTTATTCCCATGTGAGTGTGTCTACACATAGGCTATTCATTTGGGGATGCTAATTAGTAAGCTATTGCTTCAGAAGATTAATGGTGGTAGTAATCCCTTTGATCTCCCTCTCTGGCCCCTAGGATAATTTCCTTCCTTTACAAAAACCAGTTACTCCTTCATAGAAGAAAAATAGGTTCATTGTTCTCATTTTGTAATTTTGTACTTACTAAGTGCTACGTCTGCAAAGGATTCATAATACCATGCTTTTTTAAGCTCTCCTAGTCTTTAATGGGGTGATTATATATGATCATTAAAAGCTTAAAAAAATGATAACAGAAAAGATCATTTTGAATCCTCTATTTTTTTTTTTTTTACTGTTCATTTAAGGGACTGTTAGTATACTTACCCTCTGTCTAACCCATTCTTCACACTGCTACCAGAATAATAGTCTTGAAGCAGAGTTATGATGCCACACTCCTGTTCAAATCCTTTCATGACTCACAATAGCATATGAAGTAAAGTTAATTCATCTTAGAGTCTATTATTGAGAGATTCCTCTGAGTGAGACATCATGGGAATACAAAGAAAAATAGGTGAAATAACTACCTTCAAGGAATTCACAATGCATGAGGAAAGAAGACATTGATGAAAAAGTAATGTGCTAGATGACACAATGGAAATATACTTGGAATGCTATGTACCACGGAGGAAAGAGTATTTAATAAAATTGAAGGCTAGAGATAGGAGGAATAGGAGTCAGGGATAGTATAGATCTTCATAGAGTTGATGAGGGCAGAGCTCAGTCATATTAACTTAATAAGTTATTTTCAAGAAAAACTGGAGAATTCATTTATTACAGTAGTATTACCACCCTGTGTAAAAACAAGGCATGCTTATACAAAAGGCTTGAGACACACAAGGAATGCAATTGCTTCTGTATCTCAAAGGAAATGGAATGCAATTCATAGGTGACTGGTGATAAATTTGGAAAAGTATGTTAGCTCTAAAGTATTTAAATATGATGACAAGGGTTTAAGCAGGGTACTTATCTGTACAGATTTTTTTTCACTTGATAAATCTTAAAATGTAAAGGTTGGACTAGAAGAGAATGAAAGCAAGGAAACCATGTAGGAAGCTATTGTAATGGTTCAGGCAAGAAAGAAGCAACAAAGAAGCAAAAAAACTGGTACACTGAAGCTTGGTACCAGTGGTGTGAATGGAGAGGAAGAGGTAGATTCATTAGGGATTTGAGAAGCAGGAATGAAATGACTTGGGGATTGATTAATGGCAGGATGTAATGACAAACATGTCTAAGATGATCTTCACATTTTTAATGTTGATAACTCTAACTGGGTAAATCTGGGTAAAGACAGAAAATGCAGGAAAAGGAATGCAATGGAGGGAAAGAGGACTAATTAGAGTTTGGATATATGGAGTTTGGAGATGGTCTTTTACTGATTATATAAGGCCCTTCATGATCTGGCTCCTACTCCTTTCTAGTCTCATCTATTACATCTTTACCAAATGTTGTGCTGACTATACTTATTGTTTCCTGAAAAACCATGCTCACTCCCTTCTCTCTGTACTTGCTCAGAAGTAGTAGTTTGACGTGGTAACAGTGCCCTCTAATTTATTTATTAATTCAGGCATTTATTAGAAATACTTTTTATGCATTTATTATGTGCAAGGTCCTTTTTGAAATGAGGTCCTGTTTGAGATGTTGGAAATATATCAGGGAACCAAACAATCAAGTCCCTGTTGTCCCAGTGGGGGGAAAAGAGGGTAGCATGACTCGAGAGAGTAGCATTGAAACATATACATGTGTGCTGAGTGCTAAGTCATTTCAGTTGTGTCTGACTCTTTGCGACCCCATGGACTGTAGCCTGCCAGGCTCCCTCTGTCCATGGAATTCTCCAGGCCAGAATACTGGAGTGGGTTGTCATTCCCTTCTCCAGGGGATCTTCTCAACCCAGGGATCGAAACCAGGTTTCCCACATTGCGGAGGAATTCTTTACCTCTAGCACCACCTGGGAAGTGTTCTTCACCTGAGAAGTTTCTTCATTTCGGAAGAAATATATACATTACCACATGTAAAACAGATAGCTGGTGGGAAGTTGCTTTATAACACAGGGAGCTCAGTCTGGTGCACTGTGACAACCTAGAGGGGCAGGATGGGATGGAGGAATGGGAGAGAGGTTCAAGAAGGAGAAGACACGTGTATACCAATGGCTGATTCATGTTGATGAATGGCAGAAATCAACACAACACTGTAAAACAATTATCCTCCAATAAAAAATAAATTAATTAAAAAACAAAACTTTACAAAAGCAAGCAAAGAAACAAACCCCCAAAGACTGACGATTAAAAAAAACCAAAAACCTGTTGTCCAATTTTTCTAAATATACCTATAGCTCTTGAAGTATCTTCCATGAACATTTTTAACATTATATGAGTAAAACCACATTAGTATTCAGTTATATAGCATTTTATCATCTATGTTATAATGGATATCTCTATCATAAGCATCCATCATAGTTTATATTTATTGTGTGAATACTCTCTAGACCAATATTGTCCAGTATAATGTTTTACAATAATGGAAATATTCTATATTATACCATCTAATAGAGTAGCCATTAACCACACATAGCTATTGAATACTTGAAATGAATCTAGAATGACTGAGCAGCTGAATTTTAAATTTTATTTAATTTTAATGAATAGAAATTTAGTTATCCATAGATGGCTAGTGGCTACCATATTCAACAACACTTTGGACCATTACCTTGTGGTGGGTAAGGACAATGATTCTCCTATAAGTCAATATATCATTTAATTATCTAAGCTTTGGGATGATACATAGCTGAATTTGAATTACGATTTTACCATTTGTTGGTTTCTAGGTTCAGGCAGTTTGGGTAATTTCTATGAGTGCATGCTAAGTCGCCTCAGTCATGTCCGACTCTTTGCAACCTTATGAACCATAGTCCACCAGGCTCCTCTGTCCTTGAGATTCTCCAGGCAAGAATACTAGAGTGTGCCATGTCTTCCTCCAAGGGATCTTCCTGACGCAAGGATCAAACCCACATCTTTTATGTCTCCTGCACTGCTGCTGCTGCTAAGTCACTTCAGTTGTGTCTGACTCTGTGCAACCCCATTAGATGGCAGCCCACCAGGCTCCGCTGTCCCTGGGATTTTCCAGGCAAGTACACTGGAATGGGTTGCCATTTCGTTTTCCAAAGTATGAAAGTGAAAGTGAAGTCGTGTCTGAGTAGTCACAACCCCATGGACTGTAGCCTACCAGGCTACTCTGTCCATGGGATTTTCTAGGCAAGAGTACTAGAGTGGGTTGCCATTGCCTTCTCCGCTCCTGCACTGGGAGGCAGGTTCTTTACCACTAGCACCACCTGGGAAGCCCTGGGTAATGTCTATGGGTCTCAATTTTTTAAAGGAATAGTGATAGGATCAAATTTTCAGGGTTACTGCGAAGTTAAAGTAACGCGATTGTACAACTTCTCCTTTCCAGAAGATAGACTAGATATACTTTCCACTATTTTTTTCCTGCTAAGTATATCTAAAACCTATGGATATGATATGATACGTGAAACAAAGAGATGATTCTGTTTCAGAGTCAAAAAGACTCTGAGAGATGAATGGAAGCCAGATCATCTGGTAAGCTGTGAACTCAAAGAATGACATAGCAGGGAGTTCCCTCAACTTTACTTTTAAGCTTCCCTGGTGGCTCAGACAGTTAAGTGTCTGCCTGCAATGCAGAAGACCTGGGTTCAATCCCTGGGTTGGGAAGACCCCCTGGAGAAGGAAATGGCAACCTACTCTGGTATTCTTGCCTGGAAAATCCCATGGTCGGAGGAGCCTGATAGGTTACAGTCCATGAAGTCGCAAAGAGTTGGACATGACTAAGCAACTTCACTTCAGTTCTTCAAGATACAGTCTTGAAGAAAACAGCAACCTAGGAATATCAACAAGCATACACATTAAAAATAGAGCTTACTTTCTCTAGCCAAAAGACCAGTAAAGGGGTAGCCTAATAAGAGAAAACTTTTGGTCAATAACCACTCTAGTGAAACACCACGGAAAAATTTTGGACCCACTCCCACCAACAAAAACAAAATGAAGAGCCTAGAATTGTACTCTTTCTAGGCTGCCCTCTTTGTGGTGGTATCAAAAAAAAGTTGAATAAGGTGCTAGGACTTTTATCACCAACTGGTGGTAACAAGCTAGCCTCCTATCCAGTGGTGACGGTAGAGACTGTAGGGTCTACTGAGGTATTCTTCTTTCCCCCCAACTGAGAAGGTGTCAGAGGAGGCCTAGCAAGAGTCAGAAATTGTAATGTCTTGTGGGAGAAATATCAACCTCAGATATGCAGATAACACCACCCTTATGGCAGAAAGGGAAGAACTAAAGAGCCTCTTGAGGAAAGTGAAAGAGGAATGTGAAAGAGGAATGTGAAAGAGGAATGTGAAAAAGCTGACTTTAAACTCAACATTCAGAAAACTAAGATCATGGCATCTGGTCCAATCACTTCATGGCAAATAGATGGGAAAACAATGGAAACCGTGACAGACTTTATTTTCTTGGGCCCCGAAATCACTGCAGATGGTGACTGCAGCCATGAAATTAAAAGATGCTTGCTCCTTGGAAGAAAAGCTATGACCCAACCTAGACAGCATATTAAAAAGCAGAGACATTTCTTTGCCAAAAAAGATCCATCTAGTCAAAGCTATGATTTTTCTTTTGTTTTGTTTGTTTGTTTTTTTTTTTTTACTTTACAATATTTATTGGTTTTGCCATACATCAACATGCATCCGCCACAGGTGTACACGTGTTCCCTATCCTGAACCCCCCTCCCACCTCCCTTCCCATACCATCCCTCTGAGTCATCCCAGTGCACCAGCCCCAAGCATCCTGTATCCTGCATCGAACCTGGAATGGCGATTCAATTCTTATATGATATTATACATGTTTTAATGCCATTCTCCCAAATCACCCCCTCTCCCTCTCCCACAGAGACCAAAAGACTGTTCTATACATCTGTGTCTCTTTTGCTGTCTCGCATACAGGGTTGTCATTACCATCTTTCTAAATTCCATATATATGCGTTAGTATATTTACTGTATTGGTGTTTTTCTTTCTGGCTTACTTCACTCTGTTTATTAGGCTCCAGTTTCATCTACCTCACTAGAACTGATTCAAATGTATTCTTTTTAATGGCTGAGTAATAATCCATTGTGTATATTTACCACATCTTTCTTATCCATTCTTATGCTGATGGACATCTAGGCTGCTTCCAAGTCCTGGCTATTATAAACAGTGCTGCGATGAATGTTGGGGTACACGTGTCTCTTTCAATTCTGGTTTCCTCGGTGTGTATGCCCAGCAGTGGGATTGCTGGGTCATATGGCAGTTCTATTTCCAGTTTTTTAAGGAAAAGCTATGGTTTTTACAGCAGTCATGTATGGATGTGAGAGTTGGACCATAAAGAAATCTGAGCACTGAAGGACTGATACTTTTGATCTGTGGTGTTGGAGAAGACTCTTGAGAGTCCCTTGGAATGCAAGGAGCTCCAACCAGTCCATCCTAAAGGAAATCAGTCCTGACTATTCAGTGGAAGTACTGGTGCTCAAGCTCCAAAACTATGGCCACCTGATGTGAAGAATTGACTCACCGGAAAAGATCCTGATGCTGGGAAAGATTGAAGGCAGGAAGAGAGGGGATGACAGAGGATGAGATGGTTGGATGGCATCACTGATCTGATGGGCACGAGTTTGAGCAAGCTCTGCGAGTTGGTGATGGACAGGGAAGCCTGCTGTTCTGCAGTCCATGGGGTTGCAAAGAGTTGGACATGACTGAGTGACTGAAATGAACTGACTGGTAATAAGGCCACCACCGTTAGTGACAGTGCAGGCCTTATGAGGAACAATAAAGGGGCACTTCTAGCCTTCTAAACTTTTGAGGCATGAGAGAAGGCATAATGGGTAACTAGAATACTCACTTTGCTCAGCAGGGGCAAGGATAAGTTATATATATATATAAGGCAATACCAAAAGCAACCATTAAAAAGCTATAGAAACAAACATACTCAAAAACACTATTGATAAGGGCTTACCTGGTAGTACAGTGGCTAAGAATTCACCTGTTAATGCAGGGGACACCTGTTAAATCCCTGATCCAGGAAGATCCCACATGCTGCAGAGCGAATAAGCTCTTGTGCCACAACTACTAAAGCCCACACCTAGAACCTAGAGCAAGAGAAGCCCCCTCCACTTCCTGCAACTAGAGAAAGTTTGTGTGCAGCAATGAAGACCCAACACAGCCAGAAATAAATGTCAATAAATAATAAAAAGAAAAAAAAACACTATTGATAGATGAAAATGAAATTTTGTTGTCATTCAGTCACTAAGTTGTGTCCAACTCTGTGACTCCATGAACTACAACAAGCCAGGCTTCCCTGTCCTTCACTATCTCACGGAGCTTGCTGAGCTCCACTCAAACTCACGGACTTTGATGCCATCATTGATGCCATCCAACCATCTTATCCTCTGTTTCCTCCTTCTCCTCTTGCCCTCAGTCTTTCCTAGCATCAGGGTCTTCTCTAATGAGTCAATTCTTTGCATCAGATGGCCAAAGTATTGGAGCTTCAGCTTCAGTATCAGTCCTTCCAATGAATATTCAGAGTTGATTTCCATTAGGATTGACTGGTTTGGTCTCCTAGCAGTCCAAGGGACTCTCAAGAGTCTTCTCCAGGACAAACTCTTCAGCACTCAACCTTCTTCATGGTCCAACTCTCACATCCGTACATGACTACTTAAAAAATATTTAAGTAAAACACAGAAAGGCAGCAAAAGTAATCAGAGAAATGAAAATCAGAAGAAACAGAAAAAAAATGGCAGATGAAGCTATAAGATATCAATCAGATCAGATCAGATCACTGTCATGTCCGACTCTTCGACCCCATGAAGCGCAGCACACCAGGCCTCCCTGTCCATCACCAACTCCCGGAGTTCACTCAGACTCACGTCCATCGAATCAGTGATGCCATCCAGCCATCTCATCCTCTGTCGTCCCCTTATCCTCTTGCCCCCAATTCCTCCCAGCATCAGTCTTTTCCAATGAGTCAACTCTTTGCATGAGGTGGCCAAAGTACTGGAGTTTCAGCTTGAGCATCATTCCTTCCAAAGAAATCCCAGGGCTGATCTCCTTCAGAATTGACTGGTTGGATCTCCTTGCAGTCCAAGGGACTCTCAAGAGTCTTCTCCAACACCACAGTTCAAAAGCATCAATTCTTCGGTGGTCAGCCTTCTTCACAGTCCAGCTCTCACATCCATACATGACCACAGGAAAGACCATAGCCTTGACTAGGCGAACCTTTGTTGGCAAAGTAATCTCTCTGCTTTTGAATATGCTATCTAGGTTGGTCATAACTTTCCTTCCAAGGAGTAAGCGTCTTTTAATTTCATGGCTGCAGTCACCATCTGCAGTGATTTTGGAGCCCAGAAAAATAAAGTCTGACACTGTTTCCCCTATTTCCACTCTTTCCCCATCTATTTCCCTTGAAGTGATGGGACCGGATGCCATGATCTTCGTTTTCTGAGTGTTGAGCTTCAAGCCAACTTTTTCACTCTCCACTTTCACTTTCATCAAGAGGCTTTTTGGTTCCTCTTCACTTTCTGCCATAAGGGTGGTTTCCTTAAAAATAAATGGTCTAAGTGGTGCTAGTGGTAAAGAACCTGCCTGCCAATTCAGGAGACATAGGAGACATGGGTTTCATCCCTGGGTGAGGAAGATCACCTTGAGAAGGGCATGGCAACCCACTCCAGTATTCTTGCCTGGAGACTTCAATATTCCCTCTCAACAATTGACATAACAACTTGAAAGAAAATCCACAAGAGTATAGAATTTAACAATAACATCAAACACGCTGATCTAATTGATCTTTATAGAGCACTTCATTCCCCTAAAGCTTTCTTTTATGGTTATCACTGAAGATATACAAAGATAGACCACATTTTGGACCATAAAACAAACCAAAATTTTTAAAGCAATTGAAAGCATTCAGAGTATGTTTTCTGACCACAGTGGAATCAAACTAAAAATCAATAACAAGAGAATAACAGGAAAATCCCAGGAGACTTGAGAAACAGACACACTTCTAGATAATACTTGGGTCAAAGAGGGAGTATTAAAGGAAATAAAAAATGTATTAAATGGAATGAAAATTCAACATGTTAAAATTTGTGGCACACAAAGCAGTGCTGAGAGGGAAATTTATGGCACATATGCATACATTAGAAAAGAGAAAACATTTCAAAGTAGTAATCTCATAAGAATCTAAAAAAGAAGGGCAAGATAAATCTGAAGCAAGCTGAAGGAATAAAATAATAAAAAGCTGAGATCAATGAAATTAAAAACAGAAAAACAATAGAGAAAATAAATGAAATAAAGAGTTGATTATTTTAAAAGACCAATAAAATTTACAAATTTTGAGCAAGACTGACTGAAAAAAGAGATAAGATACAAAATCCCAACACCAGGAATTAAACAGGATATCACTAAAGACCCTGCAGACATGAAAAACACAATAAGGGAATAATATGAACAAGTATTTAAAAATAAATTAGACTACTTACATGAAATGGATCACTTCCTTGAAAAATACAAATTAGCACAATTTTTTTGAATACAAAATATTTAATGTGAATAACCACATAAATATTAAGGAAATTGAATTCATAAATTAAAAATGCCCCCAAAGAAATCTTCATGATCAGAAATCTGTAGAACTCTACCATATATTTAAAGAAGAATTAAAACCAATTCCATAAAATTTCTTCCAAACAATTTAAAGAGGGAACACTTGGTAATTCATTTTATGAAACTACGGTTAACTCTGATACTAAAACAAGACAAAGATAATATAAAAAAGAAAATTATATGCCAGTATCTCTATGAATATAGATGTAAAAATCCTCAACATAGTATTCAATTAAATCCAGCAGCATATTAAAAGAGTTATACGCCATACCCAAGTGGCATTTATCACCATAATTGCAACAGTGTTTCAACACATGAGTATCAATGTATTTTTTTATACATATGCTATTTATTCTCCAGTCTTCCCTGGTGGCTCAGATGGTAAAGAATCTGTATGCAACACAGAAGACCTGAGTTCAGTCCCTGGCTCAGGAAGATCCCCTGGAGAATGAAGTGACAACCCATTCCAGTATTTTTGCCTGGAGAATTCCATGGACAGAGGAGCCTGGGGGCTTGTGGTACATGGGGTCAAAAAGAGTCAGACATAACTGAGTGACTAACACACACACACACACACACACACACACACACACACAGACGCTATTCTCCACAGATACATATTTTTTTTTAGCTTTATAGAAACTAAAATACCCTTCAGGAACATCTATTAAAACTGATAAATGGAAACTTACAGATTAAAAAAAATTAGCTCTGTGGAAGAAGTCCTTGTAAGGATGAAAGTTTAAGTTATGGATTGGGAGAAATTATTTGAAAATCATGTATTTGACAAAGGATTTATAGCTCTATTTAAAGAACTCTCAAAACTCAATGGAGAAGGCAATGGGACCCCACTCCAGTTCTCTTGCCTGGAAAATCCCATGGATGAAGGAGCTTGGTAGGCTGCGGTCCATGGGTCGCTGAGTCGGACACGACTGAGCGACTTCACATTCACTTTTCACTTTCATGCACTGGAGAAGGAAATGGCTGGCAACCCACTCCAGTGTTCTTGCCTGGAGAATCCCAGGGATGGGAAAGCCTGGTGGGCTGCCATCTATTGGGTCACACAGTGTCAGACATGACTGAAGTGACACAGCAGCAGCAAAACACAACAGCTTCAAAAACAGAAAAAAAAAGGAAACCCAAATGGGTAAAAGGCATTAAAAGAAAATTCAGAAAAGAAGACATATAGATGGTAAAGAAGCACATAGAAAATATTCAATGTATTAGTCATTAGTAAGTGTAAGCTGGCATGCTGCATTCATGGGGTCTCAAAGAGTTGGACATGACTGAGGGACTGAACTGAACTGAATTGAAGTGTAAATGAAAACTACAATGAGATTTTACCACACATCTATCAGAAGGGCTAAATAGGCACTATATAAAATATATTCACTATAAAATTAGTAACAATAATTATGCTTGCAAGGATGCAGAGAATTCAGATTGCTCATCTATTTGACAGTAAAATGTGAAATAGTATAGCAACTCTGGGAAAGTTTGTCAGACAAAAGCAAACCAAAAACCAAAATAAATAAATAAAAGCTCTAAACTTGTGACTAGCATTCAGTACAGTTCAGTCGCTCAGTTGTGTCCGACTCTTTGCTACCCCATGAATGGCAGCACACCAGGCCTCCCTGTCCATCACCAAGTCCCGGAGTTCACTCAGACTCACATCCATTGAGTCAGTGATGCCATCCAGCCATCTCATCCTCTGTCATCCCCTTCTCCTCTTGCCCCCAATTCCTCCCAGCATCAGTCTTTTCCAATGAGTCAACTCTTTGCATGAGGTGGCCAAAGTACTGGAGTTTCAGCTTGAGCATCATTCCTTCCAAAGAAATCTCAGGGCTGATCTCCTTCAGAATGGACTGGTTGGATCTCCTTGCAGTCCAAGGGACTCTCTAGAGTCTTCTCCAACACCACACTTCAAAAGCATCAATTCTTCAGTGCTCAGCCTTCTTCACAGTTCAGCTCTCACATCCATATGTGACCACAGGGAAAACCATAGCCTTCACTAGACAAACCATTGTTGGCAAAGTAATGTCTCTGCTTTTGAATATGCTATCTAGGTTGGTCATAACTTGCCTTCCAAGGAGTAAGTGTCTTTTAATTTCATGGCTGCAGTCACCATCTGCAGTGATTTTGGAGCCCAGAAAAATAAAGTCTGACACTGTTTCCACTGTTTTCACTCTTTCCCCATCTATTTCCCATGAAGTGATGGGACCGGATGCCATGATCTTCATTTTCTGAATGTTGAGCTTTAAGCCAACTTGTTCACTCTCCACTTTCACTTTCATCAAGAGGCTTTTGAGTTCCTCTTCACTTTCCGCCATAAGAGTGGTGTCATCTGCATATCTGAGGTTATTGATATTTCTCCTGGCAATCTTGATTCCAACTTGTGTTTCTTCCAGTCCAGCGTTTCTCATGATGTGCTCTGCATAGAAGTTAAATATGCAGGATGACAATATACAGCCTTGATGTACTCCTTTTCCTATTTGGAACCAGTCTGTTGTTCCATGTCCAGTTCTAACTGTTGCTTCATGACCTGCATACAAATTTCTCAGGAGGCAGGTCAGGTGGTCTGGTATTCCCATCTCTTTCAGAATTTTCCACAGTTTATTGTGATCCACAGTCAAAGGCTTTGGCATAGTCAATAAAGCAGAAATAGATGCTTTTCTGGACCTCTCTTGCTTTTTCCATGATCTAGCTGATGTTGGCAATTTGATCTCTGGTTCCTCTGCCTTTTCTAAAACCAGCTTGAACATCAGGAAGTTCACGGTTCACATATTGCTGAAGCCTGGCTTGGAGAATTTTGAGCATTACTTTACTAGAATGTGAGATGACTGCAATTGTGCAGCAGTTTGAGCATTCTTTGGCATTGCCGTTCTATGGCATTGAAATGTAAACTGACTTTTCCCAGTCCTGTGACCACTGCTGAGTTTTCCAAATTTGCTAGCATATTGAGTGCAGCACTTTCACAGCATCATTTTTCAGGATTTGGAATAGCTCAGCTGGAATTCCATCACCTCCACTAGTTTTGTTCGTGGTGATGCTTTCTAAGGCCCACTTGACTTCACATTCCAGGATGTCTGGCTCTAGGTCAGTGATCACACCATCATGATTATCTGGGTCATGAAGATCTTTTTTGTATAGTTCTTCTGTGTATTCTTGCCACCTCTTCTTAATATCTTCTGCTTCTGTTAGGTCCATACCATTTCTGTCCTTTATTGAGCCCATCTTTGCATGAAGTGTTTTCTTGATATCTCTAATTTTCTTGACGAGATCCCTAGTCTTTCCCATTCTGTTGTTTTCCTCTATTTCTTTGCATTGATCGGAGAAGGCAATGGCACCCCACGCCAGTACTTCTGCCTGGAAAATCCCATGGACGGAGGAGCCTGGTAGGCTGCAGTCCATGGGGTAGCTAAGAGTCGGGCAGGACTGAGCGAATTCACTTTCACTTTTCACTTTCATGCATTGGAGAAGGAAATGGCAACCCACTCCAGTGTTCTTGCCTGGAGAATCCCAAGGACGGGGGAGCCTGGTAGGCGACCGTCTGTGGGGTCACACAGAGTCGGACAGGACTGAAGTGACTTAGCATAGCATTTGTATTGATCGCTGAAGAAGGCTTTCTTATCTCTTCTTGTTATTCTTTGGAACTCTGCATTCAGATGCTTATATCTTTCATTTTCTCCTTTGCTTTTCGCTTCTCTTCTTTTCACAGCTATTTGTAAGGCCTCCCCAGACAGCCATTTTGCTTTTCTGCATTTCTTTTCCGTGGGGATGGTTTTGATCCCTGTCTCCTGTACAATGTCATGAACCTCATTCCATAGTTCATCAGGCACTCTATCAGATATAAGCCCTTAAATCTATTTCTCACTTCCCCTGTGTAATCATAAGGGATTTGATTTAGGTCATACCTGAATGATCTAGTGGTTTTCCCTACTTTCTTCAGTTTCAGTCTGAATTTGGCAATAAGGATTTCATGATCTGAGTGACAGTCAGCTCCTGGTCTTGTTTTTGCTCACTGTATAGAGGTTCTCCATCTTTGGCTGCAAAGAATATAATCAATCTGATTTTGGTGTTGACCACCTGTTGATGTCCATGTATAGAGTCTTCTCTTGTGTTGTTGGAAGAGGGTGTTTGTTATGATCAGTGCATTTTCTTGGCAAAACTCTATTAGTCTTTGCCCCGCTTCATTCTGTATTCTAAGGCCAAATTAGCCTGTTACTTCAGGTGTTTCTTGACTTCCTCCGTTTGCATTCCAGTCCCCTATAATGAAAAGGACATCTTTTTTTGATGTTAGTTCTAAAAGGTCTTGTAGGTCTTCATAGAACCATTCAACTTCAGCTTCTTCAGCGTTACTGGTTGGGGCATAGACTTGGATTACTTTGATATTGAATAGTTTGCCTTGGAAGCAAACAGAGATCATTCTGTCATTTTTGAGATTGCATCCAAGTACTACATTTCGGACTCCTGTTGACCATGATGGCTACTCCATTTCTTCTGAGGGATTCTTGCCCACAGTAGTAGATATAATGGTCATCTGAGTTAAATTCACCCATTCCAGTCCATTTTTGTTCGCTGATTCCTAAAATGTCAACATTCACTCTTGCCATCTCTTGTTTGACCACTTCCAATTCACCTTGATTCATGGACCTGGCATTCCAGGTTCCTATGCAATATTGCTCTTTACAGCATCATACCTTGATTCTAATACCAGTCACATCCACAGCTGGGTATTATTTTTGTTTTGGCTCCATCCCTTCATTCTTTCTGGAGTTATTTCTCCACTGATCTCCAGTAGCATATTGGGCACCTACTGACTTGGGGAGTTCCTCTTTCAGTATCCTATCATTTTGCCTTTTCATACTGTTCATGTGATTCTCAAAGCAAGAATACTGAAATGGTTTGCCATTCCTTTCTCCAGTGGACCACATTCTGTCAGATCTCTCCAGCATGACCCGCCCATCTTGGGTTGCCCCATGGGCATGGCTTAGTTTCATTGAGTTAGACAAGGCTGTGGTCCTAGTGTGATTAAATTGACTAGTTTTTTGTGAGTATGGTTTCCGTGTGTCTGCCCTCTGATGCTCTCTTGCAACACCTACCATCTTACTTGGGTTTCTCTTACTTTGTGCGTGGGGTATCTCTTCACGGCTGCTCCAGCAAGGCACAGCCGCTGCTCTTTACCTTGGACGAGGGGTATCTCTTCACCAATGCCCTTCCTGACCTTCAATGTGGGATAGCTCCTCTAAGCCCTCCTGCACCTGTGCAGCCACAGCTCCTTGGACGTGGGCTTGGTCCTCCTGGCCGCAGCCCCTGGCCTAGCAATGGTACTCCTAGACATTTATCTCTGAAAACTTATGTTCAAACAAAAACTTGTACATGAATGTTTATAGCAGGTTTGTTTGTGATAACTCCAAACTGAAAATAACCCAAATTGTTCTTCAATCGATGAATGGTTAAACAAACAGTGGTATACCTTGGAATACTTACTTGGAAATAAAAAGAAACGGAATATTGATACAAGCAACAATGCAAATGAATCTCCAGAGAAGTATACTTAGTGAAAAACAGCTGATACTAAAACCTTATCTATTAAACAATTTGATTTATGCAACATTCTTGAAATGACAAAACTATAGTCATGGTGAAAAGATCAATGATTACGCTAGGTCAGGGACAGGGCAGAGGGTAGGGATGAGTGTGGGTGTGACTAAAAAAAGCAAAATGAATGATCCTTGAGATGGAAATCTTCTGTATCTTGACTATACCAATGTCTATATCCTGGATGTGATTTTGTACTACTTTTGGCAGATATTACCATTGGAGGAAATGTGTAAATGATACATGCAGGATCTCTCTTTACTATTTGTTACAACTGCATGTGACTCTATAATCATCTCAAGTTAAAAGCTAATTTATAGCTGAGTAATACCATTGTGTATATGTACTACAACTTCCTTATCCATTCATCTGTGGATGGACATCTAGTTTGCTTCCATGTGCTACCTATTGTAAATGGTGTTGCAATGAACATTGGGGTATATCTTTCTTTTTCAAGTATGGTTTCCTCAGAGAGAAAGACAAATACTGTATATTAACACATATATTTGGAATCTAGAAAGCTAGTACTGACAATCCTACGTGCAGTGCAGCCAAGGAGACACAAAGAACAGACTTTTGGACAAGTGAGAGAAGGAGAAGTGGGATGATTTGAGAGAATAGCATTGAAATGTATACATTACCATATGCAAAACAGATAGCCAGTGGGAGTTTATTATATAATGCGGGTAACCCAAAGCTGATGATCTATGACAACCTGGAGGGATGGGGTGGGGAGCAAAGTGGGAGGAGCATTCAGGAGAGAGGGTACATATGTATGCCTGTGACCGATTCATGTTGACTTATGGCAGAGGCCATCACAATATTGTAATTATCCTACAATTAAAATAAATACATTGTTTAAAAGTTAATTTAAACACGAATGCATGTAACATAATTAGTACAATTAGGGACAATCAGTAAGTACTAAATAAAAGATTTGATAGAGTTTTGTTTTGTTGTGGCTATTTTTGCTTTGTCCTTGATATTTTCCTTTTGGTCCATGGCTTGGGCCAGGGCTCCAAGGTAGTGACAAAGCTGTCTGGTGACTGCAGGGAGAGGCTTAAGACAGAAGCCCTGACTTCAGGGGGATGCAGAGGGGCCCATCAAAGGTTTCTGGGCTCCTAGGCTGGTTGAGGGTGAACCTTTGGAAGAGTTACTGGCTCAACTCTCCCTCCACCCCATCCTCAGTCTGCAGGGGTTGGGGTATGGGCTATGGGTGGTTGTAATCTACTTGATGAGTTTCAGTTGCTCCTTCAAGAAGCCACTCTCTAGGAAGTCACAGGCATGGAGGTCTGCATGAGCAGAACCCAGGGCAGGCAGGTCCAAAAAGGCCTGG
This sequence comes from Tragelaphus eurycerus, assembly GCA_935064755.1. NCBI lineage: Eukaryota > Metazoa > Chordata > Mammalia > Artiodactyla > Bovidae > Tragelaphus > Tragelaphus eurycerus. The sequence continues at coordinate 307,472 of CAKXYN010000234.1, forward strand.
CTCAGGTTCTTCTCCAGGGCCATGGCAGCTTCCTTATGTCTAGAGTTTTATCCCATTCATCTTGGGACAGCTTCTGCACTCCTGAAAGAGGGTAGGGACACTGCGACAGTTTTGAATCTTTAAGAGATGCTGAGCGCCCTTAAGCTTCTCCACCGCCAAGTCATAGAAGTGACCCACCCCCTCCAGAGCCACAACCTCTTGATTGAAATAGAAGCCCAGAGAGAGGCAAGTGTAAGAGGATCCAGGTTCAAGATGAGCCCATGGTTGATGGCGGCCTTCATCTCAGTGGAATAATTCTGATGAATCTGGGTGCCCATGGTGGGTCAGCCATAACCAGTTAAGCAACAACAACAACAAAAAAGAAAATGGCATTGGCTGGCCCAGGAGGCTGAGGAGGGCAGAGAAGATAGTCTCGGAGAATGTGATTGGAAAAGAGGCTGAAGAGTAGTCAGAGGCTGGAAGAAGGGGTGTCTATAAGTCTGGTACAAACAATGTTGAACCAAGAGATAGATCCATGGACCACTGGGTGTGCTATGAATGTTTGTTTTTTTTTTTTTTTTTAACTTTACAATATTGTATTGGTTTTGCCATACATCAAAATGAATCCGCCACAGGTATACATGTGTTCCCCATCCTGAACCCTCCCTCCCTCCTCCTCCTCCCCATACCATCCCTCTGGGTCGTCCCAGTGCACCAGCTTCAGCCATCCGGTATCAGGCATCGAACCTGGATTGGCGACTCGTTTCAAACATGATATTATACATATTTCAATGCCATTCTCACAAATCATCCCACCCCCTTCCTCTCCCAGAGTCCAAAAGACTGTTCTATACATCAATGTCTCTTTTGCTGTCTCGTGTACAGGGTTATTGTTACCATCGTTCTAAATTCCATATATATGCATTAGTATACTGTATTTGTGTTTTTCTTTCTGGCTTACTTCACTCTGTATAATAGGCTCCAGTTTCATCCACCTCATTAGAACTGATTCAAATGTATTATTTTTAATGGCTGAGTAATACTCCATTGTGTATATGTACCACAGCTTTCTTTATCCATTCATCTGCTGATGGACATCTAGGTTGCTTCCATGTCCTAGCTATTATAAACAGTGCTGTGATGAACATTTTTAAATTGGAAGATAGTCACTACTTGTGAACAGACGAAAATTATAATTGCTAAGTATTGTCCTATGGATATTGACAGGTGAAATTATTTTACAGGTAATGAGAAAGAAGGCCTGAAATAAGAAAGGGTTACTCTGGTGAAAGAGGGAAAGGAAGGAAGGGAGGAAAATCTTTTGGGGAAAAGGATAGTAGAAAAAAAGGTAAATCAAGAGAGAATGAGACAAAATGGAGAGAGAGGAAAGAAGGAAGGAAGTAAAGGATGGAGAGAGATAAGTGCAAGTAATCAAGAGGAAATCTTCCATACAGGTCAAGTAAAGATTTAGTTAGCTTCCTGATGGACATCAGTGACACTGTTATAAGGGGCAACACCCGTTCTCCTCCAGTACTGGTAGAGAGATTCATTAGAAATTTACTCCTTTGAATTAATGACCTATGAAGACTAGGGCAAATGCCTTTCTGAGAGGTAACATGTTGCTCATCTCAGTTATTAGAACTCTTGTGTAAAGTCATTTATTAGTCACTTAAAAGATCTAAATGAAAGAGGGCAAACAACCGATTAGAAAGGAGTGAGTGATTAAAAATTCACAACATGTGATCTTAAATTGATAGCATCTGGCAACAGTGGTTCCTGCTTATGTTAAAAGTGTTTGGGGATGAGGATGATGTGAGAGGCAGTGCCTGCAGAAAAGTAGGTGAACAGTGAGGAACCTTCTGAAAATAAAATGCAATGTTTGTTTGAACCATGTGGAATTGCCATTTTAGTTGGTTAAGTAATGTTCCATATGGTTCCACCTAATATATGTGAAAGTACTTGAGAAACTCTAGTAAAATGTTTATATGAATATGTTACTTTGAGGCAGGGGACAATTCACTTTGGGGAAAAAAGGACAAGATATAGAGTCTGGAGACCTTCCTTATTAGTTCTAGCTTTGCCAATTCCTTGTGTGACCTTGAGTGCATCACTTCACCTGGAGAAGTCTTCTGTCTTGGTCTGTGTGCGGGTTGGAAAGGAACTTCCAGACATGAGGCAGAATTAGAGGAGATGCTATTAGAACAGTGGACCAGCTCAAAGGAGAGCTGACCCCTTTTATGGGTTAGTAATCAATGTTTACAGCCTCAAGACAAAGAAAATTCCTGCTGGAAGGGTGGCATTAGGTGATTGGTTAGGGTGCTCTAGGTGGGTATTTTTACCTAATATGTGGGCCGGTTTAGGTCAGTGGGTCGGAGAAGGCAATGGCACCCCACTCCAGTATTCTTGCCTGGAAAATCCCATGGATGGAGGAGCCTGGTAGGCTGTTGTCCATGGGGTCGCTAAGAGTCGGACATGACTGAGCGACTTCACTTCACTTTAGGTCAGTGGGGCTTATGGCAATGGTTGCAATGGATCTAAGTCAGTTCCAGGGATGGCCTTGGTACAAGGCTTTACACCCATGACCTTGGACTAGGGCTCCACATTCTCTTTTGTGAAATGAGAAAGCTAACATTTCCCAATCTCTGTCCAACTTCAGAGCTTCTAGGTGAGGACAAAATGAGTTAACTTACTTAAAAGTGCATTGCAAACCACACTGTTCCATCCAAATGAAAATGAATCAGGGTAAATGCTGTGTTCATATATCCATCCAAATGCAAATGAATCAGGGTAAATGCCGTGTTCATTATATTAAGACAAGTTGTGTTAATTTTAGATGTAGATTTTTTTGTGTGTGCTTTTTTAACATTTAACATTTTTTTTCTTTAGTGACATTTGAGATAATTATATGATATTAAACCATAGATGGAAAATTTTTGTTGTTGAATTCTAAGTTGCAGGTTTTTGAGGGGCTTGAAAAGCAAAAGAACTTGGAAGAAGGACACAGCTCAGCAGCGGCTGCTCACTACAATGAATTCCAGGAAGTTGGTTTGGAGAAGCGTAGCCAAAGCAGAATTTTTTACCTAAGAAATTTTAATAATTGGATGAAAAGTATCCTCATTGGTATATTTGTTTTTTGATTTAAAGTTTTGAATTTTTAATTTCAGCTTATGTTTCCTTTTTTTCTCCCTAAGTGGTTAATCATATACAAAGTGACTAGGTCTTTAGTTACTGTTCATTTAATCATCAAACCTTGGCTTTATGAAACTGGAGCCACAACTGAAATTAGGCCTTTGAGATAAATTATTTTCATATTTACTAGTGGCTGACTACATAGATATTAATATGGAGTTATTTAGGTTTTCAGAGGGCAGTGTGCTTTTATATTTAGAATTAAGGTTACCTAGTACATTGGAGAAAGAAATGGAAACCCACTCCAATGTTCTTGCCTGGAGAATCCCAGGGACAGGGGAGCCTGGTGGGCTGCCATCCATGGGGTCGCACAGAGTTGGACATGACTAAAGTGACTTAGCTGCAGCAGCAGCAGGGGGATTAAATGAAGAATGACCCATGTCATATGAGAAAAGTGGGTTTAAGGTACAAAAATAATGTGCAGATCCCACAGCTTTCCTTACTCCTAACAAACATCTTTGTTTTCTATTCTTTTTAAAGCCTGAAGAGTCAATATTCTTTCTATGAAGTAAAAACACTTAGATACTGTCAGACACCTTGTCAAACTGTATCATCATCTCTAATGACATGGAGGTGTTATTTAGTTTGTCCTTCATTTATCTGGCAGGCAACCAAATTGCATCCACGTTTTTCTACTCTTGATCATTGTCAAGAAGATTTTTTTCCTTTATACTTGTCAAAGTTAAAAGGGTTTGAAAAGTATTTAAGTGGGTGCTGGGGACCAGCCCCAGCTGATCCAGGGACTTCGAAGCGAGGACGGCGTCGGTGGGGGTCAGGACACAATAGTTATAATTAGAGATATAAAGAATACTAGAACGAGGATAGCTCAGTAGGGAAATTTCAGTGGAGAAAAGAGGCTGAGTAGCTTGGTTTATGCGGGGGACCAATCAGACTTCAAGACAAGAAGTTTGCACCACTTATGTAGGCCGCAGGCGTCTTTCCGTTCTCCCGAAGGAGAGGAGACACTGAGGCCTCCCTGGTCCGATCTTAGAAGCCCAGGCATAATTAATAAGCATGGTGGGTCCCACGCCCCAGATGGAGACTCAGCCAGAATTTGAGAGAGAGAGCGACATGGGGAGACCAGTCTTTCCAGGAACTGATCCCAATTCTTTATTTTCCATGGTCTACTTTTATACACTGAGATGGTATACAAAAGTCACGTGGGGTCAGCAGCCCTGACTTTTATCAAATGTATACAGAGGTCTTTTTTTTTTTTTTTGGTGTTAGTTCTAAAAGGTCTTGTAGGTCTTCATAGAACCGTTCAACTTCAGCTTCTTCGGCGTTACTGGTTGAGGCATAGATTTGGATTACTGTGACATTGAATGGTTTGCCTTGGAAACGAACAGAGATCATTCTGTCATTTTTGAGATTGCATCCAAGTACTGCATTTCAGACTCTTCTGTTGACCATGATGGCCCTTCCATTTCTTCTGAGGGATTCCTGTCCACAGTAGTAGATATAATGGTCATCCGAGTTAAATTCACCCATTCCAGTCCATTTTAGTTCGCTAATTCCTAGAATGTCGACATTCACTCTTGCCATCTCTTGTTTGACCACTTCCAATTTGCCTTGATTCATGGACCTGACATTCCAGGTTCCTATGCAATATTGCTCTTTACAGCATCGGACTTTGCTTCTATCACCAGACACATCCACAGCTGGGTATTCTTTTTGTTTTGGCTCCATCCTTTCATTCTTTCTGGAGTTATTTCTCCACTGATCTCCAGTAGCATATTGGGCCCCTACTGACCTAGGGAGTTTCTCTTTCAGTATCCTATCATTTTGCCTTTTCCTACTGTTCATGGGGTTCTCAAGGCAAGAATACTGAAGTGGTTTGCCATTCCCTTCTCCAGCGGACCACACCCTGTCATATCTCTCCACCAGGACCCTCCCATCCCAGGTTGCCCCTCGGGCATGGCTTAATTTCATTGAGTTAGACAAGGGTGTGGTCCTTGTGTGATTAGATTGACTAGTTTTCTGTGAGAATGGTTTTAGTGTATTTGCCCTCTGATGCCCTCTTTCAAGACCTACCATCTTACTTGGGTTTCTCTTACCTTGGGCGTGGGGTATCTCATCCCGGCTGCTCCTGGCTGCTCCCGGCCAGCGAAGACACAGCCATCGCACCTTACCTTGGACGAGGGTCTCTCCTCACCGCCACCCTTCCTGACCTCAGTCGTGGGGTAGCTCTTCTCCGCCGTGCTTAGTGCGCTGGCCCTCACCGCCATCCTTCCTCGGTCGTGGGGTAGCTCCTCTCGGCCGCGCGCTCTTAGTGCGCGATGCAGCCGGGGGGGGGCGCTCTTTTAGTGCGCGACGCAGCCGGCGGGGCACTCATCTCACACGCTAGTAAAGTAATGCTCAAAATTCTCCAAGCCAGGCTTCAGCAATATGTGAACCGTAAACTTCCTGATGTTCAAGCTGGTTTTAGAAAAGGCAGAGGAACCAGAGATCAAATTGCCAACATCTGCTGGATCATGGAAAAAGCAAGAGAGTTCCAGAAAAACATCTATTTCTGCTTTATTGACTATGCCAAAGCCTTTGACTGTGTGGATCACAATAAACTATGGAAAATTCTGAAAGAGATGGGAATACCGGACCACCTGATCTGCCTCTTAAGAAATCTGTATGCAGGTCAGGAAGCAACAGTTAGAACTGGACATGGAACAACAGACTGGTTCCAAATAGGAAAAGGAGTACGTCAAGGCTGCATATTGTCACCATGTTTATTTAACTTATATGCAGAGTACATCATGAGAAATGCTGGACTGGAAGAAACACAAGTTGGAATCAAGATTGCCTGGAGAAATATCAATAACCTCAGATATGCAGATGACACCACTCTTATGGCAGAAAGTGAAGAGGAACTCAAAAGCCTCTTGATGAAAGTGAAAGTGGAGAGTGAAAAGGTTGGCTTAAAGCTCAACATTCAGAAAATGAAGATCATGGCATCTGGTCCCATTACTGCATGGGAAATAGATGGGGAAACAATGGAAACAGTGTCAGACTTTGTTTTTCTGGGCTCCAAAATCACTGCAGATGGTGACTGCAGCCATGAAATTAAAAGACGCTTACTCCTTGGAAGGAAAGTTATGACCAACCTAGATAGCATATTCAAAAGCAGAGACATTACTTTGCCAACAAAGGTTCACCTAGTCAAGGCTATGGTCTTTCCTGTGGTCATGTATGGATGTGAGAGCTGGACTGTAAAGAAGGCTGTGCTGAAGAATTGATGCTTTTGAACTGTGGTGTTGGAGAAGACTCTTGAGAGTCCCTTGGACTGCAAGAAGATCCAACCAGTCCATTGTGAAGGAGATCAATCCTGGAATTTCTTTAGAAGGAATGATGCTAAAGCTGAATCTCCAGTATTTTGGCCACTTCATGCGAAGAGTTGACTCATTGGAGAAGACTCTGATGCTGGGAGGGATTGAGGGCAGGAGGAGAAGGGGACGACACAGGATGAGATGGCTGGATGGCATCACTGACTTGATGGGTGTGAGTCTGGGTGACCTCCGGGAGCTGGTGATGGACAGGGAGGCCTGGCATGCTGCGGTTCATGGGGTCGCAAAGAGTGGGACACGACTGAGCGACTGATCTGATCTGATACAGAGGTCTTAGGGGTGTTACATCATCTTCTGGCCAGGGTGATTATTCTTAAAACAGACTCCACTAGATAAATTTACATTCCTATAGGGTGAGGGTGTGGTGGGTTTTAGTGGGGGAAAGAATTTACTGTAGCCTAAGGTCCAACGTGATTAGTATCAAAGGTTAATACTTATCTCTTCTATTCATTAATGTGTATAAGGGCAGGGGAAGTGGAGACTTAGCAGCAATCATTGGCTCAACAAATGAAAAACCCTTCACCAATACAATTTCTAATTAGCCCACTATACTTATGCTAATAGTTTTCTAACTTCTCTAAAGAACCTGTTTTTAGAAGGTTAAGAGCATCTCGTGCCTCCCACTGTTGGGAGGCTGTGAGTAATCACATGTGACTGGACAAGCCTGTCAGGTGGGCTAAAGAACCTTCAGAGGAGTTTGTAGGTTAAAACACTCCTGTCACACCCAGGAATTTTTATTAACTGAAGCTTTAAGTTAACTCTTTTTTTCAGAGAGAGGTAGTGGGGGACAGCCCCCCGTAAAGTCAGAGGTGTAGGTGAGAGCACAAGTAGTAAAGCAGGCAGGCTCTGGTTTTGGGGGTAGATGCTCGAGAACCTTCAAGGGGCTCCTGAGGCTCGACCCCACCTTTGTGTATGTCAAGCCTCCTTCCTCATGACCTTTGCCACGGGCGGAGCACTAATTCAAACTGGCTCCCAACAAGTGGGTAAGTGAAACATTTAATATTCTTGTAGGTTATTCTTCATTGATAAGAGCCTGTTGTGAATTTTTTCTTGTCACCCAGACAGTTTGGAAGAAATCATCAGAAATCTAGCTTTAGCATGTCTCTATTACCATTTTAGACTGGGGAGGAAGGTTGTCATGGCCAGTACTATTGTCCCCATTTAGCTGATAGAGATATTGATATCCAGTAAGACTCTGCCTGTACACAAAGAAGATAAAACAACAAAAGTCAACAGTAGACAATCACCAGACTGCATCATGAAAAACACCAATTGGTACAGAGTGCTAAAGCAGGTTTCATAATCAATAATACACTTAAGCGAACATGTCTGTAGCAATGTCTATTAATCACACACACACACACATATGAAATAGTCCCATCCAATTATAGTGACTGATTTTGACTTACTACAGTGTATTTTGATGGCCATATATGGCAGTAACATTAGTAAAGTGTACAAATGATTTGTTTATATTGGGACATAAATACTATCTTTAAAAAACTAGAACTAAGATTTTAGGATAATCTATAACCTTCCAGTAAGTAGATAGATGCCTAAACCAATCTGCACCCTGACATCTCACTTGTTCAACTATATTGTGAGATACTGCTATATGGTGTGGATTGTCTCGTTTTATAGGATCCATGTAACCTATCAATGGTATGTGCTGTGCTTAGTGGCTCAGTCGTGTCCAACTATTTGGGACCCCATGGACTCTAGTCCACTAAGCTCCTCTGTCCATGGAGATTCTCCACCCAAGAATACTGGAGTGGATTGCCATGCCCCTCCTCCAGGGGAATCTTCCCAGACCAGGGATTGAACCCAGGTCTCCCACATTGCAGGTGGATTCTTTACCATCTGAGCCACCAGGAAAGCCCTATCAATGGTATATATCCATTCATATCTCACATAGTAGATTTCATATGGTACCATGAGATATATGACACTATATCTAATCCTTTTGATTTGATAGACAAGTTGTTAGAAAAAAAAATCTCTTCTGGCTTGCCTAAATAACAAAATGCCTTTTATTTCCTGCTTGGAACCATCGATTTTCTATTCCTTCCAATCAGAGCCCACATGTCTCATTTTTGGTCACCTCATTTCACACTCTTCCATACTGTAGATTCATTTCCACTAAGCACCAATGAAACATTTCCTTACTTCAAAGTTTGGTTTGAAATTTATTTGTCTAGGATGTATTCCTTACTGTACCAAAATGAGTTTGGTTATACCTTTATTGTACATTTTCTTAGAACATTTGTTCATTACCAAGGCATTGTTTTCATGTGTTCCTGAATGATAAGTATCAGGGAAACAGGATAAACTGGCATTCAGTCAGTACTTAAGACTTTATTGATCACCTGCAATATACAAGCCACTCGAGAGTTCTAAAAAATAAAAAAAAGAATAAGAGATGCCAGCAGTATGCAAGGCAGAATTAAATAATTAACAGATATACTGCAAAATGTTATGAGCAGAAAGGAAGAAACACGTCTATTCACTTTACTACTGTAGCTTGTTTCCACTTTCTTGATAGGATCCTTTGCACAGAAGTATTTAATTTTGATGAAGTCCATTTTGCTTGGTTTTAAATTTTGTTGCTTGTGCTCTTGGAATACCAGGGTGAAAGTGAATTTCTAGTCTTGTTCCAGAGCTTAGGGGAAAAGCTTTCAATTTTTCCACTAGTGATTATAATATTAGCTGTGGGTTTGACAGGAATAACTTTATCATGTTGAGAAGAGATCAGAGAGATCATTCGCTCAGTCGTGTTCAACTCTTTGCGACCCCATGAATCGCAGCACGCCAGGCCTCCCTGTTCATCACCAACTCCCAGAGCTCACTGAGACTCACATCCATCGAGTCAGTGATGCCATCCAGCCATCTCATCCTCTGTCGTCCCCTTCTCCTCCTGCCCTCAATCCCTCCCAGCAACAGAGTCTTCTCCAATGAGTTAACTCTTCGCATGAGGTGGCCAAAGTACTGGAGTCTCAGCTTTAGCATCATTCCTTGCAAAGAAATCCCAGGGCTGATCTCCTTCAGAATGGACTGGTTGGATCTCCTTGCAGTCCAAGGGACTCTCAAGAGTCTTCTCCAACACCACAGTTCAAAAGCATCAAATCTTCAGCACAGCCTTCCTCACAGTCCAACTCTCACATCCATACATGACCACAGGAAAGACCATAGCCTTGACTAGGCAAACCTTTGTTGGCAAAGTAATGTCTCTGCTTTTGAATATGCTATCTAGGTTGGTCATAACTTTCTTTCAAGGAGTATGCATATTTTAATTTCATGGCAGCAGTCACCATCTGCAGTGATTTTGGAGCCCAGAAAAACAAAGTCTGACACTGTTTCCACTGTTTCCCCATCTATTTCCCATGAAGTAATGGGACCAGATGCCATGATCTTCGTTTTCTGAATGTTGAGCTTTAAGCCAACCTTTTCACTCTCCACTTTCACTTTCATCAAGAGGATTTTTAGTTCATTTTCACTTTCTGCCATAAGAGTGGTGTCATCTGCATATCTGAGGTTATTGATATTTCTCCCAGCAATCTTGATTCCAACTTGTGTTTCTTCCAGTCCAGCGTTTCTCATGATGTACTCTGCATATAAGTTAAATATGCAGGATGACAATATACAGCCTTGATGTACTCCTTTTCCTATTTGGAACCAGTCTGTTGTTCCATGTCCAGTTCTAACTGTTGCTTCCTGACCTGCATACAAATTTCTCAGGAGGCAAGTCAGGTGGTCTGGTATTCCCATCTCTTTCAGAATTTTCCACAGTTTATTGTGATCCACACAGTCAAAGGCTTTGGCGTAGTCAATAAAGCAGAAATAGATGCTTTTCTGGAACTCTGTTGCTTTTTCCATGATCTAGCCGATGTTGGCAATTTGATCTCTGGTTCCTCTGCCTTTTCTAAAGCCAGCCTGAACAGCAGGAAGTTCATGGTTCACATATTGCTGAAGCCTGGCTTGGAGAATTTTGAGCATTACTTTACTAGCGTGTGAGATGAGTGCAATTGTGTGGTAGTTTGAACATTCTTTGACATTGCCTTTCTTTGGGATTGGAATGCACACTGACCTTTTCCAGTCCTGTGGCCATTGCTGAGTTTTCCAAATTTGCTGGCATATTGAGTGCAGGACGTTCACAGCATCATATTTCAGGATTTGGAATAGCTCAGCTGGAATTCCATCACCTCCACTAGCTTTGTTCGTAGTGATGCTTTCTAAGGCCCACTTGACTTCACATTCCAGGATGTCTGGCTCTAAGTCAGTGATCACACCATCATGATTATCTGGGTCATGAAGCTCTTTTTTGTACAGTTCTTCTGTGTATTCTTGACACCTCTTCTTAATATCTTCTGCTTCTGTTAGGTCCATGCTATTTCTGTCCTTTATCGAGCCCATCTTTGAATGAAATGTTCCTTTGGTATCTCTGATTTTCTTGAAGAGATCCCTAGTCTTTCCCATTCTGTTCTTTTCCTCTATTTCTTTGCATTGATCGCTGAATAAGACTTTCTTATCTCTTCTTGCTATTCTTTGGAATGCTGCATTCAGATGTTTATATCTTTCCTTTTCTCCTTTGCTTTTCGCTTCTTTTCTTTTCACAGCTATTTGTAAGGCCTCCCCAGACAGCCATTTTTGATTTTTTGCATTTCTTTTTCTTGGGGATGGTTTTGATCCCTGTCTCCTGTACAATGTCACGAACCTCATTCCATAGTACATCAGGCACTCTAACTATCAGATCTAGGCCCTTAAATCTATTTCTCACTTCCACTGTATAATCATAAGGGATTTGATTTAGGTCATACCTGAATGATAGTGGTTTTTCCTACTTTCTTAAATTTCAGTCTGAATTAGGCAAGAAGGAGTTCATGATCTGAGCCACAGTCAGCTCCTTATCTTGTTTTGCTGACTGTACAGAGCTTCTCCATCTTTGGCTGCAAAGAATATAATCAATCTGATTTCGGTGTTGACCATTTGGTGATGTCCATGTATAGAGTCTTCTCTTGTGTTGTTGGAAGAAGGTGTTTGTTATGATCAGTGCATTTTCTTGGCAAACCTCTATTAGTCTTTGCCCTCCTTCATTCCGTATTCCAAGGCCAAATTTGCCTGTTGCTCCAGGTGTTTCTTTACATCCTACTTTTGCATTCCAGTCCCCTACAATGAAAAGGACATCTTTTTTGGGTGTTAGTTCTAAAAGGTCTTGTAGGTCTTCATAGAACCATTCAGCTTCAGCTTCTTCAGCGTTACTGGTTGGGGCATAGACTTGGATTACTGTGACATTGAATGGTTTGCCTTGGAAACGAACAGAGATGATTCTGTCATTTTTGAGATTGCATCCAAGTACTATATTTCGGACTCTTGTTGACCATGATGGCCACTCCATCCAAATGATCCTTGCCAACTGTCATATGGTCATAAAAGTTTCAAACCATAAGCATCTTTAGGAAATAACCATCAACCTAATATCAGACTTGATTTTTTTTAAAATATTGCAACTATATTAGGATAATTTTTAAAATTTCATTTTATTTAACTTTACAATATTGTATTGGTTTTGCCATATATCAAAATGAATCTGCCACAGTTATACATGTGTTCCCCATCCTGAACCTTCCTCCCTCCTCCCTCCCCATACCATCCCTCTAGGTCCTCCCAGTGCTTGAACAAAGACCATCAGTTTTGATATTCGAGTCAACTCAAGGGCCCTCCAGTGGGCAATTTAAGAATTTTAAAACCAACTTTGAAAGGAATTTTCACGGAATCTATGGGTGGGAAAGAAAAAAAAAAAAAAAAAAGAACAAAAACAAAGACCCAAATAAAGCATTATGAAAGTCATACTGGAATTATCTTGAGCAGAAAATAATCCTATGCTTTGAGTACAACCTTACACAAGACCTTTTAATTTTGAGGGCAAATGTGTCTTTGGAAGTTTGTTGCACTCTAAACATCCTCCTTTCAGGATAATGGTTCTCGACCTGTGCTTACTTCAGGTCCATAGGAGAATGTGTGTAGAAGGGAAAATAAAAGCTGAGCCTATATATTCCCTTATGGTCATAATTATGTATTATTTATGGGAGGAAGAACATATTTTGTACTGGGAGATTTGATTTCAGCATACATAGGAAATTTGCCCATTTGAATAGTCTGTACATGTTAAGTGAAGAAGACAGTGGAAGGAGAATCAAATGATGAGGAAAACAGGAGTGCAGAAGCAGATTTTTCATCTGGTCAGAGAATGATGGTGATACACTAAAGCCAAGACTACATGTGATCATTTTTACTTCTTAAATTATTTGGCTGAAAAAAAATTTTAAGTATAAAATAGAAACGTCTTCCATTTCAGATCAAATTATAATTCTGTAGTGGTCTATAACTATTATAAATTATCAAGTCATTTCAGGCAAATAATGTTTTTTCAAAGTAGACAAGCTAGTTGTATGATATTATGTAGACAAAAATTATGGGGCTCCAAAATCACTGCAGATGGTGACTGCAGCCATGAAATTAAAAGACACTTACTCCTTGGAAGCAAAGTTATGACCAACCTAGATAGCATATTGAAAAGCAGAGACATTACTTTGCCAAAAAAGTTCTGTATAGTCAAGGCTATGGTTTTTCCTGTGGTCATGCATGGATGTGAGAGTTGGACTGTGAAGGAAGCTGAGTGCCGAAGAATTGATGCTTTTGAACTGTGGTGTTGGAGAAGACTCTTGAGAGTCCCTTGGACTGCAAGGAGATCCAACCAATCCATTCTAAAGGAGATCAGTCCTGGGTGTTCTTTGGAAGGAATGATGCTCAGGCTGAAACTCCAGTACTTTGGCCACCTCATGTGAAGAGTTGACTAATTGTAGAAGACTCTGATTCTGGGAGGGATTGGGGGCAGGAGGAGAAGGGGACAACAGAGAATGAGATGGCTGGATGGCATCACCGACTCAATGGACATGAGTTTGAGTGAAGTCCGGGAGTTGGTGATGAACAGGAAGGCCTGGCGTGCTGCAATTCATAGGTTCGCAAAGAGTTGGACACTACTGAGCAATTGAACTGAAATGAACTGAGTGCATCTATTTGCTTTTTGGCTGGTGGTCTTGGCTTTAGATTTATGAGGTGGCTATCTCTGCCTATACTTGTATGCTTCTTGTACTTGGTTAGTTACCTGCTATGTATTAATCTTTATCTGCACTGTGTTAAACTGTGATGCCATAAGTATATAAGCTGCAATTTATAATTCTAAAATAATTAGTTTAGCTGAAATATTTTATGCATTTTACACATTGTACATTTTGCAGCCAAAGCACATGTTATTTGTGAAATATGTGAAATTTCCCTCATTCTTCTTTACTAAACGTGTCAATATGTCACAGTAAATTATTTTATTACTGGGCATCTTTTTTTAAACATACTTCTTTTTTAAACCTCATATCACCCTTGCTAACTAATGAAGGAATAAAAGGACCTCACTGAAGAAATATTTTCGGTAATAACAGAATGAGTTTTTAACCATCTTTCTGTAGTGTTAGATATTTCAAGCTCCTCATTTTCTTAATTATTTAAGAGCTTTGAGGCCACAAGACACTGAAACTTGAAGAAATCTTCTATTTGGAGTCAACTTGAGAAGTCACAAACTCAAAACACTAGGGTGCCAGGAACATGTATGTAAATGTAAATGAGTGAAATAGGCTTTGTGTAAGATCTATTAGAGAGTTGTGGAGAATGGTAAACTGAAACACACATGTCCTGTTTAATAGTGAAATCTCCTACTTAGCCTTAGTAAATTTTTAGTCATGCAGTGATGAGGACCCAGTGTTCTAGATCTCTTTATCTTTCAAGAGAAATCTCTAGTTGGGATGTTAATGTTAATTCTTAATTTTAAAACGCTGTTGAATAATCCAAAATGTTTAATAACATGTAGGTCTAGCAAACACATTTGTGACAAGATTTGGCCCATGAGGTCATCCTTCTCAAAGTGATCTCTAGACAAAATGGTTAGGTACACCAAGTTGATCTTTGGCAGCTCTTGTCCTTCCGTTGCATTGAAACATTGCTATATTTAAAATGGGTAACCAACAGGGAAGCAACAGTTAGAACTGGTCATGGAACAACAGACTGGTTCCAAATAGGAAAAGGAGTACGTCAAGGCTGCATATTGTCACCATGTTTATTTAACTTATATGCAGAGTACATCATGAGAAATGCTGGACTGGAAGAAACACAAGTTGGAATCAAGATTGCCTGGAGAAATATCAATAACCTCAGATATGCAGATGACACCACTCTTATGGCAGAAAGTGAAGAGGGGCTAAAAAGCCTCTTGATGAAAGTGAAAGTGGAGAGTGAAAAGGTTGGCTTAAAGCTCAACATTCAGAAAACGAAGATCATGGCATCTGGTCCCATCACTGCATGGGAAATGGATGGGGAAACAGTGGAAACAGTGTCAGACTTTGTTTTTCTGGGCTCCAAAATCACTGCAGATGGTGACTGCAGCCATGAAATTAAAAGACGCTTGCTCCTTGGAAGGAAAGTTATGACCAACCTAGATAGCATATTCAAAAGCAGAGACATTACTTTACCAACAAAGGTTCGCCTAGTCAAGGCTATGGTCTTTCCTGTGGTCATGTATGGATGTGAGAGCTGGACTGTGAAGAAGGCTGAGCGCCGAAGAATTGATGCTTTTGAACTGTGGTGTTGGAGAAGACTCTTGAGAATCCCTTGGACTGCAAGGAGATCCAACCAGTCCATTCTGAAGGAGATCAATCCTGGAATTTCTTTGGAAGGAATGATGCTAATGCTGAAACTCCAGTATTTTGGCCACCTCATGCGAAGAGTTGACTCATTGGAGAAGACTCTGATGCTGGGAGGGATTGAGGGCAGGAGGAGAAGGGGACGACAGAGGATGAGATGGCTGGATGGCATCACTGACTCGATGGATGCGAGTCTGAGTGACCTCCGGGAGCTGGTGATGGACAGGGAGGCCTGGCGTGCTGCGGTTCATGGGGTCGCAAAGAGTCGGACACGACTGAGCGACTGATCTGATCTGATCTGAACCAACAGGGACCTATTGTATAGCACAGGGAACTCTGCACAATGTTATGTAACAACCTAATTGGGAAAAGGGCTTTGAAAAAGAGAAGATATTTTGTTTTGAAGCATTTTGTTTTATTCCTGAACCTAACACAACACTGTTAATCACTATGTTGTTCAGTTGCTAAGTTGTATCCTACTCTTTGAGACTCCACTGATTGGAGCACACCAGGCTTCCCTGTTCTTCACTATTTCCTGGAGCTTGCTCAGACTCAATGTCCATTGAGTCAGGGATGCCATCCAACCATCTCATCCTCTGTTGCCCCCTTCTCCTTGTACCCTCAATCTTCCCCAGCATCAGGATCTTTTCCAAAGATTAGCTGTTCGCATCAAGTGGCCAAAGTATTGGAGCTTCAGCATCAGTCCTTCCAGTGAATATTCAGAGTTGATTTCCTTCAGGATTGTCTGGTTTGATCTGCCTGCAGTTGAAGGGACTCTCAAGAGTCTTCTCCAATACCACAGTTTGAAAGGATCAATTTTTTGGCACTGAGCCTCTTTTGTGGTCCAACTCTCACATCTGTACATGACTACTGGAAAAACCATAGCTTTGACTATATGGACCTTTGTTGGCCAAGTAATGTCTCTGCTTTTTAATACACTGTCTAGATTTGTCATAGCTTTTCTTCCAAGAAACAAGGTTTGTTTTTTTTTTAATTTCATGGCTGCAGTCATGTTCTGAAGT
The DNA here is from genome assembly GCA_935064755.1 of Tragelaphus eurycerus. Classification (NCBI taxonomy): domain Eukaryota; kingdom Metazoa; phylum Chordata; class Mammalia; order Artiodactyla; family Bovidae; genus Tragelaphus; species Tragelaphus eurycerus. Next base: position 323,744 of record CAKXYN010000234.1, read on the forward strand.
GATTTTGTAGCCCAAGAAAATAAAATCTGACAGTTTCCATTTTCCCATCTATTTGTCATAAAGTGATGGGACCAGATGCCATGATCTTAGTGTTCTGAATGTTGAGTTTTATGCCAGCTTTTTCACTCTCCTCTTTTACCTTCATCAAAGAGGCTTTTTGTTCCTCTTCACTTTGTGCCATTAGAGTGGTAATCAACTATAATGTAAAATAAAAGTTTTTAAAAAAGAAATGCAATAAATAACTCAATGTCTCATACAAATAGATTGGACTAGAAGAATGAGAACAGAACTGAGTTTCAGATGCCCTGAGTTTAAATCTTAGTTCTTCTAACTCACTTGTGACTGTAGGTCTTTTAAGGTTTTAGTATCCACTTCTATAAAATTAGACCACTGGATTACTTTCAAAGGATTCTCAACTTCTTCAGAATAAAAATGTTTCTGTACCATTTTTCTTTTATCAGCCTATATATAACTGGAAAAAATAGATTCCCTGGCAAGTTCATTCCTGGTAATGTTTACCTTTCCCAAATAGTATATTGCCTTAATATAATGAAAAAACACAATTCCTTTAGGATTGCCTGTTGTTTTGGCAATGTCTAGCACAGTGACGGAGAAGGCAATGGCAACCCACTCCAGTACTCTTGCCTGGAAAATCCCATGGATGGAGGAGCCTGGTAGGCTGCGGTCCATGAGGTCGTGAAGAATTGGACACGACTGAGTGACTTCACTTTCTCTTTTCACTTTCATGCATTGGAGAAGGAAATGGCAACCCACTCCAGTGTTCTTGCCTGGAGAATCCCAAGGATTGGGGGAAGTCTGGTGGGCTTCCATCTATGGGGTTGCACAGAGTTGGACATGACTGAAGCCAACTTAGCAGCAGCAGCAGCAGCACAGTGACAGTTTAGTCAGATGTTTATTGTTCAGATATTCTTGTAAGCACTTATCTTGTGCATGAAGATTTTGCTCTATTTTAAGAAAAATTTCAGGTTTATAAGTAAAAAAGTCATATACTAGTAAAATTAGATTTTGACTAATTATTGTAGATTGTGAATTCTGGTGATTGGGTTCTTTAACTTGCAATTTTATCCCTTATTGACTGCACATACTAGGTTCTCAATAATTGTTTATTGAACTGATTTTCCATAGGGAATCTCTAAATTATGCCTTACAAAATTTTGAAGTTTCTGTTCATTCATCACATAGCTATTACCCTACTACTCTGCACCAATTGTCATACACTCCAGCTATATCAACAGTTCAAGCACAGTGAATGCTGAACTATTTATTTTTAAAAGATTATTTATTAATTTATATTTCAGTTCAGTTCAGTCATCAGTTGTGTCCGACTCTTTGAGACCCCGTGAATCGAAGCACGGCAGGCCTCCATGTCCATCACGAACACCCAGAGTTCACTCAGACTCATATCCATTGAGTCAGTGATGTCATCCAGCCATCTCATCCTCTGTTATCCCCTTTTCCTCTTGCCCCCAATACCTCCCAGCATCAGAGCCTTTTCAAATGAGTCAACTCTTTGCATGAGGTGGCCAAAGGCTAGAGTTTCAGCTTTAGCATCATTCCTTCCAAAGAAATCCCAGGGCTGATCTCCTTCAGAATGGACTGGTTGTATCTTGCAGTCCAAGGGACTCTCAAGAGTCTTCTCCAACACCACACTTCAAAAGCATCCATTCTTTGGTGCTCAGCTTTCTTCACAGTCCAACTCTCACAACCATACATGATCACTGGAAAAACCATAGCTTTGACTAGACAAACCTTTGTTGGCAAAGTAATGTCTCTGCTTTTGAATATGCTACCTAGGTTGGTCATAACTTTCCTTCCAAGGAGTAAGTGTCTTTTAATTTCATGGCTACAATCACCATCAGCAGTGATTTTAGAGCCCCCCAAAATAAAGTCTGACACTGTTTCCACTGTTTCCCCATCTATTTCCCATGAAGTGATGGGACCAGATGCCATGATCTTCGTTTTCTGAATGTTGAGCTTTAAGCCAACTTGTTCACTCTCCACTTTCACTTTCATCAAGAGGCTTCTTAGTTCCTCTTCACTTTCTGCCATAAGGATGGTGTCATCTGCATAACTGAGGTTACTGATATTTCTCCCGGCAATCTTGATTCCAGCTTGTGCTTCTTCCAGCCCAGCATTTCTCATGATGTACTCTGAATATAAGTTAAATAAGCATGGTGACAATATACAGCCTTGACGTACTCCTTTTCCTATTTGGAATCAGTCTGTTGTTCCATGTCCAGTTCTAACTGTTGCTTCCTGACCTGCATATAGGTTTCTCAAGAGGCAGATCAGGTGGTCTGGTATTCCCATCTCTTTCTGAATTTTCCAAGGTTATTGTGATCCACACAGTCAAAGGCTTTGGCATAGCCAATAATGCAGAAATAAATGTGTTTCTGGAACTCTCTTGCTTTTTCCATGATCCATTTGATGTTGGCAATTTGATCTCTGGTTCCTCTGCCTTTTCTAAAACCAGCTTGAACATCTGAAAGTTCACAGTTCACGTATTGCTGAAGAGTGGCTTGGAGAATTTTGAGCATTACTTTACTAGCATGTGAGATGAGTGCAATTTTCCAGTAGTTTGAGCATTCTTTGCCTTGCCTTTCTTTGGGATTGGAATGAAAACTGACCTTTACGAGTCCTGTGGCCACTGCTGAGTTTTCCAAATTTGCTGGCATATTGAGTGCAGCACTTTCACAGCATCATCTTTTAGGATTTGGATTAGCTCAGCTGGAATTCCATCACCTCCACTAGCTTTGTTCGTAGTGATGCTTTCTAAGGCCCACTTGACTTCACATTCCTGGATGTCTGGCTCTTGGTGAGTGGTCATACCATCGTGATTATCTTGGTCATGAAGCTCTTTTTTGTACAGTTCTTCTGTGTATTCTTGCCCCCTCTTCTTAATATCTTCTGCTTCTGTTAGGTCCATAACATTTCTGTCCTTTATCGAGCCCATCTTTGCAAGAAATGTTCCCTTGGTATCTCTGATTTTCTTAAAGAGATCTCTATTCTTTCCCATTCTGTTGTTTTCCTCTATTTCTTTTCATTGATCACTAAGGAAGGCTTTCTTTTCTCTTCTTGCTATTCTTTGGAACTCTGCATTCAGATACTTATATCTTTCCTTCTCACTTCTGTTCTTTTCACAGCTATTTGTAAGCCTCCCCAGAGAGCCATTTTGCTTTTTTGCATTTCTTTTCCATGGGGATGGTCTTGATCCCTGTCTCCTGTACAATGTCAGTAACCTCCGTCCATAGTTCATCAGGCACTCTATCTATCATATCTAGTCCCTTAAATCTATTTCTCACTTCCACTGTATAATATTATATATATATATATATATTATATATATATATATATAATATGAGGGATTTGATTTAGGTCATACCTGAATGGTCTAGGGGTTTTCCCTACTTTGTTCAATTAAAGTCTGAATTTGGCAATAAGGAGTTCATGATCTGAGCCACCGTCAGTTCCTGGTCTTGTTTTTGTTGACTGTATAGAGCTTCTCCATCTTTGGCTGCAAAGAATATAATCAATCTAATTTTAGTGTTGACCATCAGGTGATGTTCATGTGTAGAGTCTTTTGTGTTGTTGGAAGAGGGTGTTTGCTATGACTAGTGCATTTTCTTGGCAAAACTCTATTCATCTTTGCCCTGCTTCATTCCGTATTCCAGGGCTGAATTTTCCTGTTACTCCAGGTGTTTCTTGACATCCTACTATTGCATTTCAGTCTCCCATAATGAAAAGGACATCTTTTTTGGGTGTTAGTTCTAAAAGGTCTTGTAGGTCTTCATATTTAGCCTGCAAAATGGCTGTCTGGGGAGGCCTTACAAATAGCTGTGAAAAGAAGAGAAGCGAAAAGCAAAGGAGAAAAGGAAAGATATAAACATCTGAATGCAGTGTTCCAAAGAATAGCAAGAAGAGATAAGAAAGCCTTCTTCAGCGATCAATGCAAAGAGATAGAAGAAAACAACAGAATGGGAAAGACTAGAGATCTCTTCAAGAAAATCAGAGATACCAAAGGAACATTTCATTCAAAGATGGGCTCAATAAAGGACAGAAATGGTATGGACCTAACAGAAGCAGAAGATATTAAGAAGAGATGGCAAGAATACACAGAAAAACTGTACAAAAAGAGCTTCATGACCAAGATAATCACGATGGTGTGATCAATGACCTAGAACCAGACATCCTGGAATGTGAAGTCAAGTGGGCCTTAGAAAGCATCACTGGGAACAAAGCTAGTGGAGGTGATGGAATTCCAGCTGAGCTAATCCAAATCCTGAAAGATGATGCTGTGAAAGTGCTGCACTCAATATGCCAGCAAATTTGGAAAACATAGCAGTGGCCACAGGACTGGTAAAGGTCAGTTTGCATTCCAATCCCAAAGAAAGGCAATGGCAAAGAATGCTCAAACTACCGCACAATTGCACTCATCTCACACGCTAATACAGTAATGCTTAAAATTCTCCAAGCCGGGCTTCAGCAATATGTGAACCGTGAACTTCCTGATGTTCAAGCTGGTTTTAGAAAAGGCAGCGGAACCAGAGATCAAATTGCCAACATCAAATGGATCATGGAAAAAGCAAGAGAGTTCCAGAAACACATCTATTTCTGCATTATTGACTATGCCAAAGCCTTTGACTATGTAGGTCACAATAAACTGTGGAAAATTCTGAAAGAGATGGGAATATCAGACCACCTGGCCTGCCTCCTGAGAAATTTGTACGCAGATCAAGAAGCAACAGTTAGAACTGAACATGGAACAACAGATTGGTTCCAAATAGGAAAAGGAGTACGTCAAGGCTGTATATTGTCACCTTGTTTATTTAACTTATATGCAGAATACATCATGAGAAACACCGGACTGGAAGAAACACAAGCTGGAATGAAGATTGTGGGGAGAAATACCAATAACCTCAGATATGCAGATGACACCACCCTTATGGCAGAAAGTGAAGAGGAACTCAAAAGCCTCTTGATGAAAGTGAAAGTGGAGAGTGAACAAGTTGGCTTAAAGCTCAACATTCAGAAAACGAAGATCATGGCATCTGGTCCTATCACTTCATGGAAAATAGATGGGGAAACAGTGAAAACAGTGTCAGACTTTATTTTTGGGGCTCCAAAATCACTCCAGATGGTGATTGTAGCCATGAAATTAAAATATGCTTACTCCTTGGAAGGAAAGTTTTGGCCAACCTAGGTAGCATATTCAAAATCAGAGACATTACTTTGCCAACAAATGTTTGTCTACTCTAGGCTATGGTTTTTCCAGTGATCATGTATGTATGTGAAAGTTGGACTGTGAAGAAGGCTGAGCACCAAAGAATTGATGCTTTTGAACTGGGGTGTTGGAGAAGACTCTTGAGAGTCCCTTGGACTTCAAGGAGATCCAACCAGTTCATTCTGAAGGAGATCAGCCCTGGGATTTCTTTGGAAGGAATGATGCTAAAGCTGAAACTCTAGCACTTTGGCCACCTCATGCAAAGTGTTGACTCATTTGAAAAGGCTCTAATGCTGGGAGGTATTGGGGGCAGGAGGAGAAGCGGATGACAGAGGATGAGATGGCTTGATTGCATCACTGAATCGATGGACATGAGTGTAAATGAACTCCGGGAGTTAGTGATGGACAGGGAGGCCTGGAGTGCTGCAGTTCATGGGGTCGCAAAGAGTTGGACATGACTGAGCGACTGATCTGTTCTGATAATGTAGTATAGTTTGTTTTTACTGTATAATTAACAGTATTAATCTTTACTAGTCTTTTTTTTTTTTTTTGCATTCTGGAGCACATAACCTTTCCAGTGCTGATGATATCAATGTTTCTTCAGCTTCCCTTCCCCTCACTTCAGACAGTCTAATAAATGTATACATAATCATGTATAGTCACCCATTTCTCTTGAGTCTTATGTCCCTTGGTAAGTGTACCAGGCACCATAATGAATGTATACTTAACACTTTTTTGAACTTTACAAAAAGACTAAAGTTCCATGAAAATCATGGTCTAGATTTTCAAGAATGCTGAGATGGACTTTTTCACCTGATTCCAAAAATTTTTGTCACAGTAACTATAGCAAGTCCCAAGAGACTAATGAGAAATTCTTTTAGTATCATTTTTTTGTTTGTTTGTTTAGGTCGTCTTCACCTCCAGCCCCTTCTCAAGATAGTGGTAAAATTATGAAGCAGTTATAACAACTCCTTTCTCTGGGACTTGATAGAGCACAGACCTGTGACACATCTCATTTTTTGCCCCCTTTGTGGGATCATGCAACCACAGTGTGACATTTCTTTTGGTATTTCTAAAAAGCAATGGCACTTTATTGAGTGGCAACTCAAATCACAAGACTCTTTTAAAAACACTCAAAGGGAGAGAGACAGGGTTGAGAAGGAAGATGATAAGGATGCTTAGATTCCTTCCAAGTCATCCATTGATATAGCTATTTTTAGAGTATATGGAAATGGCACCCCATTCCAGTACTCTTGCCTGGAGAATCCCAGGGACAGAGTAGCCTGGAAAGCTACAGTCCATGAGGTCACAAAGAGACATGACAGTGAGACCAACACACAGAGTCTATGGGTGTATAAAACATCTGTTACTGGTTTTGTGTATATGTGTATGTCAATTAAAAAGTATTTATGGTGTTTTTCTTTCTGGCTTACATATATATGGAATTTAGAAAGATGGTAACAATAACCCTGTTTACGAGACAGCAAAAGAGACACTGCTGTATAGAACAGTCTTTTGGACTCTGGGAGAGGGAGAGGGTGGGATGATTTGGGAGAATGGCATTGAAATAAGTATAATATCATATATGAAATGAGTCACCAGTCCAGGTACGATGCCTGATACCGGATGCCTGGGGCTGGTGCACTGGGACGACCCAGAGGGATGGTATGGGGAGGGAGGAGGGAGGAGGGTTCAGGATGGGGAACACATGTATACCTGTGGCAGATTCATTTTGATATATGGCAAAACCAATACAATATTGTAAAGTTAAATAAAATAAAAATAAAATTTAAAAAAATAATAAAAAAGAAAAGTATTTATGAAGAGTTTGCTTTATTTACATACAAGCATCTTGCTCCTTTGATTCTATTGTTAAGCTGCCATTTATTGAACACTTACTGAGTGCAAGATTCTATAATAAATACTTTAATCTTAACATTAACCTTTGAGTTATTATTCTTTCCATTTTACAGAAGATTAAACTGAGATTTGGAGGAAGTGACATATTTATCTTACAGCTAATAAAAGAAAAAGCCAGAGTTTAAATTTCATTACACTTGACTCAAAAAATCTATACTTTTAAACCACTGCACAATATTGCCTCACTGTGGTAAAGCTGAGCATAGCTCAGTTATAGCAAACATGAAATAGACTAGTTGAACTTTGACTTAAAGATTAAAACTTCCCTTGAATCCATCATTTAGCAATGTGAATTATCCCTCTTAATGTGCCTGTTTTGCATATTAATATGAAACAGATGCATCCAGAAAAACAGCTTTACTTTTGCAGGAGAACTATTGATATGCTGAGCTTAAAAATTAAGACCCAAACATCTTTTGAAGAATCAAAGTTATTGGAACATTTTGGGGGTGTGTTCTAGTCAAGGCAGAGTGAAGAGGACCAAAGGTTGCCCGAAGTGTGGGAAAAGCACTATTAAGCAAAAAGATAAGATTTGTTGATGACAGGGAATACCCTGGTGGTCCAGTGGTTGAGACTTAGCACCTTCACAGCTGGGCCTGGGTTCAACTCCTGGCTGAGGATCCAACAAGCCATGTGGTGCAACGACAACAAGAAGAAAAAACTCCAAAACAAAAAAGGTGCCGATAGCCACATTGCTGTCAAATGAAAAAGCTATTAAAATTAAACTTTTTTGTCAAACACAAAGCCAGATTTTTTTTTTTTTTTTTTTTTTTGCTCAGAAGAATACTATTTCAATGCTTGAGCAAAAGGGAAGGGACTATATCCTGGTGTGCTTGCTTTGAAGGGATTCTAGTGAAAAATAAACAGAGCTCTCTCATCTATTTGCCAAAGTGCCTGAAAGATGCCACTGTCTTCTAGGAGGCAGGACATTTGAAGCCATCCTCATTCTTTATCATATTTGTGAGGTTGGGTCTTTCTGAATCACTCGTCTAGAAATAATCCCAGTAGGAGAAAGCAGATTTTTTGGAGAGATTGAACACCAAAGGCTGGAAACAGTTGGAAAGAGAGGGCTGAACACATTTCAGCTCCTTTCCATTCGGGCTGTGATCCAGGATAAGGCAAGAACAGCAGCTTTCCTGGGAATACTGATTGATTGTGTTGAATATGATGGACTGCACTTAAAGGTTTGGAACCAAAAGGTCCTTAGCAGGTTTGGCTGTCCTGGCAACGCTATAAAATCAATCAGCTGAAATGCATTTGTGAAGGAGTTGTTTTTGTCCCCATCTAGATATAAATATTAGAAAGAGGAAGAGGGAAGTCAACATCATTTCAGATATTCTTGTTGAGGTGATGATAGTTATTAATACTACACTTCTTGTTTATGTGTTCCTGATGAGACTCTGACAGGGATGATCTGTCTTTTCTTGGAAGCAAACTCTTCAGACACATCAAAAGAAAGCTCAGTGAGATGTAAACACAGTGGAGAGGTTCAGAGAGAGGGTCACAAGGAGGAGCATGAAAAAGAGCTACACTGAAAAACAGCTTCCTTGCCCTACATCCGTACCTGTTATTCTTCCTAATGCAGAATTTAATGTTCAGAGATGGGATCAGGGGTTAGAAGGGTAACTTCAAAGTTAATGTGAGATTATTATTATTATTTTCACAAGTGGTGTAGGATGGAGACATGGAATGATGGCCACTTAAGCTTCAAAAACATTTTTACACAAGTGTCATAAGAGTGAATGAATCCTTTAGAATAAAACATTCATGATTACTATAATAATTCACTTCTACGGAAAGTGAACTGCCAAATACCACTTTTAAGAGTTACATGTAAAAGTGCAAAGCATTTCTCCCTATTTCCCTTTTATAGTCAACATCATGCCAAAGCTTCTTCCATAGCTTTAAGAGCACATAGCCCTGAAATAACATGGCTGAACTGCAAAATGCACAAAGTAAACATAGGATAAGCCTCTTTAATGTCATTTAGCCTGGAATAGCAAGAAATGGCTGTTCTTTGATATTTTAATATGTAATTCAGATGATTCTGATCAATTCAACCTTTTCTTAATAGTAGGTATTCAAATGTCTATAAACAATTGTATGAATATCAATAATTCAACAAATAACAGGTTATGGCAGCCTGTAATGTGAAAATCTGTATACGAATATAAGGCTTATGGAAGCAATTTCCTATTACTTATACTTTCTGGTATGAGTAAAAAAAAAAGGGACTAAAATATTTTTAAATGGAAATGCATAGAGAACAAAGGGTAACATTTGAGTTCAATTTTTAATAGCTTTTCATTTTTATTGAGAAACACAGGCAGAAATGGGAAAATTCACATAAAAACAGCTCTAAGTGTATGGATTCTTTTTGCATATATTTATCAGTTGCTTGTGTGTAACCAGAAATATATGAGTCATTTGCATTAAAAGATAGCCTGTGCTTAGTCACTCAGTCATGTCTGACTCTTTGTGACGTGATGCCAGACTCCTCTGTCCATAGGATTTCCCAGGCGAAAATACTGGAGTGGGTTGCCATTTCCTTCTCCAAGGAGTCTTCCCAACCCCAGGATCGAACCCAGATCTTCTGCATTGCAGGCGGATTCCTCACCATCTGAGTCACCAGGAAAGCCTAAAAGATAGCCTTCAGATCAGATCAGATCAGTCGCTCAGTCGTGTCCGACTCTTTGCGACCCCATGAACTGCAGCACGCCAGGCCTCCCTGTCCATCACCAACTCCCGGAGGTCACTCAGACTCACATCCATCGAGTCAGTGATGCCATCCAGCCATCTCATCCTCTGTCGTCCCCTTATCCTCCTGCCCCCAATACCTCCCAGCATCAGAGTCTTCTCCAATGAGTCAACTCTTCGCATGAGGTGGCCAAAATACTGGAGTTTCAGCTTTAGCATCATTCCTTCCAAAGAAATCCCAGGGCTGATCTCCTTCAGAATGGACTGGTTGGATCTCCTTGCAGTCCAAGGGACTCTCAAGAGTCTTCTCCAACACCACAGTTCAAAAGCATCAATTCTTCGGCGCTCAGCCTTCTTCACAGTCCAGCTCTCACATCCATACATGACCACAGGAAAGACCATAGCCTTGACTAGGCGAACCTTTGTTGGCAAAGTAATGTCTCTGCTTTTGAATATGCTATCTAGGTTGGTCATAACTTTCCTTCCAAGGAGCAAGCGTCTTTTAATTTCATGGCTGCAGTCACCATCTGCAGTGATTTTGGAGCCCAGAAAAAGAAAGTCTGACACTGTTTCCACTGTTTCTCCATCTATTTCCCATGTAGTGATGGGACCAGATGCCATGATCTTCGTTTTCTGAATGTTGAGCTTTAAGCCAACCTTTTCACTCTCCACTTTCACTTTCATCAAGAGGCTTTTTAGTTCCTCTTCACTTTCTGCCATAAGGGTGGTATCATCTGCATAGTGGAGACAAAAAGGTTGAGCAGCAAGGGGACTGGATAGTGACTATTGCAGTGACAACTTTCAGTGTTACTGCTTAGGGGGGCAGCAATGTGGTAGGGAAGGAGCACTGCTCTGGCACTTAGATGAGCTCCTGTTTATTACACTGGTTCTCAATTGGTGAACTGGTAATGTGGGTAAAACCTCAAACCGCTATTAAAAACCAAATAATTTAGTTACTTTTAGAAGAGGTCACCCCTGATAGATGGTTGGTAGTTACTTGCTTCAACAATTGAGGAAAAGAAATTGCTATCTAAAAGTCACACCAATCCAGTTGTGAAAATATTTTTATGTTGGAAAGCTGTCTTCAGGTAAAACCTCTCAGGTTACTTTGTGCACCATCACATTTCCATGTGTGTATATATGTGTGTGTGTATGTATATGTATAGAAACAAAAATGAAGAACTTTAATCCTTTGCATTTATCACCTCAGCCTATCAAGGCTATTTGAATCATAATCCTATTACATAAGATAAATAACTGCTGAAGCTTAGCTTAAAGGATTTTGAGCATAATCATGATAGCATGTGAAATGAATTCAGTTGTATGGTAGTTTTAACATTCTCTGGCACTGCCTTTCTTTGGGATTGGAATGAAAATTGACCTTTTCTAGTCCTATGGCCACTGCTGAGTTTTCCAAATTTGCTGGCATATTGAGTGCAGCACTTTCACAGCATCATCTTTCAGGATTTGAAATAACTCAACTGGAATTCCATCACCTCCACTAGCTTTGTTCATAGTGATGCTTCCTAAGTCCCACTTGACTTCACACTCCAGGATATCTGGCTCTAGATGAATGACCACACCATCATGATCATTAAGACCATGACTAAAAAAGGTCATTAAGACCTTTTTTGTATAATTCTTCTGTGTATTCTTGCCACCTCTTTTTAGTCTCTTCTGGTTCTGTTATGTCCTTACCATTTCTGTCCTTTATTGTGCCTATCTTTACATGAAATGTTCCCTTGGTATCTCTAATTTTCTTGAAGATGTCACCTGTCTTTCCAATTCTGTTCTTTTTCTCTATTTCTTTGCATTGTTCGCTTAAGGCTTACTTACCTCTCCTTGCTATTCTCTGGAACTCTGCATTGTTGGATATATCTTTCCCTTTCTCCTTTGCTAGGCTTCCCATTATGTCATCAGTGAAGTCACTTATAGAATCTTGACTAACACAGGGACAGAGCAACATAAAACATAACCAGAGAGACCATTCTCCTGGTTCCCTGTTTTCTGGAAAGAAACCAGTGAGACTAATGTTTTCCTCTATAATTTGTAAGCATATGTCATGAATTTTATCTTTTATAACTTATTCAACCAGGGACAGGCTCTGTAGCCAAAGGTAATTTTCTGTAGCAGCATAGTTTGCTTAGCTCTGATATTGCTAAAAAATAAATTGTCACCATAGTGGACCCTCTCATCAAAAGGGAGACCAACAGATTCTAAGTTGGCTTTGCTAAGAATTCTGTCTAAATATGGCATTTCATTTTCACTTGTGACTAGCACAATCTGAACATTTGTCTTGAGGCATTTTCAGTGTGTGATATGGAGGGAAATATAGCTGGAGTGAAGAATAAGGATAAATAATAGGAAAAAAGAGGGTATATAGAGAATAGAGAGGTTAAATAATGATTTTGGGTAAAATCACTAGTGTAGGCAGTGAGAGATACCCACCTTTCTGGAGTTGGCAAGATGATAACATCCCCTAGTGCTATTGTTGGTTCATAAGAGTTACTTATGTAATCGGAATGATGAGATATTTTTCCAAGTATCCATAAGGCATAGTTGTGAAAGTGGTGAGATATTACCTTTTATTTTATTTTATTTTTTTACTTTCCATTATATATGTCAAATGACCCCATCAACCTAGAAACCATTGTAATGAAATGTACTATTTTTTGGATATATTTAATTCATTAAAATTTAGGAAATCTTTGCTCATACAGAACTCTTAGAAGGATTGACTTTGGTTTGTTTGTTTTTTTTTTTTTTTTAATATGCTTATAGGTTTATTTAAAATACTTAAAGTTTTAATTCAAATGCAATTTGTTGTACAATTTGAGGCTACCCTCTTAGTTATTCTTGCGAAAGTAATCTTTCCAATATTTATTTTTTACTGAGAATCTTTCATGTGCCAGAAAAAATGTTACTTTATTATGTTATTTAATTTAATCAATATAGGCACCAGTAAGACTTGCATGGGGAAACAGTGGAAACAGTGTCAGACTTTAATTTTGGGGGCTCCAAAATCACTGCACATGGTGAGTGCAGCCATGAAATTAAAAGAGGCTTACTCCTTGGAAGGAAAGTTATGACCAACCTAAATAGCATATTAAAAAGCAGAGATATTACTTTGCCACCAAAGGTCCATCTAGTCAAGGCTATGGTTTTTCCAGTGGTCATGTATGGAAGTGAGAGTTGGACTGTGAAGAAAGCTGAGCACCAAAGAATTGATGCTTTTGAACTGTGGTGTTGGAGAAGACTCTTGAGAGTCCCTTGGACTGCAAGGAGATCCATCCAGTCCATCCTAAAGGAGACCAGTCCTGGGTGTTCATTGGAAGCACTGATGCTGAGGCTGAAACTCCAGTACTTTGGCCACCTCATGTGAAGAGTTGACTCATTGGAAAAGACCCTGATGCTGGGAGGGATTGGGGGCAAGAGGAGAAGGGGATGACAGGGGATGAGATGGCTGGATGGCATCAACGACTTGATGCATATGAGTTTGGTTGAGCTCCGGGTGTTGGTGATGGACAGCGAGGCCTGGCGTGCTGCAGTTCATGGGGTCGCAAAGAGTCAGACACGACTGAGTGACTGAACTGAAGACTGGCATTATTGTCACCAATGTACAGATAAGGCAATTGCAAAGGAGTTAATTAACATCCGTAAATCACACATCTAGTAAGTTCTATTTCCAATATTTAAATTTGTATTTTCCAATTTCTGAATGCTTTATACTATTCCATACTTTCATTCCCATTTGTATCACAAGAAACTTTGTTAAACACTGGTTGAAAAATATTTACTCATGCTAATAGTTTTACTTGAATCAGTGATATGACATCAGTAACATTAACAGCATCATCATCAACAACAGCAATAACAAGGAATGTGTTAGCTTTGTGAAGACTGGTCATCCCAGGGTGGTTTATAGTGATTACAGCTTTCTAAACCACAAAAGTGACAAAATTTCCACTATTTGGAGCATGATTAGGACTCGGTTAACACTTATTAGATAAGCAGATGAAATGCCCCAACACTGTTTTGAGCATAAGCATGTAGAGGAGAGAAGTTGTTTTGTTTCATTGCTTTCAACTGGCAACAAGGAAAGTTTCTTCATACATCTCATGTTCTGAAAATCAGAGTATGTTTAGTAGTACTCCCAGAAGTGTTCTTTGTCACTGCCACAATATTTATTCTGAACCTTGGGAGTTCCCTGTGTTTGGAATCTGAAACTGGTCCTATACACAGAGGGCAAGGGAGACCAAATAAAGAAGCAGGCCTTCCCTAGATTGGTAGGTGGCAGTTTTTATAGGCACAGAAACTTACACGTAAGGCTTCTTTGGGTGGCCACAAGACAAGTTGATTGCTGCACTCACCTGCCTGAATCATAAAAGTTTATATAGCAGCCTTAGTTAAATTCAGTCACATATACTATCAAGATGGTCTCAACAACACATTATGCTTTCAAGACTTTGAAGCCTACTATGGGAGCAGTGGGCAGAGAGTACATTCCAAGCACAGTGGATGGGCTGAGGAACCTCTGGTTGCCTGGAGTCCAGATTGCAGGTCAACCAGCGGTCATCTCCTTTCAGTGACCTCCTCCAACACAAAATCCTTTCCCAGCAAGAATAAGAACAAAGGGATATTGCTTCTGCTCTTCCTGTAACTGTAGTAAATTTTAGTTGGTTGTCTCATGATATGATATGTAAACGCATCTTAACAGTCTCTGTTGCTAAAAGAATCCATGAAAACCTGGAGAGACAAAAAGTACCAGACAAATGATGTCCTCAAACTGATTTTTTAAATTTTATGACTAGAAAACTAAAGTATTGACAGGAAATACAATCAAAGTCACATTTTACTAGGAGCAAGCACTTCTTTGACCAAAAGGTCAATGTGCAGTCAAAACTTTTATCAGAGGTAGAATTAATAGATAAACACTTAAAAGGTAGCTTAAAAATTCATATTGAAATGAATATAAGGCAGATAAACCAGACCAAAGTATAACAGGGCAGTTGAATTACTATTCCAAACACTTTCTACCTGTTGCCCTTTATAGGGCTTTTCTACTCTTTGGGTCAGAGTACTCAGAAGGTTGGTGGCCTGCCAACCAGGAAAATCCCTGGTGGACTTCGTATGTGAATTCTTAAAACGTACTGCAGTAGGGAAGTTTGAAGATACGGAGCATCCTGAAGTTTCAAAGGCATTTTACATTAGATAACAATTCAGTTTTGGCTGATACAATGGTTTTAACATTAATTAAATATTTTGCAAATAGTACCTATATATTGAACATTACATGTATCCACCAGGATAGTATAGATAGTATCACTGCTTTAAAAATCCTTCATATTCCAACTATTCATACCTTGCTACCCTCTAACCCCCAGCAACTACTGTTGCCATAGTTTTGCCTTTTCTCACATGTCATATAGTTGCAATCCTATAATATACATAGCTGAAGGAAGCCAGACAATGTTATCCCAAAGTATGCCTCTTTAATGTAAAAATTATTTTGTGTTAAAGGCAATTAGGAAGCAGTAAACTCACAGAAAAACCTCCTAGTTTGTACCTAAAAGGAAGGATATAAATTCTTCTTTACTGGAGATAGAATCTTTTGAGCCCAGAGACAGCACCAGAGGAATCTGTAGGAAAAGCCTTACTCCTTCCATATATTTACTTCCCACAGTTTGCCACCCTTGGAAACCTAAAACTGTTTTCCTTTCTTTATCCTGTCATTTGTCAACAAATACATTGATTTTTCTTGAAGATGCAATATGTGCTGGAATTCTAAGCTGCCATTTTGAGTTACTTTGGGTTAGGTTTCTCCCTCATGCTGTGTGCTGTATGTGTTAAATCTGTTTTTCTCTTGTTAATCTTCTATTACAGCAGTGTCAAGAAGGAATCCAGAAAGGTAGAGGGCAAATATTTCTCCTTCCCTACTAGCCTTTCAAATTGGCTTCTTTCACTAAGTAATGCTTATTTAGGTTTACTCTATACTTTTTCATGGTTCAATAGCACATTTATTTTTAGTGCTGAATAATATCCTATTGTCTAAATGTACCACAGATAATTAATCCACCAACCTACTGGAGGACATCTCGACTGTTTCCAAGTTTTAGCTATTATGAATAAAATTTATACATGTCTGTGTGCAGTTTTTAGTGTGAACATGTTTTCAACTCTTTTGGATAAATACCAGGAAACATGGTTGTTGGATCACATGGCAAAACCAATACAATATTGTAAAGTTAAAAAAAAAAAATTAAATTAAATTAAATTAAATTTAAAAAAAAAAAGAGTACCTTTAGTTTTGTAGCCTGTGTGCTTAGTCACCTGGAGAAGGCAATGGCCCCCCGCTCCAGTACTCTTTCCTGGAAAATCCCACGGACAGAGGAGCCTGGTGGGCTGCAGTCCATGGGGTGGCTAGGAGTCAGACACGACTGAGCGACTTCATTTTGACTTTTCACTTTCATGCAATGGAGAAGGAAATGGCAACCCACTCCAGTGTTCTTGCCTGGAGAATCCCAGGGATGGGGGAGCCTGGTGGGCTGCCGTCTATGGGGTCGCACAGAGTTGGACATGACTGAAGTAACTTAGCAGCAGCAGCAGCATTGCTTAGTCACTCAGTCATGCCCAACTCTCTTGTGACTCTGGTGGACTGTAGCCCATTAGGCTCCTCTGTCCATGGGATTTCTCAGGCAAGAATACTGGAGTGGGTTGCTATTTTATTTTCCAGGGGATCTTCCCAACCAGGGATCGAATGCAGCTCTCCTGCACTGCAGAGCCACCAAGGAAGCCCAATACTGCCAAATTTTCTCCAAAAGTGGTTGTACTATTTCACCTTTCTACTGGCAGTGAATGAGAGTTCCTGTTGCTCCACACCCTCACCTGCCTTTGGAGTTGTCAGTGCTTTGGATTTTTGGTCATTTTAATATCTCATTATTTTAATTTGCATTTCCCTGATCACAGATAATATGGGACATCTTTTCATATGTTTATTTTCCATCTGTGTATTTTCTTTGGTGAGGTGTCTGTTAAGATTTTTCACCTATTTTTTAAATCGAGTTTTCTTATTATTGAGTTTTAAGAAGGTTCTTTGTATATTTTACATAATAGTCCTTCAGATGTGTCTTTTGAAGAGATTTTTCTCCAAGTCTGTGACTTGTCTTCTTAGGCTATTGACATTGACTTCCTCAAAGCAGAAAATTGTAAATGAATGAGGTCTAGCTTATCAATTTTTTGCATGAATTGTGCCTTTATTAGTGTTCCATCTAAAAAAAGTCAGCACCATACCCAAGGTACCTTATTTGGAAACAAAGATAGTTTTATTTCTTCCTTCTCAATTTGTACACTTTTGATTTTCTTCTCCTGTCTTTTTGCATTAGCTGCATTACTATGATGTTGAAAAGGAATAGTAAGAGGGGACATTCTTGTTGAAAAGCTTCTAGTTTCTCACACTGTGTGTGTTTTTTTTTTTTTTTTTTTGGTTTTCATTGTCAAGATGTGGAAGTTCCCCTCTTCATAGTTTACTGAGTTTTTTTTTTTTTTAATTATGAGTATTAGATTTTATCAGATGGTTTTTCTGCATCTATTTATGTGATAGTATGATTTTTCATTTTTTAGTTTATTGATGTGATGGATTACATTAATTGATATTTAAATATTGAAGCAGCCTTCTATATTTAGGATAAATCTCACTTGGTCACATTACATGATTCTTTTATATGTTGTTGAATTCTATTTGCTAATATTTTGTTGAGGATTTTATATACCTATGTTCATGAAAAATTAAAAGATGTTTACTCCTTGGAAGAAAAGTTATGACGAACCTAGACAGCATATTAAAAAGTAGAGATATTAGTTGCCAACAAAGGTCTGTCTAGTCAAGGCTATGGCTTTTTCAGTAGTCACGTATGGATGTGAACTATGGGCTTCCCTCATAGCTCAGTTGGTAGAAAAAAAAAGTCCTCCTGCAGTGCAGAAGACCCTGGTTCAATTCCTGGGTCGGGAATTGGACTATAAAGAAGGCTGGGCACTGAAGAATTGATGTTTTAGAACTGTGGTGTTGGAGAAGACTCTTGAGAATCCCTTGGACTGCAAGGAGATCCAACCAGTCCATCCTAAAAGAGAGCAGTCCTGGGTGTTCATTGGAAGGGCTGATGTTGAAGCTGAAACTCAAATACTTTGGCCACCTGATGTGAAGAACTGACTCATTAGAAAAGACCCTAATGCTGGGAAATATTGAAGGCAGGAGGAGAGGGGACAACAGAGGATGAGATGGTTGGATGGCATCACTGACTCAATGGACATGAGTTTGAGTAAACTCCGGGAGTTGGTGATGGACAGGGAGGCCTGGCGTGCTGCAGTCCGTGGGGTCGCAAAGAGTTGGAAATGACTGAGCAACTGAACTGAACTAAACTGTTGGGGCTTCCCTCATAGCTCAGTTGGTAAAAAAAAAATCCGCCTGCAATGCAGGAGACCCCAGTTCAATTCCTGGGTCAGGAAGATCCCCTGGAGAAGAGATAGGCTACCCACTCCAGCATTCTTGGGTTTCCCTTGTGGCTCAGCTGGTAAAGAATCGCCTGCAATTCAGGAGACCTGGTTCGATCCCTGGGTTGGGAAGATCCCCTAGAGAAGGGAAAGGCTACCCACTCCAGTAATTCTGGCCTGGAGAGTTCCGTGGACTGTATGGTCCATGGGGTTGCAAAGAGTCGGACACGACTGAGCGACGTTCACTGTTTGCTGAACTCATGTTCATGAGAGATACTGGTCTTTTCCTGTAATGTCTTTACTTGATTTTGATATTACAGTAATGCTGGCCTTATAGAATAAGTTAGTAAATACTGCTTCTGCTTCTATCTTTTGAAAGAGATATTAAAGATTAATATATTTTTTTTTTCTTAAATACTCAGAAGACTTAACCAATGAACCCATCTGGTCCTAGTCCTTTCTGTTTTGAAAAGTAGATTATCAATTCAATTTCTACAAATGATGTAGACTTATTCAGATGGTTTGTTTATTCTTGTGTGAGTTTTTGCAAATTGTATCTTTCAAGAAATTTTTCTATTTCATGTAGGTTATCAAATGAGCATGGATAGAGTTGTTTCCACTATTCCTTTATTATCCTTTTCTTGTTGTTACTGATTTCTAGATTTGTTTGTGACTTTGATCAAATCTCTTTACTTCTTTTTGCTTTGGTTTCTTCCTTTATGAAATGGAAAATATTATGCTAATCTTGCAGGGCTCTTGCAAGGATCAGCAATGAGGAACTTAAAATGACTTACACAGAATAGGTGTCAATAAATTATAACTGCTATTGTACTATGGTCTGAGAGAATTTGTTTTCTCACAGAACATTTTCTTGTTATTTTTAAAAGGCTATTTGAGGAAAATAGTCTCAAGTGTTTAAAATCCTTTTCTTATGTTGAGAGAAGATAACAGAAATAGATGGTTCCTCATAATTTCATTTTAAGCTTCTTGAAGCTCTGATGATTTCTAATTTTCCCAATTAAGGCCTGCAAGGTGGTACATCATCAGGATAAATTTTTGTATAAGAATTTGGTACTAACCATACCAGTAATCCAGGAGATGGCAATGGCACCCCACTCCAGTACTCTTGCCTGGAAAATCCCATGGATCGAGGAGCCTGGTAGGCTGCAGTCCATGGGGTCTCTAAGAGTTGGACACGACTGAGCGACTTCACTTTCACTTTTTACTTTCATGCATTGGAGAAGGAAATGGCAACCCACTCCAGTGTTCTTGCCTGGAGAATCCCAGGGACGGGGGAGCCTGGTGGGCTGCCGTCTATGGGGTTGCACAGAGTCAGACATGACTGAAGCGACTTAGCAACAGCAGCAGCATACCAGTAATCCATAGGAATCTTAGTCCAGTTTCTTCAATCATATTTTCTTGAATGACATATGAAATGTTTTTTAGAAATAGTGAATTAAATGGAGAGATTGGTCTATTAAAATAAATTTTGTATAAATGTTAAAAGTGGAACTCATTTTTTTTCATTTTCTTTACTAATGTTTAATAATTATGTCATAAAAATTTATACTCATCCTGCTTAATTGGGAAAAAACAGAAAAAATAATACAAAAGAGAAGAATACTCATAATGTCTTAAGCAGAGGGATCCATCAAAATATTTTATAGTTTGTAGTAGTAAGAATATGGTAGATTATCTTACAATAACAAATAAACTACACCCACAAGTGGCTTAAAACAGCAGTGTTTATTTCTCACTCATGCTAAATGTAAAGCAAAGATGGGCAGTAGGGCTATGCCTGGAGTATTCACTCAAGAGATACAGGCTGGTAGAGTTTCTACCACTTTTTAGGATACCAAATTCTCCAGACGAGACTTTAAAGTTTGATAACTGGGAAAGTAACCATGGAAAATCATGAACTGGCTTCTAAATATTCCTGCCTAGAAACTACAGATGTTATTTTTGTTCACTCTATTGGCCAAATATAACGTTAATATGGTCAAGTGTCACTTCAGGGAGACAAGGCGGTGCACCCTTTCCTTGTGCCTAGAAGGGGAAAGGTACTGAAAACATTAGCAGTCACTTAGTTTGAGCAAACTTGAGAGAGTGAAGGACAGGGAAGCCTGGCGTGCTGCAGTCCATGGAGTCCCAAAGAGTCAGACACAACTTAGTGACAGAACAACAGCAAAGTTGTCTAAATAGGCTATATATATTGGGTTGGTTGAAAGGTTCATTTGGGCTTTTCTGTAAAATGGTATGAAAAAAAAAAAAAAAACTTTTGGCCAACCCAATATTTCTAGTTTTATTATTGTGTAAGTATCCATTCATGCAATTAACATCTTACTATAAGAGTTGATTTCTGCCAATTTTTTCTTAAGACATGTAAATATTTTCCCATATCAGTAAACATTCTTTAACCTTATTTTTTGTTATATCACTTACATGTACCAAATTTTTTTTTAATCCAAAACTGGTGGTATTTAACATGTTTCCAATTTTAGGTATCCTATACAATACCACTGTAAAAGCCATATTCATAAATATTTGTCCAAATTGATTTTTCTCCAGGATAAATTCTCTTATGTACAATAATTATCTCAAAGGATATGAGTATTATAAAAGCCACTGAGGCCATTGACCTGCCTCTTGAGAAACCTGTATGCAGGTTAGGAAGCAACAGTTACAATTGGACATGGAAGAACAGAATGGTTCCAAATAGGAAAAGCAGTAGGTCAAGGCTGTATATTGTCACCCTGCTTATTTAACTTATATGTAGAGTACATCATGAGAAACGCTGGGCTGAAAGAAGCACAAGCTGGAATCAAGATTTCCAGGAGAAATACCAATAAGCTCAGATATGCAGGTGACACCACCTTTATGGCAGAAAGTGAAGAACTAAAGAGCCTGTTGATGAAAGTGAAAGAGGAGAGTGAAAAAGTTGGCTTAAAGCTCAACATTCAGAAAACTAATATCATGGCATCTGGTCCCATCACTTCATAGCAAATAGATGGACAAACAGTGGAAACAGTGGCTAACTTTATTTTTGGGGGGGGGGTTGCGCTCCAAAATCACTGCAAATGGTGATTGCAGCCATGAAATTAAAAGATGCTTACTCCTTGGAAGGAAAGTTATGATCAACCCAGACAGCATATTACAAAGCAGAGACATTATTACTTTGCCAACAAAGGTCCATCTAGTCAAGGCTATGGCATCACTGACTCGATGGATGCGAGTCTGAGTGACCTCCGGGAGCTGGTGATGGACAGGGAGGCCTGGCGTGCTGCGGGTCATGGGGTCGCAAAGAGTCGGACACGACTGAGCGACTGATCTGATCTGATCTGATCTGATGGTCTTTCCTGTGGTCATGTATGGATGTGAGATTTGGACTATAAAGAAGGCTGAGCACTGAAGAATTGATGCTTTTGAACTGTGATGTTGGAAAAGACTCTCGAGAGTCCCTTGGACTGCAGGGAGATCCAACCAGTCCATCCTAAAGGAGATCAGTCCTGGGTATTCATTGGAAGGACTGATGTTGAAGCTGAAACTCCAATACTTTGGCCACCTGATGTGAAAAACTGACTCATTTGAAACGACCCTGATGCTGGGAAAGACTGAGGGCAAGAGGACAGCAGAGCATGTGATGGTTGGATGGCATCACCGACTCAATGGACACGAGTTTTAGGTAAACTCTGGGAGTTGGTGATGGACAGGGAGGCCTGGCGTGCTGTGGTTCATGGGGTCACAAAGAATTGGACACGACTGAGTAACTGAACTGAACTGAAGCCATTGAAGTATTATAAAAGTCATTTCATTCTTACTGTACCTTTTCTGTCTTTGTATTTCAAGTCATGTTCTATATACCACAGCAGAATTCCAGAATAAGAAAAATAAATGTCTATCATTTTTTCTCATTTTTCATGGAAATCTGCAGATACTACTATACATGGTCCAGTTGATTGTTAAGTTATAATTACTGCATATTGAAAATGATAACTATAAACCAAAGATTTATGATTAGGTTCCATTGTAGGAAAGGTCCCTGATTAGGTAATGCTAGTGCCAATGCAGGTAGACATAGAGATGCAAGTTTGATTCCTAGGTGGGAAGATCCCCTGGAGAAGGGCATGGCAACCCACTCTAGTATTCTTGCCTGGAGAATTTCATGGACCAGCAGAGCCTGGCAGGCTGCAGTCTATAAGGTCACACAGAGTCAGACATGACTGAAGTGACTTAGCATGCACACATGCACAAGGGGACTAAAAATGTACACTTCACAGTAGTTTTCTTCTGTACAGATTTTGTAAAGATCTTGTAATGTTTTACTCATTTTAAATCAAATAATGTCTCATTTTCCTCTATATATTCTTTCCCTGTGTCTCTATAAGAACAGATAATCTGACAAACAATAGCAAATGTATTAAATTAGGGTTTTGTACTAAAGCAGCACAATGAAAATGAAACTGTGAGCATATGGCATTTCTTGCTTGTGATGCCAGGTAATAGCAATATATTTTGCTTTATGGTCAACTCGGGGGATGTAAACTATTACAAACATAGTGGTCCTGTTTTGCATTTTCAAAAGTTGCCATTTGGCCAAGTGTTGTGACCAAATTTAATGAATTTTATATAAACTTGTAAAATCTACAACTTTGAGACTCTTGAAGTGTGTTATAGTTTCCCTGTTTAGGACCTAGAAATAGCATACTTTAATCTAGCAAATCAAGTTGAAAACTTGGAAATCAAGAATTAAAAATTAAAGATGTAGAAAGTAACATTTTAGAAATGATTCTATGCCTAAGTCAAAAGATGTTTAACTATATTACATTTCTTCAGAATTAGCCATTTTTATAACTATTGAATGGAGAGGTAGTGATCTAAAAATATTACACAAAAATTTGTATAATGCCAATTTATTTTATGACAGCATAATTTAGGGTGATTAGATAACTATTATTTGTGAATGAAAGTTTCTATGTACAATAAATAGTTGATTCTCTGATCCTTTGTGGAAAATGAATAAAGTTGGGAGAGTTAGGTAATTTTTTTTTATGTCCTTAAATGGTTCTTACCATAACTATATTTACGAAGATATCAAGTCTATTTTCAAAGGCTAAGTGCTATCCTATGGAGATTTTTATCATATTTGCATTTTATTTGTCACAAATGACAGTTCCATCCACTCAGGTAATTTTGGACACACAAACATGCACATGGGCACACACACACGTACATACATACACACTCACCCACACCATTTTAAAAGTGACCTGATGAACTTAAATATTATTTATTGAATCAGTCAAATATGTTTTGGTACTTACTATGTACCAGATGCTACCAGTATTATTGAAGACACTGTTGTTATTGACAGCTAGTAGGGGAAACGTAATAAACTTATACACACATGTATATTCTATGTAAAGTGAAGATAAGCTTATGAAGAAAACTAGGATGCTGCTGCTGCTGCTGCTAAGTCGCTTCAGTCGTGTCCGACTCTGTGCGACCCCATAGACGGCAGCCCACCAGGCTACCCAATCCGTGGGATTCTCCAGGCAAGAACACTGGAGTGGGTTGCCATTTTTTTCTCCAATGCATGAAACTGAAAAGTGAAAGTGAAGTCGCTCAGTCATGTCCAACCCTCAGCGACCCCCTGTACTGCAGCCTTCCAGGCTCCTCCATCCAGGGGATTTTCCAGGCAAGAGTACTGGAGTGGGGTGCCATTGCCTTCTCCAAGAAAACTAAGATAAGGGATTTAAAAATCAGTGTGTGTTTGTAGTGGAGGGAGTTCTATTTTCTGTAGGGTGATCATAGAAATGTTCTCTAACATATAGTCTACTGACCTTTGATAAAGAGCGAAGACAATTCAAGGGAGAAAGGATAGCCTTTTCAATAAGAAGTGGTGCTGATCATCCACATGCACAAGAAAAAAGAATTTAGAAACTGACCTATAAAATTTGCAGAAACTGAACCAAAATGTATCATAGATCTAAATATTAAACACCAAACCATAAAACTTAGAGATAAAATGAGAAAATCTAGATAATCTCGGATTTGGCAATAAGTATTTATAGATACCGGAGAAGGCAATGGCACCCCACTCCAGTACTCTTGCCTGGAGAATCCCATGGACTGAGGAGCCTGGTGGGCTGCAGTCCATGGGTTCGCTAAGGCAACACCTGAAACATGATCTGTATAGAATAAAACTGATAATGTGAATTTCATTTAAAATGTCTACTGTGTTGAAGTTACAATTAAGAAAATGGAAAGACAAGCCACATAGTGGAAGAAAATATTTACTGAAAGGACTTGTATCCAAAATATATAAAGAAATCTTAAAACTTAACAATAAGATAAACAACCCACTTTAAAAAATGGGCAAAAATCTGAAAAACATCTCATAAAGATGATATACAGATACCATCTCCTAAAGAATATATACAGAAAAGATGTTCAACATCATATGCCATTTGCTGTGCTTAGTTGCTCAGTCATGTCTGACTCTTTGTGACCCCATGGACTAGAGCCCCCCAGGTTCCAGGATTCTCCAAGAAAGAATACTGGAGTGGGTTACCATGTCCTCTGCCAGAGGATCTTCCAAACCCAGGGATCAAACTCAGGTCTTCCACATTGCAGGTGGATTCTTTACCATCTGAACCACAAGGGAACCCCAAGAATACTGGGGTGGGTAGCCTATCCCTTCTCCAGGGGAACTTCTCTACCCAGGATTCGAACAGGGGTCTCCTGCTATTATGTAATTTCAAATTCAGACAATGATGGGATACCACTACACACCTATTAGAATAATCAAAATCCAAAACACTAAGAAGATGAAATGCTGGCAAGAATGTGGAGCAGCAGGAACAGAAATGCAAAATGATATAGCTGCTTTTGGAAGGTAGTTTGGTACTTTCTTACAAAGATAAACATAATTTTACCTTACTACCCAGCAATTTTGCTCCCAGCTTTTTCCCAAATAAGCTGAAAATGTATGTTCATACAAAAACCTGCATACAAATGTTTATAGTAGTCTTATTTACAATTGTCAAAAATTGAAGCAACCAAAATATTTTCCAGTGAACGAATAAACACATTGTGATATTTTCATGCACTGGAATACTATTCAGTGATTAAAAAAAATAAATGAGGTATCAAGCCATAAAAAACATGTAAGAATGTTAAATACATCATCCTAAGTGAGAGCAATGAGTCTAAAAAGTATAAAAACTGTATGATTCCAACTATATGGAATTCTGCAGAATGCAAAATTATCGAGGCAGTTAAAAGATCAGTGGTTGCAGAGGTTTGGTGTCAGAGGAGGAAGGAGGAATAGGTGGAACACAGGGATTTTTAGGGCCATGAACTGTTCTTTATGATGTAAGAGTGGATATATCATAATACACATTTTGCAAAACCAATAGAATTGTGCAGCTCATAGTGAATCCTAATGCAAACATTTAACTTAGTTGATAATCAGTATCAGTATCGATTCATAAGTTGTAACAAGTGAATCAAATAATGCAAGATGTTAATAATATGAACAATTTGGCAGGATGGTAGTGAGGTTTAAGGATACTCTCTGTACTTTCTACTCAGTTTTTTAAAAACTGTTGAAAAAGTAGTCTACTAATTTAAAAAACTTTTATTGAGCTATGAATAGAAACAAATTTCCTTAATCTGATATAGGGTGTCAAAAATTACACCAGATACCATACTTAAAATGATAAAATATTAAAAGCTTTCACACTGAGACTGAGAATAATAACAGTTACATTAATGATCACTATTATGATATTTGGGGAAGGCAATGGCACCCCACCCCAGTACTTGTGCCTGGAAAATCCCATGGACGGAGGAGCCTAGTAGGCTCCAGTCCATGGGGTCGCTAAGAAGTCGGACATGACTGAGCGACTTCACTTTAACTTTTCACTCTCATGCATTGGAGAACGAAATGGCAACCCACTCCAGTGTTCTTGCCTGGAGAATCCCAGGGACAGGGGAGCCTGGTGAGCTTCCGTCTATGGGGTCGCACAGAGTCGGACACGACTGAAGCGACTTAGCAGCAGCAGCAGCATTATGATATTAGAATATTGATACATTTTTTCATAAAAGTACTACTAGCCAGGGTAATAGGTAAAGAGAAAAATATTAAGATGGTGAAGGAAAATAATAACAAATCAGTTTCCATAGACAGTATGAAGATGACTTTAAAAATCAAGAAGATCAATTACTATTAGCCAGGATGTGAAATATTCCACATGACAGAAAGAAAGTAGAAAATCTTTTGGAAAATGCTTTGGCTTATATCAATTAAAGCTTAACATATACATATCCTGTAACCCACTGCTCTACTTCTATGTAATATACATGAAAGAAATACACATGAAAAAGCATATGCAAGAATGATCACAGCACCACTGTTTTAATAGGTGAAAAATGGAGAAAGTTTAAATGTCCTTCTACAGTATGAATAATAGACAACTTGTAGTATAGCCATTGTAAATTCATAAAATGAAAATCTTTACATTAGGAATGGGTAGGCTGTTACAACAATCCTCAAAAATGTAAAATTGAGTGAAAGAATACAGACAGTGGTATGCATACTCTATGATTCCATCCATGTAATACTCAAAAGCAGACAAAATTGAGATGTAAAGCAGAAACGTGAAGAGAAGAGATTTTGGTTGGGTTGGTGCTTATATAAATATGTTCATAGTGATAATTAATAAAGCTGTACCTTTTTGTGCTTTTAAAATATATGTCTACATTAATGTTCTATTTAAATTTATAACAGAAATATTAATATTTATATTAATATATAATCAGATCAGATCAGATCAGATCAGTCACTCAGTCGTGTCCGATTCTTTGCGACCCCATGAACTGCAGCACGCCAGGCCTCCCTGTCCATCACCAACTCCCGGAGGTCACTCAGACTCACATCCATCGAGTCAGTGATGCCATCCAGCCATCTCATCCTCTGTCGTCCCCTTCTCCTCCTGCCCTCAATCCCTCCCAGCATCAGAGTCTTTTCCAATGAGTCAACTCTTCGCATGAGGTGGCTAAAATACTGGAGTTTCAGCTTTAGCATCATTCCTTCCAAAGAAATTCCAGGATTTATCCCCTTCAGAATGGACTGGTTGGATCTTCTTGCAGTCCAAGGGACTCTCAAGAGTATTCTCCAACACCACAGTTCAAAAACATCAATTCTTCGGCGCTCAGCCTTCTTCACAGTCCAGCTCTCACATCCATACATGACCACAGGAAATACTATAGTTTAAAGCACTTAACAACTCTTCATAATTGTCTCCATGTAAGTTTACTTATACATACATATGAGTGTGTGTGTGTATATATTTGAATTAACACCATATTTCCAAATTTATACCATTTTCCATGCCTGAATCTACAGTGTAAATCAAAGGAAGAGTGTACTTTGTTATGTTCAGCACTTTACCAAGAATTGCTCAGCAATAATGCTACAACAGCAATAGAATTTGTGACATTTAATGTGGCAAAACAAAATATTCCTATCAGTGTGAGTCTGTAGATCTCATATATTGATTTTAAATATAGGTGCAAGCATCTGATTACATACTCCATTATATAACGTGGAAGAGTGATACTTGGTCATCTATATAGTAAAAATACAGTAAAAAATTCTTGAGTTTTTTTTTTTTTTTTTTTTATTGTCCTAGATCTTTGTTGCTCCGTGTGGGCTTTCTTTAGTTGCAGTGAGCAAGGGCTACTCTTTGTTGTGGTGGGTGGCCTTCTCACTGCTGTGGCTTTTCTTTTTGCAAAGCACAGGCTCTAGAGCACATGGGCTTCAGTAGTTGTGGTGTGTGGGCTCAGTAGTTGCACCCTCTGGGCTCTAAAGAGCTGACTCAGTAGTTGTGGCACACGGGCTTCAGTTGGCTGCAGCATGTGTGATCTTGCCGGACTAGGGAACAAACCCTTGTCCCCTGCATTGGCAGGCAGATTCTTAACCACGGAACCACCAGGGAAGTCCAAAGTACATTGTTTTTATTATTTTTAAAAAGTTTACATGAGCTGATGTAAAGTTAAGGCAGAACAAAACATACGTAGAGCATAAACATGGAAAATATAAGGAAAAAAAAGAAAACTTGAGCATTAAACCATGGAGTCCAAAGCAGGAATGAAAGAGAATAAAGGGGATGACAGTTGTTTTTTTAAAAACAGAGAATAGGGAAGAAAGATACCAAAGCTTTAAGATGGATATAAGTATTCTATTGGAAGGACCTATTACATGCCAAGCCATATGATTTTCATGTGTGTATTTAATTCTTTTTTTCTCCCTTGTTCTAAGTGATTATATATGTGTATATGTGTGTATATACATGTGTGTGTGCAAATATATATCTGTATGTGTATGTGTGTGTCCATACACATGCACATACACATGATAAATATACATATATAATCCCTTATATGAAGGAAAAATGGAAGAAGGATGAAGGGAGAAAAAGGAGAAAAGTTTTCCAGATTTCTCTCATTTCACGCAGGGCAAAAACAACAATTAGATACTGTGCAAACAGGTATTAGATATTGCCTTCCCAGGTGGCACTAGTGGTAAAGAACCCTGCCTGCCAGTGCAGGAGACATAAGAGATGTGGGCTCTATCCCTGGGTTGGAAAGATCCCCTGGGGGAGTACATAGCAACCCACTTCAATATTCTTGCCTGGAGGATCCCATGGACAGAGGAGCCTGGCAGGCTACAGTCCATGGAGTTGTAGAGATTTGGACATGACTGAGTGACTAAGCACAGCACATAAAAATAGAAGGATATGGGTAGCCTTTATTTGTGAAAAATAGGTAAGTTGAGAAGTAGGTATCAGGAAGATCTCCTTTATTTAAAGTAAATGACATTATCACCAGAATAAGTAAAATCCCAGCTGTTTAAATGTGTTTTATAGTTGTTTAGTTGCTCAGTTGTGTCTGACTCTGGGACCCCATAGACTGTAATCCACTAGGCTCCTCTGTCCATGGGATTCTTGAGGCAAGAATACTGGAGTGGTTGCCATTCCCTTCTCCAGAGGTTCTTCCTGACTGAGGGCTTGAACCTGCTTCTCCTACTTGGCAGGCAGATTCTTTGCTACTGAGCCACCTGAGAAGCCATTAAAAGTGTTTACTTATGAAGAAAAGGACTGGAGCCAGGGCATAAGACATTTAGTTTTCGTTTTACAGTATCATGTTTATTTTCTTTTACCTTGCACTGTATATATAACTTTTAAGATAATAATAAGATTAAATGAAGGGAGACAAGGTCTTTGAAAGTAAATGAATAGATAAAATCAGTCTAATCTAAGCTTCTACTAACCACCCTCAAAGGGTTTCTGAAGATTTGCCTCAGCTCCTGTTATTGCAAGTACTTTTCAAGGCATTTCTTAATTATTATAGGCTTTGGAAGCATACAAATTTGAGCCTTAATCCAGAGCCTGCCACCTCCTAGCTATGTATAGCTTGAGCAAGTTCCTTCCTTGAAGTCCAGTGTCTCCCATCAGCATAATTGAGATAGTGATATTTACCTCCGGATGTTATTGAGATGAGTAATCGGGATCAAATAAATGAAGCACTTATCACAGTAGCTGCTGCTAAGTCACTTCAGTCGTGTCTGACTCTGTGCGACCCCCAGAGACGGCAGCCCAACAGGCTCCCCCGTCCCTGGGATTCTCCAGGCAAGAACACTGGAGTGGGCTGCCATTTCCTTCTCCAATGCATGAAAGTAAAAAGTGAAAGTGAAGTCGCTCAGTCGTGTCTGACTCTTAGCGACCCCATGGACTGCGGCCCACCAGGCTCCCCCGTCCATGGGACTCTCCAGGCAAGAGTACTGGGATGGGGTGCCATTGCCTTCCCCTCACAGTAGCTGACACATACATATTTTAAAGATAGTAATAGCAGTAGTAATATATAAGGTACAAGAAAATAGAATATATCTGTGCAAACAATACAGTTTACCTATGTAAAGGGAAATACATGGAAAGAGATATAAAGCAAACATGTAAAAATAATAACCATGGTTATCTGTAAATAGTGGTATCATGGATGATTTTTTTCTTCTTTGTACTTTTTGTGTAGATTACACATTTTCTACAATGAGTGTGTTCTTGTGATAAAAAAAAATAAGAAAAATTGAATTCTAGATCATAAAATCAACAAGTTGCTGCCACTAATATAAGTCAATAATATACATTTCTATTTTTCCATGCATCTTGTTACTAGCTATTATTATTCAGCCTTACATGAAAGCCAGAATCCTCTGCTTATATTATCTATGATTTTTGTCTGTGTTCAATACTTATTTCTATCACTGTCTTTTTCTTTTCTTTTTTTCTGGGCAAAAGAGTATATGGGACCTGCACTCTTCCAATTAACCTCTCTTCATTCTCCTCATTTCTAAATTTAAAAGCCCAGAGTATAATGTACAGTTTCTGTGAGATCTAGGACACAGCATTTAAAAAATTGTGAACATGATATATCCTCTCCCTTACTGAATTGTGATTGAATTACCAAACTCCTTATGTGTAGGAAGAGGCAATGTAGAAGTAGATGCTGTCTTTCCCTTCTCCAGTGCCAGTTTTACTGCCTTTTAGTGACTGGAAGAGACAAGGGAATCATTGAAGACTTTTGATAATAATAATAAAAAAAAGAAAATTATTTAGACTTTGAGATGGAAAGTGTGGGAGCATACTGGGAGGGAATGACAAAGTGGTAACTTCTGTTAGGAAAGTTGGATGGAAAAGAATAATGTATGGTCAGCAATCACTGTGCTAGATCATCACTAAATCAATCTACTGTCAGATAATAGGATGTGGCAGATGGATGCAATTGACACTTATGTTTGGAGAGCTTAAATGAAAGATAGTGTGTGCAATGTCAAGGTTATTACTAACTGAAAGGTACTGATGGGCTGTTTGCCAGTTGAATGTATCAACTAGGTGAGGAAGTGGAATGGATCTAATAAATACTGGGTGATACATAGAAAAGAAATGTAAACTGTTCTGCCTTTACTTTCTTGTTTCTCTACACTTGTGTGTTTCTTGGGAATTTACATGTATGGTGGAATTCGAACACTGACTCCAGATATCTGAGTATTGATAGTACTAGATTTAGCTTCTTCTTTAGTTTGCTAATATACTTGGTATAATGGATTCTTATGGTTTCTCCACCTATTACTTCACTGTATACATGGACTAAATCTGCTTAATTTGAATTTTGTTGTTAATACAGATTATAATCCAGTTTAACATATGACAGCCAATAACATGACAACAAAATTATATGGATAAATTTCTAAAATTTTTAAGTGTAATTTGGTGCTAATTGAGGTATTTGATCCTTTAGACCTGTGAGGGTCTTCATGATTAGGTTACCTGGGAAGAAGATTCTAAGTTGGGACTTTGGATTCAGAGAATTACATTATGCAATCTGGAACAACATGTTGAAGAGTAGAAAAAATAGGATGGGGCGGAGAGAACACTGAAGCAGTTTCAATAAAAGGCTCAGATAATCCCCTGGGGAACTCTGGGATTGATTTGACCTTTCAGAGTTGTCCTGAAATCAGGCTTTTATACTCTTTCAGGCTTTTATACTCTTTTTATACAACCAGTCATTGGATGTGAAAGGATCCCTGGCACGGGAGTGACCACAGACATGAAAGCTCTTTTCAGCCTAAGGTAAGTTCTGGAAAGGAACATAGCTGAGAGCTGTTGGACACCAATGCTCAGAGCAGCTAGAATAACAAATGTTTCAGTTCTAGAGAAAGAGAGGAGGTTATGGGAAGCAAACCACAGCATCTGCTGCATGATATGAGTACTTACATATGTTTTGCATATGTTTTGGGTAGCTTTCAAGGAGGTGCTTTAACTTTTAGAAAAATTCCAGAATATTTTGCTTGATGCAGGATATGCTTCTCATGTGGGGGCAGTTAATATAGAAAATAGGCATACCTAGAAAGGCTACAAATATGAGTAAAAGTTTTATGAATTTTACAGACCAAACTGCAAACTTAATAATTAAATTCTTCCAAAACAAAGGTCGAGTTTTATTATAACATCGATAAGTTTGTCAGTTAGGAAGAAACTCCTAAGCAGAGTCAATAAAAGTAGAATTATAGACTATAACTATTAAATTTTCATATAATAATATACATTGTAGGAAAATATTGAAATTTATAATGTTGTCTTACTGAATAATGGACAATAGTATGTTGAATTTATTCTTGACTTCTTCCATGAAATTCTAGCTGCCTATGTTCCTGATTTATACATCTACTAGCATCTATTTTTATACTGTATGAAATAGAACACTTCATTTGATTGATTTCTGGTTATAGTGAAAAAAATAACTCGAGTATGTAACCATGTTCATTGCTGGCTTATTTATAATCATTAAAGGAGTAATAGTCATTGTACCCCTTAATTTCATAGCTATTTCTTTATTACCATGTCAAGGATTCAATTCATTCAACAAACATTTGTGAAGATCCTATTCTAGGACTGGCATTATGTTAGCTACTGAAGCTAAAATTATGAGTAAGGCAGTCACTGCTTTCAAAGGGCTTCATACTAGTGTATCTGATTATTATTGTAAGCACTTTCATACTACCTTCTGAATTGGATGGTGTGTTATACAGTGTTTTTTAAATGGCCCTCCCAGATCTCATGTTCATATGGTATCACTGCCATGATTAGATAGATTTTCTCTCTCCATATGCATATAGCTAAATCTTTCTTTCTCTCTCTGTGTATAATCAGTTAAGATAGGGAAATTATCAGGGTGGGCAAAATCTAATGACATGAGACCTTTTAAAAACAGATGGATTTATGTGGTTGACAGCAAAATATGAGGGCAGACATTAAATACACAAGAGAAATTCGGTTTGTCATTGCAAATTTGAAAACGGAAAAACAATGTGCCAAACCTATTTGACAGTTTTTAGTGGTTGACTGAGTCTTCTGCTTGACAGTTAGAAAATAGGAATATCAGTCCTACAATCCCAATAAACTGAACTCAGCAAATTCTTGAATGAACTCAGACATAAATTTTCCTCCAGAGCCTCCAAATAAGAGCTCATTACAACCAAAACATTGATTTGAAAATCCTCTGCCAGGGTTTCCCGGTGGCTCAGTAGTAAAGAACCTGCCTGTCAATGCAGGAGACACAAGAGATGTGGGTTTGATCCCTCGGTTGGGAAGATCCCCTGGAGAAGGGCATGACAACCCACTCCAGTATTCTTGCCTGGAAAGTCCCTGTGGACAGAGGAGCCTGGCGGACTACAGTCCATGGGGTCACAGAGTTAGACACGACTGAGCATGCATGCATGCCCATCAAAGCAATATGAACACTAGTAAAAACTGTCAAAATCAACATTTTTCAGAACTCAGGCAATTAGCAAAAGATTTGCAACAATCTGATGAATGTTTATTAGACATTAACAGCAGGACATCTGTAAGAAAAATGTGTTTTATTGCATTTTACCTTTCCCAATTTCTAACCCATCTCCCATTCCATGGTAGTTTGAATAGCAACAGCCTTCTATCATTGTAAAAACCAGCAGCCTAGGAGGTACTGGAGGAATCAGTGAGATTGAAGCTCTTTTAGTAGCCCATTGTCAAGGAGTTGTTATAATTTGACCTAGCTGGCAGTTTCCTGGGAAATGCCTAGTCACAAGACTTGTCAATTTGACCTGATTCAAAGCTTACACAATGTGAACAGTTTTATTTTTTTCTCTAAATATGTTTTTCAAAAATATTCAGTGGCAATTGTATAAAATTGTATCTCCCCAAGATGGAGGTAACAGTTGGGGCAAACTACAAGTTAACCAAAAAACTTAAAAGGAAAAACTGGGGAATGGGATAACCATAGAAGCCTTTGAAAAGCTCCAACATATCCCTGGGAAAAAAGAAGATTGCATATGCAAGAAACTATGCTTAGGGCCGTGGGCAAACCCAGGAGAGTCCTGAGATGGCCTTAAAATCTCAACCTTGGCTAACTTTGAGGCACTCTCCAAGCAGGAAGTAGTGGCTATGGCAGTGTTTTCAACTAGCAGTGGAAATTAACCAAATGTTGAATAGTCTAGAGAAAATTTATTCAAGAAATACAGCTTAATATCCAGAAAAATAATAACTCCCAACCTTGGGAGTGGTAAAGTTACATTTCAAAAGGAACACAGAGCTTATCAGCAAAGAATAAGAGGTTTATTGGTTCCAGACAATTAATGAAATATCTGTCCAGTCACTAGGTGTCTGAATAATGATTTTGGTGGTAATACAAGATACAAATAAAGAAATCTAGAATAAGTTCAGCAAGGTTACTAAACAGATGAATAGTAAAGTCAAGAAACAGTAGCAACAACAAAACCTGAGAAGACAAAGAATCTGATTTTCAGTGGTTCTACATTGTATTATGTAAAATGTATAGTTATTAACAAAATTTACAAGACATGCAAAAAACTGCATGATCTATACATAAGTAATACAGCAGTCAGTAAAAACTTGCCCAAAGGAAATACAGATATTGAAATTATTACATGAAAACCTTAATTTTGCTATTTTCAACGTGTTTAAAAAGAAAACTGTCTAAATAACTACAAATGTGCAAACAATGTCTCTTTGAATAGGCTTTCCTGGTGGCTCATATGGTAAAGAATCTGCCTGCAATGCAGGAGACTTGGGTTCCATCCCTGTGTTGGGAAGATATAGAAAATATAAATAGAGGAATTTTTTGTTGTTTAGTCGCTAAGTACACCTCTTTTGAGACACCATGAACTGTAGCCTACCAGGCTCCTCTGTCCATGGGACTTCCTATGCAAGAATACCGAGTGGGTTCCATTTCCTTCTCCAGGAGATCTTCCCAACCCAGGGATCGAACACATGTCTCTTGCAACAAAATAGAAAATATGCATTATAAAATAAAAAGCCACACAGAAAATTTGAATTTGAAAAGCATAATAACATACTCAAAATGTTAGGAAAAATAACATAATAAAGATTTCTGCATCTAAAAAAGTTACCTTTAAAAAAAAGAAGGAAAATTAAAGACATCCTCAGATAGATGAAAACTTAGAAAATTTGTTGTCAGGAGATGTACCCTATACATTATATTTTGAGCTGAAATGAAAGGACACTGGATAGTAAAGGGAATCCATATAAAGAAATAGAATACCAGTACAGGTAATGAACTATATAGGTAAATACAAATGGCAGTAATACTTTTTCCCTCTTATTTGATATAAAGGACATACACATATAGAAAAAATTATAAATCCAGGTAATGAGAACATAAAGTATGAAAGTGTAACTTTTATGTCAATAGTATAAAGGAGGGTGGAAGAAACAGAACTATATTGCTATATTGGGGCAAAGATTTATATACTCTTGAAATTGCAATAGTATTTATATAAACTACATTGTTAAAAGATATGAATTAAAATTTCAAGATAAATCACTAGAAAAATAATTCACCATGCAGTAAAATAGATGACAAAATGTACAGTATAAAATATAAATTTAACACAAAAGCAGTGATGGAGGGTGACAAGTACAAAAAAGATGTGAGACATACATAAAAATATAGGAAAAATGGCAGATACATATTACTGTATAAGTAATAACTTAAATGAAATAGATTAAACTCTTCAATTAAAGGGGGCAGAATGGATAAAAGAAAAACTAACCATAATCCAAATATATGCAAGAGACACACTTCAGATTGAAGAACACAAATAGTTTGAAAGTAAAATGGTGGACAAACTTAACATGCAGAAACTTACAATAAAAGAGCTGTGGTGTCTAACCTAATATCAAACAAAAAAATCTGTAAGACAAAGACTGGTGTAGATAGGTGTTCACTCCGTCAAGAAGATATACCAATGATAAATGTATATCCATTTAATACCAAAGTTTTAAAATACACAAAGAAGATTAAAAGGAGAAATAAATAATTCAACAATAATTGTTGAAGACTTCATAACCCAATTTCAATAATGTACAGAACAAAGTCAAAAATCAAGGAGGAATAGAACATTTCTAAAACATAAAACTGTACCTAACCTCTGTTTTTCATTTCACATATAATGAGTTTGGAGTTTCTGCTCAATCCTAACAACATAAAAAAACTGAGAAGACTGAAAAATGAACTCTTCTTGGAACCATAAGAAAGACAAGGACACAGGGCAAACTACTGCCCCCAATAACAGAGAGACAGAAAGTCTTATTAGAGCAGATTCATCATCAGAAATTGCCACACGATCCAGTACTGGGAAGAAAAACCTGAATATAATTGAGAATTTCTGGAGGCTCAGCATGGACAATTTTGAAAGTTAAAAAACTCCTGGAGCACTTAGTCATAGGGGAGTCCCCACAAAATTGTGAGAAAAGTCCTCTTGAGTTTCCAGCAAGGGAGAGGTAAAGAAACCATTTGAAATAGGTCCGCACTCAAGAGAAACTAGTTAACCAAAGCCTAACCTGTTGGGATGCACTTCCCAGGTGGCTCAAGTGGTGAAGAATTCACCTTCCAGTGCAGGAGATGCAATAGACTCAGGTTTGATCCCTGGGTCAGGAAGATCCCCACAATAGGAAATGGCAACCCACTCCAGTATTCTTGCTTATAAAATTCCATGGATAAGGGAACCTAATGGGCTACAGTCCATGGGGTCACAAAGAGTCTGACATGACTGACCATGCAATCTGTTGAGATATAATCAGGGCCTAACTGAACTGAGGCAAGGGAAATAGCTAACTCTAGTCAATTCTAGCCTTACACTTTAAAGTGTTAGTTGTTCAGTTGTGTCCGACTCTGCAACCCCATGGGCTATAGCCCACCAGGCTCCGCTGTCCATGGGATTCTCCAGGCCAGAATACTGGAGTGGGTTGCCATTCCCTTCTCCAGGGATTTCCCTGACCCAAGGATCAAACCAGGTATCTTGCAATGCAAGCAGATTCTTTACCACTGAACCACCAGGGAAGCCTGTTTGGAGAAGGTAAATATCCAACTACATCCCATTCTTGCCATCCTGTCCTACCTGCTGCTGCTGCTGCTAAGTCACTTCAGTCGTGTCCGACTCTGCGTGACCCCAGAGACGGCAGCCTACCAGGCTCTGCCGTCCCTGAGATTCTCCAGGCAAGAACACTGGAGTGGGTTGCCATGTCCTCCTCCAATGCATGAAAGTGAAAAGTGAAAGTGAAGTTGCTCAGTCATGTCCGACTCTTAGCGACCCCATGGACTGCAGCCTACCAGGCTCCTCCATCCATGGGAGTCTCCAGGCAAGAGTACTGGAGTGGGGTGCCATTGCCTTCTCCGCCTGTCCTACCTAGAGGAAGGAAAAAATGAGCAACAATTGTGAAGCTCACATTTTAAAGGCATAGGCTCACTAACGACTGAGACCTAATCATAGGAATATTGAGTACGTCCTTTCCTTTTACACCTTACCACCATATTTCTAAAGGCCTATTTCTAGCAGTTTCTTTTACCCAGTACATTATGTCTGCTGCTGATGCTGTGTCACTTCAGTCATGTCCAACACAGTGTGACCCCATAGACGGCAGCCCACCAGGCTCCCCCATCCCTGGGATTCTCCAGGAAAGAACACTGGAGTGGGTTGCCATTTCCTTCTCCAATGCATGAAAGTGAAAAGAGAGAAAGTGAAGTCGCTCAGTCTTGTCCGACCTTCAGCGACCCCATGGACTGCAGTCTATCAGGCTCCTCCATCCATGGGATTTTCCAGGCAGGAGTATTGAAGTGGGGTGCCATTGCCTTCTCCAACATTATGTCTAGTGAGCAAGAAATAATGATAAGAAATACTGAAAGCTTTGGCTATTCGAGGTTTTTTGTATTTCCATACAAATTGAGAAATTATTTGTTCTAGCTCTGTGAAGAATACCTTTGGTAGCTTGATGAGGATTGCATTGAATCTATAAATTGCTTTGGGTAGTATACTCATTTTCACTATATTGATTCTACCGATCCATGAACATGGTATATTTCTCCATCTATTAGTGTCCTCTTTGATTTCTTTCACCAGTGTTTTATAGTTTTCTATATATAGGTCTTTAGTTTCTTTAGGAAGATATATTCCTAAGTATTTTATTCTTTTCATTGCAATGGTGAATGGAATTGTTTCTTTAATTTTTCTTTCTATTTTCTCATTATTAGTGTACAGGAATGCAAGGGATTTCTGTGTGTTAATTTTATATCCTGCAACTTTACTATATTCATTGATTAGTTCTAGTAATTTTCTGGTGGAATCTTTAGGGTTTTCTATGTAGAGGATCATGTCATCTGCAAACAGTAGGAATTTTATTTTTTCTTTTCCAATTTGATTTCCTTTTTTTTTTTTTTTGCTCTGAGATCTCTATTGAGAAAAAAAAATAGGAGTGGAGAAGAAACCAGCCTTCAGGCTCTACTACAAACAAACACACACAAAAAAAGACAGTAGCGGGCAGAAAAAAAGAAAAAAAAATAAAGGGAAAAAAAAAAAAAGAAAAAGCCAAAACAAAACCCCACTGATCGTCGCCCCTTTGATGAAGGAGGGAGGAAAGAATATACAATGGATTAAAGACAATCTTTTTAACAAGTGGTGCTGGGAAAACTGGTCGAACACTTGTAAAAGAATGAAACTAGAACACTTTCTAACACCATACACAAAAATAAACTCAAAATGGATTAAAGAGCTAAATGTAAGACCAG
Source organism: Tragelaphus eurycerus (assembly GCA_935064755.1). NCBI lineage: Eukaryota > Metazoa > Chordata > Mammalia > Artiodactyla > Bovidae > Tragelaphus > Tragelaphus eurycerus. The sequence continues at coordinate 362,793 of CAKXYN010000234.1, forward strand.
AAACCATAAAACTCCTAGAGGAAAACATAGGCAAAACACTCTCTGACTTACATAACAGCAGGATCCTCTATGACCCACCTCCCAGAATATAGCAAATAAAATCAAAAATAAACAAATGGGACCTAATCAAACTTACTTCCTTCTGCACAACAAAGGAAACTATAAGCAAGGTGAAAAGACAGCCTTCAGAATGGGAGAAAATAATAGCAAATGAAGCAACAGACCAACAACTAATCTCAAAAATATACAAGCAACTTCTACAGCTCAATTCCAGAATAATAAACGACCCAATCAAAAAATGGGCCAAAGAACTAAATAGACATTTCTCCAAAGAAGACATACAGATGGCTGACAAACACATGAAAAGATGCTCAACATCACTCATTATCAGAGAAATGCAAATCAAAACCACTATGAGGTACCATTTCACGCCAGTCAGAATGGCTGCGATCCAAAAGTCCGCAAGCAAAAAATGCTGGAGAGGGTGCGGAGAAAAGGGAACCCTCTTACACTGTTGGTGGGAATGCAAACTAGTACAGCCACTATGGAGAACAGTATGGAGATTCCTTAAAAAATTGGGAATAGAACTGCCTTATGATCCAGCAATCCCACTGCTGGGCATATACACTGTGAAAACCAGAATTGAAAGAGACACGTGTACCCCAATGTTCATAGCAGCACTCTTTACAATAGCCAGGACTTGGAAGCAACTTAGATGTCCATCCACAGATGAATGGATAAGAAAGCAGTGGTACATATACACAATGGAGTATTACTCAGCCATTAAAAAGAATAAATTTGAATCAGTTCTAAGGAGGTGGATGGAACTGGAGCCTATTATACAGAGTGAAGTAAGCCAGAAAGATAAACACAAATACAGTATACTAATGCATATATATGAAATTTAGAAAGATGGTAAAAATAACCCTGTTTACGAGACAGCAAAAGAAACACTGATGTATAGAACAGACTTTTGGACTCTGGGACCAGGAGAGGGCAGGATGATTTGGGGGAATAGCATTGAAATATGTATAATATCATATCTGAATCGAGTCGTCAGTCCAGGTACGATGCCCAATAACAGATGCCTGGGGCTGGTGCACTAGGATGATTCAGAGGGATGGTATGGGGAGGGTGGAGGGAGGAGGGTTCAGGATGGGGAGCACGTGTATACTGGTGGCAGATCCATCTCGATGTATGGTAAAAGCAATACAATATTGTAAAGTTAAGCAAAAAAAAAAAAAAAAAGATAACAACAAAAAAAAAAAAAAAAAAAAAAGAAATATGAAAGGAAAAAACAGTTAATTTTTTAAGGGGAGGACTTTTGAACTGTGGTGTTGGAGAAGACTCTTGAGAGTCCCTTGGACTGCAAGAAGATCCAACCAGTCCATTTTGAAGGAGATCAATCCTGAAATTTCTTTAGAAGGAATGATGCTAAAGCTGAAACTCCAGTATTTTGGCCACCTCATGCGAAGAGTTGACTCATTGGAGAAGACTCTGATGCTGGGAGGGATTGAGGGCAGGAGGAGAAGGGGACGACAGAGGATGAGATGGCTGGATGGCATCACTGACTCGATGGATGCGAGTCTGGGTGACCTCCGGGAGCTGGTGATGGACAGGGAGGCCTGGCGTGCTGCGGTTCATGGGGTCGCAAAGAGTCGGACACGACTGAGCGACTGATCTGATCTGATAACTGATACCATACCGTGTTTCTTTGAATCATTTCATTTAGCACATTGTTCTCAAGATCCATCCATGTTGTCGCAAATGGCAGGATTTCCATCTTTCTTACAACTGGATACTATTCCACTATGTGTATGTTTCATGTGTGAGTGTGGGGGTGCATGCGTCTATAATCACAACTTATTTATTCATTCATCTGTTGACACTTAGGTTGTTTTAATATCTTGGCAACTGAGAATAATGTTGCAATCAACATGAGAGTGCAGATAGCTATTCAGTATCCTATTTGCATTTCCTTTGGGTATATATACTGAAGTGGGGTTGCTGGATCATATGGTAGTTATATTTTTAAATTTTTATAAAGCCTCCATATTGTTTTCCGTAGTGGCTATACCAATTACAGTCTCACTAGCAGTGCATGAGGCTTCCCTTTTCTTTACATCTTCCTAGCATTTGTTACCTCTTTTTAATGATAATTATTTTAATAGATGTGAGGACTTCCCTGGTGGTTCAGATGGTAAAGAATTCACCTGCAATGTGGGACACCTGCCTTTGATCTCTGCGTTGGGAAGATGCCTTGGAGAATGGCATGGCAACCAACTCCAGTATTCTTGCTTAGAGAATCCCCTGGATGGAGGAGACTGGCAGGCTACAGTCCATGGCATTACAAAGAGTTGGACGTGACTGAGTGCCTAAGCACATTCTGATAGATGTGAGGTCATATCTCATTGTGGTTTTGGTTTACATTTCCCTGATAATTAGTGATGTTTAGATCTTTTTATGAACCTATTGGCTATTTGTATATCTTTTTGGAAAACAGTCCATTCCTCTGCCCATTTTTAAAAACCAGATTGTTTTATTGTTTTTGTTATTAAGCTGTATACGTTCTTTATATATTTCACACATTAACTCCTTATAAGTTACATGTTTTGCAAATATTTTCCCCCATTCCATAGGTTGCCTTTTTATTTGGTAAATTGTCCCTTTTGCTGTACAGAAACTTTTTAATTTTATGTTGTCTCACTTTATGACTTTGGTTTCTGTTGCTTGTGCTTATGATAAAAATTTCCAAAAAATTCATTAATGAGACCAGTATCAAGGAGTTTTTCCCTGGATTTTATTTTAGAAATTTTATAATATCAGTTATTACATTTAAATCTTTAATCTACTTTAAGTTTTTAATTTATGTATGTTAGAGGCCCACCCGCGAGCAGCCTACCCACAAGCCTACCCGCGAGTGGCCTACCCGCGAGCGGCGCACTGAGAGCCCCCCCCGGCCTACCCGCGAGCGGCCCAATGAGAGCCCCCGGCCTACCCGCGAGCGGCGCACTCAGAGCTCCCGGCCTACCCGGGAGCGGCACACTGAGAACCCCTCTCCAGCTGCGCGGCGCACTGAGAGGAGCTACCCAACGACTGAGGAAGGACGGCGGTGAGGAATGGCGCACTAAGCATGGCCGAGAGGAGCTACCCCATGACCGAGGTCAGGAAGGGCGGCAGTGAGGAGATACCCCTCCCCCAAGGTTAGGAAGGGCGGCGGTGAGGAGAGACCCCTTATCCAAGGTAAGGTGCGATGGCTGTGCTTTGCTGGAACAGCCGGGAAGAGATACCCCACGCCCAAGGTAAGAGAAACCCAAGTAAGACGGTAGGTCTTGCAAGAGGGCATTAGAGGGCAAATACACTGAAACCATACTCACAGAAAACTAGTCAATCTAATTACAACAGGACTACAGCCTTGTCTAACTCAATGAAATTAAGCCATGCCCGTGGGGCAACCCAGGATGGGCGGGTCATGGTGGAGAGATCTGACAGGGTGTGGTTCGCTGGAGAAGGGAATGGCAAACCACTTCAGTATTCTTGCCTTGAGAACCCCATGAACAGTATGAAAAGGCAAAATGATAGGATACTGAAAGAGAAACTCCCAGGTCAGTAGGGGCCCAATATGCTACTGGAGATCAGTGGAGAAATAACTCCAGAAAGAATGAAGGGATGGAACCAAAGCAGAAAGAATCCCCAGCTGTGTCTGGTGATAGAAGTAAAGTCCGATGCTGTAAAGAACAATATTGCATAGGAACCTGGAATGTCAGGTCCATGAATCAAGGCAAATTGGAAGTGGTCAAACAAGAGATGGCAAGAGTGAATGTTGACATTCTAGGAATTAGCAAACTAAAATGGACTGGAATGGGTGGATTTAACTCAGAGGACCATTATATCTACTACTGTGGGCAGGAATCCCTCAGAAGAAACGGAGTGGCCATCATGGTCAACAAAAAGAGTCCGAAATGCAGTACTTGGATGCAATCTCAAAAATGACAGAATGATTTCTGTTCGTTTCCAAGGCAAACCATTCAATGTCACAGTATTTCAAGTCTATGCCCCAACCAGTAACGCTGAAGAAGCTGAAGTTGAACGATTCTGTGAAGACCTACAAGACCTTTTAGAACTAACACCCAAAAAAGATGTCCTTTTCATTATAGGGACTGGAATGCAAAAGTAGGAAGCCAAGAAACACCTGGAGTAACAGGCAAATTTGGCCTTGGAATACGGAATGAAGCAGGGCAAAGACTAACAGAGTTTTGCCAAGAAAATGCGCTGGTCATAGCAAATACCCTCTTCCCACAACACAAGAGAAGACTCTATACATGGACATCACCAGATGGTCAACACCGAAATCAGATCGATTATATTCTTTGCAGCCAAAGATGGAGAAGCTCTATACAATCAGCAAAAACAAGACCAGGAGCTGACTGTGGCTCGGAGCATGAACTCCTTATTGCCAAATTCAGACTTAAATTGAAGAAAGTAGGGAAAACCACTAGACCATTCAGGTATGACCTAAATCAAATCCCTTATGATTATACAGTGGAAGTGAGAAATAGATTTAAGGGCCTAGATCTGATAGATAGAGTGCCTGATGAACTATGGAATGAAGTTCGTGACATTGTACAGGAGACAAGGATCAAGACCATCCCCATGGAAAAGAAATGCAAAAAAGCAAAATGGCTGTCTGGGGAGGCCTTGCAAATAGCTGTGAAAAGAAGAGAAGTGAAAAGCAAAGGAGAAAAGGAAAGATATAAACATCTGAATGCAGAGTTCCAAAGAATAGCAAGAAGAGATAAGAAAGCCTTCTTCAGCGATCAATGCAAGGAAATAGAGGAAAACAACAGAATGGGAAAAACTTAGGAATCTTTCAAAAAAAAAGAGAGACAAAAAAGGAATATTACAAGCAGATGGGCTCGATAAAGGACAGAAATGGTATGGACCTAAGAGAAGCAGAAGATATTAAGAAGAGGTGGCAAGAATACACAGAAGAACTGTACAAAAAAGAGCTTCACGACCCAGATAATCATGATGGTGTGATCACTGACCTAGAGCCAGACATCCTGGAATGTGAAGTCAAGTGGGCCTTAGAAAGCATCACTAGGAACAAAGCTAGTGGAGGTGATGGAATTCCAGTGGAGCTACTCCAAATCCTGAACGATGATGCTGTGAAAGTGCTGCACTCAATATGCCAGCAAATTTGGAAAACTCAGCAGTGGCCACAAGATTGGAAAAGGTCAGTTTTCATCCCAATCCCAAAGAAAGGCAATACCAAAGAGTGCTCAAAGTACCACACAATTGCACTCATCTCACACACTACTAAAGTAATGCTCAAAATTCTCCAAGCCAGGCTTCAGCAATATGTGAACTGTGAACTTCCTGATGTTCAAGCTGGTTTTAGAAAAGGCAGAGGAACTAGAGATCAAATTGCCAACATCCGCTGGATCATGGAAAAAGCAAGAGAGTTCCAGAAAAACATCTATTTCTGCTTTATTGACTATGCCAAAGCTTTTGACTGTGTGGATCACAATAAACTGTGGAAAATTCTGAGAGAGATGGGAATACCAGACCACCTGATCTGTCTCTTGAGAAATCTGTATGCAGGTCAGGAAGCAACAGTTAGAACTGGTCATGGAACAACAGACTGGTTCCAAATAGGAAAAGGAGTACGTCAAGGCTGCATATTGTCACCATGTTTATTTAACTTATATGCAGAGTACATCATGAGAAATGCTGGACTGGAGGAAACACAAGTTGGAATCAAGATTGCTGGGAGAAATATCAATAACCTCAGATATGCAGATGATACCACCCTTACGGCAGAAAGTGAAGAGGAACTAAAAGCCCCTTGATGAAAGTGAAAGTGGAGAGTGAAAAGGTTGGCTTAAAGCTCAACATTCAGAAAACGAAGATCATGGCATCTGGTCCCATCACTACATGGGAAATAGATGGAGAAACACTGGAAACAGTGTCAGACTTTATTTTTCTGGGCTCCAAAATCACTGCAGATGGTGACTGCAGCCATGAAATTAAAAGATGCTTACTCTTTGGAAGGAAAGTTATGACCAACCTAGATAGCATATTCAAAAGCAGAGACATCACTTTGCCAACAAAGTTTCGCCTAGTCAAGGCTATGGTCTTTCCTGCAGTCATGTATGGATGTGAGAGCTGGACTGTGAAGAAGGCTGAGTGCCGAAGAATTGATGCTTTTGACCTGTGGTGTTGGAGAAGACTCTTGAGAGTCCCTTGAACTGCAAGGAGATCCACCCATTCCATTCTGAAGGAGATCAGCCCTGGGATTTCTTTGGAAGGAATGATGCTAAAGCTGAAACTCCAGTATTTTGGCCACCTCATGCGAAGAGTTGACTCATTGGAGAAGACTCTGATGCTGGGAGGGATTGGGGGCAGGAGGAGAAGGGGATGACAGAGGATGAGATGGCTGGATGGCATCACTGACTCGATGAATGTGAGTCTGAGTCAACTCCGAGAGCTGGTGATGGACAGGGAGGCCTGGCGTGCTGCAGTTCATGGGGTCGCAAAGAGTCGGACACGACTTAACGACTGATCTAGAGGCCCAATTTTATTTTTCTGCATGCAGTTATCCAGTTTTCTCAACACCAATGTTTGAAGATATTATCCCTTCCTGATTGATTGTTCTTGGACTCTTGTCACATATTAGTTCACTTTAATTGAGGGCCTTATTTCTAGGCTCTTTATTATCCATTTGTCTATTTTTATTCCAGGATTAAATCTGTTTTGATTACTGTAGTTTTTTTGTTTAATTCAATGTCAGGAAGTATGATCCAGCTTTATTCTTCTTACTCAGGATTACTGTGGCTATTAAAAATAAACTTTTTTAGTTCTATTCAAATTTTAGAATTATCTTTTCTATTTCTGAGTCAAATGCCATTGGAATTTTGTTTCATTGATCTGTAGTTGGCTTTGTGTAATATGGACATTTTGGTAATATTAATTTTTCCTCTCCTTAAACATGGATATCTTTCCATTTGTGTCTTATTCAATTTTTTTTTTTCATCAAAGCCTTACAGTTTCAGTGTAGGGATCTTTCACCCTCTTGGTTAAATTTATTCCTAAGCATTTATTTTTTGATGCTACTGTGAGTAATATTGTTCATTTAAATTTTAGATACTTTGTTTTTAGTGTGTAGCAACAAAACTGATTTTTATATGTTGATTTTGTGTCAATTTTATTTTTTTTATTTTTAAAATTTTATTTACTTTATATTTACTTTATCAAACTCTTGTGTTGAGGGCTGACTTTCAATAGATCACATTGAAAATAATCTTATTGAATGAATTAGTTCTCATAGTTGTTTTGGTAGAATCTTTAGGATTTTCTGTATATAAGATTATATTGTCTGCAAATGATGACAATTTTATTTCTTTATTTCAGAAGAAGAAATGGAGTGGCCATCATGGTCAACAAAAGAGTCCGAAATGCAGTACTTGGATGCAATCTCAAAAATGACAGAATGATTTCTGTTCGTTTCCAAGGCAAACCATTCAATGTCACAGTAATCCAAATCTATGCCCCAACCAGTAACGCCGAAGAAGCTGAAGTTGAAAGGTTCTATGAAGACCTACAAGACCTTTTAGAACTAACACCCAAAAAAGATGTCCTTTTCATTATAGGGGACTGGAATGCAAAAGTAGGAAGTCAAGAAACACCTGGAGTAACAGGCAAATTTGGCCTTGGAATACGGAATGAAGCAGGGCAAAGACTAATAGAGTTTTGCCAAGAAAATGCACTGGTCATAGCAAATACCCTCTTCCAACAACACAAGAGAAGACTCTATACATGGACATCACCAGATGGTCAACACCGAAATCAGATCGATTATATTCTTTGCAGCCAAAGATGGAGAAGCTCTATACAATCAGCAAAAACAAGACCAGGAGCTGACTGTGGCTCGGACCATGAACTCCTTATTGCCAAATTCAGATTGAAATTGAAGAAAGTGGGGAAAACCACTAGACCATTTAGGTATGACCTAAATCAAATCCCTAATGATTATACAGTGGAAGTGAGAAATAGATTTAAGGGCCTAGATCTGATAGATAGAGTGCCTGATGAACTATGGAATGAGGTTCGTGACATTGTACAGGAGATAGGGATCAAGACCATCCCCATGGAAAAGAAATGCAAAAAAGCAAAATGGCTGTCTGGGGAGGCCTTACAAATAGCTGTGAAAAGAAGAGAAGCGAAAAGCAAAGGAGAAAAGGAAAGATATAAACATCTAAATGCAGAGTTCCAAAGAATAGCAAGAAGAGACAAGAAAGCCTTCTTCAGTGATCAATGCAAAGAAATAGAGGAAAACAACAGAATGGGAAAGACTAGGGATCTCTTCAAGAAAATCAGAGATACCAAAGGAACATTTCGTGCAAAGATGGGCACGATAAAGGACAGAGATGGTGTGGACCTAACAGAAGCAGAAGATATTAAGAAGATGTGGCAAGAATACACAGAAGAACTGTACAAAAAAGAGCTTCAAGACCTAGATAATCATGATGATGTGATCACTGACCTAGAGCCAGACATCTTGGAATGTGAAGTAAAATGGGCCTTAGAAAGCATCACTACGAACAAAGCTAGTGGAGGTGATGGAATTCCAATGGAGCTATTCCAAGTCCTGAATGATGATGCTGTGAAAGTGCTACACTCAATATGCCAGCAAATTTGGAAAACTCAGCAGTGGCCACAATATTGGAAAAGGTCATTTTTCATCCCAATCCAAAAAAAAGGCAACGCCAAAGTATGCTCAAACTACCGAACAATTACACTCATCTCATAAGCGTAAAAAAATAATCCAAAAATTCTAACAAAAGAGGCAGCAATAATTTGACCTTGAACTTCTTGTTGTGCAGGGGGTTGTAGTAAAAGGGAAGGGAAAAGATCACAAATCAAATAACCACCTGGGTCGGATAATGGAAAAAGAAAATGAGAGAAGAAAAATATCTTTTTTTTTTTTTTTATTCCTTAGACTCTTTTGATGACGGTGACCACAAAAAATTATAAAAAAATTATGAAAAGAAAGGAATACACAACACCATCTGTCTCTCTCTTTAAAATGTGTAAGGCAGGGCAGGAAGCAAAAGAAAAAGAACAAGAGAAAGAAAAGAAGGGTTCAAAAAAGGAAAAGGATTACGCAAAGGGTGCATATTTTTACTATTTTTATTTTAACTAATATGAAAAGAACATCAGAAAAAAGGGGGGAAAGAAAAAAAAAAATGTGGGTAAGAAATGTGGGGAAAAAAATCAATAACCAGATATAACGAAGATACCCCCCTTTATGGCAGAAAGTGAAGAGGGGCTAAAAAGCCTCTTGATGAAAGTGAAAGTGGAGAGTGAAAAGGTTGGCTTAAAGCTCAACATTCAGAAAACAAAGATCATGGCATCTGGTCCCATCACTGCATGGGAAATAGATGGGGAAACAGTGGAAACAGTGTCAGACTTTGTTTTTCTGGGCTCCAAAATCACTGCAGATGGTGACTGCAGCCATGAAATTAAAAGACGCTTGCTCCTTGGAAGGAAAGTTATGACCAACCTAGATAGCATATTCAAAAGCAGAGACATTACTTTACCAACAAAGGTTCGCCTAGTCAAGGCTATGGTCTTTCCTCTGGTCATGTATGGATGTGAGAGCTGGACTGTGAAGAAGGCTGAGCGCCGAAGAATTGATGCTTTTGAACTGTGGTGTTGGAGAAGACTCTTGAGAGTCCCTTGGACTGCAAGAAGATCCAACCAGTCCATTCTGAAGGAGATCAATCCTGGGATTTCTTTGGAAGGAATGATGCTAAAGCTGAAACTCCAGTATTTTGGCCACCTCATGCGAAGAGTTGACTCATTGGAGAAGACTCTGAAGCTGGGAGGGATTGAGGGCAGGAGGAGAAGGGGACGACAGAGGATGAGATGGCTGGATGGCATCACTGACTCGATGGATGCGAGTCTGGGTGACCTCCGGGAGCTGGTGATGGACAGGGAGGCCTGGCGTGCTGCAGTTCCTGGGGTCGCGGAGAGTCGGACACGACTGAGCGACTGATCTGATCTGATCTGATCTGATAGTGTCCTTATGTGACTTTGTTCTCAAGGTAATTGTGGCCTCTTAAAGTGAGTTTTGAAGTATTCTCTCCTCTTCAGTTTTTTGGAAAAGTATGATGGAATTGGCATTAATTCTTTAAATGTTTGGTAAATTTCACCACGGAAACTATCTGGTCCTGGGCTTTTCTGTGTTGGGAGGTTTTTTGATTAGTGATTGAGTATACTTATTCATCATTAGTCTATTCTGATTTTTCTATTTCCTCATGTTTCAGTTTTGGTTGGTTATATGTTTCTAGAAAATTTCTACCACTTCCTGATTATCTGGTTTGTTGGCTTGTAGTTGATCCTAGTAATGTCTTATGATTCTTTGTATTTCTGTGGTATTAGTTGTAATATCTCCTCCCTTCAGCACATATTTGTGTCTTTATCTTATTTTCCTAGTTACTCTAGCTAAGGGCTTATAAATTTGTTTTTAAAAAAACTCTTAATTTGTTTATCTTTCTCTTCTACCTAGGCACATGGTTTTGGGTCCCACAACAATCACAGAGGAACTCTTGTTTATAGATGTTGAGGCAGGGAAAAAAAAAACAAGGGATGTCTTATGCTACCTTGATGCTGAATTCACTCCCCTAGACCTGAAATTTAAAACAATGATTATTAATACACTAAGGACTATTATAGATAAAGTGAACTGCAAGAATACATGGGTAAAGTAGGCAGAGAGATGGAAATCCTAACAAAGAACTGAAATGAAATGCTAGGTATCAAAAACAGAATGAAGAAGCAAAAATACCTTTGATGGATTTATTAGTAGACTGGATATAGCTGAAGAAAACAATCTATGAGTTTGATGATATGTCAGTTGTTTTTTTAGTTGCTAAATTGTGTCTCTTTTGTAACCCCATGGACTGAAGCCTACCAGGCTCCACTGTTTATAGGGTTTCCCAGGCAAAAATACTGGAGTGGGTTGTCATTTCTTTCTCTGGTGGATTTTCCTGACCCAAGGATTGAACCCATGTCTCCTACATTGACAGAATTCTTTATCACTGAGCCACCAGGGAAGCCTAATATGTCAATGGAAATTAAAAAAAAAAAAAAAAAAAAGCAAAGCAAAACTGGAGAAAAACAGATAGTTTTAAGCAACTACAAAAGTTGTAAAATACTTGTATTGGGAATCCCTGAAGGAGAAAATAGAAAGGAACAAAAGAGATATTTTATTTGAAATAATAATGACTGAAAATTTCCCTGAATTAATGTCAGAGAACAAACTATAGATCCAGGAAGTTCAGAGGGCACTATGTGAGATAAACACTGCCGCCTCCCCCCCCCCGCCCCCCGCCGTCAACTCTACCTGGCTTTATTATTTTCAAACTAAGGAACATCAAATATAAAGAAAAACTCTTGAACATATCCAGAGGGGAAAAATCCTTTACCTATAGAGGAACAAAGATAAGAATTACATTCAACTTCTCTTTAGAAACCATACAAACACGAAGAGAGATATAATACCATAACGATAGCATTAGCAGTAGCAATAACAGTAATAACCATCTAGAAATATGTTATCCTCCAAAAATAAGAGAGAGATAAATCATGTCATCGACATGCCTGAATAAGATACCCCTTGTTGTATATACCCCTCAACAACAGTTTATCATTTATCCATGGACTAAAAGTTCCTTTGTGTGAGCTGTGAAATCCAGTCAAAGGGCCCAGAAGGAGTCTTTCCCAATTGTACTTCAGATAATAGGCATAATTACACCTTATTCCTGGCTGTGGATTCTGCAATGGTCCTGTAAACTGGCCCCAGCCCATCGTGGCCATGGTCCAAGAACCCCTAGAGAACATTATCTTAGACAATCACCTGTAAAGGAGAGAGGCTTTGCGGAATCTCAGGTTTTCAGCAGAGAATTCCAGCATGCTATTAGAGAAACAAAAATATGAGTTGTGTCCAACTCTTTGCGACCCCATGGACTATACAGTCCATGGAATTCTCCAGGCCAGAATACTAGAGTGGAAAGCCTTTCCCTTCTCCAGGGGATCTTCCCAACCCAGAGATCGAACCCAGGTCTCCTGGATTTCAGGTGGATTCTTTACCAGCTGAGCCACTAGGGAAGCCCAAAAATACTGAAGTGGGTAGCCTGTCCCTTCTCCAATGGATCTTCCCAACCCAGGAACCAAACCGGGGTCTCCTGCATTGCAGGCATATTCTTTACCAACTGAGCTATCAGGGAAGCCCCTTTCATTGGAGAAACAAAAATATGAGATTGGGTGCATTGGAGAGGGTAAGAGGAACAATTTGACTTTACCCATCTCCCCACTTTCCCGGAAGAGATGAGTGCCAGGAGAGAACTTCTCAGCTTGTGATTTCTCCCTCAGGGAAAAAGTAGAGCATGCTCATGAGCTCCTGACTTACCCAGCTATGTGAGAAGTTTCCAAGTTATCCAGTTCTCTCTCACCCCGTCCAGAGTAACCCCATCCAGAGTACTGAGTTGTGAGCTATGCGTTGGGGGTGAGGCAAGAAGAGGTTCTCAGAGATAGGATTCTCAGAAGGCATTAATGGGATATGGATCCTATTAACTGCATCACAGATTCCATCAAGAAGTCTGCCCGTAAACTGCTGGGTTCACTTCATCCTCAGATCCCTCAGATGACATACAGGTACAATGAACTCTCCATGTGCCTCACCCTTTGCTGTATTCTTTGGCCAGCTATCTGTGCACAGTCCTGGTGGTAGTGAAAGTCAGCTTTGGCAAAGGGGCAGTGAGCATACACAGAAAACCCACCCAAATCTGCTTCGGAAAGACCATAAAATTGAGCTTTAGCTCCACCCTTGGGAAAGCATAAAGGAGGCTATCATGACCAGGCCAGATGTGTTCAGGATCGAAAGAGTGTATAATCTTAAGAATTCTGCCACAAGAGGAAGAAAGAAGTATGGTGTACAGCTACCCATAGAAGGTCTGAGAAAACCTCAGAAACCTTAGCAAGGCTGATGGAAGTCATTTAGTCAAGCATGGAGGAGGTAGCTGCAACTACAAATACAACCAGGTCAAAATTGTTCAACCAAATCTTGAAGATAGCAATGCAAGGCTTTGGTGAAAATGAAAAATCAAGGAAACTTGGTACCATCAAAGGATTACAGCAGTCTTCTGGTAACTGCCCCCCAAAACATGAAAATCTGTGATTTACGCAATCTTATAAAGAATCGGGTCTTCCTTGGTGGCTCAGATGGTAATGAATCTGCCTGCAATGAGGGAGACATGGATTTGATCCCTGGGTGGGAAGATCCCCTGGGGGAGGGCATGGCAACCCACTCCACTATTCTTGCCTAGAGAATCCCGTGGACAGAGGAGTCTGGTGGGCTGCAGTCCATGGGATCACAGAGAGTCGGAAAAATATCTATTTTTTTTTTCAAATATCTATTTAAAAATGTTTTAAACACTGTATATGAAACAGCAAAAGAGACACTGATGTATAAACAGTCTTTTGGACTCTGGGAGAGGGAGAGAGTGGGATGATTTGGGAGAATTGCATTGAAATATGTATAATATCATATATGAAATGAGTCGCCAGTCCAGGTTCAATGCACGATACTGGATGCTTGGGGCTGGTGCACTGGGACGACTCAGAGGGATAGTATGGGGAGGGGGGGAGGGAGGAGGGAGGAGGGTTCAGGACGGGGAACACATGTATATCTGTTGCAAATTCATTTTGATATATGGCAAAACCAATACAATATTGTAAAGTTAAATAAAATTAAATTAAAAAATAAGAATTATTAAAAAATAACATAAAATTTAAAAAAAGGAAAATTCTGAAAGAGATGGGAATACCAGACCACCTGACCTGCCTCTTGAGAAACCTATATGCAGGTCAGGAAGGAACAGTTAGGACTGGACATGGAGCAACAGACTGGTTCCAAATAGGACCATGAATACGTCAAGGTTGTATATTGTCACCCTGCTTATGTAAATTATATGCAGAGTACATCATGAGAAACACTGGGCTGGAAGAAGCACAAGCTGGAATCAAGACTGCTGGAAGAAATATCAATAACCTCAGATATGCAGATGACACCACCCTTATGGCAGAAAGTGAAGAGGAACTAAAAAGCCTCTTGATGAAAGTGAAAGTGGAGAGTGAAAAAGTTGGCATAAAGCTCAACATTCAGAAAACGAAGATCATGGCATCTGGTCCCATCACTTCATGGGAAATAGATGGGGAAACAGTGGAAACAGTGTCAGACTTTATTTTTCTGGGCTCCAAAAGCACTGCAGATGGTGATTGCAGCCATGAAATTAAAAGACACTTACTGCTTGGAAGGAAAGTTATGACCAACCTAGATAGCATATTGAAAAACAGAGACATTACTTTGCCAACAAAGGTCTGTCTACTCAAGGCTATGGTTTTTCCAGTGGTCATGTATGGATGTGAGAGTTGGATCATGAAGAAAGCTAAGCACCGAAGAACTGATGCTTTTGAACTGTGGTGTTGGAGAAGACTCTTGAGAGTCCCTTGGAGTGCAAGCAGATCCAACCAGTCCATTCTAAAGGAGATCAGTCCTGGGTGTTCTTTGGAAGGACTGATGCTAAAGCTGAGACTCCAATAGTTTGGCCACCTCGTGTGAAGAGTTGACTCATTGGAAAAGACCCTGATGCTGGGAGGGATTGGAGGCAGGAAGAGAAGGGGACGACAGAGGATGAGATGGCTAGATGGCATCATCTCGAAGGGCAAGAGTTTGGGTGAACTCCAGGAGTTAATGATGGACAGGGAGGCCTGACGTGCTGCAGTTCATGGGGTTGCAAAGAGTCGGACACGACTGATCGACTGAACTGAACTGATCTGAGTTACAATATTGTGTTAGTGACTTTATTACATAAATATATCTTTCAAAAATCAAAGAATCTTAAAAGCAGCAAGAGAAAAGAAGATTGTAACCTAAAAAGGAACCAGACTTAGGCTTTTAGCACATTTCTTATCAGAAACCTTTTAGGCCACCTTTTAGAGAGTGGTTAGAATACTTAAAGTGCTGAAAAAAAAAACAAAACAAAAGCTTCCAATCAAAAATATTCTATCTGGCAAAGCAGTGCTTTAGAAATGAACAAGAGACAAATATTTTCCCAGACAAACAAAAGCTGATGGAGTTCATCAATGATGGACCAACCTTATAAGAAATGCTGAGATGACTCTTTCAAGCTGAAATTAAAGGACACAAATTAGTAACATGAAAAAACACATCACTGTTGTAAATGTAGTCAAATTCAGAATACTCTCGTACTGTCGTATGATGGTGTGTCAAAAACTTTAATATAAAGGTTGAAAGGCAAGATTATTAAAAACAACTATAATTACTATAATCTGTTAATGAATACACACTATAAAAAGGGGTAAATTGTGACATTAACATAACAAGTAGTAATGAAAGGGTAAATTTTTGCTATTCTATTCAAGTTAAGTTTTTATCAGTGTGAGGTTATTATAAGATATTTTATATAAGGCTTATAGTATACACAAAGCAAAGGCCTATAGTAGATTCACAGAAGATAAAGATAATGTCATTAGAGAATACCACCACTGAGAACCAAAAATTCCAAAGGCAGCAACAGAGGAAGAAAGGAACTATAAAACACCCAGAAAGCAATATGATGGCATTAGTAAGTTATTATTTATCAATAATTACTGTAAGTATAAATGGATTGAATTCTCCAATAAAAAGGTGTAGAGTGGCTGGATGTGTAAAAAGATAAGACCCAACTATATGTTGCCTACAAGGGACTCACTTCAGCTTCCAGACTCACATGGAGTCAAAAGACATTCCATGCAAATGGAAACCAAAAGAGAGAAGACGTAGCTCTACTGACTCTAAGCCAAAATGGTATGAAGAGACAAAGAAGGTCATTACACAATGATAAAGGAGTCAATCCATTTGGAAAATAAAACAATCATAAATGTGCTGTGCTGTGCTTAGTCGCTCAGTCATGTCCAACTCTTGCAACCCCACAGACTGTAGCCTGTCAGGCTCCTCTGTCCATGGGATTCTCCAGGCAAGAATACTGGAGAGGGTTGCCATATCCTTCTCCAAGTCATAGATGTATGTGCACCTAATACTGGAGCACCTAAATATTTTAAGCAAATACACATGGATCTAAAGGGAGAAATAGACAATAATACAGTAATAGGAAGGGGCTTCAATACCACTTGCAGCACTGGATGGGTTATCCAAACAGAAAATCACTAAGGACACATTCAACATGAACTATGTTTCAAATCAAATGAGCAAACTGTTAAAAGCCTGGATTCTTAATTATCTTTTTAAATTATTTTTACAATTTCTCAGGAAATTTTATCAGTTTACATGGTGAATAAGTCAGGATTCAGGAAATGTTTGTTGTAATTTTTATTTTTTTTTTCCTAAAATAATCTCAGTAGCTCAATTCAGTTTGTTGCTATTGTTGTTCAGTCACTCAGTTGTGTCCAACTCTTTGTGACGCCATGGGCTGCAGCATGCCAGGCTTCCCTGTCCTTTAATGTCTCCTGGTATTTGCTCAAACTCATGTCCATTGAATCCGTGATGCCAGCCAACCATCTCATCCTGTCATCCCCTTCTCCTCCTGCCTTCATTCTTTCCTAGAATGAGGTCTTTTCCAATAAGTTGGCTCTTTGCATCATATGGCCAAAGTATTGGATATTCAGCTTCAGCATCAGACCTTCCAATGAATATTCGGGGTTGATTTCCTTTTGGATCGACTGGTTTGAACTGCTTGCTGTCCAAGGGACTCTCAAGGGTCTGCTCCAGCACCACAGTTCGAACATCAATTCTTTGATGCCCAGCCTTTATTACGGTCCAAATTTCACATCCATACATGACTACTGGAAAAGCCATAGCTTTGATTAGATGGACCTTTGTCGGCTAAGAGATGCCTCTGCTTTTTAATATGCTGTCTAGGTTTGTTATAGCTTTTCTTCCAAGGAGCAAGCATCTTTAAATTTAATGGCTGCAATCACCATCTGCAGTGATTTTGGAGCCCCCCAAAATAAAGTCTGACACTGTTTCCATTGTTTCCCCATCTATTTGCCATGAAGTGATGGGACCAGAGGCCGTGATCTTAGCTTTTTGAAGGTTAAGGTATTTTTTTAAATTTAAATTTATTTATTTTAATTGGAGGTTAATTACTTTACAGTATTGAATTGATTCTGCCACACATCAACATGAATCCGCCCCGTGCATACATGTGTTCCCCATCCTGAATCCCCTCCCACCTCCTTCCCCGTACCGTCCCTCCACGTCATCCCAGTGCACCAGCCCCAAGGATCCTGTATCGAACCTGAACTGGCGATTCGTTTCTTATATGATACTATACATGTTTCCATGCCATTCCCCCAAATTGTCCCACCCTCTCCCTCTCCCACAGAGTCCAAAAGACTGTTCTATATATCTGTGTCTATTTTGCTGTCTCGCATACAGGGTTATTGTTACCATTGTTCTAAATTCCATATATATGTGTTATTATACTGTACTGGTAGTTTTCTTTCTGGCTTACTTCCCTCTGTATAATAGGCTCCAGTTTCATCCACCTCATTAGAACTGATTCAAATGTATTTTTTTTAGTGGCTGAGTAATACTCCATTGTGTATATGTACCACTGCTTTCTTTATCCATTCATCTGCTGATGGACATCTAGGTTGCTTCCATGTCCTGGTTATTATAAACAGTGCTGTGATGAACACTGAGGTACACGTGTCTCTTTTAATTCTGGTTTCCTCGGTGTGTATGCCCAGCAGTGGGATTGCTGGGTCATAAGGCAGTTCTATTTCCAGTTTTTTAAGGAATCTCCACACTGTTCTCCATAGTGGCTGTACTATTTTGCATTCCCACCAACAGTGTCAGAGGGTTCCCATTTCTCCACACCCTCTCCAGCATTTATTGCTTGCAGACTTTTGGATAGCAGCCATTCTGACTGGCGTGAAATGGTACCTCATAGTGGTTTTGATTTGTATTTCTCTGATAATAAGTGATGTTGAGCATCTTTTCATGTGTTTGTTAGCCATCTGTATGTCTTCTTTGGAGAAATGTCTGTTTAGTTCTTTGTCCCATTTTTCGATTGGGTCATTTATTTTTCTGGAATTGAGCTGCAGGAGTTGAATGTTAAGTTTTAAGACAGCTTTCTCTCTTTCCTCTTTCACCTTCATCAAGAGGCTCTTTAGTTGTTCTTCACTTTCTACCATAAGGGTGGTGTCATCTGGATATCTGGGGTTTTTGATGTTTCTCCCAGCAATCTTGATTCCAGCTTGAACTTCATCCAGCCCAGCATTTCACATGATGCATTCTGCATATAAATTAAAAGCAGGGTGACAGTATTCAGTCTTGACATACTCCTTTTCCAATTTTGAACCAGTCCACTGCTCCATGTCTGGTTCTAACTATTGCTTCTTGACCTGCTTACAGATTTCTCAGGAGGCAGGTAAGATGGTTAGTATTCCCATCTCTTTAAGAATTTTCCATAATTTGATTTGATCCACAAAGTCAAAGGCTTTAGTGTAGTCAATGAAGTAGAAGTAGATGTTTTTCTGGAATTCCCTTTCTTTTTCTGTGATCCAATGGATATTGGCAATTTGACCTTTGGTTCCTCTGCCTTTTCTAAATCCAGCTTGTACATCTTGAAGTTCTTGATTCATGTACTGTTGAAGCCTATCTTGATGGATCTTGAGTATTTACATTGCTAACACGTGAAATGTGTGCAGTTGTTCAGTAATTTGAGCATTCTTTGGCATTTACCTTCTTTGGGATTAAAATGAAAACTGAGCATTTCCAGTCCTGTGACCACTGCTGAGTTTTCCGATTTTGCTAACATACTGAATGCAGAGAACAATAGAGTTATCGAATGTACAGAATCACTTCTACTATGAAAGAGTGAGGTTAATGAGCATGTTTCATTTGACTTCTGCTTGTTTTAAATGTCTTCAATACAGTGAGATGAACTGAAAAAGAATAGGTAAATATTTATATTATTTAGATCTACTAGTTTTCTCTTAATGTGAAAAATCATCTAAAAATGTACCTATGAACAAAGCAAATAATTCATGAAATCTTGACATATTTGTTACCTGAATGGGTCGTCTGGGTCTTCACTTAAAAAAAAAAAAAAAAACAAAAAGGATTTGGGCCAAGTTTATATACTTTTCCCTTTTCTAAAATTATATACCCAGGTGCTTCTTTTAGTCAATATAATATATACTGCTATTATATTCAAAAAAGTATTTTTGAATAGGACATTTATATATAAGCAACACATAGAGCTCATTATGTTTCTATTTTGAGCACTTTGAGATCGTCCACTATTCCTGTTTCTTTCGTAGGCTCTGATCTGATTTTGTGCTTTAAATTTCTGACACTATTGATATATGAAATATTTGCTTTTCTCAAGGCAATGCATAGCTGCTGCTGCTGCTGCTGCTGCTAAGTCGCTTCAGTCGTGTCTGACTCTGTGCGACCCCATAGACGGCAGCCCACCAGGCTCCCCCGTCCCTGGGATTCTCCAGGCAAGAACACTGGAGTGGGTTGCCATTTCCTTCTCCAATGCATGAAAGTGAAAAGTGAAAGTGAAGTCGCTCAGTCGTGTCCGACTCTTAGAGACCCCATGGACGCAGCCTACCAGGCTCCTCCATCCATGGGATTTTCCAGGCAAGAGTACTGGAGTGGGTTGCCATTGCCTTCTCCGAATGCATAGCTACAGTATTTTGATTATTTACTGTATACACTGTTGACACTATTCAATGACAGTATTGAGAAACAGCAATCTAAGATATATTGCCATAATTTTGTTTGGCTTAGTGCCTATATAAAACCATGGCTTAGTTTAATAATTCAGTGAGTATTAATATTGCTCAAGCATCTAGTGCAGATGCACTGTGCAACATTATTGTTTTTCATTGTGTGATATATTAAATAATAAAGCATATCAAGTCAGTAGATTAGGGGAGATTTTTTGTCATGTAGGAATATGGTTTAGTCCTAGTTAGTTAGCTTTATATTTTTGAGAGAAGTAAAACTTTATTTTTCACGTGTGTGGAATGTGTAACTTCGATCATATTCTGACTCCCAAAGCAGCCTTGAAATACTCAATAAATATTGATTGTTTGATTGATATCAAAAATCTTTGTTGTGTTGTCTATCCAGACCTCATTGGTTTTCTCAGGAGCTATGAGTCATTTCATATGTAATCTTTCAGTAGCATAGTAAGGCTGATTGTGAAAAAGGAAGAATAGATTTTTATGGTTAAGATTAGTGAGATAATTTAGTAGAGAAACATTATCGAATCACTGATGTCAGCACAGAAACTTTGACATGATTCCATAATACAATTGTTTGTTCTCATTACCTTGAACATAGACTAAGGAAAGCACTATGTATGCATCGTTCTCATTTTCTCATGCTGCATGTTTATTTGGAGAAGGACAAAAATATAATTTATCACTTCAGAAAATATTAAAGGTCAGGACCAGAGCAGTGGATATTATATGTTCATAAACTACTACTAAAATCATGTAGTTGCTTACATGTGTTCATGATAATTGCTTGGTTGAATACATGAATACTTTTACATACGTGACAGTTTCTTTTCCCTAGGATTCAGTAATGTGGTCATATATTCTTGTGGTATCATTATGTTTTTTATTCTTTTTAATAGGGATATATTTGAAAATTTTGTAATGAACATAAAGGGAGTTAATGGAGTTCAGGTATACATTATTTAGGTCCTGATATATACACAGGAGATTAGGAGACTCTGCCTACAATATGTCTTAAATCTCTAGCTCCTTAAGTAACTAAATCTATTTATACATTAATCACATTAGAATTAAAGGTTACTTTGGGTCCTCTGTAGAATCATTGTACATAAAAATATATCAAAATCCAGGAGGACAACTCTGTCATATACTAGTTGATATACCTGTCTAGTGAAATCATTCGAACACTGAGAGTGTAATATTTAAATTAGGTGAATAAATTCTGTCCTTGGTTTAGCAGTAGTGCAAAAGTATGACTGTAGCCAGCAATTCATTGACTATTAATGAAGATTTTAATAATCCACTGGCTAGGCTGTCCTTTTAACTAGCAAAACCTGACCTTTATGTGAGTACTATTCTTTTAAATTGTTTTAGCTTGGGTTTTCATAACAGTGTTTTTCTTTTTTGATACATAAAGTACTTTTTTAATTTTAAAAAGCACGTATGCATTTCCTGGAAGATAATCATAAAAATTTAAAGTAGAAATACAAAATACATTTCAGTATAAACCAACCAAAAATGATATGGACAATAGTCATTAAAGAAGGATCTTGTTTGCTGGATTTATTATCTTTTCCTCCAAGCTCATTAAGAAGGGTTCAGCAAAGGGCTAAGGTCTCAATTAATTTTAATGGGCATGACTGAGGTTTAATAAAGTGTGTGTTTTAATTGCCTAAGACTAGGCTAGATTGTAGCCTCAGTTTGCTATTGATAGAAATCAGATTTTGGTCAAAAGGTACAAAGTAGTTTTCTAAGAGAAACAGATAAAGCTGGTAACCTATGGGAATAGAGCATTGGTTTTTCTAGAAAAAAAATTGTTAACATAGACTTCAATAATAAATGAAACTGGCCACTAATTAAATATTATAGAATCATCCTTCAAATACAGATGCTGATCAAAATATAGCAGGTGGTGGATACAAAAATCCATCTGCCATCACATTGTTTATGACTATATAGGTAAACCATCCAAGGCTCTGAATGTCTGTGTCATGGATGGCAAGCAATATAAGGTAAAAGCTGTCCAAAATGGCTTTCTTGCAGCCTGTAATCATTAACTAGCCAGTCAAACATGTTGGTGTAACAAAAGTGTTTCTTTTCCAAAATTGTATTGAGTAAATGATATCTTATTTTTCCTTTTTTAAAATTTATTTTTAATTTGAGGTTGGTTGTTTTACAATATTGTGTTGGTTTCTGCCATACAACGTGAGTCAGCCAATATGTACACACACATACACACACACACATCTCCCCTCCCCCTTGAGGGATCTCACTTCAACCCCCCCCCCCCCCCCCCCCCCCCGCCCCGCCGCAATCCCTCCTCTCTGGGTCATCACAGAGCTTCAGGCTGAGCTCCCTGTGTTACACATCAACTTCCCTGTTCTGTGCTCAGTCACTTCAGTCACGTCTGACAGTTTGTGACCCTATAGAGAGTAGCCCACCAGGCTTCTCTGTCCATGGGATTTTCCAGGCAAGAATACTGTAGTGGGTCGCCATTTCCTTCTCTAGGGGATCTTCACAACACAGGGATCAAACTCATGTCTCCTGCACTGCAGGCAGATTCTTTACCACTAAGTCACCAGGGAACAGTAACTTTCCAGTAGTTTTCTATTCTACACATGGCAATGCATGTATTTCAGTGCTGCTCTCTTAATTCATCTCACCCTCTCCTTCCCCCACTGTGTCCACAAGTCCATTGTCTAGGTCTGCATCTCTATTCCTGCCCTGCAAATAGGTTTGTCAGTACCATTTTTCTAGATTCCATGTATATGCGTTAATAAAGCAATTCTCCTCCAATTAAAAAAATAAAAAAAAGAATGCCAGAGTGATCTTACTGAATTATCATAGAAAACCAAATCAACTTATATCAATATGGCAACAATTTCAAGGCAGCTTCAGGATACAAATACTATGTGTTATATCAATAATAAACTCTGAACAGTTGATAAATGATATTTTATCTTGAAAGGTTTTAAGCTTGGTTCAAGTAGTGTTGGTCAGTTGCCAATGAGATGAATGCTATAATTAATATGTTCATCTTCAGTGCTAATAGCTAAGCAAAATTGCCTAAGCATTTTAGACATTTTGAAAATATCAACCCCTATGAATGATAGAAAAAGGAAGCAACCTCCTCACAGGAATCCTGCTTCATCCTCAATAAACTAGCATATTAACTGTGATACAGATAAGTTCAGAGAAAGGAAGAGCACACTTCTCAAAAACCCACTAAGGAAAGTTCTATTTTTAATAATTATTGAATTTTCAGTACTAAAATATATCTAAATTTTTAAAAAATATCCAATGTTATTATCTCAGTTGTTTAGAACACAGTAATAATGAAGGCAATACTGTGCATGTCTGTGTTTGTATGTATACATACGGGTGTTTTGGAGGTTGATAGGTAATTTTATGTGTTCGGTTGGGTAAGTTTATGTTGCTGTGGTGTACAGTTGTTTGGTCAAACACTTGTCTAAATATTACTGGGAAAATATTTAAAATCAGTTAACTTTAAAGCAGATTATCCTTCATAATGTGGTGTAGACCACATCCAATCAATTCAAGGCCTTAAGAGAAAAGACTGAGGTTTCTCAAAGAAGAAATTTTACCTTGAGACTGCAGCATAAAAATCATGCCTGATTTTCTACTCTTCTTGCCCATTTTATGGATTTGAGGCTCAAAACTGCATCATTAACCCTTACCTGAATTTCCATCCTTCTGGCCTGTCCAACAAATTTCAGACTTGCCAGCCTTCATAATCACAGTCCTTAAAATAAAACAAGCTCCCAACAGACAGATAAATATAGATATATAGGTATAGTTTCTCTGGAGAACCCTAACTGATCCATGGGTTATGCTAACTTTGCTCTAGACATATATTTCAGAAAGACAGACATTTTATCCAAAGGGCAAAATATGTCAGTATGCATAGCCTGGCATAAACTAAAAACCATTCAAAAATCTCAGTGTTTTACTTTCCCTACAGAGGATCTTGAATGGGAATGAGGGATGGGGAAGAGCACAGTTGAAAAACAAAAGGTTTTTAAAATAACCTCCAACTCCAAAGTAAATGATATTTTCCCATCATCATTTATTATCTCAACTAAAGCTTAAATTTTGACTTGTTGACTGACAGGGAGTCTAGTAAGTGAGAGAGTTAAATTTGATAAGTATCAAGCATGCCTGTACTCATGCTATTAAGGAAACTTCTGCCTTGGGTTTTTCAGCTACTTATTATAACTTTTACAACGTCTGCAACTTGTTTTGAATTGACATCCGTATCCAGCTTTCCTTGGCAAACAAACAAGTAGAAAGATTAATTAGTTCTTGGATACTTTATATTCCAGGTCTGTGACTTCTCCAGTTAGCGGCATAGTTAGTGCAGTGGACTTGGTTTATTTTGCGCTGTGACAATGCCAACAGTATGCGTTTCTGTATGTTGGTGTGTGTTCCTTTTTGGCACTCAGGCTGAGCTCAGTAATGACTGTGGAATCAACACAGCTAGTTGTAAATGATGTATGAAATTAAAAAATCTCTGGCCAGTGCATTCAAAGAATGCAGAGCAGAGAGGAAATGCCGTGCAGAGCCACTCTGTAGTTTAGTTTGTACGTATATTGATAGGCTGCCAAGTCAAGAAGGGGTGACTGAAACCCAGCAAATTTGGGAGCACTAAACTTTATTGCATTCTAGTCTTTTTTGTTTGGCTCTTTTATTATCATTATATAAAATTATCTGATAGATGCTTTAATCGTACAAATTTAAAGCAGTAGTAAATATTGCTGCTTCAACCTTGGAGAAGGGTAATACAAGACAGAATTTTGCCAGATGCAGTTCATTTTCTCACTATCTTCTACCTAAACAACCTGCATGTTATATGTTTATTGGTCCATATAACCCCAATTGTCTCCTTCCATTCTTTTGTTTTTTTTATGTGTGATCAATGTTAATGCAGAATATATAATTTGTTATCTGTTGATTCAGTACAATGTGTGAAATAAGCAGTTTCTGGAGAGAAGGGAATCAACCAGTTATTTTACTGAATCACTAGTTTTCTTAGTCAAAAGTTAGACTAGTTTATTTTGGGGATATCTGTTCTCTAACACCTTCAGGTTAGTTGGGTAACTAACATGAAGAGTTCATAACCTGAAATCAGATTGCTGGTGTTTGAATTCTTGCTCCAACCCTTACTAACTATATGTCCTTGGTAAAATTATTTACATTTTCTCTGCTTTCCTTCCCCCTCATTCATAAAATTATCTTAGTCTGGTATTTACAATTTTATCCTAAAAATTCTTACTTTGGAGGTTAAATGAGATGACAAATGTAACAGTTTTTGGAGAATGGCTGATATGAAAATAGAGCCATATCATAGTAGTATTCTTTTTTCCTCTCTCCTCAAAGATTTACTGAGGTATAATAAACAAATAAAATTGTAGTACATTTAATATGTATTTGATGATTTGATGTATGTATACATTTTGAAATGATTACTATGGTTGTTAATTAACACATCAATCACCTTGCATAATTTTTTTTGTGATAATGCTGTAAGCAAATTTCAAGTTTACAATACAGTACTAACTATAATCAGCACCCTGTATATTAGATCCTCAAACCTTATTTTTATTATAATTGAAAGTCTGTACATTTGACAACAGATACAATTTCTCCTACTGCCTGGCTGCCACCATTCTGTTTTCTGTGTCTATGAGTTTAAATTTTGTTTTTTTTTTTAAGTACTATTGTCTTCTTCTTTTCAGTTCAGTTCAGTCGTTCACTCGTATCCGTTTCTTTGGGACCCCATGAACCGCAGCATGCCAGGCCTTCCTGTCAATCACCAACTCCCAGAGTTTACCCAAACTCATGTCCACTCCATCGGTGATGCCAACTAACCATCTCATCCTCTGTCGTCCCCTTCTCCTCTTGCCTTCAATCTTTCCGATCATCAGGGTCTTTTCAAATGAGTCAGCTCTTCCCAACAGATGGCCAAAATATTGGAGTTTCATCTTCAACGTCAGTCCTTCCAATGAACACCCAGGACTGATCTCTTTTAGAATGGACTGGTTGGATCACCTTGCAGTCCAAGGGACTCTCAAGAGTCTTCTCCAGCACCACAGTTCAAAAGCATCAATCCTGCAGCACTTGGCTTTATTTATATTCCAACTCTCACATCCATACATGACTACTGGAAAAAACTTAGCCTTGACTAGATGGACTTTGTTGACAAAGTAATGTCTCTGCTTTTTAATATGCTGTCTTGGTTGGTCATAACTTTCCTTCCAAGGAGTAAGTGTCTTTTAATTTCATGGCTGCAATCACCATCTGCAGTGATTTTGAAGCCCCAAAATATAAAGTCAGCCACTGTTTCCACTGTTTCCCCATCTATTTGCCATGAAGTGATGAGACCAGATGCCATGATCTCAGTTTTCTAAATGTTAAGCTTTAAGCCAACTTTTTCACTCTCCTCTTTCACGTTCATCAAGAGGCCATTTAGTTCTTCTTCAATTTCTGCCATAAGGGTGGTGTCATCTGCATATCTGAGGTTATTGATATTTCTCCTGGCAATCTTGATTCCAGCTTGTGCTTCACCAGCCCAGCATTGCTCATGATGTACTCTGCACATAAGTTAAATATGCAGGGTGATAATATACAGCCTTGACATACTCCTTTTCCTATTTGGAACCAGTCTGTTGTTCCATGTCCAGTTCTAACTGTTGCTTCCTAACCTGCATACAGGGTTCTCAAAAGGTAGATCAGGTGGCCTGGTATTCCTTCTCTTTCAGAATTTTCCACAGTTTATTGTGATCCACACAGTCAAAGGTTTGGCATAGTCAGGAAAGCAGAAAAAGATGTTTTTCCGGAACTCTCTTGCTTTTCAATGATCCAGTTAATGTTGGCAATTTGATTTCTGGTTCCTCTGCCTTTTCTAAAATCAGCTTGAACATCCGGAAGTTCAGAATTCATGTATCGCAGAAGCCTGCCTTGGAGAATTTTGTGCATTAATTTACTAGCGTGTGAGATGAGTGCAATTGGGCAGTAGTTTGAGCATTATATGGCATTGCCTTTCTTTGAGATTGGAATGAAAACTGACCTTTTCCAGTCCTGTGGACACTGCTGAGTTTTCCAAATTTGCTGGCATATTGAGTGCAGCACGTTCATAGCATCATTGTTTAGGATTTGAAATAGCTCAACTGGAATTCCTTCACCTCCACTAGCTTTGCTCATAGTTATGCTTTCTAAGGCCCGCTTGACTTCACATTCCAGGATATCTGGCTCTAGTTGAGTGATCACACTTTCCTGATTATCTGGGTCATGAAGATTTTTTTGTATAGTTCTTCTGTGTATTCTTGCCACCTGTTCTTAATATCTTCTGCTTCTCTTAGGTCCATATATTTCTGTCCTTTATGAAGCCATCTTTGCATGAAATGTTCCCTTGGTATCTCTAATTTTCTTGATGAGATCTCTAGTCTTTCCCATTGTATTGTTTTCCTCTATTTCTTTGCACTGATCACTGAGGAAGGCTTTTTTCCTTTTCAATAGCAAGAATCTCCTTGCTATTCTTTGGAACTCTGCATTCAAATGGGTATATCTTTCCTTTTCTCCTTTGCTTTTCACTTCTCTTCTTTTCACAACTATTTGTAAAGCTTCCTCAGACAGCCATTTTGCTTTTTTGCATATATTTTTCTTGGGGATGGTCTTGATCCCTGTCTCCTGTACAATGTCATGAACTTCCATCGATAGTTCTTCAGGTACTCTGTCTATCAGATCTAGTCCTTTAAATCTATTTCTCACTTCCACTGTATAATCAGAAGGGATTTGATTTAGGTCATACTGAATGGTCTACTTTTTCCCCAACTTTCTTCAATTTAAGTCTGAATTTGGCAAGAAGGAGTTCATGATCTGAGCCACAGTCCGCTCCCTATCTTGTTTTTGCTGACTGTATAGAGCTTCTCCATCTTTGGCTGCAAAGAATATCATCAATCTGATTTCGGTGTTGACCATCTGGTGATGTCCACGTGTAGAGTCTTCTCTTGTGTTGTTGGAAGAGGGTGTTTACTATTACCAGTGTGTTCTCTTGGCAAAACTCTATTAGCCTTTGCCGTGCTTCATTCTGTACTCCAAGGCCAAATTTGCCTGTTATTCCAGGTGTTTCTTGACTTCCTACTTTTGCATTTCAGTCTCCTATAATGAAAAGGACATCTTTTTGTGGTGTTAGTTCTAAAAGGTCTTGTAAAGGTCTTCATAGAACCATTCAACTTCAGCTTCTTCCGGATTGCTGGTCACTGCATAGGCTTGGATTACCATGATATTGAATGGTTTACCTTGGAAATGAACAGAGATCATTCTGTCGATTTTTGAGATTGCATCCAAGTGCTGTATTTCAGACTCTTTTGCTGACTATAATGGCTACTCCATTTCTTCTGAGGGATTCCTGCCCACAGTAGTAGATATAATGGTCATCTGAGTTAAATTCACCCATTCTAGTCCATCTTAGTTTGCTGATTCCTAAAATGTCGATGTTCACTCTTGCCATCTCCTGTTTGACCACTTCCAATTTGCTTTGTTTCATGGACCTAACATTCCAGGTTCCTATGCAATATTGCTCTTTACAGCACTGGACCTTGCTTCTATCACCAGTCACATCCACAACTGGGTGTTGTTTTGCTTGGGCTCTATCCCTTCATTCCTTCCTCTATTAGAACCTTGAAAAGTATCAACTGAAGCAAAAAACATACATATGTGAAATAAGAGCTCTACACATATTTTTGCTTCTACTTTAAAACTCTATATGGTTACAATAGATATTCTTATATTTATTCCTTCTAGGACTATTTAGGTCTGAAATTATAAAAATTGCAAATGCTATATTTTACGTGCTAACACTATTTCAAAAATCTCTAAATTTTAAAATTAAAGGGTGTGCTTTGAGAACTCAGTAGTCTTATTTCACAAAGCAAGCAAGCACTAGACTTAGGAACTCATCAACCTATCCAAAGAGAACCCACAGGATAAAAACACATATTAATTTTGAAATATTTAATAAATGTATAGAATTTAAAGACATAAGAACATCTTAAGGAAAACTAGAATGAGATCAGAACATATGCTCTTCTACAAATTGACTGGCTAGAGAATTTAGGTCAGGATCTTCATTAACAGTGGTGAAGATGCAGTGTTTCTATAGTGAATATGATTGAAAAAATGTCTGGAAAAGAAGTTGGCAAATTTTCTGAATTTTCTAAGTTACTAGAATTCTTTTGGTAAAACAACAAATACCTCTTTTGCAAATAGATTATATATACACATACTACATGTATGCATTTTTATATAATGTATATACACTGCCAAAGTATTCCACTTTCTTTCATAGATAGGATGATGCTGAACACTATCTGAAAAGATGTAGATCTTTAAAAAGTGTTCTCAAGATGTTGTTGTTATTCAGTAGCTAAGTTGTGTACAACTCTTTGTGACCCCTTGGACTGTATCATGCCAGGCTTCCCTGTCTTTCACTGTCTCCCTGCTTTTGCTCAAACTCATGTCCATTGAGTCTGTGATGCCATCCAAACATCTCATCCTCTGTCACCCCGCTTCTCCTCCTGCCCTCAGTCTTTCCCAGTATCAGGGTCTTTTCCAATGAGTTGGCTCTTCACATTAGGTGGTCAGAGTACTAAAGCTTCAGCTTCAGCATCATTTCCTCCAGTGAATATTCTGGGTTGATTTTCTTTAGGAGTGGTTTGATTTCCTTGCATTCCAGGAGACTCTCAAGAGTCTTCTCCAGCACCACAATTTGAAAGCATCAATTCTTCAGCACTCAGCCTTCTTTATGGTCCAACTTTCACATCTGTACATAACTACTGGAAAAACCACAGCTCTAACAATATAGACCTTTTGCAGCAAAGTGACATCTCTGCTTTTTAATACACTATCTATATTTGTCATAGCTTTACTTCCAAGGAGCAAGCATCTTTTAATTTCATGGATGCTGTCATGTCCTCAGTGATTTTGGAGCCCAAGAAAATAAAGTCTGTTATGGTTTCTACTTTTTCCTCATCTATTTGCCATGAAGTGATGGGACTGGATGTCATGATCTTAGTTTTTTGAATGTTGAGTTTTAAGCCTGATTTTTCACTCTCGTCCTTTGACCCTCATTAAGAGGTTATTCAGTTCCCTTCACTTTCTGCCATTCAGATCAGATCAGATCAGATCAGTCACTCAGTCGTGTCCGACTCTTTGCGACCCTATGAACTGCAGCACACCAGGCCTCCCTGTCCATCACCAGCTTCCGGAGGTCACTCAGACTCACATCCATCGAGTCAGTGATGCCATCCAGCCATCTCATCCTCTGTCGTCCCTTTCTCCTCCTGCCCCCAATCCCTCCCAGCATCAGAGTCTTCTCCAATGAGTCAACTCTTCGCATGAGGTGGCCAAAATACTGGAGTTTCAGCTTTAGCATCATTCCTTCCAAAGAAATCCCAGGGCTGATCTCCTTCAGAATGGACTGGTTGGATCTCCTTGCAGTCCAAGGGACTCTCAAGAGTCTTCTCCAACACCACAGTTCAAAAGCATCAATTCTTCGGTGCTCAGCCATTAGGGTGGTGTAATCTGCATATCTGAAGTTGTTGATATTTCTCCCAGCAGTCTTGATTCCAGCTTGTGATTCTTCCTGCCTGGCATTTTGCATGATGTACTCTGCATATAAGTTAAATAAGCACAGTTACAGTATACAGCCTTGATACACTCCTTTCCCAATTTTGAACCAGTCTGGTGTTCCACATCTGGTTCTGTTGCTTCTTGACCTGCATACAGGTTTTCTCAGGAGACAGGTTAGATGGTCTGGTAGTCTTATCTCTTTAAGAATTTCCCCCAGCTTGTTTTGATCCACACAGTCAAAGGCTTTAGTGTAGTCAATGAAACAGAAGTAGATTTTTTTTCTGGAATTCCCTTGCTTTCTCTATGATCCAAGAAATGTTGGAAATTTGATCTCTGGTTACTCTGCCTTTTCTAAGTCCAGCTTGTACATCTGGAAGTTCTCAGTTCATGTATTGCTGAAGCCAAGCTAGACAATGGAAATGTTAGCCAAACACAGTTCACTTTTAAATGATGAGACTCTTTTTAATTGAGAACTTCAAAGAATCCTTCTTAATACATCAGAGGCATTTGATGCAAAATTTCCAATATTTTCTCCTTTAAATAAAAGTAATATTTTTCCATGTTATTTTCAAAACCAATTGAATTGCTTTAAAGTATCATATAATTATCACATTTTAAATAGTTGTTGCTGATACAGATTATTTCTAGTTTTATTGTGATAAATAATGTTTCTGTAAATATATTTGTTTAAGATTGTTTTCTACATTTTGGATCAGTTTTCTTAAGATAGATTTCCAGGAGCAGTATTACTGGGTAAAAGGATATATGTTTTGAATTTTTATACTGGACAAGCACTCATTATTCTTTGCATACTCTAACTAAAAAAAAAATTGAATTTCAGTGTTTTTAGATCTCAAAAGATGTAGCAGATTTAAGTGAATGTCTGCTCACTGCATTCTCATATTTGTGGATTTTCAGAAGAGCAGCAGCAGCGAAGTTTCAGATTTCTAAAGGCAAATAAAAAAGTCACCTAACACCATCTAGAATTTCTTTATATCTCTCAATGAAACCCTGAAGAGTTGAATACAATTGAGCAATGCCTTCAAAATTACAGTTCTACTCCCAGTTTTTTGAGAAATTTCCATACTGTTCTCCAAAATGGCTGTACTAGTTTGCATTCCCACCAACAATGTAAGAGGGTTCCCTTTTCTCCACACCCTCTCCAGCATTTTTTGCTTGTGGACTTTTGGATCACAGCCATTCAGACTGGCGTTAAATGGTACCTCATAGTGGTTTTGATTTGCATTTCTCTGATAATGAGTGATGTTGCCTTATGATCCAGCAATCCCACTGCTGGGTATTCACACTGAGAAAACCGGAATTGAAAGAGACACGTGTACCCCAATGTTCATAGCAGCACTGTTTACAATAGCCAAGACTTGGAAGCAACCTAGATGTCCATCCACAGATGAATGGATAAGAAAGCTGCGGTACATATACACAATGGAGTATTACTCAGCCATTAAAAAGAATACACTTGAATCAGTTCTAATGAGGTGGATGGAACTGGAGCCTATTATGCAGAATGAAGTAAACCAGAAAGAAAAACACAAATACAGTATAATGACACATATATATGGAATTTAGAAAGATGGTAACAATGACCCTGTTTACGGGACCGCAAAACAGAAACTGATGTATAGAACAGACTTTGGGTCTCTGGGAACGGGAGAGG
The DNA here is from genome assembly GCA_935064755.1 of Tragelaphus eurycerus. Taxonomy (NCBI): domain Eukaryota; kingdom Metazoa; phylum Chordata; class Mammalia; order Artiodactyla; family Bovidae; genus Tragelaphus; species Tragelaphus eurycerus. The sequence goes on from CAKXYN010000234.1 coordinate 394,966, forward strand.
GTGGGATGATTTGGGAGAATAGCATTGAAATATGTATAGTCTCATATCTGAAACGAGTCGCCAGTCCAGGTACAATGCCTGGGGCTGGTGCACTGGAATGACCCGGGGGGATGGTATGGGGAGGGAGGAGGGTGCAGGATGGGGAACACATGTATACTTGTGGAAGATCCATCTCGATGTATGGCAAAAGCAATACAATATTGTAAAGTTAAGCAAAATAAAATTTAATTAAAAAAATAAAAATTAAAAAAAAACAAAATTCTAAATTACAGTGAATTCAAACCTAGAATTCTATACTTGACAAACAAAAATTAAAGATAATTGTAGAATGAAGGCATTTTCATAAATACATATTCAGAAGATAGTAAGATGTGTGCTCCAAAAGGAGGGAGTTAAGAAAGATAAATGGACTTACAGAAAACTGCAGTTGCTACACAAAAGAGTAAAAAGATGCTTCAAGATGATACTGGAGGGAGGTGCTAGAATGGCACTCATCAGGCCTAGAAGGCAGTCTAACTAGACTGGAGCAAGTGGCTCAAGAGACAGACTTATGTAAAGTGTTCATTGTCTTGTGTTTTCCCATTATATAGCTGGTTTATGGTTTTTTATATATTTATATTATTTTTCATCAACTTGTGAATTTTTAAAAACATGTCGAATAATTAAAAATAAGTGCCACTTTCACTTGATGGAATTAATGAAGGTTGTACTGCACACAGACACACACACATAAGAGTTTTAGAGAAATAGAAAGATATGATACCCAGAAATGAGGAAATACAACAAAAGAGAAAGGCAGAAGTAAGTCTCAGAATGACAGTTGTTTTGCAAATGTAGAAAACAATAAGTCTGGAGAGAAGTGTAGATTTCCAGGAGAGATAAGTACAAGAATAAAAATATAAAAATGATAAAATAACTGAATGGTAATAAAACCTGTGGAAATTATATTGAAAGCTCATGAGAAGGAATGGAAGAATTAGCAATAAAAAGAAAGCCAAGCAAATTAAAAGCAAAAATGTAATAACTAAGCTTCAGGAACAAAAGCAGGAAAGAACCAGAGGAAGTTGCCATGTATTATCTGTCATAAAAGGAAGTTAATAGATAATAAAAAAGGACTAAGAGCCTGACTATTTTTTCATAAAAGACATGTCACTTCATGCCTATCAGGATGGCTATTATCAAAAAGCCAAAAGACACATACTGATGAGGATGTGGAAAATTGGAACTCTTGCACAATGTGGTTAGAAATGAAAAATGGAATCAGGGAGCCTGCTTCTTCCAGCTCTGTTTTCCTTTTTCGACTTTGCTTTGGCAATTCGGGGTCTCTTGTATTTGTATGTGAATTTTACAAATTTTTGTACTAGTTTTGTGAAAAATGCCATTGGTAGTTTGACAGGGGGTGCACTGAATATGTAGATTACCTTGAATAGTATAGTCATTTTAACAGTATTGATTCTTCCAGTCCAAGAACATGGTATATATTTCCCTCTGTTTGTGTCATCTTTGATTTCTTTCATCAGTGTCTTACAGTTTTCCCAGTGCAGGTCTTTTGCCTCCTTAGGTAGGTTTATTCCTAGATGTTTGTTTTTTTTTTTTTCTTTTTAATGTGATGTAATTGAGATTGTTTCCTTAATTTCTCTTTCTGCTCTTCCATTGTATAGGAATGAAAGAAATTTCTGTGTATTAATTTTGTGTCCTGTAACTTTACCCGAATTCACTGATGAGCTCCAGTGGTTGTCTAGTGGCATCTTTAGGATTTTCTATGAATAGTATCAAGTTATTTGCCAACAGTGACAGTTTTACTTCTTTGTTTCCAATTTGAAGTTCTTTTATTTCTTTTTGTTTTGGAGAACAGTATGGAGGTTCCTTACAAACTAAAAATAGAACTACCACAATATTTAGCAATCCCACTTATAAGCATGTATCCAGAGAAAACCATAATTCAAAAAGATAGATGAGTCCCACTGTTCACTTCAGAGCTGTTTACAATACCCAAGATATTGAAGCAACGTAAAGTTCTATAAACAGATGAATAGATAAAGAAGATGTGGTACATATGCACAATGGAACATTACTCACCCATAAAAAAGAATGTAATAATGCCATTTGTAGCAACATGGGTGGATTTAGAAATTACTATACTAGGTGAAGTAAGTTAGACAATGACAAATATCATATGATATCATTTAAATGTGGAATCTAAAAAATACAAATGACGTTATTTAAAAAACAGAAATAGACTCACAGACTTTGAAAGTAAACTTATGGTTACCAGAGGGGAAAAGTAGGAGGAAGGGATAAATTAGGAGTTTGAGATTAACACATACACATTACTACATATAAAATAGTCAACAAGGACCTGCTATATAGTACAGGGAACACAATTTTCTATAATAACCTATATGGGGGAAAATATCTGAAAAAGAATGTATATAGGAATATTTATAACTGAATCTCTTTGCTGTACAGCAGACACTAACACAACATTATACATCAAATATATTCCAATATAAAATAAAAATTAAATTAAAAAAAGGAGCAGCTACTATGGAAAGCAGTAAGGAGGGTCCTCAGAAAGTTAAAAATTGAACTAACGACCATATGATCTGGTAATCCTATAGATTTTTTTAGTGTTTGAGTGTTTATACAAAATAATTGAAATCACAATTTCAAAGAGATGTTAGTAAGCCTGTGTTCCTTGCAGCATAATTCACAATAGCCAATGTGCGGAAGGGCTTCCCTGGTGACTTAGTGATAAAGAATCCTCCTGAAATGCAGGAACCTTAGGAGATGTGGGTTTGATCACTGGAGAAGGAAGTGACAGCCCATTCCAGTATTCTTGTCTGGAGAATCCCTTGGACAGAGGAGCCTGGCTGGCTACGGTATATGGGGTCACAAAGAGTCGGACACCACTGAAGCACCTTAGCAACAAACAATATGTGGAAATAACCTAAATGTTTATCCAAAGGTGAATGGGTAAAGAAAACAGGGTGTATACATACAATATGATGGTATTCACTCTTAAAAAGGGGCAATTTCTGCAATATGATAAAATACAGATGAACCTTGAAGATATTATGATAAATGAAATAAGAGCAAAATGTTTCAGAGAATGGAAAATAACTGCATCACAGAAAGAAGCAGAAGGAAAAATACTGCATCATTTTACATATATGAGGTATCTAAAATAATTAAATTCATAAAATCAAAAAGTAGAATGATGGTTCCAGGTCAGGTAAAATAAAAGAGTTACTAATAAGGCATAAAGTTTCAGTCAAGCAGGATGAATTAGCTCTAGAAATCTCCTGTATAATGTCACCCCTATAATCAGCAATAATGTGTTAGTACATGTAAAAATTTAAGAAAGTAGATCTCATGTCAATTGTTCTCACCACAATCAAATAAAATGCAAGTGTGCTTATTGCTTTACTTGGAAGGTGAATCAAGTATTCTTTAAATGCTACACTAAATTTTTAAGTAAAATTCATCTTTCTATAAAACAAATTTCATTTCCTAAAACATCTGTTAAGTAAATCAATATTTTCTTATATAGTTTTGTATAGAGTAATGTTCACCTATATTCACAGATAAATTTTTGTTTGCCTCCTTCCATACCTAGAACTCAAGAAATATTGGAAGGTAGGGTCTGTAATGGAAATACTTATAGAGATTATCTAAGACTAGCTTATAAAGTAATAATGTTGTTATTATATTATTGCAGTAGGTATATTAATAGACTTTAACTATAAAACTAATCACACAAAGCTTTAATATTGGATTAATAAGTCAAGTTGGCAAAAGCAGGATCATAAGCAACTTCTGGAAAACCCATTCCCATATCTTAAAACCATAATAACATTCCAGTCTAATTTTAGGTTTTTGCATCTGTTGTATCTACAGATGAAGTCATAAGAAAAGGAATATGAAAATAAGGAAACAGCTACAATCTTTCAATATGACATATTTTGAACATAGGAAGATGAAAATGACATGCTTGACCTTAAAATACAACAGCTCTTTTTATAGATTATTCTGTTTGTGTCAGGAATGTCAATCAAGTACCTCATGAATATATTTCGGCAGCTGTGAAATTTGATTAAAATTTAATGTAGCCTTACTTCTTCCCTAAGTCTGAATGACTTTAGATGGGCAACTATCTGTGAAATTATGATTTTGCCTATTAATTGTTCATGATCTTTATATGAAGTTACTTTTAATTTGTTCTAAAAACTGATGGGGATTATATTAACTTCATGACAATATTATCACTTGAATATTCCCAGCACAGTGTCAAATAAGAGAGTTATTAATGATAAGTACATTTTCTTCAGGAAAGGATGTGTGTTTACACACACACTTCTGAAAATTCACACACACACTTCTGAAAATTATTCCAGAGTACTCTTTAAGTAAATTGGGACTAAACATGCTAGCTTAATGAATAAGGATAATTTTGAAATTATGAACATTTGTAACTTATATTGAGATCTGAAAAAACACAGTGTTTATCTTATTTACTATTGAAATGTGTCTAAGGATAGTAAGTTGTAAAACAATAATAATGGATACAAAATAGTTGTCTTCCCTCATAGTGTTGTAAGCTATGTAATTATTCAGAAAAAGAGATGAAATATATCTTGCATCTTAAGTGGAATCTTGAAATGGTTGGGAACTCTCTTATCTATGATTTTTTTTAACCCCAGGTATATAATTTTAAACCCATTATATTATCATTAAAGGAAATTGAACATTATTGGAGTAAAGGAAGTCAGAGATATCATGTGAATTAAGTCACAAATATAATTGGATCTCAGTATTTTATTCAGTTAATTCTTTCTGATCTTTATCAGCTGTCCACTGTGTGCTGTGTATAAGACTTAGTTCTATTGTTCAAGCTGCTTGGCATTTCCTAAGGATGATAATGCATATGTAGCAGTTAGAAAACAAGGAATGTATTAATTTTCTATTGCTGTATGAAAATTGTCACATATTTAGGGGCTTAAAACAACACACATTTATAGTGTGTTGCTCATAGTTCTATGGGTTGATCTTTGGTTCCTAAACAGTAACCAGAGATCAAATTGCCAACATCCGTTGGATCATGGAAAAAGCAAGAGAGTACCAGATATATACTTCTGCTTTGTTGACTATGCCAATGCCTTTGATTGTGTGGACCACAACAAACTCTGGAAAATTCTTACAGAGAGGGGAATACCAGACTGCCTGACCTGCCTCTTGAGAAATCTGTATGCAGGTGAGGAAGGAACAGTTAGAACTGGACATGGAATAACAGACTGGTTCCAAATCGGGAAAGGAGTATGTCAAGGCTGTATATTGTCACCCTGCTTATTTAACTTATATGCAAAGTACATCATGAGAAATGCTGGGCTGGATGAAGCACAAGCTGGAATCAAGACTTCTGGGAGAAATATCAATAACCTCAGATATGCAGATAACACCACCTTTATGGCAGAAAGTGAGGAGGAACTGAAGAGCTTTTTGATGAAAGTGAAAGAGGAGAGTGAAAAAGTTGGCTTAAAGCTCAACATTCAGAAAAACTAAGATCATGACATCCAGTCCCATCACTTCATGGCAAATAAATGAGGAAACAATGGAAACAGTGAGAGACTTTGTTTTTTGTGCTCCAAAATCACTGCAGATGGTGACTGCAGCCATGAAATTAAAAGATGATTGCTCCCTGAAAGAAAAGTTACGATCAACCTAGACAGCATATTAAAAAGCAGAGACATTACCTTGTCAACAAAAGTCCATCTAGTCAAAACTATGGTTTTTCCAGTAGTCATGTATGGATGTGAGAGTTGGACCATAAAGAAAGCTGAGTGCTGAAGAATTGATGCTTTGGAACTGTGGTGTTGGAGAAGACTCTTTAGAGTCTGTTGGACTGAAAGGAGATCAAACCAGTCCATCTTAAAGGAAATCAGTCCTGAATATTCATTGGAAGGACTGATGCTGAAGCTGAAACTCTAACACTTTGGTCACCTGATGCGAAGAACTGACCCATTTGAAAAGACCCTGATGCTAGGAAAGATTGAAGAGGGAAGGAGAAGAGGATGAGATGGTTGGATGGAATCACTGACATGATGGACATGAGTTTGAGCAAGCTCTGGACGTTGGTGATGGACAGAGAAGCCTGGCATGTTGCAGTCCATGGGTTAAGAAAGAGTCAGACATGCCTGAGTGACTGAACTGAATTGGAAAGCATTTTCTGTGTCCTGCTGGCTGTGGAAGCGTCTTCTCTGCAAAAAGTTGTCGAAATGCTTAAAGAAGTGTAATCATTTGGTGAGAGGTCAGGTTAATATGGCAGATGAGGCAAAACATTGTAACCCAATTTGTTCCTCTTTTGAAGTGTTGGTTGTGTGCTGTGGGGTTGGATGTTGTCAAGGAGAAGAATTGGGCCCTTATTGTTGACCAATGCTGGATGAAGGCACTGCAATTTTCAGTGCATCCCATCGATTTGCTGAGCATACTTCTCAGATATAATGGTTTTGCGGGGATTCGGAAAGCTGTTTTGGATCAGATGGTCAGCAGACCACCAAAGAGTGACCATGACCTTTTTGGTAGAAATTTGGCTTTGGGAAGGGCTTTGGAGCTTCTTCTTAGTCTAAGCACTGAGCTGATCATCACTGGCTGTTGTATAAAATCTACTTTTCATCGCGTGTCACAATCCAATTGAGAAATGGTTCATTTTTGTTGCATAGAGTAAGAGAAGATGACTCTTCAAAATGCTGATTTTTAAAAAATTTTCGTCAGCTCATGGGGCACCCACTTATAGAGCTTTTCCACTTTTCCAATTTGCTTCAAATGCCAAACTACTGTACAGTGATCGATGTTGAGTTTTTTGGCAACCTCAGTGTAGTTCTAAGAGGATCAGCTTTGATGATGGCTCTCAACTGTCAGATAACTTCCAATGGCTGGCCATTGCATTCCTCATCTTCAAGGCTCTTGTCGCCTTTGTAAAACTTCTGGAACCATCACTGCACTGTACGTTTGTTACCAGTTCCTGGGCCAAATGTGTTGTTGATATTGGCAGTTGTCTCCACTGCTTTATGACCCATTTTGAACTCAAATAAGAAAATCACTGGAATTTGCTTTATGTCTAGCATCATGTCCATAGTCTAAAATAAATATAAAATAATCAGCAAGTAACAAGTCATTATAAAAGAAGAAAGTGAGAAATGTGCATAAAATCTATAACATTATCAATTTATTTAACATGTATCCCAATATCAAAGGCAAATTTCACCAATGCAAAAACCGTAATTACTTTTGCACCATCCTAATACTATACTTTAAGTTATTTTAGTAGTTGCTCTGGAATTTGCAATTAACATTAAAATAATCTAGCTTCAATTATTACCAGATTAATTTAAATAAGAGGAAACTTTACTGAAATATAGCTGCATTTCTTCTCTCTGTTTTTTTTTATTTTATACAAATTCACATACTTGTGTATAATACTTGTCTATAATTTATACAAATTATGTACATTCTCAGTCAATTCAGAACAAGTTTGAAATTATTGTATTATGCATTTGTCTTCTAAAACAGAGGGACCATAGGGGATAGAAAAAAATTAATAAATTAATACTATTTCATAGTATTTACCTATGTTGTTACCTTTACTGCTGTTCTTTCATTTTTTTTTTGGTGAGAATTCAGCTTACTCTCTGGAGTCATTTCAACCTGAAGAACTTTCTTTGGTATTTCTTGTGGGGCAGATGTGCTAGTGATATGTTCTGTAAGTTTTTTATTATCTGGGAATTATTTAACTTTTCTTTACTTTATGGATATTTTTCAGTTCAGTCGCTCAGTTGTGTCCGACTCTTTGTGATCCCATGAATCGCAGCACGCCAGGCCTCCCTGTCCATCACCAACACCCAGAGTTCATTCAGACTCACGTCCATTGAGTCAGTGATACCATCCAGCCATCTCATCCTCTGTTGTCCCTTTCTCCTCCTGCCCCCAATCCCTCCCAGCATCAGAGCCTTTTCCAATGAGTCAACTCTTCGCATGAGGTGGCCAAAGTACTGGAGTTTCAGCTTGAGCATCATTCCTTCCAAAGAAATCCCAGGGCTGATCTCTTTCAGAATGGACTGGTTAGATCTCCTTGCAGTCCAAGGGACTCTCAAGAGTCTTCTCCAACACCACAGTTCAAAAGCATCAATTCTTTGGCATTCAGCTTTCTTGACAGTCCAATACTCACATCCATACATGACCACTGGCAAAACCATAGCCTTGACTAGATGGACATTCGTTGGCAAAGTAATGTCTCTGCTTTTCAATATGCTATCTAGGTTGGCCAAAACTTTTTCCAAGGAGTAAGCATCTTTTAATTTCATGGCTGCAGTCATTTTGGAGCCCAGAAAAATAAAGTCTGCTACTGTTTCCACTGTTTCCCCATTTATTTCCTATGAAGTGATGGGACCAGATGCCATGATCTTCATTTTCTGAATGTTGAGTTTTAAGCCAACTTTTTCACTCTCCTCTTTCACATACATCAAGAGGCTTTTGAGTTCCTCTTCACTTTCTGCCATAAGGGTGGTGTCATCTGCATATCTCAGGTTATCGATGTTTCTCCCAGAAATCTTGATTCCAGCTTGTGTTTCTTCCAGTCCAGCATTTCTCATGATGTACTCTGCATATAAGTTAAATAAGCAGGGTGACAATATACAGCCTTGACATACTCCTTTTCCTATTTGGAACCAGTCTGTTGTTCCATGTCCAGTTCTAACTGTTGCTTCCTGACCTGCATACAAATTTCTCAAGAGGCAGGTCAGGTGGTCTGGTATTCCCATCACTTTCAGAATTTTCCACAGTTTATTTTGACCCACACAGTCAAAGGCTTTGGCATAGTCAATAATGCAGAAATAGATGTGTTTCTGGAACTCTCTTGCTTTTTTTATGATCCAGCGGATGTTGGCAATTTGGTCTCTGGTTCCTCTGCCTTTTCTAAAACCAGCTTGAACATCTGAAAGTTCACAGTTCATGTATTGCTGAAGCCTGGCTTGGAGAATTTTGAGCATTACTTTACTAGCTTGTGAGATGAGTGCAATTGTGTGGTAGTTTGAGCATTCTTTGGCATTGCCTTTCTTTTGGACTGGAATGCAAACTGACCCTTTCCATTCCTGTGGCCACTGCTGAGTTTTCCAAATTTGCTGGCATATTGGGTGCAGCACTTTCACAGCATCATCTTTCAGGATTTGAAATAGCTCAACTGGAATTACTGGTCATATAATATATTTTTAAAATTGCGGCCATTATACTTAACCTGAGATCTAACCTTTAGCAGTTGTTTAAGTGTAAAACAAAATATTGTTACCTATAGGCACACTGTTGCACATCATATATCTAGAACTTAGTCATCTTGCATAGCTGAAACTCTATATAAGTTGAATAACAATTCTGCATTTCTCCCTTCCCTCAGCCCCTTGCAACCACCATTCTACATTCTGCTTCTATGAGTTTGAATATTTTAGGAACTGTAGATCCTTTCTATTGAAGGTCTTCATCTTTCTGTGACTGCATGATTTCACTTAGCATGATGTCCCTGATTCTTATTCATGTTGTTCTATATCGAATATTTTTCTTCTTTTTTAAACATGCATAATAGTCTACCATACATCTATCTCCTTGCTGAACTTCTCATTTTGCTAATGCATTATTTTCCTGATGGACTGAGTATTCTTCTGATGGTTATTTTGAATTATCTTGTAATTCCTATATCTATTTCATTAGGGTCAGCTTTATCTTATTCCTTTGTTTGGCTCATGTTTCCCTATGTCTTCATTTCCTTAAGTCTCTATGTTGATGTTGATATTTACACAGTAGATGAAAACACCACCTCTCCCAGTCTTCATGGATTGGTCTCATACAGGAGAAGAACTTCCTCAATCTACCCGGGCAGAGATTTCATAGGCCTTTCAAATCCTTGTGCTATCAAACTGCAGATTTTATTCTTAGCAGCCTCCTGGGCTTCTCAAGTGGCTTAGTGGTAAAGAATCCACCTGTCAGTGCAGAAGACTGGTAAAGCTGTATAACTGTTAAACTGTCAAATTGATAAAGTTATAATTTTCTGTTCACCATGACTGTGTGTTTTGAGGAACTCCTCAGAAAAGTACAAACTTTTTCCTTTCTTGTCTCTTGCAGGTACAGTTTTTTAAGAAGCTGCACTGACTTTGCCTTGCTTTTAGATTCTTTCCAGCACCTTTAAAAATAATTGCCTTTTATATTGGGTGTTAGTCAGTCAGTCGTGTCTGACTCCCTGTGACCGCATGGACTGTAACCCACCAGGATCCTCTGTCCATGGAGTTCTCCAGGCAAGAATACTGGAGTGATTTGCCATTTCCTTCTTCAGCCTTTATTACTCCAGGTTTTATAAGTGTTATCTGCACACAACCACTTTATTCTTCTTCTATCATGGAAATTCTCTCCAAGAAATACGTGTCACAGAAAAGGAGTTTGTGTATAAACAATTTCACTCTAATATTATATATCAGTGAAATTTGAATAGTAAAGAAACATATGAAAATTCATATCAATCCATTTTTATGCAGTTAATCAGATGATTATGAAGGCTGTGCAAAACAGAAAGTGTATGCTATATAATATTAGTTGATTAGAGAAAAATATAGAATTATATCATCAAGATAGCATGTTAACAATACATAGTTGAACATGTTGAAAATGGAATCATTTATTTTGAATGTAGGATTATAAGAAGCTTTTTTATTCATTCATTCAACAAATATGGTGACTACTACTAATTACCTCTGTACATAAATAGCTGAAACAAAAATATTACCATGTTCATGGAACTTAGAATCTTATAGAAATGCATATGCAAACAAAAATTTTTATAATGAATAAAATTTGCCAATGTATAAACTGCATTATGTATTTGGAATAGAAAGAAACAAATCTTGAGTATTTAACTCATTTTTTAAATTTGAAGCTATAATATTTCTTATTCAAATAATAGTAAACACATTTTAGAAAAGAAAAACTATCTGCAAAGCATATTTAACTTTAGCTGACTTTTCAGGGAAGATTAAACTTTATAAAGTTGGCTCTGAGTTAGAAAAGAAAAACCATTTGGGGTCCTTATACATGTATTTTATTAAATATTTATAGCAGAACCAAAAAAGTTAAGCATTTTCATTATAATACGCAGTTTTATACATTGGAACCCTGACATATTATATTCATGGTTTCTGCCTTCTAGATTTTTAGAACCTAAAAGTACTGACTTAAGTGAAAGTGATACAAGGCATAGGTTACAGAAAGTATGGTATTTGACAACCAAAACAGATCTAGATAGCATATTAAAAAGCAGAGACATTACTTTGGCAACCAAGGTTCATCTAGTAAAGGCTATGGTTTTTCCAGTGGTCATGTATGGATGTGAGAGTTGGACTGTGAAGAAGGCTGAGCACCGAAGAATTGATGCTTTTGAACTGTGGTGTTGGAGAAGACTCTTGAGAGTCCCTTGGACTGCAAGGAGATCCAACCAGTCCATTCTGAAAGAGATCAGCCCTGGGATTTCTTTGGAAGGAATGATGCTAAAGCTGAAAATCCAGTATTTTGGCCACCTCATGCGAAGAGTTGACTCATTGGAGAAGACTCTGATGCTGGGAGGGATTGGGGGCAGATGGAGAAGGGGACAACAGAGGATGAGATGGCTGGATGGCATCACTGACTCGATGGATGCGAGTCTGAGTGACCTCCGGGAGTTGGTGATGGACAGGGAGGCCTGGCGTGCTGCAGTTCATGGGGTCGCAAAGAGTCGGACATGACTGAGCGACTAATCTGACAGTCTGCTAAGTATTTCCTTTGATTAAACCTAAGCCTTAATCTATAACTTCAGAAGGAAGATATATCAAAGAATAAATTGATTCTGAATATATTAAGTTAGAAGCAAAGCACAATTTTACTGCTTGTATTATAGTTGTTCATATGCATTTTCTATCATTCTACCCCAACTTTTTTATTCATGTTAAGCTCACTGAGGGAAAGGGCCATATTAGAGTCATGTTTTTATTCTCTACACAGTTTTTGCATGATGCATTACACATATGTACATTCAATAAATATTTTATAATTGTTTTTTATAAAAATTATATTTGTCTACAGAAATATGGAGCAGAAAGGACCTTTTTTATTCTCTTGAAAATATAACCAAATATATTTAAAACCATTTTAAAATCTCTCAGTATTTCACTTGTTTTCTTCTCCTTTCTTCCCCTCTGTCCCTTTAAACTATAAACTATAGTTTAAACTATAGTTTATAAAGTATAGTTTATAGTCAACTGTAAAGTATAGTTGACTATACTTTAAACTATAGTCAAATGTCTTATCTTGCAAACTGTTCAAATGCGGTGATAATAAGGAGATATTAGTATGGCTGAAACTGAAAGAAGCAATGAGAGGGCATATGTGAAATAAAGCCAAAGTTAATAGATTCTTAAACCAATTCAATGCATCTTTCAAAGCTGCTTAAAAGGAAAATCCATCTGTAGCTGTTTATTCATTTGTACAGTAACAATTACTTTGATAGAGGAAAGACTTTTAAAAATTATGCTAGACTAACAATAGAGGCCAGACCAATTGAATTTAAGGCCAAAGATTAAAGCCTAGACTTTCATTTTTTTATTTATTTTTTTGTTTAGTAAGCAATGTTTATTTACTGTATTTTTTCTAATTCTATTATTATTTTTTTATCTCTATTATTTTTTTTTTTTTTTTTTTACTTTACAATATTGTATTGGTTTTGCCATACATCAACAAGAATCCTCCACGGGTGTATACATGCTCCCCGTCCTGAACCCCCCTTCCACCTCCCTCCCCATATAATCCCTCTGGGTCATCCCAGTGCATCACCCCTAAGCATACTGTATCCTGCATCAAACCTGGACTGGTGATTTGTTTCTTATATGATATTATACATGTTTCAATGCCATTCTCCCAAATCATCCCACCCTTTCCCTCTCCCACAGAGTCCAAAAGACTGTTCTATATATCTGTGTCTCTTTTGCTGTCTCACATACAGGGTTATCATTACCATTTTTCTAAATTCCATATATATGCATTAGTATACTGTATTGGTGTTTTTCTTTCTGGCTTACTTCACTTTGTATAATAGGCTCCAGTTTCATCCACCTCATTAGAACTGATTCAAATGTATTCTTTTTAATGGCCGAGTAATACTCCATTGTGTATATATACCACTGCTTTCTTATCCATTTATCTTCTGATGGACATATAGGTTGCTTCAATGTCCTGGCTATTATAAACAGTGCTGTGATGAACATTGAGGTACACGTGTCTCTTCAATTCTGGTTTCTTCTGGTGTGTATGCCCAGCAGTGGGATTGCTGGGTCATTAAGTCAGTTCTATTTCCAGTTTTTTAAGGAATCTCCACACTGTTCTCCATAGTGGTTGTACTAGTTTGCATTCCCACCAACTGTGTAAGAGGGTTCCCTTTTCTCCACACCCTCTCCAGCATTTATTGCTTGCAGACTTTTGGATAGCAGCCATTCTGACTGTTGTGAAATGGTATCTCATACTGGTTTTGATTTGCATTTCTCTGATAATGAGTGATGTTGAGCATCTTTTCATGTGTTTGTTAGCCATTTGTATGTCTTCTTTGGAGAAATGTCTATTTAGTTCCTTGGCCCGTTTTTTGATTGGGTCATTTATTTTTCTGGAATTGAGCTGTAGGAGTTGGTTGTATATTTTTGAGATTAGTTGTTTGTCTGTTGCTTCATTTGTTATTATTTTCTCCCATTCTGAATGCTGTCTTTTAACCTTACTTATAGTTTCCTTTTATTGTGCAGAAGCTTTTTAATTTTAATTAGGTCCCATTTGTTTATTTTTGCTTTTATTTACAATATTCTGGGAGGTGGGTCATAGAGGATCCTGCTGTGATGTATGTCGGAGAGTGTTTTACCTATATTCTCCTCTAGGATTTTTATAGTTTCTAGTGTTACCTTTAGATCTTTAATCCACTTTGAGTTTATTTTTGTGTATGGTGTTTGAAAGTGTTCTAGTTTCATTCTTTTACAAGTAGTTGACCAGTTTTCCCAGCACCACTTGTTAAAGAGATTGTCTTTGATCCATTGTATATTCTTGCCTCCTTTGTTAAAGATAAGGTGTCCATAGGTGCATGGATTTATCTCTGGGCTTTCTATTTTGTTCCATTGATCTATATTTCTGTCTTTGTGCCAGTACCATACTGCATTGATGACCGTGGCTTTGTAGTAGAACCTGAAGTCAGGCAGGTTGATTCCTCCAGTTCCATTCTTCTTTCTCAAGATAGCTTTGGCTATTCGAGGTTTTTTGTATTTCCATACAAATTGTGAAATTATTTGTTCTAGCTCTGTCTAAAATACTGTTGGTAGCTTGATAGGGATTGCATTGAATCTATAGATTTCTTTGAGTAGTATACTCATTTTCACTTTATTGATTCTTCCAATTCATGAACATGGTATATTTCTCTATCTATTAGTGTCCTCTTTGATTTCTCTTAAAAATATATCACAAATTGTTTAGTTTAAGTTGAGTCTGGAATGATTTGTAGCCTAGTTCATGTTGGGTATAAATGATGTATAACTATACTATGTACCAAGTTTGATGTTAGGTGCTGAGATTTCAACTGGGAAGTAAATTAAATAGTATCTGCTATCATGAAGCTTAGATTCTAGCAATCAGTCATAACTAGCCTAATAATTAACTTTGGTCATAATGATCAATATAATCTTGCCCTTTAATGTAGCATAATTAGCATAGTATCAGAAATAAACAACAATTAACTTATTCATACTGTATACTGCAAAAATCCAAAGAAGTAGGCTCAACTGAAAGCCGTTTTTAGAATAATTTTTCTTTAAATTTAATAGTAATAATAGCTGATATTTAATGACTGCCTACCACTTACCACACAATACTTTAAGCTATTGTCAGGCATGAAATTATTTAATTCTCACAGTAATCCTAGGAGGCATTACTATGATTATCTTTGTTTTACACATGAGGAAACTGAAGCTTATGGAGGTTAATAAGTTGTCCAAAGTCTTTCATCCAGAAAGCAACAGATCTATTGAAATCCAAGAGGTCTAACTAGAGGGTCAGTTCATTCTATTACTCTGCATCTTACCAGGTATCTAGGATTTGGGACAGTCATAGAAGACAATATGAAAGTTATTTTCCAGATCCATCAAGGACTACTTAAAAATGTTTTAATTCTAGGGGAAACCAAATTCAAGTGTACATCTATGTGTATATGAAGGATCAAAAGATAACTATTATAACTTCAGTAAATTCAGTTTATTTTTGAGACTTGTGTAAAATTGATTACAAATAGCACTACCAATTTATATTATTTCTCTGGTTAAAAAATCTCTCACAATATTGCAGTGATTTGATCATTAATTATATATCTAAATACATATTTCTAATTCACTCCATAGATGTATTGATGAGTGTACTATATACCAGAGGCTGGGGATAGGAGGAGTTTAGGAGGCTAGGGGACGGTAAAATGAAACTAAAATGCATTTCAATGACTGGTGAGGAGAGCCCTGTGGCTGTTCTGTTGAAGTATAACTGATTCATGATTATTATAGCTTTTTTAATGCACCTTTCAATTTTAGAACACTTTTAAATTTACAAAATTATTGCAAAGATTGTACATAAATCTCCTGTATGCACACTCCTTATTTATATTATACACTCAATTCAGTTCAGTTCAGTTGCTCAGTCATGTCCGACTCTTTGTGACCCCATGAATTGCAGCATGCCAGGCCTCCCTGTCCATCACCAACTCCTGGAGTTCACCCAAACTCATGTCCATCAAATCGGTGATGCCATCCAACCATCTCATCCTCTGTCGTCCCTTTTCCCTCCTGCCCCCAATCCCTCCCAGCATCAGAGTCTTTTCCAATGAGTCAACTCTTTGCATGAGGTGGCCAAACTATTGGAGTTTCAGCTTCAGCATCAATCCTTCCAAAGTACACACAGGACTGATCTCCTTTAGAATGGACTGGTTGGATCTTCTTGCAGTCCAAGGGACTCTCAACAGTCTTCTCCAACACCACAGTTCAAAAGCATCAATTCTTCGGTGCTCAGCTTTCTTCACAGTCCAACTCTCACATCCATACATGACCACTGGAAAAAACCATAGCCTTGACTAGATGGACCTTTGTTGGCAAAGTAATGTCTCTGCTTTTGAATATGCTATCTAGGTTGGTCATAACTTTCCTTCCAAGGAGTAAGCGTCTTTTAATTTCATGGCTGCAGTCACCATCTGCAATGATTTTGGAGCCCAAAAATATAAAGGCTGACACTGTTTCCACTGTTTACCCATCTATTTGCCATGAAATGATGGAACCAGATGTCATGATCTTAGTTTTCTGACTGTTGAGCTTTAAGTCAACTTTTTCACTCTCCTCTTTCACTTTCATCAAGAGCCTTTTTGGTTCCTCTTCACTTTCTGCCATAAGTGTGGTGTCATCTGCATATCTGAGGTTATTGATATTTCTCCTGGTTATCTTGATTCCAGTTTGTGCTTCTTCCAGCCCAGCACTTCTCATGATGTACTCTGCATAGAAGTTAAATAAGCAGCGTGACAATATACAGCCTTGACATACTCCTTTTTCTATTTGGAACCAGTCTGTTGTTCCATGTCCAGTTCTAACTGTTGCTTCCTGACCTGCATACAGGTTTCTCAAGAGGCAGGTCAGGTGGTCTGCTATCCCCATCACTTTCAGAATTTTCCAGTTTATTGTGATCCACACAGTCAAAGCCTTTTGCTGTTAGAAAGTTATATTCTAACAGGAGAGTCGCAGCTGTCCAAATAGAGTTTACAAACATTTTATACACCACTTATCTTTTTATCAAGCTCTCTCTCTAAAAAGATAAATAAATAAATACATTTGTCAAAATTTCAAAACAAATTCTTTTGCAGTAAAGCTGAAACATAACTTGTTTAAAAACACATTTAATAGAGGTGCCTATTCTTAATTACAACAGATGTTATTAGTAAACTTAGCTAATATGGATGTTTTAATATCTCATGAGAGTGCATGACAGTCCTGTCTATCCTTGGGGGCCAAAGAAGGAAAACTAGAAGGGTCATAGTTTTGTTTGAACTCACTATGAGAACATCGTCATCCCCATTATTTATATCCTTTTTAAGGGATATCATACCTGAAAATATGCTTGACTGATTACAGTTTTATAGAAAATTACTAATTGGAAAAGACAGGTCCACACCACCGTAGTGATTTCTCATAACTTATGTGCTTCTTATGCTGTGTAATTTACAATTGCTCTCCTTCTTCAACAGGATTAAAGTCATATGTCATGGGTGATTAGATAACCCCTTTGTACCCTCAGGTTCAAAGAAATAAATGGGAACAATTTCCTTTTCAATAGACAATGGTAGATAAGGAAGCAAATACACAAGGTCAGCCATAATCAGCCTGCATGACTGTGGCGGTGCCTGAAACATATACACAGTAACAGATGTGATTAAGAGCACCTCTTATATCTGATTATAATATTTTCCTCTGGATTATAATCCTATGCCCTTGGAATTTTCAAAGAAAATAAAGATTTTATATATTCTTTAAAAATATTATGATAAAAATAGCAAACTGTCTCATGCTACCCTTCAAGATTCATATTTATTTTTAAAGGTTTTCCATTTCTCTCCTAATGTGTGATATATTTGGGGGAAGGAATTTTATTTGTTTGACATATTCCCTTCTCTGATTCAGTCCCGTACAATATAAAAAGAAATATTTTTCAATTAAAGATTGCAGTTAATATAGTGAGCTTTGAAAAGGTCAAAACCTCAGTCTAGGCTTCAACCATAGTGACTTTTACAGAGTTTTATTTCTTTATTATTAACAATATTATGTTTGCTCTTAGGTGTATTAAAGACAGAATTGGTCAGAGAGATGAAAACAATACAGAATAGTTTAGCTTTCTTGTTTTCTTATCCAAAAGCTTTGATAACAGAAAGGATTTCTGGCTGTTTGTGTGTGTGTGTGTTTTCCATATCCAGAAAGAAATTTACCTTGCCAATATGTTATTTGAGATGGCATTGCTTCCTTGGAACAGTACCCAAGAGGAGGGCTGTATCCCTTTTCTAGTAATATACAACCCACACAGCAGGAAGAAGTCAGTTAATGCACTTTTAAAATAGATTTTAAACTTTGAAAAAATATGAATCTATCTGGATTGATGGTACATATATGTGTACATTATCTTTGCCTGTGTACTCAAATGGGGCATCTGTATTTAATTTGACAGTATATCTCAGGAACATACAAATTGAGCAAGTTTAACATCCGAGGTAATCAAGTTCTCTGTGACAACCTCAGCAATCTTCCTGTTTCAGGGTTGGTGACATGTCCATCCTCCTGGATAAAGCCCTGACTAATAGATGAGAATGTTAACATCTTTCACTCTTTATATCTATCCAGAGATAATTCAGAGGACAAAGGAGATAGTGTATGCCACATTAGGGCTTGTTTTGCTCATTCCTTAGACAGTTAAGTGGAGACAGGTGACTATGAAATATGACAAAGCTAATATTTATTTTCAGCAGTAATGTTTTTACTTGAAAGCATTCCTTTGGTGAGGGAATTTCTTAGTAGCTCATTTATATAACGTATTTCTATTTCAATGAAAGTTTGTACTTCACTATGTGATTATGTGCCATGCTGAGGCTTCTGAGAACATCCTATCTAAGAAAACAATTTCTAACTGGTCAAGTACCTATTCCCTTTGGAAAAGAATCAGATAGGAAATTCAGTTATTCAAACAGTAGTTTGAAGCTACTGTAGACTTAGAATTCCTTTTACTGCTGCAATCAATGTGTTGAAAGACAAGGGTATTTGCAGATACATGAAGAGTTTTTGTGTTGCTTATTAAGAAAAAATGTAATAGGAGCTACATGAAGATCATAACCATAGTGGTATTGAAAATGCATTCATTTCCTTCCCTTTTCTACTACCTTTTCTGGATTATTTTTTTTCCCTTTTGTGTCCTAATTCTACAATGTCTTTTAGGACCAGAGATGGAAATATTAGATGCTAATAGAAATACTAATATTTTTTCATTCTGTATATGGTGAATGAATGCATTCATCCTTTTGCTTCATCCCTTCCATAATTCACAATAATAATACTGAGCTTTGGAATTATTTAGAGGGCATGAAAATAGGACTGTATCAAGAACGACAGATCTCATATTTTTGGCTTTCACACTACATGCTGATTAAGAACTTTTCATCAAGGAAACTGTTTCTTCATTGTTGGAGGGCTTGTTGTGAAGACCATTAAAGATTTTTGTGTGACAGGGCTCATGAACTATTTTTTACATGGTGCAGATAATAAGAGAGTAAAATTTAGGATATAGCAGAAAAATATTATGTTAGTCAAGCTCTTTGAGGTTGCAAGAAAGAGACACACCTGGTTACTTTCAGTTTTGGAGATCTGTTGTAATATGCAAGAATGATTTCTTTTAAAGACCACTCCATCAACCATGTAGTTTCAGATATATACCACAATTTATAAAAGTTGGAAAATGTAGTCAGTGTTCCTTTTCTTGGCTGAAATAACCTATTTGCTCTTTGTAATCCTAACATAGTTGTCCAAATGGAGAATTTGGATTGAGTTAATAGACTGCTATATCATATGGAGTAACTTCTGGAGAGTTGGCCTCCTTCGTATAGCCCATATACTATTGCTTTCAAATAAAGAGTTGATGCCTAATTTGAGGAGAGCAGAGATGGCTTTAGTGAGATATAGTGTCAAAGCTAAGTAATTGCAGCCAATGCATGAGAGAGAACACTGAAACTAATGATAAATCATTAGCAAGTGTATACAGTTGTACAAGAATGATATTAAGTATTGATGATAGTATTTGTTTTTTTTCAGTTGGAGGGTAATTGTTTTACAACGTTTTATTGGTTTCTGCTGTACAACAATGTGAATCAGCTTTAACCATACAGAGCCTTCCTCCCACTCCCACCATCCCCCAACCCATGCCACCCCTGACAATAGTATTTTGATCCTGATGAGGTCCATCTCTTTTGTTTCCCCCTGAAACTATCTGTTCTTAGGTACAAGCTAATATGCATTTCCCCTTAGGGCACAATTTGGGAAACTAGTAATTTAACTGGTAATATGTCATTTTGTTGATTTTAAAGTAATATTCAAACACCTTTCCTCATCCCTAATTGGCTAAAGTATTACAAAACCAAATTACATAATCCCGAAGAAACATAGTCATGGGAATATATGTAATATCATACTGAATTGCCTCATTCTTCTAATTTATCCTACATAATTTAGGTTTTCTTTGTCTTACCCAAGAATACCTCTGCCATTTATTATTCTTCAGATAGTTGAAATACGGTATTCCTAAGTAAGATTTTGGAAACTCTGTAGGACAAAGGAGCCATGGGAATCTTGTTATAGGGTCTATGTTGTTTGGTCATTTCAGGAGTTACACTTTGCAGGTTAAGATATATATTATTTAGCAGAGAACTAATTTTGATAACTTTCTTCAGAAGGATTTTTGATATTTGCAAGCACTTTGAAGTTTTATATGTATTACCTACAGCTCATATAGTACAAAGAGATACATACTTAAAGGAGGGATTAATTTAGGGCTTATTTGTTTCATAATTTTTGGAAGAAGAGGAAAAAGTAATGAAGCATGATTCCAGATGATTGAAGGATGAAATGATTCAGTGGTTCTGCTACCATTGAAATCTATATAAAGTTTGAGAATTCCTAAGAATAAGCTAGTTATTATAAAATCAGGTCATCCAGATTCTTATTGGATTTTAACACTAAAAGTCTTACATCCTCTAGTTTCTAGTTTTCCAGAGATTGTCTCAGATTTACAACAGAAAGTTCCATATTTGGGGAACCCCCACAGTCCCAAGGAAACCAGCACTATTGGTTACCTCCTCATGAGAAATCTTAGGCCAAAATCACCCAGCTAATTAAGCTGCTCCCCAAATTCCTGACTTACACAAAAAAATGTTGGTGGCTTTAAACCACTGTTTTTTGTTTAAACATGTGTTTATTTATTTTTTGATTGTGTGGGGTCCTTCATTGGTGCACCAGCTTTCTCTAGTTGTGACAAGCAGGGGCTACTTTCTAGTTGCTGTGTGGGCCTCTCATTGCAGTGGCATGTGCAGTTGCACAGCACAGGCTCTATGGTGAGCAGGCTTCAGTAGTTGTGGCATGTGGGTTCAGTAGTTGTAGCTCCCAGCCTCTAGAACACAGGCTCAATAGTGGCACATGGGCATACTAGCTCCTTGGCATGTAGGATCTTCCCCGTCCAGGGATTGAATCCGTGTCTCCTTCATTGGCATGTGGTTTCTTTATCACTGAGTCACCAGGGAAGCCCTAAACCACTGTGTTTTGTGGTAATTTCTACACATCAACTAATAACTAATACAGTACCCATTTTACAATTAAAGAAATAGAAGCAGACATTTTAATTTCAGAAAAAAATTATCTTTTAAAGAGTTGCTTAGCCCACGTATCTAGTATGAATATAGATTCAGTGTGATTGTGGACCACAATTACCATTAAGTTATGTGTGCTGAAGTGATATGAAATTTAAAAAAATATGAACCATCAATAATTCATGTTTAAGCAATGACCTGAGATTTGAAAGAGAAGAATAAGAAAGCATTACTGGTAAACATCAAAAATTTCTGATATCTTCAGAATTTACTAATGAGGAAATTGAATACTCAGCAAAAATTTGAATAAATTAAGATCACTTTCTCTCTGTATGCCATCAATATTTTAAATAACTTGCTCCAGTCAACACCTTGTCTTCCTTTAGACTGCAGACAATGAACTGGCTTACATATATTTGGGTTTAGTAGTGCAGTGAGGTTTTCACAACAAGCCTCACTGCTGATGTAAGTATTTTGAATAAACCATCAAACATGCTCGAAATAGATGCATATTTTAGCAAATAGTCTGTCTTAAGTAGCCCAATAATGAAAGTTTTACTTGCAGCAATATCATTTTTGCATTGTTTCAATTCTTTTCTGTTATATACAGAACTATCACCAAAGGCCTTCTAGAATTCCAAGAAAAAAAAAAAAAACCTGCCTTTTAAAGTTAAGTTGTTAGAAAATTGATAGTTTAGCATTTTATATCCTACCAGACTTGCGTGAAAATTGTACTTGTTGAGGATAAGTAAAAAGAAATCTTTTTTCACACTCAAGTCAGTTAGAAGATTTTAAAATTAATTAAGTTGGCTGTTTTTAAAAATATATTTTCAGATAAAAATAATAACATTAAGGTCAGATGAAGTTGGACTTTGGATGTGAAATCAAAGACTTTGAACTTTACTTACATCTCAGCAATTCCTCAATCTTGCTATACCTCAGAATGACCTGAAAGCTTTAAAACTACAGACTCCAGGACTTCAACCCAGATTGAATAGCCAAGATAGGTGTTAATTTTCTTTTTGATTTTATTTGTTTTTACAGTAACTTGATGACAGGCAAAAAGGAAGACAATTCCAGGGAAATGTACAAGATGGACTGATAGAAAGAGAAGAGACAATCTCTTGAGAGGCAATGGAAGCAAGTGTTTTAGATAAGGGTTTTTTAGTATGGTTTTAGGCATAAGGTGAGTACCAAGATTAGGATAGCATCGTAATGAAACACTTTGTTACTAATGTCAAACATTTCTACAGAAGTCTGTTTCTCTTTGCTATTTTTGGTTTGGTCTTGTCCTGCTCTTGTGTGCTCTTCCTTTAAAGGCCAGATAATGTTAAATTTACATCTGTATAGAATAAACCACCAGAAATTCAAACAGTTAGAAATGTCATCCTATCAGCCTGGGTCTGCTTTGAATTCTGCCTTTCAGTCAAAGGAAAGCTTGGGCTACCCATGAGGTTACATTTGATCCTTAAATCTTTCTGTCCCCACCAGAAGAGAGGCTAGAAAGAGAGAAAAATCCTCAAACAATACTTCTGCAAACAACTAACACCTAAACAGAGAAGAAAAGATGAGCAGGGTCAGGAGAGAAAAGTCTCAGATGAGAGTGCCTATTTATGTACAAAATAATATTACATATCACTCTTGGAGGTGGAGGCGTTATTCGATGAAAGCACTATCATTTCATCAAAAGAAGAACAGGCAGCCTCAAACCACCCTGGAGGTATGTCTAACCGTGTTGGTATTAAGTGGCAACTTGCTATTATATGTGTTCAATCAAATATCCCTGATAGGTGCTCTTTGCACCCAGTCCAATTCTCAAATTTGGGAATCTTTGGGAATTGGATTATGTCATAATAATTGAATTTATTATGTCTTATGTCAGCAACTAAATATAAGTTTATAGACTACACAATTTTCTCTACTGTAAATTTTGTCTACTGTAAGACAAAATTGTGTACTCTATAAATCTCTATGCTTTATCCAATCAGTCACAACCCCCCCAAAATCAATCTAGAAGATATTTAGAAATGCAAAGAAAAATGTATGTTCTCTCTCTAAAAACAAATAGAAAGGTAACTTAATAAAAAAAAAAGATGTATTATAAATCAAGTTGTTTTTTGTTTTGTGTTGTTTTATACAATGCTAGCTGTAGCACTCCCCTGTATTTGAATGACAACCTACATACATTCTCATGGCATGCTAAGAACAAACATTGGCATGATAATCAGACTAGGCATCTCTGCTGGGAAAAGAAAGGCTACAATATTGGTCACCAGGAGGAAGGTCAAAACCTCTCTTGTGGTTATGGGAGGAAAGATGATAAAATATTAACTTTACCATTTACAACATTGTACAATGAATTTTCTCACACATCTGTCCTTGGGTTCTGGAGTTACTGCAATAATTACATCTGTGAATCAGCTGAAGTAAATGTTACAAATAGTACAAATAATGACAGTAGCAAGAGCAGCAGTTGACAGTTTATTGAAAACCTGTTTGGTGCCAACTACCTTTTCGCTTTTGAACTCTGGTATTGGAGAAGACTCTTGAGAGTCCCTTGGACTGCAAGGAGATCCAACCAGTCCATTCTGAAGGAGATCAGCCCTGGGATTTCTTTGGAAGGAATAATGCTAAAGCTGAAACTCCAGTATTTTGGCCACCTCATGCGAAGAGTTAACTCACTGGAGAAGACTCTGATGCTGGGAGGGATTGGGGGCAGGAGGAGAAGGGGACGACAGAGGATGAGATGGCTGGATGGCATCACTGACTCGATGGACGTGAGTCTGAGTGACCTCCAGGAGTTGGTGATGGACAGGGAGGCCTGGCGTGCTGCAGTTCATGGGGTCGCAAAGAGTCGGACACGACTGAGCGATGGATCTGATCTGATTTGATCTGACCTTTGGAATTCACAAAGCTCTGTGAGGGCAGGGAGTTTTGTCTGATTACTGCTGTATTCTCAGTACCTAGAACCATGCCTATGACTACAGTATGGGCTCACTATAACTAGTGTGGTTGAATAAATAATGAACTACTACATTCCAGTCATCATTTTTTTTAAATCAAAAAGCAAACAAGACAAATAAGGTATTTGCCTTCATAGAGTGTATAGCCTAGCAAATTATTTTCCATTCAATATATATACACTATGAACACGTAACTGAGAAATATCACATAAGGGTAAAGACTTTAAAATTTGTACATTTAATCATTTTTAAGTTCTTTTGCTATTTTTTTAATTTTAATTTTATTGGAATGTAGTTGATTTCTGGTGTGTAAGTTTCAGGTATACAGCCAAGTGATTCAGTTATACATATACATATATTCTTCTTTAGATTGTTTTCTTTTTTTTTATTTTTTATTTTGCTTAACACTACAATATTGTACTGCTTTTACTATACATCGAGATGGATCCGCCACCAGTATACATGTGTTCCCCATCCTGAACCCTCCTCCCTCCCCCTCCCCACACCATCCCTCCAGGTCGTCCCAGTGCTTCAGCCCCAGGCATCTGTTGTCGGGCATCATACCTGGACTGACGACTTGTTTCAGATATGATATTATACATATTTCAATGCTATTCTCCCCAATCATCCCACCCTCTCCTGGTCCCAGAGTCCAAAAGTCTGTTCTATACATCAGTGTCTCTTTTGCTGTCTCGTAAATAGGTTTATTTTTACCATCTTTCTAAATTCCATATATATGCGTTAGTATACTGTATTTGTGTTTTTGTTTCTGGCTTACTTCACTCTGTATAGTAGGCTCCAGTTCCATCCAACTCCTTAGAACTGATTCAAATGTATTCTTTTTAATGGCTGAGTAATACTCCATTGTGTATATGTACCACTGCTTTCTTATCCATTGATCTGCAGATGGACATCTAGGTTGCTTCCACGTCCTGGCTATTGTAAACTGTGCTGCTATGAACATTGGGGTACACGTGTCTCTTTCAATTCTGGTTTTCTCAGTGTATATGCCCAGCAGTGGGATTGCTGGATCATAAGGCAGTTCTATTCCAAGTTTTTTGAGGAATCTCCATACTGTTCTCCATAGTGGCTGTACTAGTTTGCATTCCCACCAACAGTGTAAGAGGGTTCCCTTTCTCCACACCCTCTCCAGCATTTGTTGCTTGTGGACTTTTGGATCGCAGCCATTCTGACTGGCGTGAAATGGTACCTCATAGTGGTTTTGATTTGCATTTCTCTGATAATGAGTGATGTTGAGCATCTTTTCATGTGTTTGTTAGCCATCTGTATGTCTTCTTTGGAGAAATGTCTATTTAGTTCTTTGGCCCATTTTTTGATTGGGTCGTTTATTTTCCTGGAATTGAGCTGTAGGAGTTGCTTATATATTTTTGAGATTAGTTGTTTGTCTGTTGCTTCATTTGCTATTATTTTCTCCCATTCTGAAGGCTGTCTTTTCACCTTGCTTATAGTTTCCTTTGTTGTGCAGAAGCTTTTTAAGTTTGATTAGGTCCCATTTGTTTATTTTTGATTTTATTTCTGATATGCTGGGAGGTGGGTTATAGAGGATCCTTCTGTGATGTAAGTCAGAGAGTGTTTTGCCTATGTTTTCCTCTAGGAGTTTTATGGTTTCTGGTCTTACATTTAGCTCTTTAATCCATTTTGAGTTTATTTTTGTGTATGGTGTTAGAAAGTGTTCTAGTTTCATTCTTTTACAAGTGTTCAACCAGTTTTCCCAGCACCACTTGTTAAAAAGATTGTCTTTAATCCATTGTATATTCTTGCCTCCTTTGTCAAAGATAAGGTGACCATATGTGCGTGGATTTACCTCTGGGCTTTCTATTTTGTTCCATTGATCTATATTTCTGTCTTTGTGCCAGTACCATACTGTCTTGATGACTGTGGCTTTGTAGTAGAGCCTGAAGTCAGGCAGGTTGATTCGTCCAGTTCCGTTCTTCTTTCTCAAGATAGCTTTGGCTATTCGAGGTTTTTTGTATTTCCATACAAATTGAGAAATTATTTGTTCTAGCTCTGTGAAGAATACTGTTGGTAGCTTGATGGGGATTGCATTGAATCTATAAATTGCTTTGGGTAGTATACTCATTTTCACTATATTGATTCTACCAATCCATGAACATGGTATATTTCTCCATCTATTAGTGTCCTCTTTGATTTCTTTCACCAGTGTTTTACAGTTTTCTATATATAGATCTTTAGATTCTTTAGGAAGATTTATTCCTAAGTATTTTATTGTTTTCATTGCAATGGTGAATGGAATTGTTTCCTTAATTTCTCGTTCTATTTTCTCGTTATTAGTGTACAGGAATGCAAGGGATTTCTGTGTGTTAATTTTATATCCTGCAACTTTACTATATTCATTGATCAGTTCTAGTAATTTTCTGGTGGAATCTTTAGGGTTTTCTACGTAGAGGATCATGTCATCTGCAAACAGTGAGAGTGTTACTTCTTCTTTTCCTATTTGGATTCCTTTTATTTCTTTTTCTGCTCTAATTGCTGTGGCCAAAACTTCCAAAACTATGTTGAATAGTAATGGTGAAAGTGGGCATCCTTGTCTTGTTCCTGACTTTAGAGGAAATGCTTTCAATTTTTCACCATTGAGGATAATGTTTGCTGTGGGTTTGTCATATATAGCTTTTATTATGTTGAGGTATGTTCCTTCTATTCCTGCTTTATGGAGAGTTTTTATCATAAATGGATGTTGAACTTTGTCAAAGGCTTTCTCTGCATCTATTGAGATGATCATATGGTTTTTATTCTTCAGTTTGTTAATGTGGTGTATTACGTTGATTGGTTTGCGGATATTGAAGAATCCTTGCATTCCTGGGATAAAGCCCACTTGGTCATGGTGTATCATCTTTTTAATGTGTTGTTGGATTCTGATTGCTAGAATTTTGTTAAGGATTTTTGCATCTATGTTCATCAGTGATATTGGCCTGTAGTTTTTTTTTTTGTGGGATCTTTGTCAGGTTTTGGTTTTAGGCTGATGGTGGCCTCATAGAATGAGTTTGGAAGTTTGCCTTCCTCTGCAATTTTCTGGAACAGTTTGAGTAGGATAGATGTTAGCTCTTCTCTAAATTTTTGGTAGAATTCAGCTGTGAAGCCGTCTGGACATGGGCTTTTGTTTGCTGGAAGATTTCTGATTACAGTTTCAATTTCCGTGCTTGTGATGGGTCTGTTAAGATTTTCTATTTCTTCCTCATCCAGTTTTGGAAAGTTGTACTTTTCTAAGAATTTGTCCATTTCTTCCACATTGTCCATTTTATTGTCATATAATTGCTGATAGTAGTCTCTTATGATCCTTTGTATTTCTGTGCTGTCTGTTGTGATCTCTCCATTTTCATTTCTAATTTTATTGATTTGATTTTTCTCCCTTTATTTCTTGATGAGTCTGGCTAGTGGTTTGTCAATTTTATTTACCCTTTCAAAGAACCAGCTTTTGGCTTTGTTGATTTTTGCTATGGTCTCTTTTGTTTCTTTTGCATTTATTTCTGCCCTAATTTTTAAGATTTCTTTCCTTCTACTAACCTTGGGGTGCTTCATTTCTTCCTTTTCCAGTTGCTTTAGGTGTAGAGTTAGGTTATTTATTTGGCTTTTTTTCTTGTTTCTTGAGGTATGCCTGTATTGCTATGAACTTTCCCCTTAGGACTGCTTTTACAGTGTCCCACAGGTTTTGGGTTGTTGTGTTTTCATTTTCATTCGTTTCTATGCAGAATTTGATTTCTTTTTTGATTTCTTCTGTGATTTGTTGGTTATTCAGGCGTGTGTTGTTCAGCCTCCATATGTTGGACTTTTTAATAGTTTTTCTCCTGTTATTGAGATTTACTCTTACTGCATTGTGGTCAGAAAAATGCTTGGAATGATTTCAATTTTTCTGAACTTACCAAGGCTAGATTTATGGCCCAGGATGTGGTCTATCCTGGAGAAGGTTCCGTGTGCGCTTGAGAAAAGGTGAAATTCATTGTTTTGGGATGAAATGTCCTATAGATATCAATTAGTTCTAACTGGTCTATTGTATCGTTTAAAGTTTGTGTTTCCTTGTTAATTTTCTGTTTAGTTGATCTATCCATTGGTGTGAGTGGGGTATAAAAGTCTCCCACTATTATTGTGTTATTGTTGATTTCTCCTTTCATACTTGTTAGTATTTGTCTTACATATTGCGGTGCTCCTAAGTTGGGTGCATATATATTTATAATTGTTATATCTTCTTCTTGGATTGATCCTTTGATCATTATGTAGTGACCTTCTTTGTCTCTTTTCACAGCCTTTGTTTTAAAGTCTATTTTATCTGATATGAGTATTGCTACTCCTGCTTTCTTTTGGTCCCTATTTGCATGGATAATCTTTTTCCAGCCCTTCACTTTCAGTCTGTATGTGTCCCCTGTTTTGAGGTGGGTCTCTTGTAGACAACCTATGTAGGGGTCTTGTTTTTGTATCCATTCGGCCAGTCTCTGTCTTTTGGTTGGGGCATTCAACCCATTTACATTTAAGGTAGTTATTGATAAACATGATCCCGTTGCCATTTACTTTGTTGTTTTGGGTTTGAATTTATATATCCTTTTTGTGTTTCCTGTCTAGAGAATGTCCTTTAGTATTTGTTGGAGAGCTGGTTTGTTGTTGCTGAATTCTCTCAGCTTTTGTTTGTCTGTAAAGGTTTTGATTTCTCCTTCATATTTGAATGAGATCCTTGCTGGGTACAATAATCTGGGCTGTAGGTTCTTTTCTTTCATCACTTTAAGTATGTCTTGCCATTCCCTCCTGGCTTGGAGAGTTTCTATTGAAAGATCAGCTGTTATCCTTATGGGAATTCCCTTGTGTGTTATTTGTTGTTTTTTCCCTTGCTGCTTTTAATATTTGTTCTTTGTGTTTGATCTTTGTTAATTTGATTAATATGTGTCTTGGGGTATTTTGCCTTGGGTTTATCCTATTTGGGACTCTCTGGGTTTCTTGGACTTGAGTGATTATTTCCTTCCCCATTTTAGGGAAGTTTTCAACTATTATCTCCTCTAGTATCTTCTCATGGTCTTTCTTTTTGTCTTCTTCTTCTGGGACTCCTATGATTCGAATATTGTAACGTTTAAAATTGTCCTGGAGGTCTCTGAGATTGTCCTCATTTTTTTAATTCGTTTTTCTTTTTTCTCCTCTGCTTCATTTAATTCTGTCATTCTATCTTCTAATTCGTTAATTCTATCTTCTGCCTCTGTTATTCTACTATTTGTTGCCTCCAGAGTGTTTTGGATCTCATTTATTCCATTATTCATTATATCTTGACTCTTTTTTATTTCTTCTAGGTCCTTGTTAAATCTTTCTTGCATCTTCTCAATGCTTTTCTCCAGGCTATTTATCCATGATTCCATTTTGCTTTCCAGATTTTGGATTAGTTTCACTATCATTATTCGGAATTCTTTATCATGTAGGTTCGCTATTTCTTCCTCTTTTGTTTGGTTTGGTGGGCATTTATCCTGTTCCTTTACCTGCTGGGAATTCTTCTGTCTCTTCATCTTGTTTAAATTGCTGAGTTTGGGGTGTCCTTACTGTATTCTGGCAGTCTTTGGAGTTCTCTTTATTGTGGCGATTCTGCACTATATGTGGGTTTGTACCGGTTGCTTGTGGAGGTTTCTTGTTTATGGAAGCTTGTGTCGGTGGGTGGAGCTGGATTTCTTTTCTCTGGGGTGCAGTGGAGTGTCTAGTAGTGAGTTATGAGATGTCTATGATTTTGGGGTCGCTTTGTGTAGCCTGTGTATTGGAGCTCAGGGCTGTGTTCTTGTTTTTCTGGAGAATTGCTTGGTATGTCTTGCCGTGGTACTTGCTGGTCTTTGTGTGATGCTTGGTTTCAGTGTAGGTATGGAGGCATGTGATGAACTCCTGTCAATTAATGTTTCATGGCATCAGGGTTTGGACTTAAGCCTCCTGCTTCCAGTTATCGGTCTTATTTTTACAGTAGTCTCAAAAACTTATTCTTCTATACTGCATTCCACAACTGGACTGCTCAGAGATGTTCACGGAGTTATACAGAGAAGGAAAAAGGGAGGAAGGAGACAGAGGTGGTCAGGAGGATAAAAGGAGGGAATGTAAAGGAGAGAGACAGATCCAGTCAGTAATCAGTAAAGAAAGAAAAAAAGGGAAGAAAAAAGGCAAAGGACAAAAAGAAAAAGAAAAAAGAGGGTCGCAAAAGTTATGTCTAAAAGTGGAGATTAAAGAAGTACTAGAGGATTAAAAAATAAAAATAAAAGAAACAAAAAAAAATTAAAAAAAGAAAAAAAAATTTTGTTTTCCTTTTTTTAATAAAAAATAATAAAAATTAAAAAATATATATATTAAAAAAAGAAAAAAAAGGAAATAATGATGTAAAAATAGTAACAATATATATAAGAGTTTCTCTATTATTGTTGTGGGTTCAGTTCATTTTCGGCTAGTTCCTTGTTCTAGCTTAAATTTCTCAAGATCTATAGGCCCCTTTCTCTGTAGTTGGTCTGTATAGTCCTTTGTTCTGTGTGCGGGCCCGGCGGTGTCCTGGGCTAGGGCCGGCTTCTCCTGTGGTCGGCGCTGCACAGTCTGGTCTGCTGGCCCAAACTACTCTGCTCAGGCAGCGCTCGGGACAATCAGGCCAACACTGCCTGCGCCGCGGCAGCCTGCGGAAGCGGCCAGCGGGGGAGCAGCCGGCTAGGGGGTGGCTCACGCAGGAACAGCTGGCGGTGGGGGGGGCGGCCCACGTGGGAGTGGCCGGCATGGGGGGGGGGGGCGGCCTGCGCGGGAGCCGCCGGCGCATGGGGCGGGGGCGCGCCCGCACGGGAGCGGTTGCGGCCGGTGTGGGGGAGCGTCCCACAGGGGAGCGTTGCGTGGGGGAGCGGCCGGCGGAGGAGCCGTCCCACGTGGGAGCGGCCCCCGGAGTCTCCCTGCCCAGCCCCGGCTTGCTAATGGCAGATGCGGGCATTTGCGGTGATGCTTCTCCGCTGTGGAAGTTACCGCATGGCTCGTAGTCTGTGGATTTTAATTATTTAATTGTTTTCCTCCCTGTTATGATATTCTCCGTGCTTCCTAGGTTCGGCACAGACTCTGCAGGGAGAGTGTTTCCTGGTGTTTGGAAACTTCTCTTTTAAGACTCCCTTCCCCGGACAGAGGTCCGCCCCTCCCTCTTTGTCTCTCTTTGCCTTTTATATTCCTTCCTACCTCCTTTAGAAGGCAGTGAGTTGCTTTTCTGGGTGTCTGATGTCCTCTGCCAGCATTCCGAAGTTGTTTGTGGAATTAGTCGGCGTTTAGATGTCCCTTTGATGAATTTGTGGAGGAGAAAGTGTATTCCCCGTCCTAATCCTCCGCCATCTTAACCGGAACTCTAAATTTTTTTTTTTCATTTGTTTTTTCATTTAACTTATTTTTTTTTTTATTTCTCCCCTCCAAATTTTTTTTTTACTTTTTTTTTATTTTTTTTTTAATTTTTTTTTTTTTTTTTATAATTATATTTTTCTTTTTTTTAATCTAATTTTTTTATATTTCAACATTTTTTTTTTTTTTATATCCTCCTCCTTTTTTTTTTTTTTTTTTTTTTTTTTTTTTTTTTTTTTTTTTATCTCTTTTACTATCATTCATATTTTTCTTTTCTTTTTTCTTCTTCTTTCTATTTTTTTTTTTTTTTTTTTTTTTTTTCTGTGTGTGTGTGTGTGTGTGTGTGTGTGTGTATAAAACCTCTTCTTTATCGATTCATCTATTGATGGACATTTAGGTTGCTCCCATGACCTGGCTATTGTAAACAGTGCTTCAGTGAACATTGGGGTGCATACCTTTCATATTATGGTTTTCTCTGGGTGTATGCCTAGGAGTGAGATTTCTGTACCACATGGTAGTTTTCATTTTATTTTTTAAAAGAACCTCTGTACTGCTCCCCATAGTGGTTATACCAATTTACATTTATACCAACATTGTAAGGGGTTTCCCTGATGGTTCAGACAGTAAAGAATCGGCCTGAAATGTGGGAGGCTTGGGTTTGATTCCTGAGTCTGGAAGATCCCTCAGATCTTTAATTGGATGATAATTGTTTACAGTGTTGTGTAAGTTTTGTTGTTACAACTATGAGAATCAGCCATAAGTATACATATATCCCCTCCCTCTTGAGCCTTCCTCCCACCCCACCCCAGTGCTCCCACCCAATCCCCATCCCACCCCTTGTGATGATGGTTATTTTGACTGGTGTGAGGTGATACCTCATTGTAGTTTTGATTTGCATTTCTCTGATAATTAATGGTGTTGACCATCTTCTCATGTGCTCTTTGGCCATCTTTATGTTTTCTTTGGAGAAATGTCTCAGATCTTCTGCCCATTAATTTTTTTTTTTTTTTTTTATATTGAGCTGTTTTTATATTTTGGAGAGTAATCCCTTGTTAGCTGCTTTACCTGTAAATATTTTCTCCCATTTTTGTGGATTGCATTTTTGTTTTGTCTATGGTTTCCTTTTCTGTGCAGAAGCTTTTAAGTTTAGTTAGGTCTCATTTGTTTATTTTTGTTTTTATTTTCATTACTCTAAAGGTGGATCAAAAAAGATCTTACTAATATGTTTCATGTCACAGAGAGTTCTGCCTATCTTTTCCTCTAAGAGTTTTATAGTATATGGCCTTATATTTAGGTCTGTAATCCATTTAGAGTTTACTTTTTGTGTAAGGTGATATGGAGTGTTCTAATTTCGTTCTCTTACATGTAACTATCCAGTTTTCCCAGCGGCACTTATTGAAGAGACTGTCTTTTCTCCCTTGTGTATTCTTGCCCCCTTTGTATAGAGTAATTGACCATAAGTTCAGTTCAGCCACTCAGTCACGTCTGACTCTTTGCAACCCCATGAACTGAAGCACGTCAGGCCTCCCTGTCCATCACCAACTCCCCGAGTCCACCCAAACCCATGTGCATTGAGTCAGTGATGCCATCCAACCATCTCATCCTCTGTTGTCCCCTTCTCCTCCTGCCCTCAATCTTTCCCAGCATCAGGGTATTTTCAAATGAATCAGTTCTTTGCATCAGGTGGCCAAAGTATTGGAGTTTCAGCTTCAACATCAGTCCTTCCAATGAACACCCAGGACTGATCTTTAGGATGGACTGATTGGATCTTCTTGCAGTCCATGACCATAAGTACATGGGTTTATTTCTGGGCTTACTGTCATGTTCCACTGATCTATATTAAAATTTATTTATTGTCCCTTTTTCCTATTAGGATGTAAGTTTCACATGAACTGGAACTTGTCTGTCTTCTTCACTATGTCCTCTAATGCCTACAACAGTATCCTGAATATGATACTCAATAAATAGTTAAACTTTTGATCATTCTGCCTACACTTGGTTTACATTCCCTGGGCATTTATTTACTTTGAAAAGGGGGAGCTTACACTGAACCTCCAGTACTTTAGTTGAAAGATATCTCATAAAAGTCACAGAGAAAGGACTGAAAGATAGGAAGGAGAAACCAATAAAGAATATTTCCTAAAAGCAATTGGAAATGACAAAATCACAGAAATGGAGGACAGATTAGAGGTTTCCAAAGGTTAGGAGCAGGGTGGGATGAAATAAAGTAAGTATAGCTATAATAAGGCAACTCAAGGATCCTTGTGGTAAGGGAATTATTTTTTGTGTTGATTGTGTCAATGTCAATGTGTATCCTGGTTGTGATACTGTACTGTAGTTTTCCAAGATGTTGCCATGGGGAGAAACTATTAAATGATACATAGGTTCTCTCCATTTTATTTCTTATAATTGCACGTGAGTCTACAATTACCTCAAAATAAAGTGTTTGGTTAAAAAATGTCACTGTTACTGTGTCAGAAATAATGCACTTAGAATATTTAGACACTTAAAATACAGATGGAAATTTTGCTCCCCCATAGAAGGCTCACTTCTAACTTTAGTTTCCAAGGATTGATAGAGACATCTGAGAGGCCCAAGCCAGCAATTACTGACAGAAGACAAAATTGTGTGCTACATAAATGTATGTGTTTTACCATCTCTATTGCCATGAAAAATATTTCTAAAATCCAAAATGTCATATTTTCAAGTTATTCTCAAAGCTGCTGGCAGTTGTAGCTGTTTGTAACATTGATCCTCAGTCTGGAATGTATGCTGAACAACTTGAACATAACTCTGGGATTTGGCATGTAGGTCTGTTTGCTCTTTTCAATGATTTTGGATGACATCCAGACAAATTCATAAACGTAATATTCAGAGCATACTTCTTTTCTTTCCCAGCCTTATCCCAAGACATAAGTCACTTCCATGGGTGTGTGCTTGGGTACTTTTCCCCCTCTTATTTAAAGCAAGAAGGCAAGGGTAAAAAAAAAAAATATATATATATATATATATATATATATATATATATATATACACACACACACACACCCTTCTGGATTATCACTTATATGAAAATTCTATGGAAAAGGAAGATCTGTTTTTAAATAACAGCCTAGTATGTGAGCCTCCCAGCATTGCAGTCTCCAACTTATTGGCAGCAACATTTCATGTTTGTTTGGTATCATAGGTACACAGTACTTAAATATAAATATACATCAAATCTGGTACTTATGTTAAGTCCAAATTTTTCACTTCTTTGAAATCTGTTGTAAAGGTTACAGACTAACTCCTTGAGCTTCTGGTGTTACATGAGATCAACTCACTTGACGAACAACATGTCTATATAGACAATGTGGTCACTATAAATAGTGTGTGAAAAATATTTGATTTTCAGTTGAGTTCAGTCACTCAGTTGTGTCCAACTCTTTGTGACCCCATGAATCACTGCATGCCAGGCCTCCCTGTCCATCACCAACTCCTGGAGTTCACCCAGACTCATGTCCATCGAGTCAGTGATGCCATCCAGCCATCTCCTCCTCTATCGCCCCTTACTTCTCCTGCCCTCAATCCCTCCCAGCATCAGAGTCTTTTCCAATGAGTCAGCATTTCACATGAGGTGGCCAAAGTACTGGAGTTTCAGCTTTAGCATCATTCCTTCCAAAGAAATCCCAGGGCTGATCTCCTTCAGAATGGACTGGTTGGATCTCCTTGCAGTCCAAGGGACTCTCAAGAGTCTTCTCCAACACCACAGTTCAAAAGCATCAATTCTTATGCGCTCAGCTTTCTTCACAGTCCAACTCTCACATCCACACATTACTACTGGAAAAACCATAGCCTTGAATAGACGGACCTTTGTTGGCAAAGTAATGTCTCTGCTTTTCCATATGCTATCTAGGTTGGTCATAACTTTCCTTCCAAGGAGTAAGCGTCTTTTAATTTCATGGCTGCAGTCACCATCTGCAGTGATTTTGGAGCCCAAAAATATAAAGTCTGACACTGTTTCCACTGTTTCCCCATCTATTTTCCATGAAGTGATGGGACCGAATGCCATGATCTTCATTTTCTGAATGTTGAGCTTTAAGCCAACTTTTCACTCTCCACTTTCACTTTCATCAAGAGGCTTTTTAGTTCCTCTTCACTTTCTGCCATAAGGGTGGTGTCATCTGCATATCTGAGGTTATTGACATTTCTCCCAGCAATCTTGATTCCAACTTGTGTTTCTTCCAGTCCAGCGTTTCTCATGATGTACTCTGTGTATAAGTTAAATAAGCAGGGTTTCAATATACAGCCTTGACGTACTCTTTTTTCCTATTTGGAACCAGTCTGTTGGTCCATGTCCGGTTCTAACTGTTGCTTCCTGACCTGCATACAAATTTCTCAAGAAGCAGGTCAGGTGGTCTGGTATTCCCATCTCTTTCAGAATTTTCCACAGTTTATTGTGATCCACACAGTCAAAGGCTTTGGCATAGTCAATAAAGCAGAAATAGATGTTTTTCTGGAACTCTCATGCTTTTTTTCATGATTCAGCACATGTTGGCAATTTGATCTCTGGTTCCTCTGCCTTTTCGAAAACCAGCTTGAACATCAGGAAGTTTATGGTTCACATATTGCTGAAGCCTGGCTTGGAGAATTTTGAGCATTACTTTACTAGCATGTGAGATGAGTGCAATTGTTCGGTAGTTTGAGCATTCTTTTGCATTACCTTCCTTTGGGATTGGCATGCAAACTGACCTTTTCCATTCCTGTGGCCACTGCTGAGTTTTCCAAATTGGCTGGCTTATTGAGTGTAGCACTTTCACAGCATCATCTTTCAGGATTTGGAATAGCTCAACTGGAATTCCATCACCTCCACTAGCTTTGTTCATAGTGATGCTTTCTAAGGCCCACTTGACTTCACATTCCAGGATGTCTGGCTCTAGGTCAGTGATCACACCATCGTGATTATCTGGGTCATGAAGATATTTTTGTACAGTTCTTCTGTGTATTCTTGCCACCTCTTCTTAATATCTTCTGCTTCTGTTAGGTCCATACCATTTCTGTCCTTTATCGAGCCCATCTTTGCATGAAATGTTTCCTTGGTATCTTTAATTTTTTGAAGAGATCTCTAGTCTTTCCCATTCTGTTGTTTTCCTCTATTTCTTTGCATTGATCACTGAGGAAGGCTTTCTTGTCTCTCCTTGTTATTCTTTGGAACTCTGCATTCAGATGTTTATATCTTTCTTTTTCTCCTTTGCTTTTGGCTTCTCTTCTTTTCACAGCTATTTGTAAGGCCTCCTCAGACAGCCATTTTGCTTTTTTGCATTTCTTTTCCATGGGGATTGTCTTGACCCCTGTCTCCTGTACTATGTCATGAACCTTATAAACTTGTAAAACTATCACAGTTTGTAAATATTTAAATCTATTCTTATTCTTTGTGATTTACAAGCTTCTATTCATAGATTGCTTCCAATGCTTATAAAAAACTTTATTTATTATTGTTAAAGTGCCTCAACCTCATGGAACCTAGCATTCTTTTCTACTTGATACTTAATATAGCACACTTAATAATTTTATAAACTCTTATAACACCTGAAATACAAATTATCCCCTTGATAATTATGTGTTTTTATTTGTATAAAGCTGTCTGATAACTATTATGTCTTTAAAATCTAGTTTTCCAAATAGAAATTGATGTTCAATATATACATATGTAACACATAGAGAACAAGACAGTCATATATATTTTCATTAAAGAAGGACAGCTCTTTAGCTTTTTATTCAAAAAAGCTTTTAGTTTAGTCAAAGTTTGACTAGCTTTTAGTCTAGTCAAAGCTATGTTTTTTCCAGTGTTCATGTATGGATGTGACAGTTGGATCATAAGAAAAGCTGAGTGCTGAAGAATTGATGCTTTTGAACCGTGGTGTTGGAGAAGACTCTTGAGTGTCCCTTGTACTGCAAGGAGATCAAACCAGTCAATCCTAAAGGAAATCAGTCTTGATTATTCATCAGAAGGACTGATGCTGAAGCTGAAACTCTAATATTTTGGCCACCTGATGCAAAGAAGTTACTCATTGGAAAAGACCCTGATGCTGGGAAAGATTGAAGGCAGGAGAAGAAGGGGTTGACAGAGGATGAGGTGGTTGGATGGCATCACCGACTCAATGGACATGAGTTTGAGAACCTCTGGAAGTTGGTGATGGACAGGGAAGCCTGGCATGCTGCAGTCCATGGGGTCACAAAGATTTGGACACAACTGAGTGACTCAATTGTACTGATTTAGCTTTTTAGTGATTGTGTTCATACATATATGTACACATGGTTTATGTATTTCACTTTATTTAATTTTATTTTTTAAAATATGTTAGTTTCCAATACATACATAAGGGAGACTTGTGTATTTTTTTTTTAATTTATTTATTTGTTTTTGAATGTGATGGGTCTTTGTTGCTATGTGGGCTTTCATTTCAGAGAGCATGGGCTACTCTCTAGTTGCAGTGCATGTGCTTCTCATTGTGGTGTGGCTTCTCTTATTGTAGAGTGTGGGCTATAGGGCACACGGGCTTCAGTAGTTACAGCTCCTAGGCTCTAGAGCACAGGGGCTTAGTTGCTCCATGGCATGTAGAATCTTCCAGGATCAAGGGTTGAACCCATGTCACCAGCATTGGCAGGTGGATTCTTTACCACTTAGTCACCAGAGAAACCTCTGAATTTTTAATTAAATCAATTGGGTTTATTTTTTTTTAACTTTCACTTTCTATCTATATGACTTTTGGATAATTCATATAACCTCTCTGATCTTTATTTCCATATCTGTTAAATTAGGATGGTGATACCATATACTTCTCCAACTTATTATGGACAGTAAATGAAACAATCTATGTAACATTCTCATAATACCTAGCTTTCAGTGAGTGCTCAATGACTATTAGTTGTAGTTGTTGATACTGTCAGTACTAATACCAACACCATCACCACCAATATTACATACTTTTATGTTCTGTAATTATTGTCTTTAAGTTTACTACAATAAGCTTTTCTACAGGATGTTAGGACTCTATTAAAAACATAATATGCATGTATTTCATTAGCTTTATCATTCTTAAAAATATGTTTTCTAAAACAATAATTTGTTGAACATCTTTGGGAGTAAAACTTATTTTAAACTATTTTTTCTATACTATATTTTTCTTTGAGAATAACACACTACCAATTCCGTCAAGTGGTTATCCCAAATATTTTAATTCAGTGCTGAGTTATACCCATTTTTATTACCTGGCCTTGGGAATCTAAATTATTTTTTATACAGGGTAAATACTTCTATATTCCATCTATTAAACAAATCCAGTAGAACCAACTTAATTTATAAAGGGGTAGTTGCATGCAGTTATGTTGTTCTTCAGTCACTAATTTGTGTCTGACTCTTTGCAGCCCCATGGACTGCAGCACACCAGGCTTCCCTGTCTTTCACTTTCTCCCATAGTTTGCTCACATTCATGTCCATTGAGTTGGTGATGCCATCCAACCATCTCATCCTCTGTCACCTCCTTTTCTTCCTGCCCTCAATCTTCCCCAGCATCAGGGTATTTTCCAATGAGTCAGCTCTTCACATCAGGCAGCCAAAGTATTGGAACTTTAGCTTTGAAAAGTTGTTGCTGAACAAAAAGACACCAGGATTCTTGGCTTCCAGAGGAGAATAATTCAATCTGGGGCCAGAGATGAGGCTTGATCACTCAGAGCTTTTGTGTAATAAAGTTTTATTAAAGTATAAAGGAGATAGAGAAAGCTTCTCATATAGGCATCAGAAGGGAGCAGAAAGAGTACCCCCCTGCTAGTCTTCAGCTGGATGTTATATAGTCACTAGCAGTCTGTTAATGCGGAGAAGGCAATGGCACCCCACTCCAGTACTCTTGCCTGGAAAATCCCACGGACGCAGGAGCCTGGTAGGCTGCAGTCCACGGGGTCGCTAAGAGTCGGACACGACTGAGTGACTTCACTTTCTCTTCACTTTCATGCATTGGAGAAGGAAATGGCAACTCACTCCAGTGTTCTTGCCTGGAGAATCCCAGGGATGGGGAAGCCTGGTGGGCTGCTGTCTATAGGGTCACACAGAGTTGGACAGAACTAAAGTGACTTAGCATAGCATAGTCTGTTAATGAAAGAAAGGAATGTCTTAAAACTCAGAATGGCACCAGGCCCCTCATCCATAAGATGCATTTTGGGGTAATCTTGGTACCAAATGATTCATCCCGGGCCATAAAAATGATTGACTTGAATCTTGTAGAAGGACAGATTACTCTACAAATGGTTTCGTTTACATAGATTAGGGGAACAATGTCTGAGTATAACATACTGGTTTGTCAAGTAGGTTCTGAGCCATTAGGTGGAACTACTTGAAGACAGAGTCTGGGGTAAATGTATAGTACATTAACATAGCTTAAGACAAACATTTCCATAAGAAAAATGCATAGTTTCGCTTCAGTCATGTCCGACTCTTTGTGACCATATGGGCCATAACCCACCAGGCTCCTCTGCCCATGGGATTCTCCAAGCAAGAATACAGGAGTGCGTTGTCATGCGTTCCTCTAGGTGATCATTCTGACCCAGGGACTGAACCCATGTCTATTATGTCTCCCAGATTGGCAGGCTGTGTTCTTTATCACTAGTGCCACCTGGGAAGATAGCTTTGACTATACAGACAGTTATACAGTTATGAACTTGATGTTTATTTTCATGCTTCATGAAAGCAAGCTTCATTTTCATGCTTTATTTTGTTGCATTCATGTATGCATGCACATACATATCTTATTTATCTGTACTGATCATGCTATGTATTTCTACCTATCTAGTGATTAATTTAATAACACAGGCATCTTCATAGTCATATAAATAGTGGACTCCATAGTTACTGGCAGTAGGATTACATCTAGAATATTAAAAGAAAATCTTTAACCTGTTAAAAATCTCATCATTCCAAGCTATTTTATATTGTTGGATGACATTTTGGAATTAGGCCATAGCTGGTAGCAGTGATGGAAAGAAACAATGAAAAGAGAAAATGATTGGTAAAGCTGCTAATGAACTGATTTGACACAGTGTTTAGCACACAGAGTTTGTTATAAACTTGTAGATGACAGACATTTAGACTATTCTGAATGACAATATTAAGAAAGAAACTAAAGCAGGGTCTGTAGCTGATACTGCAAAAGTCATCTATAGTATTGAAAAGGTCACTTGTGATTTGCAAGACTGCACATTTCTTGATGAACTGAAGATACATATGTAAGTTTGTGTAAGCTGGAATTTTAATGATATAGCTAAAACTCTTATTGGAAGGAAACATATTTGACAAATGGTTTCTAGCATGTTAAAAAAATCTGAACATTAAAATAATAAAATAAATTCCTAAATTAAATGAGTTATTTAACATTTATTATAATATGTAAAAAGACAAATGAGAACTATTTTTAAATTGTGGAGGGGAGTTAATGAACTCTCTAAAATATTGCAGTTGCACAATGGAAACAAGGTGAGGCTTCTAGACATCTAGTTTTAAGAAGAAATAAAAGAATGGCTAATGCTGTCAAAATCCATGCCAAAACTATTCTCATCAAACAAAAAACCTGCAAATTTTAGTAAAATTAGATGTCTTCTATAACTCTGTGCCACGATATATGGGGAAAACTGGCCAAATACTGAAAACTCAGAGCATATCAAGAAACACATGTAGGAAGAATCTACAGCTATGAATTTCAAAGTAGTATTGCTAAATTTGTCAGTATCTTGTTTAGAAAGGCAAGCATGGTCATTTACAGAGTTACCTCTGCGTATTTCTTGTATTCTATTAGGCACTGAAAGGATCCAGGCTTGGGAGTTCCCTGGTAGCCTAGTGGTTAGGATTCTGAGATTTCACTGCTATGGCCCAGGTTCAATCCCTGGTTGGGGAACTGTTATCCCATGAGCCACACAACATTGTTAATAATGATAATAATAAAAGGAAGCTTGAAAGTGAAAGTGTTAATCACCCAGTTGTGTCCAACTCTTTGTGACCCTATGGACTATAGCCCGCCAGGTTCCTCTGTCCATGGGATTCTCCAGGTAAAAATACTGGAGTGGGTTGACATGCCCTCATACAGGGGATCTTCCTGACCCAGGGATCAAACCTGGGTTCCTGAATTGCAGACAGATTATTTACTGTCTGAGCCACTAGGGAAGCCAGGCTGGGGCTTAATGAAGTATTAAACAGGAAGTAGTCTATGGCTCGGAGAACGCAATGGCACCCCACTCCAGTATTCTTGCCTGGAAAATCTCATGGATGGAGGAGCCTGGTAGGCTGTAGTCCATGGGGTCGCTAAGAGTCGGACACGACTGAGCAACTTCCATTTCACTTTTCACTTTCCTGCATTGGAGAAGGAAATGGCAACCCACTCCAGTGTTCTTGCCTGGAGAATCCCAGGGATGGGGGAGCCCGGTGGGCTTCCGTCTATGGGGTCGTACAGAGTCAGACACAACTGAAGCGACTTAGCAGCAGCAGAAGCATCAGCAGTCTATGGCTGGTTGGGGAGAAGTAGAGATTTCAATAACACACACAACTCTGTGTCATAAGTAAAAGAATACTATACTAGCCCCTTTGCCACATAAACCCCTGTAAACTGCTCATCCATAGATAACTTGGTTTATTTCAAGATAAATAATTGCTAATGAGGAATCAGCAAAAGATCTACAAAAATATGCCATGAAAAAATACAGGCATACCTTGAAGATACTGTGCATTCACTTCCGGATCACCACAATAAAGCAAGGGTTTCCCAGTGCAAATAAAAGTTATGTTTACTGTAGTCTTTAAAGTGTGGATAGCATTATGTCTTAAAAAACAATGCATATCCATTAATTTTAAAAATGATTTTACTGCTAAAAGAAAAAATGCTAGCCATCATCTGAGCCTTCAGGGAATCTTAATCTTTTTGCTGGTAGCGTGTCTTGCCTTGATGTTGATGGCTACTGACTGATCAGGATGGCTATGGCTAGTGGTTGGAGTGGCTGTGGCAAAATCTTAAGATGAGACAACAATGAAGTTTGCCTCATGATTGTCTCCTCCTTTCACAAATGATTTCTCTGTAGAACATAATGCTGTTTAATAGCATTTTACCCACAGTAAAACTTCTTTCAGAATGGGGGTCAACCTTCTCAAACACTGCTACTGCTTTGTCAACTAAGTTTTTGTAACATTATAAATGTTTTGTTGTCATTTCCATAGTCTTCACAACATCCTCATCAGGTGTAAATACAGTCTCAAGAAATGATTTTCTTTGCTCATCCATAAGAAGCAATTCCTCATTCCTTCAGGTTTTATCATGAGATTGCAGCAATTAATTCACATCTTCAGGCTCCACTTCTGATTCTAATTCTCATGTTATTTCCACACCGTCTGCAGTTAAACTCCTCCACTGAAGTTTTGAACCCCTCAAATTCAATCATGGGGGCTGGAATCAACTTTTTGCAAACTCCTGTTAATGGTGATATTTTGACCTCTTCCTGTGAATCACAAGGGTTCCTAATGGCATCTAGGATGATGAATGATTTCCAGAAGATTTTCAATTTATTTTGCCCAGATCTATGAGAGTAATCCCTATATATGGCAGCTATAGCATTTATGAAATATATTTCTTAAATAATAAGACTTGAAAATAAAAATGACTTCCTGATCCATGGGCTGCAGAATGGATGTTGTATTCCAGGCATGTAAAGAACATTAATCTCTTTGTCCACCTCCATCAGAGATCTTGGGTAACCACATGCATTGTCAATGATCAGTAATATTTTTGAAAGGAATCATTTTTTTTTTCTTATCTGTAGGTCTCAACAGTGGGCTTAAAATATTCACTAAGCCATGTTGTCAATAGATGTTCTGTTGTCCCAGCTTTTTCTTCCATTTATAAATCACAGGCAGAGTAGATTTAGCATAAGTCTTAAGGGCCCTAGGATTCAAAATGGTAAATGAGCATTGGCTTCAACCTAAAGTCACCAGCTCCACTGGCCCCTAACAAGAGAGTCAGCCTGTCTTTTGA
This sequence comes from Tragelaphus eurycerus, assembly GCA_935064755.1. Taxonomy (NCBI): domain Eukaryota; kingdom Metazoa; phylum Chordata; class Mammalia; order Artiodactyla; family Bovidae; genus Tragelaphus; species Tragelaphus eurycerus. Next base: position 438,822 of record CAKXYN010000234.1, read on the forward strand.
AGCTTCTAAGAAAGGCGTTGACTACTCCTCTTGAGCTGTGAAAATCCTAGATGGAATTTTCTTCCAATAGAAGGCTGTTTTGTCTCCACTGAAAATCTGTTTAGTGTAGCCACTTTCGTTAATCTTAGCTAGATCTTTTGGATAACTTTCTGAAGCTTCTACATCAGCACTTGCTGTTTCACCTTGCACTTTTATGTGATGGGAATTGCTTCTTTCCTTAAACCCTATGAACCAACCTCTGCTAGTTTAAAACTTTTCTTCTGCAGCTTCCTCACTTCTCCCAGCCATCATGGAATTGAACAATTAGGACCTTGCTCTAGAATGGAATTAGGCTTAAGGGAATGTTGTGGCTGGTTTGATCTTTTATCCAGACCAATAAAACTGTTTTATATCAGCAATTGGGCTATTTTTCTTTTCTATCACTCATATTTTCATTGAAGTAGCACTTTTAATTTCCTTCATGAACTTTTCCTTTGCATTCACAATTTGGCTAACTCTTTGGAAATGTTAATGAAAACAACAAGGAGATATCACCTCACAGTGGTCAGAACGACCATCATCAAAATGTCTACAAAGCATAAATGCTGGAGAGGGTGTGGAGAAAAGGGAACCCTTCTACAGTGTTGGTGGGAATGTAAACTAGTATAGCCATTATGGAGAACAGTATGGTGGTTCCTTGAAAAACTAGAACTAGAGCTGCTGTATGATTTTGTAACCCCACTCTTGGGCATATATCCAGAGGAATCCATAATTTGAAAAGGTACATGCATGCCAATGTTCATTGCAATGCTCTTTACAGTAGCCAAGACAAGGAGCAACATTTATGTCCATCAATAGATGAATGGATAAAGAAAGGTGTGTGTGTGTGTGTGTGTGTGCATGTTTATCTTTCCAAAAATGCAGCTCTTGGTTTCATTGATTTTTTTTTGAAAGTTATATTTCCATTTTCATTTGGCTTAAAATATTTTCTGTTTTCCTCTGTGATTTCATCATTGACCTCCTCCCTCTCTTTTTCTTGCAACATGCTATTTTGGCTTGATGTGTTTGTGCTTTTCCCATTTATATTTCAATCAGCCTCCCTCTGTCTTTTGATTGGAACATTTAGTCTACTGACATTTAAAGTAGTTACTGATAAGTATGTACTTGTCGCCATTTTGTTGTTTTCCAGTTGTTGTTCTTTTCATTCTTCTCTGTTTGTTTCTTCTTTTTGTTTCTATTTGATGTGGAAGACAGTCACATCTTTCCTCAGAGTGTGCTGACAGCTATCACTGTGGTAGGTGGTGGGTCTGGAGATGGAGGAGTTAGATCCTGTGCAGGATGTGAGGTGTGACTTCCTTTCTGCTCAGTCATCATCATCTCCACATCAGGGGTGAGGTCTGATCCCAAGTTATTGGAGCAGAAACTCCCAGTGTCAACCTTTAGCTGGCACTGTTTTCTTTTAATGTGTGTTTTTCCTTGTCTCTGTACCAGGACTTTTACTCTGAAGAAGGGGAACAAGTAGTTCCCTTCTGAAGAAGGGGAATAAGCAAGTAGGAATCCTATGCTTACATAGATCTGATCCTCTGCCTGTGTCAGCACCTGTTGTTGTTGTTCAGTCACTCAGTCATGTCCTACTCTTTGCAACCCCATGGACTGCAGCTCACCAGGCTTCCCTGCCCATCACCATTTCCCAGAGTTTGCTCAAACTCATGTCCATTGAGTTGGTAATGCCATCCAACCGTCTCATCCTCCCTTGCTCCATGCTCCTCCTGCCTTCAATCTTTCCCAGCATCAGGGTCTTTTCCAATGATCCAGCTGTTCCCATCAGGTGGCCAATTTGGCATCTGTGGCTTCAATCAGATGGGGCCCATGGTTGTGTCTTTTCCCTGATGGTGACCACCCCAGATATAGTGCTTTACTGTGGCATGGAGTGAATAGTGAGTGGAAGAAAAGCTATGAACAACTTAGACAGCATATTAAAAAACAGACATTACTTTACCAACAAAGGTGCATCTAGTCATGTTTTTCCAGTAGTCATGTATGGATGTGACAGTTGGACTATAAAGAAAGCTGAGTGCTGAAGAATTGGTGCTTTTGAACTGCAGTGTTGGGGAAGACTCTTGAGAGTCTCTTGGACAGCAAGGAGATCCAACCAGTCCATCCTAAAGGAAATCAGTCCTCAATATTCACTGGAAGGACTGATGCTGAAGCTGAAACTCCAATACTTTGGCCATCTGATTCAAATAACTGACTCATTGGAAAAGATTCTGATGCTGGGAAAGATTGAAGGCAGGAGGAGAAGGGGACAGCAGAGGATGAGATGGTTGGATAGTATCACTGATGTGATGGACATGAATTTGAATAGGCTTCGGGAGTTGGTGATGGACAGGTAAGCCTGGCATGCTGCAGTCCATGGGGTTGCAAAGAGTCAGACATGACTGAGCAACTGAGCTGAACTGAATTTGCTCAACTTTTGCTGGGGCAGAGAGTGAGGCTGTCACAGGAAGCCTAGAAGCCGTGCTGCCATCAGAATTCAGGCTGCTTCTGGGGTGCCACTTGAGTAAGCACCAGCCGTGGCCATCACTGCCCCACCTGGGCTCTGTTCCAGGATTTGCTTGCTTCTTCCTCCCAAGGTTGAGTCTTTTCCTAGGTCCCGGAAGCCCTGCATCCAAAGCTTGGAGTGATCAGGACCAAGGTGTATACTTGGTTTGGGCAATGAAGCTCAGTGTGGTGAAGCAGTTGTGGGGAAACCTAGCAACCACTAGGGCAGATCTCTCTCAGTCCTGCCTGTTAGTCATTCAGTTGTGTCCAACTCTTTACAACCCCATGGACTGTAGCCCACCAGGTTCCTCTGTCCATGGGATTTCCCAGGCAGGAATACTGGAGTGGGTAGCCATTCCCTTTTCCAGAGGACCTCCATGCACCAGGGGTCAAACCCGGGTTTCCTGCATTGCTGGCAGATTCTATATCTCTGAGCCATCAGGGAAGTCCTGCCTGGGGGCAGGCTAACACCTGCTTGAGTAGAGTCTAGGCTTTGCAGTGTTTTTACCTGTCCCAGCATTTCTCCAGTTTGCCCCAGGGCGGGGGGTTGTCTTCTATGTATAGAACTCCAGGACTGAGTCACCCAGTCTGTAGCTTGACCCACTCACTCCCCAGTGTGGCTGTCTGCCCCTTTCGATCTGTCTTTTCCTTTGAGACCCCTCCCAGAGGCAAAGGTATGAACCCAGTAACTTTTTTTCTCATGCTACCTGATTATGTGTGTATCTTCCCTACAACCTTGGTCATATTGGAGTCCTTCTGCCAGTTTCCAGTTAGTTTTCAGTGAGAATTTTTCCACATGTGGATGTATTTTTGATGCGTTTGTGGGAGTACATGAGCTCTATGTCTGTCCTCCTCTTCTCCCATCCTAATCTGTTTCTTCTAACAGTATATATAACTACTAAAGTCATACCCACCAATTTTGCAGCCTTTGGCTGCCGAGATTCCTGTTAGGAATAGATCTATTATTTCTTTCAGGTAAAGAACTATTTATATTGGTAGATGCCCTAATGGCTTCTAATAGTCTGACTTGTGCCTGCTAAGATTTTGAAGTGTCACTGGTCAAAGCAGTTTGAATTTCTTGCCTTAATATATTTCTCCAAGTTCCCTAGCAGTTTATACCATGGACTGACCTCGAAACTTTGTGAATCCCCTAACAGCTACCATCTTACTTTCTTCAGCTGTGTGTGTTAGTCACTCAGTTGTGTCTAACTCTTTGCAACTCCATGGATTGTGGCCCACCAGGATCTTCCATCCATGGGATTTTCCTGGCAAGAACACTGGAGTGGGTTGCCATTCCTTTCTCCAGGGATCTTCCCAACCCAGGGATCGAACCCAGGGTCTCCTGCATTGCAAGCAGACTCTTTACTGTCTGAGCCACTAGGGAAGATTTTCTTCAGATGAGTTGTACCCATTATTTTCCCTTGTTGAAATAATCCTCATTAATTCAACCAGATTTAGGTTTCTGGCTTCCTGTGCACAGTTCCTGAGAGCTGTCAGGACCTCCAGAAGGTACTCCCCTTGTAGACAAAATTTACCACAGACACAAATGCTGTAGCACAGTTATGTCTCATGAAAAATCTGAAGTCTCTCATACCCCAGTATTCCACCTGGAAGGATTAGAACAAATTCGAAGAGCTCAGAATGCAAAATATGTGGTGATTGACCTGAAAGACACTTACTAGTAATCCTGGAGAGTAGCCCAAGATCCAGTGAACCAAAAGGACTCCATGTGTATCTTTATCTATTTGCATCTAAGAGCAGTACCCAGAACTGTCAGCAGCTGTCTTTGGGTCCTATCTCATTGCCAAAACTGTCAAATGACTAAAAGCTAGTAATGAGTTTGATATCCCTTATTCAAGGAAAAATAGCCGATGGATTTAAGGGAGTACAGTGCCTTACAAACAGGACAAACCACAAGCTGGAATCAGGATTGCCAGGAGAAATATCAATAACCTCAGATATGCAGATGACAGCACCCTAATGGCAGAAAGTGAAGAAGAATTAATGAGGCTCTTGATCAAAGTGAAAGAGGAGAGTGAAAAAGTTAGCTTAAAGCCAACATTCAAAAAACTAAGATTATGGCATCTGGTCCCATCACTTCATGGCAAATAGATGGGGAAACAGTGGAAACAGTAGCGGACTTTATTTTTCTGGGCTTCAAAATCACTGCAGATGGTGATTGCAGCCAGGAAATTAAGATGCTTACTCCTTTGAAGGAAAGTTATGACCAACCTAGACAGCATATTGCTGAAACCTGGCTTGGAGAATTTTGAGTATTACTTTAGTAGCGTGTGAGATGAGTGCAATTGTGCGGTAGTTTGAGCATTCTTTGGAATTGCCTTTCTTTGGGATTGGAATGAAAACTGACCTTTTCCAGTCCTGTGGCCACTGCTGAGTTTCCCAATTTGTTGGCATATTGAGTGCAGCGCATTCACAGCATCATCTTTCAGGATTTGAAATAGCTCCACTGGAATTCCATCACCTCCACTAGCTTTGTTTGTAGTGATGCATTCTAAGGCCCATTTGACTTCACATTCCAGGATGGCTGGCTCTTTTCTGGGCTCCAAAATCACTACAGATGGTGACTGCAGCAATGAAATTAAAAGACACTTACTCCTTAGAAGAAAAGTTATGACCAAACTAGATAGCATATTGAAAAGCAGAGACATTACTTTGTGAACAAAGGTCCGTCTAGTCAAGGCTACGGTTTTGCCAGTGGTTATGTATGGATGTGAGAGTTGGACTGTGAAGAAAGCTGAGCGCTGAAGAATTGATGCTTTTGAACTGTAGTGTTGGAGAAGACTCTTGAGAGTCCCTTGGACTGCAAGAAGATCCAACCAGTCCATTCTGAAGGAGATCAGCCCTGGGATTTCTTTGGAAGGAATGATGCTAAAGCTGAAACTCCAGTGCTTTGGCCACCTCATGCGAAGAGTTGACTCACTGGAAAAGACTCTGATGCTGGCGGGGATTGGGGGAAGGAGAAGTAGGGGACAACAGAGGATGAGATGTCTGGATGGCATCACTAACTCGATGGACGTGAGTCAGGGTGAACTCCGGGAGTTGGTGATGGACAGGGAGGCCTGGCATGCTGCAATTCATGGGATCGCAAAGAGTCAGACACAACTGAGCGACTGAATTGAACTGAACTGAGATAGCATATTGAAAAGCAGAGACATTACTTTGTCAACAAAGTTCCATCTAGTCAAGGCTATGGTTTTTCCAGTAGTCATGTATGGATGTGAGAGTTGGACTACAAAGAAAGCTGAGTGCTGAAGAATTGATGATTTTGAACTGTAGTTTTGGAGAAGACTCTTGAGAGTCCCTTGGACTGCAAGGAGATACAATCAGTGCATCCTAAAGGAAATCAGTCCTGGGTGTTCATTGGAGGGACTGATGTTGAAGCTGAAACTCCAATACTTTGGCCACCTGATATGGAGAGCTGACTCATTAGAAAAGACCCTGATGCTGGGAAAGATTTAGGACGGGAGGAGAAGAGGACAATAGAGGGTGAGATGGTTGGATCGCGTCACCGACTCAGTGGACATGAGTTTGGGTGGACTCTGGAGTTGTTGTTGGTCAGGGAGGCCTGATGTTCTGTGATTCATGGGCTCGCAAAGAGTTGGATACGACTGAGCAACTGAACTGAACTGAGTCTTCCCAAAACCTTTTGGGAAGAGTGAGTTTTATAGAGAGTTAGAAGAAGCAGTGCTGAAACAGGCATGATTGACCAAGAGGTTGGGAACTTTGGTTTTTTGTTGTTGTTGAGGTATAGTAAATTTATAGTATTATATAATTTTCATCTGTACAACATAGTGACTCACAATTTTTATTTATTTTTTAAAATCAATTTATTTAGTTTAATTGGAGGCTAATTACTTTACAATATTGTATTGGCTTTGCCATACATCAACATGAATCCACCTCGGGTATACACGTGATCCCCATCCTGAACCCCCCTCCCACCTCCCTCCCTGTACCATCCCTCTGGGTCATCCCAGTGCACCACCCCAAGCATCCTGTATCCTGCATCAAACCTGTACTGGTGATTTGTTTCTTACATGATATTATACATGTTTCAATGCCATTCTCCTAAATCATCCCACTCTCTCCCTCTCCCAGAGTCCAACAGACTGTTCTATACATCTGTGTCTCTTTTGCTGTCTCTCATACAGGGTTATCATTACCATTTTTCTAAATTCCATATATATGCATTAGTATACTATATTGCTGTTTTTCTTTCTGGCTTAGTTCACTCTGTATAATAGGCTCCAGTTTCATCCACCTCATTAGAACTGATTCAAATGTATTCTTTTTAATGGCTGAGTAATACTCCATTGTGTATATGTACCACAGCTTTCTGATCCATTCATCTGCTGATGGACATATAGAATGCTTTAATATCCTGGCGATTGTAAACAGTGCTGCGATGAACATTGGGGTACACATGTCTCTTTCAATTCTGGTTTCCTCAGTGTGTATGCCCAGCAGTGGGATTTCTGGGTCATTAAGGCAGTTCTATTTCCAGTTTTTTAAGGATTCTCCACACTGTTCTCCATAATGGCTGTACTAGTTTGCATTCCCACCAACAGTGTAAGAGGGTTCCCTTTTTTCCACACCCACTCCAGCATTTATTGCTTTTAGACTTTTGGAAAGCAGCCATTCTGACTGGCATGAAATGGTACCTCATATGGTTTTTATTTGGATTTCTCTGATAATGAGTGATGTTGAACATCTTTTCATGTGTTTGTTAGCCATCTGTATTTCTTCATTGGAGAAATGTCTGTTTAGTTCTTTGGCCCATTTTTTGATTGGGTTGTTTATTTTTCTGGTATTGAGCTGCAGGAGTTGCTTGTATATTTTTGAGATTAGTTGTTTGTCAGTTGCTTCATTTGCTATTATTTTCTCCCATTCCAAAGGCTGTCTTTTCACCTTGCTCATAGTTTCCTTTGTTGTGCAGAAGCTTTTTATTTTAATTAGGTCCCATTTGTTTATTTTTGCTTTTATTTCCAGTATTCTGGGAGGTACATCATAAAGGATCCTGCTGTGATTTATGTCAGAGAGTGTTTTGCCTATGTTCTCCTCTAGGAGTTGTATAGTTTCTGGTCTTACCTTTAGATTTTTAATCCACTTTGAGTTTATTTTTGTGTATGGTGTTAGAAAGTCTTCTAGTTTGATTCTTTTACAAGTGGTTGACCAGTTTTCCCAGGACCACTTGTTAAAGAGATTGTCTTTGATCCATTGTATATTCTTGCCTCCTTTGTCAAAGATAAGGTGTCCATAAGTACGTGGAATTATCTCTGGGCTTTCTATTTTGTTCCCTTGATCTATATTTCTGTCTGTGTCCCAGTACCATACTGTGTTGATGACTGTGGCTTTGTAGTAGAGCCTGAAGTCAAGCAGGTTGATTCCTCCAGTTCCATTCATCTTTCTCAAGATTGCTTTGGCTATTTGAGGTTTTTTGTATTTCCATACAAATTGTGAAATTGTTTGTTCTAGCTCTGTGAAAAATACCATTGGTAGCTTGATAGGGATTGCATTGAATCTATAGATTGCTTTGGGTAGTATACTCATTTTCACTTTATTGATTCTTCCAATCCATGAACATGGTATATTTCTCCATCTATTAGTGTCCTCTTTGATTTATTTTAGCAGTGTTTTATGTTTTGTATATATAGGTCTTTAGTTTCTTTTAGGTAGTTATATTCCTAAGTATTTTATTTTTTCTGTTGAATGGTGAGTGGAATTGTTTCCCTAATTTCTCTTTCTATTTTCTCATTATTAGTGTATAGGAATGCAAGGGATTTCTGTGTGTTCGTTTTATATCTTGCAATTTGCTATATTCATCGATTAGTTCTAGTAATTTTCTGGTGGAATCTTTAGGGTTTTCTACGTAGAGGATCATGTCATCTGCAAACAGTGAGAGTTTTACTTCTTCTTTTCCAATTTGGATTTCTTTTATTTCTTTTTCTGCTCTGATTGATGTGGCCAAAACTTCCAAAACTATATTGAATAGTAGTGGTGAAAGTGGGCACCCTTGTCTTGTTCCTGACTTTAGGGGAAATGCTTTCAATTTTTCATCATTGAGGATAATGTTTACTGTTTGATTGTCATATGTAGCTTTTATTATGTTGAGGTATATTTCTTCTATTACTGCTTTCTGGAGAGTTTTTATCATAAATGCATGTTGAATTTTGTTCAAGGCTTTCTCTGCATCTATTGAGATAATCATATGATTTTTATTTTTCAATTTATTGATGTGGTGTGTTACATTAATTGATTTGTGAATATTGAATAATCCTTGCATTCCTGGGATAAAGCCCACTTGGTGATGGTGTATGATCTTTTAAATGTGTTGTTGGATTCTGATTGCTAGAATTTTGTTAAGGATTTTTGCATCTATGTTCATCAGTGATATTGGCCTGTAGTTTTATTTTTTTGTGGCATCTTTGTCAGGTTTTGGTATTAGGGTGATGGTGGCCTCATAGAATGAGTTCAGAAGGTTACCTTCCTCTGAAATTTTCTGTAAGTGTTTGAGTGGATAGGTGTTAGCTCTTCTCTACATTTTTTGGTAGAATTCAGCTGTGAAGCCATCTGGACCTGGGCTTTTGTTTTCTGGAAGATTTCTGATTACAGTTTCAATTTCCGTGCTTGTGATGGGTCTGTTAAGATTTTCTATTTCTTCCTGGTGCAGTTTTAGAAAGTTGTACTTTTCTGAGAATTTGTCCATTTCTTCCAAATTGTCCATTTTATTGGCATATAATTGCTGATAGTAGTCTCATGATCCTTTGTATTTCTGTGTTGTCTGTTGTGATCTCTCCATTTTCATTTCTAATTTTATTGATTTGATTTTTCTCCTTTGTTTCTTGATGGGTCTGGCTAATTGCTTGTCAATTTTATTTACCCTTTCAAAGAACCAGCTTTTGGCTTTGTTGATTTTTGCTATGGTCTCTTTTGTTTCTTTTGCATATATTTCTGCCCTAATTTTTAAGATTTATCTCCTTCTACTAACCCTGGGGTTCTTCATTTCTTCCTTTTCTAGTTTCTTTAGGTGTAGAGTTAGGTTATTTATTTGACTTTTTTCTTGTTTCTTGAGGTATGCCTCTATTACTATGAACTTTCCCCTCAGCACTGCTTTTACAGTGTCCCACAGGTTTTGGGTTGTTGTGTTTTCATTTTCATTCGTTTCTATGCATATTTTGATTTCTTTTTTTATTTGTTCTGTGATTTTTTGGTTATTCACCAGCGTGTTGTTCAGCCTTCATATGTTGCCATTTTTAATAGTTCTTCTCCTGTAATTGAGATCTAATCTTACTGTATTGTGGTCAGAAAAGATGCTTGGAATGATTTTAATTTTTTTGAAATTACCAAGGCTAGATTTATGGTCCAGCATGTGATCTATCCTGGAGAAGGTTCCGTGTGCGCTTGAGAAAAAGGTGAAATTCATTGTTTTGGGGTGAAATGTCCTATAGATATCAATTAGGTCTAAGTGGTCTATTGTATCATTTAAAGTTTGTTTCCTTGTTAATTTTCTGTTTAGTTGATCTATCCATAGGTGTGAGTGGGGTATTAAAGTCTCTCACTATTATTCTGTTATTTTTAATTTCCCCATTCATACTTGTTAGCATTTGTCTTACATATTGTGGTGCTCCTATGTTGCGTGCATATATATTTATAATTGTTATATCTTCTTCTTGCAGTGATCCTTTGATCTGTATGTAGTGTCCTTCTTTGTCTTTTTTCACAGCCTTTGTTTTAAAGTCTGTTTTATCTGATATGAGAATCGCTACTCCTGCTTTCTTTTGGTCTCTATTTGCATGGAATATCTTTTTCCAGCCCTTCACTTTCAGTCTGTATGTGTCCCCTGTTTTGAGGTGGTCTCTTCTGGAAGACATATATAGGGGCCTGGTTTTTGTATCCATTCAGCCAGTATATGTCTTTTGGTTGGGGCATTCAACCCATTTACATTTAAGGTAATTATTGATAAGTATGGTTCTGTTGCCATTTACTTTGTTGTTTTGGGTTCAAGTTTATACACCCGTTTTGTGTTTCCTGTCTAGAGAAGGTCCTTTAGCATTTGTTGGAGAGCTGGTTTGGTGGTGCTGAATTCTCTCAGCTTTTGCTTGTCTGTAAAGTTTTTGATTTCTCCTTCATATTTGAGTGAGATCCTTGCTAGGTACAGTAATCTGGGCTGTAGGTTATTTTCTTTCATCACTTCATATTCGAATGAGATCCTTGCTAGGTACAGTAATCTGGGCTGTAGGTTATTTTCTTTCATCACTTCATATTCTGCCATTCCTTCCTTGCCTGAAGAGTTTCTATTGAAAGATCAGCTGTTATTCTTATGGGAATTCCCTTGTGTGTTATTTGTTGTTTTTACCTTGCTGCTTTTAGTATTTGTCCTTTGTGTTTGATCCTTGTTAATTTGATTAATATGTGTTTTGGGGTGTTTTACCTTGGGTTTATCCTGTTTGGGACTCTCTGGGTTTCTTGGACTTGGTTGATTATTTCCTTCCTCATTTTAGGGAAGTTTTGAACTATTATCTCCTCAAGTATTTTCTCATGGTCTTTCTTTTTGTCTTGTTCTGGGACTCCTATGATTCGAATGTTGGGGCATTTAACATTGTCCTGGAGGTCTCTGAGATTGTCCTCATTTCTTTTAATTCGTTTTTCTTTTTTCCTCTCTGATTCATTTATTTCTAATATTCTATCTTCTACTTCACTAATCCTATTTTCTGCCTACAGTTATTCTACTATTTATTCCCTCCAGAGTGTTTTTGATCTCATTTATTGCATTATTCATTAAACTCTTTTTTATTTTTTCTAGGTCCTTGTTAAACCTTTATTGCATCTTCTCAGTCCTTGTCTCCAGGCTATTTTCTGTGATTCCATTTTGATTTCAAGATTTTGAATCATTTCACTATCATTATTTGGAATTCTTTATCAGGTAGATTCCCTATCTCTTCCTTTTTTGTTTGGTTTGGTGGGCATTTATCCTGTTCCTTTACCTGCTGTATATCTTTCTATCTCTTCATCCTGTTTATATTGCTGTGTTTCGGGTGGCCTTTCTGTATTCCAGCAGTCTGTGAAGTTCTCTTTATTGTGGAGTTTCCTCACTGTGGGTGGGTTTGTACTTGTGGTTTGTCAAGGTTTCCTGGTTAGGGAAGTTTTGTCGGTGTTCTGGTGGGTGGAGCTGGATTTCTTCTCTCTGGAGTGTAATGAAGTGTCCAGTTATGAGTTTTGAGATGCCATTGGGTTTGGAGTGAGTTAGGGCAGCCTGTATATTGAAGCTCAGGGCTGTGTTCCTATGTTGCTGGAGAATTTGTGTGGTATGTCTTGCTCTGGAACTTGGTGGCCCTTGGGTGGTGCTTGGTTTCAGTGTAGGTATGGAGGCATTTGATGAGCTCCTGTAATTAATGTTCCCTGGAGTTAGGAGTTCTCTGGTGTTCTCAGGATTTGGACTTAAGCCTCCTGCTTCTGGTTTTCTGTCTTATTTTTACAGTAGCCTCAAGACTTCTCCATCTATACAGCACCATTGATAAAACATCTAGGTTGAAAATGAAAAGTTTCTCCACAGTGAGGGACACCCAGAGAGGTTCACAGAGTTATATGGAGAAGAGAAGAGGGAGGAGGGGATTAGAGGTGACCTGAATGAGATGAGGTGGAATCAAAAGAGGAGAAAGCAGGCTAGCCAGTAATCACTTCCTTATGTGCACTCCACAGTCTGGACCACTCAGAGATGTTCACGCATTTATACAGAGAAGAGAAGAGGGAAGAAGGAGACAGAGGTGGCCTTGAGGATAAAGGCGGGGAATCAAAAGGAGCGAGACAGATCCACCAAGTAATCAGTTCCCTAAGTGTTCTCCACCATCTGGAACACACAAAGAGATACACAGATTTGGGTGGAGAAAAGAAGGGGGAGGGAGGAGACAGAGGTGACCTGGTGGAGAAAAAGGAGAGTCCAAAGTGGGAGAGCTGTCAAGCTAGTAATCTCAATCCCAAGTAAAAATGGGTACTGAAGATTGGGATTCTTAAAGGTACAAAATTGATAACAAATACCAAAAAGCAGAGATTAAAAATCTGGAGGAGAGGTTGGATTTTCAAAAATACAATATTAAAGAAAAGAAAAGAAAAAAAAATAGAGTCACAAAAATTATATAAAATATATATATATATGAAGTTTGCTTTAAAAAATAGGGTCTCTCTCTCTTTTTTGCAAAGTAATAGTAGGTTATAAAAATGAAAATTAAAGGAGTGATCAAGGACTTGAAAATTTAAAAAAAATTTTAAAATGATAGTAAAAATAATAAAACTGTATCTAGGACTTTCTCTGGTGTTGTGGGCTTCTTCCTATGTAGTCGGTGCCAACTACAGGGTTTTAATCTATTGCACCTGTCACTTCTAAGGAGGTTCCCTCTGTTTAGCTTCTTCTGTTTGCTCGTCTCTTCAGTGTCTGATTTCCGCCCTGCCACAAGGAGGCGGTGGTGGACACTTTTTTAGGCTCATTTGTTCAGTCGCGCTGGGGGAGGGAGGGATTTTGCAAACAAATGACACTGGCGTGTCCTCGTGGTATCTCAGCCACACTGGGCCTGCCTCCACTCACGATGCGTGTGCTTTCCCTGCCCACACTGCTCAGGCTCTAGGTTCCTCTGCCGGGAACCATCCAAGGCCGGCCCTGGGCTGCATGCACCTCCCAGGTCTATGCCGCTCAGGTTCAGGCATTCAGGTAGTCCTCAGAGGCACAGACTCGTTTGGGCCTGTGTTTTGTGCCCTTCCCAGGTCCGAGCAGCTCAGGTGATAAGGTGTTTGGTGAGCGCAGTTGCTGCGACTTATTTCCTTCTGCATCCCTTCTGCTTGATTTTCTGGATGTACAACTGGTGCGCCTTCTCAGGCGGATGTTGACCGTCCAGAACCCCAAGAAGTCTTAGTTAGCAAAGAAGCCTGCTTGCAGTTTGGTAGATAACACCTCTCTGGGGCTGCGATTGCTCCCTTCCAGCTCTGGCTGCCTGTCACCAGAGGGGAATGGTCGGCAGCCGGTTATCTCTGTTCAGTCCTTTGTTCTGTGAGTGGGCCTTAAGGTGTCTTAGGTTAGGGCTTTTGGCGTAGTTCCATTCAGTCCCTTGTTCTGTGAGTGGGCCTGGTGGTGTCTTAGGTTAGGGCTTTTCGCATGGTAGCTATCCCACAGTCTGGTTTGCTAGCCCAAGTTAGTTCCCTCAGTTGCCCTCGGGGCATTCAGGCCCAGTCCTTAATGTAGCCCGTGCCTCCCTGCCCAGCCCCTACTTGCTAGTGGCGGGTGCAGGCTTCTGAGCTGCTTCTCCGCTGGGGGAGTTACCATTGGGCATGTAATCTGTGGGTTTTAATTATTTATTTTTCCTCCCAGTTATGTTGCCCTCTGTGGTTCCAAGGCTCGGCACAGATTTGGCAGTGAGAGTGTTTTCCTGGTGTTTGGAAACTTCTCTCTTTTTAAGACTCTCTTCCTGGGATGGAGCTCTGTCCCTACGTTTTTTGTCTTTTTTTTTTTTTTGTCTTTTATATTTTTTCCTACCTACTTTCAAAGAGAATGGGCTGCTTTTCTGAGTGCCTGATGTCCTCTGCCGGCATTTAGAAGTTGTTTTGTGGAATTTACTCAGTGTTTGAATGTTCTTTTGATAAATTTTTTGGGGAGAACGTGGTCTCCCCTTCCTATTCCTCCACCATCTTAGGACCGCCTCTGACTCACAATTTTTAAAGATCATACTTCATTTGTAATTATTATAAAATATTGACTATATTCCCTATGCTGTACAATAATATTATCCTTGTAGATTATTTATTTTATACACAGTAATTTGTGCCTCTTAATTCCCTACTTCTATCTTGTTCCTTTCCTCTCTCCCTGGGGATTTCTTTACAAGGCTAGCAGATCCTATTTTTAGGGTAAGGTGAGTTCACCCTGCTTATTTAACTTATATGCAGAGTACATCATGAGAAACACTGAGCTGGAAAAAGCACAAGCTGGAATCAAGATTACTAGAAGAAATATCAATAAAAATATGCAGACGACACCACTCTTATGGCAGAAAGTGAAGAGGAACTAAAAAGCCTCTTGATGAAAGTGAAAGAGGAGAGTGAAAAAGTTGACTTGAAGCTCAACATTCATAAACCTAAGATCATGGCATCTGGTCCCATCACTTCATGGGAAATAGATGGGGAAACAGTGGCTGACTTTATTTTTTTTTGGCTCTAAAATCACTGCAGATGGTGACTGCAGCCATGAAATTAAAAGACACTTACTCCTTAGAAGGAAAGTTGTGACCAACCTAGATAGCATATTCAAAAACAGAGACATTACTTCGCTAACAAAGGTCTGTCTAGTCAAGGTTATGGTTTTTCTAGTGGTCATGTATGGATATGAGAGTTGGACTGTGAAGAAATCTGAGTGCCAAAGAATTGATGCTTTTGAATTGTGGTGTTGGAGAAGACTCTTGAGAGTTCCTTGGACTGCAAGGAGATCAGTCCTGGGTGTTCATTGGAAGGACTGATGCTGAAGCTGAAACTGCAATAGTTTGGCCACCTCATGTGAAGAATTGACTCATTGGAAAAGACCCTGATGCTGGGAGGGATTGGGGGCAGGAGGAGAAGAAGACGACAGAGGATGAGATGGCTGGATGGCATCACTGATTCGATGAACATGAGTCTGAATGAACTCCAGGAGTTGGTGATGGACAGGGAGGCCTGGCCTGCTGTGATTCATGGGATCGCAAAGAGTCAGACACGACTGAGCGACTGAACTGAACTGAGTTCACTTAAGCTCAGTGGGAGGATTGTGATTCGTGTATGTTAGATTTCCTTGACAAGTGTTTTCCCTAACTGCAGGCTGACTTAGGCTTAGATTTGTAATGTGAGCTGGGTCCTTGGGGTGACCTTCATTTTGGGGGTCCTGATATAAAATAAATCAACCTCAGTTCCAGAATGCTTCATGGGATACATACGATGATATATATTATAAAATATATTTAAAACATATAATTAATATGAAATATATTTTACATATAATCATTTGGGGATGTATTCTTATTAACAGAATTAATGTCAAGCAATATTAGATATATTTAAACAAACATATCATATGAAGATATAATACAATATTAAGCAATAATAGATTATTCCTAAGAAAGATGCATACAAATAATACGCAAAGTTATAGAGAATTGAGAAAGAAGGAACTATTTTCAGCATGTTTCATGAGGCCATCATAACCATGTGATATTCTCATTTTTGTTCAATCCCGTTCAGTTGACTATGGGCTGGACCTACTGACTTTCTTTGAATTGAATATGGTAGAGTTGATGGGATGTACTTCCAAGATTACATTGCAAAAGCCTGTGATATCTTTGTGATATTCTGTTGCTCTAGCTTAATCACTATGAAACAACCAGCTGCCATGTAGTACACTGCCCTAAAGACTAGGTACCAAGGAACTCAGACTGTTTTCAGTCAAAAACCAGCAACAGACAGGAGTTCATAGCCCAATAACCCTAAAATAACTAAATTTTCCCAACCATCCAGTGAGTAAGCTTGGAAACCAATCATTCCCTACTTGAAATTTGACATGACTGCCAACCTGGCTAATATCTTGACTGAAGCCTGTGAGAAATTCTCTAAAAGTGAGGACTCAGTTAAGATGTATGTAAATTCCTGATCTATGGATACTGTGACATAATAGGGAAATACTTTTTAGGCTACTGTGATGGTTAATTTTATGTGTCAAAACCCCATTGACTGGTCATAGGGTACCCAGATTACATATGATTTTGGAGTATGTCTGTAAGACTGTATCTATATGAGATTAGCATTTGAATGGTGGACTAAGTACAGTAGATTGCCCTTCCCAGTGTGGGTGGATAGGCATCACCCAACACATTGGGGACCTGACTAGAACGAAAGACAGGAGAAAGAGGCATTGGCCCCTTTTATTCATCCTGTCTTATTACTTGAGACATTGGTCTTCATTTGCCCTCCAAACCTCTAGCTCTTAAGCCTTTGAATCTGAGCTGAAATCGACACCACTGGCATCCCTGCTTCTCAGGCCTTCAGACTAAAACTGATTTATGTCACTGCCTTGCCAGGGTCTCTGGCTTGCAGACAGTAGATTGTGGGAATTTTGAACCTCCTTCATATTTATAGGAGCCAATTCCTTGTAAAGAAATCTGTTCCAAAAATATCCTATTATTTCTCTTTTTCTGGAGAATGCTGACTAATGCACCCATTAAACATGGGTGTAAATTGTTATGCAGCAATAGGTGACATGTAAGAAGAACATTACCCACTCTAGTGTTCTTGCCTGAAGAATCCCAGGGACGGGGGAAGCCTGGTGGGCTGTCGTCTATGGGACAGCACAGAGTCGGACACGACTGAAGAGACTTAGCAGCAGCAACAGCAGCAGCAGCAAGAAGAACATTATGAGTAGGGAAATTATATGCCAATTTTTCCCATGGACATAGATGCAAAAACATAAACAAAATATTGGTAAACCAAATTCCATGATATAAAGAGGTAATACAGGTGGTGCTAGTGGTAAAGAATCTGCCTGCCAATGCGGGAGACATAAGAGATATGGATTCAATCCCTGTGTTGGGAAGATACTCTTGAGGAGGGCATGGCAACCTATTACAGTATTCTTGCCTGCAGAATCCCATGAACACAGGAGCCTGGTGGGCCCCAGTCCATAGGTTAGCAAAGAGTCTGACACAACTGAAACGACTTAGCAGGCAGGCAGGCAAAGTGTAGTAGACTGGGTTTGTGTTTAATACAGGATTTGTTCAGTTTTTGAAAACTGGTTTCCCACAGTATCAGAATAAAAGGAGAAAATCATATTATTTTTCAGTTCAGTTCAGTTTAGTCACTCAGTCGTGTCTGACTCTTTGCGACCCCATGAAACACAACAGGCCAGGCCTCCCTGTCCATCACCAACTCCTGGAGTTCACCCAAACCCGTCCATTGAGTCGGAGTCGGTGATGCCATCCAACCATCTCATCCTCTTCTCCTCCAGCCCCCAATCCCTCCCAGCATCAGGGTCTTCTCAAATGAGTCAGCTCTTCACAGCAGGTGGCCAAAATATTCGAGTTTCTGCTTCAACCTCATTCCCACCATTGAACACCCAGGACTAATCTCCTTTAGAATGAACTGGTTGGATCTTCTTTAAGTCCATGAGACTCTCAAGAATCTTCTCCAACACTACAATTCAAAAGCATCAGTTCTTCAGAGCTCAGTTTTCCTTACAGTCCAACTCTCACATCCATACATGACCACTGGAAAAACCATAGCCTTGACTAGATGGACCCTTGTTGACAAAGTAAAGTCTCTGCTTTTCAATATGCTGTCTAGGTTGGTCATAACTTTCCTTCAGAGTGTATATTCTTGCAATGATAGAATAATAGATTAGTCAAACATAATGGAGAAGGCAAAACAAACCCATAACAGAATTCATACCTCATTGCAGTGGGGAGAGGGTGCTATTTTTCTTAAAATGATGCTGTCAACTACATGGAGAATTTTTAGGAAAGAAAATATACTTGATCTTTGTGTTATACCCTCCCTCTCCACAAAATCATACAGATGTAGGGGATTATAGAACTGAGTACTAAAGGCATATGATGACGTTTTTGGAAGATAATATAGGGGGATAGCTTCATGATGAGTAGGGAAAGCAATAGCCTTAATGGAAAAGATGAATATATTGTGATTGTATTAAAATTAAGAACTTACCCTGAAAAGTTGGAGTGAAAGAATGTATTAATAATACCAATACTGAATTCATCTGCAAAACCTACAATTTATCTAAAAAGTGTAGAAAACAAAGTAGAAAAAAAAAAGACATTTCATAAGATGAGCAAATCACTGATAAGCATATGGAAAGGTACTTAAACTCATTAATAACCAGCAAGATTAAAAAAATAAATTTAAGCCTGAAAAATTAATAACCAGCAAAATAAAATTATAATATGACTCATATCATCAGAATGGAAAAATTTGAAATATCAACAATTTCAAGTGTTGTGAAGATATGAAAGAATTCTCATATATTCTTGGTAGAAATATAAATTATAACATCTCTCTAGGAAATAATGTGTCATTAAAGTTAAAAAAACATATGTCCTGTGCCCCCACAGATACATTTCTAAGGATGTATCTTCCACATATGTTCATACATTTGTAAAGTATACAGTGATATTCAGTACAGCATTTTTATAGCAGCATAAGGCTTAAAAAAGTGTTCATCAATGGGGACTACTCAAATAAATTCAGATACTTGTGTGCAATGTAAACTGTGCAGTTATTGAAAAGAATGGTGTAATTCTATACCTAGCAATATAAAACTATATGCATTATATATAAAATATAATAATGTGCAGTGGAGTATCTTTATTAAAAGTGATCCATCTATAGATAATATTTCTTTTGTCAAATTATTTTATTTTACAAAATGAATAAAAGTAGTTGCTCCTAGAGAAGAAAAGTGGTGGTAGAAGAGTTTATCTTTTGTATCATATGCATATTTTACCTGTTCAAAAGTAGCTTTTAAAAGAACTACAAAAAAGACAGGAAGTATTAATAGTAGCTAATCATGTGCTACTTTGATTATAAAAGGGCCCTGAGATACATGACAACTGTAGGTACCATTTTTTGTTTGATATTGAAAATAAGAACAGTCTCCAAAACTTGACGGTTGTCTATGAGATGTTTGGTAAGAGCTGTTTGGTATAAAATCTTGCTGCCTTATGTATTTATTCTTTGTTGTAATACATTTGTTAGCATAGCTGCTCATACAGGATGGCAGGGCACAGTTAAGCCAGATGAAGCGGATTGAGCATAAACATTGTACTACCTTAACCAGAGGAGCAGAAAGTTTGCTAAGTTACACTGGGGAGATTTCCTGAAGTTTTAACTCCAATCCATGTATTCATCTTCTGCAGTCTGGGCTCAAACTGTGTAATAGTTGCACCTGCTATTCTTAAAATGCAGCTAAAGATTGAATGGTGAATTAAATAGCCACTTGATTTTGCTATTGAGACCAATGACTGCAGGTGTAAGTAATTTTGCATTCTATTCTATCTCCTCCAGCTTACCGCCAAAAACATGTCTTTTAAAATCTAGGTTCCTGATGGAAGTTGGGAGGAGCATTTGACTTTTGAGCAGCAACCGGAAATTAGATTTTCGAAAAGGACATGACAATCTATGTTTAAAGGCTTTGGTGGAAAACCGGGGCTTTGTACCAAATGACACATCTAAGAACTGCATTCTACTCTTTCTATACATTTTTGAATTTTTAAATCTCAAAAAGTTATCACAACTCCACTTCCTAAGGTTATAAGAGTTTACTGCAAACAATTTCTTTGTAGAGGAACTTAATTAAAATGTATAGGTGGGACTCACATTTGCAGAGTATTTCCCTGAAGAATTGTGTATATTCTGAATTCTGGAAAATTAAATTACATTTTACATGCAGTAGGGGAATTTTCTATTTAAAGACAATCTTTGATTTGTCACTTCATTTTATTAGGCTTGCTTAATTAAATTTAGCATAGTGGAGGTAAAATTACCCAGTACCTGGCATTGTTATCCACTACCAAAGGAGCATTTAATTTAGTTTTAACGTAAAATCTTACAGATGTTTGAACTTATCAATCTAGTCTACAAAATTGATTAGGTAGCTATTTGATGATAAAATCTGAAAGTGAAACAAAATAACAGGGACTATAGGGAATATATAGACTGTGCTTTTGGGAAGCTTACACTGCAGAGTTGGAAAAAGTACAAACCCCTTTCCTCAAAAGGTAACCAAATAGTTATTAAGCACTCTTCAGGGCAAGTGAGCAATGCAAAGTTACATATTCAACATACAACAGGAGAAAATATATAGAACAAGGAAATGAAATTTGTGGGTAAGTTATACAGAAGCTACTTAGTAAGAACAGGTTATCTGTTCACCAAGTAATGAGTACATACATATCAACATGTCTACTTTGGTCTTACCTCCTCCTTCTCCATCTTTCTTCCCTTCTTTTCTTCCCACCCCCCAACAGTGTTTATTACACTGCAGAACCAATAAACAAAATTTCAAAGATTTTTTTCTGATGAAAGTTCCAAGTTTAGACTGAGTCTGTGCTCAAGACCTTTAAGAGCTTGAAAGCATTTTCATAAATTGTTCCCTGGTGCCTTTGACCTAATTTCTGGAAATTATTTGAAAAACTCAGGTGTCTGAATGCAAATTTTATCCTTACAGTTCATTAATAGCTCTATAAAAGTTAAATATATGACCTGCTGCAAATTGAAACAGCTAAACTATTTGCTTAATGGATACATTGCCTAGGTACCATAATACTAAGAAGAATATAAGGTCATAGTATCAATTTTACTTGCTCATTTTTTTTCCTTTCATCATCCCTATTTCTATGTGTTAAGGATGCAAATTTCTACTAGAATATATCAAACTAAAAATAATTTTTAACATAATGTGAGAAAATGAAAAGTACTCTTTTGGTTAAGGCCTAATTTGAGACAATATATGCTATTTATTGAATATCAGATCTAGGTTTGTGTTAAATGCTATGTGTGTGTGTGTACATACATACACTTGTGTGTGTGTGTGTGTATATATATGCATACATGCATGTGTGTATACACACACACAGGCATATATAGTATTTATAATAAGACACAATTAGTTAGGTTATTACCATTTAACAGATGAGAATAAGCAGATAAAGACTATACAACTTACAGAAAGTCATGAAGCTAGTAAGCAATAAATCAGAGTCCAAAACCTGACTTTTTAATTTCTTTTACACTAAATTGGAGTCAGTTTATCCAAGTCCATATTTTATCTCCTGTCAGCTATTAAATGTGTAACCATGGGCAAGACAGTTAACATCTTTCTGTCTGTTTTTTTTTTTTTTTTTTTCTCTTTTAAACAGGGATACTAGTGTACAGGATCTATATCAAGGATGTTCTTTACAAAGAATTAGTTGATGTATCGGGGAAGGCAATGGCACCCCACCCCAGTACTCTTGCCTGGAAAATCCCATGGATGGAGGAGCCTGGTGGGCTCCAGTCCATGGGGTCGCTAAGAGTCGGACACGACTGAGCGACTTCACTTTCACTTTTCACTTTCATGCATTGGAGAAGGAAATGGCAGCCCACTCCAGTGTTCTTGCCTGGAGAATCCCAGGGACGGGGGAGCCTGGTGAGCTTCTGTCTATGGGGTCGCACAGAGTCGGACACGACTGAAGCGACTTAGCAGCAGCAGCAGTTGATGTATATGAGGCAGTTAAGAATGCCTGATGTGTTAGCTATTTTATTGTTGTTGGTACAATACCATCGGAAGAAAAGGAGATTAAATGCCTTATTTTTATTTACAGAAAGCTTGATATGGCCACTTGCACACGGGTACTCCATCGCAGTTGGAGAATGGGATCTTCTGATTAATACAATATTGTATTTGATAGAATGTTATAAGGTATATCTTATTCACATAATAGATTATCAAAGAATGTAAAACATTATACTAAAGCAAACTTATACTGAAAGCATTTTATTTTTTAAATGAATCAGAAAATTCTTCCATTTATGATATGCCTGTAGACTCACAAATAAAAAATTCCCCTTAGACTCTTGGTTACCATTCCAGCATGTAAGAAGTTTAGATGTCACCACTTCACCCTAGAAGTAAATACTGTTGCTGCTGCGTTGCTTCAGTCGTGTCTGACTCTGTGCGACCCCATAGGCGGCAGCCCACCAGGCTCCCCCGTCCCTGGGATTCTCTAGGCAAGAATACTGGAGTGGGTTGCCATTTCCTTCTCCAATGCATGAAAGTGAAAATTCAAAGTGAAGTCACTCAGTCGTGTCTGAGTCTTAGTGACCCCATGGACTGCAGCCTACCAGGCTCCTCCGTCCATAGGATTTTCCAGGCAAGAGTACTGGAGTGGGTTGCCATTGCCTTCTCCGGAAGTAAATACTAAATACACTGAAAAATCAGCAACTCTTCTTAGATCTGTGAGAGAAGTGAGTTCACAGGCCAAGAGCAGAAACCTCCATAGGAACCAGTGCCAGAGTAAGAAATCCTAAAGTGTAATTAATTGCTAGAGTCTTGATGTAAACAAGTTTGAGAGATAAAAACTCCAAGAGGACTTAGTCATTAGGATCCCCAAACTTTTGTGAGTTTTCTGTACTAGAATTCTACCAGATTCTTATAATGAATATTGAAGAAAAATCTCCTCTTGCTTCTGGAAAGGGAGGGAACAAAGAACTATTTTGAAATATGCACAGCATTCTGTTATCTTTTAACAATGTATGCCCTTAGGAGGAACTAACCAGACCTTAACTTACTTGGGCTTTTAGGAAAGGCTAACTAACCTAGGGGAAAGAAAATATTCAAGTCAGCTCTAGCCCACCACATGAGAGAAGAGAAATATCAACTCAAGCTCACTCTACCCATCTTTTTCAATCAAAGTGGAGGGTATACTGAGCACCATATTAAATGTTCAAATAAAACCAGAAAATGCAGACAAATAATGGAAGACAATAATAGGAACTAAGAAGAACAAAAAAAAAAAAATAGAAAAAAGTAACAAATGTGATAGATAATAATCCAACTATATATCAATAATCACTTTGAACATCTATGATCTAAATGCACCAATTAAAAGATGAACAGGGTAGGTCCCCCCAAATGACCCAACTTTATGTTGTCTATAAGAAACCAACTTTAAATATAATGGATGAAGAAAGATATATCATGCTACCACTAATCAAAATAAGGCAGGGGTAGCTTTATTAACTTCAGATACAGCAGCCTTCAGATCAAGAGAAGATATGAGAGATAAATAAGTACCTTAAATGATAAAGGGATCAATTTTCCAAGATGACATAAGAATCCTTAAAGTTTATGCACCTAACAAGAATGATGAAATAAGTGAGACAAAAACTGATAAAACTTCAAGAAGAAATAGATGGATCCAGTATCACAGATGAAAATTTCAGCACCTCCCTGTCAAAAATGGATGTATCAAGTAGACAGAATATCAGTAAAAATAAAGTTCAACTCAATATCATCATCATTATCAATCACCTAGATATAATGGACATCTATAGTCCACTTGCCTTTTCATACTGTTCTTGAGAAACCTGTATATAGGTCAGGAAGCAACAGTTAGAAATGGACATGGAACAACAGACTGGTTCCAAATAGGAAAAGGAGTATGTCAAGCCTGTATATTGTCACACTGATTATTTAACTTATATGCAGAGTACATCATGAGAAATGCTGTGCTTGAGGAAGCACAAGCTGGAATCAAGATTGCTGGGAGAAATATCAATAAGCTCAGATATGCAGATGACACCGCCCTTATGGCAGAAAGTGAAGAAGAATAGAGCCTCTTGATGAAAGTGAAAGTGGAGAGTGAAAAATTTGGCTTAAAGTTCAACATTTAGAAAACTAAGATCATGGCATGTAGTCCCATCACTTCATGGGAAATAGATAGGGAAACAGTGGAAACAGTGGCTGACTTTACTTTTCTGGGCTCCAAAATCATTGCAGATGGTGATTGCAGCCATGAAATTAAAAGACGCTTACTCCTTGGAAGGAAAGTTATGACCAACCTATAGCATATTTAAAAGCAGAGACATTACTTTGCCAACAAAGGTCTGTCTAGTCAAGGCTATGGTTTTTCCAGTAGTCATGTATGGATGTGAGAGTTGGACTATAAAGAAATCTGAGCGCCAAAGAATTGATGCTTTTGAACTGTGGTGTTGGAGAAGACTCTTGAGAGTCCC
This sequence comes from Tragelaphus eurycerus, assembly GCA_935064755.1. NCBI lineage: Eukaryota > Metazoa > Chordata > Mammalia > Artiodactyla > Bovidae > Tragelaphus > Tragelaphus eurycerus. Next base: position 463,152 of record CAKXYN010000234.1, read on the forward strand.
TTGGACTGCAAAGAGATCCAACCAGTCCATCCTAAAGGAGATCAGTCCTGGGTATTCATTGGAAGGACTGATGTTGAAGCTGAAACTCCAATACTTTGGCCACCTGATGTGGAGAGCTGAATCATTTGAAAAGGCCCTGATGCTGGGAAAGATTGAGGGCAGGAGGAGAAGGGGATGACAGAGGATGAGATGGTTGGATGGCATCACCAACACAATGGACATGGGTTTGGGTGGACTCCGGGAGTTGGTGATGGACAGGGAAGCCTGGCGTACTGCGGTTAACGGGGTCGCAAAAAGTCAGACACAACTGAGCGACTGATAGTTGAATTGATAATTGAACTGATAGTCTACTTGATGCAACAAAAGCAGACTATACATTATTTTCAAACTCACACAGGACATTTGCTATAAAACACATAGAAGGTAATATAGGAGAAAATCTAGATAATCTTGGGTTAGGTGATGACTTTTTAAGTACGACACCAGAAGCTCAATCTATGCTGAATTTCATTAGAATTAAAAACTTCCACTCTGTAAAAGCAGTGTGAATAGAATTAGAATACCATCTGTGGACTGATAGGAAATATATGTGAAAGATACATCTGACTGTTACCCAAATATACAGTGAACTCTTAAAACTCAACAATAAAAAGCTAACAACCAATTTAAAAATAGGTTGATACTTTGAAACTCCACTTAAGCAGATGTACAGATGGCAAAGAAGCTTCTGAAAAGGTCCTTCATATCATATGTCATCAGGGAAATGCAAATTAAAACAAGGTGATGTCACTACACACACCTATTAGAATGGCAAAAATGCAGAAAATCAGTAATACCAAATGTTGGTGAATCTATAAAACTATGGGTAGTCTCAGGGACTTGCCTGGCAGTCCAATGATTAAGACTTCTTTCAATTCAGGGAGCACAGATTCGATCACTGATCAGGGAGCTAAGATACCACATGCCTTGCATCCAAAATCCAAAACATTAAACAGAAGCCATATTGTAATAGATTCAATAAAGACTTTGAAAAAGGTCCACATCAATAAAACATATAAATAAACAAGAAAAAAAAGGCTACAAGAAATCTCATTTATTGCTGGTAGAAATACAAAATGTTTAACCACTTTGAAAGACAGTTTGGCAACTTCTTACTAAGCTAAGCATACTTTTACAATATCATCCAGCAATAAAACTACCTGGTATTTATTCAGAGGAGTTGAGTTGAAAGCTTATGTCCACAAAATACCTGTACACAGATCTTTATAGTTGCTTGATAGGTGGCCATAACCTGAAAGCAACCAAGTTTTCCTTTGGTAGGTGAATGTATAAACAAACTATGGTTCACCACAAAAGTGGAATATTATTCATCACTAAAAAGACTATCAAGCCATGAAAAGATAAGGAGGAAATATAAGTGCATGTTTCTGCTGCTGCTGCTGCTAATAAGTTGCTTCAGTCACGTCTGACTCTTTGCGACCCCATAGATGGCAGCGCACGAGGCTTCTCTGTCCCTGGGATTCTCCAGGCAAGAACACTGGAACGAGTTGCCATTTCCTTCTCCAATGCATGCATGCATGCTAAGTTGCTTCAGTCGTGTCTGACTCTGTGTGACCCTGTGGACAGCAGCCCACCAGGCTCCTCTGTCCACAGGATTCTCCAGGCAAGAATATTGGAGAAGTGCATGTTACTAACTGAAAAAAGTCAATATGGAAAGATACACACTATGTGATTTAAACTATGTGACATTCTAGTAAATGCAGAACTCTGGAGTCAATGCAAATATCAGTGATTTCTAATGTCTAGGAAGGAGGGAGGGATTAATATACGGAGCAAGAGGATTGTTAGCATGTGAAATTAGTCTGGATGATACTATGCTGCTAAGTCACTTCAGTCATGTCCAACTCTGTGCGACCCCATAGACAGCAGCCCACCAGGCTCCCCTGTCCCTGAGATTCTCCAGGCAAGAATACTGGAGTGGGTTGCCATTTCCTTCTCCAATGCATGAAAGTGAAAAGTAAAGTGAAGTTGCTCAGTCGTGTCCGACTCTTAGCGACCCCATGGACTGCAGCCCACCAATCCATGGGATTTTCCAGGCAAGAGTACTGGAGTGGGTTGCCATTGCCTTCTCTAGTAGATATATGTCATTATTCATTTGTCCAAACTCATAGGATGTACAGCACTGAGAGAGAAAGAAAGAAAGAGAGAGAGAAAGTCAGTTGTGTCTGACTCTTTGTGACCCCATTGACTGTAGCCTACCAGGCTCCTCCATCCATGGGATTTTCCAGGCAAGAGTACTAGAATGGGTTGCCATTTCCTTCTCCAGAGGATCTTCCCAACCCAAGGATCAAACCCAGGTCTCCCACATTGCAGGCAGACGCTTTACCATCTGAGTCACCAGGGAAACCAAGAGTGAATGCTAAATTAACCATGTACTTTGGGTACTTATCATGAGTTAATGCAGGTTTGTAAATGCTAATAAATGTGCCCTCTGTTGGTGGATGTTGATGATGGCAGAGTTTCTGCCTATGTGGCAGTAGGGGAACTATGGGATATCTCTGTGCATTCTGCTGAGTATTGCTGTGAATCTGAAATTGTTCTAAAAACTCAAGTCTATTACAAAATTCATTTGTCTTAATTTTTTCAGCAGTGTAATTGTAAGTCAAGAGTCTAATGTAATACAGGAGAAAAAGTAGAATTTACTCTTAAAGAACAAACTAACTGATGCTTTGTGTTTATTCAAGGGGTTAATTTTAAAGTAGAACATATTCTACTTGTTGATACATAAGCATTAAAATTTTTCTTTTTTGTGGGAAAAAAACATAATGCCATAACTGGTAGGGAGTTTTGCAGAGTACACAGACTTTTCACATAGGGGTTGGGTTGCTCTTCTTTGGCTTGCCATTAGGTCTAATCTTGAGCTTTCACTTGAAAGATGAATTTCTCTCTAACTAGTAGCCAGCACAGCAAACAAAGGAGACAGTTCGCTGGATATATTAAGTTCACATTTATTAATCATTGCTTAAATTATCTCTGCGATACCAAAACAAATAGCTGTTTTCCAGGATTAATGAACAAGTCACTCCAATTAAAAGAAATCATTAAAATGCAAGTTCCATTTTCTGCTTAAGTCTGGGCAGCACTTTAAATTTTTTTTTTTTTTCAGATTGGCTTGAGGATTTAATTGTTTAATTTCATGTAAAGTTATAGGATTCACATATTGAGATTTTAAATTTTTGGACAAGATATAGTAACAGACATTGGATTTACCACCACATCATGTGCCCAAAAATAACAGGAAAGAAAATCAAACAAACCCCTGACAAAACATGAGAAGTGATCGATATCAAGAAAATTAGGACAGTGATCCATAAGGGATGGGCGAAAATGAAAACAAAAGATAAAGATAAGTCCCATCTTTGTTCCACTTTACTGACTTGAGGAAGTTTCCAGGCTATGTTGAAGATAGAGGGAATACAAGGTGGATCTGTCAGACTCCCTGCATTCAGAAGAGGGAGCTAAGAATCTGAGAACATCAAGGTGAATAGAATTGTTTGTCAGAGTAACAGAGAAGAGAAAGGTACATAGAGAACTTTACAAATGTGTGTATGGTCATCCTTGAGCATTGAGCAGAGTACAGATTGTTCAATGTTTGTAAGGAAAACCCTTGAGAGCAAGGAAAGAACCAATTGAGAGGATAGAGGGAACAGTGTTTAGCAATCATACAGGGCCAGGGATCGTTCCTATTCAAACATGCAGAGAGGAAAAGGATCATCATTCATGGGGCACTGGGGATAAAATTCAGTCTATCCAGACAACGCAGGGCCTCTTTTCAGTATTGGCAATAGCTAGAGTAAAGTGAAGCTAAGTGGACTTGGCTAACTAATCTCAAAAGCAAGACTCAAAAGGATAAAATAGTTTCTAGGTAATTTATGTATTTATTTTTTAAAAAGTTATTTATGTATTTGGCTGTGCCAGGTCTTAGTTGTGGCTTGCAGAGTCTAATTGCATGACCAGAGCTAGAAGCCAGGCCCCCTGCATTGGGAACTCAGAGTCTTAACCACTGGACCACCAGGGAAGTTCCTACAAGTAATGTAAATGCGTCCCATAACAAAGTACAAAAATATTTATAGGATTACAAAAACATTTTGTTATCCTTTGCCAACAAAGGTCCGTCTAGTCAAAGTTATGGTTTTTCCAGTAGTCATGTATAGATGTGACAGTTGGACTATAAAAAAATCTGAGCATCAAAGAATTGATGCTTTTGAACTTTGATGTTGGAGAAGACTCTTGAGAGTCCCTTGGACCGCAAGGAGATCTAATCAGTCCATCCTAAAGGAAATCAGTCCTGAATATTCATTAGAAGGACTGATGTTGAAGCTGATATTCCAATCCTCTGGCCACGTGATGTGAAGAACTGACTTATTGGAAAAGACGCTGATGCTGGGAAAGATTGAAGGCAGGAGGAGAAGGGGATGCCATAGGAGGAGATGGTTGGATGGCATCACTGACTTGAGGGACATGAGTTTGAGTAAGCTCTGGGAGTTGGTGACAGACAGGCAAGCCTGGCATGCTGCATTCCATGGGGTCAGAAAGAGTTGGACATGACTGAGCGACTGAGCTGAACTAAACTGAACAAAACCGTGCAGTTCCTAACAAAGTAGAATTCACAGTGTTTGGCATCCAATCAATAATTTTTGGATATGAATCAAAGCAAGGCTATATGATCCATAAAAAAGAGAAAAATCAAGCAATTAAAACCAACCAGAACTGAAATTGGTGTTGTTATTGCAGACTTCAGAACATTTATTATAACTATTGTAGATATTGAGGAAGTTAAAGTGAAGCATAAAAACTATTCTTAAGTGTCCAAATCAAATTTAGAGAAGTTAAAGCTACAACAACATCTGAGATGAAGAAAAAATACAAGGGTTAGACTTCAGAGGATATTAGATCTTGAAGAAAATATTAGAAAACTTGAACACAGCAGTAGACACTTTCCAAAATGAAAAGCAAAACAAGACTTAAAAGTAAATTGACAAAGAGCATTTGTGAGTTACTATACTAATTCATTTTGCCCAAGACATGTTTAATCACGGTTCCTGAAGAAGAAAGAGAGGGGAAAACAGAAAAAAGTATTTGAAGAGATAATGGCTGAGAACTTTCCATATTTATGAAAAGTATAAACCCACATTTTAAAAAATAATTTTACTTATTTATTTATTTTTGGCTGTGCTGGGTCTTTGTTACTGTGTGGCCTTTTCTCCAGTTGCAGCAAGTAGGGGCTACTCTCTAGCTGTGGTGCACAGGCTTCTCACTGTAGTGGCTTCTCTTGTTGCATAGCAGGACCTCTAGGGCATGTGCGCCACGTGGGCCCAGCAGTTCTTCCTCCCAGGTTCTAGAGCACAGACTCAATAGTTGTGGTACACTGGCTTAGTTGCTCCTTGGCATGTGGAATCTTCCCAGATCAGGGATGGAACCCATGTCTCCTGTATTGTCAGGCAAGTTCTTTACCACTGAGCCACTAGGGAAGTCCCTAAACCCAGATTTCTAAGAAACTCAACAAAGCACAAGTACCATAAAAAAATCATACCAAGACAAAATTTAATCAACTGGTTCAAAGTCAATGATAAAAAGAAAAATTTTAAAGCAGCAATAGGAAAACATACACTTTACATACAGGGGTACAAACCTGAGGATGAGCACTTTCACTTCTGTTCAACCTTATGCAAGAGGTTAGAGTCAGTGCAGTAAGGGAATATAAAAACATAAAATGCATTCAGGATGGAAGAAATAAATAACTGTCTTTACTTGAAGAATACATGATGAAATTTTTTTAAAAAAGCTATTAGAACTAATAGTTTTCAGGATATATACTAAAATGCAAAGTTTATTACATTGTTCTATACTAGCAGCAAGAAATCAGAATTTGAAAACAAAAATCACTATTTATAATAGCATTGCAAAATATGAAATACATAGGAATAAATCTGACACAACATCTGCTAAACCTGTATACTGAAAACCTCCAAGTATTGCTGAGAGAAATTAAGATCTAAACAGAAAGATACTCTATCTTCTTTGACCAAATGACTGATTATTGTTAATATATTTCTGCCAACTGAATTATAAAATCAATGTAATCCCAATAAAATCCCAGTAGGCTTTTTAACACAGTTGAAAAATTAATTATAAAATCTGTATAAAAGTACAAAGGACCTAGAATAGCTGAAACAGTTTTGAAACAGAAGAATAAGTTGTGTGGCTAATATTACCTGATTATAAGTATGATTATGAGGTACAGTAAGCAAGGTAGTATATCCCAATAGATGAGTAGAATGAAAAGAGAACCCAGAAATACACACATATGGAAACTGATTTTTTAATTTATAATACACATAAAATTTACCATCTTAATTTAAAATTGTACAGTTCAGTGATATTAAGTGCATTCATCATAATATGAATGCACTTAATCACCACCATCCATCTCCAGAACTCTTTTCATCTTATAAAACTGAGATTATGCACCCATTAAACAACAACTTCCCATTGCCCCCTCACCGCAGCCCCTCACAATCACCATTATACATTCTATCTTTATGAATTTGACTATTCCATGTACCTATTATAAGTTGAATGATATGGTATTTGTCTTTTTGTGGCTGGCTTATTTTACCTAGCAAAATATCTTCAAGATTCATTTATATTCTGAGTCAAAGTCTCCTTACTTTTTAACATATTCCATGGTATATATTACTATATCCCACATTTTGTTCATCTATTTCTCTATCAAATGCTTAGGTTGTTCTCACCTCTTGGCTCTTGTGAAAAACGCTGCTATGAAAGTGAGTATGCAAATGTCTCTTGGAGACCATGCTTTAAATACCTTTGGGTACATACCCAGAAGTAGAATTTCTGGATCATATGGCAATTTTGTTTTTAATTTTTTGGAGACACTGCCATTCTGTTTTTCCTAGCAGCTGCACCATTTTACATTCTCACTGGAAGTTACAAGAGTTCCATTTCCTCCACATCCAAATAAACACTTATTATTTTATGATTCCTTTTTTAATAGTAACCATCCTAGTGAGTATGAAATAGTATCATATTGTAGTTTTGAATTGCATTTCACTGACTCTTTGTGATGTCAATCATCTTTTTGTATGTTTATTGGCCATTTGTATATCTTAGAAGAAATATCAGTTTGATTCTTTTGCTCATTTTTGAATCAAGTTGTTTTCTTGCTGTTGAATTTTAGGAGTTTTCTGTTCACTTATCAGATATGTGATTTGTAAGTATTTCTCACACTCTATGGGTTGCTGTTTAGCTCTGTTGATTGTATGTTTTGATGTGCATAAATTTTTAATTTTGACATGGTCCAACTTAATTTTCCTTTTGTTGTCTAAGATTTTGATGTCATATTCATGAAATCAATCCCAATTTCCATGTTACAAAGATTTACCTATATATTTTCTTGGAGCAGTTTTAATGTTTTAGCGCTTATGTTTAGGTCTTTTATTTTAAGTTAATATTTGTATACAGCGTCAGGCTGTTACAGCTTCATTCTTCTGCGTGTAGATACCTAGTTTTCTCAGCATTTGTTAAAGACTGTCCTTTTCCTATTGAATATTTTCAGCTTTCTTAATTAAAGTCATATGTTTATAATTGGGAGGGTTTATTTCTGGTCTCTCTATTATGTCTTTATGCCAGTACAATAACATTTTGATTATTATAGCTATGCATGTAGTAAGTTGTGAAATGCAGGAAGCATGAATCTTCCCAGTTTGTTGTTTTTCAAGATTGTTTTGGATATTTGATGTCTTTTTTTTTTTCTATGAGAAACATTGGCAATTTTTTTGTTTTTATTTTATATTGGAGTATAGCCAATTAACAATGTTGTGTTAGTTTCAGGTGGGCAGCAAAAGGACTCAGCCATACATATACATGTATTCATTCTCCCTCAAATTCTCCTCCCATCCCGGCAGCCACATAACATCATTGGCATTTTGATGAGTCATATTAAATATGTAGATTGCATTGGTAAATATTGATATTTTATAGTATTAGGTCTTCCAACCCAGAAACATGGGATATGTTTCCATTTCTTTACATCTTAATTTCTTTTTGCAGTGTATTGTAGTTTTTGTTGTACTGGTCTTTCACCTCCTTGTTTAAACTTATTCCTCTATATTTTATTATATTGATGCTATTGTAAATGAAATTTCTTTCATAGTTTCCTTTCCAATAAGATTGTTCATTGTATATTTTTACCTGAAATGACCCCCAAAATATTATCCATCTATAACAATTAATGGTGTGTGGAATATACAAAGTTGTACTTAATTTTACTTATTATAATTCATACTGATGCCATGAGCTCATTACCTCTGATAAATACCAAAACTACAAATTAGCCATGACCTAAAATCCATTGATCTTCCCTTGATAATCTTCATTTCTTTATAAAATTAAATTCCATGGTTAGTTATTATAATCATTCTTTTTGTTTATAAGTTTTTTCTTGCCTTCTTTCTCCCTTCTCTAAACTCAACTGGCCAAAGCAACCCCAGTTATGTATTTGTTGCACATTAGCACTCATGCAGGTGAATGCGACTGGAGAAGAACACACAACTATATAGGCTTATATTCATGTAAATTCAAGACCACAAACCTCAAATGGATTCTTAATGCTGACTTATAATGGCAGCTCTCCTGTCTCCTAGATAACTACTTTACCTCTTCTCTCTCCTTATATTCCAATATCTCTCCCTAGTCTTCACTCTGCATTGATTTCCTCTGTTTCACTAAGGAAATTGAATTGATGACAATGGAAAGATATTTTAATGCAAACACAATTAAAGTATCATCAGCTAGATAATTTATTATGAAGTTGATTTGGAGGAGAGAACCCCCCCCCCAAAAAAAAAAAAAACCCTCATGGAACTGTGATAAAAAGAACAATGAGAAGTGGGATAAACTTAATAGACCTTAAAACATGTATTAAAAGCCTTTTTTAAAATAATATGGTATTGATGCTTGAATAGACAGATTAATGAAACAAAATTATTGAAGTTCCCCCAAAGGCCCAACTTTACATGAAAATTCAATATTGATGAAGACAAAAATCCCCAATCTGTGAATTAAAGAGTAACATTTTAATAAGAGATAATTTGAAAACTGGATCATCAAATGAAATAATATAAAACTGGATAAATTTTTCATTTCATGACCAAGAGAAATTCTAAATGTATCAGAGGTATAAAAGTAAAATTTGAAACTATGTAAGCATTAGAAAAAAACATGGATAAATTTCATTATAACCAGAAGACGTAGTCTTCCAAACTATAATCTCAAATCATGAAACAATAAAGGGTAGACAATTAGATCAGATCAGTCACTCAGTCGTGTCCGACTCTTTGCGACCCCATGAATTGCAGCACGCCATGCCTCCCTGTCCATCACCAACTCCCGGAGTTCACTCAGACTCACATCCATCGAGTCAGTGATGCCATCCAGCCATCTCATCCTCTGTCGTCCCCTTCACCTCTTGCCCTCCATCCCTCCCATCATCAGAGTCTTCTCCAATGAGTCAACTCTTCCCATGAGGTGGCCAAAGTACTGAAGTTTCAGCTTTAGCATCATTCCTTCCAAAGAAATCCCAGGGCTGATCTCCTTCAGAATGGACTGGTTGGATCTCCTTGCAGTCCAAGGGACTCTCAAGAGTCTTCTCCAACACCACAATTCAAAAGCATCAATTCTTCAGCGCTCAGCCTTCTTCACAGTCCAACTCTCACATCCATACATGACCACAGGAAAAACCATAGCCTTGACTAGGCGAACCTTTGTTGGCAAAGTAATGTCTCTGCAAAAGCGCCCAAGAATTGATGCTTTTGAAGTGTGGTGTTGGAGAAGACTCTTGAGAGTCTCTTGGAATGCAAGGAGATCCAACCAGTCCATTCTGAAGGAGATCAGCCCTAGGATTTCTTTGGAAGGAATGATGCTAAAGCTGAAACTCCAGTACTTTGGCCACCTCATGCGAAGAATTGACTCATGGGAGAAGACTCAGATGCTGGGAGGGATTGGAGGCAAGAGGAGAAGGGGACAACAGAGGATGAGATGGCTGGATGGCATCACTGACTCGATGGACGTGAGTCTCAGTGACCTCCGGGAGTTGGTGATGGACAGGGAGGCCTGGTGTGCTGCGATTCATGGGATCGCAAAGAGTCGGACACGACTGAGCGACTGATCTGACCTGATCTAGGTTGGTCATAACTTTCTTCCAAGGAGTAAGCGTCTTTTAATTTCATGGCTGCAGTCATCATGTGTAGTGATTTTAGAGCCCAGAAAAATAAAGTCTGACACTGTTTCCATAGTTAAATAAACATAGATCATGAAACAATAAACATAGATAAACACATTTATCTATGAAAAATCTTTATAGCACTTTATATTTTTAAGACGAATTTTAGGTTCATAGTAAAATTGAAAGGATGGTACAGAGTTTCTCATATACACTTGCCCCCACCCGCCCCCACACATACATAGTCTCTTTCATTATCAGCATTTCTCTCCAGAGGGTAAATTTCTTATAGTTAATGAACCTACATTGATAAATGATGATGTCTCAAAATATAGTTTACTTTAGGTTTCACTCTTTGTGTTATACATTCTGTGTGTTTGGATAAATGTATAATGACTTGTATCCGCCATTAGAGTATCAGACTCAATGTTTTCATTGCCCTGAAAGTCCTCTGTGCTCTGCCTATTCTTATGCTCATCCCTAGCAACCACTGATTTTTTAGTGTCTCCACAGTTTTACATCTTCCGGAATGTCATAAAGTTAGAATTGCATAGTATGTAGTCTTTTTAGACTGGCGTTTTCACTTAGTAATAAGGGTTTACAGTTGCTCTATGTCTTTTTAGGCTTGATAATCAGTGAAATTTGAGGAGGGAGTGAAAATGTGTGGCTTCCCTGATGGCTCAGTGGTAGAGAACTCTCCTGCTATGCAGGAGACCAGGGTTCAACCCCTGATTGGGAAGATTCCCTGGAGAAGGAAACTGGCTACCCACTCCAGTTTTCTTGCCTGGAGAATTCTATGGACAGAGGAGCCTGGTGTGCTAGAGTGCATAGGGTTGCAAAGAGTCTGATGTGTGTGAATGACTAAGCACCTTAGCACAGAAAGGATTATGAGCCTTGAGAATTGGGTAATATTGCAAGATTATTCTTAAATTTAGTATTGTGTCAATGGTATGGTAGTTATGTTAAAAGAAAAAAAAATCCTATTTGAAGTGAATGCTGAAGATTTTATGCATGAAATAATATAATATCTGATATTTGAATTACAGTAGCTTGGCAAATGCCTGGAGAATCCCAGGGACAGGGGAGCCTGGTGAGCTTCCGTCTATGGGGTCGCACAGAGTCGAACACGACTGAAGCGACTTAGCAGCTTGGCAAAAACTCATATGTTTTGATGAAACAAGATTGGCTGCTGCTGCTGCTGCTAAGTCGCTTCAGTCGTGTCTGACTCTGTGCGACCCCATAGATGGCAGCCCACCAGGCTTCTCTGTCCATGGGATTCTCCAGGCAAGAACACTGGAGTGGGTTGCCATTTCCTTCTCCAATGCATGAAAGTGAAAACTGAAAGTGAAGTCGCTCAGTCGTGTCTGACTCTTCACAACCCCATGGACTGCAGCCTACCAGGCTCCTCTATCCATGGGATTTTCCAGGCAAAGAGTACTGGAGTGGGGTGCCATTGCCTTCTCTGACAAGATTGGCAAATGATGCTAAATTTGAAGCCATAATGGTACATAGAGGTTTATTATACTGTTTTCTCTTGTAAATTTGAGTTTCCAAAGTAGAAATGTTTAAAAACAAACTTCCATAGACTGGTGCTACCGTATATACCCACAAAGTGGTCTCTATGCCTATATATATTTATATATATATTTGCTAAAAAACAAACAATGTAAATTTTATTTGCCAGATAATATGAGTAACAGTTTTCATAGCTCTAAAGCAAGCACATATTAAGAGCCAGTATACTTCTTGTTTCATACATGAACTCTGTGTACCTATTTATACTGAGTCTCTCACCTATACATGAAATCTCCTTTCTTCTTTACTATTCAAAAATAATATTCCAGTAACTCCCCCTTTTCTTCATCATTAGCTGCTTGTTTTCTAATGAATTATTTTCATCATAATACCAGCATACTCTTATTCTTCCCATCTTAACAACGAGCAAAAAGCTCTTCTTGTTTCCTCCTAGCTGACTAATTTCTTTGTACTCCACCTGCGGCTAAATTCCTTGAAACAGTTGATGGTACATAGTACCTCAAATTACTCTTGTCTTATTTTCTTTTAAATTGACTGCCAATTAAGCTTTTATTTCCTTAACTGCACCAGACCTCTGTCTGTTGTTATTAGGCGATTTCTCATTCATCTTATTTGATTACTTCTGACTCCTAGTAAACTTTTTCACATTCCTAAACACCAGATTGCTGTATTCAACTACTTACTAAGCATTTACACTTGGAAATCCAACAGACATGTAAAAGGCAACATATTCAAAACATAAGTCCTCAAACTTGGTCTTTGTGTGGGGGGCCTACTTTAATCTCACTTTATGGTAATTCCACAGTTTTACTTTCTCAGTTCTTAAATCTTGACTCTGTCCCAGACTCCCCCCCCCCCACACTCTGTATCCAATCCATCAACAAACCCTGTCTATGTAACCTATGAAACATATCTAGAATCTGACCATTTCTCAACACCTCCACTGCTACCACCTTAGTCCAACCTATTCATTTCTCTTAGCGTAAATTGGTTTTTCTGACTATGTCCTTGCTGCTCTATAATGAAGTCTCAACACTGCACCCAAAAATATTATTTTAAAATACAAGTCAGAATATAAGTATTGGGGAGACTGTCATGTCTCCCCAAGTTAGAGTAAAATTCAAGTCATTCCATTGCCTCAAAAGCTTTCCATGATCTGCCTCCCACTCCCATGTTACTTCCTTGACTTCATCTTCCATTGTTCTTCCTTTAGTTTCTCTATTTCAGCCCCAATAGAATCCTTTCATTATTTCTGTTATAATGGGCACATTAAAAAATATAGAACCTTTTGTACCAGCTATTTTTTCTCCTATAATGCTCTTCTCCAAATGTGATTAACTTTCTTATTTCCTTCACATTTTTGCCTAAATGTATGGTACAAATGAAGTGTATCTACCCTGACCTCTCAGTTTAGGATTATAACTTTATTTTCACCTCAAAATTTCTCATTTTTTTCCTTCTGATTTACTATTTTTTTTTCCATAGCTCTTATTTCCTTTCAGCTTAGCATGACATTTATTTATTATGATTATTGTTTATTGTCCTTCTTCCTCTGCCTTACTAGAACATCATCTCCATGAGTCCAGGAAGTTTTGTTTTACTTTTTTTTTTTTTTTTTAGTTCAACTGATGCATCCCATGTACCTATGAGTTCCTAATATAATAACATATATTTGTTAATGTTCATCAAATATATGATAAATACATCATTTCCTTTTTTGTGCCTGGAAACTATATTTGTATGCACGATGTGCCTTCCTTTCTGTGATGATCAAATTCCTGTAGAAACTATATTTGTATGCATGATGTACCTTCCTTTCTGTGATAATCAAATTCCTGTAAATTTTCTCCCCTGAATTCTTATTTTAAAGTCATCTTCACCTTCATTCACATGACTGGTAGTAGCAATAATTTCTGAAGTAGTTAGTACAATAGTACTTTTTCATCCACGAAACTCTGAAAGTCCCTGGATTAGAAGTCTTTAAAATAAATATATTTGTCTTGTTATTGTCCTTGATGAAACAAAATTGAAACAGTATTAAAATGTTATAATGACAGCCATTACTAATACACTGATATTAAAATAAGATAAAAATAAATATCACCGAAAGCTACCATTACCATATCACTACTTGTATTTCTTATTGTGCTAACTTTTTAAAATATTTTGATGACTTCCCTCTGATTTTTAAATATTATCTAACTATTAAAAAGAAGAATTGTGATAATGATAGTAAGTGATAAGATTTATTGAGTACTGACTATTTTCTAGTCATTTTGCTCAGAATTTTATATTAATTCTGTCATTTAATCATTACAGTAAGCCTATGATATAGAAATTATTAGTACTTCTATTTTGCAACGAGAAAGGGGTTTGTCAAAGTTAAAGTGCTTGCATTAAGAATTTTTGAATTTAGAAAATATTCTACTTGCATTTAGATTAAATAAGTTTCATATTATCAAAATGCAACATGGTTAACAGCAAATATAGTTATGTTGGGAATAAGTAGCAACAATTTAGATAATTTTAATTTTGCATCCTGTATATCAATTCTTATCATCTCTTTCTTCAACCCCCAACTCTGAGCTCATTATTTGTCTAACTGGGACATTTCAGGATGGTTCTCTGAGGTCACTGACTCCTTTCCTTAAAATGTACCTTGACTAGAAGCTGAAATGGAATATGGGAGGGAATCTTAAATTGTCCCTTTCTAATGTTATCTTTGGAGAAGGCAATGGCACCCTACTCTAGTACTCTTGCCTGGAAAATCCCATGGATGGAGGAGCCTAGTAGGCTGCAGTCCATGGGGTCACTAAGAGTCGGACACGACTGAGTGACTTCACTTTCACTTTTCACTTTCATGCATTGGAGAAGGAAATGGCAACCCACTCCAGTGTTCTTGCCTGGAGAATCCCAGGGACAGGGGAGCCTGGTGGGCTGCTGTCTATGGGGCCGCACAGAGTCAGACACGACTGAAGCAACTTAGCAGCAGCAGCAGTGTTATCTTAGAATAGGATTAGAGATAAATAGAAAAAATAAGCATGGTAATCAAAAACTATTCACTCCAGACTTAAACCCAGTAAGAAAAGCAAAAAAAGTCATATGAATAATTGCAAAGTGAAACATTCATAAGTAAAAAAATTGAAAGGTGATTGTTTAACAGTTCTGTCTATTGGTAACCATCTTCATCAGGGTTTCTTAAGCTTAGATCTATAGGTTCCTAAGAGATCCATGGGTAAATTTCAGGTATTCCATGTGTTTTCCTTCCTAGTGAATGCAGAAAGCAAACCACAGTGTCTTTGGTAGTGCCTATGATTTTTGTCACCAATAAAAATCACCTATATTTTCCTATCATATTTTAGTTTTGAAATATCATCTATGTTCATTATTACTCTAAAATTGTGATAGTTTATCAGAGCAGCCATGAGAGTGCTCAGTTTTTGGAGTTGCACACCATTACAGAGACTTTAGTAAGTCACATGGATGGGACGATATTAAGATGGTTTGTGGATGGAACAGATGAAAATATTAGAAGTTGGTCCCTATACAAATATTGTGATTTATATTTGAAGCATATGATAAGGAAATTAGAAGCTTCAATAGTCCCATTGACTGTGTAACTAGATGAAGCTGTAGGCATCTCTTAAGGTGGCCAACAGATATTTTTTATTCATGATGTGCATACTGACACTTTCAAAAAAAAAGAAATCCTATTTCGTGAGTTTCTTTTGGATGCTGAAAAAGCTGCTGATGTTTGGAAATAGTAAAAAGTTATTTGCCAAACAAATATTTGACTGGGATAAAAAGCTTCATAGTCTTTGCACAGATGGATCTTCTATAATGGTTGGTAACACATCTGGTTTTGCCACTTTAGTAAAAAAGAAAAACAAGAATTTCATGTCATTGTCACTCACTCCTTTATACAGAAACATGCACTGGCAACAAAGACTTTGTCAATAAGACTGTAAGAAGTTTTGTCAAGACCCATAAATTATTAATAAGATCAGATGCAGATCTCTGAATCTCTTCATTTTTAAAGATTTATTTCCAAATAGTGGAAGGAAAATATTATGCTCTACTTGAGCATATGGAAGTTATATGGCTTCCAAGATAAGCCTTACAGTGATGGTTTAAACCAAGGGCAGAGATCACTTTTAAAAACCAAACTCACAAAACTCTCTTGAATCAGTTTGAAAGAAAGGATTTTTCCTATTAGATGCTTTACTTGACAGAATAATTTAACCATGTGAGTAATATAAATTTTTCAACATCTTTAAGTCCTCATTGCAGATGCTTCATAAAATATCTAAGCTTTTTTTGGCTAAGCTGGCAATAAGGAAGAAATAGAGGTCAACATTCTTGCATACTTTAAACTGGAGGAAGTGCTTTACCCAAATGGAGTAGAGAGGTAAAATTCTCTGTTCATTAATTGGTAAAGAGAACTCTGCAAACATCAGTAAAACACATCAGAACATTTGCAACATATATTTTACATTAATAGCATTGAAATTAAAACATAGATTAGCATTCCTTTCTTCTAATATAAACTGTATTATCAAAGATGTTAAACTAGCTAAAGATGAACTCATTGATTGTTAGAACGAAAGAATTTACTACTATTGGAGTCTAACTCAAAAGTTCTTGGACAGTCATTGTGTTCGGTTTGAGAAACATATCCTAGCATTTTAAAGAGATCTGAGAAGGCTTTAATTACATTTTCAATAATATCTCTTTGCAAACAGACATTTTCTGCTCTTGTGACAATGAAAATAAAAATATAAGAATTGATTGGATATCCAGTATGACATATGAATTGCCCCACGGGTTAATGGCCTTATTCAAACCAAGCAGGCACTACCTTCACGCTGAAGTGTTACACAAGTTAATTTTAACTTGCCTTTCTAAAGTATATTAATTTGTTACCAACTCACTGACAAAGAAACATGTATATTCAAATCAGTTCAGTTCAGTTCAGTTCAGTCGCTCAGTCGTGTCCGACTCTTTGTGACCCCATGAATCACAGCACGCCAGGCCTCCCTGTCCATCACCAACTCCCAGAATTCATTCAGACTCATGTCCATTGAGTCAGTGATGCCATCTAGCCATCTCATCCTCTGTCGTCCCCTTCTCCTCCTGCCCCCAATCCCTCCCAGCATCTGAGTCTTCTCCAATGAGTCAACTCTTCACATGAGGTGGACAAAGTATTGGAGTTTCAGCTTTAGTATCATTCCTTCCAAAAAAATCCCAGGGCTGATCTCCTTCAGAATGGACTGGTTGGATCTCCTTGCAGTCCAAGGGACTCTCAAGAGTCTTCTCCAACACCACAGTTCAAAAGCATCAATTCTTCGGTGCTCAGCCTTCTTCACAGTCCAACTCTCACATCCATACATGACCACAGGAAAAAACATAGCCTTGACTAGACGGACCTTTGTTGGCAAAGTAATGTCTCTGCTTTTCGATATGCTATCTAGGTTGGTCATAACTTTTCTTCCAAGGAGTAAGCGTCTTTTAATTTCATGGCTGCAGTCACCAGCTGCAGTGATTTTGGAGCCCAAAAAAATAAAGTCTGACACTGTTTCCACTGATTAACTATGGAATGAGGTTCATGACATTGTACAGAAGACAGGGATCAAGACCATCCCCTTGGAAAAGAAATGCAAAAAAGCAAAATGGCTGTCTGGGGAGGCTTTACAAATAGCTGTGAAAAGAAAAGAAGTGAAAAGCAAAGGAGAAAAGGAAAGATATAAGCATCTGAATGCAGAGTTCCAAAGAATAGCAAGAAGAGATAAGAAAGCCTTCTTCAGCGATCAATGCAAAGAAATAGAGGAAAACAACAGAATGGGAAAGACTAGAGATCTCTTCAAGAAAATTAGAGATACCAAGGGAATATTTCATGCAAAGATGGGCTTGATAAAGGACAGAAATGGTATGGACCTAAGAGAAGTTGAAGATATTAAGAAGAGGTGGCAAGAATACACAGAAGAACTGTACAAAAAAAATCTTCACGACCCAGATAATCACGATGATGTGATCACTCACCTAGAGCCAGACATCCTGGAATGTGAAGTCAAGTGGGCCTTAGAAAGCATGACTACGAACAAAGCTAGTGGAGGTGATGGAATTCCAGTTGAGCTATTTCAAATGCTGATAGATGATGCTGTGAAAGTGCTGTACTCAATTTGTCAACAAATTTGGAAAACTCAGCAGTGGCCACAGGACTGGAAAAGGTCAGTTTTCATGCCAATCCCAAAGAAAGGCAATGCCAAAGAATGCTCAAACTAGTGCACAATTGCACTCATCTCACATCTAGTACAGAGAAGGCAATGTCACTCCACTCCAGTACTCTTGCCTGGAAAATCCCATGGATGGAGGAGCCTGGTAGGCTGCAGTCCATGAGGTCGCTAAGAATCAGACACGACTGAGCGACTTCACTTTCATTTTCACTTTCATGCATTGGAGAAGGAGATGACAACCCACTCCAGTGTTCTTGCTTGGAGAATCCCAGGGACAGGGGAGCCTGATGGGCTGCCGTCTATGGGGTCGCACAGGGTCCGACACGACTGAAGAGACTTAGCATTAGCAGCACATGCTAGTAAAGTAGTACTCAAAATTCTCAAAGCCAGGCTTCAGCAATATGTGAACCGTGAACTTCCTGATATTCAAGCTGGTTTTAGAAAAGGCAGAAAAACCAGAAATCAAATTGCCAACACCTGCTGGATCATGGAAAAAGCAAGAGAGTTCCAGAAAAACATCTATTTCTGCTTTATTGGCTATGCCAAAACCTTTGACTTTGTGGATCACAATAAACGGTGGAAAATTCTGAAAGAGACGAGAGTACCTCCTGACCTGCCTCTTGAGAAACCTATATGCAGGTCAGGAAGCAACAGTTAGAACTGGACATGGAACAACAGACTGGTTCCAAATAGGAAAAGGAGTACGTCAAGGCTGTATATTGTCACCCTGTTTATTTAACTTATATGCAGAGTACATCATGAGAAATGTTGGGCTGGAAGAAACACAAGTTGGAATCAAGATTGCTGGGAGAAATATCAATAACCTCAGATATGCAGATGACACCACCCTTATGGCAGAAAGTGAAGAGGAACTAAAAGCCTCTTGATGAAAGTGAAAGTGGAGAGTGAAAAAGTTGGCTTAAAGCTCAACATTCAGAAAATGAAGATCATGGCATCCAGTCTTATCACTTCACGGGAAATAGATGGGGAAACATATATATTAGTATATATTAATAGTATATTCAGTTATTAATATTTTATGTGTTTCATTATATTTCTTTGAAATTCTATCTGTTTTGTTTTATGCATTAAGAATATTAGTCTGAGAAAGGGTTTTCATATACTCTCAGATTGCCATAGCACAAAAGTTCAGAAATCCTGCCTTAGATCCTGGTTGTTTTTTTTTTCCCTACTTATTTAATATTTTCCTTAGAACTTATTTTCATCTCCAACAGAGTTATACTCTATGAATGTAAGGAAAAATAAAAAGTACTTTCTAGTAGTCTAGACAGTGAATGAAGAAGTGCATTTCTCCCTGTGTTGAGACTGAAATATTTTCCAACCATAGTTAAATGCATTTCAAGGAAATAATATGATACAGATATATGCTTATGTATAAAATATTTTCATGCCACAATTTATCCCCAGGATCAGTTGGCAATAGGTGTGGACTCGAGTTCACAGGCATTATTGTATTGTTTATGTGTCCACTAGATGGTTTTCATATTGATTCTTTGTCTGCATTCTGTTAATTCTTTTCCAAATGAGTTCTGTGGCTTGACCTTGAAAAAAATCTTAATCTTACATCCACACATTTAGTCTAATTGCAGTTGTTTCTCATGGATCACACCACAATAACCTGTCACTCATCAAGTCCATTTGTCTGTGAACTGACTTAATTAAACATCTTAAATCCAATTTACTTGATCCTTTTACCATTAAAGGGGAAAAATCCCTGTCTATCACTTAAAATGAAATTGGTTTAAAAAAAAAAATCCACAGCAACAAAGAAATGAAAGAAAGAGAAAAAATGGTTTCCTTAAGGATTTCAATGGGTTAACTCTCTACTGCTCAAAATAAGATATGCCAAATGCAAAACAAAAACAAAAGAGTAATTTAAAAGCCATGTAACATTAGCTTCAGTTTGAAGACATTATTTTGTTTCTGTTAAAGTAAAGGAAAAATTAAAAGAAATAGGTAGCCTTATATCTTGCTCTCAACTATCATCTCTATGACATCCCTGTAATCCCTATGACAACATCTTAAAATCCATCAATGGCTCTCTTTTACCTTTCATATGGAACTTGTAATTGACTGTTATTGTTCTGATAATATATCTTTTAGCCTTTTAATCCATTTGTTCAACTTCAACTATACTTGTTTGTTCTTTTTACTACTATTTCCAGAGTAGTTATCAAAGTGTATTCCATGGACTAGCAGCAGCCACAGCATAATTTAGAAACTTCTTAGAAATGGAAACTCTTGGGCCCCACCCCAGTCTTCCCAATTCAAACTCGGGGGATGGAGTCCAGCAACCTCTGGTTCAGTACCTCTGTTTTAATAAGATGATTCTGATGCATGCTGAAGTTGGAAAATCACTGGTGGGTAATGGCAATTTAGCTTTACTCAACCAGTCCATTCTGAAGGAGATCAATCCTGGAATTTCTTTGGAAGGAATGATGCTAAAGCTGAAACTCCAGTATTTTGGCCACCTCATGCGAGGAGTTGACTCATTGGAGAAGACTCTGATGCTGGGAGGGATTGAGGGCAGGAGGAGAAGGGGACGACAGAGGATGAGATGGCTGGATGGCATCACTGACTCGATGGATGCGAGTCTGAGTGACCTCCGGGAGCTGGTGATGGACAGGGAGGCCTGGCGTGCTGCGGTTCATGGGGTCGCAAAGAGTCGGACACGACTGAGCGACTGATCTGATCTGATCTGATCTGATTGGAGTTATAGTCAAAGCATTCACCACCTTTGTGAATTTTTGCAGTTGACATAACCTGCCTGGATCTCAGGTTCACTACTTGAAAACTGAAAATTAAAATACCTACTACTTGCAACATGAGAGGCTTGAAGGTTGGTAACACCTTGCTTCCTCACCTCTGAGCCTCAGTTTTCTCTATGTACAAACAGGATAATGCTACCTACCTCCCAGAGTTGTGAGTATTCATAAATACTAATGTTAGTGCTAATACTAATAATGAGGCTTCTAGTGTTGTTTGGCACACTTTAAGCAGAAAATAAATGTTAATTTTATTCTTTTGCACATAGTAGGTACTAGATTTGTGCTGTGCTTAGTTGCTCAGTTGTGTCCAACTGTTTGCGACCTCATGGACTATAGTTTGCCAGGCTCCTCTGTTCCTGGGATTCTCCAGACAAGAATACTGGAGTGGGTTGTCATTTCCTCCTCCAGGGGATCTTCCCAACCCTAGGATTGAACCCAGGTCTCCCGTACTGTAGGCAAATTCTTTACCATCTCAGCTACTAGGGAAGCCCAAGGTACTGGATAGAAATTGTTTAACTTCAACTGAACTTTTTCAAGTGTCTGTGATCTTACAGAGAAAATTCCCATCTAGGTTTTCCTGAGCTGCCCATTTTGCTTCTTTGGTCATTTTGGCCAATATCTGCTTGTTTTAGAAGTATTTATTTCTTCCTTTAGCATAATGATTGAAAAATGCTCTGCTTATTTGAATTTTAAGAAAACGCTTGTCTTTGAAAAACTCACTTAACCTCCAATTAAAATAAATAAATTTATATTAAAAAAGAAAGAAAATAAATAAATAAAAATAAATAAAATACCAGTGGAAAAAAAAGTGTTGCAACTCCAATCTCCTTTTGATTTCTCCAATCACTTTTGATTTCTACTGCAGTACATTCACAGCATATTAACTGATTATGTTGAACACATTAGGAACTATTCTTATGTACTTATAATGTATGAGGATTCCTTGCAAATTTTTCATTAATGAACACCTAAATAGGGTCAAGGTAGTTAATATAGTTTAGAAAATGCAAGTCATAACAATAGCTCAGTAGAAAGTGTAAAGTCTTTCTCATTCCCCCATGTGCTTGTAGAAGTTAAATTCAGATTCTCTTCAAAAATTGTGCAGAAGTCTCTAACACTTGACAAGTTTTTGTCTTGAATGTCAAATATTTCTGTTCCTTTAAAAATCCTCTTCAAGTTATCATCCAAAATTTTTCTTTATTTTAAAATTAAAAAGTTAATTTTTTTATTTTTTAATTATTTTTTATATATTTTAAAATTTTATTTTATTTAACTTTACAATATTGTATTGGTTTTGCCATATATCAAAATGAATCTGCCACAGGTATACATGTGTTCCCCATCCTGAACCCTCCTCTCTCCTCCCTCCCCATACCATCCCTCTGGGTCGTGCCAGTGCACCAGCCCCAAACATCCGGTATCGTGCATCGAACCTGGACTGGCGACTCGTTTCATATATGATGTTATACATATTTCAATGCCATTCTCCCAAATCATCCCACCCTCTCCCTCTCCCAGCGTCCAAAAGACTGTTCTATACATCAGTGTCTCTCAAGCCTTATTATTGTCGTGATAAATTAATGTGACATTTTGTAAAATTGAGAGTGGGTAGCTTTCAGATGAATTTAATAAGACTTGAAAAAATAATGAACTATGAGTTTCTTGGAAATCGAGTGAAAAAAGCACTGGCCACAGATCAGGAA
Source organism: Tragelaphus eurycerus (assembly GCA_935064755.1). NCBI lineage: Eukaryota > Metazoa > Chordata > Mammalia > Artiodactyla > Bovidae > Tragelaphus > Tragelaphus eurycerus. The sequence continues at coordinate 485,716 of CAKXYN010000234.1, forward strand.
GCACATGAGCCCTAACAGCAACTGTATTTGTAAACTTGAGCAAGTTTCTTAATCTACATCAAAGCTTCTTACTTGCAAAATGGGTCACTGTGAGAACAAGATTGTGTATTGTGAGTATAAATTCTATGTAAATGCATCATTTTGTTTCAAGTGTTCATCAGCTTACATTTAATCATGCTTGGTGAACAACTCTGGCAAATGTACTCATACATATCCACATACATTTGTCTCAAAATTACTGTTTAAGTTCCTCATTAGAAGAGGTTCTAAATGGAATTGTTAATTAAGGCACTCTTATTTCTATTTGTTACTATAAAATTAAGGCAGAGATTACAGAAAGCAGAACTTTATGTAATTTGTTATATAAAGTAGGACATGTAAAATCATTTTATTAAATCTGATCTAATTTTGTTAAATCATGATGTATGAAATATTTTGACTCCAATATTTTATGCATTAATAATTCAAATATACCATAGTACATACATAGTATAATATATATGATAGTTGCATACCTGCAGATGCATTACTATTTTTAAAGAATTTTATAGTTTTTCATAGTTATCTTGTAATGACAATATTCAGGTTATCTGCAACACTATAATTACACTTCAACTACTTGAATCTGGATGAGAACCAAGGAAATTCATACCAGGTGAATGGATTCCACATTGTTTTTGTTGTTGTTCAGTTGCTAAGTTGTGTCCAACTTTTTGAGACCCCAGGAACTGCCACACACCAGGCTTTCCTGTCCTTCACTATCTCCCAGAGTTTACTCAAACTCATGACCATTAAGTGAGTGATCCCATCCAACCGTCTTATACTCTGTTGTCCCCTTCTCCTCTTGCCCTCAACCTTTCCCATCATCAGGAAAGGGTCTTTTCCAGTAAGTCGACTCTTCATATCAGGTGACCAAAGTATTGGAGCTTCAGCTTCAGCATCAGTCTTTCCAATGGATATTCAGGGTTAATTTCCTTTAGGCTTGATTGGTTTGATTTCCTTGCTGTCAAAGGGACTCTCAAGAGTCTTCTCCAGCACCACAGTTCGAAAGCATCAATTCTTTTGTGCTCAGCCTTCTTTGGTTCAACTCCAAATATGCCATCCAGGTTTGTCATAGCTTTTCTTCCATGGAGCAAGCACCTTACATTTCATGGCCGCAGTCACCATCTGTAGTGATTTTGGACCCCAAGAAAATAAAATCTGCCACTATTTCCATTTTACCCCATCTTTTCCATGAAGTGATGGGTCCAGATGCCATGATCTTTGTTTTTTGAATGTTGAGTTTTAAGCCATATTTTTCACTCTCCTCTTCCACCTTCATCAAGCGGCTTTTTAGTTCCTCTTCACTTTCTGACATTAGGGTGGTATCATCTGCATATCTGAGGTTGTTGATATTTCTCCTGGCAATCTTGATTCCAGCCCATCATTTCATATGATGTACTGTGCATAGAAGTTAAATAAGCAAGGTGACAACATACAGCCTTGACATACTCCTTTTCCTGTTTGGAACCAGTCCATTGTTAATATTTGGTTCTAATTATTGCATCTTGACCTGCATACAGATTTATCAGGAGGCAGGTAAGGTGGTCTGGTATTCCATCTCTAAGAATTTCCCACAGTTTGTTGTGATCCACACAGTCAAAGGCTTTAGTATAATCAATGAAGCAAGAGTAGATGTTTTTCTGGAACTCTCTTGCTTTTCCTGTGATCCAGTGGATGTTGATAATTTAATATCTGGTTCCTCTGCCTTTTATAAATCTAGCTTGTACATGTGGAAGTTCTTGGTTTGTGTACTATTGAAGCCTGGGCTGAAGGATTTTGAGCATAACCTTGCTAACCTATGAAATGAGCACAATTGTGTGGTGGTTTGAACATACTTTGGCATTGGCCTTCTTTGGGATTGGAATGAAAATTGACCTTTTCCAGTCCTGTGGCCACTGCTGAGCTTTCCAAACTTGCTGCCATATTGGTTGCAGCACTTTAACAGCATCTTTTAGGATTTGAAATAGCTCAGCTTGAATTCCATCACCTCCACTAGCTTTGTTTATAGTAATGCTTCCTAAGGCCAATTTGACTTCACATTCCAGGTTGAATGACCTCTAGATGAATGACCACACCATTGTGGCTATCTGGGTCATTAAGACCTTTTTTTTGTATTGTTCTGTGTATAAAGGTTGGCTTAAAGCTCAACATTCAGAAAAAGAAGATCATGGCATCTGGTCCCATCACTACATGGAAAATAGATGGAGAAACAGTGGAAACAGTGTCAGACTTTATTTTTCTGGGCTCCAAAATCACTGCAGATGGTGACTGAAGCCATGAAATTAAAAGATACTTACTCCTTGGAAGGAAAGTTATGACCAACCTAGATAGCATATTCAAAAGCAGAGACATCACTTTGCCAACAAAGGTTCGCCTAGTCAAGGCTATGGTCTTTCCTGTGGTCATGTATGGATGTGAGAGCTGGACTGTGAAGAAGGCTGAGCGCCGAAGAATTGATGCTTTTGAACTGTGGTGTTGGAGAAGACTCTTGAGAGTCCCTTGGACTGCAAGGAGATCCAACCGGTCCATTCTGAAGGAGATCAGCCCTGGGATTTCTTTGGAAGGAATGATGCTAAAGCTGAAACTCCAGTACTTTGGCCACCTCATGCGAAGAGTTGACTCATTGGAGAAGACACTGATGCTGGGAGGGATTGGGGGCAGGAGGAGAAGGGGACGACAGAGGATGAGATGGCTGGATGGCATCACTGACTCGATGGATGTGAGTCTGAGTGACCTCCGGGAGTTGGTGATGGACAGGGAGGCCTGGTGTGCTGCAATTCATGGGGTCGCAAAGAGTTGGACACGACTGAGCAACTGATCTGATCTGATCTGTGTATCTTTCCACCTACTCTTAATCTCTTCTGCTTCTGTTATGTCCTTATCATTTCTGTCCTTTATCATGCCCATCCTTGCATGAAATGTTCCCTTTATAGCCCCAATTTTCTTGAAGAAATATCTAGCCCTTCCTAGTCTATTGTATTCCTCTATTTCTTTGCATTGTTCATTGAAGAAGGTTTTTATTTATTTTTTTAATCTCTCTTTGCTCTTCTCTGGAACTCTGCATTCAGTTGGGTACATCTTTCTCCCTTGCCTTTCACTTCTCTACTTTCCTCAACTGTTTGCACAGCCTCCTCAGACAATCACTTTGTCTTCTTGCATTTCTTTTTCTTTGGATCACTGCTTCCTGTACAGTGTTACAAGTCTCCATTGATAATTCTTCAGGCACTGTGTCTACCAGATCTAATCCCTTGAATCTGTTTGTCACCTCCACTATATAATAAGAGATTTGATTTAGGTCATACCTGAAAGGAGATCCAACCAGTCCATCCTAAAGGAGACCAGTCCTGGGTATTCGTTGGAAGGACTGCTGCTGAGGCTGAAACTCCAATACTTTGGCCACCTCATGCAAAGAGTTGACTCATTGGAAAAGACCCTGATGCTGGAAGGGATTGGGGGCAGGAGGAGAAGAGGATGACAGAGGATGAGATGTCTCAATGGATATGAGTTTGGGTGAACTCCGGAAGTTGGTGATGGACAGGGAGGCCAGGCATGCTGCAATTCATGGGGTCACAAAGAGTTGGACATTACTGAGCGACTGAACTGAACTGAAATGACCTAGTGGTTTTCCCTACTTTCTTCAATTTCAGCCTGAATTTTTTCAATAAGGAGCTCATGATATGAGCCACAATCAGCTCCAGGTCTTGTTTTTTTTCTGACTGTATTGAGCTTCTCCATCTTTGTCTGCAAAGAACATAATCAGTCTGGTTTTGATGTTGATAATCTGGTGATGTCCATGTGTACAGTCATCAGTCATTACTTCTGAGCCCCCAAATTCATGCCCTTTTGAAATATAAAATACATGAACTGTATTTCAGGACCCCCAAACTCTTAACTATTTCATGCATTTAAATCCAAAGTCTCATCCAAATATCATCTAAATCATATTTGGATAAGACTCAAGATTCATCCTGGGACGAGTTTCCTTCTTGTTGTAAACCTTTAAACCAGACAAGTTATGTGCTTCCAAAAATACAATGGTGGTGACTCATCAAGAAACAAAGGGAGAAAAATCAAATCAATAAAATTAGAAATGAAAGCAGAGATTTCACAACAGACAACACAGAAATAAAAAAGATTGTAAGAGACTATCTGCAACTATATGCCAATACAATGGACAACTTGGACGGAATGAACAAATTCTTAGAAAAGTACAACTTTCCAAAACTGAACCAGAAAGAAGTAGAAAATCTTATCAGACCCATCACAAGCATGGAAATTGAAACTGTAATCAGAAATCTTCCAACAAACAAAAGCCCAGGACCAGAGGGCTTCACAGCTGAATTCTACCAAATGTTTACAGAATACCTAACACCTAGCCTACTCAAAATCTTCCAGAAAATTGCAGAGGAAGATAAACTTCCAAACTCATTCTATGAGGCCACCATCACTCTAATACCAAAACATTATTAGATGTTTATAATGACATGTTTATAATGTGACAAAGATGCCACAAAAAAGAAAACCACAGGCCAATATCACTGATGAATATAAATACAAAAATCCTTACCAAAATTCTAGCAAACAGAGTCCAACAACATATTAAAAAGATCATACATCATGACCAAGTGGGCTTTATCCCAGGTATGCAAGGATTCTTCAATATCCACAAATCAATCAATGTAATACACCACATTAACAAATGGAAAGATAAAAATCATATGATTATTTCATAGATGCAAGGAAGCCTTTGACAAAATTCAACATCCATTTATGATAAAAACCCTCAAGAAAGCAGGAATAGAAAGAACATACCTCAACATAATAACAGCTATATATGACAAACCCATAGCTAACATTATACTCATGGTGAAAAATTGAAAGCATTTCCCCTTAACTCAGGAGAAAGACAAGGGTGCCCACTCTCACTTGCAAAAATATTCAACACAGTAATGGAAGTTTTGGCCAGAGCAATCAGAGCAGAAAAAGAAATAAAAGGAATCCAGATTGGAAAAGAAGAAGTAAAACTCTCACTGCAGATGACATGATCCTCTACATAGAAAACCCTAAAGACTCCACCAGAAAATTACTAGAGCTAATCAACAAATATAGTAAAGTTGCAGGATATAAAATCAACAAACAGAAATCCCATGCATTCCTATACACTAACAATGAGAAAATAGATAGAGAAATTAAGGAAACAATTCCATTCACCACTGCAACAAAAAGAAAAAAATACTTAGGAATTACTTCAGTTCAGTTCAGTTGCTCAGTTGTGTCCGATTGTTCTCAACCCCATGAATTGCGGTACTCCAGGCCTCCCTGTCCATCACCAACTCCCGGAGTTCACTCAGAATCATGTGCATTGAGTCGGTGATGACATCCAGCCATCTCATCCTCTGTCATCCCCTTCTCCTCCTGCCCCTAATTCCTCACAGCATCAGAGTCTTTTCCAATGAGTCAACTCTTAGCATGAAGTGGCCAAAGTACTGGAGTCTCAACTTTAGCATCATTCCTTGCAAAGAATAACCAGAGCTGATCTCCTTCAGAATGGACTGGTTGGATCTCCTTGCAGTCCAAGGGACTCTCAAGAGTCTTCTCCAACACCACAGTTCAAAAGCATCAATTCTTCAGTGCTCAGCCTTCTTCACAGTCCAGCTCTCACATCCATACAAGACCAATGGAAAAACCATAGCCTTGACTAGACGGACCTTTATTTGCAAAGTAATGTCTGTGCTTTTGAATATGCTATCTAGGTTGGTCATAACTTTCCTTCCAAGGAGTAAGCGTCTTTTAATTTCATGGCTTCAGTCACCATCTGCAGTGATTTTGGAGCCCTAAAAAATTAAGTGTGACACTGTTTCCACTGTTTCCCCATCTATTTCCAATAAAGTGATGGGACCAGATGCCATGATCTTAGTTTTCTGATATTGAGCTTTAAGCCAACTTTTTCACTCTCCTCTTTCACATTCATCAAGAGGCTTTTTAGTTCCTTTTCACTTTCTGCCATAAGGGTGGTGTCATCTGCATGTCTGAGGTTATTGATATTTCTCCCGGCATTCTTGATTCCAGCTTGTGATTCTTCCAGCCCAGCATTTCTCATGATGTACTCTTCATACAAGTTACATAAGCAGGGTGACAATATACAGCCTTGACGTACTCCTTTTCCTATTTGGAACCAGTCTGTTGTTCCATGTCCAGTTCTAACTGTTCATTCCTGACCTGCGTATAGGTTTCCCAAGAGGCGGGTCAAGTGGTCTGGTATTCCCATCTCTTTCAGAATTTCCCACAGTTTATTGTGATCCACACAGTCAAAGGCTTTGGCATAGTCAATAAAGCAGAAATAGACGTTTTTCTGGAACTCTTTTGCTTTTTCCATGATTCAGCAGATGTTGGCAATTTGATCTCTGGTTCCTCTGCCTTTTCTAAAACCAGCTTGAACATCTGGAAGTTCACGGTTCACGTTTTGCTGAAGCCTGGCTTGGAGAATTTTGAGCATTACTTTACTAGCGTGTGAGATGAGTGCAATTGTGCGGTAGTTTGATTATATATACCTAAAGAAACAAAAGACATATATATATATATAGAAAACTATAAAGCGCTGATGAAAGAAATCAAAGAGGACACAAATAGATGGAGAAATATACCATTTTCATGGATCAGAAGAATCAATATAGTGAAAATGAGTATATTACCCAAAGCAATCTATAGAGTCGATGCAATCCCTATCAAGCTACCAATGGTATTTTTCACAGAGCTAGAACAAGTAATTTCACAATTGGTATGGAAATACAAAAAACCTGTAATCACCAAAGCAATCTTGAGAAAGAAGAATGGAACTGAAGGAATCAACCTGCCTGACTTCAGCCTCTACTACAAAGCCACATTCATCAAGACAGTATAGTACTGGCACAAATACAGAAATATAGATCAATGGAACTAAATAGAAAGCCCAGAGATAAATCCATGCACCTATGGACACCTTATCTTCAACAAAGGAGGCAAGAATATACAGTGGAGAAAAGACAATCTCTTTTACAAGTGGTACTGGGAAAACTGGTTAACCACTTGTAAAAGAGTGAAACTAGAACACTTTCTAACACCATACACAAAAATAAACTGGATATGGATTAAAGATCTAAACGTAAGACCAGAATCTATAAAACTCCTAGAGGAAAACATAGGCAAAACACTCTCTGACATAAATCACAGCAGGATCCTCTATGACCCACCTCCCAGAATATTGGAAATAAAAGACAAAGTAAATGGGACCTAATTAAACTTAGCAGCTTTTGCACAGCAAAGGAAAGTATAAACAAGGTGAAAAGACAACCTTCAGAATGGGAGAAAGTTATTACTTGCAAATGAAGCAAGGACAAAAATTAATCTCAAAAATATACAAGCAACACCTGTAACTCCATTCCAGAAAAGTAAATGGCCCAATCAAAAAATGGGCCAAGGAACTAAACAGACATTTCTCCAAAGAAGACATACAGATGGCTAACAAACACATGAAAAGATGCTCAACATCACTCATTATCATAGAAATGCAAATCAAAACCACAACGAGGTACCATTTTACACCAGTCAGAATGGCTGCTATCCAAAAGTCTACAAGCAATAAGTGTTGGAGAAGGTGTGGAGAAAAGGGAACCCTCTTACACTGTTGGTGCGAATGCACACTAGTGCAACCACTATGGAGAACAATGTGGAGAGTTCTTAAAAAACTGGAAATAGAACTGCCATATGACCCAGCAATCCGACTGCTGTGCATACAAACAGAGGAAACCAGAATTGAAAGAGACACTTGTACCCCAATGTTCATCGCGGCACTGTTTATAATAGCCAGGTCATGGAAGCAACCTAGATGTCCATCAGCAGATGAATGGATAAGAAAGCTGTGTTACATATAAACAATGGAATATTACTCAGACATGGAAAAGAATGCTTTGAATCAGTTCTAATGAGATCAATGAAACTGGAGCCTATTATACAGAGTAAAGTAAGACAGAAAAACAACAATACACTATACTAACACATATATATGGAATTTAGAAAGATGGAAATGATAACCCTGTATGCTAGATAGCAAAAGAGACACAGATATATAGAATAGTCTTTTAGACTCTTTGGGAGAGGGCGAAGGTGGTATGATTTGGAGAATGGCATTGAAACATGTATAATAATAATTGAAACATGTATAATAATAATTCATGTGAAATGAATCCCAGTCCAGGTTCGATGCATGATACAGGATGCTCGGGGCTTGTGCACTAGGATGACCCAGAGGGATGGGATGGGGAGGGAGGTGGAAGGGGGGTTCAGGATGGGGAACACATGTACAACCATGGTGGATTCCTGTCAAAGCATGGCAAAACCAATATAATATTGTAAAGTAATTAGCCTCCAATTAAAATAAATAAATTTATATTTAAAAAAAGAAGGAAAAAAGAAATACAATGGTGGGGCATAGATTAAAGATTTCCATTCCAAAAGAGAGATTTAAGGAAGAAGAGGTGATGGGTCCTAGGCAAATCCCAATAGCTGACAAGGCAAATTCAGTGAGATCTTAAGCCTCAAGAATAATCCTCTGACCAGATGCTCTGCCTCCCTGATCCACTGGGGTGGCACTGTCACTGTCAGAGCGCTAGCTGGCAACGCATATTTGGCTTTGGTTGAATGATCCCTGGTCTGCTGACACTAACGAGATAGCCCTGATAATATCTGACTTGCCACCTTTGGGGCCATTCTCTTTTCTTAAAGAATAGCACAAGTGCACAGATGGATAGCTTTATTTTCCTGTTGAATGTAAGAAGCCTGGCAGTGTTCCTTCATTCCATCCTATCACCATATCATTCAGTTCAAACTGGCAGTATTTCCAGTCTTTTGGCTTGGTTAGGTTCTATTCTGGTTCACACTCATACTAATCTACTTATCAAATTGTTACTCTCCCCCACTTTTGGTTAGTCTTCTCTCCAGAAGAATGCTTTCTCAATTTTTGGCAAGATTTTACAAATCTTTAAGTTTTGGTTTCTTTATGTTTAAAATTTTTGTTTTCCTTTCATTTTTCTCTTCTTGTTTTTTACTGTAAGCAGTCTGGAAGAACCAAGTTGCTCCATTAACCTTTTTTTTTTTTTTTTTTGAAATCTTAGCTAAATATCCAATTTCATTGCTTCTAGTTCCACTTTGCACAGAATACTAAGACACACACATAATCAAGCTATTTTTTTTTTTTTTGCTACTATTTAACACAGATAGTCTTTCCTTGAAATGCAAGGTTTTTCCAGAAGGCACCTCCAAACACTTTTAGCTTTTACCTGTTACCTGGTTCCAAAGCAGCTTCTATACTTTTATGTGTTTATTACAACAGCACCCCTTTCACAGTATTAATTTCTTAGATTGGCCTGCTATAATGAAATGTGATCACTGACCTAGAGCCAGACATCTTGGAATGTGAAGTCAAATGGGCCTTAGAAAGCATCACTACCAACAAAGCTAGTGGAGGTGATGGAATTCCAGTGGAGCTATTCCAAGTCCTGAATGATGATGCTGTGAAAGTGCTACACTCAATATGCCAGCAAATTTGGAAAACTCAGCAGTGGCCACAAGATTGGAAAAGCTCAGTTTTCATCCCAATCCCAAAGAAAGGCAATGCCAAGGAGTGCTCAAACTACCGAACAATTGCACTCATCTCACACGCTAGTAAAGTAATGCTCAAAATTCTCCAAGCCAGGCTTCAGCAATATGTGAACCGTGAACTTCCTGATGTTCAAGCTGGTTTTAGAAAAGGCAGAGGAACCAGAGATCAAATTGCCAACATCCGCTGGATCATGGAAAAAGCAAGAGAGTTCCAGAAAAACATCTATTTCTGCTTTATTGACTATGCCAAAGCCTTTGACTGTGTGGATCACAATAAACTATGGAAAATTCTGAAAGAGATGGGAATACCAGACCACCTGATCTGCCTCTTAAGAAATCTGTATGCAGGTCAGGAAGCAACAGTTAGAACTGGTCATGGAACAACAGACTGGTTCCAAATAGGAAAAGGAGTACGTCAAGGCTGCATATTGTCACCATGTTTATTTAACTTATATGCAGAGTACATCATGAGAAATGCTGGACTGGAAGAAACACAAGTTGGAATCAAGATTGCCGGGAGAAATATCAATAACCTCAGATATGCAGATGACACCACTCTTATGGCAGAAAGTGAAGAGGGGCTAAAAAGCCTCTTGATGAAAGTGAAAGTGGAGAGTGAAAAGGTTGGCTTAAAGCTCAACATTCAGAAAACGAAGATCATGGCATCTGGTCCCATCACTGCATGGGAAATAGATGGGAAAACAGTGGAAACAGTGTCAGACTTTGTTTTTCTGGGCTCCAAAATGACTGCAGATGGTGACTGCAGCCATGAAATTAAAAGACGCTTGCTCCTTGGAAGGAAAGTTATGACCAACCTAGATAGCATATTCAAAAGCAGAGACATTACTTTACCAACAAAGGGTCGCCTAGTCAAGGCTATGGTCTTTGCTGTGGTCATGTATGGATATGAGAGCTGGACTGTGAAGAAGGCTGAGCGCCGAAGAATTGATGCTTTTGAACTGTGGTGTTGGAGAAGACTCTTGAGAATCCCTTGGACTGCAAAAAGATCCAACCAGTCCATTGTGAAGGAGATCAATCCTGGAATTTCTTTAGAAGGAATGATGCTAAAGCTGAAACTCCAGTATTTTGGCCACCTCATGCGACGAGTTGACTCATTGGAGAAGACTCTGATGCTGGGAGGAATTGAGGGCAGGAGGAGAAGGGGACGACAGAGGATGAGATGGCTGGATGGCATCACTGACTCGATGGATGCGAGTCTGAGTGACCTCCGGGAGCTGGTGATGGACAGGGAGGCCTGGCGTGCTGCGGTTCATGGGGTCGCAAAGAGTCGGACACGACTGAGCGACTGATCTGATCTGATCTGATAATGAAATACCATAAAGTGGGTAGATTAAAAATGAGACATCTATTTCTCACAGTTCTGGAGGCTGGGAAGTTCAAGATCTAAACATTGGCAGATTTGAGTTCTTGGTAAGGGCCTCTTTCCACTTTGCAGAAGGCCATCCTCTTGCAGTATCCTCACATGGCAGAGAACGAGGGCTCTCCTGTTTCCTTCTCCTCTTATAAAAGATAATCTATCATGAGAGGCCTCCCATAATGACCTAATCTAGGTCCTGACTACTTATCAAAGACCCCACTTCCAAATTCCATCCCACTGGGGTTGAGAGTTTCAACCTAGGAATTTTGGTGGAAAATATTCAGTCCATAAATCTCACATATAAAACTTTACACTAATAACACGGTACTTAGCAGAGAAAATATCAATAAATAAGAGTTCATGTTAATATAAAATCTTCAGCAAGTTGTTTTGCATTTAGAGAAGTCTGTATATTTGATAAAGTGTGAGAGAGAGGAGAAAAGGCCATTTTGTCAACATTATCAAAGAATGTCATCTTTTAAAGAATTTTTTTTATTTTATTTTTTAACTTTACAATATTGTATTGGTTTTGCCATATATCATCATGAATCGGCCACAGGTATACACGTGTTCCCATCTTTAACCTACAAAAAAATGATATAATGCAGGTGCAAGCAATGTAATAGTGAAACATTTTAAAAAGAGAGAGATCATAATTTTAAGATCATTTGAGATGAAAAGCTTAAGATTAATAATTGGTTTAAAGACAAAAATTTGTATAAAATTTAGTTTATTCAAATTTTTTTGTCAGTGTTAGTAATAGGTTTACATCAGAACTGGTGATTTTCATTTCTGTATGTCAACTGCATTTTCATTTTTCCTTTTTGTCAAATGCCATGTTTAATTATTTCTGGATTTTAGAGAAATAGTGCCCTACCATAAAAGAAAATCAACAAAATAAAATTTGACAAAGATTATTATAAAATTCAATATTTTGTTTCAGAATACCATCTGCTAATGTTATTTTAGAGGGGATTTCTGTGCTATGAGACATTTGAACTAAATGTCCAACTTACTGTCTAATCCCACCCAAGTTGGAAACACTGATTATAAGTAAGGAAAGGAGAAATAGTACTAGTACTAATATTAACAGTAATATACAGAGTGAAGTGGATCAGAAAGAGAAAAACATAGATCATTTAATTTCACTTATATATAGAATCTAGAAAAATGATACAGATGGACTTCTTTTCAAAGCAGAAATATAGACACAGATGTAGAGAACAAATTTATGGACATCAAGGGGGAATGTGGGAGGTTGGATGGATTGGGAGATTGGGATTGACATATATATATACACTACTGTGTACAAAATAGATGAATAATGAGAACCAACAGGGAACTCTACACAATGCTCAAAATAAATAAAATGTGATTTCATGTATCACATAACTTATGCAAAAAATAGTAATGTTAATGCTAAAATTAATACCAGTATCAGTACTAACACCAAAGCAAATATTAATCCAAAATCAGTGCTAATTAATGCTAACATTAACATTAAGCAACCATTAGGCCTAAGGTTAAAATTTTAATATGTATTTTCATTAAATCCTCATCATAACTTTATAAAGAAGTTCTTATTATCTTCACTCTACAAGGAAGAAAACAGAAGGTTTTTATATTGAGCTTGCCTGAAATCTCATGACTGGAAAGTAATGGAATCTGGATTATATACCAACTCTGTTCACTTCCAGAGACTATGCTGTTCTAGCCAAATATTAGTTTTGTTTGAGTCTTCTCTCTCTCTACAACCCTTATGCTGTCTGGAATTATTACTTATCTTGTAATTAATTTAAAATAACATCTCCATCAAATTTTATGCAAATGATTTTAATTTTCTTTCACTGCAATCCCCCTCCCCCAGATTCTTCCTACAATTTCCTAGTAACAATTTGAAAAGTAGATGAAGAAAGTGAAAAGAAAGTTACCCAAATACCTAGAATAAAACATTTCTTTGGCTCAATGGAAATAGTAAAATTTAGTTTTCTACTAACACTGTTGGAGAAGGAAATGGCAACCCACTCCAGTTTTCTTGCCTGGAGAATCCCAGGGGCAGGAGAGCCTGGTGGGCTGACGTCTATGGGGTCATGCAGAGTCGGACATGACTGAAGTGACTTGGCAGTGTGGCAGTTACAATGAACTCTTGATGTTCAGTGGCATTGTACTATGATTTTGTCTCCAGAGTTTCTGCTTTTTTGCTTGTAATTACTATTTTTCCTTATCTAATAAATTCTTATGTTTATATTATGCTATTTTTACTAAAGTCCTTCTTAGTGTTAATACACTTGAAAATACAGCTATACATAACATTTTATGTAATAGTCATAATCTGAAAAGAACATATTGATCGACTCGTCAGTTATAATCAATTCAATAAGTTATTGACCTGGTATATATGTCTCCTACACCACAGTTCAAAAGCATCAATTCTTTGGCGCTCTTCATGCGAAGAGTTGACTCATTGGCGAAGACTCTGATGCTGGGAGGGATTGAGGGCAGGAGGAGAAGGGGACGACAGAGGATGAGATGGCTGGATGGCATCACTGACTCGATGAATGTGGGTCTGGGTGACCTCCGAGAGCTGGTGGTGGATAGGGAGGCCTGGCGTGCTGCGGTTCATGGGGTCGCAAAGAGTCGGACACGACTGAGCGACTGATCTGATCTGATCTGATACGTCTCCTAAGTCTAAGATCAGGTTCCTTTGTTTTTAAATTGCTTTTGAAAACTCATTCTGATTCCTCAAATGAATAGGGATCAATGCACATAGCAAACAAGCCTCACATATCACCCTTTATTACTCTAATATCAACATTTATTCTTCACATTTTAGGATTATATTTTTATGATGGGTTGATGCATAGGTATTTTCTGTCCTTGCTATGACCAGTTGACATTTCTGAAATAACAATCAGTAAAAAAGAATTATCTCCATTCTGTGAGTCTGAGTGGCACTAAGTAGGACATATTATCTTGCTTGCTGACAGCTGTGTGTGAACAATAAGCCTATTTGAAAAGACAGCTGTTCTGAGTTCTGTGTGCAGATTTTGTCTGTGGACAGGGCACATCTAATTGACCCATTTGGGGATTGATGGTGTAACATTGATCTCATTAGTATAAGGCAAAGAAACTGAGCTAGCTGGACACAGATTGAAAGCAATTTAAAATTTCTCTTAGCTGTTTATCTTCAATGTGAGACATGTAGCTAAACAATTTCTCACTTTCATAAATTATAGCTCTTTTTTCATATTCTTAATTTTTATTTCATTTAAATCTAGTTCAGTATAAAAGCAGTGCCACTGAACAGTGTATTTCTGACTTAATTACTGTTCCACATTAAGGTAATTCAAACTGAAGTAACACACTTAAAATTATAAAATTTTAAATAACACACACACAAATTAATCCTGGAAACTTTCCACTCATAGACAATACAGCTTCTCTGACTTTTGTATTTGAAAAATCTCTTTGAAACAAGGACTGACAAAGGCTGACAGGCTTGAATTAACTTGCTGTTTTAAATAAAAACCTCAGTCCAAGCCCTAGTTTGAACCAATCTGTGACACTCAAACAAGATAATTAGCCTCTCTGTACTGTTATTTCCTCATCTGTGAAATGGGGATGATAATAGTGATTCGGCACATGGAATTACTGTGAGAAAATACTGCAAAACCCTTGAAAATATGAAATACTATACAATTTATTAATAATTACAATAATCTTATTACATGTGAGTGTCTTGTGCACAAAGTATTATGTTCAAAAGTGGTATAATATAATTATTCAGTAAATGTACAGAAAAATTTTCCTGGTTTAACTGAACAGAACCAAGCTAGCTTTTTAGCAGTGGGGGTGGATCAGCAACAGTAGCCATGCATTAAATGGAAACATTTATTTAAAGATGGTAAAAATGTCAGACTGGACCAAATGAAGAAGAGAAAGCTAAATTCTCATATTGTGAATTATATTGATTCAATGTTTTCAACAGGCCCTAAAGGTAGTTCTAATTAGTATAGCTTCCATGATGGCTCCGTTGGTGAAGAGTCTGCCTGCAACACAGGAGACCCAGGTTTGATCCCAGGGTGGGAAAGATGTCCTGGAGAAGGAAATGGCAACCCGCTCCAGCATTCTTGCCTGGAGAATCTCATGGACAGAGGAAGCTGGTTGAGCTATAATCCATGGGATCACAAGGAGTTTGACACAACTGAGTGACTAACACTTTCACTATATTTAGTGCATCACTATGTTTGTTGTGCCCTGGCTCTGGAACAACAAGAGAAAAAAGATCAATCAAAAGATGGCAAGAAGACTAAATAATATCAATATTTCTGTGTGTTTTGATGTTGTTGTTGTTGCCCTGGGGTTTTTGTTGCTGTGCATGGGCTACTCTGGTTGCGGTGTGTGGCCCTCTCATCGTGGTGATTTGCTGCGGAGCACAGGCTCTAGGAACATAGATGGGCTTTAGTAATTGTGGCTTGCTGGCTCCAGGGCATGGGCTTAGTTGCTCTGCAGCATGTGGAATCTTCCCAGATCAGAGATTGAACCTCTGTCCCCTGCTTTGGCAGGCAGATTTCTATCCACAGTACCAACAGGGATGTCCTGTCTGTCTTTCAATTCAGTTCAGTTCAGTCGCTCAGTCGTGTCCAACTCTTTGCGACCCTATGAATCGCAGCAGGCCAGGCCTCCCTGTCCATCACCAACTTCTGGAGTTCACTCAGACTCACGTCCGTCAAGTCAGTGACGCCATCCAGCCATCTCATCCTTTGTCATCCCTTTGTCCTCCTGCCCCCAATCCCTCCCAGCATCAGAGTCTTTTCCAATGAGTCAACTCTTCTCATGAGGTGGCCAAAGTACTGGAGTTTCAGCTTTAGCATCATTCCTTTCAAAGAACACCCAGAGCTGATCTCTTTAGAATGAACTGGTTGGATCTTCTTGCAGTCCAAGGGACGCTCAAGAGTCTTCTCCAACACCACAGTTTGAAAGCATCAGTTCTTTGGTGCTCAGCTTTCTTCACAGTCCAACTCTCACATCCATACATGACCACTGGAAAAACCATAGACTTGACTAGACAGACCTTTGTTGACAAAGTAATGTCTCTGCTTTTCAATATGCTGTCTAGGTTGGTCATAACTTTCTTTCCAAGGAGTAATTGTCTTTTAATTTCGTGGCTTCAGTCACCATCTGCAGTGATTTTGGAGCCCCCCAAAACCAAAGTCTGACACTGTTTCCACTGTTTCCCCATCTATTTCCCATGAAGTGATGGGACCAGATGCCATGATCTTTGTTTTCTGAATGTTGAGCTTTAAGCCAACCTTTTCACTCTCCTCTTTCACTTTCATCAAGAGGCTTTTTAGTTCCTCTTCAATTTCTGCCATAAGGGTGGTGTCTTCTTACTCATAATTAATAGGTGAGTTTTATCCTTAAATCAGGATTTTTAATTTTGCGAATGTTAATGTTTTGGCCTAGATAATCTGTTGTTGTAGAGGACTGTCCTGTGTATTGTAGGCTGTTAGACAGCATTGCCTGAATTCTGCCACTAAATTCCAGTAGTACCTTCTCCCCAAGTATGATAACCAGAAAAGTCTCCAGGCATTGCCAAATGTCCTATGATTGGGGCAGTCACTTTTTGTTGAGAAATTCTGTCTTAAATTGGTGATCTTTAACCAGAATTTCTTGGGAGGTATTAAATAATCAAACTATTTTTTTTGTTCAAGGGAATGCTAATGGGCCATAAGAGGGAAGCACTACTGAAATGATAAACAAAATCCAAACTTATGATTATACTCTGTTAATCAGGTTCTCACTTCTGTGCCCCTTTCTTTTCTGGTGTAACAGCTATTCATGTGTGCTCAGTCGTGTCCGACTCTGCAACCCTGTGGACTGTAGCCCTCCAGGCTCCACTGTTCATGGGATTTCCCAGGCAAGAGTACTGGAGTGGGTTGCCATTTCCTCCTCCAGGGCATCTTCCCTGACTCAGGGATCGAACCTGAATCTCCTGTGCCTACCTGCATTGGTAGGTGTGTGTGTGTGTGTGTTTGTTGTTGTTGTTGTTGTTTGTTTGTTTGTTTTACCACGGAGCCACTCCAGAAGCCCAGCTTGAGTGAATCTTCTTCCCCTGTCCTTATTCCCCAAATGAATGAAACTCCTGGAAGTTCTGTGTCAGTAACTGACTTGTTGAAATAGATGAGATGTCAGTCACAGTCACCATCCCCAAAGCAAGATCCCTTCAGATTCCACATTTTATTCGTATGGAAATAGAATCAACTGATAGCCTACTTGTCTTCATTATCAACAAAACACCTCAAGCTCCAGTGTTATAGCAAGGCTAGGCTGGAAAACCCAGTGATGTAAACCACATCACACATCTCCTATTATTGACCCTGAGACTTATATCTATTATATTCCCCTACAAAGTGGAGACATTGTAGGGGAATATGAGGAAAAATAGATACTCTTCTAGACAGATGTGTAGGTCATATCATATGAGCTGTTTCAATTTTCATAGTTTAAGCCTGCTTTTAATTATGAAGCACTGATATATCCATTGATGTGAAAGAATGCCTTTGTGAGCCGTGGTCTTCTGCTGTTTCAATATTGTAAAATTAGACTTAATGATGTCTAAAACAAACACACAAAAAATGTGGGCTGTATGCATTTGTGTGTGTGTGAATTGTAATCAAAACACTAATGGACTTCAAGTGCCACTTGGTTAATAATAAAGAGGCAGCAAGTATTGTTCTCTCTGTCACAAGGGGCAAGTGTCAGTGGCCATTATCCCTATATGTGCTTATAGTTTATTTTTAACAGTTGTATTGAGGTTAAGTCACATACCATAAAACTCACCCTTTTAAATGGTGCAATTCAGCAGATTTTAGTATATTCACAAAGTTGTACATCAATCATTCCTCATTACAGGATATTTTCATCTCCCCAAAATGAAAGTTCATATTCACAGTCAATTTCCATTTCCCACTCTCCTGAGCTCCTAGCAACCATTAATGTATGTTCTGTATATATGGATTTCCCTATTCTGGACAGTTTGTATTAATGGAATCATATAGTATGTATGTATTATACATTTATACAGTGAAGCACTACCACATGTAACTAACAAATTGTTTTCCTTCTCATCAGCCGTGTATTAGAATTCTATTTTTCCCACATCCCCTCCAACAATTATTTCCTATTTTCCCTTTTTTCTTTATTATAACCATGCTAATAGGAGTGAACTGGTTCCTCATTTTGATTTGGGTTTGCATTATCCTTATATCTAATGATGGGCTTCCCTAGTGACTCAGAGATTTTGCCTGCCAAGGCAGGAGACAAGCGTTAGATCCCTGGGTGAGGAAGATCCCCTGGAAAGGCAACCCACTCCAGTATTCTTGCCTGGGAAATTCCATGAATAGAGGAACCCGGTGGGCTTCAGTCCATGGAATCACAAAGAGTCAAACACGACTGACTGACTGACTGAGCTTGAACATGATATCTAATAATGTTGATCATCTTTTCCTGTGCTTAATAGCTATTTGTATATCTTGTTTATGGGAATATTTATTCAAATACATTGCCCATTTTTAATATGTTTTTATTCTTTTTACTGTTGAATTGTGCAAGTTCTATATATATTCTGGATAATATATGCTTATCGCATAAAATATTTTTATCTGATAGATCTGAAAATATTTTTTCCCATTCTGTGAGTTGCCTTTTCACTTCCTTGAAAGTTCTTTTGAAGAACAGCTGTTATTTTAATTTTGATGATGTCCAATCAATTTTTATATGTATTCCTTGCACTTTAAGTGTTACATTTTAAAAAGCATTACCTTATCCAAGATCATGAAGACTTACTCATATATGTTTTTCCTAAGCATTTTATAATTTTGTCCCTCATATTTACATTTTTGATCCATTGTGAGATATAATTTGAATATGGTGGGAGATAAATATCCAGCTTCATTTTTCTGCCCATGGCTAGCCAGTTGTCCCAGCATCATTAGTTGAAAACACTATTATATCTTCATTTTATTACCTTGGTCAAAAATTAATTCATAAATACAAAGATTTACCCATAGACTATCAATTCTGTTCTATTTATCTTGGCTCTGTTACATAGAATTATGCAGCTTTAATAAACTATTAACATTTTTATTAATATTCTGTTTTGGACATTGATATGTATGATAGTGTGGGCTGCTCTGTCAAAATACCATAGGCTGAGTGGCTTAAACAACAGACAAAAAATCAAGATATCCGAAGATTCAGTGTCTGGTGGCCTCCTATATTCTGGCTTTTAGACAGCCACCTTCTCTCTGTGTGCTCACCTGGCCTGTCCTTAGTGACTGTGAATGGAGAGAGAAAGAGATCACCTTGTCTTCTCTTTTTTCTTTATTTTTTAAAATTGATTTATTTTTTAATTGAAAGATAATTGCTTTACAGAATTTTGTTGTTTTCTGTCAAACATCAACATGAATCATCCATAGGCATACATGTTCCCTCCCTCTTGAACCTTGTCTTCTTGTTCTTGTAAAGGGACTAATTCTATCATGATGGCGCTCCCCTCATGACCTCATTAAATCTACTTACCTTTCCGAGATCCCACCTGCAAATATCAGCACACACTTGGCATTAGGGATTCAGCATATAAATTTGAGGGGATACAAACATTGCAGTTCATAAAATTGCCTATAAAATGGGAATATTAGTACCATACATCAATAGAGTTACTGTGGGAACAGAATAAGATGAAAAATATATTAAAGTGCTTTGTAAATGTCTAAGTGTTATGGAAACCTTCATTGTTATTTTTAATTGTGATGGTCAGTCAACCTAAGTGCATGTAGTCATAGGAAAAAAGTGTAGTTCATTAGTTTTCTATTTGTAGTGTCCATACCAGAATTAGGACTACACATTAGATGAACCACATATCCTACTTACATATATGTAATTTTGTAATCCAAGGTATATCTCTTTATATCCTATGGAAATGAAATGAAAGTCACTCAGTCATGTCTAGCTCTTTGCGACCTGATGGACTGTAGCTCACCAGACTCATCTGTCCATAGAGTTCTCCAGGCAAGAATACTGGAGTGGATAGCCATTCCCTTGTATTGTTATCATCCTAAGGAGTAATATTAGTCTACTTTCATCAACAACAAATAAATTAGAGGATAAACTCAATGCAGCATCAACAGTATGAGTACTTGGTCCATGAGTACTGTAAGAGCTTTACTTTCAAAATGAACATTCATTAACCTTGAATTCTCTATTCACACTTTATAGATTCCCTTTGCAAGACTTAAATATTTCATATCAATTTCTTAAATAGTCCATAAATGAGCAGATTTCTAAGCAATTTCTACTCAATGACTTTCAATATTAAAACACTTTTCCCAATATATATAATACAATTGTGGAGAGGTAAATATGTTCATAAAACATGCTAGTTACTCAACTGTGTAACTTCTGATAACATTATCTGTTATAAGAAGAGCATTATCTGTTATTAGAACATTATTGTAAACAGAATAGTAGTTCTGTTTATTATTTTTACAATCATTATATTCTCTATGTTGTAAAATAGAATATAGCAAGAATGTGATCTAGTAGCTTTATAGTATTGTTTGCTTTTGCTATAGACTACTCTTCTAAAATATAAATTCAAAGCCAAGAGATAATGTTTTCTGGTTCTGATAAACCCAAACTGACAATAGAAGTGAGCAAGTAGTGAGCAAGTAGTAAACTCTCCCTGAGAGACTATCAGAATAATACCACTAACTTCACATCTTCCCCCATTTTATGATAAAAATCAACACTGAACATATCTTTAGGTACAATGCTGGATTGCACATCTTAAATAAAACATGGTATCTATACCTGAGAGATGATAGTATATGTGCGCTTTGCTTAGTAAAAAAAGAAATATAAAATGTACAAAATTATTTTGCTGCTTTAAATAATACGTAAAATCTTTTCCATTATCTGGAAATGATAAATCAACCTCTGCAGCACATAATCAAACATTTAGATTCTTGTCTTTAGACTCTAAATAGATAATGTATTATTTTTAATAATCTCTCTAAGTTCAATTCCACTGATTTTTATAAGGTTTATGCAGCAGGGTGTAACTCTATATACAGTCCATACAATATTTTGTGCCAAATTCTGTTTTGGGAAAAACGTTTTATGACAGCTAAAAAGAAAACAAATAAATGATAATCCAAAGTGTGCACGCACACGTGCCCACACACACACACATAGTGGTTTAGTCACTGCATCTTGTCAGGCTCTTGCAATCCCATGGACTGTCACCTTCCAGGATCCTCTGTCCATGGGATTTTCCAGGCAAGAATATTGGAGTGTGTTGTCATTTCCTTCTCCAGGGAATTTTCCTGACCCAGGAATAGAACCTGGGTCTCCTACATTACAGGAGGATTCTTTACTGACAGAGCTACAAGGGAAGCCATATATATACACACATACACTATGTGTATTTGAGCAACTGCTGTACTCCGGGAGTTCCAAAGCTTGCTTAGGGGTTTAGGGGCGGCAGATAAAGGATTCTGAAAGAGTAATTGCTTCAAAGGTTGCCTAATACAGACCAGAAAAAGTTGTTATAGATTGTAAGTCTCTACAAAATTGAACATTTTCATGTTCTTCCTCAAGAAATGATGAGAACAAAATAGTATTGATTAATAACCACTCAAAAGTCTCAGAAACCAGAGCTCTGAGATTGGAAAGGCAAAAATCTGTTTATTCAGAAACATTAAAAGTGAATACTATATTTTGATCCATATACATAGGTTTGTACATGGGTAAATGGAATCATAATGGGTGAGAGATCTTAACAAACAATATTGACCTACAAGAATTAGTTCTCTTGTAAATTCCTTTGAAAAGTGTTACTGAAACTGGGCACCAGGGGAGGGATTGATTGCATATGTTGACCATTTTCCTTTAAAGCGCCAGCTAAGTCAGTATTCTGTGAATTCAAATGCATTTAAAATAAAATAAAATAATACATTGGAATGAAATATCTATATATGTAACCATGATATGTGTTTGTATATGTGCATATATGTGCTTTCATTTCATATATGTATATATGTTTATATAAACACACATATGCAAAACATGTACATATGTACATACATGTATGGCAAGTCTCTGTTTTTTTCAGTAGCTATACATATATAGATAAAGTTTTATCTGTAGTTATATATACTTACATAATTATATCTACTCACTCATATATATGTATAGATATCATCTATAGACATCTGTGTAGATATATACCTATATGCCATGCTGCAATTCACGGGGTTGCAAAGAGTTGGACAAGATTGAGTGACTGAACTGAACTGAATATCTTATATATAATCAGAACAACTTGTCACACTTACGAATTACAGGTAATAAAATAATCACATCCAAATCTCAATATTTCTCTATGTATTTGTGCTAAGTTCCGTGTTTAAGGTATATTCATCCTCACTGCCAGAGAAGGCAATGGCACCCCACTCCAGTACTCTTGCCTGGAAAATCCCATGGATGGAGGAGCCTGGGAGGCTGCAGTTCATGGGGTCGCTGAGTCGGACACGACTGAGCGACTTGACTTTCACTTTTCACTTTCATGCATTGGAGAAGGAAATGGCAACCCGCTCCAGTGTTCTTGCCTGGAGAATCCCAGGGACAGGGGAAGCCTGGTGGGCTACCGTCTCTGGGGTCGCACAGAGTCGGACATGACTGAAGCGACTCAGCAGCAGCATCCTCACTGCATCTCTATTGCTTCAGTTGCTTCTGTTCCTTTCCTTTTTTATTATGTATATATCTAGCAAATACGTCTGACTTAACTTCACTCAGTATGAGACTCTCTGGATCCATTCATGTTGCTGCAAATGGCATTATTATGTTCTTTTGTATACCTGAGTAATACTCTGTTGTATATACATACCACATCCTCTTATCCATTCCACTGTTGATGGATATTTAGGTTGATTCCATTTCCTGGCTGTTGTGAATAGGGCTGTAGTGAACATTGGGGTGCATGTTCCTTTCAAATTATGTGTATTCCCAAATATATGCCCCAAGAGTGGGATTGATGGATCATATGATAGTTCTATTTTTAGATTTTAAAAGACCCTATATATTGTTCTCTATAGTGACCATGCCAGTTTGCATTCCCACCAACAGTGAAAGAGGGTTCCCTTTTCTCCATACCCTCTCCAGCTTTTAGTGTTTGTAGACTTATTGATGATGGCCATTCTGTCTGATATGAGTAATAGATACCTCATTGTAGTTTTGAGAATGGGAAAGACTGGAACTCTCTTCAAGAAAATTAGAGATACCATGGGAACATTTCCTGCAAAGATGGGCACAATAAAGGAAAGAAATGGTATGAATCTAATAGAAGCAAAAGATATTAAGAAGAGGTGGCAAGAATACACAGAAGAACTATACAGAACCTGATAACCATGACGGCATGATCACTCACCTAGAGCCAGACATCCTGGACTGCAAAGTCAAGTAGGCCATAGGAAGCATCAGAACAAACAAAGCTAGTGGAGGTGATGGAATTCCAGCTGAACTATTTCAAATCCTAAAAGATGATGCTGTTAAAGTGCTGCACTCATTATGCTAATAAATTTGGAAAACTCAGCAGTGGCCACGGGACTAGAAAAGGTCAGTTTTCATTCCAATCCCAAAGAAAGTCAATGCAAAGAATGTTCAAATTACTGCACAGTTGCACTCATCTCACACTCTAGCAAAGTAATGCTGAATACTCTCCAAGCTAGACTTCAACAGTATGTGAACCAAGAAATTCCAGATGCTCAGGCTGAATTTAGAAAAGGCAGAGGAACCAGAGATCACATTGCCAACATCTCTTGGATCATTGAAAAGGCAAGAGAGTTCCAGAAAAACATCTACTTCTGCTTTACTGAATACGCCAAAGCCTTTGACTATGTGGCTCACAACAAACTGTGGAAAATTCTTCAAGATATGGGAATGCTAGACCACCTTATCTGCTTCCTGAGAAATCTGTATGCAGGGAAAGAAGAAACAGTTACAACCGGACCTGGAACAACAGACTGGATACAAATTGGGAAAGGAGTACATCAAGGCTGTATATTGTCACCCTGCTTATTTAACTTATATGCAGAGTATATCATACAAAATTCCGGGCTGGATGAAGCACAAGCTGGAATCAAGATTGCTGGAGTGAGTGAGTGAGTGAAGTTGCTCAGTCATGTCGGACTCTTTGCGACTCCATGGACTGTAGCCTACTAGGCTCCTCTGTCCATGGGATTTTCCAGGCAATAGTACTGGAGTGGATTGCCATTTCCTTCTCTAGGGGATCTTCCCAACCCAGGGATCGAACCTGGGTCTCCCACATTGTAGACAGACGTTTTGCCATCTGAGCCACCAGGGAAGTCCCTGGGAGATTGCTGGGAGAAATACCAATAACCTCAGATATGCAGATGATACCAGAGAAACCGAAGAAGAACTAAAGAATCTCTTGATAAAAGTGAAGGAGGAGAGTGGAAAAGCTGGATTAAAGCTCAACATTCAAAAAATTAAGATTATGGCATCTGGTTCCATTACTTAATGGCAAATAGATGGGGAAACAATGGAAACAGTAAGAGATTTTGTTGTTTTTGGTTCCAAAATCACTGCAAATGGTAACTGCAGCCATGGAATTAAAACGTGCTTGCTCATTGGAAGAAAAGCAATGACCAATGTAAGCAGTATATTAAAAAGCAGAGACATTCCAAGCTCCTGATTTATCCTACCCCCCCCAATATTTTATTAATTCTTGACACCTACTTTCCTTTGGTTTATTATGTTTTTCCTTTCACAACATCCTGTGTGAAAAAGAATCTAGAAAAGAATGAATACTGTACATTCATATGTGTAACTGAATCACTTTGCTGTCCACCTGAAACTCACACAACATTGTAAATCGATTATATTCCAATAAAATTAAAATATAAAAAAAAAAAAAAAAGCAGAGACATTACTTTGCCAACAAAGGTCTTGTCTAGTCAAAGCTATGGCTTTTATACTTGTCATGTATGGAGTGGATTACCATGATATTGAATGATTTGCCTTGGAAACGAACAGAGATCATTCTGTCATTTTTGAGATTGCATCCAAGTACTGCATTTCAGACTATTTTGTTGACTATGATGGCTACTCCATTTATTCTAAGGAATTCCTGCTGACAATAGTAGATATAATGGTCATCTGAGTTAAATTCACCCATTCCAGTCCATTTTAGTTCGCTGATTCCTAGAATGTTGATGTTCACTCTTGCCAACTCCTGTTTGACCACTTCCAATTTGCCTTGATTGATGGACCTAACATTCCAGCTTCCTATGCAATATTGCTCTTTATAGTGTCAGACCTTGCTTCTATCCCCAGTCACATCCACAACTAGGTGTTGTTTTTGTTTTGGCTCTATCCTTTCATTCTTTCTGGAGTTATTTCCCCACTGATCTCAATTAGCATATTTGGCACCTACTGACCTGGGGAGTTCCTCTTTCAGAGTCCTATCTGTTTGCCTTTCATACTGTTCATGGTATTCTCAAGGCAAGAATACTGAAGTGGTTTGCCATTCCCTTCTCCAGTGGACCACATTCTGTCAGACCTCTCCACCATGACTTGTCCATTTTGGGTGGCCCCACATGGTATTGCTTAGTTTCATTGAGTTAGACAAGCTGTGGTCCATGTGATCAGATTGGCTAGATGTCTGTGTTTGTGGTTTCAGTGTGTCTGTCCTCTGATGCCCTCTCTTAGCATCTACCGTCTTACTTGGGTTTCTCTTATCTTGGACGTGGGGTATCTCTTCACAGCTGCTACAGCAAAGTGCAGTTGCTGTTCCCTACCTTGGACATGGGTACCTTCTCTTCACTGCCACCCCTGACCTTGGACCTGGGGTAGCTTTTCTTGGCTGCTCCTGTGCTGTCATTCAGCCACCGCTCCTGGGCCATTGGGACCAGTAACACTGAAGAAGCTGACGTTGAATGGTTCTATGAAGACCTATAAGACCTTTTAAAACTAACAACCAAAAAGATGTCCTTTTCATTATTTGGGACTGGAATGCAAAAGTAAGAAATCAAGAAATACCTGGAGTAACAGACAAATTTGGCATTGGAATACAGAATGAAGCAGGACAAAGGCTAAGACAGTTTTGCCAAGAGAACGCACTGGTCATAGCCAACACCCTCTTTGAACAACACAAGAGAAGACTCTACACATGGACATCACCACATGGTCAACACTGAAATAATATTGATAATATTCTTTGCAGCTAAAGATGGAGAAGCTCTATACAGTCAGCAAAAACAAGACCAGGAGCTGACTGTGGCTCAGATCATGAACTCCTTCTTGCCAAATTCAGACTGAAATTGAAGAAAGTGAGGAAAACCACTAGACCGTTCAGGTATGACCTAATCAAATCCCTTATTATTATACAGTGGAAGTGAGAAATAGACTTAAGGGACTAGATCTGAGAGATGGAGTGCCTGATGAGCTATGGGCGGAGGTTCATGATATTGTACAGGAGGCAGGGATCAAGACCATCCCCAATAAAAATAAATGCAAAAAAGCAAAATGGCTGTCTGAGAAGGCCTTACAAATAGCTGTGAAAAGAAGAGAAGTGAAAAGCAAAGGAGAAAAGGAAAGTTATACCCATTTGAATGCAGAGTTTGAAAGAATAGCAAGGAGAGATAAAAAAGCTTTCCTCAGCAACCAATGCAAAGAAATAAAGGGAAACAAGAATAGAAAAGACTAGAGATCTCTTCAAGAAAATTAGAGTTACCAAGGGAAATTTTCATGCAAAGATGGGCTCAATAAAGGACAGAAATGGTATGGACCTAACAGAAGCAGAAGATATTAGGAAGAGGTGGCAAGAATGCACAGAAGAACTATACAAAAAGATCTTCACAACCCAGATAATCACGATGCTGTGACCACTTAGAACCAGGCATCCTGGAATGTGAAGTCAAGGGGCCCTTAGGAAGCATCACTATGAACAAAGTTAGTGGAGGTGATAGAATTCCAGTTGAGCTATTTCAAATCCGGAAAGATGATGCTGTGAAAGTGCTGCACTCAATATATCAACAAATTTGGAAAACTCATCAGTGGCCACAGGACTGGAAAAGGTCAGTTTTCATTCCAATCCCAAGAAAAGCAATGCCAAAGAATGCTCAAACTATTGCACAATTGCACTCATCTCACATGCTAGTAAAGTAATGCTCAAAATTCTACAAGCCAGGCTTCAGCAATATGTGAACTGTGAACTTCCAGACGTTCAAGCTGGTTTTAGAAAAGGCAGAGGAACTAGAGATAAAATTGCCAACATCCACTGAATCATCAAAAAAGTAGAGTTCCAGAAAAACATCTATTTCTGCTTTATTGACTATGCCCAAGCTTTGACTGTGTAGATCACAATAAACTGTGGGAAATTCTGAAAGAGATGGGAATACCAGACCACCTGATCTGCCTCTTAAGAAATCTGTATGCAGGTCAGGAAGCAACAGTTAGAATTGGACATGGAACAACAGACTTGTTCCAAACAGGGAAAAGAGTATGTCAAGGCTATATATTGTCACTCTGCTTATTTAACTTATATGCAGAGTACATCATGAGAAATGCTGGGCTGGATGAAGCACAGACTGGCATCAAGATTGCTGGGAGAAATATCAATAACCTCAGATATGCTGATGACACCACCCTTATGGTAGAAAGTGAAGAGGAACTAAAGAGCCTC
This sequence comes from Tragelaphus eurycerus, assembly GCA_935064755.1. Classification (NCBI taxonomy): domain Eukaryota; kingdom Metazoa; phylum Chordata; class Mammalia; order Artiodactyla; family Bovidae; genus Tragelaphus; species Tragelaphus eurycerus. The sequence goes on from CAKXYN010000234.1 coordinate 513,540, forward strand.
TTGATGAAAGTAAAAAAAAAAAAAAAAAAAAAGGAGTGAAAAAGCTGGCTTAAAGCTCAACATTCAGAAAACTAAGATCATGGCATTTGGTCCCATCACTTCATGGCAAGTAGACGGGGAAACAATGGAAACAGTGGCTGACTTTATTTTGGGGGGCTCCAAAATCACTGCAGATGGTGATTGCGGCCATGAAATTAAAAGACGCTTACTCCTTGGAAGGAAAGTTATGACCAACCTAGACAGCATATTAAAAAGCGGACACATTACTTTGCCAACAAAGGTCCATCTAGTCAAGGCTATGGTTTTTCCAATAGTCATGTATGAATATGAGAGTTGGACTATAAAGAGGGCTGAGTGCCAAAGAATTGGTGCTTTTGAACTGTGGTGTTGGAGAAGATTCTTGAGAGTCGCTTGGCCTGCAAGGAAATCAGACCAGTCCATCCTAAGGGAAATTGGTCCTGGGTGTTCATTGGAAGGGCTGATGTTAAAGCAGAAACTCCAGTATTTTGGCCACCTGATACGAAGAGCTGAGTCATTTGAAAAGACCCTGATGCTGGGAAAGATTGAGGGCTGGAGGAGAAGGGGATGACAGAGGGTGAGGTGATTGGATGGCATCACCGATTCAATGGATATGAGTCTGTGTGAACTCCGGGAGTTGGTGATGGACAGGGAGTCCTGGCGTGCTGTGGTCCATGGGGTCATAAAGAGTTGGACATGACTGAGTGACTGAACTAAACTGAATGTATGGATTTGAGAGTTGGACTATTAAGAAAGCTCAGCACCGAAAATTTGATGCTTTTGAACTCTGGTGTTGTAGAAGACTCTTGAGAATCCCTTGGACTGCAAGATCAGACCATTCCATGCTAAAGGAAATCAGTCCTGAATATTCATTGGAAGAACTGATGCTGAACCTGAAACTCCAAAATTTTGGCCACCTGATGTGAAGAACTGACTCATTGAGGGTTCAGGATGGGGAACACATGTATACCTGTGGCAGATTCATTTTGATATATGGCAAAACCAATACAATATTGTAAAGTTAAATAAAATAAAATTTAAAAAAAGAAGATAACCCTGATGCTGGACAAGATTGAAAGCAGGAGGAGAAGGGGTCAACAGAGGATGAAATAGTTGGCTGGGATCACTGACTCAATGGACATGAGTTTGAGCAAGCTCCTGATGTTGGTGATGGACAGGGAAGCCTGGCATGCTGTAGTCCATGGAGTCACAAATAGTCAGACATGACTGAGCGAGTGAACTGAACTGAAATAATTAGTGGTGTTGAGTGTCTTTTTATGTACTTTTAAGCATCTGTATGTCTTTTCTTGATTAATGTTTCTGGAAGAATAGGAGTGCGAACAGTAATATCAGTAAACCCTTCATTTCCCTACATGAAGTAGAGAAGTGCTTGCAACTTGTTAGAAGGAAGAGACCCGTTCTGACCAAGAAAAAGTGAGGGGTGTGTACTAACTAACCAGAGTTCATACCAAAGGGAAAATTGAGTAACCATTTTTTATTGCAAATATATTGTTTTGAAGAAAGCAATTACTTTATTCTATCCACATACCTGCATTAGTTTAGAAAATTTTAAGTAAAATAAAACAAAACAAAAAAAAGTAAACAGGTCAAAGCATGAGGGGGAAGGGAAGAGAAAGCAATGATAATCATGGCACATTGTCTTTTTGAGGTGTAACCATAATCACTGAAGCAGTTTAGATCATGTTAGACAAAGACTTTTGGTAACTGTCTATGCTATGTATTGCATTTTTATTTTCTTCTTAATTTGAAAATAGCATTAAAGAAGGCATTAGAGACAAAATAACATCCCATCAGAATATTCTCAAGCTTCATCAAATGAATTCTAGCTAAATTTTTGTTTTAAATGACTAAGAAATGAGAATATCAATTGGCTCTCGGGCTAAAAATCTGGTAAGAGGACTTAATAAGCCTCTCAGGATAAAATCAGTTGACCTCAGTGAAATTCTGCACCTTTGGTAGAAAGGTGAAAGAAAATACTCTGTAGGATTCTTTCCATTAGAAGATACATAAACTGATATAGAAAGAAAATTGTAATAGAAAATAACAATGCTGCTGCTGCTGCTGCTAAGTCACTTCAGTCGTGTCTGACTCTAAGCAACCCCATGGACTGCAGCCCATCAGGCTCCTCCATCCATGGGATTTTCCAGGCAAGAGTACTGGAGTGGGGTGCCATTGCCTTCTCCGAGAAAATAACAATAGGTTTCCTTAACCGCCATGGATCTATTAAAACAAATACATCAAAAGAATGGAAAAAGATAGTATCAGCGTGATTACAAGAGTCTGATAAAAAAAAAAAAATGTGCTGTGCTTAGTAGCTTCAATCATGTCCAACTCTTTGTGATTCCATGCTAGCAAAAAATACTTGGCAACAAATGTGAGAAAAGGGGCCAATATATGTAATACATATTTGTATTAAATCACAATGAACCCTGTATTTGGGGAAATATGTGAAACACAAGAATCGATAGCTGAAAGAGAATAATAAACATTTTTTAAAGTTTGGCTTAAAAAAATATGGGAATTAAGCCACATAACTTAGTGAATAAGAGCCTGATCTATAGAATCAGACTTTTTGTGCTGAAATTCAAGCTCTGTCACTAAGGTCTGTATGATCTACCATATGTTACCTAACCTCTCTGTGCATCAATTTATTCATCTATAACGTAAGAATAAACAGTGTTTTTTATAGGATTAATGTGAGTACTGCACAATGAATCTATGCAAAGGGTTAATTAAACTGCCTGGATCATGTAAACAATGAGTGAAAAACCTCTAGCTATTAGCTATTATTAGTCAAGTGGATGCAATTAAAGTGATAATTTAAAGAAGGTACATAGTGTTGGAAAGGAGAGAAGAAACGCATTCCCATCTACTGGTTGTGGGAATTTAATTGTTTCAGTCTTAGTGCAGATAAGCTCAAATATGCATCAAATGTTTCAAAAATGAAAAGAAAAATAATTAGGTCTTAATCATTAATATCATGTCTTTTTAGTGGGTGAGTGATGAGCAGTCTCATACCCATGTAATGGTATACACACATTTTACTAGGCTTTCCTTCTTGCACTTTGAAGATATTGCATTTTTTTTAACAAGTTGAAGTTTTATGGTAACCCTGCATTGAGCAAATCTGTTGGTACCATTTTTCGAACAGCATTTGCTCACTTTGTATATCTGTGTTACATTTTTAATTCTCAACATCTTTTAATCTTTGTCATATTATATTTATTATGGGGACCTATGATCATTGATGTTACTATTGTAATTATTTTGGGGTGTCACAAAACATACTCGTAAGAAATGGAAAACAATAAGTGTTCTGTATGTTCTGACTGCTCTACCAGATGGCCATTCCCCTGTCTATTTCCTTCTGCTCAGACCTTTCTATTTCCTGATATGCAGAAATATTAAAATTAAGTCAGTTAATAGCCTTACAGTGACCTCTAAGTGTTCAAGTCAAAGGAGTCTCTCACTTTAAATCAAAATCTAGAAATGCTTAAGCTTAGTGAAGAAGACCTGTTGAATGTCAAGATAGGCCAAAATCTAGGCCTCTTGCACTAACTAAGTTAAAGTTCTGAATGCAAAATCTTATTTTTCCAATGGTTTCCTTTGCTCTGTGAAAACTTTTAAATTAGGTCCCATTTCTTTATTTTTGTTTTTGCTTCCTTTGCCTGAGTATAGAGATTCAAGAAAAAGTTGCTATGATTCATGTCAAAGAATGTTCAGAATAAGACAACCTATATAATGGGAGAAAATATGTGCAAATGATATGACCAGTAAGGAGTGGTTAATATCCAAAATATATAAACAACTCATACAACTCAATATCAAAAAAGCACAATCCAATCAAATACATAAGGAAGAACTGAATAGACATGTTTCCAAAGAAGACATACAGATGGCCTACAGGCACATGAAAAGATGGTTAACATCACTAATTATGAGAGAAATGCATATAAAAACCACAATGATATAGCACCTCATACCTGTTAGAAAGGCTAGCATCAAAAAGACCACAAATAACAAATATTGGTGAGGATGTGGAAAGAAGACAATCTTGGCACATACAATGTAGATTGTTGTGGCAGGTACTGAAAACATTATGGACAGTCCTCAAAAACTAGATATTCCCATATCATTCAGCAGTTTCACATCTAGGTATGTATCCCAACAGATGGAAACACTAGTTGGAAAAGATATATGCACGCCAGTGTTCATTGCAGCCCTATTTCTAATAGCCAAGACATGGAAGCAAACTAAATGTCCACTGACAGATAAATGGATAAAGAAGATGTGGTGCATATATACAGTGGAACACTACACAGTCATTAAAAAAGAAAATTTTGCCATTTGCAACAACATGAATGGACTTAGAGGGTATTGTGCTTAGTGAATAAGACAGAGGAAGAAAAATATAATAGGTTACCATTTATATATGGAATCTAAAAAAAGTAAATAAATGAATATAACAAAAAAGAAACAGATTTATAGAAAATAAACTAGTACCAGTGGGGACAGAAAAGGGGGAGGAGAAGTATTAGACTAGGAGACTAAGAGGTACAAACTATCAATACTATGTATAAAATAAGCTACAAGGATATATTTTACAACACAGGAAATATAGCCAATATTTTAGAATAACTTTAAATGGAATATGATCTATAAAATTGAATCAATGTGTTGCACACCTGAAACTAGTATAATATTGTCAATCATCTATATTCCAGTAAAAAAAATAGAAACAACATATATGTATATATTTGTATATATTTAAAAAGTTAGTGAAGGAAATTATTAATAAAAGTGCTTCAATTTCCCAGGTATTGCTAGTGGTAAAGAACCCATCTCCAATGCAGGAGACCTAATGAGACATGGATTTGATCCCTGGGTGGGGAAGATCTCCTGGAGAAGGGCATGCAACTCACTCCAGTATTCTTGCCTGGGAAATACCATGAACCAAGGAACCTGGCAGGCTTCAGTTCATGGGGTCACAAAGAGTCAGACAAGATTGAAGTGACTTAGCATGTATTTATTAAGAAAAAAAAGTTATTGAGGGAAATTATTAATAAAAGTGCTACACCAATGAACACATGAGTGATAAGAAAGCAAAAGAGCTTTATTGCTCATGAGGAGAAATTTTCAGTGATCTGGATAGAAAATCAGAGCAGCCACAGTATTCACTTAAGTAAAAACCAAATCCAGAGCAAGGTCCTCAGTTCAGTTCAGTTCAGTCGATTAGTCGTGTCTGACTCATTGCGACCCCATGAATCACAGCAGGCCAGGCCTCCCTGTCCATCACCAACTCCCAGAGCTCACCCAGACTCACGTCCATAGAGTCAGTGATGCCATCCAGCCATCTCATTCTCTGTTGTCCCCCTCTCCTCTTGCCCCCAATCCCTCCCAGCATCAGAGTCTTTTCCAATGAGTCAATTCTTCGCATGAGGTGGCCAAAGTACTGGAGTTTCAGCTTTAGCATCATTCCTTCCAAAAACACCCAGGACTGATCTTCAGAATGGACTGATTGGATCTGCTTGCAGTTCAAGGGACTCTCAAGAGTCTTCTCCAACACCACAGTTCAAAAGCATCAGTTCTTCGGCGCTCAGCCTTCTTCACAGTCCAACTCTCACATCCATGCATGACCACAGGAAAAACCATAGCCTTGACTAGACGAACCTTTGTTGGCAAAGTAATGTCTCTATTTTTGAATATGCTATCTAGGTTGGTCATAACTTTTCTTCCAAGGAGTGTCTTTTAATTTCATGGCTGCAGTCACCATCTGCAGTGATTTTTAAGCCCCCCAAAATAAAGTGTGACACTTTCCACTGTTTCCCCATCTATTTCCCATGAAGTGATGGGATCAGATGCCATGATCTTCGTTTTCTGAATGTTGAGCTTTAAGCCAACCTTTTCACTCTCCACTTTCACTTTCATCAAGAAGCTTTTTAGTTCCTCTTGACTTTATGCCATAAGGGTGCTGTCATCTGCATATCTGAGGTTATTGATATTTCTCCCAGCAATCTTGATTCCAGCTTGTGCTTCTTCCAGTCCAGCATTTCTCATGATGTACTCTGCATATAAGTTAAATAAGCAGGGTGACAATATACAGCCTTGACATACTCCTTTTTCTGTTTGGTAACAAAGGAAAAACACTGATATGACAAATAAGAAACAAATAGCAAAATTATAGAGCTTAAATCAATCATGTCAATTTGTACATTAAATATAAATGGATTAAACACAGATATTTTTACATTGGACAAAAGCATGATTCAACTAATAGTGTTTAAAAGACAAATTTAAATATAAAACATCTATAAATAATATGAAAAAACAGGGCCAGCACAATGGTGGAGTAGTAGGACATGAACTCATTCCTTCTTATATGGCAAAACCAATACAATATTGTAAAGTTAAATAAAACAAAATTAAATTGAAAAAAAAAACACTGAAATCACAACTAACTGAACAACCATTGACCCCCTCCCATAAAAAAGCACAAAACTCTGTTACCTACCAAAAATCCAGATTTTAGCTACTTTAATGAAAGAAAAGAAAGAGGACCTAAATTTTAATCAAAAAGGAAAGAGATATCACTGCTGATACCACAGAAATACAAAGGATCACAAGAGACTACAGTTGGCCCTTGAACAATGTGGGGGTTAATACACCTATAACTAACTTAGAGTCAGCTTTCCCTATCCAAGGTTTCTCTGCATTTGTGGATTCAAACAAATGAAGACCATGTAGTATTATAGTATTTACCATTGAAAAATAATAGCATACAAGTGGACCCATACAGTTCAAACCTATGCTGTTCAAGGGTCAACGGTACTATGAACAATTTATACACTATCAAAGTGGGTAACCTAGAAGAAACATATAAATCCATAGAAACATATAAGATTCAAATAAGCTACTGAATCATGAAGAAGTAGAAAGTCTGAACAGGCTGGATGTGAATAAGGAAACTTCTGAACATAGAGGAGCCTGGGACCTGATTGTTCATTGGCAAATCCTACCAAATATTTAAAGAATTAATACCAGTCTTTTTAAAACCCTTTCAAAAAAATTGTGAAGGAAGTAACAGTTCCAAACTCATTTTTTGAGGCCAGGCTTACTGTGATATCAAATCCACATAGGGATACAAATTACAGATCAATATCCCTGATGAATATAGATATAAATATTCTCAATAAAATATCAGCAAATCAAAATCAACAGCCTATTAAAAGAATCATTGACCATGATCACAGAGAAGGCAATGGCACCCCACTCCAGTACTCTTGCCTGAAAAATCCCATGGACTGAGGAGCCTGGAAGGTCATTGAGGGTCAGACAGGACTTGAAGAGAAGTGAGCAACTTCACTTTCACTTTTCACTTTCCTGCATTGGAGAAGGAAATGGCAACCCACTCCAGTGTTCTTCCTTGAGAATCCCAGGGACGGGCGAACCTGATGGGCTGCCATGTATGAGATCCCACAGAAGCGGACATATCTGAAGCAACTTAGCAGCACCAGCAAACATGTTCAAGTGGAACTTATCCCACAGATGCAAGGATGGTTCTACACATGCATGTCACTAAATTTGATAACCACATGAGTAGAATTAAAGATAAAAATCATATCATCATCTTAATAATGCAGGAAAAGCATTTGACACAATAACCATCCTTTCATGACAAAAACACTCAACAAATTGAGTATAGAAGAAAGAAACATATCTCAACAGAGTGCAGTCCATTTAGGGAAAACCTGCAACCAACATGCTACTCAGTGGTAAGACCTTGAAAACTTTTCCTCTGACTTGTGGAATACTGCAAGAGTGTCCATCCTCACCACTCCTACTCAAGATAGTACTGGATATCCTAGCCAGAGCATCCAAATGGAAAAGGAAGTAGTAAAATTGTCTTTGTTAGCAGATAATATGATCTTTGACTCTATTTTTGGTGATATGCACCTTTGTCAGCAACATGATGTCTCTGCTTTTAATACGCTCTCTAGGTCTGTCATGACTGTCCTTCCAAGGAGCAAGTGTCTTTTAATTTTGTAACTGCAGTCACTGTCCACAGTGATTTTGGAGCCCAAGAAAATAAAATCTGCCACTAGCTTCCACTTTTTTCCCATATATTTGCCATGAAGTGACATATATAGAAAATCCTAAAGACTCCACCAAAAACATGCTAGACCTAGTCAACAAATTCAGAGAAGTTGCAGGATAGAAAAACAACATATAAACATCAATAGTGTTTTTATATACAAATAGCAAAACATCCAAAGATGAAATAAACAGTCCCATTCAAATAACATCAAAAATAATAAAATAATTAGAAATAAATTTTACAAAGGAGAAAAAGATCTTTATGCTGAAAACTTCAAGGCTTTGATCATAGAAGTTGAGACACTAATAAATGGAATGATATCTGATGTTCATAGATCATAAGAATTAATATTAAAATATTCATACCTAAAGCCATCTATGGATTTGATGCAATCCCAGCTGTGCTTCCAATAACATTTTTACAGAAGTAGAAGAAAGAATCCTAAAATTCATTCAAGGTCACAAAAGACCGTAAGTAGCCAAAACAGTTCCGAGATGAACAAAGCTAGAGGCATTACACTTCCTCCTCGCGACCGGCGCGCCATTTAAGAGTGACCTCACCTCCCCGCGACCGGCGTGCCATTTAAGAGCGACCTCGTCTCCCCGCGACCGGCGCGCCATTTAAGAGCGACCTCGCCTTCCCGCGACCGGCACGCCATTTAAGAGCGCCCCGCCGGCTGCGTCGCGCACTAAGAGCGCCCCGCCGGCCGCGCCGCGCACTAAGAGCGCCCCGCCGGCTGCGTCGCGCACTAAGAGCGCCCCGCCGGCTGCGTCGCGCACCAAGAGCGCCCCGCCGGCTGCGTCGCGCACTAAGAGCGCCCCGCCGGCCGCGTCGCGCACTAAGAGCGCCCCCCGCCGGCTGCGTCGCGCACTAAGAGCGCCCCGCCGGCTGCGTCGCGCACTAAGAGCGCAGCCGAGAGGAGCTACCCCACGACCGAGGAAGGACGGCGGTGAGGGCCAGCGCACTAAGCACGGCGGAGAAGAGCTACCCCACGACCGAGGTCAGGAAGGGCGGTGGTGAGGAGAGACCCCTCGTCCAAGGTAAGGTGCGATGGTTGTGCTTCGCTGGCCGGGAGCAGTCAGGAGCAGCCGGGATGAGATACCCCACGCCCAAGGTAAGAGAAACCCAAGTAAGACAGTAGGTCTTGAAAGAGGGCATCAGAGGGCAAACACACTAAAACCATTCTCAGAGAAAACTAGTCAATCTAATCACACAAGGACCACACCCTTGTCTAACTCAATGAAATTAAGCCATGCCCGAGGGGCAACCTGGGATGGGAGGGTCATGGTGGAGAGATATGACAGGGTGTGTGGTCCGCTGGAGAAGGGAATGGCAAACCACTTCAGTATTCTTGCCTTGAGAACCCCATGAACAGTATGAAAAGACAAAATGATAGGATACTGAAAGAGAAACTCCCCAGGTCAGTAGGGGCCCAATATGCTACTGGAGATCAGTGGAGAAATAACTCCAGAAAGAATGAAAGGATAGAGCCAAAACAAAAAGAAAACCCAGCTGTGGATGTGTCTGGTGATAGAAGCAAGGTCCAATGCTGTAAAGAACAATATTGCATAGGAACCTGGAATGTCAGGTCCATGAATCAAGGCAAATTGGAAGTGGTCAAACAAGAGATGGCAAGAGTGAATGTCGACATTCTAGGAATTAGCGAACTAAAATGGACTGGAATGGGTGAATTTAACTCAGATGACCATTATATCTACTACTGTGGGCAGGAATCCCTCAGAAGAAATGGAGTGGCCATCATGGTCAACAAAAGAGTCCGAAATGCAGTACTTGGATGCAATCTCAAAAATGACAGAATGATCTCTGTTCGTTTCCAAGGCAAACCATTCAATGTCACAGTAATCCAAATCTATGCCCCAACCAGTAATGCTGAAGAAGCTGAAGTTGAACGGTTCTATGAAGACCTACAAGACCTTTTAGAACTAACACCAAAAAAAGATGTCCTTTTCATTATAGGGGACTGGAATGCAAAAGGAGGAAGTCAAGAAACACCTGGAGTAACAGGCAAATTTGGCCTTGGAATACGGAATGAAGCAGGGCAAAGACTAATAGAGTTTTGCCAAGAAAATGCACTGGTCATAGCAAATACCCTCTTCCCACAACACAAGAGAAGACTCTATACATGGACATCACCAGATGGTCAACACTGAAATCAGATCGATTATATTCTTTGCAGCCAAAGATGGAGAAGCTCTATACAATCAGCAAAAACAAGACCAGGAGCTGACTGTGGCTCGGACCATGAACTCCTTATTGCCAAATTCAGACTGAAATTGAAGAAAGTAGGGAAAACTACTAGACCATTCAGGTATGACCTAAATCAAATCCCTTATGATTATACAGTGGAAGTGAGAAATAGATTTAAGGGCCTAGATCTGATAGATAGAGTGCCTGATGAACTATGGAATGAGGTTCGTGACATTTTACAGGAGACAGGGATCAAGACCATCCCCATGGAAAAGAAATGCAAAAAAGCAAAATGGCTGTCTGGGAAGGCCTTACAAATAGCTGTGAAAAGAAGAGAAGCGAAAAGCAAAGGAGAAAAGGAAAGATATAAACATCTAAATGCAGAGTTCCAAAGAATAGCAAGAAGAGATAAGAAAGCCTTCCTCAGTGATCAATGCAAAGAAATAGAGGAAAACAACAGAATGGGAAAGACTAGGGATCTATTCAAGAAAATCAGAGATACCAAGGGAACATTTCATGCCAAGATTGGCACGATAAAGGACAGAGATGGTGTGGACCTAACAGAAGCAGAAGATATTAAGAAGAGGTGGCAAGAATACACAGAAGAACTGTACAAAAAAGAGCTTCAAGACCTAGACAATCATGATGATGTGATCCCTGACCTAGAGCCAGACATCTTGGAATGTGAAGTCAAATGGGCCTTAGAAAGCATCACTACGAACAAAGCTAGTGGAGGTGATGGAATTCCAGTTCAGCTATTCCAAATCCTGAAAGATGATGCTGTGAAAGTGCTACACTCAATATGCCAGCAAATTTGGAAAACTCAGCAGTGGCCACAAGATTGGAAAAGGTCAGTTTTCATTCCAATCCCAAAGAAAGGCAATGCCAAAGAGTGCTCAAACTACCGAACAATTGCACTCATCTCACACGCTAGTAAAGTAATGCTCAAAATTCTCCAAGCCAGGTTTCAGCAATATGTGAACCGTGAACTTCCTGATGTGCAAGCTGGTTTTAGAAAAGGCAGAGGAACCAGAGATCAAATTGCCAACATCCGCTGGATCATGGAAAAAGCCAGAGAGTTCCAGAAAAACATCTATTTCTGCTTTATTGACTATGCCAAAGCCTTTGACTGTGTGGATCACAATAAACTATGGGAAATTCTGAAAGAGATGGGAATACCAGACCACCTGATCTGCCTCTTAAGAAATCTGTATGCAGGTCAGGAAGCAACAGTTAGAACTGGTCATGGAACAACAGACTGGTTCCAAATAGGAAAAGGAGTACGTCAAGGCTGTATATTGTCACCCTGTTTATTTAAATTCTATGCAGAGTACATCATGAGAAATGCTGGACTGGAAGAAACACAAGTTGGAATCAAGATTACCGGGAGAAATATCAATAACCTCAGATATGCAGATGACACCACTCTTATGGCAGAAAGTGAAGAGGGGCTAAAAAGCCTCTTGATGAAAGTGAAAGTGGAGAGTGAAAAGGTTGGCTTAAAGCTCAACATTCAGAAAACGAAGATCATGGCATCCGGTCCCATCTCTGCATGGGAAATAGATGGGGAAACAGTGGAAACAGTGTCAGACTTTGTTTTTCTGGGCTCCAAAATCACTGCAGATGGTGACTGCAGCCATGAAATTAAAAGACTCTTGCTCCTTGGAAGGAAAGTTATGACCAACCTAGATAGCATATTCAAAAGCAGAGACATTACTTTGCCAACAAAGGTTCGCCTAGTCAAGGCTATGGTCTTTTCTGTGGTCATGTATGGATGTGAGAGCTGGACTGTGAAGAAGGCTGAGCGCCGAAGAATTGATGCTTTTGAACTGTGGTGTTGGAGAAGACTCTTGAGAGTCCCTTGGACTGCAAGAAGATCCAACCGGTCCATTGTGAAGGAGATCAATCCTGGAATTTCTTTAGAAGGAATGATGCTAAAGCTGAAACTCCAGTATTTTGGCCACCTCATGGGAAGAGCTGACTCATTGGAGAAGACTCTGATGCTGGGAGGGATTGAGGGCAGGAGGAGAAGGGGACGACAGAGGATGAGATGGCTGGATGGCATCACTGACTCGATGGATGCGAGTCTGGGTGACCTCCGGGAGCTGGTGATGGAGAGGGGGGGCTGGTGTTGTTGCGTTCGAGGGGGCAGAAAGAGGAGGGAAAGACTGAGCTGTTTTTTTTTTCTTATTTTTTTTCCTTTTTTTTTTTTTATTATTTTTAAAACAATAAAATGGTAGAATTAAAGAAAAAAACACGAAATGGAACAAAATAAACAGTCCAGAAATAAACTCCTGCATCATACATGGTCAAATAATATTTGACAAGGGAGCTAAGAATACTCAGTGGAGAAAGAATATTTTCTGTAGTAAATGTTGTTGGGAATAATGGATACCATAAACAGAAGAATGAAATCCAATCTCATCTTAAACCATGCACAAAAATGAACTCAAAATGGATTAAAGGCTTAAAGACATAAACTTTTAAGGAAAAAATATTGATCTTGGAGATTGGTTTTGGCAGTGATTTTTTCAATGGTACCAGAAGCACAAAATGAAAATAAATATGTGGGTCTACGTCAAACTAAAAAGCTCCTTCACAATGAAAGAAACAGTTGGAATGAAAAGGCAACCAATAGAATGGGAGAAAATATTTGCAATCATATATCTAATAAAGGATCATTATCCATAATGTGAATGATTCATATAATTTATAAATTGTAATTCATAATTATGAATTATAATTTATAATTTGTAAAAACAAACAACCTGATGAAATAATAGGCACATGCACATGATAAATGAAAAGGTGTTCTAATCACTAATCATCTGCTGCTGCTGCTTCTGCTAAGTCGTTTCAGTTGTGTCTGACTCTGTGCGACCCCATAGACGGCAGTCCACCAGGCTCCCCTGTCCCTGGGATTCTCCAGGCAAGAACACTGGAGTAGGTTGCCATTTCCTTCTCCAATGCATGAAAGTTAAAAGTGAAAGTGAAGTTGCTCAGTCATGTCTGACTCTTAGCAACCCCATGGACTACAGCCTACCAGGCTCCTCCTTCCATGGGATTTTCCAGGCAAGAGTACTGGAGTGGGATGCCATTGCCTTTTCCACACTAATCATCAAGTAAATACAAATGAAATATCACCTCATACCTGTTGAAATTGCTATCATCAAAAAGACAAGAGACTAAAAAGTATTGCTAAAGGTGTGGAGATAAGGGACCTCTTCACTGTTGGTGGGAATGTGAATTGGTACAGCCACTATGGAAACAGAATGAAGATTCCTCAAAAAATTAAAAATAGAACTACCATAATATCGAGCAAACCCAGGAATATTCACTGGAATTGAAATCAGGATTTCCATACAGATAACTGTACTCCCATGTTTACTGCAGCATTATTCACAATAGCCAAGATATGGAAATAATCTAAGTGCCCACCATAAAAGGAATGGATAGAAAAGGTGTGACTGCTACACACACACACACACACACCATGTCCAGCTCTTTGTGACTCTATGGACTGTAGCCCATCAGGCTCCTCTGTCCATGGGGTTTCTCAGGCAAGGATACTAGAATGGGTTGCCATTTCCTTCTCCAGGGGATTTCCCGACCCAGGAATCGAACCTGCACCTCCTGCACTGACAGGCAGATTCTTTACCACTGAGTTAACTGGGAAGCCCAATGAGAAATGAAAAGAAGGAAATCCTGCAATTTGTAACAACTTGGATAAAATTTAAAGGCATTAGGCTAAGTGACTTGCCTGGAGAATCCCGGGGACGGGGGAGCCTGGTGGGCTGCCGTCTATGGGGTCTCACAGAGTTGGACACAACTGAAGCGACTTAGCAGCAGCAGCAGCAGCAGCAGGCTAAGTGAAATAAATCAGAGAGAGACAATGTATAATATTACTTATAAGCAGAAATATCATCAAAAATTTCAATTTCAGACATGTCAAATGTCTAAAAATGTCAAATTCAGAAAAGCACAAAAATGCTGGACTGCCAGGGTCTGGGTTGTAGTGGAAATGTGGATATTGCACAAAGAGTACAAACTTCCAGTCATAAGACTAACAATTTCTGCAACTCTAAATACAGCATGGTCATTATACCTAATAATAGTATATCATATACTTGAATATTGTCAAGAGAGTAGATCTTAAATGTTCTTAGTACAAAAAATGGTAATTATGTGATAGAGCGGTGGTGTTAGCTAATGCTATGGTTGTGATCATTATGTTGTTTATAAATGTGTGAGGTCAACATATTGCATAACTTAAATTTATACAGATACTTGTCAGTTATATCTTAATAAAGCTGGGGGCAGGGAGAAGAAGAAAGAAAAATTATTGAACTTCCAAAATGGACAATAACATGGATTAATCTCACAGTGTTATAGTGAGTTAAAGTGGCCCAGCAGAAAAGAATGCATTTAGTTCATGTTCATTTATACTGAATATAAAGAATAATCTAACTTTTGGTTATAGACATTCTATCAGAAATTGCCTGAGTCAGGAATGGGACTGGAAGAGAGATTGATAGTAAAGGGTATGTAAGAACTTTATGCAGTTATGGAAATGTTCTAGATCCTATTTTGAATGGTAGTTATATGGGTATATTCAGCAGATAAAAATTTCCAAGCCTTACACATAACATATTTGTTTTTTGTGGTTCATATGACAATAAAATTTATTATTAGAAAAAAGTTCAAAATGCTCCAGGAGAAACTTATTCCAGAGAATTAACCTTGATAAAATACCATTTGTACTTATATACATTAATGGAAAATTTACATAGCTGAGGGGGAGCATTTTAGAGATAAATTAGTGGATATAATGTAGAAAGACAAGCAGAGAGAAAGAGAGTGAGGGTAAGAGAAAAAAGATTGAAAGAGAGGTAGATATTTAATGTTGGGCACAAGAAAAGAGTTGCATAGGAAAGATAAAAGTATACTCCATGACTCAGCCATTAGTAGCATTTACCAAAAGTCTTCTAATGTTAGCATTAACTGTTGAACTACCCAAATTGATTGACACTACATCAAAGGGGTGGGAGGATTCAAGTATGCATGTTAAAATAGGGGAGGATGAAGTTTGTGTGAAAACATATACGTTTCAATTTTCTTTTACTCACCTAATAATTTACCACAAATTCCACAACTTTCAAGCCTACAAAATGATTATCTAACAGTTCTGTAGGTCAGAAGCCTGATAGGTGTCTCACTCCTCGCTGGGTTGTATTTGTTTGTAGAGACTCTAAGGGAGAATCTGTTTTCAAGATTATTCAAGTTCCTTGTGTCTCATTGTATGACTGAGGCTTCCGTTTGTTGGCTGTCAGTTGAGGTTCTCCCATTTTCTAGAGACTGTCCATTCCTTGGCTCATGTCCCTCTTCCCTCACCTTCAAAGACAACAATGACAAGTTTAGTTTCTCTCTTGTCATGTCTCTCTGTGACACACTCTTCTGTCTGCCTCTACCAGTTTTTAAGGACTTATATGATTAAGTTGGGATCACCATCTAAAGTTCTCTAAGCACATCTGCAAAATCCCTTTTGTCATGTAAGGCCAGTTACTCACAGGTTTCAGGGATTGAAGTATTAATTTCTTTGGAGGGGTCCACTATTCTGTCTGCTGCTGCTGCTAAGTCACTTCAGTTGTGTCCAACTCTGTGCGACCCCATAGACGGCAGCCCACCAGGCTCTACCATTCCTGGGATTCTCCAGGCAAGAACACTGGAGTGGGTTGCCATTTCCTTCTCCAATGCAGGAAAGTGAAAAGTGAAAGTGAAGTCGCTCAGTCGTGTCCGACTCTTAGTGACCCCATGGACTGCAGCCTACTAGGCTCCTCCATCCATGGGATTTTCTAGGCAAGAGTGCTGGAGTGGGGTGCCATTGCCTTCTCCAACTATTCTGTCTACCACAAGCTAAATCTTCTTCATTCCTTTTCATATGTTTAGGTATAATGTCTAACAATGGGCAGCTCTGATTTTTCCTTAAATTCTTTTTTACCAAGAAAGGAGAGTTGAAGGCCTAGCAAAGGTGAATCTTTCATGTTTTTGTAGGAAGTGTAGGACAGGAATATTCTCTACCCTTCCACCATTCCTTTCGCTGCACTGTGATAGAGAGACTTGTTGTCAGGCCAACCTAATAGAATCCCAGGCCCACCAATTACTAGCTGAAAGTAGACCTTAAAAGTTACTTGACCTCTCTGAGCCTTAGCTTTCTCTTTTGTATAATGAGGATATTTAAAGATTAGATATATGTTGTGTCTAAAAGAGAATGGAAGTAGATAAACATTCTCTTCTGTGTGACATACCTATTTTATTTTAGGGAATATAAATAAAGAAGAGCTAACTGTAGTTCCAGTGAAGATCCATCTTTCACATGTCTGTTCAAATTGCCCAAATGTTAATATTTCCAGTAAGTTTTCAGAAATGATCACAGCATAGGCTTTTATTAAATAACGTCCCCAGTGACTATTTCTTATTGTTGCTGCTGCTAAGTCACTTCAGTCATGTCTGACTCTGTGCGACCCCATAGATGGCAGCCCACCAGGATCCACTGTCCCTGGGATTCTCCAGGCAAGAACACTGGAGCGGTTGCCATTTCCTTCTCCAATGCATGAAAGTGAAAAGAGAAAGTGAAGTCGCTCAGTCGTGCCCGACTCTTAGCGACCCCATGGACTGGAGCCTACCAGGCTCCTCCGTCCATGGGATTTTCCAGGCAAGAGTACTGGAGTGGGGTGCCATTGCCTTATTAGGTCTTATCAAACTTTCTCTTCTGATCCCTGCTAGGCTAGATCCAGTTGTGTTAATGGTTAGATTTTTCTGTGACTCAGTGGTATGTACTTAACTCTAAGTCATATGACAATTTTCAGTGTGGACCAGCTCAGGTCTTAACCTAAAATTCAAGATAGCTTTCTGGATTTCTAATCCATTTACCACTCACTTTAGGTGGTGTGAATACACTTTGCTGTATGATGTTTAGAAGAAAATGATATGGTACCTAACAATAACTGGATTCCCCTTCACAGGTGCCTTCATATTGCAATGCACTGTAGCAAAGGGAATTACCTTTGGTAAATTATCTATGTCTGGGAGTAGGGTGGAGCTTGAGTAGAAGTAACACAGTTATAAATCCCATAGTAAGCCATTTGCCAATATAACTTGATCCCTTGTACTTTTACTCCGTCATTAGGTGGATTTAGGAACAGTTGGATATTGGAGAACTCCTTTAGATCAGAGACCATGTCCTAACTGTTCAGTTATCCTTTGCAAGTAATACAGGGCCAGACACATAGAAAGCACTTAATGCATGTTTGTTAAAAGGAGAGACTTCACTTTTTTTTTTCTAAAAGATGAGATCACAATTACAGGAATATCATTGGCATTAACGTGAAAAGTGAAAGTCACTCAGTCTTGTCCAACTCTTTGTGACCCCATGGACTATAGCCCACCAGGCTCCTCTGTCTATGGTATTCTCCAGGCCAGAATACTGGAGTGGGTAGCCTTTCCCTTCTCCAGGTGATCTTCCCAACCCAGGGATCGAAATCAGGTCTCCTGCATTTCAGGTGTATTCTTTACCAGCTGAGCCACCAGGGAAGCCCAAGAATACTGGAGTGTGTAGCCTATCCCTTCTCCAACAGATCTTCCTGACCCAGGAATCCAACCAGGGTCTCCTGCATTGTAAGTGGATTCTTTACCATTTGATCCATATTGCATTAACTTGAGGGAGAAAGGTAAACCTCCCAGGATTTTTATATTTAAACGGACGATATTAATTAATATCAATGTCTAGAAACTGTAGGGGAGGGTACAGGTCTAAATTCCTTTTGACACCTTTGGTGGATTTATTGCAGCTGGCAATACCATATGACTGAGGGAGGCTGCCATATAAGTATAAAAAGTAATGTCCCTAAATGCGTTATACATGAAAGAAATGGGTTAACCTTGTCATCTAGTTCCTTTTGCCTTTTTCATTTTAGCAGCCTGGCATTATTGTTCATATGATACAGGATGCTTCAGAGGCAACTGAATTTGGGAGATATGGCATTTTCAGAGAATCATTTGTTGTATGAAAAGAGGCACTTGACATTGTATACTGATTATTTTTAATATAAATTTATTTATTTTAATTGGAGGCTAATTACTTTACAATATTGTATTGGTTTTGCCATACATCAACATGAATCCACCACGGGTGTACATGTGTTCCCCATCCTAAACCCCCCTCCCACCTCCCTCCCTGTACCATCCCTCTGGGTCATTCAAGGCCAATCTTCTGTGTGAAAGCAAGAAGAAAAGTTTATTTTCTAAAGATAAGCAACATGCTATATTTAAATCATATACATGCATAGTGTAGATTTCTTGGTGATTATTCCCCATATACATATGAGGTGATTTCAGCTCATATGTGTAGCCTGCTTTAGGAGTCATTGAAATTGCAAGCCAAATTTAATAGGAAATGAAGGCAAAAAGGGAAACTTCCTCCTTTGCAGTGCCATCTGATTCATTATATTAGTCCTTTTATAGCAGGATAAACACTGTAAAGATGCAAGTTTAACTTTTTTATTGCTTTAAACATATGGCTGAGAGCAAGCTTGTATGCATCATTTTCTTGCTTTAGCATAATTTGGTTTTCTAAAAACCAAGATGTCTTTGAACTGGAGGGGACACTCTTTTTAAAAGCAGCAAATGTGATACCTGTCAACAAGGATAAGCATGGTATTAACAAAAGTGTATGTTAATGCATTAAACTAGTAGAATATCAGCAGGATATCAGTTTCATTGCCAACTGATTTTTAAAGATGATCCACCATTTGAATTAGTGCTAGTGATAAATTATTTCCAAGTAGTATTAATCATACTCACTAGGAAATTAAAATGTCATAAAATGATGAAGTGTTAAAGAAACGATATCTCACATCTACACATGCATACGCATCACAGTATCACCACAATATTTGCTCAAAAACATTCACAAGAGAGGATTTTTAACATGATGTTTGGTGATATAAGTTGTTTAACTTTCTGATCATTCTTTGAGTAATACTTAATAAACACTTTCTATAAGTAAAAATGTTATATACTACATTTTGTTCAGTGCTTTTAAAAAAGAAATAACTAAAATGAGAGAAGGCCCTTTAATTTTTTTCACTGATTTTGTTTGGTAGATAGTCTGTTTGTATAATATATGAGTTTTTGAAGTTCTGTGATTGCAAAGGTTCTGATCAAATAGGGCTTAAGTGTTCATTCCACAGATAAATTCGTCTTTCCATTGTCACTTTTAGAAGAATTGTGGATTTTTGTAAATTTATTAAATAGTGTATAGGTATGCTCTTACACAGCAAATATGTGTGCTCTTTGGAATTTAATAGGAAAAGTCAGTAAAATAGTCCTTTAATTTTAAGAGTAGTCTTTATTCTTTTCTATATATTATTGCATTTTGGAGTATTAACACATTTTAAATTCAATGTTGTTCACATCTACAGTATATTAAAACTAGTTTTAAATGTACAGATATCTAACTCAAAATTGGAATTGAACTCAAACTTCAAAGAAAACAAGCCCCAAATATTTTCTTATAAGAAAATATTATAAAATACTACCTAGCTCTCCTTCTAATTCAGTAACTTAATAAGAGGATCAACACTTTAAAATGTTTGAAATATATTGCACTTAATGAATGAAAAATATTCTAGTCAACCAAAATTCTTATGATGAATTATGGAAGTAAAAGTAGAAACAGGTGAATTATGTAGATTGTAGGTTATGTCAGGGAAATAATGAATCTATGAATATTAAATAAAATGTCCAAAAAACGAAAGAAAGGTGATTTTCATTACTACTCTTCCTTTCTTGAAATAAACTGGTTCACAAGCAATGGTGACTTTGAAACAAATGGATCTCAGTCAATAGCTCAAAAGTCATGGTGATTTTCAAATTATATTTGCTGTAGATTCTCTAGACAATACCATCTAGGATATAAATTGTAGCTTATGTTAATCTTCCTAAACAGTCTCATTTGTGGAACTAAGCAGTTTCAACTTCATTATCACATAGTTAAATAACTTTTACCATGATGTAACATTTAGATCAGAGAACTGATAACCACTGAGAAGAGTTTTCCGTGAAGAATGTGAAGTTTAACATTTGTAATTGTGAGGCTCTTGTTTCCACAATATATTCTTTAATGAAAATGTACAATATGCTAAATACTTTTTCCAACTTAAAATTGCACTCAACCAGTTTAAATAAAAGCAGATTTTTACTTTTAACTTATCTTTGTTATTTTGGTTTTCGTCACAAAGTTGTGTCCAACTGTTTTGCAACCCCAGGCTCCTCCATCCATGGGATTTCCCAGGCAAGAATACTGGAGTGGGTTGCCGCTTCCTTCTCCATCTTCCCAACCCAGGGATAAAACCCATGACTCCTGCATTGGCAGGCAGATTCTTAACCACTGAGCTACCAAGGAAGCCCTGTTCTTAAAAGAACAACAAACAGAAAGTAATTTTAATTACCTTAATCACCCATTCTAGAAGTGTCTTTTGTTTGCTCTACAGAACTTCTCTAAATATTTAGCTTCAGTCCTTGTTAACCATGCACAATCTTCTTTATGTCTGAATCTGGATTTAGGATACCAGAACTATGCTGAAAGCCATTGTATACAGGGTCAACATATCCAACGGACTCTCTTCTGTTCTCAATATGTAATTAGCATTTGACAGTTTGAAGTGTTTGATACTCTGGCTTTTCTTGGCTTAACTGAGGCTGCTTTATCTTTATGAGTAGATTTGTGTCAGAATATAAATATTTTATGGAGCTATCAGGCCTTTCTGAAAAGTGTTTTGCAATAAAATTAGGCTTTAGTAACAATAAATACTCAGGGAAGGCAATGGCACCCCACCCCAGTACTCTTCCCTGGAAAATCCCATGGATGGAGGAGCCTGGTAGGCTCCAGTCCATGGGGTCGCTAAGAGTTGGACACGACTGAGCGACTTCACTTTCACTTTTCACTTTCATGCATTGGAGAAGGAAATGGCAACCTACTCTAGTATTCTTGCCTGGAGAATCCCAGGGATGGAGCCTAGTGGGCTGCCGTCTATGGGATCGTACAGAGTTGGACACTACTGAAGTGACTTAGCAGCAGCAGCAACAATAAATACTAGCCCCCTGTGCTCTGAATGCTCATATGTCTTCTACTCTCTTTGATGAAAGCTGTACTGAAGTTCGGTGCTTCTTTGTATCTATAACAAGGCGTTTCTGCCATCCAGTAGGTTTGGTATTTCTATAAGGCTTCTGCCTGACCTGTCTTGTCTACCATTATCTCTTCAGACTGTAGCAGAGAACCTGACACATAGTATGTTCTCAATAAATATTACTGAGTGAACTAATCTGGTAATATAATAAGCATATTACATTGAGAAGAAAATTAGGTTTCATCAAATATGAGGGCCAATATTCCAGATGATACAGATGGTAGGAACTTTGTAATAACTTGTGTTTTATGATACAGCAAAGAGTTAAAAGAAATCAAAGGTAAGTTGTTCCAAGAGAGACTAATATTACTAAGAAAAGCATTATATTTTATTTAAAATGAAACTTACTTTGGCCAGTAGCAGCAATGTATTTTAGAAGAAAATATTTGTTCATGAACAAGAATGTGGTCCTTTTTTTCTGATCTCAAAATCAAGATATTTGGGTTTCATACTGAAGTGGAAACAGAGTCAGTTACTTTAATTACCTTCTCTGGCCAAGACGAAAGTATTATGTAATTCATTTGAATTAATAAATCAAAACAAAAGGCACTGCTAGATTATTGTAGGCCAGAAGGGGAGGTAATACTATTCTTTTGATTATCTGAATCAGGTGGATAACAGCCCTTGGCTCAGACAGAATTAAGCCACTGACAGCTGCAAGAAATTGGAAAGGTCTTGATGTCGAGATGACTTGATGTACTGTTGCCCTAAAAGAGGCACATTCCAAGGTTTTTATTTACAGTAAGTTTGAGTGAAGTGTTCTGAATTAAAACTGGAAATAAAGATTAAGGGATAGATTAGGATACATTTAATAATAGAAAAATTAGCAAGAAATACATCAAATAGTGAGCATTTGCAAATATCTAATGACTAGTGTTCAATTTTGATTTTTTTTCAGCATATTCTTTTTTTTCCCCACAAATGCATGAAAACACTTATTTCAATCTTATGCAAAAGAACATTATCTTGTGTTACTCTTCAGCTAACTAATGATTGAGGCACTTCTACAGTCTTATGGGAGTATCCTCTAATTGAAGGTAACATTATTTTGAAGAGTACCTAGACATCATGGACGTTTATTCTATAAACTGAAAT
Source organism: Tragelaphus eurycerus (assembly GCA_935064755.1). Taxonomy (NCBI): domain Eukaryota; kingdom Metazoa; phylum Chordata; class Mammalia; order Artiodactyla; family Bovidae; genus Tragelaphus; species Tragelaphus eurycerus. The sequence continues at coordinate 536,223 of CAKXYN010000234.1, forward strand.
ATATAAACTATCACCATTAAAAAATCTTAACTTTGTACTCAATTACTAAGTCCTCTCAGTTTCTTTCTTCAAGTGGTGATTTCATGCTTACAACAGGCTCCTTGTAAATATCCCTGGACCTAGTCTCCTATGGCCCACATCTGGGAAATCTCTAGCAAGGCATACTTTCTATATTGTTTCCTATGACATCAAGTCCAAATAACTCTGCTTGTGTTTCATAGTTTAAACCTGTCCTAATATAATTCTACAGCTTTCATCCTCACTGAAATGTTTCCTCTGTTTTATTTCTCACTGGTGTGCCATGCTCATTCACCAAATACTTTGCTTGTACAATAATTGTGGTCTGTAATATAAATAAACCTTCTTCTGCCTATACAAATTCCACATTTTTGTTAAAGTCCAAGTGAGATTCCACCCCTTTCTTGAAGTCATCTTCAGTTACTCTGGAGATAAGTCATCTCTTTCTTCTCAGAACCTGTGTAATACTTACGAGTTCATACTACTTAGCTTAGCTCTGAATTGTATCCAATCTGGTTTTATAAGCTGTTGTTTCATGCATATTAGCTTTCTTTCTCTAATTAGATTTCAGATTTTTTAAAGGTAGGGAACGTATATAGTATTTTCTCTGAATCCCTCCCCCCAAACCTTCAGGATAATATTGAATTACTTAATAACTTGTTAATGTAGAATTTAGAATGCTTCCTTTCTAAGAAAATCATTTTGGCCATTTTTCTTTACAAATATTTTATAATGTTCAGTGTATTTTTCTTATTATAAAAAGAATTGTAATAAACTCTAACAAGTATGTTTTGTATGACTACAATGATGCTTTCCCTCCACTCAATGACAAATTTTGTCTTATAATATAAAGCTTTTTGTTATGAAAGTTCATTATATGTTCATCTTGAAAAATTCCTATAATTTTATTATTGTGGAACAGGCTTACATATTACCAAATGCTTTCTAAAATAATAGCAATATTAATATCCTAGGAAGTTTTTTATTAGATTATAAAATGCAAATGTTATATTTTCAGTGAACAAGAATTATTCCTGCCTCTAAGATTGGAGAGACCAAAGCATCTAATATTTAAGTGACTTTTCCTAGCTATGTGGCATGTCTCTAATAGGCCACCTAGTAAGGATTTGAGTCAAATATTCAATTATTGCTCTCCAAACCATGTCATCAATATCATATTACCTTAAATACTTGAAAAATATATTAGAACTTTACTATAAATAAGAAATATATTCATGTCTTCAGTGGTGGCATGATTTTATGCTGAGACATTCATAGTTTTTGGCCAGTGTCCCTTGAAGAAAAGATATATATTTTCAAGATGGCTCCCCAAAGTTAAGGAAACAGTGTTAATACAAATAACTAAAACAAAGTTGGACATACCATACAGATCAGAGGGATAAAAGGAAACTGACATGTTTTGAGCATTCAATATATCCCAGAATTTGTGCTTGATGTTTTAACTTGATGTTAACTTAAATGCTAAAATGGTATTGCCAAAGAAAAATTAAAGACACAGAATCTGAGACTTAAAGAGGGTAAATGACTCATCCAAGGAAAGTTAACTAGTAGGTGACAGAGGTCATATTTCAACTCATCTATGTGATTTTAATATATTCATAACAGTGTTAATCAAGACATATACTTAATCTATCACAGAGGAAATTTATCAGCTACTACCATCTGGAATCTGTGATACAAACAGAATATTGGTCAGGGCAGATTCCCTAGACTTGCTTTGAAAAATAGCCAACTTGATACTATATGACCTAATTTGAGGATGCTCTTTTTAAAATATGGAAGAAAATAAAAAGGAAAACTGCCTACTGGAGAAATAACTTGATCCCTAGCTTCCTCACTAGATGTGTAGTAACTGAAAATAGCCTACTTAGCTCTTGTGAGAAAAAATGTGATCTTGTGTTCTGTTCATAGACAAACTAGAAAAAATTAAGACTCTGTACCAAAAGTTAATAAAGAGGACTTGTCCAAAATGATCCATTATATTTATCACTTATCAGTTAGTTTATACCCTATTTTATGATAAGGAAATATTATGATGGAAGATTTCCATGTTTTTGAGAAGTACCTGGTTAATGAAGAGTGAGAGAATTCTTTGTAGCCATAGCATAATCCTTGCTACATCTAGCATATTATGAGAATCTGTTGTAAACAATTAAGTTAGAAAAATATGCTGATTTGTTAACAGAACAACTTTGAAAAGAGGAATTAAGTTTTCTTCATTTCTCTATCTCCCGAAATAATAAGCTGAGCTTGGTTACTATCACTTTGTAAGTATGCAAAAGTTTCATTGTATTTAAACATGAAAAATAAAATAAGAAGTTTTACAAGACATCAATTGCTGATGATTCAGTTTTATTCTCTAGCCTTTTGGCTTCTTTCTCAAATGTGTATTTAACCCACCTGCACCCCACCCCCCTGCAAGTTTTAGTCTCCAGGAAAGTAAAATCATCATGACCTTCATACATTTCTATTTCAAATACAAGTGTAAATAAATAAATGCAGTTTGTACAATTAATTAAAATCATTCAATTCTTCAGGAAATAGAAAAATATATTTAAATATGGAAAACTTTGCACATGAAATAATATGCCAGGTGTGTCCTTTGTCTCCAGTAATTGGAAATTATGAATAAAAAATCTACCAAAATAATGACAAGAGTTGTTATGACATACTTCTAACAATGCCCCAGTCTCTATAGAGCAGAGGCAGCATACAGTTTAAATAACATCTTTCAATTAAACAAACATATAATAGAATAGCCCTGCATTCAGCTTGATGTTTTGGAAGCCTTTCTGTGTTTATTTGTTCTTGCCAAGGTAGTGATGCTTTTATCTAGGTATGTCATTCAATGTGATTGACACTCTGTGTTGAGAGGGAGAGATACCAAAATGTGTTAACTTAGAGTTGAGCAGATAAGCAAGTTTGAAGTCATGTTTTAACAGTGTTAATCTCTGGGTATTTGTAATATGCGTCTACTTAGTCACTACTAATTCTGAGTCAAAAAGTATGACTGTGAGAAAGGCAAAACAGAATTAAGATTTTGATTTAATTTTAGCAATTGAACATAATTCTTAAGGAAGTCCTGAATTTATAATTCCTAGTACACAGAAATCAAGTATTTGTCAGTTTCCCAACAACCCATAAAATGGTATTAACCTTTCTTTATGAATAGAAAACTTCACTCTAGTTTTGAGCTTCAAAAAAGTAGTCCTTAGAACCTGGGCATGCCCAAGTATTTTTTCTATGGAATTTTTTTTTACATTTAAAAAACATTTATTTCATTGAAATATAGTTGATTTACAATGTTGTGTTAGTTTCTGCTGTATAACAAAGTGAGTCAGTTTTATGTGTGTGTTATATACACAGGCACACACACATATATATACAAACACACATATATATGGGCTTTTCTAGTGGCTCAGATGGTAAAGAATCTGCCTGCAATGCAGGAGCCTCGAGTTCAATCCCTGGGTTGGAAAGATTCCCTGGAGAAAGGAATTGTTACCCACTCCAACCAGTATTCTTGCCTGGAGAATCCCATGGGCAGAGGAGCCTGGCAGGCTATCGTCCATGGAGTCGGAAAGAGTTGGACATGACTAAGCAACTAACACACACACACACACACACACACACACACACACACACACACACACACATATATATATACACTTTTTAAAAATTAATTTAATGGGAGGGTAATTACTTTACCGGAGAAGGCAATGGCACCCCACTCCAGTACTCTTGCCTGGAAAATCCCATGGACAGAGGAGCCTGGTAGGCTGCAGTCCACGCGGTCACTAAGAGTCGGACACGACTGAGCCAATTCACTTTCACTTTTCACTTTCATGCACTGGAGAAGGAAATGGCAACTCACTCCAGTGTTCTTGCCTGGAGAATCTCAGGGACGGGGGAGCCTGGTGGGCTGCTGTCAATAGGGTTGCACAGAGTCGGACACGACTGAAGTAACTTAGCAATTACTTTACAATATTGTAGTGGTTTTTGCCATAGATTGACATGAATCAGCCATGGGTGTACATGTGTCCCCCATCCTGAATTCCCCTCCCTCCCTCCCTCCCCATCCCATCCCTCAGAGTTGTTCCAGTGCACTGCCTGCTTCATGCATCAAACTTGGACTGGTAATCTATTTCACATATGGTGATATACGTGTTTCAATGCTATTCTCTCAAATCATCCCACCCTTGTCTTCTCCTACAGAGTCCAAAAGTCTGTTCTTTATATCTATGTCTCTTTTGCTGCCTCGCTTATAGGGTCATTGTTACCTTCTTTCTAAATTACATATATATGCACTAATATACTGTATTGGTGTTTTTATTTTTAAATTACTTCACTCTGTATAATATGCTCCAGTATTCTTTTCCATAATGGTTTGTCATAGGATATTGAATATGATTCCCTGTGGTATACAGTTTGTCTATCCTATATATATTATAGTTTGCATCTGCTAATCTCAAACTCTCAATCTATCCCTCTCTCACCCCCTCCCCCTTGGCAACCACAAGTCTGTTGTTTATATCTGTGAGTTTTGCTTCTATTTCATGGATAAGTTGATTTAAACCCTTCATTTCAGTGTTCCTTTGTCTCTTTCTAGGCTTTTTTTTTTTTTTTTTTTTTTTGTCCCTCACTCTTCGCTTTCTTCCACTTCCAGATATTTGTCCAACATAAGCACTCTGTTTAATGGATACAGCCAGAATTTCAGTAGGACACAATGTATTGGACATGTCCCTATATTTCCTGCTTATAAGGTTATGCATGTTCTGATCAATCAACAAATTTATCAATTAGAATATTCCTCCTAAACATACAATATCCAACAAAAAATAACTGAATATCTACATTCCGTGGGGCTATGAGCTAAATACTGAAGATATAATGGATGACTAAAGCACTATTCATTGGCCCTGAAGAACTCAGTGTAATAGACTGAAAAGCAGTCAGATGTTGTTCAATGGCAAGAACTAGAAAATATACTTAAAAATGAAAACCTCACACAATAAGTTTGAGTTAGAGTTGAGATTTTGTAAAATTCTATGAGAAAATAGAAGAGGGAGTGACTAAGTTTACCCAGCAGATCAGCAAAGCCCTCAGAGAAAATTTTGTATCTGAGGGGAGTCTTGAGGGATGATCAGGCATTCCCTAAGCAAAGAAAGGTAAATTAATATTCGTAGTAGGAGGATAGTGTGTTTGAAGCCACAGAGATATGGAAGAATGAGGAATATTGGAAGAATGACAAATAGCTTGATTTGGAGCATAAGCAATAGACGTTGAGATTTGAGAGGTAGGTTCAAATCTGCTTATAAACTCAATCAAATCTCATTAGAAGAGTTTGTACTTACCTACAAAGAGGGATCATTGCATGGCACTATGTAAGGTGTCATGCTCAACTTTGTGGTAAGATAGGATTTTTGTATAGTAAACTAAATGCCTTCTGAATGGTTCCACAACTCATTAGAAACTCTCCTTCCTGCATTCAGGTCAAATGTGCATGCACCCAGAAGTTTCCAAAGAAGTAAACAATATGATGAAAACCCCATGCATTGACATAAGCCAGATGAGACGTTGTCTGAAAGCAGATATTGGGCTTCCCAACATTACTACGAACAGGATGCAGGGAAGTACCCCATTAGCTATTGCATGTCACCAGTGCTCTGAAGGTTCCTGTTCATGTTTGGTTTTCCTGGTTGTTTTTAAAACTACAGAAATCATGGCTTCTCTAGATTGAAGAGTTATATTAACAGTTATCTGGCCAGTCCTCTCACAATACTTAAATTCACCGTTTATCTGCTACCATTAGGAAACTAAGTCTCTAATTAAACAGATTCAGCAATGTGTAGTCAATCCCTTTTGTGGAAAATCAGCTTATTGTTAAGCAGTTCACGCCACTGAAACAGTTTGTTACAGAATCTACAGTTATTGTTGTTGTTGTTTTTCTGTTATATCTGTGACTTATTGCTTCTAATTTTGCCATTGAGAGAATTAAAAAATAGTCTAATTCTATTCTGGTTTCCTCGGTGTATATGCCCAGCAGTGGGATGGCTGGGTCATACGGCAGTTCTATTTCCAGTTTTTTAAGGAATCTCCACACTGTTCTCCATAGTGGCTGTACTAGTTTGAATTCCCACCAACAGTGTCAGAGGGTTCCCTTTTCTCCACACCCTCTCCAGCATTTATTGCTTGTAGACTTTTGGATTGCAGCCATTCTGACTGGTGTGAAAAGGTACCTCATTGTGGTTTTGATTTGCATTTCTCTGATAATGAGTGATGTTGAGCATCTTTTCATGTGTTTGTTAGCCATCTGTATGTCTTCTCTTGAGAGTCCCTTGGACTGCAAGGAGATCCAACCAGTCCATTCTGAAGGAGATCAACCCTGGGATTTCTTTGGAAGGACTGATGCTAAAGCTGAAACTCCAGGATTTTGGCCACCTCATGAGAAGAGTTGACTCATTGGAGAAGACTCTGATGCTGGAAGGGATTGGGGGCAGGAGGAGAAGGGGACGACAGAGGATGAGATGGCTGGATGGCATCACTGACTCGATGAATATGAGTCTGAGTGACCTCCGGGAGTTGGTAATGGACAGGGAGGCCTGGCGTGCTGCAGTTCATGGGGTCACAAAGAGTCGGACATGACTGAGCGACTGATCTGATCTGATCTGATCTGATGTCTTCTTTGGAGAAATGTCTATTTAGTTCTTTGGCCCATTTTTTGATTGGGTCGTTTATTTTTTTGGAATTGAGCTGCAGGAGTTACTTGTATATTTTTGAGATTAGTTGTTTGTCAGTTGCTTCATTTGCTATTATTTTCTTCCATTCTGAAGGCTGTCTTTTCACCTTGCTTATAGTTTCCTTTGTTGTGCAGAAGCTTTTTAATTTTAATTAGGTCCCATTTGTTTATTTTGCCTTTATTTCCAATATTCTGGTAGGTGGGTCATAAAGGATCCTGCTCTGATTTATGTCAGAGAGTGTTTTGCCTATGTTCTCCTCTAGGAGTTTTATAGTTTCTGGTCTTACATTTAGATCTTTAATCCATTTTGAGTTTATTTTTGTGTATGGTGTTAGAAAGTGTTCTAGTTTCATTCTTTTACAAGTGGTTGACCAGTTTTCCCAGCATCACTTGTTAAAGAGATTGTCTTTGATCAATTGTATATTCTTGCCTCCTTTATCAAAGATAAGGTGTCCGTTGGTCCGTGGATTTATCTCTGGGCGTTCTATTTTGTTCCATTGATCTATATTTCTGTCTTTGTGCCAGTACCATACTATCTTGATGACTGTGGTTTTGTAGTAGAGCCTGAAGTCAGGCAGGTTGATTCCTCCAGTTCTATTCTTCTTTCTCAAGATTGCTTTGGCTATTCGAGGCTTTTTTGTATTTCCATACAAATTGTGAAATTATTTGTTCTAGCTCTGTGAAAAATATCGTTAGTAGCTTGATAGGGATTGTATTGAATCTATAGATTGCTTTGGGTAGTATACTAATTTTCACTATATTGATTCTTCCAATCCATGAAAATGGTATATACACGTGTACCCCAAAGTTCATTGCAGCACTGTTTATAATAGCCAAGACATGGAAGCAACCTAGATGTCCACCAGCAGATGATTGGATAAAAAAGCTGTGGTACATATGCTCAATGGAGTATTACTCAGCCATTAAAAAGAATACATTTGAATCAGTTCTAATGAGGTGGATGAAACTGGAGCCTATTATACAGAGTAAAGTAAGCCATAAAGAAAAACACCAATACAGTATACTAATGCATATATGTGGAATTTAGAAAGATGGTAATGATACCCCTGTATGTGAGACAGCAAAAGAGACACAGATGTATAAAACAGTCTTTTGGACTCTGTGGGAGGTGGAGAGGGTGGGATGATTTGGGAGAATGACATTGAAACATGTATAATATCATATATGAAATGAATCATAGTCCAAGTTTGATGCATGATACTGGTTGCTTGGGGCTGGTGCACTGGACGCCCCAGAGGGATGGTATGGGGAGGGAGGAGGGAGGGGGGTTCAGGATGGGGAACATGTGTATACCTGTGCTGGATTCATGTTGATGTATGGCAAAACCAATACAATATTGTAAAGTAATTAACCTCCAATTAAAATTAATAAATTTCTATTTTAAAAAAAAAAAAAAATAATCTAATTCTTTCCTACATAACAATCTGTAAATTCTTGAGGCAAACTATCATTTCCCTTTTTCATTAATGCCCTACTGTATTTTATCACATTCATCTGACTCAATCTGTTAGAATTAATGTATCAGAGTTGGATTATTTGCTGGACTGTTCTAGCACCAGGATACAAAGGATGTGTTTCTGTGATGAAGACATTTATCTGGACAGTAGCAACTTGAGTATTTTTATTACTACTTTCAAATACAAGTTTAACCTCGCTTTTCCAGAAAAATCCAAGAAACATGTGGCATCTGATACCCTTGAATTTCTTTCCTATCATCCAAGAATAAGAAATTAGGAAACTCTGTGTAAGATGAGCCATCTTATATACAAATATGAAACACAACAGCAGCAGGGTGAAAGGAAAGCATATTTTTCAGTTGTTCGTGTTTGATGTCCCATGCAGAGCTGGATATCTGAATGATAACATATCTGCAGGGGTTAGATCATTCTTCTGTATAAATTAACTTCCATTTAAATTTTATAAAAATAAGACATGAGGCATGTTTCATTCATGCTTGCAAAACAATTACACTAAACCACTTAAGCAATATGGCATCATGTGATGTTTCTAAATATTTAAATTGGAAATCTACAGATGACAAAACTAGCAAATAGAATTAAACTATCGTAGAGGAAATGATCCAGATGGACCATTAAGCCATTAGGAAGCTATGTAAGAATGAAAGTGTGGGGGAAATGCAGTAGAACAACCCTTCCCCATAATGCAACCAATTAAAATGCTAATAACAAAATTGATTTTCCCCCATAAAAAAATAAAATAAAATGCTAATAACGGTTCAGGCAACATTTAACTGGTCAAACACTCTTAAATCGGTTGAAATTTCATACACTTGTGCTAAAATACAGAGACAGGCTCCTACCAATTTGAACCATACAAATGGCAAGAGAAGATTTAGTGGAAGAAAATTAAGCTACATTAATTATAACTGCAAAGCTGAATGATGAACTAATTGTATTTTAAAAGTTAGAATATAGTGGTCTGATCAGTTTTCCTTACTAGTTTATAAGCTCAGCTCCTTTTAACATGAATACTGCCTCCTTTTATTATACACCATCTAAGGAAGGTGGAGGACCTTGAGAGAATATAAATATAAATCAAATAAATGCCAACTCTATTATTAACTGAATAATTTCTCTTTTCTCACAATAAAAGTTTGGCCTAATATTTCTCTCAGATTCTTGGGTTGATCCCTTTGAGTTATAGTGACAATCAAAACACTATTAATCCCTGTCTCTGTTATGAGGCACTGACAAGCACAGTTTAAAGGAACATTTAAAGCCAAGCTTGTCAGTTACTGGTTCAGCTGTCCTTCCAAACAAGTTTCTATCTTTGACCTGTGGCTCCATCAACTGGATCTATCTTGGTAATCAAAATGGGTAATGAAGGTTACAAGAACAGTACTTTTCAAACAATTCAGAGAACATCATTCGTGTGTATTCCAGTAACTTCCCTGAAGCAGGGATGAAATAGAAGTAGAGAGAAAAAGAGATACATAGAGGACAAATCTACAAAAAATAGAAAGTACTTAAGTGTACAAAGAGAATTACACTAGCAAAGTGTTTTGCATATAGAAGATGTTCAATAGATATTTGTTAAATTATTCAATTATACTTAATTAAGCAGGTTTTAAATAATAAAACATTAATGGTAGTTTAATTTTACAGTCCAATGAGGGGTCAAGACAATCTGGCGCTTACCATGGAGGCAGAACCCTGGCATTGTGTATCCTCAGAGTATCACCCTAAGTGGCTGATGAAAGACAAAATGATTGCTTAGCACAGTTGAGGACACTGAAAAGTGCTGTTCAGGGATATTTTCTTTTAAATAGAAAAAAGTAAGATAAAAATACTGGTGGGACAAAAAGGAAGTCTTCAGTGCTGAAATGATCTAAATAAATACTACAGTTTATAACAGTTCATAAATGTTCTCTTTTATTTGTTCTTTGTCCTTTTCAATGAAAATGACTATGGTCCATTGTAGCATATGTGAAATAGTAGTGCAGAAGCAAAAGCTTGAACTTCTGCTAAAAAGAAAAGCTCAAACTAAAAAATATATTTTGAGATTTTGGTTTAAAAAACAGAGAAATATATTTTCAGAAAAACAACTCATAGCTCATATTCAAAAAGGGCAAATTTGATACACTCAAAAGACTTTTCAGAACAGTAACCTGTGAAAACTATTTTGAGGTATTGTCTTCTTTTCAAAATACTGATATTTGAAACAGAAAATATCCTATATTTCAAAACATATTTTTCTTGGACCTTTTGTTTTGTTTATTCCATTTCTCATTCAAAATCTGTATAAAATTTATTCGTTAAAATATTTAACTGAGTTACCTGGCATAACCTATAATATGTCCATGGCAAAATTTTAAAATTAAATTTAATCAAACCCTTAGAAGTAACAATTAACAGGAAAAGGGTATGTTTTCTAGATTTATGACATCATTGGGATTTCAGGACTTAGAAGCTTGTTCCTATGTACATGCATATTAACATGTATGCAGAATGTTTAGATTTTATATTAAAAATTCATGTAACTAGAGAAAAGGACAGGATTTCAGGAAAAAAGGCAAATCTCATCACTAAGTAGCAAAAGTGGATGAATAAATAAATGAGTCAACGTCCATTATATTAAGATTCAAGTAACAGATTGACTAGAAAATGTCTTCCAGCCAAATGGACCATCTTGGCCTATATTCAGATCAACACTCATCTTTATTTTCTAAGCCCACCATGTTTAGAAAGTGATGTGCTGAACCTAGAAGCAGGCACATTGAAAAGAATACAGGGTTACCTGACAGCAAACTAAAGCAGCATTATTTGAGTTGTCTATCCTAGTCTGAGAAACCCAGGCATCAAAAGCTATTTAGTTTAGGGGCAAATGGTCCTACCCAGTGTAGTAAAAATCTGAGGTCCTGATTTATATAATAAGCACAATCTTGATTGTTTACTATTAAGGTTAAATCATGCCCAGGAAATTATTTATTAAATGGTCAAAAAATCATACAACTGCATCTCCAAAAAGAAATATTTAAAAGTAGCTAAAGAGGTACATCGAAGTTTCGCATACAATTCTTTTATGGAAGCCATCTAATTCCTTAAAACTGTCATATGTAGTGCACATATCTGTTTGACTACACTCCTCCTGCTCACCAACTCCACCAGTTGGTACAGAAAAGTCAGCGGGATTTATTCAACTCACAAAATTGCCCTCTTTGGCCTCTCTTTCTCTTCACAATGTTGTGCCCTCTTTAGCAGAGTGTCAATAAAGCCAAGCGCCACCTGTGCCACTGCTTTAGAAAGAATTTAATTTGTAAACACCCATTGATTTGTTTCCAGTCAATAGGGTAGACTGAGCTGACACAGCAGGACACACTCTAACCCCATTCTACATCACCTGCCACCCACATCACAATGATTTTGAGATATATAACTGAGTTCAACATCAAGAGAGGGAAATCTCAGGGTGCCAGAAATGAAGAAAGAAACCAAGCCAGAAGAAGAAATAGAATAAAACTAAGATTTGGATCAGAATCGGATATACACAGCAGGGCTTGTGATTCCACAGATCTGTCTCTCCCACAGAAGGAGATTCGGGTGCTCTGTCCCGTGGATACACACAGCAGGAGCTAGGCTTCCTAGGGCAAAGTAGTTACCTTCCCCGAGACACAGGACTCCTGTGCTTGGTTGTAGTGTTTGACAGCACACTATCCATAAAGTGAAGGGCTCTGAAACCAAAACTTTTTAAAAATGGCTTTATAACCAGAAAAGCCTCAAGGTAAACAGAACAGGTAAACATGTATCAGTTTTATAGGAACATGTAAACAGGGCCTGAGCACATGAAATATTCACCAGAACATCTTAACTTTGAGTATATTCCATAACTCAGCAGTTCGACTTCTCTTGGAAAACCTACACATGCTTATCAGGAGACACATAAGGAAGTGTATTAAAACATTGTAAAAAGCAGAAATCTGGAAACAAGGCCAATGTTTATCATTGGGAGATTGGATAAATAACTGCATTATATTCAGACAGTGATATTCATGAATAAGTTAATATGTATACTTAGAGTTTGTGCATATTTTCCTATGTATATTTCAGGCAAAATTTAATTGTAATATTGAGTAAACTAGAATTTTATTTTTTGGTACTTTTAGTGATACAGAATTCTATTATTTTCTGTTGACCAATCATGATACAGTTATTGTATTAAACAAAAATCATAACAGTAGAAGACATTATTAGTTTTCACAATCAATAGCCAGGCAAAAATAAAAATCATTACAATTGCAAACCACAATGGAAGCATGTATAACCTAACAATATAAAATAATTGCATACAATTTGAAGAATTATTAGAGTGATGTGGTAGGTGGAAGTGCATACATGCAGTTAAACCCAGAACAATTAAGAAAATGATAATAGGATCATACATACAAAACTATAATTTTCTATATTAATATTGAGAAATAGTAAAACTACTGTTGAGTAAAAAACTGCAATGTAGTGCAATAGTTACAATTTACATTAACTTCAACAAGTGACCCAAAGAAGAATATGATAGTATATACTTTTTGCATATGTATATATGCATGCATGTATATGCTTGTGTATATATGTTCTGTTCATGGGATTCTCATGGCAAGAATACTGGAGTGGTTTTCCATTCCCTTCTCTAGTGGACCACATTTTGTTAGAACTCTTTATTCTGACCCGTCTGTTTTGAGCCACGGCATGGCTCATGGCTTCACTGAGTTCATAGCCCCTTTTACATGGCAAGATTGTGATCCATGAAGGTGTGTCCTTTTCATCATAGGGGACTGGAATGCAAAAGTAGAAAGTCAGGAGATACCTGGAAAAACAGGCAAGTTTGGCTTGGAGTACAAAATGAAGCATGACAAAGCCTAACAGAATTTTGCCAAGAGAGCACACTGATATTAGCAAATACCCTTTTCCAACAAGACAAGAGACAACTCTACACATAGACACCATCAAATGGTCAATACCTAAATAAGATTGATTAAATTATTTGCATCCAAAGATGAAAAAGTTCTATACAGTTAGCAAAACCAAGACCTGGAACAGACTGTGGCTCAGATCAACTCCTTATTGCAATTTCAGGCTTCAGTTGAAGAAAGTAGGGAAAACCACTAGGCCGTTCAGTTATGACCTAAAAAAAAACCCTTATGATTATACAGTGGAGATGACAAATAGATTCAAGCTATTAGTACTTGTAGAGTGCCTGAAGAACTATGGACAGAGGTTCATAACATTGTGCAGGAGGCAATGACCAAAACCATCCCAAAGAAAAAGAAATGCAAGAAGGCAAAGTAGGTGTTTAAGGAGGCTTTACAAGTAGCTGAGGAAAGAAGAGAAGCAAAAGACAAAGGAGGAAAGGAGAGATATACCCAACTGAACACAGATTTCCAGAGAATAGCAAGGTGAAATAAGAAGGCCTTCCTAAATGAACAGTGCAAAGAAATAGAGGAAAATAATAGAATGGGAAAGACTAGAGATCTCTTCAAGAAAACTGGAGAGATCAAGGGGACATTTCATGCACCATATACACGATAAAGGACAGAAACAGCAAGGACCTAATGGAAGCAGAAGAGATTAAGAACAGGTGGCAATAATATACAGAACTATACAAAAAAGTTCTTACTGACCCAGATATCCATGATTGTGTGGTCACTCACCTAGACCCAGAAATCCTGGAGTCAAGTGGCCTTAGGAAGCATCACTATGAACAAAACTAGGGAAGATGATGGAATTCCAGCTAAGTTATTTCAAATCTTAAAAGATGATGCTGTTAAAGTGCTGCACCTAGTATGGCATCAACTTGGAAAACTCAACAGTAGCCACAGGGCTGGACAGGTAATTTTCATTCTAATCCCAAAGAAAGGCAATTCAAAAGGATGTTTAAACTACCATACAGTTTGGCTCATTTCACATGCTAATAAGGTTATGCTCAAAATCCTTCACGCTAGGCTTCAGCAGTATGTGAATCGAGAACTCCCAGATGTACAAGCTGGATTTAGAAAAGGCAAAGGAATCAGAGATCAAATTGCAAACATTTGTTGGATCATGGAGAAAACAAGGGAGTTCCAGGAAAATATCTACTTCCGCCTCACTGACTACATGAAAGCCTTTGACCATATGGATCACAACAAACTACGGAAAATTCTTAAAAAGATGGGAATACCAGACTACCTTACCTGCCTCCTGAAAACCTGTAGGCAGGTCAAGAAGCAAGTTAAAACCTTACATAGAACAACTGACTGGTTCAAAATTGGGAAAAGAGTATGACAAGGCTATATATGGTCACCCTGTTTATTCAACTGTTATGCAGACTATATCATGAAATGCCAGGCTGGATGAAGCACAAGCTGGAATCAAGATTGCTGGGAGAAATATTGAAAGCCTCACATATGCAGATGATACCACCCTAATGGTAGAAAGCAAAGAGGAACTAGAACCTCTTGATGAAGGTGAAAGAGGAGAGTGAAAAAGCTGGCTTAAAACTCAACATTTAAAAAATAAAATTATGGCATTCGGCCCCATCACAGGTTTTATTTTCTTGGGCTCCAAAATTACTGCTGACAGTGATTGCAGCCATAAAATTCAAAGACACTTGCTCCTTTGAAGGAATGATATGACAAAAATAGTGTATTAAAAAGCAGAGACGTCACTTTGCCAACAAAGGTCCGTCTAGTCAAAGCTATGGTTTTTTCAGTAGTCATGTACGGATGTGAAAGTTGGACCATAAAGAAGGCTGAGCATCAAAGAATTGATGTTTTCAAGGGGACAATTGATGCTGGAGAAGACTCTTGAGAGTCTCTTGGACAGCAAAGAGATAAAACCAGCAATCCTAAAGTAAACCAATCCTGTATATTCATTGGAAGGACTGATGCTGAAGCTGGAGCTCCAATACTTTGGCCGCCTGATGGGAAGAACTGACTCATTGGAAATTACCCTGATGCTGGGAAAGATTGAAGGCAGGAGGAGAAGGGGATGACAGAGAATGAGATGGTTGGATGGCATCACTGATTCAAGCAATATGAATGAGCAAAATCTGGGAGATAGTGAAAGACAGGGAAGCCTAACATGCTGTAATCCATGGGGTCACATAGAGTCAGACACAATTTAGTGACTGAACAACAACATATGTATTCTAGAATGATATATATCTGGTATATCTATAAACCACCATATTTGCACATGATGTTGGTTGCCATGGGGAAGTGGTATAAACAGAACTGTGAGGAATCTCAACTTGATCTGAAATACTCTACTGCTTTATAACACAGTATCTGAATCAAAATGACAAATACTATCATCCATTAATTTTGTCAGGTCCGTTGGATTTTGCTATTTATTTCTGTGTACTTTTCTAGTTTTTAAAACTTGCAAAAATTAAAATTAACTTGCAATTCAGACATTCTTTGTCCAGCCTCAGAATATATAATAAAGGCACCAAGTTGAACCCTATAACCTCAATTAATTAACATCTTCACAAGTATATTGGGGCATCTGAAATCACAGTGAGTTGATATCAGAAAATTACTTAAAATGGAACTAAAATCTTCCAAAAGAATGTGTTTTAAATTCAGTCAACATTCATCCTGCATCATGTATCCATTTTTTTGTATCTCAGTGTATTCTGTAATAAAGATCCACAGTCTTGTAGTTTCAAATAGTATAACAAAATATTCCACATTTAATAAGGAAAATGAACTCAACTGAAACATCCCCAGCATCAGGGCAAATCAAAATGAGAAGTCTAGGATTTTTCCCAGTTCATTAGAAATCTCAATTAACCAGAATGCCCCATACCCTAATTATTATCACCTTGAATGTAGATTTTATAGTTGGAAATAAATCTGCAGAGGGTGTATATTTAACCTGGTACAACCATTCCAGGGGCATTCATTTATTTATGCATAATTAATACGCTAATTATAAATGGGGGATTTATCCATAGAAGTCAGTTCCTCAGTTCCTGTACTTGGTAACAATTTGCTAGTCATGAGTTTAAAGTTTTTTTTTTTTTTTTTTAATGTACTGGAAAGTAATAAAACTCTATTCCATCAAGAATTGTATTTAATTCAGAATTTGTACAAATCCTGCTATTCCTTTAACTCACTATATGTATATTCATGTTTTACTCAATTCAGATGCAAGTATAGATGAAGACCCTATTCTATTTTACTGAGGTTCTAGTGATATCTAAATTGTATAGTACTGAAATGATTTCAATATTTCCAGTATTTTAATGATATTTCGTTAGTATTTTTGAATCTGTACACCTAGGCTTTTATGTTACACAAAGCAGTAAGTTTATCTTATTTCTTTAGGTAAGATGTAATCTACATAAATATTGAATACTTTTAAGACTAGCAGTTAGAGCAAATCTAGGTTTACAACATGAAGAGACCAGTACAGAGATTTCCCGTATAATCCTTATCCCCACATATGCATAGCATCTCCCATAATCAACATCACTCACTAGCATGGTACATTTTTTATCAAGGATAAACCTACAGTGATACATCATAATCAACAATCCCTAATCCATGGACTCATAGTCCATAGTTTATCTTAGTTTGCCCTTGTTGTACATTTTACTGTTTGAATACATATATAATGACATAAATCCATTATTAAAATATTATACAGAGTATTTTCACTGTCATTAAAATGCTCTGTGTTCTGCTTTTTCATCTTCACATCCCTCCCCGCACACACACACACATATACTACTGGTAACCACTGATATTTTTGTCTCCATAGTTTTGCCCTTTCCAAAATGTGATAAAATTGGAATTACACACTATGTAGCCTTTTCAGATTGACTTTTTTTCACATGTTCTGTGCTGTGCTTAGTCATTCAATTGTGTCTGACTCTTTGCAACCCCATGGACTATAGCTTGCCAGGCTCCTCTGTCCATGGGCATTTTCTAGGCAAGAATACTGGAGTGGTTTGCCATGCCCTCCTCCAGGGATCTTCCCAACCCAGGGATCAAACCAAGGTCTCCTGCATTGCAAGTGGATTCTTTACCATCTGAACCATCAAGGAAGCCCATTTAGGTTTCTTCCCTGTCTTTTATGGGTTGATAGGTAATTTATTTTTTGCACTGAATAATACTACATTGTTTATATGTACCACAGTTTATCCATTCGCCTTCTGAAAGACATCTTGGTTGCTTCCATGTTTCAGCAATTATGAATAAAGCTGCTGTCAGCATCCATCTGCAGGTTGTTGTGTAGACATGAGTTTTCAGCTCCTTTAGGTAAATACCAAGGAGTTGGAAGGCTCGATTGTATAGTAAGAGTATGTTAAGTTTTGTTAGAAATCAATAAATTGTCTTCCAACTTGGCCATACTCTGTGTTGTTTTTTTTTTTTTCATTTTCACCAGGAAGAATGAGAGACTTTGCATTGCTTCACATGTTTACCAGCATTTAGTGCCATCAGTTTTCTGGATTTTTGCCATTCTAATTGGTGTGTAGTGGTATTTCATTGTTGTTTAATTTTCATTGCACTGATCACCTCTGATGTGGAGCTTCTTTTCATATGTTTATTGCCATCTGTGTATTTTCTTTGGTGAGGTGTCTCTTAATGTCTTGGGCACATCTTTTAAATTGGGTTATTTTCTTATTGTTGAGTTTTGAGGAATGTTGTGTATTTTAGATAATAGTCTTTTATCATATCAGATCAGATCAGATCAGTCGCTCAGTCATGTCCGACTCTTTGCAACCCCATGAATCGCAGCATGCCAGGCCTCCCCTGTCCATCACCAACTCCCGGACGTCACTCAGACTCACATCCATCAAGTCAGTGATGCCATCCAGCCATCTCATCCTCTGTCGTCCCCTTCTCCTCCTGCCCTCAATCCCTCTCAGCATCAGAGTCTTCTCCAATGAGTCAACTCTTCGCATGAGGTGGCCAAAATACTGGAGTTTCAGCTTTAGCATCATTCCTTCCAAAGAAACCCCAGGACTGATCTCCTTCAGAAAGAACTGGTTGGATCTCCTTGCAGTCCAATGGACTCTCAAGAGTCTTCTCCAACACCACAGTTCAAAAGCATCAATTCTTTGGCACTATATGTCTTTTGTAAATATTATTCTCAGTCTGTGGCTTGTCTTCTCATTCTCTTAGCATTATCATTTGCAGAGCTGCTGCTGCTGCTAAGTCACTTCAGTCATGTCCGACTCTGCATGACCCCATAGACGTCAGCCCACCAGGCTCTCCTGCCCCTGGGATTCTCCAGGCAAGAAAACTGGAGTGGGTTGCCATTTCCTTCTCCAATGCATGAAAGCGAAAAAGTGAAAGTGAAGTCGCTCAGTCGTGTTCGACTCTTAGCGACCCCATGGACTGCAGCCCACCAGGCTCCTCCATCCATGGGATTTTCCAGGCAAGAGTACTGGAGTGGGGTGCAGAGCAGAAGTATTTAATTTTAATGAAGTCTGCATGACTTATTTTATGGATCATGCCTTTGGTATCGGAGAAGGCAATGGCACCCCCACTCCAGTACTCTTGCCTGGAAAATCCCATGGACAGAGGAGCCTGGTAGGCTGCAGTCCATGGGGTCGCTAAGAAGTAGGACTCGACTAGGCGACTTCACTTTCACTTTTCACTTTCATGCATTGGAGAAGGAAATGGCAACCCACTCCAGTGTTCTTGCCTGGAGAATCCCAGGGACAGGGGAGCCTGGTGGCTGCCGTCTGTGGGATCACACAGAGTCGGACACGACTGAATTGACTTAGCAGCAGCAGCAGCTAAAAAAGTATCACTATACCCAAGGTCATCTAGATTTTCTCCTGATGTTATCTTATAGAACTTTTCTAGTTATTAATTTTATATTTGGATCTGTGATCCATTTTAAGTTATTTTTGTGAAATGTCTGAGGTCTGTATCTAGATTCATTTTTTTAAATGGGAATATTCCATTGTTCCAGCAACATTTGTTGAAAGGGCTGTCTTTGCTCCATTGTATTGTCTTTACTAATTTGTCAAATATCAGTTGACTATATTTATTGGGGCCTATTTCTGGGCTCTCTATTCTGAATTTATTTTTTAAGGAAAAAATAAGACCTATATTAGGTTGTCAACTTTTTTCTTTTTTACCTCTTTTTTTGGTCAAATTTTTTTGATCATATAATAACATGAGAGAAGCATACTGAGTATCACCATCATTTCACAAAAGAAATATCAGTTTAACATCTAAAGAATAGGCAAGACATATAATGTCAGAAAGAAAACAATACATTAAATTGAGTAATTTTACTTTTACGTAAAAAGCATTACATTATCCTTGCTCTTGTGATTTCACTTCCATTCAGTGAAAGCTTCTTTATTCTCATGCTTTGGACTTTATGGCTTATGAGTTTTTCCTGGTTTCTAACACAATATGAAGAAATTGAGACCTGTATTGGTTAACTATTCTTATGTGTAGGTTTCAAATTAAGCCTTCTCACATATGTTGCTGCATCTGAATAAAATTTTAGAAAATTCTAAGACTGAAAACAAATGAGTGGCCATGATGAAATCTCAGTGCAGGTACTGACAAAGATGGTATAGCTGACTCATAAAAGGTATGCTCATTATAGAATATATTGAGGTCAATATTTCTGTTATCTTCATTGCTCCTTTTTAGAAATATGACAGCTAGCTTCATTCACTATCTATCCCTACATTTGCCCAAACCAAGAGTAAAGGCCTGGAAAAGTTAAGCACTTAGCTGAAATTAAACCTCTGTTAGATCATATGAACACAAAAATTGGTTATCTATATGGTAAGAATAGTCAATTTACAAAATCCACAACTTTGTTCCTTACATAGCTAACAAATCTTAATGATTCCATACTTTATGGAATCAATAAAAAATGATTCATATTTTGAGTTTTAAATTTTATGCTGAATGAAGAGAATCAATTAACTAAGTATTTTCAAAGATTTCCATGTGTTTAAGAAATCTGTCTTTTTTATTCCTCAACACAGAGGAAAAAATAAAAGGGTGAGAAGCACACATATCTATATCCCTGGAATTTTTGGGGCTGTCTTGAAAGCTTGTAACTTCTACTGTATGATATTTTTAGTTACAATGTATTTTTCAAGATGTAACCCCATCATAAATTGAAGAAGGAAAATTACCAAGCAGCATTTGAAATCACAGAATAGCCTGTGTGCATCCCAAAGGATCACAGATTTTTTGAAATTTGTTTTAGAAAATTCTAAACAGTAATCTAGGAAACACATTAGGATTCAGTTATATAATCTCAAAACTGCCCCTCTCATCTTCCTTACTAAAATATTAGACTGCCTGGTTCAGGGTTTTATCTTTTTTTTTTTTTTTCCCCAGGGTACAAGTATATACTGAAGAAAGTGACAATTATCCTTTGTGATACTAAGGGCTAGAAAACCCCTCACAACAATTCCTTGTTTGCCTGAATAACTGCTTTTGAAGAATTTGTCTGGATCTGATGTTTATATTTCTGCCTCTAAGGGTAATGAACACTATATAGACTGTCTCCACTTTACTATGGTTTGACATATGATTTTCTGACTTTAAGTTCATTTCAATCAGTCATGTCTGACTCTTTGGACCCTACGGACTGCAGCACACCAGGCTTCCCTGTCCATCACCAACTTCTGGAGCTTGCTCAAACTCATGTCCATTGAGTCAGTGATGTCATCCAACCATCTCATCCTCTGTAGTCTCCTCCTCCTGCCTTCATTCTTTCCCAGCATCAGGGTCTTTTCCAGTGAGTCAGTTCTTTCAGTTCTTCGAATCAGGTGAGTTTTGCTTTTGTGTTTTGTTTGTTTGTTTGTTTTTACTTTTTATTTAACTTTAGGATGGTGCAAAAGTGATACACATTCAGTAGAAAACATAATTCAAATTTTGATTTTTTTTTTCCCCAGGCTGATGATATTCTCTCATGTTGCTGAGCAGCACAGTGAGGCACAGCTACCAGTCATGAGAGTGAAAAACCTACAGAAAACTCTTGTGTACACATTCATTTCAGATCAGTCGCTCAGTCATGTCTGACTCTTTGCGACCCCATGGACTGCAGCACACCAGGCTTTCCTGTCCATCACCAAAACCTAGAGCTTGCTCAAACTCATGTCCATCGAGTCAGCGATGCCATCCAACCATCTCAACCTCTGTCATCCCCTTCTCTTCCTGCTTTCAATCTTTCCCAGCAGCAGGGTAGTTCCTGATGAGTCAGTTCTTCACATAAGGTGACAAAATATTGGAGCTTCAGTATCAGTCCTTCCAATGAATATTCAGGACTGATTTCCTTTAGGATTAGCTGGTTTGATCTCCTTGCAGTCCAAGGCCCAAGGGACTCTCAAGAGTCTTCCCCAACACCACAGTTCAAAAGCATCAATTCTTTGGCGCTTAGCTTTCTTTATGTTTCTCACATCCATACATGACTACTGGAAAAATCATAGCTTTGACTATATGGGGCTTCCCTGATAAATCAGTTGGTAAAGAATCTGCCTGAAATGCAGGAGACACTGGTTGAATTCCTGGGTCGGGAAGATCCGCTAGAGAAGAGATAGGCTACCCACTCCAGTATTCTGACCTGGAGAATTCATTCCATGGACTCTATAGTCCATGGGGTCTCAAAGAGTCAGACATGACTAAGCAACTTTCACTTTTCACTTTTGACTATATGGACCTTTGTTGGCAAAGTAATGTCTCTGCTTTTTAATATGCTGTCTAGGTTTATCATAACTCTTCTTCCAAGAGCAAACATCTTTTTAAATTTCATGGCTCTGTCACCATCTGCAGTGATTTTGGAGCCCAGGAAAATAAAGTCTGTGACTGTTTCCATTGTCTCCCTATCTATTTGCCATGAAGTGATGGGAACGGATGCCATGATCTTAGCTTTCTGAATGTTGAATTTTAAGCCATCTTTTTCACTCTCCTTTTTCACTTTCATCAAGAGGCTCATTAGTTTCTCTTTGCTTTCGCCATAAGGGTGGTGTCATCTGCATATCTGAGGTTATTGATATTTCTCCCGACAATCTTGATTCCAGCTTGTGCTTCATCCAGCCCAGCATTTCACATGATGTCCTCTGCATATAAGGTAAACAAGCAGGGGGACAATATACAGCCTTGACATACCCCTTTCCCAATTTGGAACAGTCTGTTTTTCCATGTCTGGTTTAACTTGTTGCTTCTTGACCTGCATACAGATTTCTCAGGCAGCAGGTAATGTGATCTGGTATTCCCATCTCTTAAAAGAATTTTCACAGTTTGTTGTGATCCACACAAAGGCTTTGATGTAGTCAATAAAGCAGAAATATGTGTTTTTCTGGAACTTTCTTGCTTTTTATATGATACAACAAATGTTGGCAATTTGATCTCTGGTTCCTCTGTCTTTTCTAAATCCAGTTTGAACATCAGGAAGTTCTTAGTTCATGTACTGTTGAAGCCTAGCTTGGAGAATTTTGAGCATTACTTTTCTAGAGTGTGAGATGAGTGAAATTGTGTGGTAGTTTGAACATTCTTTGGCATTGCCTTTCTTTGTGATTGGTATGAAAACTGACCTTTTCTAGTCCTGTGGCCACTGCTGAGTTTTCCAAATTTGATGGCATATTAAGTGCAGCACTTTCACAGAATTATCTTTTAGGATTTGAAATAGCTCAGATGGCATTCCATCACCTCCACTAACTTTGTTCATAGTAATGCTTCCTATGGCACACTTGACTTCACGTTCCAGGATGTCTGGCTCTAGGTGTGTGATCACACCATCATGGTTATATGAGTCATTAAGGTTTTTTTCTGTATAGTTCTTCTGTGTATTCTTGCCACCTCTTCTTCATATCTTCTGCCTCATACAATTTCTGTCCTTTATTGTGCCGATCTTTGCATGAAATGTTCCCTTGGTATCTCTAATTTTCTTGAAGAGATCTCAACTATTTACCACTCTATTCCTTTCCTCTATTTCTTTGCATTGATCACTGAGGAAGGCTTTCTTATCTCTCCTTGCTTTTCTTTGGAACTCTGCATTCAGATGAGTATATCTTTCCCTTCCCCCTTTGCCTTTCATTTCTCTTCTTTTCTCAGCCGTTTGTAAGGCCTCCTCAGAAAACCATTTTGCCTTTTTGCATTTCTTTCTCCTGATGATGATCAATGTCACAAACCTTTGTGCATTGTTCTTCAAGTACTTGTCTATCATATCTAATCCCTTGATTCTGTTTGTTACTTCCAGGGTATAATCATTAGGGATTTGATTTAGGGCTTCCCTGGTGGCTCAGAGGTTAAAGTGTCTGCCTGGAATGCGGGAGACCCAGGTCCAATCCCTGGGTTGGGAAAATCCCCTGGAGAAGGAAATGGCAACCCACTCCAGTACTCTTGCCTTGAGAATCCCATCGAGGGAGGAGTAGGCTATAGTCCATGGGGTCTCAAAGAGTCATACACGTGTCTCACTTTCACTTTCTTTCATACCTGAATGGTCTAGTGGTGTCCCTACTTTCTTCAATTTAAGTCTGAATTTTATAATAAGGAGTTCATGATCTGAGCCATGGTCAGCTCCCAGTCTTTTTTTTTTTTTTTTGCTGACTCTATATAGCTTCTCCATCTTTGGCTGCAAAGAATATAATCAGTCTAATTTCGATATTGACCATCCGGTGATGTCCATGTGTGGAGTCATCTCTTGTGTTGTTGGAAGAGGGTGTTTGCTATGACTAGTGCATTCTCTTGGCAAAACTCTGTAAGCCCTTACTCTGCTTCATTTTGTACTCCAAGGCCAAACTTGCCTGTTACTCGTGTATCTCTTGACTTCCAACTTTTGCATTCCAGTCCTCTATGATGAAAATGGTATCTTTTTTTAGTGTTATTCCTAGAAGGTCTTATAGGTCTTCATGGAACTATTCAACTTTAGCTTCTTCAGCATAAGTGGTTGTGGCATAGACTTAGATTACTGTGATATTGAATGGTTTTACCTTGGAAATGAACAGAGATCATTCTGCTATTTTTGAGATTGTATCCAAGTACTGCATTTCAGACTCTTTGTTGACTCTGAGGGCTACTTCATTTCTTCTAAGAGATGTTTTCCCACAGTAGTAGATATAATGGCCATCCAAATTAAATTTGCCCATTCCAGTCTATTTTAGTTCACTGATTTCTAAAATGTCAATGTTCACTCTTGCCATCTCCTGTTTGACCACTTTCAATTTACCTTGATTCATGGACCTAAGATTCCAGGTTCTTATTCAATATTGTTCTTTACAACATTGGACTTTACTTCCATCACCAGTCACATTTACAACTGGCCATTGTTTTTGCTTTGGCTCCATACCTTCATTGTTTCTGGGGTTATTTCTCCTTTCTCCAGTAGCATATTGGGCACCTACCAGACTGGGGAGTTCATTTTTCAATGTTATGTCTTTTTCCTTTTTATACCTAAATAAGCATTCTGTTTTTCATTTCAGTATGGTATTCTGTATATTATATGAGGTAGTCAAGATTTTATTATAAAATAGGCTCTATATTTGATGATTTTGCTCAACTGTAGGCAAATGTAAGTGTTCTGAGCATGTTTTATGTAGGCTAGGCTAAGGTATGGTGTTTGGGTAGGTGAAGTGTACTAGATATATTTTGGACTTATGATATTTTAACTTACAGTGAATTTTTTTATATGTAACCCCATCATAAACTGAGGAAAATCTGTATATTTTCTAGTATGTGTAAGAAAAAAGTACCCTATTTTATTTGCTCCAAATTTATATTCTTCTATGTATGTAAATCCTTTCCTAGTATAGTAATACCCAGTGCCTAAATCTTTGCCACCTACTTTGCTTGCAGGTACTGCTTTTGGCACTTTGCATTTACTATCTTCAATCCTCATAATGATATTGATAATAGGGAGGGATTTATTTAATGCCTATGTACTTTTGTGATTTTTTAAAATGAAGTGACTATTATTGTAATTTTGACTACAACCACTATTATGAGGAATCTGAGTCTCAGAGGTTTAAATATCAGTATCTCACACTTACTAAGTACAGGAGTGAGGATTAAAGCTCAGATCTGTCTGAACTCAAAGCCTTGGCTCTTCCCATGGTTTTACAATCATGTAATACACTGGGGGGGGGGGGGGGGAGTACAATCATATTTTATGTCCTAGCACCTCATTTAAGACTTCTATGATCTTGGATTTGTTAACTTCTCTGAGTGTAAGTTGTTTCCTTTTTAAAAATAGAGTAGAAGGTTGAATCAAATAAGATCATGCCTATAAAGCACAGAATACTAAAGTATAGAGCAACTATAAAGTAAGTGGACAATGAAGAGTATAGAGACTGCCTAAAACAGTATCTGACACACATTAGGTGCTTATTATATGTTGGGAGGAAGGAAGAAAGGGCATAAAGGAGAAAGACTGAAACAAAGCAAGTATTAATATTAAGCAACTTGAGCATTGATATAAGACAATACTGAATTCAAATGTGGTGATCACTTGCTAGCTCTGTGACCTTAACTAATTAGAGTATTGTTTTCTGATGTGCAAGATTATATAACAATTTATGATGTTTAGGGAGAATATATATAACATATGTAGCATAGTATCTTGCAAGCACTAAGAGCTCACTAAATAAGGACAAGAGACTAACTTGTTGGATATAGCCTTCTGACATAAAAAGTGTCCTGCTATTACACCCTATAAAGTGGTGGGTTTATTTATGAATATGACATGATTTGGCATAGCCAATATTATTTTTATTAGTAATAGTGGTGTTAGTATTATTCACATGCAAGGGAAAGTCACTCAATTTTTTTCAACTTTTTGCGATCCCATGGACTGTAGCTCACCAGGCTCCTCTGTCCATGGCATTCTCTAGGCAACAGTACTGGAGTGGGTAGCCATTCCCTTCTCCAGGGGATCTTCCTGACCCAGGGATTGAACCCTGGTCTCTTGCATTGAAGGTAGATTCTTTACTGTCTGAGCCAACAGGGAAGCCCAGAATTATTCATATATTCATTCAAAATTAATTAAGTCCCTACTCTCTGAGCACTGTACAAATTATTGTGATTAAAAGATAGTAAAACAAGTCATTGAAACTCAAAAGCTTAGAGATGATTATTAATATTCCTAGAAAAAAAATAGAATCTGGAAAGAAGCATGCCAGAACACCAAACCTACATGTCAAATATATGAACTTAACTCTGTAAAATTGAACTAAGATCTTATTGGCTGAGTCTCCTCTTTCTCTCTTGCTTCCAGAGGTAAATCCAGCACTCTTGAGCACAGCCTCTGTCATTCTATTCTTGATTTTAATCTTTCTGGATAGGATAATTTTTACACAGGAAAAAATATATGTGAGGTCTTAAGAATTGCATTCAAGAGACAAAGATTCAGATAGCCTTAGAGAATGTTCGTGATAAGAGAAAGAGTCAGGGGTTAATAAAAACAAAAAGCCACCAGGTTGTTAAAAATTGCCTGGCAGTAACAGAGACTGATCCTGATAGGAGTCAAAAAATATTTATCCAGAAAGGAATCATGGGTTGTTTTAGGGTAAGAATCTGATAAGAAGATTTGTAACTTAGCAGGAACATATGGGGCTTTTCTGGGACAGTCCTCTCCCCGTGTCCTCTGCTGTAGCTTTTCTCTGAAGTACCCAGATAATAGTATCTATGGCAGATTTCCTGAATTTTTCAGATGCTAAAAATCCACCATCAAGTGGAAGAAATTAACTACTTGATGATCCTGAGCACACAGCCCCAGGCCTAGTGACCCCTAAATTTGGATAATGTTAACCCCTGCAACCTCCCATCAACCAGTCAGAGAACTGGGCTTGAGCTGATCACACACCCTACGATCCCACTCCCTCTGAGTGGGATAATTGAATACTATTCTTCTGTATGCCATTGGTGATGTTTGACTACAAAAATGGAAAGAAAAGTTTTGTGCCTGGGATAAATTTCCAAGTATGCCTTGGATTTGAGTGATCTTACCAGCCTACAGCATTGCATTTCACTTGGCTGGGAACCAAAATTCTAGGATTCTATGGCTTAACTAAAACACAATTTTAAGCAATGTGATTATACAGGCAATTTACTCTATGGCCTTACTGAAGCCCAGTAAATCTATGTTTTTCCATTATTATATTATAGGGACTATACTGAGTGCATTACTTTTGTTATTACATTTAATCTTCAAAATAACCACATAAGATAGGTATGGTTATGGTTATTATTCTGCAGATAAAGGACTTGAGTCCCAGAATAATATCAAGAAATATATCAGTGTAGGAGAAAAACACTAAAATAAGACTAACCAAACCCACACTCAAGTCCTAATTCCCACTTAATATTTGACCTTGGACAAATTTTATCCTGACTGTAGCCTTCTCAAAAAATGAGAGTTGTCTCTATCTTTTCTTCTCACCCTAAAATTATAATTAATTGCTCTGTGTTCAGAGGAATCAGAATGAATTAAATATTTGCATGGTATTTTTGGTAAATTAACTCTTTTCTGACTCCACTTTATATAAGACTTCAGTAAAATTCTCTAATAAGAAATGAGTATAGACATATTTCTATGAATAGTGGTAGACCACAAAATTCAGATTGTCACAGAGAAGAAGTCAATTTGGACTCCATATTTGAAACTGATTACCATGAGTCACATCCAGAGCATACCCAATGTATTCCATTTTCATATTTTATAGAAAATGAATTTTGTCTATTTTTTTAGTGCTTTTGCATGGACTTGTTTAATTTTCTCTCTGTAAAGCATCAGGACACCTGTGGCTCTTTTAAAGCTTATACTAAAAATTGATCCTCTGTCAAAGTACTTTTGCCCCTTCCCATGATAAGATTCCATTGTCTACTGGTGTTGCATTAAATTAACCAATTTAAATATGAATAAAGTATATATAAATCTGAAACTCCAGACTATATGTTCATCTACACTAAATACAAGTTGTAGGCATAATTAGTTTGTGTTAAAATTAACTAATAAAATGAGTTAAAAGTTACGGTAAAGATGAAGGCTTTTCTCATTTGCCTGGACTTCATAAAAATTGTCCAACATTAATAAGATCTATGCCCTCAAGACCCCAAATAACAGTATTTCCTTCAGATCAGAAACTTCTCTGTAAGTTGTAAAGCAGACCCTAGGATATATTTTTGAGGAAATTTAAAGGTAATTAATTGGTCACTCAGTTCAGTTCAGTCGCTCAGTCATGTCTGACTCTGCGACCCCATGAATCGCAGCACGCCAGGCCTCCCTGTCCATCACCAACTCCCGGAGGTCACTCAGACTCACATTCATCGAGTCAGTGATGCCATCCAGCCATCTCATCCTCTGTCGTCCCCTTCTCCTACTGCCCCCAATCCCTCCCAGCATCAGAGTCTTTTCCAATGAGTCATCTCTTCGCATGAGGTGGCCGAAGTACTGGAGTTTCAGCTTTAGCATCATTCCTTCCAAAGAAATGGAAGGAATGGACTGGAAGGAAGGAAGGAAGGAAGGAAGGAATCCAGTCCTTCTGGTTGGATGGAATCCAACCAGAATGGACTGGTTGGATCTCCTTGCAGTCCAAGGGACTCTCAAGAGTCTTCTCCAACACCACAGTTCAAAAGCATCAATTCTTCGGCGCTCAGCCTTCTTCACAGTCCAGCTCTCACATCCATACATGACCCAAGGAAAAACCATAGCCTTGACTAGGTGGACCTTTGTTGGCAAAGTAATGTCTCTGCTTTTCAATATGCTATCTAGGTTGGTCATAACTTTCCTTCCAAGGAGTAAGTGTCTTTTAATTTCATGCCTGCAGTCACCATCTGCAGTGATTTTGGAGCCCAAAAAACAAAGTCTGACACTGTTTCCACTGTTTCCCCATCTATTTCCCATGAAGTGAGGGTTTCTCAAAGTAACAGAATACTAAACTATCATGGCAGAGGGTGCCTTTTTGGCTCACTAACCCTGGAGAATATGTTAGTTGAAGAAGAAAACAATTAACACTTTTAAAGCACAGGGGAAATGACTAAACAAAAGTTTCCCAAAGACAACAGGTAACAGACACATGTGGACCAGAGAGAAGGCAGTAGCCATGGAGAATAATCTGCAGTTTTATTCAGGCAAAGTGTATTATATACAAGACAGGTCACTTTCTTTTTTTGGGGGGAGGGGTGAGGGAGGCATGCTGGTCTTCACTGCTGTGTGGACTTTTCTCTAGTTGCAGTGCAGGGATGCCTCATCATCTCAGTTTCCCTTGTTGCAGACCACAGGCACTAGGTGCATGGGCTTCAGTAGCTGTGGCATGTGGGCTCTAGACAGCTCAATAGTTGTGGTGGATGGCCTTAGTGGCTCCATGGCATGTGGAATCTTCCTGGATCAGGGATCGAACCTGTGTCTCCTGCAATGCAGGTCTTACCTGTGTACTTATATGCTGATAATCACTCATAGTCTCCTGCTCTTGTAAGCAAAGTATATTCAGTTCAGTGGTTCTTCGTTAAAGACAAGTAAGGATCTCCCCTAATTATGTTCTCAAAACTTCTGGTGATGTGTGTATTTGGAGCTGTTCTTTGCTCCATATTTGAAGTAACAGTAGACAAGTGTCCTTATAGAGCTTTGTGAGTGAATAAATAAATAAAGTCATGCTGGTATAAAGTTGATAAGCTGTCCACACTCAACTATTTTTTGTGTGTAGATTAATGATATTTGAAAGGAAATTAATTCAACCAATGATCCCAATTTGTGATTCAAAAGGCAAACGATAGAAGGTAACATATTTTATATGTGTCATGAAAAGTAAAGGTTTAGACACAAATGGATTGCACTACATTTATCAAGGAAATAACTTGTTCTGTCATACATGTCAAAGAAAGTGGGGAGAAAGTTGTCTTTATTCTGCTATTATTTGAGAACTATTTGAAAGCTATTGAAGGGTTGAATTTTTTTTTTTTAAAGAAAACAGCAGACAGTATTTTCAAGAATGAACACTTCACATCTAAATTGGCTTACATATATACAGAACTATTTTATTTCTCCATTTAAATATCTACGTAACTCTGATTCTAAAAAGTGAATGTTCTAAATATTCTACATGCAGCACTTTCACACTAAAACACATTCGGGGCACTTGTGACAAGAAAACAGTGTAATATTTTAGGCTAGCTAAATAGTATAATGCAGAAAAATTCTGGGTAGGAAGCATGACAAAGAAGTTCTTATAGAGAAATCACATGTTCTAACTCTGCGGGCTTCCTTGAATATTCTGAGAGAAGTTTAAGATGCACCATAAAATGATGTGATCAGAGCATCTATCAGGTGAGAAGGTATTTGTGCCTTGAAAATGCATTTACCTTTGTAAGCCAGATTTTGTTATGATCTTGATGTAGTTGTTGATGATAGGAAACAGAGCATTCTGAATGACTCCACAAGAGGACATGCTACTGGGAAAAGATCAACACACATGACCACAAGAGCCATTATTGACAGGAAAAATTTGAATATTCCCAAAACGAAAGATACTATTTATTTCAGTCATCATTTCACTATAACCCATGTAAACAACTTATAGTTCACTATCTGTATATAGGTGATATGAAACCCAATCTGTGTCTAAAGATTAATAATGATAACTAGCAATGCCATTTTAATATTTTCTTAAATATTCTTTCAATTTTAGATTCAAATATAATTATGCCTCGGTAATTATTAGAATGACTAACTTCAGATGTTATCTTTCTGAAACAAGTAACTAAAAGTAACCCAGGCAATTTTGGTGATTCAGTGGGTCTTCAGTCTACTCTTACTTTCTGCCAAAGACCATATATTGGCTCCTTCAAGGCTCCCTTCAAGACAGTTCAAAATATAAATGATAGAAACCTGGCTTTTTAGCAAGGACATAATTGATCATTGGCAAGAAGACAGAGAAAGAAAAGGCTTTTAAGTTGGAAAAGACTTACAGAATAGTTCTCAAATTTGGCTGTGGTGTTATCAGGCTTTAAGGAAGAGTTCAGTGGTACACAGTGTGCCAGCATAGCACACATGTTTCTGCCCTATGGTAATTAAAAGAGCAAATTACAACAAATAAAAGAGGAAAGGTAATAGAAAAACATTCAGCATAGTTAACACTAAAAAGAAAGTACTTTTCTCTCTCTTAGAAATTGGGGAAATTCTATACTGTTTAGTTATAATAACAAAACTGTGCATTTGTATTATTATCAGATCAGATCAGTCGCTCAGTCGTGTCCGACTCTTTGCGACCCCATGAACTGCAGCACGCCAGGCCTCCCTATCCATCACCAGCTCTCGGAGGTCACTCAGACTCACATTCATCGAGTCAGTGATGCCATCCAGCCATCTCATCCTCTGTCATCCCCTTCTCCTCCTGCCCCCTCAATCCCTCCCAGCATCAGAGTCTTCTCCAATGAGTCAACTCTTCGCATGAGGTGGCCAAAATACTGGAGTTTCAGCTTTAGCATCATTCCTTTCAAAGAAATCCCAGGGCTGACCGTTAGAATGGACTGGTTGGATCTCCTTGCAGTCCAAGGGACTCTGAAGAGTCTCCTCCAACACCACAGTTCAAAAGCATCAATTCTTCGGCGCTCAGCCTTCTTCACAGTCCAGCTCTCACATCCATACATGACCACAGGAAAGACCATAGCCTTGACTAGGCGAACCTTTGTTGGCAAAGTGATGTCTCTGCTGTTGAATATGCTATCTAGATTGGTCATAACTTTCCTTCCAAGGAGTAAGCGTCTTTTAATTTCATGGCTGCAGTCACCATCTGCAGTGATTTTGGAGCCCAGAAAAATAAATTCTGACACTGTTTCCACTGTTTCTCCATCTATTTCCCATGTAGTGATGGGACTAGATGCCATGATCTTCGTTTTCTGAATGTTGAGCTTTAAGCCAACCTTTTCACTCTCCACTTTCACTTTCATCAAGAGGCTTTTTAGTTCCTCTTCACTTTCTGCCATAAGGGTGGTATCATCTGCATATCTGAGGTTATTGATATTTCTCCCGGCAATCTTGATTCCAGCTTGTGTTTCCTCCAGTCCAGCATTTCTCATGATGTACTCTGCATATAAGTTAAATAAACATGGTGACAATATACAGCCTTGACGTACTCCTTTTCCTATTTGGAACCAGTCTGTTGTTCCATGACCAGTTCTAACTGTTGCTTCCTGACCTGCATACAGATTTCTCAAGAGGCAGATCAGGTGGTCTGGTATTCCCATCTCTCTCAGAATTTTCCACAGTTTATTGTGATATACACAGTCAAAGGCTTTGGCATAGTCAATAAAGCAGAAATAGATGTTTTCCTGTAACTCTCTTCCTTTTTTGATGATCCAGCAGATGTTGGCAATTGGATCTCTGGTTCCTCTGCCTTTTCTAAAACCAGCTTGAACATCAGGAAGTTCACGGTTCACATATTGCTCAAGCCTGGCTTGGAGAATTTTGAGCATTACTTTACTAGCGTGTGAGATGAGTGCAATTGTGCGGTAGTTTGAGCACTCTTTGGCATTACCTTTCTTTGGGATTGGGATGAAAACTGACCTTTTCCAATCTTGTGGCCACTGCTGAGTTTTCCAATTTGCTGGCATATTGAATGCAGCACTTTCACAGCATCATCTTTCAGGATTTGGAATAGCTGAACTGGAATTCCATCACCTCCACTAGCTTTGTTCGTAGTGATGCTTTGTAAGGCCCACTTGACTTCACATTCCAGGATGTCTGGCTCTAGGTCAGTGATCACACCATCATGATTATCTGGGTCGTGAAGCTCTTTTTTGTACAGTTCTTCTGTGTATTCTTGCCACCTCTTCTTAATATCTTCTGCTTCCGTTAGGTCCATTCCATTTCTGTCCTTTATCGAGCCCATTTTTGCATGAAATATTCCTTTGGTATCTCTGATTTTCTTGAATAGATCCTTAGTCTTTCCCATTCTGTTGTTTTCCTCTACTTCTTTGCATTGATGGCTGAAGAAGGCTTTATCTCTTCTTGCTATTCTTTGAAATCTGCATTCAGATGTTTATATCTTTCCTTTTCTCCATTGCTTTTTGCTTCTCTTCTTTTCGCAGCTATTTGCAAGGCCTCCCCAGACAGCCATTTTGCTTTTTTGCATTTCTTTTCCATGGGGATGGTCTTGATCCCTGTGTCTTGTACAATGTCACGAACCTCATTCCATAGTTCATCAGGCACTCTATCTATCAGATCTAGGCCCTTAAATCTATTTCTCACTTCTACTGTATAATCATAAGGGATTTGATTTAGGTCATACCTGAATGGTCTAGTGGTTTTCCCTACTTTCTTCAATTTAAGTCTGAATTTGGCAATAAGGAGTTCATGATCTGAGCCACAGTCAGCTCCTGGTCTTGTTTTTGCTGATTGTATAGAGCTTCTCCATCTTTGGCTGCAAAGAATATAATCGATCTGATTTCGGTCTTGACCATCTGGTGATGTCCATGTATAAAGTCTTCTCTTGTGTTGTTGGAAGAGTGTATTTGCTATGACCAGTGCATTTTCTTGGCAAAACTCTATTAGTCTTTGCCCTGCTTCATTCCGTATTCCAAGGCCAAATTTGCCTGTTACTCCAGGTGTTTCTTGACTTCCTACTTTTGCATTCCAGTCCCCTATAATGAAAAGGACATCTTTTTTGGGTGTTAGTTCTAAAAGGTCTTGTAGGTCTTCATAGAACCATTCAACTTCAGCTTCTTCAGCGTTACTGGTTGGGGCATAGACTTGGATTACTGTGACATTGAATGGTTTGCCTTGGAAACGAACAGAGATCATTCTGTCGTTTTTGAGATTGCATCCAAGTACTGCATTTCGGACTCTTTTGTTGACCATGATGGCCACTCCCTTTCTTCTGAGGGATTCCTGCCCACAGTAGTAGATATAATGGTCCTCTGAGTTAAATTCACCCATTCCAGTCCATTTTAGTTCGCTAATTCCTAGAATGTCAACATTCACTCTTGCCATCTCTTGTTTGACCACTTCCAATTTGCCTTGATTCATGGACCTGACATTCCAGGTTCCTATGCAATATTGTTCTTTACAGCATCGGACTTTGCTTCTATCACCAGACACATCTACAGCTGGGTATTCTTTCTGCTTTGGTTCCATCCCTTCATTCTTTCTGGAGTTATTTCTCCACTGATCTCCAGTAGCATATTGGGCCCCTACTGACCTGGGGAGTTTCTCTTTCAGTATCCTATCATTTTGCCTTTTCATACTGTTCATGGGGTTCTCAAGGCAAGAATACTGAAGTGGTTTGCCATTCCCTTCTCCAGCGGACCACACCCTGTCTGATCTCTCCACCATGACCCGCCCATCCTGGGTTGCCCCACGGGCATGGCTTAATTTCATTGAGTTAGACAAGGCTTTGGTCCTGGTGTGATTAGATTGACTAGTTTTCTGTGAGTATGGTTTCAGTGTATTTGCCCTCTGATGCCCTCTTGCAAGACCTACCGTCTTACTTGGGTTTCTCTTACCTTGGGCGTTGGGTATCTCTTCCCGGCTGCTCCAGCAAAGCACAGCCATCGCACCTTACCTTGGATGAGGGGGTCTTTCCTCACCACCGCCCTTCCTGACCTCGGTCGTGGGGTAGCTCCTCTCGGCCGTGCTCAGTGCGCCAGTCCTCACCGCCGTCCTTCCTCGGTCGTTGGGTAGCTCCTCTCAGTGCTCCGCGCAGCCGGCGAGGGGCTCTCAGTGCACCACGCAGCCGGCGATGGGCTCTCAGTGCGCCGCGCAGCCGGCGAGGGGCTCTCAGTGCGCCGTTGTAGCATTATAATTCGGCACTATTATGCAAAGAAAGACCAATATTATTCTCAGGTACAACTCTGTTCCTTTATTAAGATAATAAAATGTTGAAATGTTTTTGATAAAAACAAAAGATTAGTATTTTATATGTAAGGCTTGAATACAATAATGTAGCTGTTAGTGCAGAATTCTGTAACCGTTTTAGTATTATTAATATCTTTGTTCCATAGTCCAGTGATCTATTAAGCCAG
Organism: Tragelaphus eurycerus; assembly: GCA_935064755.1. Classification (NCBI taxonomy): domain Eukaryota; kingdom Metazoa; phylum Chordata; class Mammalia; order Artiodactyla; family Bovidae; genus Tragelaphus; species Tragelaphus eurycerus. The sequence continues at coordinate 571,463 of CAKXYN010000234.1, forward strand.
GCCTAATCTTCTAAGCTAAAACACTGGGGATGAATAAAGTCAGTAGGCCATGCAGAGAAGGAAGGGTGAAGACATATGACTCATATGGGCACTGATCTAGGTCTTGGTTATGCTTAGTCACTCAGTCAGGTCTCATTCTTTGCAACCCTATGGACTGTAGTCTGCCAGGCTCCTCTGTCCATGGAGATTCTCCAAGCAAGAATACTGGAATGGGTTGCCAGACCCTTCTTCAGGGGATCTTCCCAACCCAGGGATTGAACCCAAGTCTCCTGCATTGGAGGTGGACTCTTTACTGTCTGAGCCACCAGGGAAGTTCCTTGGGAATACAGCTATGCAAAACCTAAGATAAACTTTGTTTCTGAGGGGAGAAACATACAATAAATAAATAAAATCTGTACATGTTAAATGGTGATAAATCTTTTAAAAGAAAAATAAAGCAGGAAATTAGAAGAGAATGCTGATATTTTAAATGCAGTAATCAAAACAAGCCTCAATAAAGTGAACGTTGATAAAGTACTTGAGATGTGAGAAAGCTAGATAGGCAACCATCTAGAGGAAGAACTTTATAGGCAGAGGAAACAGAAAGTCTTACTCATCTTTCTATACTTCTGTGGCACTTAACAAAATTTTGAAGTACTGCAAGTAACCACTGAAAGCTGACTGAGTGAAAGGGATTACTCCTTGAAATACTGTACAAAAGCAAGTCACAACATACAAACTTCATCATTTGCTTTCCATTAAGTTAAAACAACTGCCATTTATCCAATGACAGGTTCTATGCTAAGATATTCATGTGCATATATTCATTTGTCTTTACAACAACATTATGAGGTAAGTATTATTATTCTCTCCATTTTATAGATGAGGGAATTGAGGTCCAAGGAAGATTATGTAACTTGCCAAGGTCATAAATCTAACAAGGTACAAGGAGCGAGGGACTAGAACCTGAACTTAACTGATTCTACATTGTACTGCCTCATAATAAAAAAAAAAAAAAAGAAAAGAAAAGTAAAAATAAAAACAGCCATGAGAGTCACACTGAACAGTAAACACAAGACTGAAAAGTATTTTGTCTTGTACCGTATCTACATGGGACACAAGGAAAATGGGATTTTCTATGTAGCTTACTGGGACTTGTTTTCCAGCATTTTTCAGTGCTTCTGGATTTTACAAAGGAGCACAATTATTTGGGCTGAAGATTAAAGACAGCATAGAAGTATAACCCAAACAATGATTCAACAAGCAATTATAAAAATGAACAAAATAAATCTGTTGGCACACTAATGGCAGTAAGTGAAATCCTGTGGAATGATTTCAATGAAACATATGATAAAAAGTATTTGAACATTCAACAAAGCATGCCTCCAAAAACTGTGCTAAGTCAATGCCTTAGTTTATATGCTATGCTATATAAAATTTTTACTACTGAGGTTCTCTTCATGAGACCTACTTCTGTACAGCTACTCTTATAAATGATCACTAATAAGAACCTACAATGTGTTTAGCATTTAGTCCCCATAGAAAGCATGCAGGAATGCATTAGAATCTTCACTTTACAGAACAATAAGTGTTATGTAACTCTTATCAGTCCCCAAAGACATTGAACATTCAGACTATACATTTGTGGCATTTCCTAAGAATTTCAGGCAAAAGTAGAGAAAGAATAGTTACAAAATTAATGCCAGTGACTTAGGCTACATTTAGTTTTCATACCTTATTTGTAATCATGCCTTATCCAAACCTTTTAGCAGATATATTTTTAATCAGTGTACTTCTAAAGATGAAGTTTGGGATCTAATTAATTAAACTACTTTGGAAATTGCATCTCCACAGTTTTTTAGAAGTTTATCCACATGTCCTTCCAGAATTTTCTATCAGTAATTGTAAAAAACTGTACTTTTCTAAAATCTCCATTATATTCATATGCTACTCCTATATTAAAAGTGAGGAATTAACATCACCTTCAAAAGTCTTCTGAGGTGGCTTGGTGGGTAAAGAATCCACTTGCCAATTCAGGAGACACAAGAGATGCGGGTTCGATCCCTGGGTCAGGAAGATCCCCTGGAGGAGGAAATGGCAAACCACTCCAGTATTCTTGCCTGGGAAACCCCAAGGACGGAGGAGCCTGGTGTGCTACAGTTCATGGGGTCACAAAGAGTTGGACATGACTGAAGTAACTGAGCATTCTAACATTCTAAAAAGTCTTCCAGGAGCACAAGGTGGGCACAAAGACACATCTGTCACTTTGGTCTATCTAGGGAGACCATGGCACCACATTTTGGGGAAGGGACTTCCTTGAGGAACACTCCATAGGTGAATAATAATGCAGAGCTTTATAACTGTCAGTGAAAGAAACGTTTATATAAATAAAAGAAAATTAGATTTATGTAGTGTGTCATCCACATGGAACTCAAATTGGTCAAACACATACTTGTGACCTACTCAACACTTTTCTACTCTCCACACCCTCCAAGAAAGTGAACACAGCAGGCAACACTACCTTGTATTAAATCCTATCTAAATTCTGTAAACTCTCAACTGCAAAATATAAGTTCTTCCCTGTAGTATTCTTACTGCCAATCTAAAAGTATACTTTAAAAATACAGTAGCTCCTAAATCAAATAACAGAGATATTAGTGTACTGTCCTGCTCTGTCTAAACAATCTCGTTCATGACTTTAGAAAAAAAAAAAAAATTGCTAAAATGGTTTAAAGTTACTCTTTCATTCTCATTCCCATTCTCTTTCCTTTTTTATTCTTTGAGAAGCTCAGTTTTGTAATTAGTGATTAATGTAACCAATCAACTATCTTTGCTGTGAATGTAATAACAAAAAGGTCCTCATGAATTTTAAGTGGAGTTTTACCAACATACTCACTATTTTAACTTAGATTGTAATAGAAAAAAAGTCTGTGCTTTAAAAATTAGAGGCCCTAGTTTGTGATTGTAGCTCTTCAAATTGAAGTCCTATTTTCCTGAACCACTCTTCCTGGTTCTCAATTTCTTCATCTGTAGAATCAAGAAAATATTTTACTTACCTATATTCCTAGGTTTTGTGAATATCATATGAAAATCGGGATATAATAATGTATTTAAAACCATTAAGTAAAACCCAGGATAAGGAATTATCATTTTCTTCAGATTAGATTAAATATGATCAGTTGCTCAGTTGTGTCCGACTCTTTGCGACCCCATGAATTGCAGCATGCCAGGCCTCCCTGTCCATCACCAACTCCCAGAGGTAACTCAAACTCACATCCATCGAGTCAGTGAGGCCATCCAGCCATCTCATCCTCTGTCGTCTCCTTCTCCTCTTGCCCCCAATCCCTCCCAGCATCAGAGTCTTTTCCAATGAGTCAACTCTTTGCATGAGGTGGCATAAGTATTTGTATAAATAAAAGAAAATTAGATTTTCAGTTTTAGCATCATTCCTTCCAAAGAATTCCCAGGACTGATCTCCTTCAGAATGGACTGGTTGGATCTCCTTGCAGTCCAAGGGACTCTCAAGAGTCTTCTCCAACACCTAGAGCAAAACAATTATTAAATAGTGAAAGTTATGAATTCTAAATAATTTTAAAGTAATGCAATTTGATTATTTTCAAGTGTAGGAAGTAATTCATACACTATTTACACTTTTCTGACTGATGTGATGAATAGTTAATGATTTATAATTAACATTTCCTTGTGAAAGGAAATATTTAAGGTCATTGAAGCATTTCTTCTTTTGAATAGTCTAAAATTGAGCTATCCAATATTTTGCCTCATGTAGTTATTCATATTAAGATTAGTAAGATTAACATTCAGTTCCTCATTTGCACTAACTGCATTTCTAGTGCTCAACAGCCACATGTAGCTAGTGTCTACTGTATATTACAGTACATAGAACGTTGCCTTTGTCACAGAAAGTTCTACTGGATAGGGCTACTATACACAGAGCAAGTAACAATTGCATTGAAACTTGAAAAATGGATGAGTTTACTGGTCAAATATACACATATACATGTGTGAGTGTAAGGCTGTACATGTGTTTAGGAGGGGTGGATTCTATTGGGACAGTGCTAATCTAAATAGTCTTATTACCCCCAAAACCTGTTTACACTTTTATTTAGCAAAGCTTTCTTCATAGATACCACAATGTTAAAACAGAACCCAGGTCTATTCCACTTATCGTGCTTTAAAAAGAATGGGATACTAAATACTAAGTTTTATTGATGACACATACATAGATGGCAAATTTTATGTTTTTCTCCTGCAAAATTTGTCAGTTTAAACTGAAAATCACAGTCCATTAGAGTTGTACAGAAAATTAATGATCACTAGTTCAAACCCCCATTTTGCATAAAAGGAAACTAAGACTCAAGGTTTTGCAAACAAAATTTGGATTTTAGATGACAAGGATAATTTAACATTATTAATAGGAGTAGAAATGGAAATACTTGAGTTCCATTCCTGATTTTGACATTAATTAGTAAAACTCCTTGCTCTTCTTACAATTCTCCTATAGAAATCAAATATATTTTATTATTACCTATACCATAGTATGGAGAAGGCAATGGCACCCCAGTCCAGTACTCTTGCCTGGAAAATCCCATGGACGGAGGGACCTGGTGGGCTGCAGTCCATGGGGTCGCTAAGAGTTAGACACGACTGAGCAACTTCACTTTCATGCATTGGAGAAGGAAATGGCAACCCACTCCAGTGTTCTTGCCTGGAGAATCCCAGGGACGGGGGAGCCTGGTGGGCTGCCATCTATGGGGTCACACAGAGTCGGACATGACTGAAGTGACTTAGCATACCATAGTATATTATCTATAGTTAATGGATGGTAAAGCCTCTAGACTTTTTATTAAACAGATAATATTTTACTACTCTTTGAATATCCAAAACGGCAAAAACTTTGATAGGAAGTAGTGAGATTGAATAGTAATTTAAAAATTTACCCATTTCATCTTTTTTGGAAAATTTAGAGTGATTGAAATAGAAAAATCTTGAGATATATGTTGATGTCCTATTTATAGGATTAGATAAGTATTGATTCTTCAAGACCCAAAAATCCAATCTTCAAAATTACTCACACATTTATTTATCTTTAGAGGTCTGTGATGCATTTGGACTTCCCTGGTGGTTCAGACAGTAAAAGCGTCTGCCTACAATGTGGGAGACCCAGGTTCAATCCGGGGATGGAAAGATCTCCTGGAGAAGGAAATGGCAACCCACTCCAGTATTCTTGCCTGGAAAATCCCATGGATGGAGGAGCTTGGTAGGCTACAGTCCATGGTGTCACAAAGAGTCAGACACAACTGAGTCACTTCACTTTCATTTTATGATGTATTTAGGCACAATGCTAAGCTCTACCTACCATAATCTAGAGTATAATTTGATTACAATCTAGTGGGTAAACAGATATATATATATATATATATATATATATATATATGTATGTATATATATATATATATGTATATAAATATGAAGATCAATGAAATGGTTAGTAGGCAATGTATATTTGTTAGCCAAGCACTATGTGTCAGATCAGATCAGATCAGAGAAGTTGCTCAGTCGTGTCCGACTATTTGCGACCCCATGAATCACAGCACGCCAGGCCTCCATGTCCATCACCAACTCCCGGAGGTCACTCAGACTCACATCCATCGAGTCAGTGATGCCATCCAGCCATCTCATCCTCTGTCGTCCCCTTCTCCTTCTGTCCCCAATCCCTCCCAGCATCAGAGTCTTCTCCAATGAGTCAACTCTTCGCATGAGGTGGCCAAGGTACTGGAGTTTCAGCTTTAGCATCATTCCTTCCAAAGAAATCCCAGGGCTGATCTCCTTCAGAATGGACTGGTTGCATCTCCTTGCAGTCCAAGGGACTCTCAAGAGTCTTCTCCAACACCACAGTTCAGAAGAATCAATTCTTCGGTGCTCAGCCTTCTTCACAGTCCAGCTCTCACATCCATACATGACCACAGGAAAGACCATAGCCTTGACTAGGCGAACCTTTGTGGGCAAAGTAATGTCTCTGCTTTTGAATATGCTATCTAGGTTGGTCATAACTTTCCTTCCAAGGGAGTAAGCGTCTTTTAATTTCATGGCTGCAGTCACCATCTGCAGTGATTTTGGAGCCCCCAAAATAAAGTCTGACACTGTTTCCACTATTTCCCCATCTATTTCCCATGTAGTGATGGGACCAGATGCCATGATCCCTCGTTTTCTGAATGTAGAGCTTTAAGCCAACCTTTTCACTCTCCACTTTCACTTTCATCAAGAGGCTTTTAGTTCCTCTTCACCTTCTGCCATAAGGGTGGTGTCATCTGCATATCTGAGGTTATTGATATTTCTCCCAGCAATCTTGATTCCAACTTGTGATTCTTCCAGTCCAGCGTTTCTCATGATGTACTCTGCATATAAGTTAAATAAGCAGGGTGACAATATACAGCCTTGACATACTCCTTTTCCTATTTGGAATCAGTCTGTTGTTCCATGTCCAGTTCTAACTGTTGCTTCCTGTCCTGCATACAGATTTCTCAAGAGGCAGATCAGGTGGTCTGGTATTCCCATCTCTTTCAGAATGTTCCACAGTTTATTGTGATCCACACAGTCAAAGGCTTTGGCATAGTCAATAAAGCAGAAATAGATGTTTTTCTGGAACTCTCTTGCTTTTTCCATGATCCAGCGGATGTTGGCAATTTGATCTCTGGTTCCTCTGCCTTTTCTAAAACCAGCTTGAACATCAGGAAGTTCACGGTTCACATATTGCTGAAGCCTGGCTTGGAGAATTTTGAGCATTACTTTACTAGCGTGTGAGGTGAGTGTAATTGTGCGATAGTTTGAGCATTCTTTGGCATTGACTTTCTTTGGGATTGGGATGAAAACTGACCTTTTCCAATCTTGTGGCCACTGCTGAGTTTTCCAAATTTGCTGGCATATTGAGTGCAGCACTTTCACAGCATCATCTTTCAGGATTTGGAATAGCTGAACTGGAATTCCATCACCTCCACTAGCTTTTTTCATAGTGATGCTTTCTAAGGCCCACTTGACTTCACATTCCAGGATGTCTGGCTCTAGGTCAGTGATCACACCATCATGATTATCTGGGTCATGAAGATCTTTTTACAGCTCTTCTGTGTATTCTTGCCACCTCTTCTTAATGTCTTCTGCTTCTGTTAGGTCCATACCATTTCTGCCCTTTATCGAGCCCATCTTTGCATGAAATATTCCTTTGGTATCTCTGATTTTCTTGAAGAGATCCCTAGTCTTTCCCATTCTGTTGTATTCACAGTAATCCAAGTCTATGGTCCAACCAGTAATGCTGAAGAAGCTGAAGTTGAACGGTTCTATGAAGACCTCCAAGACCTTTTAGAACTAACCCCCAAAAAAGATGTCCTTTTCATTATACGGGACTGGAATGCAAAAGTAGGAAGTCAAGAAGCACCTGGAGTAACAGGCAAATTTGACCTTGGAATACGGAATGAAGCTGGGCAAAGACTAATAGAGTTTTGCCAAGAAAATGCACTGGTCATAACAAACACCCTCTTCCAACAACACAAGAGAAGACTTTATACATGGACATCACCAGATGGTCAACACCGAAATCAGATCGATTATATTCTTTGCAGCCAAAGATGGAGAAGCTCTATACAATCAGCAAAAACAAGACCAGGAGCTGACTGTGGCTCAGATCATGAACTCCTTATTGCCAAATTCAGACTGAAATTGAAGAAAGTAGGGAAAACCACTAAACCATTCACGTATGATTTAAATCAAATCCCTTATGATTATACAGGGGAAGTGAGAAATAGTTTTAAGGGCCTAGATCTGATAGATAGAGTGCCTGATGAACTATGAAATGAGGTTCGTGACATTGTACAGGAGACAGGGATCAAGACCATCTTCATGGAAAAGAAATGCAAAAAGCAAAATGGCTGTCTGGGGAGGCCTTACAAATAGCTGTGAAAAGAAGAGAAGCGAAAAGCAAAGGAGAAAAGGAAAGATATACACATCTGAATGCAGAGTTCCAAAGAATAGCAAGAAGAGATAAGAAAAGCCTTCTTCAGCTTTCAATGCAAAGCACTATGTGTAAGTCACTTAATACAGTGTGATAACTATGTTGCTCATGGAACTGGCAACCTTCAATGTGACTATAGAGAAAAGATCACTTAATTAAGTTCTCTATGCTCCTATAATGCTATTTATGACTTTACTATGTTAATTATAGTTTTATATTATTCAATTTTCAGTGGTTATTTGTTTATGCAGTTATCTGCTCTAATAACTCATAAGCAACTGAATAACAAGAACATTTTGTGAACCGACAAGCCTACTATCTTCTAATGCACAAAGTAAGTACTTCATAAATATCACTTGAATACTTGTAAATATAGATGAAGAATAAATAGGTAAAATTTAATGCACTTTTAATTGTATATGAACTTTTCCTTGGTTTCTTTTGATTTCTGAAAATGAAACATCCTGAAAGTTTTAAAGCTTAACACTTACTTTTGTTCCTGTTATTTTTTCATATATGTAAAATGTAACATTTTCAACAGTCCACTGGAATATTTGATTAAAGATACCTTTGGTTTTAAGTATGTTCCTTCTCTCAGAAAGAATGATGACCCTGTAAATAGGTTTTAGGCTTCTTGAAGTAAGACTGTTACCCAACCATATGTTTCTTTCTTTCTTGTCCATAGGGATCCAGTTGCCATGGCAACTGAATTTTGTAGAATGTTACAGAGCAACATTTGTTGACAGTTTCAGTGGGATTACTGCCCAGCTGGGCTCTTAGTGGAAAAGAATGAATATTCTATTTTTATAATTAAAAAAAATGAACTCCTTGGTCCAAGTTTAATGTATCCCTGTCCAAGATGTTCTTGACATAGCAATCTACTTATATGGGGTGGGTGGCATATAAAAAATTATTTTGCTTATCTGTGTAAGAGTGATTTCTCTGCCTAACTGATACAATATAATATGTAAAGCATTATTTATGGTAAAGAACCTCAGGAAAGTGTTCTTTGAATATTTTTCTTATTCAAACAAGTATCTTGTGTAGGAGTACTGTTATGAATAAGGAGAAGAACAGCAGGGGCAGTTGCTCATATTCATGATGCTCTCCTTTTATACATGCAGTCAACCCTCTGTATCTGTGGATGTGGAACCTATGGATATGAAGGGTCAACTATGAAGTTTGAGTATATGTGGACTTTATCTGCAGTCCACAGATAAAGTTCTGTGGACTGCAGTTGGTTCTGCAGTCCTGGAACCAACCCTCAATGAATACCCAGGGATTATTTTACTATGGCAAAAGCAATACAATATTGTAAAGTTAAGCAAAATAAAATTTAAAAAAATAAAACAAATTTAAAAAAAATGATTGTAGTGTAGAACATGTTAGGTCATTTCCTTCATTTTATGTTTCCTGTATTTTATTTCTGACTAAAAAGTAAGTGCATTGCTACATGGATGAAGAGAGTTAAAAAGAGAAAATTCTAGATTCATCTCATGTGTGTGTGTGTGTGTGTGTGTGTGTAGTCACTCAGTCATGTCGGACTCTTTGTAACCCTTTGGACTGTAGCCCTCCAGGCAAGAATACTGGAGAGGGTTACCCTTGCTGTCCTCAACGGGACCTTCCTGACCCAGGGATTGAACCCGCATCTCCTGTGTCTCCTGCATTGTAGGCAAATTCTTTTACCCATTGAGCCAAAGAGAAAGCCAAGGTTCATCTCAGCTACCCTCAAATTTTTCTTTTTGGAGACTAGGAATGGGCTAGAAGATCACCTGAGTTGTGTTTAGTGATACTTGCCTATGTATTTCAAACACTAACAATCCAGCTAGGACTTATTTACCCTCAAAGGTGTAGAAGAATGTAAACCAAGAGGGCAGCCCCCAATCAAGCTACACTATCACATACGCAACATTGCTGTTCAGGTTCTGAAAAAGATAGGCCCAGAAAAAAAAAAAGACATTCAGGGATAAATTTGCAAGACTTCTAAAAGAAATTCAGGCAGAGCCAACTGATAAAAGAAAACAGTGGTGTTAGTCATTCTTGATACCAATTAAGACTATTCTTTATCTATCTGTCTGGGCCCCAGAAACACCCAGTGAGAATTCCACAAACAGGAAAATTATCACTCATTTAAACACTATTGGATACAGTCCTACAAAACCCTCTCTAAGTGAATATGCTCCAAAACCACTGCAGATGGTGATTCCAGTCATGAATTAAAAGACGCTTACTACTTAGAAGGAAAGTTATGTCCAACCTAGACAGCATATTGAAAAACAGAGACATTACTTGGCCAACAAAGATCCATCTAGTCAAGCCTATGGTTTTTCCAGTGGTCGTGTATGGACATGAGGGTTGGACTATAAAGAAAGCTGAGCACTGAAGAATTGATGTTTTTGAACTGTGGTGTTGGAGAAGACTCTTGAGAGTCCCTTGGACTGCAAGGAGATCCAACTAGTCCATCCTAAAGGAGATCAGTCCTGAGTGTTCATTGGAAAGACTGATGTTGAAGCTGAAACTCCAATGCTTTAGCCACCTGATCTGAAGAGCTGACTCATTTGAAAAGACCCTGATGCTAGGAAAGATTGAGGACAGGAGGAAAAGGGGATGACAGAGGATGAGATGGTTGGATGGCATCACTGACTCAATGGACATGAGTATGGGTGGACTCCAAGAGTTGGTGATGAACAGGGAGGCCTGGCGTGCTATGGTTCATGGGGTCACAAAGAGTCAGACATGACTGAGCGACTGAACTGGAACTGGAACCCAGTCTCTCCTCTAAATCCCACAAACTTCATCTAGCCCTACCTTTCTGTAAGGACATGTTTGAAAGATTTCAGGAAGAAAATTGTAAAGCAAAATTTCTTAAAATCAGGGTCAAGAAGTCTTTGAACTTGGGTTACAAAAATTGTATTTTATTTTCACTAACCTCTCATTGATATGTAGCATTTCCTCAGGTTATGAATGTTGGCAACAGCCCAAAGTGGTATTATTAGAATCTCAACTTGCTCATCAATATAAATCATAAATATTACATAACATTAAAGTTTATTCAGTATCACTGAAATCATTATGTTCATCATTACTTTGAAGTTGTGGTAATTATTGGACCCACTGCTATGTATTTTATTTAATGCATTAATAATGAAGTGAATATATTGCCATAAAACATGTTGTTTTTAAATATTTTGATAACTACGTTGTAATCTTTTGTATTTAATTTTATGAATTTTAAAGTATTATTCTGTGAAGGGCTCTCTTGGCTTCATCAAACTGCCAAAGAGATGAATGGCATGACAAGAGGTTAAGAATTACTCCTGTAGAGGAAGAAGAAGAAACCAGAAAATGGTTTTCATCATAGATTAAATGTTCATCACTTAATTAGGGTAATTACTTTACTCTCAAAATAAGCTAAATTTTCCTTCTTTTTTTTTTAATAGTTTCCATCTTTAATCAGGAAGATAAAATATATATATATATCCCTTCTTTTTATGTTTGTATTTATTCAATTATTTATTTATTCAGTGTCTCAGTATTAGGAGAATGGCATTGAAACATGTATAATATCTTATATGAAATGAGTTGCCAGTCCAGGTTCCTTCATGTTTTTAAACTTGTTGAAAAAAGCACTTAAAGCCTTTCTTAAAAATGCAAATTCCTGGGTCCATCACTAAATTTACTGAATCAGAGGAAGAAACTTGATATCTTGTACTATAACAAGCAAAGATCTACGCTTTTACCTTAGAAAAAATTGGGGAAAGTAGAGGAATCACTAATAACTGAAGGTGAGAAATCAGAGAGAGGTTAACCACTAGTAATTTGGATTTGAAACCAGAATAACCAACATTACTTTGCTAGGATTTCCCCAGTGGCTCAGAAGGTAAAGCATCTGCCTACAATGAGGGAGACCTGGGTTCAATCCCTGAGTCAGGAAGATCCTCTGGAGAAGGAAATGGTGACTCACTGCAGTGCTCTTGCCTGGAAAATCCCATGGATGGAGGAGCGTGGTAGGCTACAGTCCATGGGGTCGCAAAGAGTTGGACATGACTGAGCAACTTCACTTCACTTCACTCTGCTAGGCAAGAAATTTCTGACAGACTTAAAGAAGTGGATCTCAAAGTGTGGACCAGCAGCAGTAGCATCACCTGGAAAGTTATTAGACATAAACATTATTGAGACCCATCTCAAACTCCCTCTCTCACTACAAATTCACAGGAGATGGAATAATTAAGACCCACCTAAATAACATTGTCTGATGGTGGGACCTTAAAAATCCCACCAACTCATCCTGCATCAGGCTTATATTCAAGAACCAGAAGAGAGAAGGATAATGTTGACAGAAAAAAAAAAACAAAAACAAAACCTACCAACACAAAATACTTGATATGTCAAAATTTTTCTTTATAAATAAAGGAGAAATACAAACATTCTCAGGCAAGTAAAAGATTAGGAAGTTAATCACCACTAGACCTGAGTTACAAAAAATACTGAAAGTTGTTATTAAACTAAAATGAAAGGACACTATTTAATAACATGGAAACATGAAAATATAAAACATACTGGTAAAGGCTGTGTTTTGCTCGAGCAGCCGTGAAGAGATACCCCACGCCCAAGGTAAGAGAAATACAAGTAAGATGGTAGGTGTTGCAAGAGGGCATCAGAAGGCAAATACACTGAAACCATACTCACAGAAAACTAGTCAATCTAATCACATTAGGACCACAGCCTTGTCTAACTCAATGAAACTAAGCCATGCCCATGGGGCAACCTAAGATGGGCAGGTCATGGTGGAGAGATCTGACAGGATGTAGTCCACTGGAGAAGGGAATGGCAAACCACTTCAGTATTCTTGCCTTGAGAACCCCATGAACAGTATGAAAAGGCAAAATGATAGGATACTGAAAGAGAAACTCCCCAGGTCAGTAGGGGCCCAATATGCTACTGGAGATCAGTGGAGAAAAAACTCCAGAAAGAATGAAGGGACGGAACCAAAGTAAAAAGAATACCCAGCTGTGTATGTGTCTGGTGATAGAGGCAAGGTCCGGTGCTGTAAAAGAGCAATATTGCATAGGAACCTGGAATGACAGGTCCATGAATCAAGGCAAATTGGAAGTGGTTCAAACAAGAGATGGCCAGAGTGAATGTCGACATTCTAGGAATCAGCGAACTCAAATGGATTGGAATGGGTGAATTTAATTCAGACGACCATTATATCTACTATTGAGGGCAGGAATCCCTCAGAAGAAATGGAGTGGCCATCATGGTCAACAAAAGAGTCTGAAATGCAGTACTTGGGTGCAAACTCAAAAACGACAGAATGATCTCTGTTCGTTTCCAAGGCAAACCATTCAATGTCACAGTAATCCAAGTCTATGCCCCAACCAGTAATGCTGAAGAAGCTGAAGTTGAACAGTTCTATGAAAACATACAAGACCTTTTAGAACTAACTCCCAAAAAAGATGTCCGTTTCATTATAGGGGACTGGAATGCAAAAGTAGGAAGTCAAGAAACACCTGGAGTAACAGGCAAATTTGGCCTTGGAATATGGAATGAAGCAGCTGGTGCTGCTGCTGCTACTGCTAAGTCGCTTCAGTTGTGTCCAACTCTGTGCGACCCCATAGACAGAAGCCCACCAGGCTCCCCTGTCCTTGAGATTCTCCAGGCAAGAACACTGGGGTGGGTTGCCATTTCCTTCTCCAATGCATGAAAGTGAAAAGTGAAAGTAAATTCACTCAGTGTGTCTGACTCTTAGCGACCCCATGGACTACAGCCTACCAGGCTCCTCCATCCATGGGATTTTCCAGGCAAGAGTACTGGAGTGGGGTGCCATTGCCTTCTCCGACAGAATGAAGCAGGGCAAAGACAAATAGAGTTTTGCCAAGAAAATGCACTAGTCATAACAAACACCCTCTTCCAACAACACAAGATAAGACTCTATACATGGACATCACCAGATGGTCAACCCCGAAGTCAGATTGATCATATTCTTTGCAGCCAAAGATGGAGAAGCTCTATACAGTCAGCAAAAATAAGACCAGGAGCTGACTGTGGCTCAGAATGAACTCCTTATTGCCAAATTCAGACTGAAAGTGAAGAAAGTAGGGAAAACCACTAGACCATTCAGGTATGGCCTAAATCAAATCCCTTATGATTGTACAGTGGAAGTGAGAAATAGATTTAAGAACCTAGATCTGATAGAGTGCCTGATGAACTGTGGAATGAGGTTCGTGACATTGTACAGGAGACAGGGATCAAGACCATCCCCATGGAAAAGAAATGCAAAAAAGCAAAATGGCTGTCTGGGGAGTCCTTCAAATAGCTGTGAAAAGAAGAGAAGTGAAAAGCGAAAGGAGAAAAGGAAAGATATACACATCTGAATGCAGAGTTCCAAAGAATAGCAAGAAGAGATAAAGCCTTCTTCAGCGATCAATGCAAAGAAATAGAGGAAAACAACAGAATGGGAAAGACTAGGGATCTCTTCAAGAAAATCAGAGATACCAAAGGAACATTTCATGCAAAGATGGGCTCGATAAAGGACAGAAATGGTATGGACCTAACAGAAGCAGAAGATATTAAAAAGAGGTGGCAAGAATGCACAGAACTGTACAAAAAAGATCTTGATGACCCAGATAATTACGATGGTGTGATCACTGACCTAGAGCCAGACATCCTGGAATGTGAAGTCAAGTGGGCCTTAGAAAGCATCACTACGAACAAAGCTAGTGGAGGTGATGGAATTCCAGTTCAGCTATTCCAAATCCTGAAAGATGATGCTGTGAAAGTGCTGCACTCAATATGCCAGAAAATTTGGAAAACTCAGCAGTGGCCACAGGAATGGAAAAGGTCAGTTTTCATTCCAATCCCAAAGAAAGGCAATGCCAAAGAATGCTCAAACTATTGCACAATTGCGCTCACCTCACACGCTAGTAAAGTAATGCTCAAAATTCTCCAAGCCAGGCTTCAGCAATATGTGAACCGTGAACTTCCTGATGTTCAAGCTGGTTTTAGAAAAGGCAGAGGAACCAGAGATCAAATTACCAACATCTGCTGGATCATGGAAAAAGCAAGACAGTTCCAGAAAAACATCTATTTCTGCTTTATTGATTATGCCAAAGCCTTTGACTGTGTGGATCACAATCAACTGTGGAAAATTATGAAAGAGATGGGAATACCAGACCATCTGATCTGCCTCTTGAGAAATTTGTATGCAGGACAGGAAGCAACAGTTAGAACTGAACATAGAACAACAGACTGGTTCCAAATAGGAAAAGGAGTATGTCAAGGCTGTATATTGTCACCCTGCTTATTTAACTTATATGCAGAGTACATCATGAGAAACGCTGGACTGGAAGAAACACAAGTTGGAATCAAGTTTGCTGGGAGAAATATCAATAACCTCAGATATGCAGATGACAGCACCCTTATGGCAGAAAGTGAAGAGGAACTAAAAAGCCTCTTGATGAAATTGAAAGTGGAGAGTGAAAAGGTTGGCTTAAAGCTCAACATTCAGAATACGAGGATCATGGCATCCAGTCCCATCACTTCATAGGAAATAGATGGGGAAACAGTGTCAGACTTTATTTTTCTGGGCTCCATAATCACTGCAGATGGTGACTGCAGCCATGAAATTAAAAGACGCTTACTCCTTGGAAGGAAAGTTTTGACCAACCTAGATAGCATATTCAAAAGCAGAGACATTACTTTGCCAACAAAGGTTCACCTAGTCAAGGCTAATGTCTTTCCTGTGGTCATGTATGGATGTGAGTGCTGGACTGTGAAAAGGCTGAGTGCTGAAGAATTGATTCTTCTGAACTCTGGTGTTGGAGAAGACTCTTGAGAGTCCCTTGGACTGCAAGGAGATGCAACCAGTCCATTCTGAAGGAGATCAGCCCTGGAATTTCTTTGAAAGGAATGATCCTAAAGCTGAAACTCCAGTACTTTGGCCACCTCATGCGAAGAGTTGACTCATTGGAGAAGACTCTGATGCTGGGAGGGATTGAGGGCAAGAGGAGAAGGGGACGACAGAGGATGAGATGGCTGGATGGCATCACTGACTTGATGGATGTGAGTCTGAGTGACCTCCGGGAGTTGGTGATGGACAGGGAGGCCTGGTGTGCTGTGATTCATGGGGTCGCAAAGAGTCAGACACGACTGAGCGACTGATCTGATCTGAAAGGTAAGTATAGAGTCAAATTCAGAAAACACCATTATTTTAATATGGTAATGTGTTAAGCACTCAACTGGGGTATAAAGTCTAAATTATAAAATTATTAAAATAGTATAGCTAAATTAATTTGTTAATGGGTACACTATATAAACCTAGACAGTGTGTTGAAAAGCAGAGATATTACTCTGATGTCAAAGTTCCGTATATAGTCAGGGCTGTGGTCTTGCCCCTGGTCACATATGCTTGTGAGAGTTGGACCGTAAAGAAGGCAGAGTGTAGAAGAATTGATGCCTTTGAACTGTGGTGCTGGAGAAGATGCCTGAGAGTCCCTTGGACAGCAAGGAGATCAAACCAATCAATCTTAAGGGAAATCAACCCTGAATACTCATTGCAAGGACTGCTGCTGAAACTAAAACTCCAGTATTTTGGTAATCTGATGCGAACAGCTGACTCACTGAAGTTTCCTGATGCTGGGAAAGATTGAGGTCAGGAGGAGAAGAGAGCATCAGAAGATGAGATGGATGGATGGCATCACCGATACAATGTATATGAACTTCAGCAAACTTCGAGTGATGGTGAGAGACCTGGCATGCTGTAGTCCGTGGGGTCACAGAGAGTTGGACATGACTGGACAGCTGAACAACAACTACAACACTGAATAAAAATATAAACTAGGATATCAAAAATGTGTAAGGAGAAGTAAAAGGGTAGAGTTTTTGCATGCTATTGAAGTTAAGATATTTTCAACTTAAAGCAGACTGTTTTAACTGTAAGATAATTTATTAAGGCATGTTGGTAATCACAAAGCAAAACCTATAGTAGTTACACAAAAGATAAAGAGAAGGAAATCAAAGCACACCACAGTGGAAATTATTAGTTCACAAAGAAAGACAGCAAGACAGGAAGAAAGAAACAAAGGACCTACTAAACAGCCAGAAAACAATATTAATAAGATGGCGGCAGCAAATTCGTACTTGTCAAAAATTATCAAAGCTGTAAATGGTTTAACTATCCAATCAAAAGGCATAGAGCTGTTGAATGCCTAAAATATAAGACCCAACTATGTGCTACTTACAAGAGACTTTAGTTTTAAGAATACTCATGGGATCAAAGTGAAGTAGTGGAAGGAAATATTCCACACAAACGGAAACAAAAGAAAGCAGGAGTAGCTGTATTTATAGACAAAATAGACTTAGATCAAAAGCTGTAACAAAGGAGGAAAATGTCATTGTATATTGAAAGAAGGCAAATTCATCAAGAGGATACTATTGTAAATATATATGCACCCAACATCAAAGTACCAAAATATATTACACAGATACTTACAGATCTGAAGTGAGAAATAGATAAAAATACAATAATAACTTTGCTCTTCAATAACCAACTTTCAACAATGGATAGATCATGCAGACAGAAAACCATTAAGGAAACAGCAGACTAGAATTATATTTGAGACCAAATGAACATTATCAAAACACTCTATCCAACAGCAGTAGAATATACATTTTCAAGGGCACACAGAACATTCTTCAGTATGGAACCTATGTAAGGTCACAAAACAAAGCCTAGCACATTTAAGAAGTTTTAACTAATACAAAGTATCTTTTATAACTGCAATGATGTGAAACTAGGTATCAATAACAGAAGGAAAACAAGACAATTCATAAACATGTGGAAATTAAACAACACACTCCTGAATAACCAATGGATCAGAGAAGAAATCAAAGGGGAAATTTTTTAAATCTTGAAACAA
Source organism: Tragelaphus eurycerus (assembly GCA_935064755.1). NCBI lineage: Eukaryota > Metazoa > Chordata > Mammalia > Artiodactyla > Bovidae > Tragelaphus > Tragelaphus eurycerus. The sequence continues at coordinate 589,385 of CAKXYN010000234.1, forward strand.
ATGAAAATGGAAACATAAGCTACCAAAATGTATGTGATGCAACAAAAGTTGTTCAAAGATGGAAGATTATAGTGATAAATTCCTACATAAAGTTTAAAAATGACTTTAAATAAAATACAACTTTATACCTTAGAGCACAAGACAAAGAACATAGCCCAGGTTACCAAAAGGAAAGACATAACAAAGATCAGAGCAATAATAAATAAAATAGCAACCAGAAAAATAATAGAACACATCAGTAAAACTGAGTTTTTTTAAAAAATAAACAAAATTCAGAAACAGTTAAAAGATGTACACAAAAAAAGAGAGAACTCAAACTAATAAAACTATAAATGAAATTGGAGACTTTATCAACTTATAACTTGAAATACTACTAAAAACAATTATATGTTGACAAATTCCTAGAATCCTCCACTTACCAAGATTTAATCATCAAGAAATGTAAAATCTGAACAGAAGAATAATTAGGGGGTTGAATTGATAATAAAAAACTTCCCAACAGAGAAAATCACAGGACCAAATGGCTTCACAGGTGAATCGAACCCAACATTTAAATAAGAATTAACACTGGTCTTACTCAAAATTTTTCTTAATAAATTGAAAAGAATGGAGTGCTTTCAGAATCATTTTATGAGGTCAGTATTTCCCTCATACCAAAGTCAGATAAAGACACTAACAAAAAGCAAAACAAGTACAAGCCAGTATCTCTGATCAATATGAATTCAAAAATTCTTAACACTAGCACACCAAATTCGGAGAAGGCAATGGCAACCCACTCCAGTACTCTTGCCTGGAAAATCCCATAGATGGAGGAGTCTGGTAGGCTGCAGTCCATGGGGTCACGAAGAATCGGACACGACTGAGCAACTTCACTTTCACTTTTCACTTTCATGCATTGGAGAAGGAAATGGCAACCCACTCCAGTGTTCTTGCCTGGAGAATCTCAGGGACAGTGGAGCCTGGTGCTCTGCCGTCTATGGGGTCGCTCAGAGTCGAACACGACTGAAGCAACTTAGCAGCAGCACACCAAACTAAGTAACTGATTAAAAGGATCATACAGCATGATCAATTTAGATTTATCCCTGAGATGCAAAGATTTTTAAACACAAAAATAAATGTGATACATTACATCAGCGAGATAAAGGATACCAATCTTATGGTCATCACAATAGACGCAGGCAAAGCATTTAACAGAATATAATATCCTTTTTTGATAAAATATGCTCAACAAACTGGGTCTAGAAAGAACACACTTCGACACAATAAAGGCCATATATGACAAGTTCAAAGTCAACATTGTTGTCAGTTGTTGTTGTTCAGTTGCTCAGTCGTGTCTGGCTCTTTGCAGCCCCACGGCGTGCAGCATGCCAGGCTTCCCTGCCATTCACTATTTTGTGGAGTTTGCTCAAACTCATATCCATTGAATCAGTGATGCCATCCAACCATCTTATCCTCCATTGTCCCCTTCTCTTCCTGGCCTCAATCTTTCCCAGCAGCAGGGTCTTTTCAAATGAGTCAGCTCTTCATATCAGGTGACCAAAGTATTGGAACTTCAGCTTCAGCATCAGTCCTTCCAATGAATATTCAGGACTAATTTCCTTTAGGATGGACTGGTTTGATCTCCATGTAGTCCAAGGAACTCTCAAGAGCCCTCTCCAACACCACAGTTCAAAAGCATCAATTCTTCATTGCTCAACTTTCTTCATATTCCAACTCTCACATCCATACATGACTACTGGAAAAACCATAGGTTTGACTAGACGGACCTTTGTTGGCAAAGTAATGTCCCTGCTTTTTTATACATTGTCTCAATTTGTCATATATTTTCTTCCAATGAGCAAGCGTCTTCTAATTTTATGACTGCAGTCACTATCTACAGTGATTTTGGAGCCCAAGAAAATAAAATCTGTCACTGTTTCCATTGTTTCCCCATCTATATGCCATGAAGTGATGAAAGTGGATGCCATGATCTTAGTTTACAGAATGTTGAGTTTTAAGCCAGCTTTTTCACTCTCCTCTTTCACTTTCATCAAGAGATTCTTTAGTTCTTATTCACTTCCTGCCATTAGGATAGTGTCATCTGCATATCTGAGGTTATTGATATTTCTCCCGGCAATCTTGATTCCAGATTCCAGCTTGTGCTTCATCCAGCCCAGCATTTAGCTTCGTGTACTCTGCATATAAGTTAAATAAGCACGGTGACAATATACAACCATGAAATTCTCCTTTCCCAATTTGGAACCAGTCCATTGTTCTATGTCCAGTTCTAACTGTTGCTTCTTGTCCTGCATACAGGTTTCTCAGGAAGCAGGTAAGGTGGTCTGGTATTCCCATCTCTTGAAGAATTTTCCCCAGTTTGTTGTGATCCACACAGTCAAAGGCTTTAGTGTAGTCATTGAAGTAGAAGTAGATGTTTTCTGAAATTCTCTTGTTACTCATTCTCAGTAGTGAAAGATTTAAAACTTTTCTTTTAAGATCAGGAACCAAGGATAGGCTGCCCACTCTCACTACTACTATTCAAATAATGCTGGAAGTCTTAATCAGAACAGTTAGGCAAGAAAAAGAAATAGAGACATTTAAATAGGAAAGTTAAAGTAAAATTGTCTTTGTTTGCAGATGAAATGATCTTATATATAGAAAATTCTAAAAACTCTTTCAAAAAGCTATCAGAACTAATAAATGTAAAGTTGAAAAATACAAAATTAACATACAGATCAGTTGCATTTCTACACATTAACAATGAACTATTTGTAAAATGAAGGAACACAGTCCCACTTAGCACCAAGATCATTAAAAATCTTAGAAAGAAATTTAACCAAGGAGTTGAAAGATCCATATGTTGAGAACTATGAGACGTTGATGAATTAAAATAAAGATGCAAGTAAATTGAAAGACGACATGTTCATGTTGGAAAGAGTTAAGACGTTCTAGATATTAATAGTGCACAAAGCCATCTATAGGTTCAATGCAATCCCTATCATGAATCCAATGTCATTTTCCACAGAAATTTAAAAATAATCCTAAAATTCGTATGGAATCACAAAATGTCATGAATGGCCAAAGCAATTCTGAGAAAGAAGAACTAAGCTGGAAGCATCATACTCCCTGATTTCAAACTATGTTGCAAAGCTGTAATAATAAAAACAATATGGCACTGGAATAAAGACAAACACATAGAGCAGTAGAACAGAATCAAGAATACAGAAATAAACCCAAGCATATACTTTCAACTAATTGACAACTGAGCCAAGAATATTCAATGAGGAAAGGATTATCTTTAGTAAATTATATTGTGAAAACTGTATATCTCCATGCAAATGATAAAATTAGTTCGCTGTCTTCCACCACTCACAAAAATTTAATTGCAGTGGATTAAAAAGGCCCCTTAGCCCCTGATTCTGTAAAACTCCTATAAGAAAACATAGGGGAGAGCTTCCCTGGTGGTCCAGTGGGTTCAATCCCTGGTCAGTGAACTAAGCCTACATGACACACAGTGAAGCCAAAATAAGGGAAACAGAGAAAAAGCCTAAATCAAACTAAAGATTTCTATACAGAAAAAGAAACAATCAAAAAAAATGAAAGCACAACATGAAGAATGAAATAAAATATCTGCATACTATATTTCTGACAGAAGATTAATATCCAAAATACTCAGACAACTCAGTAGCAAAAGCATGTATTAAAATGTATACAAATGATTCAAATAGATATTTTTCCAAAGAAGACATACAAATTATATTAAAAGAAGTTCCAATTGCTAATCACCTTGGAAATTAAAACTATAATGAGCTATCACTTCATGCCTGTTAACATGATTGTTATCAAAACAATAAGAGATAACAATTCTTGGTGAGGATGTGGAGAAAGAGGATCCTTGTGCAGTGCTGATGGGAATGTAAATCAGTGCAGCCAATATGGAAAACACTGTGGAGATTCCTCAAAAATTTAAAAATAGAGTTATCATATAATCACTCAGTTGTGTCCAACTCTTTGGGATCCCATGGACTGTAGCCTGCCATGCCCCTCTGTCCTTGCAATTCTCCAAGTAAGAATACTGGAGTGGGTTGCCATGCCCTTCTGCAGGGGATCTTCCTGACCCAGGGATTTAACCCAGGTCTCCTGCATTGTAGGCAGAATCTTTACTGTCTGAGCTACCAGGGAAACCCCCTCACTTCTGGGCACATACCCAAAAGATTTGAAATCAGAATCCTATCCATTCATTTCAGAAACAAACTAGTAAGAACTTGACCATAGTCAACTTGACCATAGTACCACTATCATAAGACTATAGGGGTATTATGATGATCATATCACAATATATGGAGAAGGCAATGGCACCCCACTCCAGTACTCTTGCCTGGAAAATCCCATAGATGGAGGAACTTGGTAGGCTGCAGTCCATGGGGTCGCTAAGAGTCGGATATGGCTGAGTTACTTCACTTTCACTTTTCACTTTCATGCATTGGAGAAGGAAATGGCAACCCACTCCAGTGTTCTTGCCTGGAGAATCCCAGGGATGGGGGAGCCTAGTGGGCTGCTGTCTATAGGGTCGTGCAGAGTCGGACATGACTGAAGTGACTTAGTATTAGCATCACAATATATATAAATCAAACCATTACGCTGTACACATTAAACTTATACAGTGATGTATGTCAATTATTTCTCAATTAAACTGGAAAGAAAAAATAATTCTTATATCAAATAGTTGTAAAATTTTTAAAAATATTATGTGTTTAATATGCAGAAATACTTAATTCAGTATTTTTGGTTAAGCTCAGTCAAAAAAACTAAATTCTATGTATATGCAGTAGGTCAGACAAGATCCTACACAACCATCATTCCAACTTTGTTTTGATATACCTTGATCTAATAAAGGGACATTAGCATGTTTTGGGGTGCATTAAAAGTTTCAATATCTTATTTTAAAATGCACATCTTAGAGTGTCTTTGAATTTTCATGCCCCAGACCACTGCCAATACCTTTCATTAATTGAGGGCATGAGATGCCTTACAAATGGAGGATCTGCCCCACATGTTAATAGAATGGGAAGAATAAATTTTAAAACAATGCTTGGTATTAAAAATTAACAAGTTTTATTTCAAGTATGAGAAACCACCAGTAAAATAAAAATGATTTTCCTTCTATAGAAAACAAATATAAACCACAAAAGTTGATATAAATTGTATCCCTTATAGTTTTTCCCAGACAGTAGTTTATCTGTGTCATTTTTTTACACTGAATAATACAATTGTTTTGACCCATTTTAATATTGAGCCACCTATTCAACTGTCAGCACCTTAAATCAATCAGAAATTTCTTCTTCTCTACAACAGGAAATGAAAGTCCCAGTAGAAAGAGAAACAAGAACTTATAAAAAAAATACATAACCCTCTGGTGACTGAGACATCCTATTCTAAATACTGAAGATTCAGTCTTTCTAGTTTATATAAAATATACATGAACTTAATATAAAATGTACATTTCTAGATCTGAACTTCTTCAAACACATCATTTATGTTTCAAAATGAAGCTAGATATTTTGGGGATTCAGTTCAGTTCAGTTGCTCAGTTGTGTCTGACTATTTGTAACCCCATGAATTGCAGCACACCAGGCCTCCCTGTCCATCAACAAATCCCGGAGTCTTCCCAACCCATGTCCACTGAGTCAGTGATGCCATCCAACCATCTCATCCTCTCCATCCTCATCCAACCCCTTCTCCTCCTGCCCCCAATCTCTCCCAGTATTAAGGTCTTTTCCAATGAGTAAACTCTTTGCATGTGGGGCCCAAAGTATTGGAGTTTCAGCCTCAGCATCAGTCCTTCCAATGTACACCCAGGACTGATCTCCTTTAAGATGGACTGGTTGGATCTCCTTGCAGTCCAAGGGATTCTCAAGTCTTCTCCCACACCACAGTTCAAAAGCATCAATTCTTCAGTGCTCAGCTTTCTTCATAGTCCAGCTCTCACAACCATACGTGACCACTGGAAAAATCATAGCCTTGACTAGATGGACCTTTGTTGGCAAAGTAATGTCTCTGCTTTTGAATAAACTATCTAGGTTGGGCATAACTTTCCTTTCAAGGAGTATGCATTTTCATTTCATGGCTGCAATCACCATCTGAGTGATTTTGGAGCCCCCCAAAATAAAGTCTGACACTGTTTCTACTGTTTCCCCATCTATTTCCCATGAAGTGATGGGACCAGATGACATGATCTTAGTTTTCTGAATGTTGAGTTTAAGCCAACTTTTTCATTCTCCTCTTTCACTTTCATCAAGAGGCTTTTTAGTTCATCTTCACTTTGCCATAGGGTGGTGTCATCTTCATATCTGAGGTTATTGATATTTCTCCCAGCAATCTTGATTCCAGCTTGTGCTTCTTCCAGCCTAGCGTTTCTCATGATGTACTCTGCATATAAGTTAAATAAGCAGGGTGACAATATACAGCCTTGACATACTCCTTTTCCTATTTTGAACCAGTCTGTTGTTCCATGTCCAGTTCTAATAGGAATAAACTTAAATAGCTGATCAAATAAATGAACATAGGTCTAATTTAATAGCACAAACAAGAGAGTATTCTTATTTTTATTTTCTGGCTACACAATGTGGCATGTGAAATCTTAGTTCCCTGACCAGATATTGCAACTGGAAGCACTGAGTCTTAACCACTGGATCACTAGGGAAGTCAAAGAATTTATCCGTAATTGTCTTCAGTGTCTGCTAGGTCAAATTTCTACCAATATTTATCAGTTCTTAAATTACTAATAAACAGTATGCTGCTGCTGCTGCTAAGTCGCTTCAGTCGTGTCCGACTCTGTGCGACCCCATAGACGGAAGCTCACCAGGCTCCCCTGTCCCTGGGATTCTCCAGGCAAGAACACTGGAGTGGGTTGCCATTTCCTTCTCCAATGCATGAAAGTGAAAAGTCAAAGTGAAGTCGCTCAGTCGTGTCCGACTCTTAGCGACCCCACGGACTGGAACCTACCAGGCTCCTCCGTCCATGGGATTTTCCAGGCAAAAGTACTGGGGTGGGGTGCCATGGCCTTCCCCAATAAACAGTATAAACCCTGCTTAAAATGCTTTTAAATTATTACTAGCATTGCCCATTGCCTCTACATTTTCTTATATAAGAAATTGGTGCTTTGTAAAGAACTCTACTATATTGATTTCAAACTAGGTGATGTGAACTGCTTATATTGTGTTCTGCTGTCAGATTTTAAGAAACATACCATTTGATGCTCTATTATTTGTCACAGGTCACAGATGTACATAAGATAAATCAAATTGTTCTATGTCACTGTAATATGCACACCCAAACCAACAAATGATCAATTAAGAAGACTGACTGAATTGATTGAAAATAAAGTCTAACTTGATCTTGTAAATCATACAATATGACATTTAAAATTTAGATAGCACTTACTATTTCGACTTCAAGACAATTTAGGTGTTCTACTTGTCTTTCTGAAAACTGTTGACTATTACAGAGACATAAAATTCAATTGGAAGACTTAATTCTCTATTGACAGTTCAATATTTACCACTATAGGGATTTTCAGATTATTAATATTTTTGTTAGTCACACTTTTGACACTATCTGACTTCTACTAAGTATTCAGTGTAATAATTCCTTGGATTTTTACAACACTTTTTTTTCTCAAAACACTTTGAAATACATTGTCCCATTTGATCATCTGAACACTTTGTAATATAGATCAGTCGCTCAGTCGTGTCCAACTCTTTGCGACCCCATGAATCGCAGCATGCCAGGCCTCCCTGTCCATCACCAACTCTCGGAGTTCACTGAGACTCACGTCCATCGAGTCAGTGATGCCATCCAGCCATCTCATCCTCTGTCGTCCCCTTCTCCTCTTGACCTTAATCCCTCCCAGCATCAGAGACTTCTCCAATGAGTCAACTCTTCGCATGAGGTGGCCAAATTACTGGAGTTTCAGCTTTAGCATCATTCCTTCCAAAGAAATCCCAGGGTTGATCTCCTTCAGAATGGAAAGGTTGGATCTCCTTGCAGTCCAAGGGACTCTCAAGAGTCTTCTCCAACACCACAGTTCAAAAGCATCAATTCTTTGGCGCTCAGCCTTCTTCTCAGTCCAGCTCTCACATCCATACATGACCACAGGAAAAACCATAGCCTTGACTAGACAAACGTTTGTTGGCAAAGTAATGTCTCTGCTTTTGAATATGCTATCTAGGTTGGTCATAACCTTCCTTCCAAGGAGCAGGCGTCTTTAAATTTCATGGCTGCAGTCACCGTCTATAGTGATTTTGGAGCCCAGAAAAATAAAGTCTGACACTGATCCCACTGTTTACCCATCTATTTCCCATGAAGTCATGGGCCCGAATGCCATGATCTTCATTTTCTGAATGTTGAGCTTTAAGCCAACTTTTTCACTCTCCATTTTCACTTTCATCAAGAGGCTTTTTAGTTCCTCTTCACCTTCTGCCATAAGGGTGCTGTCATCTGCATATCTGAGGTTATTGATATTTCTCCCAGCAATCTTGATTCCAACTTCTGTTTCTTCAGCCCAGGGTTTCTCATGATGTACTCTGCATATAATTTAAATAAGCAGGGTGACAATATACAGACTTGACTAACTCCTTTTCCAATTTGAAACCAGTCTGTTGTTCCATATCCAGTTCTAACTGTTGCTTCCTGTCCTGCATACAAATCTCTCAAGAGGTAGATCAAGTGGTCTGGTATTCCCATCTCTTTCATAATTTTGCACAGTTTATTGTGATCCACACAGTCAAAAGCTTTGGCATAGTCAATAAAGCAGGAATAGATGCTTTTCTGGAACTCTCTTGCTTTTTCCATGATCCAGCAGATGTTGGCAATTTGATCTCTGGTTCCTCTGCCTTTTCTAAAACCAGCTTGAACATCAGGAAGTTCATGGTTCACATATTGCTGAAGCCTGGCTTGGAGAATTTTGTGCATTACTTTCCTAGTATGTGAGATGAGTGCAATTGTGCGGTAGTTTGAGCACTCTTTGGCATTGCCTTTCTTTGGGATTGGAATGAAACCTGACCTTTTCCAGTTCTGTGACCACTGCTGAGTATTCCAAATTTGCTGGCATATTGAGTGCAGCACTTTCACAGCATCATCTTTCAGGATTTGGAATAGCTCCACTGGAATTCCATCACCTCCACTAGCTTTGTTCGTAGTGATGCTTTCTAAGGCCCACTTGACTTCACATTCCAGGATGTCTGGCTCTAGGTCAGTGATCACACCATCGTGATTACCTGGGTCATCAAGATCTTTTTTGTACAGTTCTGTGTATTCTTGCCACCTCTTCTTAATATCTTCTGCTTCTGTTAGGTCCATACCATTTCTGTCCTTTATCGAGCCCATCTTTGCATGAAATATTCCTTTGGTATCTCTGATTTTCTTGAAGAGATCCCCTAATCTTTCCTATTCTGTTGTTTTGCTCTGTTTCTTTGCATTGATCACTGAAGAAGGCTTTCTTATCTCTTCTTGCTATTCTTTGGAACTCTGCATTGAGATGTGTATATCTTTCCTTTTCTCCTTTGCTTTTCACTTCTCTTCTTTTCACAGCTATTTGCAAGGCCTCCCCAGACAGCCATTTTGCTTTTTTGCATTTCTTTTCCATGGGGATGGTCTTGGTCCCTGTCTCCTGTACAATGTCACGAACCTCATTCCATAGTTCATCAGGCACTCTATCTATCAGATCTAGGCCTTTAAATCTGTTTTTCACTTCCACTGTATAATCATAAGGGATTTGATTTAGGTCATACCTGAATGGTCTAGTGGTTTTCCCTACTTTCTTCCATTTCAGTCTGAATTTGGCAATTATGAGTTCATGGTCTGAGCCACAGTCAGCTCCTGGTCTTGTTTTTGCTGACTGTATAGAGCTTCTCCATCTTTGGCTGCAAAGGATATAATCAATCTGATTTCGGTGTTAACCATCTGGTGATGTCCATGTGTAGAGTCTTCTCTTGTGTTGTTGGAAGAGGGTGTTTGTTATGACTAGTGAACTTTCTTGGCAAAACTCTGTTAGTCTTTGCCCAGCTTCATTCCGTATTCCAAGGCCAAATTTGCCTGTTACTCCAGGTGTTTCTTGACTTCCTACTTTTGCATTCCACTCCCCTATAATGAAAAAGGACATCTTTTTTGGGTGTTGATTCTAAAAGGTCTTGTAGGTTTTCATAGATCCATTCAACTTAAGCTTCTTCAGCATTACTGGTTGGGGCATGGACTTGGATTACTGTGACATTGAATAGTTTGCCTTGGAAACGAACAGAGATCATTCTGTCCTTTTTGAGATTGCATCCAAGTACTGCATTTTGGACTCTTTTGTTGACCATGATGGCCACTCCATTTCTTCTGAGGATTCCTGCCCACAGTAGTAGATATAATGGTCATCTGAGTTAAATTCTCCCATCCCATTCCATTTGAGTTTGCTGATTCCTAGAATGTGGACATTCACTCTTGCCATCTCTTGTTTGACCACTTCCAATTTGCCTTGATTCACGGACCTGACATTCCAGGTTCCTATGCAATATTGCTCTTTACAGCATCGGACTTTGCTTCTATCACCAGACACATCCACAGCTGGATATTCTTTTTGCTTTTTCTCCATCCCTTCATTCTTTCTGGAGTTATTTCTCCACTGATCTCCAGTAGCATATTGGGCCCCTACTGACCTGGGCAGTTTCTCTTTCAGTATCCTAACATATTGCCTTTTCATACTGTTCATGGAGTTCTCAAGACAAGAATACTGAAGTGGTTTGCCATTCCCTTCTCCAGGGATATAGGATCTGTTCAATTCAGTTGCTCAGTCATGTTCGACTCTTTGAGACCCCATGAATAGCCACACACCAGGCCTCCCTGTCCATCACCAACTTCCAGAGTTTACCCATACTTATGTCCATCGAGTTGGTGATGCCATCCAGCCATCTCATCCTCTGTCATCCACTTCTCCTCCTGCCCCCAGTCCCTTCCCGCATCAGGGTCTTTTCCAATGAGTAAACTCTTGTCATGAGGTGGCCAAACTATTGGAGTTTCAGCCTCAGCATCAGTCCTTCCAATGAGTACCCAGAACTATTCTCCTTTAGGATGGACTGGTTGGATCTCCTTGCAAATCAAGGACTCGCAACAGTCTTCTCCAATACCACAGTTCAAAAGCATCAACTCTTCAGCACTCAGCTTTCTTCCAGAGTCCATCTCTCACATCCATGCATGACCACTGGAAAAACTGTAGCCTTGACTAGACAGACCTTTGTTGACAAGTAATATCTCTGGTTTTTAATATGCTATCTAGGTTGGTCATAACTTTCCTTCAAGGAGTAAGCGTCTTTTAATTTCATGCCTGCAATCAACATCTGCAGTGATTTTGGAGCCCAAGAAAATAAAGTCTCTCACTGTTTCCGTTGTTTTCCCATCTATTTCCCATGAAGTGATGGGACCAGATCCCATGATCTTAGTTTTCTGAATGTTGAGCTTTAAGCCAGACTTTCCTCTCCTCTTTCACTTTCATCAACAAGCTTTTTAGTTCCTCTTCACTTTCTGCCATAAGGGTGGCGTTATCTGCATATCTGTGGTTATTGATATTTCTCCCAGCAATCTTGGTTCCAGCCTGTACTTCTTCCAGCCCAGCATTTCTCATGATGTACTCTGCATATAAGTTACATAAGCAGGGTGACAATATGCAGTTTTGACGTACTCCTTCTCCTGTTTGGAACCAGTCTGTTCCATGTCCAGTTCTAAATGTTGCTTCCTGACCTGCATATAGTTTTTCCAGAGGCTGGTCAGGTGGTCTGATATTCCCATCTCTTTCAGAATTTTCCACAGTTTATTGTGATCCACACAGTCAAATGTTTTGGCATAGTCAGTAAAGCAGAAATAGATATTTTTCTGGAACTCCTTTGCTTTTGCATTATCCAGCGGATGTTGGCAATTTGATCTCTGGTTCCTCTGCCTTTTCTAAAACCAGCTTGAATCTCTGAAAGTTCACAGTTCACCTATTGCTTTAGCCTGGTTTGGAGAAATTTTGAGCATTACTTTGCTAAGTGTGAGATCAATGCAATTGTGTGGTATTTTGAACATTCTTTGGTAATATAGGATAGCTAGTGTCAAAATTATTTATATAATAAGGAACTGAGACCCCTATTTTTCAGACAACTAGGATCAGATTCCTGGGTTCTTGACTCTTGTTTTACTGCTCTATCCTTAACTAGGCACTGCCATTCTTTACTGATTTCTAAAAACACCTTGTCTTTTCACATATGTAGCTCGTTTTTTGTGCAATTATACAAATTTATACTTACTAGAGTTTTACAAGTCAACTGTATAGATCTTAAGTATATATCTCATAGACAGAGTCCCTGAAAAACTCTGAACAGAGGTTCATGACATTGTACAGGAGGCAGGGATCAATCAATATAATTCAGAAAAAGAGATACAAAAAGGCAAAATAGTTGTCTGAGGAGGCTTTACAAATAGTTGTGAAAAGAAGAGAAGCCAAAGCAAAGGAGAAGAGGAACGATATACCCATTTGAATGCAGAGTTCCAAAGAATAGCAAGGAGAGATAAAGAAAACCTTCCTCAGTGAACAGTGGAATTAAATAGAGGAAAATAATAAAATGGGAAAGGCTAGAGATCTCGTCAAGAAACTTAGAGATACCAAGGGAATATTTCATATAAAGATGGGTACAATAAAGTATAATATATGACATGAGTCACCAGTCCAGTTTAAATGCATGATACTGGATGCTGGGAGCTGGTGCACTGGGATGACCAGAGGATGGTACCAGAAGGAGGAGGGTTCAGGATGGGAACACGTGTATACCTATGGCGATTCATGTTGATATATGCCAAAACCAATACAATATTGTAAAGTTAAAAATAAAATAAAATCTTTTTAAAAAAGGACAGAAATGGTATGGACCTAACAGAAACAGAAGATATTAAAAAGAGGTGGCAAGAATACACAGAAGAACTATACAAAAAAGATCTTCATGACCCAGGTAGTCACGATGGTATGATCACTCACCTATAGCCAGACATCCTGGAATGTGAAGTCAAGTGAGCCTTAGGAAGCACCACTACAAACAAAGCAAGTGGAGGTGATGGAATTCCAGTCGACCTATTTCAAATCCTAAAAGATGATGCTGTGAAAGTGTTGCACTCAATATGCCAACAAATTTGGAAAACTCAGCAGTTCCTGTAGCAGGAAAGGTACAGGACTGGAAAGGCCAGTTTTCATTCCAATTCTAAAGAAAGGCAATGCCAAAAATGTTAAAACTACTGCACAATTGCACTCATCTCACAGGCTAGCAAGTAATGCTCAAAATTCTCAAAACTAGGCTTCAACAGTATATAAACCGTAAGCTTCCAGATGTTTCAAGCTGGATTTAGAAAAGGCAGAGGAACCAGAAATCAAATTGCCAACATCCACTGGATCATCGAAAAAGCAAGAGAGTTCCAGAAAAACATCTATTTCTGCTTTATTGACTATGCCAAAGCCTTTGACTGTGTGGAACACCACAAACTGTGGAAAATTCTGAAAGAGATGGGAATACCAGACCACCTGATCTGCCTCTTGAGAAACCTATATGTAGGTCAGGAAGCAACAGTTAGAACTGGACATAGAAGAACAGACTGGTTCCAGAGGGAAAGGAGTATGTCAAGGCTGTGTATTGTCACCCTGCTTGTTTAATTTATATGCAGAGTATATCATGAGAAATGCTGGGCTGGAAGAAGCACAAAGCTGGAATCAAGATTGCCGGGAGAAATATCAATAACCTCCCATATGCAGATGAGACCACCCTTATGGCAGAAAGTGAGGAGGAACCAATAAGCCTCTTGATGAAAGTAAAAGTGGAGAGTTAAAAGTTGGCTTAAAGCTCAACATTCAGAAAACTAAGATCATGGCATCTGCTCCCATCACTTCATGGGATGGGCATCACTTCTATTTAGATGGGCAAACAGTGACAGACTAATTTTTTGGGCTCCAAAATCACTGCAGATGGTGACTGCAGCCATGAAATTAAAAGACACTTGCTCCTTGGAAGAAAAGTTATGACCAACCTAGAGATAATATTAAAAAGTAGAGACATTACTTTGTCAACAAAGGTCTGTCTGAGTCAAGGCTTTGGTTTTTCCAATAGTCATGTTTGGATGTGTGAGTTGGACTATAAAAAAAGCTGAGTGCCAAAGTATTGATGCTTTTGAACTGTGTTGTTGGAGAAGACTCTTAAGAGTCCCATGGACTGCAGGGTGATCCAACTAGTTCATCCTAAAGATAATCAGTACTGAATATTCATTAGAAGGACTGATGCTGAATTTGAAACTCCAATACTTTGGCCACCTAATGCAAATAACTGACACATTTGAAAAGACCCTGGTGCTGGGAAATATTGATGGCAGGAGGAGATGACGACAGAGGATGAGATGGTTGGATGGCATCACTGACTCAATAGATATGAGTTTGAGTAAACTCTGGGAGTTGGTGATGGAAGGGAAGCCTGGTGTTCTGCAGTCCACAGGGTTGCAAAGAGTTGGGCATGACTAAGTGACTGAACAGAAGTGAACTGATATATCAGTTATATGTGTATATTCCCCTACCATTTATAGAGAGCCTGATGCTTTAGTATCTCCTGCATACAGTATTACAAAAACTTTTCATTGCCTTGGAAATCTCTGTTTATCTAGTAGTATTGGTTAACATTGGAGAAAGCAATGGCACCCCACTCCAGTACTCTTGCCTGGAAAATCCCATGGCCAGAGGAGCCTGGTGGGCTGCAATCCATGGGGTCACTAAGAGTCAGACACAGATTCACTTTCATTTCACTTTTATGCATTGGAGAAGGAAATGGTAACCCACTCCAGTGTTCTTGCTTGGAGAATCCCAGGGATGGGGGAGCCTGGTGGGCTGCTGTCTATGGGGTCGCACAGAGTCGGACACGACTGAAGCGACTTAGCAGCAGCAGCATTGGTTAACATGTAATGAAGGTCCTAAACTTCCCAATATTAGCCTTAGCCTCGGTGCTAGATATTTTATCAGCTAGCTAGTTTTTCAGCTCAGTCATGTCCAACTCTTTGAGACACCATGGACTATGTGGCCCTCCAGGCTCCTCTGTCCATGGGATTCTCCAGATAAGAATACTGGAACAAGTTGCCATTTTCATCTCCCAGGGATCTTCCTGACACTTGAATCAAACCTGTGTCTCTCTTGTCTCCTGCATTCTTTCCCAGCTGAGCCACCAGGGAATCTATCCTAATTCTAGATATGTAAACCAAAGTGTTAACTCTGTACCCTGATTCATCAGTAAGAATTAGTGAACTCTTCTTCCTTCCCGGAAAATCCCCATGGACAAAGGAGCCTTGTGTGCTACAGTCCATGGGGTCACAAAAGTTGGACACAACTGAGTGACTAAGCACAGCACTGCACATATCTATAAAAATAACATTTTTTTTAATACTTATAAGTTTCAACAACAAGGGTATATTTACTGTCTTCAAATCCTATTTAGTCAAATAGCATTGAACTAATAAGAACACAAGGGGAATAGATGGCATATTATCATTATAGTAATGAAATGCCTGTGCCTCTTACAACACATGGGCAAGTAAAATATTGACTTATATTTGTTATCCAAATGGCTAGACACATGGTAAAATGGTTATAGTTTGTCACTCCATAACATTATTCTTCTTAGCATTGCTTAGTGCCTTGATATAAAAGTGTTTTTCAAAACTAACAGGTAACAATGCAATTTAGAATATTCTTAGTACTGAATTCATTACTTAGAGCATTGAAACATCTCTGTAAGATTGAGTGACTATAACTGAATACACTCATTTAGTAGTGACATTCTTTCTGCCCATGAGGGAAATAATATTATGTATAGGGCAATGTATACATGTGTTAAATATTTTGAAGTACATTTCTTTGTGGATATGCATAAAGAACAAGTATTGCACTTTTGGAGACTTCTGTTCACTACCAGTGGCACCAGGCCATATATTGTGTAATATTAACCATGAGAACCACCTTCCCCACCCGCCCCCAGGCATCTCAGTATTCTTGCACTAACCAGTGTGATTACCCATGGAGCTACTGAAGCTCTCTGGAGACTTTTTATTTCTCAGTTTTATTCTCAGCTTTTCTGGAGGTATGAGTCAGCTTAGATAGTTGAGTGAGAGCTTTACACTGGGAGGAAGAGGGTTATATTCAAATGTTTTCCCAGGAGGCCAGTATTGAAGCTGAGATCTTAGTGCATGGTGTGTTTGCAATTTTGTCGATAGAAACTCAAATGCCAAATGTGCTCCAATAATCTACAACATGGCATTGATAATATTCCATGGAAGCCACTAAGCACAAAGATGTTATATTATCCATTTGCAGTGTTGACAAGCTCCCAAGCAATTTTAAATACAATGAAATTTGGAGTGACATCTAACATTCTACAGCTACTGAAACTTCTAAATTTGTGGAGTTGCCCTATTCTAGTGAACTGTGTTGCTAGTACAGTTTAGACAACTAGGACTGACAGAGATTCAAGTAACATTGCAAATAACTAGCTGATCCCACGGGGTAAACGCAGACACACCTGCACCTTTGCAAAGAATTTGCTTTGCGAGAGCTGAAATTGCCTTTTGTGACAGAAAACTCCATGCTGCTTGCTCACTTTCATTATTGAGGCTTCTGCCTTGGCATAGGAGAATGGAGATGCTGGGACTAATGAGTTTAGGGATTTAGCACACACCCAAAGAACAAAACTGTTTCATTTGGTTCAGGCAGCTTTTCAGCATCTTGCAAGCATTGAATCTGTAATATGACCAAATGGAATGATTCCTGCCATCCTAGAAAATTTCCTTTCTTCTTCCCCATCCACTACCACCAGGGTCCATTTTGAGGGGGAGGTTTCATAAAGTGTATATAACATTTTTAGACATGGCATGTGGGATGCTGAGGGGAAGCAATTCTGTTCTATTAACAGTAACGTGTTTAAATAAAATATCGTGTAGTCACAATGTTAATAAAAAAATTCTGTTCAATTATTATACACTCAACACTGTTTTTGGCTTCCCTGATAGCTTAAATGGTAAAGGATCTGCCTGAAGTATGGGAGACCTGAGTACCATTCTAGGTTGAGAAGATCTCCTGGAGAAAGGAATGGCAACCCACTCCAGTATTCTTGCCTGGAGAATCCCATGGACAGAGGGTCCTGGTGGACTACAGTCCATGGGATCCAGAAGAGTTGGACACTACTGTTCAACTAACACTTTCACTTTCAACACTGTTTTAGGTACTATAGGGGATATAAAATGTGAGAGATACAGATCTTTCCTTCAGAAAGAGGAAACTCTCTGGAAGCCAACTTAGGTCCATATGGTAAGAGTTCTAGAGGTCTATGTGAGATTATTTTTACAATTAAGATGGATAACAGTTATAGATGTTATAATCACAGATAATTTCTTAAGATAAATCTCTTTCTATTGATATTTCTGTCTCTGTTTCTCTGCATGTTCATATGTATAGGGGTGTGTGTGTGTGTGTGTGTGTGTGTGTGTGTGTGTGTGTATTATGGACTTTCCAGTATTAGTTTTCAAATATGATTAGATTTTAAAGCAATAATGACTATTTTCATTGGTAAAATCGACACTAGACACTGATAGTTATGTGGCAATGGAGATATGAAGAATATCACCTTTGGATAATCATAATCAAATACTTACAAAAAGTAAAGTTCTGAGTGACCACATATTGATACCTTAAAACATTTTTGTGAAACTAATGAGTATGATGAGATTGTCTTGTTCCTGCCTGCATTGCAGGAAATGAAGGGGTCAAGTGTGAGCTCAGGGCTTCTAATTTTCAGTTCAAGCAGTACATAAAATTACCTGAAAACTTCTTTGACTTCCTTGAAGAAAATATTCATGCCTTTTAGTATCAGGTCCAAGATTGCTGAAAACCAAATCCAGACTCTCTCTTAGTGGATGCATGGCATAATTTGTATTCCCAACATTGTAAAGTCTCTTATTTTAAATCAAGAACATTAATTTGGAAGGATAAGAATCATGAAAATTGGAATGGGAGCCTAGGGACAGATTCCAATGAAGAGGATATTAAACCATCAGATTCTGATGAGTTATCTCGGCCAAATTTTCTACCCTTGTCTGAGAAGTATAACGATGGTTTGCCTAAAGAACTTGTATAATGGCCTCCACTGAGAAAATTTCTTTGTGATTGGAGTGAAAACTGAACTTTTCCAATCCTCTAGCCACTGCAGAGTTTTCCAAATTTGCTGACATATTGAGTGCAGCATTTTCACAGCATCATCTTCTAGTATTTGAAATAGCTCAACTGGAATTTTATCACCTCCACTGGCTTTGTTCGTAGTGATGCTTCCCTAAGGAACACTTGATTTCACATTTCAAGATGTCTGGCTTAAGGAGAGTGATCATACCATCGTGATTATCTGGCTCATGAAGATCTTTTTTGTATAGTTCTTCTATGTATTCTTGCCCTCTTTTTAATATCTTCTGTTTCTGTTAGGTCCATACGATTTCTGTCTTTTAATGAGCCCATCTTTGTATGAAAAGTTTCTTGGTATCTCTAATTTTCTGGAAGAGATCTCTAGTCTTTCCTATTCTATTGTTTCCCTCTATTTCTTTGCATGGATCACTGAGGAAGACTTTCTTATCTCCTTACTATTCTATAGAACTCTGCATTCAAACAGGTATATCTTTCCTTTTCTCCTTTGCTTTGGCTTCTCTTCTTCTCACAGCTATTTGTAAGGCCTCCTCAGATAGCCATTTTGCTTTTCGCATTTTTTGGGGGGGATGGTCTTGATCTCTGCCTCCTGTACAATGTCCAAACCTCTGCCAATAGTTCACCAGGCACTCTGTCTATCATATCTAATCCCTTGAATCTATTTCTCACTTCTATTGTATAATCGTAAGGGATTTAATTTAGGTCATACCTGAATGGTCTAGTGATTTTCCCTGCTTTCTTCAATTTAAATCTGAATTTGGCGATAAAGAGTTCATTATCTGAGCCACAGTCAGCTCCTGGTCTTGTTTTTGCTGACTGTATAGAGCTTCTCCATCTTTGGCTGCAAAGAATATAATCAATCTGATTTCGGTGTTGACCATCTGGTGATGTCCATGTGTAGAGTCTTCTCTTGTGTTGTTGGAAGAGGGTGTTTGCTATGACCAGTGCATTCTCTTGGCAAAACTCTATTAGCTTTTGCCCTGCTTCATTCTGTACTCCAAGGCCAAATTTGCCTGTTACTCCAGGTGTTTATTGACTTCCTACTTTTGCATTCCAGTCCCCTATAATGAAAAGGATATCTTTCTTGGGTTTTAGTTCTAGAAGGTCTTGTACGTCTCCATAGAACCACTGAACTTCAGCTTCTTCAGTATTACTGATTGGGGCATAGACTTGTATTACCATGATATTGAATGGTTTGCCTTAGAAACAAACAGAGATCATTCTGTTGTTTTTGAGATTGCATCCAAGTACTGAATTTTGGACTCTTTTTTGATTATGATGGCTACTCCATTTCTTCTAAGGGATTCTTACCCACAGTAGTAGATACAATGGTCATCTGAGTTAAATTCACCCATTCCAGTCCATTTAGTTCACTGATTCCTAAAATGACAATATTCACTCTTGCTATCTCCTGCTTGACCACTTCCAATTTGCCTTGATTCATGGACCTAACATTCCAGGTTGCTATGCAATATTGCTCTTTATATCATCGGATCTTCCTTCTATCACCAGTCACATCCACAACTGTGTGTTGTTTTTGCTTTGGCTCTGTCTCTTCATTCTTTCTGGAGTTATTTCTCCACTGATCTCCAGTAGCATATTGGTTACCCGCCAACCTGGGGAGATCATCTTTCAGTGTCCTATCTTTTTGCCTTTTCATATTGTTCATGGGGTTCTCAAGGCAAGAATACTGAAGTGGTTTTCCATTCCCTTCTCCAGTGGACCACAATTTTTCAGAACACTCCAACCTGCCCCAAACATCTTGGGTGGCCCTACACGTCA
Source organism: Tragelaphus eurycerus (assembly GCA_935064755.1). Taxonomy (NCBI): domain Eukaryota; kingdom Metazoa; phylum Chordata; class Mammalia; order Artiodactyla; family Bovidae; genus Tragelaphus; species Tragelaphus eurycerus. The sequence goes on from CAKXYN010000234.1 coordinate 609,423, forward strand.
TGGCCCATAGTTTTATTGAGTCAGACAGGCTGTGGTCCATGTGATCAGATTGGTTAGTTTTCTGAGGTTGTGGATTTCAGTCTGTCTGCCCTCTGATGAAGAAGATTAAGAGGCTTAAGGATGCGTCCTGATGGGAGAGACTGACTGAAGGGGAAATCTGGTCTTGTTCTGATGGGCAGGGTCATGCTCAGTAAATTTTTAATCCAATTTTCTGTTGATGGCTGGAGCTGTAAAAGTGCTGCACTCAATATGCTAGCAAATTTGGAAAGCTTAGCAGTGGCCCCAGGACTGGGAAAGGTCAGTTTTCATTCCAGTCCCAAAGAAAGGCAATGCCAAGGAATGCACACACTACTGCACTATTGCACTCATCTCAGATGCTAGTAAATAATGCTCAAAATTCACCAAGACAGGCTTCAATAGTTCATGAACTGTTAACTTTCAGATGTTCAAACTGGTTTTAGAAAAGTAAGAGGAACCAGAGATCAAATTGCCAACATCCAATGGATTATCAAAAAGCAATAAAGTTCAGGAAAAAACATCTCTTTGTGCTTTATTAACTATGCCAATACCTTTGACTGTGTGGATCACCACAAACTGTGGAAAATTCTGAAATAGAAGGGAATACCAGACCACCTGACCTGCCTCTTGAGAAACCTATATGCAGGTCAGAAAGCAACAGTTAGAACTGGACATGGAAGAACAGACTGGTTCCAAATAGGAAAAGGAATACGTCAAGGCTACATGTTGTCACCTTGCTTATGTTACTTATATGCAGAGTACATCATGAGAAATGCTGGGCTGGAAGAAGCACAAGCTGGAATCAAGATTGCTGGGAGAAATATCAATAACCTCAGATATCCAGATGACACCACCCTTATGGCAAAAAGTGAAGCATAACTAAAGAGCTTCTTGATGAAAGTGAAAGAGGAGAGTGAAAAGGTTGGCTTAAAGCTCAACATTCAGAAAACTAAGATCCCATCTTAGATCCCAACTAAGTGATGGGCATCTGCTCCCATTACTTCATGGCAAATAGATGTGGAAACAGTGACAGACTTTATTTTGGGGGGCTCCAAAATGGCTGCAGATGGTGACTGCAGCCATGAAATTAAAATTGCTTGTTCCTTGGAAGAAAAGCATGACCAACCTAAACAGCATATTAAAAAGCAGAGATATTTCTTTGCCAACAAAGGTCTATCTAGTCAAGGCTTTGGCTTTTCCAGTAGTCATGTATGGATGTGAGAGTTGGACTGTAAAGAAAGCTGAATGCTGAAGAATTGATGCCTGTGAACTGTAGTGTTGGAGAAGACTCTTGGGAGTCCCTCGGACTGCAAAGAGATCCAACCAGTCCATCCTAAAGGAAATAAGTCCTGAATATTCATTGGAAGTACTCATGCTGAATCTGAAACTCCAATACTTTGGCCACCTGATGCGAAGAACTGACTCATGTGAAAAGAGCCTGATGCTGGGGAAGACTGAAGGCAGGAGGAGAAGGGGATGACAGAGGATGAGATGGTTGGATGACATCACAGAGTCAATGGACACGAGTTTGGGTAAATTCAAGGAGTTGGTGATAGACATGGAGGCCCGGCATGCTGCAGTCCATGGGGTCACAAAGAGCCAGACACAACTGAGTGACTTAGGTGTCTGAACTGAACCTGAGGTAATAACCTTGTAGGGAACTACAGATTGAGAAAAAGAAAATCGTCAGAACTAATGGGATTAATATACGGTGGCTCTGAACTGATAATAATTACAGGAGACTTAACATGTTTGTATTTCATATCAGTGAAATTAAGAGTTTCTATAGATCAGGTACTCAGTGGACCATCAGCTTAAGTCAGTCACACATTGGGCCAGGGGGTCTGCAACCTGTCCTCTAGTTCTAGAATCCTAACATAGAGTAAAGATACTCGGCACTAGTAGAATATCCATATTAGTTACGTGACATGTGGTGTGAGGGTATTATGGTAGGAGAGGCCAAATGGAAGTCACTTAGAGCTTCCTCTTCCTGGGAAAATGGAAAACAAAAGCAATAACACATTCCAGGAGGGATTGTAGAGATCTGTCCCACCATCAAAGACTTGAAGGTGATTCTTACCACATTCCATTTAACTCACCTGTTTGGCCTGCAGAAAACAGGTGCATCTTGGAGAATGACAGTAGATTATTATACACTTAACTCAGGTGGTGACTCAATTGCAGCTGCTGTATCAGATGTGATTTTATTGTTTGAACAAGTTAGCAGATACTTTGGCACCTGATATGCAGCTGTTGAATTGATCTGGTAAATATTTTTGTTTTTCTCCACACCTCTTAATAAAGGCCACTAGAAGCAGTTTACTTGCAATTGACAAAGCCAACAATGTACCTCCATTGTTTTGTTTGAGGAGTGTGTCAACTCTCTAGCTCAGTGTCATCACAGAAATGATTGGGACTTGATCTTTCCCTTCCACAAGCCATTACAACTAAAAAGAGGCTTAACTCCTAGTCAGTCTCTTTGGCTATTTGAGACAACATATTCCTCATTGGGATGTGCTGTTCTGGCTCATTTACTGAGTTCCATGAAATGTCATAGTTTTCAAGAACAAGAGCAAGTTTTCCAATAAATCTGGGCTGTCACGAAAGCTGCTCTGCCACTTGGACTGTCTGATCCAGGAGATCCAATGGTGTTTGCAGTGTCAGTGGCAGATAAAAATATGTCCCATTGTCAATGAATCCTTGAGTATTAATAGATTCTTAGAATTTTGGAGAAAAAGTCCTGTCATCTTCCTGCATAACTACTTTTTTTTTCTTTTTTTTTTTTTTTTTGAGAAACCACTTTTGACTTGCTACTGAATCTTTGTAGAGATTGAATAGTTGGCCATGAGCAACGAAGTTATCTAAGTTGCCCATCATGAACTAGGTGTTTTATGAGCCACCAAGCCAGCAGTACTCCATCATCAAGTGGAAGTGACATATATTGGGCTGGCCAAAAATTTTGTTTGGGTTTTTCATAAGATGTTACAGAAAAACCCAAATGAACTTTTTGGCCCACCCAGTACAAAATCAGGATTGAACAGACTGTGAGGGCACAATTAATTATATAAAAAAGTGACCCTAATGCCTATGGCCCCTTCTGCTGTATATTGTTCTTTCACCCAGCCGGAATCTATGGCCTCATGGAGAGTCCATATGACTAGTTGACACAGTAAGAGAAAACTCAGGCCTGATTTACAGATGGTTCTTTATGGCATGCAGGCATCACCTTAAAGTGGACAGATACAGCAGTACAGCACCTTTCTGAGACATCCCTGAAGAACACTGGTGAAGGGAAATCCTCCTAGTGTGCACAGCTTTGAGCTGGTCACTTTGTTTTTAATTTTCAAAGAAGGAGAAATTGCCAGAAGCACAAGTATATTCCCATTGATTGACTATGGAAAGTAATTTGTCTGGGTAGGTAGGGATTTAAAACATGATTGGAAAATTAGTAACAAGGAGGTCTAGGGTGAAGATATGTGGATAGACTTTTATGAGTGTGCAAAGCAACAATAACAACATGAAGATATTTGTGTTCTATGTGAGTGCTACTAATGAGTGACTTCAACAGAAAAGGATTTTAATAATCAAGTGAGTAGGATAGCACCTTCTAAGGACAGCAGTTGGACTCTTTCCCCAGCTTCCCTGGTCATTACCAAATGAGCTTATAACAATGGTCATAATGGCAGGGGTAGAGGTTATCATGGGCTCAGCAACATGTACTTCAATTATTGCTACTGCTTAGTGCCCAATTTACTGGTGGTAGAGGCCAACACTGGAGAAGGCAATGGCACCCCACTCCAGTACTCTTACCTGGAAAATCCCATGGGCAGAGGAGACTGGTAGGCTGCAGTCCATGTGTTCGCGAAGAGTCAGACACGACTGAGCGACCTCACTTTCACTTTTCACTTTTATACATTGGAGAAGGAAATGGCAACCCACTCCAGTGTTCTTGCTTGGATAATCCCAGGGATGGGGGAGCCTGGTAGGCTGCCGTCTATGGGGTCGCACAGAGTTGGACATGACTGAAGCGACTAAGCAGCAGCAGCAGCTGCAGAGACCAACACTGAGATTCTAATATGGACTGTTCAGGGTGACCAGACCTGATGTCAGGTTGATTATATTGGGTCACTTCCATCATGGAAGAGGAATTGCCTGATTTTTATTGGAATAGACACTTTGTATATGGATTTACCTTCCCTACACACAGGGAGAAGGGGACGACAGAGGATGAGATGGCTGGATGGCATCAATGACTCGATGGATGTGAGTCTGGGTGAACTCCGGGAGTTGGTGATGGACAGGGAGGCCTGGCGTGCTGCGATTCATTTGGGTCACAAAGAGTTGGACACGACTGAGTGACTGAACTGAACTGAACACACAGGGCTTCTGCAAAAACTGCCAGATGTGTACTTGATGGTGCCTTATGCACCATCCTGGTATTCTAGACAGAATTACTTTTGATTAAGGAATCTACTTCAGAGTATATGAATTGCAACAATAGGCCCATCATCTTGAAATTCAATGGTCTTACCATTGTCCCTACCATCCTGAAGCAGCTGGCTTGATAGAAGAGTGGAAGATGGCCTTTTATGATTTTTTTGTTTTTGTTTTTGTTTTTAATTTTTAATTTTATTTTTTTACTTTATAATATTGTATTGGTTTTGCCATACATCAACATGCATCTGCCATGGGTGTACACGTGTTCCCCATCGTAAACCCCCTCCCACTTCCCCTCCCCATACCATCCCTCTGGGCCATCCCAGTGCACCAGCCCCAAGCTTCCTGTATCCTGCATCGAACCTGGACTGGCGATTCGTTTCTTATATGATATTACACATGTTTTAATGACATTCTCCCAAATCATCCCCCCTCCCTCTCCCACAGAGTCCAAAAGACTGTTCTATACATCTGTGTCTCTTTTGCTGTCTCGCATACAAGGTTGTCGTTACCATCTTTCTAAATTCCATATATATGTGTTAGTATACTGTATTGGTGTTTTTCTTTCTGGCTTACTTCACCTGTATAATAGGCTCCAGTTTCATCCACCTCATTAGAATTGATTCAAATGTATTCTTTTTAATGGCTGAGTAATGCTCCATTGTGTATATGTACCACAGCTTTCTTATCCATTCATCTGCTGATGGACATCTAGGTTGCTTCCATCACCTGACTATTATATGCTTCCATGACCTGGCTATTATAAACAGTGCTGTGATGAACATTGGGGTACACGTGTCTCTTTCAGTTCTGGTTTCCTCAGTGTGTATGCCCAGCAGTGGGCTTGCTGGGTCGTACGGCAGTTCTATTTCCAGTGTTTTAAGGAATCTCCACACTGTTCTCCATAGTGGCTGTACTAGTTTGCATTCCCACCAACAGTGTAAGAGGGTTCCCTTTTCTCCACACCCTCTCCAGCATTTATTGCTTGTAGACTTTTGGGTAGCAGCCATTCTGACTGGCGTGAAATGGTACCTCATTGTGGTTTTGATTTGCATTTCTCTGATAATGAGTGATGTTGAGCATCTTTTCATGTGTTTGTTAGCCACCTGTATGTCTTCTTTGGAGAAATGTCTATTTAGTTCTTTGGCCCATTTTTTGATTGGGTTGTTTATTTTTCTGGAATTGAGCTGTAGGAGTTGCTTATATATTTTTGAGATTAGTTGTTTGTCAGTTGCTTCATTTGCTATTATTTTCTCCCATTCTGAAGGCTGTCTTTTCACCTTGCTTATAGTTTCATTTGTTCTGCAGAAGCTTTTAATTTTAATTAGGTCCCATTTGTTTATTTTTTCTTTTATTTCCAATATTCTGGGAGGTGGGTCATAGAGGATCCTGTTGTGATGTATGTCGGAAAGTGTTTTGCCTATGTTCTCCTCTAAGAGTTTTATAGTTTCTGGTCTTATGTTTAGATCTTTAATCCATTTTGAGTTTTTGAAAACTCAGTTACAGTGTCAGCTAGGTGGCAATACTTTGTAGGTCTTGGGTAAGATTCTCCAGGTGGCTCTATATGCTTTAAATTAACCTCCAATATAAGGTGTAGTTTTTCCCATGGCAAATATATATGTTAAAAATGTGTACTTTTTTTTTTTTTCAATTATACTGTAATAAATTTTTTTTTAAAGAAACAAGTAGATGGAATCCAGGATGAGGGTAAGTGGAAAGATATAGTTGACAAGATATGGATTCTTTTTCCTTGGTGATAGTGATCTGGATTATTTGTTTTTAAGTATTTCATGAATGTTTAGTGTATACTAAACAATAATGTTGCAAAGGAAAGACAAAGGGTGGAGGAATGACACATCAGTAAGGAAGATAATAAAGAACAATGGACAGTTCTTGAGAAGTAGAGAGAAAAAAATTAGTTGTTATATAGAATGACAAAAAAAAAATTTCATTTATTGGGCAAACTCTCCAATTTGTTGTGGCTCCTTGGGCTGTAAAAGATTATTTGAACACATCTGGGCATAACAACATGATGAGTTAGACATATTTGTTTAGTGTCATGTTTCTGCTAATCCCAGTTATTTCTAGGCTTCCCTTTTTTCCCTTTTCTTTATTGAAATGTTTAAAGGCCACATAGTGGCAGAGACAGGACTAGAATCCAGGTCACCTGCCTTTTATTTCCTTATGTTTCTCCATGTGACTTTGCCTAGAGTAGAAAAGTTATATAGGTTTATATTAATATTTAGGAAAATAAAATCAACAAATAAAATACCATTTACAGAATGAATAAAAGTATTTTTTATTTTTATAATTAGACAATTTTATAGTGATATCATATATGCAGATGACATCACCCTTATGGCTGAAAGTGAAGAGGAACTAAAGAGCCTCTCAATGAAAGTGAAAGAGGAAAGTGAAAAAGCTAACTTGAAACTCACCATTCAAAACACTAAGATTATGGCATCCAGTCCCATCACTTCATGGCAAATAGATGGGCAAACAATGGAAACACTGACAGACTTTATTTTGGGGGCTCCAAAATCACTGCAGATCGTGACTGCAGCCATGAAATTAAAAAATGCTTGCTCCTTGGAAGAAAAGCTATGACAAATCTAAACAGCATAATAAAAAGCAGAGACATTGCTTTGCCAAAAAGGTCTGTCTGGTCAAAGCTATGGTTTTTCCAGTAATCACGTATGGATGTAAGTTGGACCATAAAGAAAGCTGAGCACCAAAGAATTGATACTTTTGAACTGTAGTGTTGGAGAAGACTCTTGAGAGTCTCTTGGATTGCAAGGAGATCAAACCAGTCAATCCTAAAGGGAAATCAGTCCTGAATATTCATTTGAAGGACTGAAGCTCAAGCTCAAGCTCCAATATTTTGGCCACCTGATGTGAAGAACTGACTCATTGGAAAAGACCCTGATGCTGGGAAAGATTGAAGTGGGGAGGAGAAGAGGATGACAGAGGATGAGATGGTTGGATGGCATCACCGACTCAATGGTCATGAGTTTGAGGTGGCTCTAGGAGTTGGTGATGGACAGGGAAGCCTGGTGTGCTGAAGTCCATGGGATCGCAAAGAGTCAGACACAACTGAGTGACTGAACTGTTAAGGATATCGCCTTTCTCCAGGCATTTATCATTTGATACAGAGCCGTATAGGAATATTGAGAATCATAAAAAGATAATGTATTAGTGGATCATTATCTGTCTTAAAAAATTAGTGTAGAATGTATATAAATAGCCAACTTGCCCATTAGAATGAAAACATAATCCATTTTATAAAGATATAGCCTATTATATTTTTATTGTCATGAGAAATTATTTTCCCATCCCTTCTTCCCACTGACTTTGTCCCTGAGGTAACTGATAATTGATATTAACTGTACAGTTCTTTTGCCCTTGCTTTTAAGACTATGTGTGTGTGTGTTTAAACAACTGTCTTTTTTTTTTTTTATAAACAACTTTCTAATTTCACTTATTATATCCTGTTGATATCTACAGGTTGATCGGTACAGTTCTATTATTTTTTTCTGTTTTAATGTACATATTCACCCTTTTATGCAATTTCCTGTGAATGACATTACACTATTCTTTGATAGGTTTGGGGAAGTGCAATCATTTTCCTATTTTATGCTTCCACAAGTTGCTTTCCTTCAAACTCCAACCATTTAGTCTGTTTGTATGATAGAAAGGTGATTTGTAAACATTGACACAGATAGCTAGTTTTTGTCCCTGATTGTTTTACCTATCACTAAATAAACTGTATGTTAGTGGGCATGAACTCTTGAGTTAACACCGTAGTGCATATGTATTAACATCAACATATAACTAAGAATTAACGTCTTAGTGAATATATATATATATATATATATACACACACATATACACACAATGGCTTTGTTCCTGTTAGAATCCCATCTTGCTTTTCCTGTCCAATAATAACTCATGAAAATTATTTCATCTCAAATGGTATAACGCTAATTCATTATTTTAATGGTTATAAGTATAGCTGCTTCATAGTTTATCTAATAACATAAGTAAATTTAAGCATTCCCCTTTTTTATTCTTTGTTTCTATAAACAATGCTGCAGCAAACATATATGTATGTACATTTTCCATATGGTTGGTTTTAACATGATAAGTCAAATTCCCAGTAGTGGGGCTGTGACCTTGAAGTGAAAGTGAAAGTCGCTCAGTCATGTGTCTGACTCTTTGCAACCCCAGGGACTATACAGTCCATGGAATTCTCCAGAATACCGGAGTGGGTAGCCTTTCCGTTCTCCAGGGGATCTTTGCAACCCAGGGATTGAGCCCATGTCTCCAGCATTGCAGGTGGATTCCTTACCAACTGAGTTACAAGGGAGACTTTGAAAGATATATATATTTAAAAATTTGATAGTTTTATTAAATAACTTTTACAAAGGGTTCTGATAATCAAATTCAAAGCCTACATTTTATGAAAACAGTCCTTTACTGTATATCCCTCTCATCATAAAAGAACTTTTTTTCCTTTTCTCTTGTTTCGCCAAGTAAAAAATAATGCATGAAAGCTCATATCACAGTGTTATATGTATTTCACTATTAGTGATTTTAGCATCTTCTGAAATGTGTTGGTCATTTGAGTTTTGGCTTCTAAATTGCATTTGCATACTCCTGTCTATTTTTTCCCATGGGGATGCTTCTTTTCTCTTGACAAATTTCTTAGTGTCAGTATTAGCATCACCTATGAGTTGATTGGAAATGCCCCATCTCTGATCTACTGTATTAGAATCTGCATTTTAATAAGGTCCCCAAGTAATACTCCTTAAATTTAGAGAAGGATTGATGTAGATGTTGCACATTTTCTTGTCATCTAATTTCTTATTTCCAAATTTATTTCTTATGTATTTACTTTGTTTAATGCATTTTTGCCTTATGCTGCTGCTGCTGCTAAGTTGCTTCAGTCGTGTCTGATTCTGTGCGACCCCATAGATGGAAGCCCACCAGGCACCCCGATCCCTGGGATTCTCCAGGCAAGAACACTGGAATGGGTTGCCATTTCCTTCTCCAATGCATGAAAATGAAAAGTGAAAGTGAAGTCGCTCAGTTGTGTCCGACTCTCAGCGACCCCATGGACTGCAGCCTACCAGGATCCTCCGTCCATGGGATTTTCCAGGCAAGAGTACTGGAGTGGGTCACCATTGCCTTCTCTGCTTTTTGCCTTATAAAAGTTATTAATTTTTCATAAACTGGAATGCTTATTTTGTTTTCCTTTTGCAGATTTTAGGTTTCTTACTTTGATGAAAGACTTCTTAGAGAACAAGAATCCCTAAGTTACATTTTTAGCCTCATACATATCTTAAAAAGTTTTAAATTTATTTCCCATTGACTTTAATACTTCTTTTTATTTTGATATTGGGAAATAGGATTTTAATTTATATTCTTAAAAATTACTACCCAGTTGTGCTTATGCTACATATTAAATATTGTTCTAACACTCAATTGAAATCTTATCTGTGTATTATAGTGAATTCTTATATGTCCGAGCATCTGTTTCTGAATTCTTTTCTCTGTTCCACTGATGTATTTCTCTCTTTCTGTATCAATACCACATTGATTTGATTACAGTATATTAATAGAATATTCTCATCTGGTAGGGCAAGTGACTACTCACTGATCTTTTTATTTTTCTTGGTTATTGTTGTCAGTTACTCTTCCAAGTGAACCTTAAATTATTTTTGTTTCTAATAATCAGAAAATTTACTAATGTATAATTCTGGAATTGTAATTAGAATTGCATTAAACATGTATATTCATTTTACTATTATTTTCATTTTTATGGTATAAAGTCTTTACATACAATAGCGTGATATCTCTTCTAATATCCCAACTACATGTTGAGATAAAACATTATTTACTAATTATTATTATTTGTACCTAAATATTGTGGCTCTATCAACTATTAGCTTGTGGGCATAGTATAAAATAATAATGAGCAAATGCAGAGGTCAAGAGAGTCAACAGGGTATATTGAGAAGAACATAGGCTTTGGAATTTGAAACAATTTTGAATCTCTTGCACCTGTGCTAATTATTTAACCTATCAGAGCTTCAGATTCCTCATCTATAAGAAGTGGATAATAATTGTTATACTTGTGAATATTAGGTTTTTGTACAGAAAAGAACCAAATACATAGTAAGCACATAACAAATATTAGTTACAAAATTCTCCTTATGATATGATCTTACAGTTCAGCAATCTTCTGTTGATTTGAATAATGCTCTGTTCATTAATTTTTGATACTCTGAAGCATTTCTGCTCTGTCTCAGACCCTATTAAAAACTACAATGTGTGTAAACGTATGTTTATACTTAAGGATTTCTAAATACATTTGCATTACCCATGGGGATGATTTGCGTTAATCAAGTAGAACTTTTTGTACAAAATACACTGATGATCCCTGCATTAATTTGCTATTTCTCTTTGATGCTTTCAGATAAAGTGTGTCCTTTTATTTGAAATACACAAACACTAGAAAAGGCTTATTGAAGAATTTAAATTAGATAGAGCTGATCTTTTCATTGTTCTTTCCTGTATCTCATTTATTTACTCAGTAAATATGTACTGAATTCCTGTTATGTACCAGGCAAATGATAGGCACTGGGAATGAAAGGATAAGCATCAATGAGTGCTCCTTGTTCTCATGGAAGATTATAGTATAACATGGAAGACAGATTTAAAAAATAGCTATAAGTTCTTAAACTACAGTCGTGTGTTATAAACAAATGATATACATTAAGAAAACCCTTGGGGCTCTCCCAGTTGGCTCAGTGGTAAAGAACCCTCTTGTCAAAGCAGGAGACACAGGAAACATGGGTTCGATCCCTGGGTTGGGAAGATTCCATGGAGGAGGAAATAGCAAGAAGTGGCAACCCACTCTAGTATTCTTGCCTGGGAAATCCCACGGACAGAGGAGCCTGGAAGGCTACAGTCCATGGGAGGAAAAGAATGTTAAAGCAAAACCTTAAAAATAGATAAGTATTAATCAAATAAATAAGGAATGAGACATTTTAGGGAGAGGAAACAGTGTGTATGAAGGCCTTGGGCTATGAGAAGCATGACAGATTTCAAAAAATGAGAGCAGCCCAGTGAGGCTGGAGAAGAGGAATACAAAATTAAGTTTGCAGAGAGAGGAATAGGTTAGGGTTTATGAACTTAGCCCAAGAACAATGGGAAGTTACTGCTGGATTTTAAGTAAAAAGTTTCTCTTTAAAAAGTTACTCTGAAGAGTGGAAAACATAGAAGGGCAGAGGTAGATGATATAAAAAGACCAAAACAAGCTGATCATTCACTAGTATTGCAAGTGCTGCAAGTTCCAGAAAGATATACAGGGAAAATATCCAAAAGAAAGAAATTGTATTAATTAATCTGACTTTTCTGTGGATTAAGAAAGCTAATCACTTATTTGATTAGCAACATAGTACACTGGTGGTGTTTTTAGGACACCAGTGTTTGATGGGATCACACTTGGAAAACTTCTGTCACAGAGGCTACAAGTAAACATAAGCATGTAACTTTTGGCTTTTCTGAATGTGAATGCATTCCTTATGTTCTTAAATGATCATTCATAAATGAGATCTGTTTTATTTTCATGATTTACAGATTAATGTTTAGAGTAATAGCTTATATATCAAAATGCCCTGAGATGATTTTTGGAAAGACAGTAGACTTCATTATCAGACAGCTCTGTGTTTGAATATCAGCGTTTTTACTACATAAATGAGTTACACAATCTCACTTAGCCTTGGTTTCCTTAGCTGTAAAAATGAAGAAGTGCCTTTTTAGATACTGATTTTACAGGTCCTAAGTGAGATCTAATTTAATGAATGTAGGTATGGTGCTGAAAACACTACAATTATTCAGTGATGGTAATTGCTTTTGACAGAAAAATTATAATAGAGATAGTAGTTATGTTTATTATTTTATTCATTGTCACACTGGTTAAAAGGAAGTTCTTCTTGCCATGCATCACAAGAAAGGACATTAGAGAGAAAGAATCCTTGATGATACAAAAGTGAACACAGAGTGCCTCAAGAAGCTTTCATCAGAGCGGATCCATTAGAACATCAGACAAGGAAATACTACACCCGACCTATGACACCCAGAGAAATTCTTCACTCACAAAGTAGGAAAGTTATCATTATAGGAATAGAGATGTGAAGAGAAATGTTCAAAGAGAAAAGCAATGGCTGAACTGCTCAAAATCAGTTCATTTGCAAAAAATAAAAAAAGAATAAAAGGGATTATTTCTGTTACTCATGTACATTTGCAGAATGATTTTACTCGATTTATTTCATAAAACATTTATAATACTGCATGCAGTGATCATTTCAGATATAGAATTAGTATTTTTCCCTTTATTTAGATGAGTAAATGGAGTAACAAAGTTAAGGAATGTTTTTATAGTGATACAATTTGTTGATGACAGCTCTTTGTCCAAGAAAACTTAATCCTAGTCTAAATTTAATTCCCAGCTCACTCACTGAATGTTGCCAAAACATAAACCATATAAAACATAAAGAGTGACTCTAGTAAAACGTTGAATGCAGTATCCAGTGGTTCCTCAAGTATTGCTAAGTGTAATCACTTAAAACCAAGTATTACAGTAAAGCCTGATTTCTCACACAACTTAATAATAACAGCCAAGAAAAGGGGAAAAAAAAATAAAATGGCTTGAAAATTAAAATATATAGGATACATTAATGCATGCATTCCTTGTTCACTGAATAGCTGTTACATTCCTGTCCTATACTAAGTGTTTAGTACTCAAAACAAAGGAAGGCCATTAGGGAATTTATGTTTCTTGAGGGCTTAAGACTCCACATCCAAGGTCAGGAGAAGTGGCCGAGAGGAGCTATCCCATGTCCAAAGTAAGAGAAACCCAAGACGGTAGGCACTAAGAGAGGGCATCAGAGGGCAGACAGACTGAAACAACAATCACAGGCAACTAGCCAATCTGATCACATGGACTACAGCCTTGGCTAACTCAGTGAAACTAAGCCATGCCACGTGGGGCCACCCAAGGTCATGGTGGAGAGGTCTGACAGAAAGTGGTCCACTGGAGAAGGAAATGGCAAACCACTTCATTATTCTTGCCTTGAGAACCTCATGAACAGTATGAAAGGCAAAAAGATAGGACAGTGAAAGATGATTTCCCCAGGTCAGTAGGTGCCCAATATGCTACTAGAGATCAGTGGAGAAATACCTCCAGAAAGAATGAAGGGATGGAGCCAAAACAAAAACAACACCCAGTTATGGATGTGACTGGTGATGGAAGCAAGATCCGATGCTATAAAGAGCAATATTGCATAGCAACCTGGAATGCTGGGTCCATGAATCAAGGCAAATTGGAAGTGTCAAACAGGAGATAGAAAGAGTGAACACTGACATTTTAGGAATCAGAGAACGAAAATGGACTGGAATGGGTGAATTTAACTCAGATGACCATTGTATCTACTACTGTGGGCAGGAATCCCTTAGAAGAAATGGCATAGCCATCATAGTAAAAAAAAAAAAAAAAAGTCCAAAATTCAGTATTTGGATGCAATTTCAAAAATGACAGAATAATCTGTTTGTTTCTAAGGCAAACCATTCAATATCATGGTAATCCAAGTCTATGCCCCAACCAGTTAATGCTGAAGAAGCTGAAGTTGAACAGTTCTGTAAGACCTACAAGACCTTTTAGAACTAACACCCCCAAAAAAGATTTTTTTTTCATTATAGGGGACTGGAGTGCAAAAGTAGGAAGTCAAGAAACACCTGGAGTAAAAGGCAAATTTGACCTTGGAGTACAGAATGTAGCAGGGCAAAAGTTAATAAGGTTTTGCCAAGAGAACGCACTGGTAATAGCAAACATCCTCTTCCAACAACACAAGAGAAGACTCTACACATGGACATCACCAGATTGTCAACACCAAAATCAGATTGACTATATTATTTGCAGCCAGAGATGGAGAAGCTCTATACAGTCAGCAAAAACAAGACTGGGAGCTGACTGTGGCTCAGATCATGAACTCCTTCTTGCCAAATCAGACTGAAGTTGAAGAAAGTGGAGAAAACCACTTGACCATTCAGGTATGACCTAAATGAAATCCCTTATGATTATACAGTGGAAGTGAGAAATAGATTTAAGAGACTAGATCTGATAGAGTGCCTGATGAACTATGGACAGAGGTCCGTGCCATTGTTCAGGAGACAGTGATCATGACCATCCCCAAGAAAAGAAATGTGAATAGGCAAAATGGCTGCCTGAGGAGGCCTTGCAAATAGCTGTGAAAAGAAGAGTAAAGCAGCGGAGAAAAGGAAAGATATATCCATTTGAATGCAGAGTTCCAAGGAATAACAAGGAGAGATAAGAAAACCTTTCTCAGCGATCAATGCAAAAAATTAGAGAAAAAAAAATAGAATGGAAAATACTAGAGATCTCTTCAAGAAAATTAGAGATACCAAGGGAATATTTCATGCAAAGATGGGCTCGATAAAGGACAGAAATGGTATGGACCTAACAGAAGCAGAAGATATTAAGAAGAGGTGGCAAGAATACACAGAAGAACTGTACAAAAAAGATCTTCACGACCCAGATAATCACGATGGTGTGATCACTGACCTAGAGCCAGACATCCTGGAATGTGAAGTCAAGTGAGCCTTACAAAGCATAATTATGAAAAAAGCTAGTGGAGGTGATGGAATTCCAGTTGAACTATTTCAAATCCTGAAAGATGATGCTGTGAAAGTGCTACACTCAATATGTCAGCAAATTTGGAAAACTCAACAGTGGTCACAGGATTGGAAAAGGTCAGTTTTCATTCCAATCCCAAAGAAAGGCAATGCCAAAGAATGCTCAAACTACCGCACAATTGCAGTCATCTCACACACTAGTCAAGAAATGCTCAAAATTCTCCAAGCCAGGCTTCAACAGTTCATGAACTGTGAACTTCCAGATGTTCAAGCTGGTTTTAGAAAAGGCAGAGGAGCCAGAAATCAAATTGACAACATCTGCTGGATCATGGAAAAAGCAAGAGAGTTCCAGAATAACATCTATTTCTGCTTTATTGACTATGCCAAAGCCTTTGACTGTGTGGATCACAATAAATTGTGGAAAATTCTGAAAGAGTTGGGAATACCAGAGCACCTGACCTGCCTCTTGAGAAACCTGTATGCAGGTCAGGAAGCAACAGTTAGAACTGGACATGGAACAACAGACTGGTTCCAAATAGGAAAAGGAGTTCGTCAAGGCTGTATATTGTCACCCTGCTTATTTAACTTCTATGCAGAGTACATCATGAGAAATGCTGGGCTGGAAGAAGCACAAGCTGGAATCAAGATTGCCGGGAGAATTATCAATAACCTCAGATATGCAGATGACACCACCCTTATGGCAAAATTGAAGAACTAAAGAGCCTCTTGATGAAAGTGAAAGAGGAGAGTTAAAAGGTTGGCTTAAAGGTTGGCTTAAAGCTCAACATTCAGAAAACGAAGATCATGGCATCCGGTCCCATCACTTCATGGCAAATAGATGGGGAAACAGTGGAAACAGTGGCTGGCCTTATTTTTCTGGGCTCCAAAATCACTGCAGATGGTGATTGCAGCCATGAAATTAAAAGACACTTACTCCTTGGAAGGAAAATTATGACCAACCTATAGAGCATGTTAAAAAGCAGAGATATTACTTTATCAACAAAAGTCTATCTGTCAAGGCTATGGTTTTCCAGTAGTCATGTATGGATATGAGAATTGGACTCTGAAGACTTCTGAGCACTGAAGAATTGATGCTTTTGAACTGTGGTGTTGGAGAAGACTCCTGAGAGTCCCTTTGAGTGCAAGGAGATCCAACCAGTTCATCCTAAAGCAGATCAGTCCTGGGTGTTCATTGGAAGGACTGATATTGAAGCTGAAACTCCAATACTTTGGCCACCTGATGCGAAGAGCTGACTCATTGGAAAAGACCCTGATACTGGGAAAGACTGAGGGCAGAAGGGGACGACAGAGGATGAAATGGTTGGATGGCATCACTGACTCAATGGACATGAGTTTGGGTGGACTCCGCAAGTTGGTGATGGACAGGGAGGCCTGGTGTGCTGTAGTTCATGGTGTTGCAAAGAGTCGGACATGACTGAGCAACTGAACTGAACTGAACTCAACTGAGGGCTTAAGGTTTTCTATTTCCCTCATCTCCCCTCACATCCTTCCCCAAACATATTTACCATTGCACCTTTTATCTGTTCAGCAAGTAAAATATATCCAAATCCATTTGGTCTTTCTCCAAATGCATTGGTAACTCCCAAGCCCAAGCCATCTCTCTGTTTATTTGAATCACTGCAGCAACTTCTTTTCATTATTGCCCTACTTCAATCCATTCTCTACATAGAAATCACAGTGACCTTTCATAAAACACAGACTTTCCTTTTTTATTGTTATTAAGACTTTATTTTTAGAGCAGTTTTAAATATATATCAAAATTTAGGACAAGGGACAGATATTTCTCATGTATCCCCCCTCCACAGGCTCCCCTATGTCAACATCACTCATTAGAATGCTGCAATTGTTAACATTGATAAACTGAAGTTGACAACATCCTCATCACCAAAAGTTCATAGTTTGCATTGCCATTCACTTTTGGTGTTGTGCATTCTAAGGGATTGAACAAATGTATGATGACATGTGTCCATAATTAGGATATCGTGCAGAGTATTTTCATTGCCTTAAAAATCATCTGTGTGTTGCCTATTCATTCTTTCCTTCACCCTGAACCCTTAGATATTCACGGAATGTTTTACTGTCTCCATAGTTTTTCCTTTTCCAGAATGCAATATAGTTGGAATCACACATTACATAAATTTTTCAAATTAGCTTCTTTCAGCTAGCAGTATATATTTACATTCCTCCATGTCTTTTCATGGCCTGATAGCTCATATCTTTGGGTAATATCTCATTGTCTGGAAGTGTCAAAATTTGTTTATCCATTCACCTACTAACGGATATCTTGGTGGCTTCCAAGTTTTGACAATTATGAATAAAGCTGCTATAAACATCTATGTACAAGTTGTTGTGTAGACATAAGTTTTCCACTCCATTGGGTAAATACCAAGGAATATGATTTCTGGCTTATATGCTAAGTGTATGATTAGCTTTCTAAGAAATGGTGAACCTGTCTTCCAAAGTAGTTGTACTGTTTTGCATTCCCACCAGCAGTGATTGAATGTTTTCATTGCCCTATGTCCTCATCAGCATTTGATGTTGTCAGTATTCCAGATTTTGGCCATTCTGATAGATATGTAGTGGTATCCCACTGTTGTTTTAATTTTCATTTTCTTGACAGCATATCTTGTGGAGCATCTTTTCATATTTTTATTTGCCATCTGCATACCATCTTTGAGGTATCTGTTGAGGTCTTGGGACATTTTTTAAAGGGTTTTTTGGCTTTTTCTACTATTGCATATTATGGAGTTTTTTTGGCAAAGTATTTTGGCTAACAGTCCTTTATCAGATGTGTCTTTTGCAAATACAGTTGACCCTTAAACAGCACAGAAGTTAGGTACACCAAACCTCCCACACAGTTGAAAATCTCCATATAATTTAGAATTGGCACTCCACACAGTCAACCAACTGTGAACCCTGTAGTACTGTCATAGTTACTGTTGAAAAACATTTGCCTGTCAGTGGGCCCATGCAATTCAAACCTGTGTACTTCAAGGTTAAACTGTGTTTGCTCCCAGTCTGTAGCTTTCTTCTCAATTTCTTGACATTGTTATTTGCAGAGCAGAAGTTTTAAATTATAATGAACTCCAGCTTATCAGTTATTTCTTTCATGAGTAGTGCGTTTGGTGTTGCATCTACAAAGTCATCACCAAGACCAAGGTCATCTAGATTTTTTCCAGTATTATCTTCTATCAGTTTTATGGTTTTGTGTTTTACATTTATGTCTGTGATCCATTTTGAGCTAATTTTTGTGAAAAGTGTAAGGTCTTTGTCTAGATTTATTTTTTGCATAGGGACATCAGTTGTTTCAACACCATTTATTGAAGATTCTATTTTTGCCCCAATTTAGTTTATTTGTACCTTTGTCAAAGATGAGTTGACAATTTTTATTGCTTAACCTAACCTGCAAGGCCCTGCATGATCTGGTCCCTGTTAGCCTTTCCAGCTCATGCTTTCTACTCCATTGCTCCTTCCTATTCTTCAGGTCTCATTCAATTATCATCTTGGCCTTCTTTGACCATTCATTCTAAGGTAAATTTAGCATCTCTGCTATTTAGCTACTATCTTACATTACACTGTTTTCATTTCTCCATAACACTTACCACATACTATGTTTTCTTATATATTCATTTATTTATTACCTTAGGGTATTTACTCCCAATCATCTATTCACTAGAACATACATTTTGCAAATGTAAGAATATCATTTCTTCCTGTTCTCTGCTGTATTTACAGCTCCCATAACAATGACTTGATGTGGGTGATGTTTGGTAAATATTTTAGAAATATCTTTCTCAATATGAATAATATTTCATTGTTTTGGTCCAGAAAAGGGCAAGCTTTATTTATCTGAAACTATTTTTCAGTGGGGAAGTCTTTCTCTAATGTGTTCTGTTAGCTTCTGTTTTATTGCTAATGCATAATTGCTTTAGATATTGTCCATGTTCAAGGGCCTGTGACAGATGCATTTATACCTGGTATCATTTACTTTCAACAAATCTGTATATATGTGATCTCATGTATTTTTCATATGTTTTTCCACACACACAGCATGCACACATGCACACAAATACCTTACAATGCTTGTTCCCCAAATCAGGTCCCTCTAGTTAGCTGGAACAGAATTAAGCATGCTGGAAACCCTGGATCACTTCCTCCTCTTCTTCATCTTGCCCCTTATAAAATATAGATTGTCACTGTTGCTTGCTCTAATCCCATGCCAAGTGATATAGTTTTTCCTACCCACAGATTAGTATGTGCAGAAGTCCATGCTGTGGTGTGCCATTTTGGTCCAGGTGCTTGGACAGGCAACATAATTAACTGTTGCAGAATTATCTAAGGAATTGGATTTTCTCAGTGAAGCCAAGCAGAGCTTTCACAGGATACTAACAGAGCAGGGGCTATGGGGACATTTCAGTAGATGATTCTTTAAATAAAGTTTGGCAGACAGAAGGCTTAGTTATCTGCATCACCTCTTTACATCTGGTCTATTATTATGTTATTCTCTTTCATATTTCATTTGGCTTTCTCTATGGGTATGTTCTTTATGCCCACTTTTCTTGCAACTTAAGATTCTTGCTACAAAGCATTTATGTTCATGAAACCTTCCAGAGTCTTTAATTTTAATAATATTTAAGGCTAGCAGTATTGAGATTAACTCTTCTCTTCTGTACTGTCTGCCTGGCCATGGCTTAAAAAGTGTATTAGTAATCATTCTATTTCCCTAAGACTTGAAGACCTCTATGGAAAATTTCTCCCCAGTTTCACTCATTTTTTCTCATTATATTTAGTCATCTATAGGGTATCATATTTAAGATGGACAGATATTTACCTTTCTCTTTATTGATACTAAATTCCCACAGGATAATTATTTAATTGATGCTTTTGAAGAATTGATGCTTTTGAACTGTGGTGTTGGAGAAGGCTCTTGAGAGTCCCTTGGACTGCAAGAAGATCCAACCAGTCCATTCTGAAGGAGATCAATCCTGGAATTTCTTTGGAAGGAATGATGCTAAAGCTGAAACTCCAGTACTTTGGCCACCTCATGCGAAGAGTTGACTCATTGGAGAAGACTCTGATGCTGGGAGGGATTGAGGGCAGGAGGAGAAGGGGACGACAGAGGATAAGATGGCTGGATGGCATCACTGACTTGATGGGTGTGAGTCTGGGTGACCTCCGGGAGCTGGTGATGGACAGGGAGGCCTGGCGTGCTGCGGTTCATGGGGTCGCAAAGAGTCGGACACGACTGAGCGACTGATCTGATCTGATCTGATGACAAATATTTATAAAATCTAATTGTTTTATTATGCTCCCTGCTTTTGGTCTTTATGTTATTTACTGTTTTGATTCTTATTGGTATCATGGTTTCCTGAAATGTATACACACCCAAGGTGTAAATTCATCACTCCTCCCATGTTGCTGAGGGGTAGGAGCCATGTTTAGTCATGTTTGCTTTTGCAACAGCTAGCTCTGTGTGTGCCACAAAGGAAGTGATTTATGAATGTTGCTGAAGGAAGCTGAGTTGAAATGAACTGACAGCTTCCAAGTTAAATGGTTATATATCCTCATTGTCTTCACGTAACCTGACAGTTGTTTCTCTTATCACTAAATGTAGATATGTAGTACTAGCTGTCATAACAGAAATTCTTTAAAAAAAAAACTTATTGATAGAACTGAATATACCCAAATATATAAAAACCAGCTGAGTTAAAATGGGAATTGATTATATTCTCTAGGTTGATCTTAGTTTATTGAAACATCTGCTGTATATTTTCACATTGACTTATTTATAATACACATCATAATCTTTGGTGTAAGGCTTAGAGTTTCTTTTCTCAACTCATTAACTTGAATCTGAAAAGATGCATTTGTAATGACATGACTCAAACCACTTTGTAAATACTTATGGCCACACACACTCTTGGCAAAAGGCACTACAATAATAAAGATAATGCATCCGTGCTCAGTTGTGTCTCACTCTTTGCGAAGCCATGGACTGTAGCCCTCCAGGCTCCTCTGTCCATGGAAGTTCCCAGGGGGAGAATACTGGAGTGGGTTGCCATTATCCACTCCAGGGGATCTTCCTGACCCAGGTATCGAACCTGCATCTTCTGTGTATCTTGCATTGGTAGGTGGATTCTTTACCACCATGCCACTTGGGAAGTCCTAATAAAGATAATAACCAAATTTTACGAAGTACTTACTATATGCCAATTATTGTAAAACTCTAAAAAGTTGCTAAATAGTTGGAATTCCAATCTTCACAACAAACCTATGATATAAATACTGTTATTATCATCTCTGCTATACAAACAAGGAAAGTGAGGCATAGTTCAGTTCAGTTCAGTTCAGTTCAGTCGCTTAGTCGTGTCCGACTCTTTGCAACACCATGAATCGCAACATGCCAGGCCTCCCTGTCCATCACCAACTCCCGGAGTTCACCCAAACTCATGTCCATCGATTTGGTGATGCCATCCAAGCATCTCATCCTCTGTCATCCACTTCTCCTCCTGCGCCCAATCCCTCCCAGCATCAGGGTATTTTCCAATGAGTCAACTCTTTGCGTGAGGTGGCCAAAATATTGGAGTTTCAGCCTCAGCATCGGTCCTTCCAATGAACACCCAGGACTGGTCTCCTTTAGGATGGACTGGTTGGATCTCCCTCGCAGACCAAGGGACTCGCAAGAGTCTTCTCCAACACCACAGTTCAAAAGCATCAAGTCTTTGGTGCTCAGCTTACTTCACAGTCCAATTCTCACATCCATACATGACCACTGGAAAAACCATAACCTTGACTAGATGGACCTTTGTTGGCAAACTAGTGTCTCTGGTTTTTAATATGTTATCTGGGTTGGTCAAAACTTTCCTTCCAAGGAGTATGTGTCTTTTAATTTTATGGCTGCAATCACCATCTGCAGTGATTTTGGAGCCCCCTAAAATAAAGTCTGACACTGTTTCCCCATCTATTTCCCAAGAAGTGATGGGACCAGATGCCTTGATCTTCGTTTTCTGAGTGTTGAGCTTTAAGCCAACTTTTTCACTCTCCTCTTTCACTTTCATCAAGAGGTTTTTAGTTCCCCTTCACTTTCTGCCATAAGGGTGGTGTCATCTGCATATCTGAGGTTATTGATATTTCTCCCAGCAATCTTGATTCCAGCTTGTGCTTCTTCCAGTCCAGCATTTCTCATGATGTACTCTGCATAGAAGTTAAATAAGCAGGGTGACAATATACAGCCTTGACGAACTCCTTTTCCTATTTGGAGCCAGTCTACTGTTCCATGTCCAGTTCTAACTGTTGCTTCCTGACCGGCATATAGGTTTCTCAAGAGGCAGGTCAGGTGGTCTGGTATTTCCATCTCTTTCAGAATTTTCCACAGTTTATTGTGATCCACCCAGTCAAAGGCTTTGGCATAGTCAATAAAGTAGAAATAGATGTTTTTCTGGAACTCTCTTGCTTTTTTGATGATCCAGCAGATGTTGGCAATTTGATCTCTGATTCCTCTGCCTTTTCTCAAACCCACTTGAACATCAGGAATTTCACTGTTCACATATTGATGAAGCCTGGCTTGGAAAATTTTGAGCATTACTTTACTAGCATGTGAGATGAATGCAATTGTGTGGTAGTTTGAGCATTCTTTGGCATTACCTTTCTTTGGGATTGGAATGAAAACTGACCTTTTCCAGTCCTGTGGCCACTGCTGAGTTTTCCAAAGTTATTGGCATATTGAGTGCAGCACTTTCACAGCATCATCTTTTAGGATTTAAAATAACTCAACTGGAATTTATCACCTCCATTAGCTTTGTTTGTAGTGATGCTTTGTAAGGCCCACTTGACTTCACATTCCAGAATGTCTGGCTCAAGGTTCATGGTCACATCATCGTGATTATCTGGGTCATGAAGGTCTTTTTTGTACAGTTGCTCTGTGTATTCCTGCCACCTCTTCTTAATATCTTCTGCTTCTGTTAGATCCATACCTTTTCTGTCCTTTGTCGAGCCCATCTTTGCATGAAATGTTCCCTTTTTTGTCCTAAATCACTCAGCCAATAAGTGTAGCAGCATGAATGAAAAAACAGTCCTTTTGGTCTAAACAGCAGTCTCTTATCCACCATACTTATGCATTTACTTTCCTCCGTAGGCTGCTCCAATCAGAAAACACAAGAATTATAAAGTAAACAGTATAATACAATAATGGAAGGGGGGATTTCAGCCTGTTTCCTTAGTTACAGGTGTATGTATAAGAGTATAATTTGATGCTATGCAGTTGTCTCAAGTGTCAATTTCATGATGGAATTCCTGTGTATGTAAATCTTATAATTTCCTATAAAATTAAGTCTGAAATCTCAGCCTGACTGTCATAGTTGACTGTTGTCTTAGTCCCTGCATGCTACTATAACAAAGTACTGCAGACTTAATAACTACTAAATAGCAGAAACTTATTTTTCATAGTTCTGAGGGCTGGAAGTCCAAGATGAAGTTTATAGTGTGGTCTCATTCATTCTCTGGGAGAAGGCAATGGCACCCCACTCCAGTACTCTTGCCTGTAAAATCTCATGGACGGAGGAGCCTGGTAGGCTGCAGTCCATGGGGTCGCTGAGTCGGACACGACTGAGCAACTTCACTTTCATGCATTGGAGAAGGAAATGGCAACCCACTCCAGTGTTCTTGCCTGGAGAATCCCAGGGATGGGGGAGCCTGGTGGGCTGCTGTCTATGGGGAGTCAGACACGACTGAAGTGACTTAGCAGCAGCAGCAGCAGCAGCAGCAGCGTTCATTCTCTGGTGATGACCCTCTTCCTCGTTCACAGCAAGTGTCTTCTCTTTGTGTCCATACAAAGTGGAAGAGAATAGGGATCTCTTTGGAAGCTCTTTAGTAAGACAGTAGTCTCATTCGTGAGAGTTCAATCCTTAAGACTTATTTAAACATCTCCCCAAAGTCCAGTCTACTACTACCAGCACATAAGGCATTAAGATTTCAATATATGAATTTGAAAGGGATAAGTTGGACACAAACATTCAGACCATATAAACTATATTCTAGATCATTTTTCTCTATTTGTCTAATATGTAAGAATTCATAGTTCTAGTCAACCTACTCATTTTTCCCCTCAAGTTATATATTCTATACGTTTTGTCATGCCATTCTTGCTCGGCCTAGGATGTTATCCACAAGAAAAATCCCAACAATGTATTAGCACTATTCACCATCTCTTTAAGGTGCATTCATCTCTCTACTTTAAAATAATCTACCAGTGCTTTATTGGAGAAGGCAATGGTAACCCACTCCAGTGTTCTTGCCTGGAGAATCCCAGGGACGGGGGAGCCTGGTGGGCTGCCGTCTATGGGGTCGTACCGAGTCGGACACGACTGAAGCGACTTAGCATAGCATAGCACCAGTGTTTTTGGATGAATGTATTTACTATTGTTTCAGAGTTTTATTTAAACATTCTTTAAAGGTAATTTTTATCTCCTTGATAATGTTAACTGAGAAAGGGACAAGATTTAGTTTCTTGTATATTTCTTGTCTAATTCTTGTGTATTTCTCTAGCATCACTGGGTAATGTTACACATTGAAGTGAAGTGAAGTGAAAGTCGCTTGGTCATGTCCAACTCTTTGCGATCCCATGGACTACATAGCCCATGGAATTCTCCAGGCCTGAATACTGGAGTGGGTAGCCGTTCCCTTCTCCATGGGATCTTTCCAACCCAGGGATTGAACTCAGGTTTCCTGCATTGTAGGCAGATTCTTTACCAGCTGAGCCACCAGAGAAGCCCACACATTTAACAGGTGTTCAATAAATAAATACTGATTAGACTGAATTACCAAGTTATAGTATTAAGAGACTCTATCTTCACCCTCAAAAATATATATTACCCACTCACACCAGTGAATTAGCAATACCTGATATATTTCATATTGATTAGTAATAATGTTTGTGTAACTATTAACTGGTAATTGATGCTTAATAATTGTATTTTCTAACTTATTGAACTGATGGAAATAGTGCAAATTTTATTAAGTTTACTGTGTTTCTCTTGCACTGATAATTTTGACAAGACCAATATTATTCAGTTGCTTGGCCTCTCTGTGGTTTTAAAAATTATTTTTACCTTAATAGAAAGTTCTTCTATTTCAGTCTTAGAATCAAATGAAAAACTCATAACACAGAATGTATTTGAAATATTTGGAAAAAATAAGCAAGGACCCCCATCTCAAGAGGCCAATTATTAATTTGTCTTCTGTTGCCAATCCCTATTCTTATACTACCTTAATTTCTCTTATTTAGTAACTCTGTCTATTTTATATTAGTAACAAGCTAATATGAAACTCTGCTACCTGCTTCATGAAGATATTTTCATAAAAGTAAAGCAGAAATAAGCTGAAAGAAGAGGACTGAGGTAGAAAGTCCATTTTTATTACACTTTTGGGTCCAATTTTTTTCTATTTTTTTTCCAGTATTTAAAGGTTTATTTTTATCTTAGAAGAACTACAGATTAAACTAGGAATTGTTGAAGCAAAATTTATATCTGCCTCTTATTTATTATTTCCAGCATCTCTCAGTAAATATGGCCTGTGAAATATCTTTCTTCTGTATTCATTTGTCTACCCTGGAGTAATGGAAAGAAAAAGAAAAAACAGATGGAAATTATCATAAATCCTCTCTGTCAGCCAATAATATTCTATTCAACAACTATTTTTGCACAATAAGAGGAAAATCAGAGAGAAATCAGAGTTGACAGAAAACACAGAAAGCACAGGAGCTAGTCTCACTTGGTGGATGAAGTTAATATATTATGTGTGTTGTGCTACTTTTACTTTTAGGTCTATCAGAGGGATGTATAAATTGAAAAATATAAAGGCTAGAATTGGTAGTTTCACCTTACAGATGGAAGAGATTGGAGTAGCTATGGACTATACCAAAAGTCGTTAAACGACTTATTGATAAAATTAAGACAATACTAAATATCTAAATTCCCAGCTGAGTGTCCTCATTTAACCGTAGAACCATCACACTGGCTGAAGTATCTGACAGAGGAATTCATTGATAGCTTTTGGTTTTTTGTTTTGTTTTGTTTTTAATGTGAAAATAGTTCAATCTTAATCCACAAAATAACCCTTGTAGTTGTTATACTGGAATCTTCCTCTTTAAGGAGAAGCACATTGTACTTTCCCCACTGGATATAATTAAATTTCATGTAAACCATGTCCTATTGTGATGTGCTGGAAATCCAATCTCTATACCATTTCCTCATCTTCTTGTACATGCAAAAGTCTATTTCCCAGTTCTCTTGTACACACAAGAGAAAGGTAGTGGTATATGACTAGCTCTGGCCAATGGAATATGAACAGTGATATGTGTCAGTTACAGACTGTACTGCTAAAAACATATATGATCTTTCATGATCTCTCTCTCCCCACCCCCCCACACACACCCCTTCTCATTTCATAAGCTGTCTGAAGGTACATTATCTGGCTCATAGTATTTTGCAGAGACCAACTAGAGTGGCAGAACCACTAAATACAAGGAACTTGGATCTCTGAGTCATTGCTTGGAGGACAGCTGTACAAAAGAAATGTTTGTCCAGGAACACTGGCTTTCACATGAGCCACTCTGCTGAAATTTTGGCACTTTATTTTCTCTTTTTCTTCTTTAACATTGAGCTGCTGCTGCTGCTAAGTCATTTCAGTCGTGTCCGACTCTGTGCGACCCCATAGACGGCAGCCCACCAGGCTCCCCCATCCCTGGGATTCTCCAGGCAAGAATACTAATAATGCAGGCTTTTCCTCCCGTTACATATGATTGAGTAGGTATGCATTATAAACAGAATTAGTCACTGCTTACTAGAAAACACTCTTGTCTACAAGAGAAATGTCACACTTTTCTGATGCCAATTGCCATCTGATTGTGACTATGGCAGGGTAAATATTGAATTATGCCAATTGCCCTTTACTTTATGCCTTCTAATAATACCTACAGTATTTTCTCAAGAAAAAATGTTTTTACTCCAATTATAACTATAATTTCCCTGCAGCTGTGGGTATTACTCTTTCTTTACTATTGTCTTGACACCATAGTCTGTAATAGTGAATTCTAATTACAGAATTTTAATAATTCGGGAATAGGGCACATATGTGCCCCAGGAGCGAATAGTGTGATTGTAATGCAATTATAAATACCTACTGTATTTGCACAGTCTGTAATCTCTATCCAAAAGGCCCCAATCCTTAATTCTGCCTAGCAGCTCTCCACATATCCCTCAGTGGTATGGAGAAAAAAAGAGCTTTAGGCTGCAGAAAATTCTTTTTCTGATTTTATACACAAAATGATTCACACTTGAAAAGCAAAAAAAAAAAAAAAAAAAAAAAAAAAAAAACACTTGCATATGTGCAGAACTCACTGCCAAACCTCTGATTTTCTGGCAAAATTTCCCAGCCATGACCACTACTTAATTTTTGCACATACAGAGCCCAGGATCATTTGAATTTGATTTATTTAAGTAATACCTGAAACTTTAAGATTATATGAAAATATCTCTCATGTACTTTCTCATTAATTCACTGATTTTTAAAGTATATTTTCTTATTTTTAATTAATTTATTTTTATTGAAGGATAATTGCTTTATAGAATTTTGCTGTTTTCTGTCAAACCTCAACATGAATCAGCCATAGGTATACATATATCCCTTCCCTTTTGAAACTCCCTCCCATCTCCCTCCCCATCCTATTCCTCTAGGTTGATACAGAGCCCCTGTTTGAGTTTCCTGAGCCATACAGCAAATTCCCATTGGCATCTGTTTTATAGATGGTAATGTAAGTTCCCATGTTACTCTTTCAATACATCTCACCCTCTCCTCCCCTCTCCCCATGTCCATAAGTCTATTCTCTATGTCTTTTTCTCCACTGTTGCCCTATAAATTAATTCTTCAGTATCGTTTTTCTACATATTGTATCTATGCATTAGAATATGGAATTTATCTCTTTCTGACACACTTTACTTTGTATAATCAGTTCTAGATTCATCCACCTCATTAGAAATGACTCAACTGTGTTACTTTTTAGGGCTGTGTAATATTCTATTGTGTCTAGGTACCACAACTTCTTTATCCATTCATCTGTCGATGGACATGTAGGTTGCTTCCATGTTCTACCTATTGTAAATAGTGCTGTAATGAACAGTGGGATACATGTGTCTCTTTTAATTATAGTTTTCTCAGTGTATATGGCTTGGAGTGGGATTACTGGGTCATATGGTGGTTTTATTCCTAGTAAAACATGTTTTCAAACAAAATTGTCCCCATACCATAAAGATATGAGTACATGTTGCACTTTATGTCTTTTTTTAGGTGTTTTTTTAAATATAATTTTTATTTTATGTGGGATTTTGATTGATTTACAATGTTGTGTTAGTTTCAGGTGTACACAAAGAGATCCAGTTATACATATACATGTATCCATTCTTTTCAAGAATCTGTTTCCATATAGGCCATTACAGAATATTGAGTAGAGTTACCTACGCTATATGGTAGGTCCTAGTTGGTTATAGCTAGAGAAGGCAATGACAACCCACTCCAGTATTCTTGCCTGGAAAATCCCATGGACAGAGAAGCCTGGTAGGCTGCAGTCTGTGGGGTTGCTAGGAGTTGGACATGACTGAGCGACTTCACTTTCACTTTTCACTTTCACATATTGGAGAAGGAAATGGCAACGCACTCCAGTATTTTTGCTGGAGGATGCCAGGGACAGGGGAGCCTGGTGCGCTGCCGTTTATGGGGTCGCACAGAGTCAGACATGACTGAAGCGACTTAGCAGCAATAGTTGGTTATAGCTGTGTGTGTATATTAAAACCAAGCTCCTTATTTCTCCCCTCAAATCTTTCAACCCCTCCAATCTTTCAACTTTGGTAACCCTAAGGTTGTTTTCCAAGCCTGTGAGTCTGTTTCTGTTTTGTTATAAGTTCATTTGTATCATTTTTTTTTAGACTCCACATACAATTGATATAATATGGTATTTTCTTTGTCTGGTTTACTTCACTTAGTAGGATCATGTCTAAGTACATCCATGTTGCTGCAAATGGCATTATTTCATTCCTTTTTATGGCTGAACAATATTCCTTTGATGTATGTACCAAATCTTCTTTATCCATTGCTCTGCCAATGGATATTTAGGTTGCTTCTCCACCTGCAATGCAGGAGACCTGAGTTTGATCCCTGGGGTGGGAAGATCCCCTGGAAGAGGGCGTGGCTACCCACCCGAGTTTTCTTGCCTAGAGAATCCCCGTAGACAGAGGAGCCTGGCAGGCTACAGTCCATGGGGTAGCAAAGACTAGGACATGACTGATCAACTGAGCATAGCACATAGCCATGTCTTGGGTATTGTAAATAGTGCTACAATGAACACTGGGGTGCATGTATCTTTTAAAATTATGGTTTTTCTGGATATATGCCCAGGAGTGTAATTGCTGGATCATGTGGTTTTCTGATTTTAAGAAACTTCCATACTGTTCTTCATAATGGTGGTAAGGATTTATTCAGTATATTCCCAACAATGTTCCCTTTTCTCTTCACCCTTTCCAGCATTTATTGTTTGTAGACTTTTGTTTGGATGTTCTAGCAGGGGGCACAGCTTCTGGTATACTCTTGACTGAAATCAGTCCTCCTCTATTGGGGATAGTTGTCCTCTTTGACCAAGTGCACAGCTTCAGAAGGGATGCACACGGAGCAGTGAGGAAGGAAGGGGTCACCCGCCTATCCAGCCAAATCAGCTGAATCAACACTGGCAATCAATGGGGTGATAGATGTCACAACCAGATCACCCTCACATCCTGTTTTTAGATGTTTTGATGATAGCCATTCTGACTGGTGTGAGGTGATACTTTATTGTAGTTTTGATTTGCTTTTCTAATAATTAAGGGTTGAGCATCTTTTATAGTACCTGCTGACCATCTGTATATCTTCCTTGCAAAACTATTTGGATCTTTGTCCATTTTTTCATTTTTTTTAATGTTGAGCTGCATGGACTGTCTGTATATTTTGGAGATTAATCCCTTGTCAGTCATTTTCTTTGCAAAAGTTTTCTCCCATTCTATGGACTGTCTTTTCATTTTATCTATGGTTTCCTTTGTTGTGCAAAAGCTTCAGAGCTTAGTTAGATTTTACTTGATTATTTTTGTTTCTCTTTTCATTACTCTAGGAGGTGAATCTAAAAAGACAATGCTTCAGTTTATGTCAGAATTGCCGGGGTCCAGCCCCAGTGGATCCAGGGAATTCGAAGTGAGGACGGCGTTGGCGAGGAAAACAATAGATCAATTAAGTATTAATTAAAGATATAAAGAGTAATAAAAATGAGGATAGCTCAGTGAGGAGGAAATTCAGTGAAGAAAAGCAGGTGAAATAAGGATAGCTCAGTGAGAACATTTTGTGGAGAAAGGAGGCTGAATAATTCAGCCAGAAGGTTAAGAGAAAGAACAACATGGGGAGACCAAGTTTCAGTGAACAAGGCCCCACACTTTATTCTTCAAAGTAGTTTTTATACCTTAAGTTATGCATAGAGGATAATGGGGTAAGGGGTAGAGTCATGCAGTAAGCCAGGCTTTCTTCCTGAAAACTTATCATATGCAAAGTTTAGGTGATTTGCATCATCTTCTGGCCCCGAGGCCTGTCAACATTTTCAGACCCTTTCTTCAGAAAACTTATTTTTCTCTAAAGGTGATTAGTCAGGCGCCACCCTCCAAAGGCATTGGAGTTGCATTTCTATAGGGCAAAGGTCTGGTGGGTTATAACAAGAGAAAGAATTAACTCAAATGTCCAAGGTTACAAACATTAAAGCTACTACTTACATTTCTATAAACCAATTATATCAATCAATACACTGCCAAGGACACAGTAGGTAAGGGACATGGAGACTTAGCAGCAAACATTGACCCAACAAGTGAAAAACCCTTCACCAATACAATTTCTAATCAATCTTTTAACTGCTCAAAGGAATCTGTACTTACACAGTTTAGAACATCTCATGCCTCTCACAGTTGGGAGGCTCTGAACAATCACATGTGGCCGGAAAAACCTATTCAGGCAGCCTAGAGGATTTCCAAAGGAGTTTGTAGGTTGAAACACTGTCACACCCAGGAATTATTAACTGGAGCTGTAAGTTAACTCTTTTTTCAGAGAGGTAGTGGGGGACAGCACCCCGTAAATTCAGAGGTGTAGGTGAAAACACAAAGCAGAAAGTAGGCAGACTCTGGTTTTGGGGGTAGATGCTCGAGAATTTCCAGGGGGGCTCCTGAGGCTACATTTTGCATTTGTGTATGCCAAGCCTCCTTCCTCATGACCTTTGTCATGGGTGGAGCGCTGATCCAAGCCGGCTCCTGACACAGAATGTTCTATGTTTTCCTCTTAATAGTTTTATAGTGTTAAGTCCTACATTTAGCTCTTTAATCTATTTTGAGTTTATTTTTGTGAATGTTGTTGGAGAATGTTCTAATTTCATTCCTTTACATATAGCAGTCCAGTTTTCCTATCATCTCTTATTGAAGAAACATTTTTTCTATTGTATATTCTTACCTCCTTGACTCTGTGCATGTGTTTAGTTCTGAGCTTTCTATCCTTTTCCATTGATCTATATTTATGTTTCTGCACCAGTACCCTGCTGTTTTTATTGATATAACTTTGTAGAATATTCTGTAGTTTGGGAATCTGCTTCCTCTAGTTCCATTTTTCTTTCTCAGGATTGGTTTGCCTATTTAGGAAACTTGTGTTTCCATACAAGTTTTAAGATTTTTCATTCTAGATCTGTGAAAATTGCCATTGGTATTTTGATTGTGAAAGTGTTAGTTACTCAGTTATGTCCAACTTTGTGACTCCAGGGGCTGTATCCTGCCAGGCTCCTCTGTCCATGGAATTCTCCAGGCAAGAATACTACAGTGGATAGCCATTCCCTCCTCCAGGGGATCTTCCCATCCAGGAATTAAACCTGGGTCTCTTGCATTGCAGGAAGAATCTTTACCATCTGGGATTGCATTGACACTGTAGATTGCCTTCAGTAATATTGTCATTTTGATGATATTGATTCTTCCAATCCAAGAACGTGGCATATATCTTTCCATCTGTTTCTGTCCTTTTCAATTATTTTAATCAATGTCTTCTAGATTTTAGAGTACAGGTCTTTTGGTTCATTGGGTAGATTTATTCTTGGTAATTTATCGTTTTTGATATAATGGGAAATAGGACTGTTTACTCACTTTCTCTTTCTAATATTTTATTTTTAGTATATAGACATACAAGAGATTTCTACGTATTAATTTTGTTTCTTGAAACTTTACTGAATTCATTGATGAGTTCTAGTGGTTTTCTGGTGGCGTCTTTAGGATTTTGTATGTGTAGTATCATGTCACCTGCAAACAGTGACAGTTTTATTCCTTTCCAATTTGGATTCCTTTTATTTCTTTTTCTTCTCTGACTGCAGTGAATAGGACTTCCAAAACTTTGTTGAACAAAAGTAGTGAGAGTGGGCATCTTTGTCTTGTTCTTGATCTTCAAGGAAATGCTTTCAATTTTTTCACCATTGAGTATGATGATAGCTGTGGGCTTGTATATGGTGTTTATTATGTTGAGGTATTTTCCCATACACCCACTTTCTGGAGAGATTTTATCATAAATGGGTGTTGAATTTTGTTAAAAGCTTTTTCCTGTATCTATTGAGAAGATCCTATGATTTTTACTTTTCGACTGGATAACATGGTGTATCACATTGATTGATTTGGATATGTTGAAGAATCTTACATCCTTAGGTTAACCCTTCTTGATCATGGTGTATGGTCCTTTTAGTGCATTGTTGGATTCTGTTTGCTAGTCTTTTGTCGAGGATTTTTGTGTACATGTTTATCAGTGTTATTGGCCTGTAATTATCTTTGTGTGTGATATCTTTGTCTGATTTTGGTATCAGAGCAATGGTGGTTTTGTAGAATGAGCTTGGGAATGTTCTTTCTTCTGCAGTTTTTGGGAAGAATTTGAGTTTCTTTTGCAGCTGAAAGCTCAGGACAGCTTTAGGCAGCCTGTCTCTTGATGGATAAGGCCATGTTCCCAACTTCTTGGCTGTTTGACCTAAGACATCCCAGTGCTAGAGCCTGCATGCTGTTGGGTGAGGCCAGGTTTCAGTGCTAAAATGGTGTTCTCCAGGAGAGCTCATGCTAATGAATATCCCCTGGGGCTTCAGCCACCAGTGTCTTCACCCTCCCGTGAGCCACAGACATCTCCCACTCCCTCAGGTGACCTTCCAAGACCTGAATGAAGGTAGGTCTGGCCCAGGCTCCCATGGCATCACTGTTTACCCTGGGTCCCAGTGAACATGAAACTTTGTCTTTGCCCTCTAAGGGTGGAATCTGTTTCTCCCCATCCAATGGAGTTCCTTCACTCAGGCTCCACTAGCCTTTGATATAAATGCTTTCAGGGCTCCTCCTCCCAATGCCCAACCTCTAGGCAGGGGTGCCTGATGTGGGGCTCAGAACTCTAACTCCTGTTGGAGAATCTCTGCAGTATAATTACTTTCCAGTTTGTCGGTTTCCCACTGGCAGGTATGACATTTGACTATTTTGTGAAAGTGCTCCTCCTACCATCTTGTTGTAGCTTGTCTTTGGCTATAGAATATCTTTTTTTTGGTAGGTTCCAGTTTTTTTGTCAATGACTGTTTGACAGTTAGTTGAGATTTTTTTGTGTTTTCGTGAGAGGAAGGAGCTCGAGTCTTTCTACTCTGCCACTTGTCTCCTTCCTCAGCCCAGACATCTTTTAAATCTGTGTGGGGCATACCACTAATTCACCAGACCTTAATTTGAAGGACTTGTCTTAGAGTCATATGGATTGACATTTAATGATTAGTGGCTTCTGCCAAAGCCTTCTTGTAATCTGTTCAATTTCATTTCATTCAATTCACCCACAATGGTTTGGCATCTGGTCCAGTTTCTTCTGTATTCTCTGTGTTGCCTTTCCCTAGGGTAGTTGTGTTGGTATTGACTTTCTGACTACATCTTCTCCCTATTGATTTCAACTGTACAATACTTTTCACTCATCCTTTTTTCTATTCATTCCTTTCACCCTAATTCATGTCCTTCCTTCATTGTTGTTGTTCAGTTGCTATATCATGTCTTTGTAACCCCATGGACTGCATGCAGCATGCCAGGCTTCCCTGTCCTTCACATCTCCCAGAGTTTGCTCAAATTAATGACCATTGAGTCAGAAATACCATCCAACCATCTTATCCCCTGTCATCCCCTTCTCTTCTGCCACCAATCTTTTCCAGCACCAGGATCTTATCTGTGTTGGTTCTTCACATCAGGTGGCCAAAATATTAGAGTTTCAGCTTCAGCCCTTCCAATGAATATTCAGGATTGATTTCCTTTAGAATTAACTGGTTTGCACTCCTTGCTATCCAAGAGACTCTCAGAAATCTTCTCAAGCACCACAATTTGAAAGCATCAATTCTTTGGCACTCAGCCTTCTTTATGGTTCAACTCTTACATACAGACATGACTACTGGAAAAACCATAGCTTTGACTATATGGACCTTTGGCAGCAAAATGATGTCTTTGCTTTTTAATACACTGTCAAAGTTTGTTATATCTTTCCTTCATGCTTGGAGTCTATTGTAATATCCTGCTTTGCCTCCAGTTTCTACTTGTTCTAAACCATAATGCTCCAATCATAGTAAGCTTCCTAATATTCAAAATTGATTATGCCATTCACTTTATCTAAACCTATTTGCTTTGAATAATATCTAAATTCCTCTCCATGGCATTCAGAAACTCAGTCATCTTTTTCAACCTACTTCTTAAGCCTGTATTCTGATTACCCTCTCCTCTGCTCCAGGTACACTGGACAGTACTTGTTTGGCTCTTCACTTTTGCTCATGCTTTCCTGTCTCCCTGGAATGTCCTTCATTGCTCAGTCTGTGTTGATCAAGACCATATCTGTTTTTCAAAGAGCAATCCCAAAGTTACATCCTCCTTTAAGACTTGCTTCTTGAAGTTAATTGCTTTATTCTCTTGCCTCTTACTATACTTTTTTCTGTATTTTTTTTATATTACTCTTCAAGTTCTGCTTTCAAGCAATTGCTTACCCACTAAATTTTTTAACCTATATCTCTGTTTCTTCTTCAAGATTTTGAACTACTTGAATGAAATAACCATTTTATATTATCAGTGTACTCTAAAATAGCAGATGTTCAATATATACACCTTACCAATTACATTCATCTCACATGCTAGTAAAGTAATGCTCAAAATTCTCCAAGCAAGGCTTCAGCAATATGTGAACTGTGAACTCCCTGATGTTCAAGCTGGTTTTAGAAAAGGCAGAAGACCCAGAGATCCAATTGCCAACATCTGCTGGATCGTGGAAAAAGCAAGAGAGTTCCAGAAAAACATCTATTTCTGCATTATTGACTATGCCAAAGCCTTTGACTGTGTGGATCACAATCAACTGGAAAATTCTGAAAGAGATGGGAATACCAGACCACCTGATCTGCCTCTTGAGAAATTTATATGCAGGTCAGGAAGCAACAGTTAGAACTGGACATGGAACAACAGACTGGTTTCAAATAGGAAAGGGAGTACGTCAAGGCTGTATATTGTCACTCTGTTTATTTTACTTATATGCAGAGTACATCATGAGAAATGCTGGACTGGAAGAAACACAAGTTGGAATCAAGATTGCTGGGAGAAATATCAATAACCTCAGATATGCAGATGACACCACCCTTATGGCAGAAAGTGAAGAGGAACTAAAAAGCCTCTTGATGAAGGTGAAAGTGGAGAGTGAAAAGGTTGGCTTAAAGATCAACATTCAGAAAACGAAGATCATGGCATCTGGCCCCATCACTTCATGGGATATAGATGGGGAAACCGTGGAAACAGTGTCAGAATTTATTTTTCTGGGCTCCAAAATCACTGCAGATGGTAACTGCAGCCATGAAATTTAAAGACGCTTACTCCTTGGAAGGAAAGTTATGACCAACCTAGATAGCATATTCAAAAGCAGAGACATTACTTTGCCAACAAAGGTTCGTCTAGTCAAGGCTATGGTCTTTCCTGTGGTCATGTATGGATGTGAGAGCTAGACTGTGAAGAAAGCTGAGTGCCGAAGAATTGATGCTTCTGAACTGTGGTGTTGGAGAAGACTCTTGAGAGTCCCTTGGACTGCAAGGAGATCCAACCGGTCCATTGTGAAGGAGATCAGACCTGGGATTCCTTTGGAAGGAATGATGCTAAAGCTGAAACTCCAGTACTTTGGCCACCTCATGCGAAGAGTTGACTCATTGGAGAAGACTCTGATGCTGGGAGGGATTGGGGGCAGGAGGAGAAGGGGACCACAGAGGATGAGATGGCTGGATGGCATCACTGACTCGATGAATGTGAGTCTGAGTGACCTCCGGGAGTTGGTGATGCACAGGGAGGCCTGGCGTGCTGCAGTTCATGGGGTCGCAGAGAGTCGGACACTACTGAGCGACTGATCTGATCTGATCTGATACGATAGCATTTTAGCCTTAGGGCATAAAATGCATGAAATAGAACAGTACTTGGATGCAATCTCAAAAATGACAGAATGATCTCTGTTCATTTCCAAGGCAAGCCATTCAATGTCACAGTAATCCAAATCTATGCCCCAACCAGTAATGCCGAAGAAGCTGAAGTTGAATGGTTCTATGAAGACCTACAAGACCTTTTAGAACTAACACCCAAAAAGGATGTCCTTTTCATTATAGGGGACTGGAATGCAAAAGTAGGAAGTCAAGAAACACCTGGAGTAACAGGCAAATTTGCCCTTGGAACACGGAATGAAGCAGGGCAAAGACTAACAGAGTTTTGCCAAGAAAATGCACTGGTCATAGCAAATACCCTCTTCCAACAACACAAGAGAAGACTCTATACATGGACATCACCAGATGGTCAACACCGAAATCAGATCGATTACATTCTTGCAGCCAAAGATGGAGAAGCTCTATACAATCAGCAAAAACAAGACCAGGAGCTGACTGTGGCTCAGACCATGAACTCCTTATTGCCAAATTCAGACCGAAATTGAAGAAAGTAGGTAAAACTACTAGACCATTCAGGTATGACCTAAATCAGATCCCTTATGATTATACAGTGGAAGTGAGAAATAGATTTAAGGGCCTAGATCTGATAGATAGAGTGCCTGATGAACTATGGAATGAGGTTCGTGACATTGTACAGGAGACAAGGATCAAGACCATCCCCATGGAAAAGAAATGCAAAAAAGCAAAATGGCTGTCTGGGGAGGCCTTGCAAATAGCTGTGAAAAGAAGAGAAGCGAAAAGCAAAGGAGAAAAGGAAAGATATAAACATCTAAATGCAGAGTTCCAAAGAATAGCAAGAAGAGATAAGAAAGCCTTCTTCAGTGATCAATGCAAAGAAATAGAGGAAAACAACAGAATGGGAAAGACTAGGGATCTCTTCAAGAAAATCAGAGATACCAAAGGAACATTTCATGCAAAGATGGGCTCGATAAAGGACAGAAATGGTATGGACCTAACAGAAGCAGAAGATATTAAGAAGAGGTGGCAAGAATACACAGAAGAACTGTACAAAAAAGAGCTTCACGACCCAGATAATCATGATGATGTGATCACTGACGTAGAGCCAGACATCCTGGAATGTGAAGTCAAGTGGGCCTTAGAAAGCATCACTACGAACAAAGCTAGTGGAGGTGATGGAATTCCAGTGGAGCTATTCCAAATCCTGAAAGATGATGCTGTGAAAGTGCTGCACTCAATATGCCAGCAAATTTGGAAAACTCAGCAGTGGCCACAAGATTGGAAAAGGTCAGTTTTCATCCCAATCCCAAAGAAAGGCAATGCCAAAGAGTGCTCAAACTACCGCACAATTGCACTCATCTCACAGGCTAGTAAAGTAATGCTCAAAATTCTCCAAGCCAGGCTTCAGCAATATGTGAACCGTGAACTTCCTGATGTTCAAGCTGAATTTAGAAAAGGCAGAGGAACCAGAGATCAAATTGCCAACATCCGCTGGATCATGGAAAAAGCAAGAGAGTTCCAGAAAAACATCTATTTCTGCTTTATTGACTATGCCAAAGCCTTTGACTGTGTAGATCACAATAAACTATGGAAAATTCTGAAAGAGATGGGAGTACCAGACCGCCTGATCTGCCTCTTGAGAAATCTGTTTGCAGGTCAGGAAGCAACAGTTAGAACTGGTCATGGAACAACAGACTGGTTCCAAATAGGAAAAGGAGTACGTCAAGGCTGCATATTGTCACCCTGCTTATTTAACTTATATGCAGAGTACATCATGAGAAATGCTGGACTGGAAGAAACAGAAGTTGGAATCAAGATTGCCGGGAGAAATATCAATAACCTCAGATATGCAGATGACACCACTCTTATGGCAGAAAGTGAAGAGGGGCTAAAAAGCCTCTTGATGAAAGTGAAAATGGAGAGTAAAAAGGTTGGCTTAAGGCTCAACATTCAGAAAACGAAGATCATGGCATCTGGTCCCATTACTACATGGGAAATAGATGGAGAAACAGTGGAAACAGTGTCAGATTTTATTTTTCTGGGCTCCAAAATCACTGCAGATGGTGACTGCAGCCATGAAATTAAAAGACGCTTACTCCTTGGAAGGAAGGTTATGACCAACCGAGATAGCATATTCAAAAGCAGAGACATTACTTTACCAACAAAGGTTCGCCTAGTCAAGGCTATGGTCTTTCCTGTGGTCATGTATGGATGTGAGAGCTGGACTGTGAAGAAGGCTGAGCGCCGAAGAATAGATGCTTTTGAACTGCGGTGTTGGAGAAGACTCTTGAGAGTCCCTTGGACTGCAAGGAGATCCAACCGGTCCATTGTGAAGGAGATCAGACCTGGGATTTCTTTGGAGGGAATGATGCTCAAGCTGAAACTCCAGTATTTTGGCCACCTCATGCGAAGAGTTGACTCATTGGAGAAGACTCTGATGCTGGGAGGGATTGAGGGCAGGAGGAGAAGGGGACGACAGAGGATGAGATGGCTGGATGGCATCACTGACTTGATGGGTGTGAGTCTGAGTGACCTCCAGGAGCTGGTGATGGACAGGGAGGCCTGGCGTGCTGCGGTTCATGGGGTCGCAAAGAGTCAGACACGACTGAGCGACTGATCTGATCTGATCTGATCTGAATGAGTCCTTGGGCAAATTCTCCTCATACCTGAACACTTTGTACTTGTTAACCCTAGTGCATGTTTAACAAGCACAGAATTTCTTTTACTGAGCTTCTAGTCATAAAGGGCCAGAGTGTCAGATTATTCACTGTTTGTGCAACACTGCTGGCACACAATCAAGAAAAAGAAGCAATTTGGGAGGCTCTTATCTCTTGTAAACATGTCATTCAAGACTGAAATTTCAGTAAAATGAGACAAACAAACACGTCTGAAACCAATGGCAACTGAAAAGTTTTTTCATCAAAGCACTTGGGAAGTTCTTGTAAAATAAACAGTGTTAAGAAAAGGAGAAGCGAGGACTGAATATGATCAGAAATAGCTACCTTGGCTTTATTCTATCAAAAAATCTTTACTAACTAGATTTACAAAATTTAATGTCCCAACTTTTCTTCACTGTGTTCATGATATTTCTTTTTTCAAATCTAAGTAATGTGTTGCATAAAATGTTAGGTTTCTAGCAAGAACCTGTTAATATGAGAAGAATAAAACTAACTTAAGAAGTGAAGAGTTCAGTACCTTTTTTTAAAGGGCTCAGACAGTTAATGATCAATCAGTTGAACATTTATTAAGCTGTGCAAGAACATAATGCTGTATTTAGGTACCAGGGAGTTATCCATAAAGTGGAAGGCATGTTCTCTGACCTAAAGAAGCTCAAAACCTATTAATTATAAACAATCTTTTAGCACTGCAATGCATTTACAGAAAACTTTATATGTGGCTTTTCTCTCATGTTAATAACAGTATTTTGAGAATTCTCATATAGGCTCATGTATTCTATGCTTTTACAAAGACTGCAGGTCCAAATCTGTCTGAGAAATATAACTTCATACAGTAAGATCATGATATGAAATAGTGCAGTAATAATATAAGCTCCTATTCAGTACTGTGCCTACAATGTGCCAGACTCAACACCATGTGGTATTTGCACCACCAGGATTCAAATGTTGGGGAGATAACAGTCTGATGGGAAAAAAAATAAAATAAAACAGATAAATATACAGAAAAAAGAGGGAAATTCAGCATTTCAAAACTTCTATTCAATACCGTATTCTAGACAGTATTTTAAACATTTTGCATATTCAGTCTGTAGATAAAACCTGATATGCTGTGTTATACAGACCATGACCCTCTCTTTAAGATCTACTAGATCAGGATCAGTGCCCCAAATCAAGTTTCATATTTAGAAAAAACAGAAACCTCTACATAATAAAGATAACTGAATCTAGATACCTTCATGTACATAAAAGGAACATGTCAGTAGATATTGGTGTGGAAAACCCTTAAATTATTTTAAGATGTTATCCGTCTAGATATGAGGGCTATATACATATACAGGCATGCAGATCTAACACTTCTGGGTTTTTCCAAATTTATCCAGTTTGATAGGAACCAGAGTTTAACTGGAGGCATTGTGGTCGTAACAAAAAAAAACAAACACAAATAAAACAAAAATACAACTTTTGTTAATCCCTATATACTTCAGTTAAAGCAATCTTACTAATGTGAAAATGGTAAGCTTTGTTATTTTAGACTTGATCCTAGCCCCATTCATATATGTTGTCCTAAGCTAACATGATTTGGTCTAAAAGAAATTTCTCAGAGATCAAGGAGGTTATCACTACTATTTTTTTTTTCCTTTCAAATCTGTATGTTTGTGCTCAGTGCTCAGTCACTCAGTCGTGTCTGAGTTTTTGTGACCCTATGGGCTGTAGCCTGCCAGATTCCTCTGTCCATGTATTTTCCAGGCAAGAATATTAGAGTGGGTTGCCATTTCCTATTTCAGGGGATCTTCCCAACTCAGAGATTGAACCCACATCTCTTGCATCTCCTGCATTTACAGGAGGATTCTTTACTACTGCACCTGGGAAGCTCATATATCTGTTCCTGATGAAATGCTGCTCAACAGTTACACTAAAATGGAAGGTAAAATTTTCATTTGCCATTGTGACTACATAACAGAAAATAGCCTTACTCATATTTCATGCCCTATAATTTATTTTGCATACTCAATGTTTTACTCTTATTTAGTATATTAAATCAATCAATTAATTAAATTAATAATGTAGGACTAAACACTGAATTGGGAGTCACATGATCTGCTTGTGACTTGGGAAAGTCATTGCATCCTTCAAACTCTGGTTTCAGATCAGATCAGTAGCTCAGTCGTGTCCGACTCTTTGTGACCCCATGAATCGCAGCATGCCAGGCCTCCCTGTCCATCACCAACTCCCGGAGGTCACTGAGACACACATCCATCAAGTCAGTGATGCCATCCAGCCATCTCATCCTCTGTCGTCCCCTTCTCCTCCTGCCCCCAATCCCTCCCAGCATCATAGTCTTCTCAAATGAGTCAACTCTTCACATGAAAACTAGAGCATGTATACTTTCTAGTTCTTTGTTTCAATTGTACTAATGAGTACACACACATATATGTACATATACACACAGAAACACACTCACATATGTAAATAATTATTAAAATAATGTTTAGTTATTCATGGACAAAATCTATTTCTTTTTTTTAGATTTCATATTGTTTTCTTTCAGTAACTTGAAAGCTGGCTCATAGTCATGTGTATTAAAATGCAAAGTATAATACAGGTTAATTTTCAGGCTAAAAGAAAGCTTGAGGAACTGGGTGTTGGAAATCTGTCTATGAAACCATATCAGTAGGATCACCATACAGTTATACACTATAATCAATAAGTCCCAAGAGTGTACCTAGCCCTTCCAATCAAGTTTTAGGATCTCCTCTTTTTTTTTTTTAATTAAATTTTATTTTGCTTAACTTTACAATATTGTATTGCTTTTACCATACATCGAGATGGATCCGCCACCAGTATACACGTGCTCCCCATCCTGAACCCTCCTCCCTCCTCCCTCCCCATACCATCCCTCTGGGTCATCCCAATGCACCAGCCCCAGGCATCCGTTATCGGTCATCGTACCTGGACTGGCGACTCGTTTCTGATATGATATTATACATATTTCAATGCTATTCTCCCAAATCATCCCACCCTCTCCCGGACCCAGAGTCCAAAAGTCTGTTCTATACATCAGTGTCTCTTTTGCTGTCTCGTAAACAGGGTTATTGTTACCATCTTTCTAAATTCCATATATATATGTTAGTATACTGTATTTGTGTTTTTCTTTCTGGCTTTACTATGAAAGTGATTGTCGTTCAGTCACTAACTTGTGTTTAATTCTTTTGACCCCATGGACTGCAGCACACCAGGTTTCCCTGTTGTTCACTATCTCCTGGAGTTTGCTCAAATTCATGTCCATCAAGTCATTAATGATATCTAGCCATCTCATCCTCTGTGCCATCTTCTCCTTTTGCCTTCAATCTTTCCCAGCATCAGGGTCTTTTCCAATGAATCGGCTCTTCCCATCAAGTGGCCAGAATATTGGAACTTCAACTTCAGCATCAGTTCTTCCAATGAATATTCAGGGTTGATTACCTGTAGGATTGGCTTGCTTGATGTCCTTGCAGTTCAAGGGACTCTCAAGAGTCTTCTCCAACACCACAATTCAAAATCACAAATTCTTCAGTGCTCAGTCTTCTTTTTGGTCCAATTCTCACATCTCACATTTTCTGGAAAAATCCTAGGTTTGAATATATGAACCTTTGTTGGCAAAGTGATGTCTCTGATTTTTAATATGCTGTGTAGGTTGGTCATAGTTTTCCTTCCAAAGAGCAAGTGTCTTAAGTCTTGGCTGCTGTCACCATCAGCAGTGATTTTGGAGGCCAAAAAACTAAAATCTGTCACTGCTTCCACTTTTCCCCTTCTGTTTGCTATGAAGCGATGGGACGACATACCATGATCTTAGTTTTTGGAATGTTGACTTTTAAGCCTGCTTTTTAATTCTCCTTTTTTACACTCTTCAAGAGGCTTTTTAGTTGCTCTTCACTTTCTTCCAATATTATCTGCATATCTGATATTGTTGATATTTCTCCTGGCAATCTTGATTCCAGCTTGTGATTCATCCAGTTCGACATTTGTCATGATGTATTCATTTCCCTGGTGGCTCAGACGGTAAAGCGTCTGCCTACAATGCAGGAGACCCAGGTTCGATCACTGGGTCAGGAAGATCCCCTGGAGAAGGAAATGTCAACCCACTCTAGCACTCTTGCCTGGAAAATCCCATGGATGGAGGAGCATGGTAGGCGATAGCCTATGGGGTCGCAAAGAGTCAGAGACGATTGAGCAACTTCACTTTCACTTGTCATTCTGCATATAAGTTAAATAAACAGGGTAACAATAAACAGCCTTGTATTATTTTCCCAATTTTGAATCAGTCTGCTGTTCCATGTAAGGTTCTAACTGTTGCTTCCTGATCCACATACAGGTTTCTCAGGAGACAGGTAAGGTGTTCTGGCATTCTCATCTCTTTAATAACTTTCCAAACTTCGTTGTGATGCACGCAGTCATTGGCTTTAGTGTAGTCAATGAAACAGAAGTAGATGTTTCTCTGGAGTCAGTTTTCATTCCAATCCCAAAGAAGGGCAATGCCATAAAATATTTAAACTACTGTACAATTGTGTTCAATTTACATACAAGTAAGATTAAGTTCAAAATCCTTCAAGCTAGGCTTCAGCATTATATGAACTGGGAACTTCTAGATGTACATCTTGGTTTAGAAAGGGCAGAGGAACCAGATATCAAACTCCAAACATTCCTTGGATGATAGAGAAAGCAAGGGAGTTCCAGCAAAATATGAAATTACAGTCAATAATTAAACAGCCATTGCAGAAAAAAATTAATAATTAAAATTTTTAAAAATTTAAAGTATCGATTTTATTCTTGGAGAGTTAGGAGAATATATATGAGGATATAATCTCATTTTTTGTCAGATTAAATAACTACTATGTTATCAGATCAGATCAGTCACTCAGTCGTGTCCGACCCTTTGCGACTCCATGAACCGCAGCACGCCAGGCCTCCCTGTCCATCTCCAGAAGCTTGCCCAGACTCATGTCCATTGAGTTGGTGATGCCATCCAACCACATCATCCTCTGCCATCCCCTTCTCCTTCTGCCTTCAGTCTTTCCCAGTATCAGTCTTCTCTAATAAGTGGGCTCTTTGCATCACGTGGCCATAGTATTGGAGCTTCAACTTCAGCATCAGTCCTTTCAATGAATATTCAGGACTGATTTACTTTAGGATTGACTGGTTTGCTCTCCTTGCAGTCCAAGGAACTCTCACGAGTCTTTTCTAGCACCACAATTTGAAAGCATCAATTCTTTGGCACTCAGCTTTCCTTATGGTCCAACTCTCACATCCATACCTGACTACAGGAAAAACCATGGCTTTGACTCTACTGATCTTTATTGGCAAAGT
The DNA here is from genome assembly GCA_935064755.1 of Tragelaphus eurycerus. Lineage (NCBI taxonomy): Eukaryota > Metazoa > Chordata > Mammalia > Artiodactyla > Bovidae > Tragelaphus > Tragelaphus eurycerus. Next base: position 654,180 of record CAKXYN010000234.1, read on the forward strand.
AATGTCTCTGCTTTTTAATATTCTGTCTAGGTTTATCATAGCTTTGTCTAGGTTTGTCATATCCATATATATTGAAAAGAGATTAGCATTATTAAAAGAAAGTGTAGTTATGGACTATGTATAGGTTCACAGATGATCAGGGACATAAAAAAGAGGCCATTTTTAATTTCAAGGAAAATAAAACATTGTCATAACAATCTACAGAAAGAATGACTGCAGTGGAAAATACTGATTTAAGTATAATGAAAGCAGAGGAAGAGGACAGTTTGTGCTCTCCGAGGTAGAGAAGTTAAAACTAAATCCTCATCTTCCATAATAAAGTATCAACAAGTAATATAAAAATTAAAAAAAATGAATTCTAGTAGTATAGATAGACATGTTATTTACTATTGTGGAAGTCATAGCTAAGAATTGAAAACCTTTATCTGGTGAAGAGGGATCAGTTACGAGGAGGGAAAGGGAAGGAAACTGCTCAATTTCTTTTCCATCATAACCACATGGAACAATTTGACTTTTTAGTCTCTGTGAGTGTCTAATTTTGATAAAAATGAAATTAAGTTTAAAGCAAAACTGAAGTTTGTACAATTTTGTCTACAGGTTGTTCTATATTTGTAGATAATTCATTCTGTTATTTTTATTCCCTGTGTGGCCTTTTTGTTTTTGTTTGTTCGCTTTTGAGCAGTAGGCACCCCATTAACAAAATAAATTTGTAGATATATTTCCCACAGTGAACATGGATCATAAAAATATAATGTATATTCTCAAATTCATTAATAAGAATTATATTTATAATTATATAATCAATGAAAAACCTCTCTCAGATCCACTACTTTTTTTTTTTTTTTTTTTTTTTGCAGGGGAAAATGGACAAAGTAAAGGATCAATGAGGGTGGGAGGGAAATGGGAAGAAAGAAGGGGAGTGATGGTGGGGAGGAGTATATGTAATTTCTTAACCAATGGCTTTCTGTTTTTAATCACAAAGAACACTTAAAAAAAAAATCATGGTGAGTTCATCTTATATTAGGAGGTTTGTTCTCGAAATGAAAAGTTCAGGAAACAAAAAGTCCAGTTTGGGTGTCCTCATCTTTAGGCACATCTTGGTATTTTGCATTGGTAAGTCTACCTTTACCACAATATATTATTTAGGACAGGATCAGATTTGTCACCGCTTCCTCCCTACTACCCAAAGTGGTACCAAACCCACAAAATAGTCAATAAACCTCCACAGAGTGAGCAAATAAGTCTTTTTTTTTTTTTTAAACTCTCCTGAATGAACTGAATTGAGGCTCATAAGTAAATATGTTTTCCTCTTTACTTTGTCTATTACAGCCAGATTATATGAGTGGGGTGTTAAAGTCTCCCACTATTATTGTATTGCTCTAAAGAATGTCCTTTAGTTTTTGTTGGAGAAATGGTTTAGTGGTGCAAAATTCTCTCAACTTTTGCTTATCTGTGAAGCTTTTGATTTCTCCTTCATATTTGAATGAGATCCTTGCTGGATACAATAATCTAGGCTGTAAGTTATTTTCCTTCATCACTTTAATTACATCTTGCCATTCCCTCCTGGCTTGGAGAGTTTCTATTGAAAGATCAGCTGTTATCCTTATGGGAATTCCCTTGTGAGTTATTTGATGTTTTTCCCTTGCTGCTTTTAATATTTGCTCTTTATATTTAATCTTTGTTAATTTGATTAATATGTGTCTTGGGGTGTTTCGCCCTTGGGTTTATCCTGTTAGGGACTCTCTGGATTTCTTGAACTTGAGTGGTAATTTCCTTCTCCATTTTAGGGAAGTTTTCAACTATTATCTCCTCAAGTATTTCCTCATGATCTTTCTTTTTATCTTCTTCTTCTGGAACTCCTATGATTCGAATGTTGTAGCGTTTGATGTTATCCTGGAGGTTTCTGAAATTGTCCTCATTTCTTTTGATACGTTTTTCTTTTTTCTCATCTGATTCATTTATTTCTAGGATTCTATCTTCTAGTTCGCTAATCCTATCTTCTGCCTCTGTTATTCTACTATTTGTTGCCTCCAGGGTATTTTGGATCTCATTTATTGCATTATTCATTATGTGTTGACTCTTTTTTATTTCTTCTAGGTCCTTGTTAAACCTTTCTTGCATCTTCTCAATCCTTGTCTCCAGACTCTTTAACTGTGATTCTATTTTGATTTCGAGATTTTGAATTAATTTCGCTATCATTATTCGGATTTCTTTATCAGGTAGATTCCCTATCTCTTCCTCTTTGGTTTGGTTTGGTGGGCATCTATCCTGTTCCTTTAGCTGCTGGGTATTCTTTTGTCTCTTCATTTTGTTAAAATTGCCAAATTTAGAGTGTCCTTACTATATTCTGGTAGTTTGTTGAATTCTCTTTATTGAGGTGGTTTACAGGTCTTTTCAATATCTGATCTCTGCCTTGTTACAGAGGGGGCGGAGATGAACACCCAAATCTAAACCGGCCAGGTTCAGGTACTCAGATAATCCTCAGAAGCACAGACTTGGTTGAGTCTGCGTTTTATGCCCTTCCCAGATCCGAGTAGCGCAGGTGATGAAATGTTCAGCGAGCGCAGGTGCTGCGACTTATCGCCTCTCCGCCGCTCAGTTTTCTGGGTATACAAACAGTGCACTTTCTCAGGCAGATGTTGACCATCCAGAGCCCCAAGAAGCGTGAGTCAGCACAGAAACCTACTCACAGTTCCGTTAGACAGTGTCTCTCTAGGGCTATAATTGCCCGCCTCTGGCCCTGGCTGGCTGTCACCGGAGTGGGATGGCCTGCAGCCGGCCAACTCTGTGCAGCCCTTTGTTCCGTAGGTAGTCCTGGTGGTGTCTTAAGTTAGGGCTGGCTCTTGATGTAGTAGATAACCGACAGTCTGGTTATTTCGCTCAGATAGCGCCGGAGATAGCCAGGCCAAATCCTTTCTCAAAGCAATGCAGGCCTCGCCGCTCCTCCTAGCCCAGCCCCCACTTGCCAATAGCAAATGCTGGTGTCCGCGCCAGTTCTCCGCAATAGGAGTTACCGCAGGGCTCGTTTTCTCGTTTTGAAGACAATGAGCTGTCTTTCTAAGTGCCTGATGTCCTCTGCCAGCATTCAGAAGTTGTTTTATCGAGTTTATGCAGCATTCAAATGTTCTTTTAATGGATTTGTGGAGGAGAAAGTATTCTCCCCGTCTTACTCGTCCGCCATCTTAGCTCCTCCTCCCCACTACTTCATTTTTATGATCTTTTTTTCATGTCTTCATCATCTCTTGCATGCATAATTGTAGTGTGCCCTGGATGGTCTTCTTACTTCTGTATTTTGTAAGTTTATAGTCTTTTTTCTAAAAGCAGACATGTACACATAAAATAATAGTTTTGCAGATCACAGTGTTTTATTGGGATTTCATGAGCATGGACCCACTTTATCCAGTATATTCCCAGGGTGTCAGCTTTCAATGAGGTATAGAGAGTTAATTAAGGTAACTAATGATTATTAGTTCATGATAGAATAGCAAATGGAGCCCCAATTAATGAGTGAGCTAATAACGCTCCCTATTTCCATACACTAGTCTCTAGTCCTTTTTAGTCAGTTATATATGGCATGGTATAATCATAAGATATAACATTAATACCGGAAATATCAGCAGTAAATACTCTATGTAATTATATTTCATTCCCTGCCCACATAAAATATTGTTTTAAGCACCAAATTTGTGTGACTTGTATTATATACTGTTCAAAGAAGGTTTTTTTTAATTGATTTTTTAATTTATCTTAATTGGAGGTTGATTACTTTTACAAATTGTAGTGGTTTTTGCCATATATTCACATGAATCAGCCATAGGTGTACATGTGTTCCCCATCCTGACCCTTCCTCCCACCTCCCTCCCTATCCCATCCCTCTGGGGCATCCCAGTGCCCCAGCCCTGAGCACCCTGTATCATGCATCGAACCTGGACTGCTGATCTATTTCCCATATGATAATATACATGTTTCAATGCTATTCTCTCAAATCATCCCACCCTCACCTTCTACCACTGAGTCCTAAAGTCTATTATTTACATCTGTATCTCTTTTGATGTCTCACATATAGGGTCATCGTTACCATCTTTCTAAATTCCATATATATGCATTACTATACTGTACTGGTGCTTTTCTTTCTGGCTTACTTCACTCTGTATAATAGGCTCCAGTTTCATCCACCTCATTAGAACTGATTCAAATGCATTTTTTAATGGCTGAGTAATATTCCATTGTGTATATGTACCACAGCTTTCTTACCCATTCATCTGCTGATGGACATCTAAGTCGCTTCCATATCCTGGTTATTGTAAACAGTGCTGTGATGAACACTGGGGTATATGTATCTCTTTCAATTCTGGTTTCCTCAGTGTATATGCCCAGCAGTAGGATTGCTGGATCATATGGCAGTTCTATTTCCAGTTTTTTAAGGAATCTCCACACTGTTCTCCATAGTGGCTGTACTAGTTTGTATTCCCACCAACAGTGTAAGAGGGTTCCCTTTTCTCCACACCCTCTCCAGCACTTATTGTTTGTAGACTTTTGGATAGCAGTCATTCGGACCAGCATGAGATGGTACCTCATTGTGGTTTTGATTTGCATTTCTCTGATAATGAGTGATGTTGAGCATCTTTTCATGTGTTTGTTAGCCATCTGTATGTCTTCTTTGGAGAAATCTCTGTTTAGTTCTTTGGCCCATGTTTTGATTGGGTCACTTATTTTTTCTGGATTTGAGCTGCAGGAGTTGCTCGTATATTTTTGAGATTAATTCTTTGTCAGTTATTTCATTTGCTATTATTTTCTCCCATTCTGAAGGTTGTCTTTTCACCTTGCTTATCGTTTCCTTCGTTGTCCAAAAGCTTTTAAGTTTAATTAGCAAAGTTTAAAAGCAAAAATTTTGCTTTTATTTCCATGACTCTGGGAGGTGAGTCATAGAGGATCCTGCTATGATTTTCATCAGAGAAAGTTTTGTCTATGTTTTCCTCTAGGAGTTTTGTAGTTTCTGGTCTTACATTTAGATTTGCGTTTATGTTTGTGTATGGTGTTAGAAGGTGTTCTATTTTCATTCTTTTACAAGTGGTTGACCAGTTTTCCTAGCACCACTTGTTAAAGAGATTGTCTTTAATCCATTGTATATTCTTGCCTCCTTTGTCAAAGATAAGGTAATGACACTAAATTTATTTCTGTTTAAATAATTTTTAATGTTTCTCTTTTTTAAGAAAAAGATAAAAATCAAATTATTAAGGCTTACTCCAGCTCATCACTGCCAACACATTCATACACATTTACAAACATACATGTTTGTGTTTCACTACTTCTTTCAATAGATTCAGGCTGGATCATGGAAATCAAGCATTGCCTCATAATTCTCTTTCTGATTTTTATTGCAACAACCTTTATCCTCATTAATAAAGGAAGTTAACTTTTTAAAGGGTGTTTTTATAATCTAGTGGGATTTTGGTGGCAAACAGAAGGGTGGTATAAGAAGATTTCAAAGGTAGTAGTCATTGAAATTTAGGGCTAGGCAGATTACTTTTTTTCATTTCATATTGAAACCATCATTATGAATTCATAGTGGAGTAATATACAATAAAATATTGGCATCACTCCCTCTTCCTCAAGCTTTAGGGTTAACATAAAATTAAACACCTTTTTAAAAATGTCTTTTGGTAAGCTGCAACCAAATGAGAAATAATATGGCCCTCAAGAAAATTTTTTTGCTATTCATTTCTGTCATAAAAAGAGAAACAAGTGACAGTAATTATAAGCAAATTCTGAAAATACTACTCTGACTACATCTGAGTGACTAAATATCACCCTTGGCTAACTTGGATTTCCATGAAATTTTGCCATGATATATGTCCCTTGCATACAAAATAATATATTTATATATTCTTTTGATGGAAATGTTGAGACAAAACATGGATTATAGATAAGCCAAGTTGCTGGAGAGCATTCTGTTCAACAATCTTAAATAGTGATAGACCAAGCATATATTGGCCTGATGCAGAGATGCAGTAGGGTGCCAGGGACCTACCAGTGACCTGACCATTGGAAGCCTTGAGTCTTGACTCTGCTATGAAGGAATTAAAATAGATTATCATTAAGATGTTTTCAAGATACATAATTCTGATCATTAATATGTTTTCAAGATATATGATTCTGTGTTCTAATATTAGACTCTAATATTAGAAAATACCTATAGTATTAAATATACATGAAAAGTCTGGATGATTTAGAATAATTGGTTAGGAATGAGTCAAGCCCTATATGAGCACTCATGGGCTCTGTAGAAGAAAACAAGTTTCTTAACTCCTCTTATCATAATTTCCTCAGTTTTTAGAAAGGAACAAAAATAGTTTCCTGAAAGAGTTTTCTGTAGTTCCAGTGAGATAGTATATGTTAAACACTGAGTATAGACCCTGCCCCAAAAGAATTAAAAAAATAAAAAGAATTTTGTCATCTATCTTAATGCTTCTAATGTCTCAGTTATGTATCCCTATGTAAAATTGTTTTACCCACATAACTATTATACACACACACTACCATCTTAGGTGTTAAATATATATTTGATGAAACAGTCAATAAGTATTAAAACAGTTATCTCTTTTCTGTCTTCAACTATTTCTAGCCAGATTTTGGCAATAGATTAACTTGCCCTTGAATGTCAGTGTGCTACTTACTGGCTGGCTATATGACCTTGGACAGGCTACATAACTTCTTGGCATTTCAGTTTTTCTCATATGAAATTATTAAATATAATCTACCTTACAGAATTTTCTTATAGCTTAAAAATGTAAATAAAGCATCTAGTGTAATGCACAGTCATAAAAGCATACAAGAAACCAGTTATTATCACCACTGGCCCCCAAATAAGAGAGCTAAACTGTGTTCATATAAAAACAATAAGAAAATAATGCATCCACCTTGGGGAGGGAGGGGAGAGGAGGGTTCAGGATGGGGGACACATGTATACCTGTGGCAGATTCATTTTGATATATGGCAAAACCAATACAATATTGTAAAGTTAAATAAAATTAAATTAAAAAAAAAAGAAAATAATGCAGGGTCAGACATCATTTAAAATCTCTGACACACAGTATGTTTAAAATTAAAAGATCTCTGAATCCTTACGTTTAAATGAATGTAAAAAATTATGTGTAAATAGACTATATTAACACATTCCATTAGAAATTACACATTTTTAATTGCTATATACACTGCATAAACCCCAAGACATCTATGTCATACTAAAAATAAAACTTTAGGTTTTTAGTTAAATAAAAAATTTAATTTGATATTTAGAATAATAAGTTCTAGATGACAATGCTGATTATAAATGAGCAGGGAAAAACATGAATTAAAAGTTCAACCCTGCCAATAGACATCATTTGTAAATGCATTTAGGTGCCCTGATAAAAATCAACTTTGAGGGTGAAAAAGGAAATGAAAGCATTTTTACTTCATGTCAGCTCTATCAATGAAGGTCATCATTTTTTGTTGTTGTTCTAGTGCATTTAGCTAACAACAGAAAAGAAAGGGGCTTCTCCAAATGTTATTTCAATGTATTCCTTGATTCCATTTAATTTGTGTCACCTGTCCTTGTACCCTTAATGAAATTCCCTCCCCTTGGGACTTTTGAACTAGAAGTCATTTTGAAAACAGAACTGTTTTTTCTACAGTTTTAATGTGAGGAGAAAGTACTGTTGGCCATCTCTAGATTTTTCTCTCTTATTAGGAAGAAATTAAGTTTTTGTACATTGAACAAAGCTGTATATAGTGACTTAATAAAAGTTATTTTCTCATAAGGTAAGAATTAGAGAGTGAGTGGTCAGAAACAAATTGTAAAACAAAGTAAAGGGAAGCTGAAACTTGGCGTGAATATGGTATAACCTGCATCATGACATGGCTTATTTCTCAAACCATAATGGGAAATTTAGATGATAAACCCTGAAAGAAGACTAGATAAGCCTATACTGATGTTGCTAATAAAACAATGCCGCCATAATGGTAAACTATATTAGTGATACTTTAGAGCAGTTGTAATAACTTTTTTAAATTAATTAATATAATTTGCTTCTTTAGCATATTTGTAAGAAAACTCACAAATTCTCTAGATAAAGATCATTTGTTAAAATTCAACATCCATGTTTGGCAAAAACTTTACAAAACAAAAATAATTTTTTAACAAGTAAAATATCCACAATATCAACAGCAAACATATTTAAGGTTGAAGTATTAAAAGTATAATTTGTTTAGGTATATGTTAATAGTTATTGCACACTGAATATATTCTACAGTTTATTGGCTACAATGTTTAGAGAATGGTGCTTATTATCACCTTTTCTTTTCAACATTGCACGAGGATTCTAATCAGTAATGGAAGTCAAAACAATAAAGTCATAAGGAATGGAAAGGAAAATGTGATCTACAGATAGACTATTCAAAATAATTTAAAGATAAATCATGGAACTAAGTACAAAGTTCAGCAAGGTGGCTGGATATAAAAATATCCATACAAAACCAAGTTAGGTTTCTGTATACCAAAAACTAACAGGAAAAAATATAACTTTTAATATATTTACAAGTATGCCAAAATATAAATTATACTTACTAGAAATCTACCTTCATGAAAAAATTATAAAATCTATTGAAAGAGACTAAAGAATATTTAAATTATGGTCTCTGATGCTGGGAGGGATTGGGGGCAAGAGGAGAAGGGGACGACAGAGGATGAGATGGCTGGATGGCATCACTGACTCGATGGATGTGAGTCTCAGTGAACTCCGGGAGTTGGTGATGGACAGGGAGGTCTGGCGTGCTGAGATTCATGGGGTCACAAAGAGTCGGACACGACTGAGCGACTGATCTGATCTGATCTGATCTGATTATGGACTAAATTATGTTCCCTCTCCAAATTACTGCGTGGAATCCCTAATCCCTAATGTGATTGTTTTTATACACAGGGACATTAAAAATAAATTAAGATTAAATGAGATCTTAGGTGTGAGACCAGGATACCATAGGACTGGCATCCTTGTAAGAAGAAGAAATCTCAAAAACCTATCTCTCTCACTTGTTCTCTCTCTCCGTCCGGACATTCACATAGTGAAAAGGCCCTGTGAAGACAAAGAAAGAAGATGGCTGCCTGAAAGCCAGGAAGAAAGGTCTCACCAGAAAGCAGTCCTGATGGCACCTTGATCTGGGACTTCCAGCCTCCAGACTGTGAGAAAATAAGCAGCCAAGCCTGGTGGTATTTTGTCATGGCAGCCTGGGCAGACTAATACAGGTGAGATACAACATGTTTATGGATCAGAAGACTGAAAAGCATAAAGATACTAAATCTCCCCAGAATTATCTGTAGTGTTATTCTTTCCTTCATTGTTCAACTCAATTGTTTGTTGAGTCCCCTCTATGCGTCCCAGGTGACGCAGTGGTAAAGAATCTGTCTGTCAATGCAGGGGACACAGGAGCCATGGGATCTATCCCTGGGTCAGGAAGGTCCCCTGGAGTAGAAAATGATAACCCACTCCATTATTATTGCCTGGAAAATTCCAGAGGAGACAGAGGACAGAGGAGCCTGGCTGGCTATACTGTCCATGAGGTCACCAAGAGTTGGACATGACTGAGCACGCATGCACTATGCACTAAGCACTATTTTAGGCACATGGAATAAAATAGTGAACAAAGAATCAAAATCCCTGCCTTGATGATGCTCTGTATTAGCTCCTGGAATGCAGAGCCAATTTGTTTAGGACACAGAGTCCAAATTTTGAAAACTTCTAAATTCAATGCAGTTCCAATAAAAAATACCTGCAGGTTATTTTGGTACAATTTAATCTGATTTAAAATTTTGTATTCAAAGACAAATGTCCAAAAATAGCCAGAACACATAAAGAAGAAAAACATGATAGGAAGATTTGTCAACACCGGTATCAAACAGTAAATTAAAACTATATCATATCAGTTTAAGTCAGTGGTGAACTTTGACAAACTAATGAACTGAACAGAATGGGAAATCCAGGGGCAGAACCATATACAAATGGAGATTTAATGTATAATGAGTTGGCAAGATTAGATAGACTTTTCAATAATGTTGTGACAATAGCTTGACCATGTGTTTTTTTAAAAAATTCAGACCTATGTTTAAACCATGCATTTAAAAATTGATCTCAGGTAGATAAAAGCTTTAAATGTGAAAAAGCAACAGGATAAGTTTTATAAAACATATAGAAAATTGAGTTTGTTAACCCAGGTAAGAGAAAATATAGAAGGCACAAAACTTGTAAAATTTAAAAATGGAAAAAATCATTTCAATTTATCACACTAAAATGAGCAAATTCTATTCATCAGATGATACCACAAAGAGAAAAGACGTGAAGTAAACTAGAGAGTATGTTGAAAAGACATTTAGCTGGCAGGAAACTTGTATTCATATTATATAAAAACTCCTCACAGGAAACAAGAAATTGTACTTTACATTTTGACTAGATGATCCAAAAATTTATATAGGAATGACAAGGGCCAAAAATAACTAAAGTATTCTGGAAGAAGAGTTTAGTCAAAGGACTTACTTTACTCAGTGTGCAGACTTACTATTAAGCTGTAGTTAAGGTGCTTTGGATTTAATACAATCAAAGGTGGTATGGATTTGATGTTTGATAAACAAACAGATATCAGAAAGAGATTATATGGAAAAATAGAGATAGATTGATAAAGGCATCAAGAGGAAAGATAGCATCTTTAATAAATAATTCTGGCTCAATTGCATAGTTATATGAAAAAGAAATAAATCTTGGTCCCTACCTACACTATTTACAATAATCTATTTTAGGCAGTACATAGATAAAATTGTGAAAAGCAAAATATACATCTTTTAGAAGATGATAAAAGCAAATATCTGTAGAAACTTTGGTGGGAAAAGATACTTTTAGGAAGAACACAGGAACTACTAACTTACAAGAAAATATATTTGAATCAAACTAAATCAAAATTTCATTTAAAAAAGCCATGTTCATGAAAAGTCACCAGTAAGAGAGTGAGAAGATAAAATTGAAACTGAAGAAGGGTGACATTTGCAACACATATCACCCAAAAGGGGACTGTATCTAGTATATATAAAGAGCACCCATAAATTGATAAGAAAAGGACAAACACCCTCATGAAAAAATGGACAAGAGACTTGAACAGGCACTTCCCAATAAAGGAAAATTGAATGGCAAACACACATCCTAAAAGATGTTCTATCTCAATAGAAAGTGGAAAATGCAAATTAAAACTGGAAGATGTCGTATCATATCCATCAAGGAGGCAAAAATGTCAGATTTAACTTTATCCAGCAACCCACTCCAGTATTCTTGCCTGGAGAATCCCAGGGATGGGGGAGCCTGGTGAGCTTCTGTCTATGGGGTCGCACAGAGTTGGACACAACTGAAGCGACTTAGCAGCAGCAGCAGCAGCAGCAGGTTGCTGAGGATGTGAAATAAATCTATACATTTATACACTGCTGTTTGGAATATAAATTGCTACAGATATTTGGAAAATAATTTAATATTGCACAATAATTTTGAATGTGTGAATGAGCATTGGATTAAGCATTCCATTCCTAGGTATATACCCTAGAAAATGTCTTACCCCTGTCCACCAGGAGATACATATAAGAGCATTTGTATGAACATTGTTCCTATGGGCAGAAAAAATAAACCAGAAATAGATCAAATGCCTGTCAACAGAAAAGGGTTAAATAAGTTGTGTTATATTAATAAAATATACTGCAGCTACACAGTAATATGAATTATTTCGCTGTCATAATGTTAAGCAAAAAAGAAATGATGTTTAAGAAATTAAGAAGTCACAGGAAAGTTCCTACAGCATAATTGCTTTATATAAGTTTCAAAAAACAAACAAAAAAATCAGAGTTGTTTAAGGAAAAAGATGAAAATCTATAAAGAAAAGTGGGGGACAGCACATATAGAATTCAGGATTCTGAGACTCTCTGAGTGGGCAAGAAAGGATATGAGTTTCTTCAATGTCACACAGGCGACATTGATATTAATGCAGGTTTTTGTTGTTTTCTTTAAATTGAATGGTAGGAATATGGGTGTTAACTGCATTCATTACTTTTCTGCACCTTAAATTCCATTCAATATTTAATGAAAACAAACAGAGCTATCAGTGATCCTTTTTATATAAACAAAAATGTATGTACATATCTAGATATTATACAAATATAAATTTACCATTAAGTAAGTAAGTAAGTGAAAGTCACTCAGTCGTATCAGACTCTTTTCGGCTCCATGGACTATACAGTCCATGGAATTCTCTAGGCCAGAATACTGCAGTGGGTAGCCTTTCCCTTCTCCAGGGGATCTTCCCAACCCAGAGATTGAACCCAGGTCTCCCACATTGCAGGCAGATTCTTTTTACCAGGTGAGCCACAAGGGAAGCCCATTACCATTAAGAGAGAAGCAAACATTCCATTTTTCATTATGTGCTGTTAAACCCAGAATTTAAAATTTTCTATATCTCTATATGCATTACTATTATTATTTTTATTCCATAACATGATTTGGTGGTCAAATTATAGGCCACTAAATAATAAAGCTTGTTCTTTCTAAAGAAAGAAAGACAAACATCCAAATATGTGTTAAGAAGAAATAAAATGTAGGAATCAAAAGAACCACATCTGCCTAAGGAGCAGAAAGTCTCTGAGTACTCCAGAAACCTCCACCATATCTTATCATCAAGCCATAAAGTGCTCAAAGATACACAGTGTATCATTAGTAGTCCTTTGACTCTCTTAGATACTGTAGACTCTTCTATTACTTTGCACCAGAGCTGAATCTCAATACCTTCCTTTGAAACATGATAGAAAGGCACAAGGGAGTAAGAGTGAGTGGGACAAAGAACCCCAGTAGCAGCCCGGCTGAGTCTTCACCTTTTGAACGGGTCTTTAGCTACCTGAGTGAAAAATCATCAGCATGGAAGGGCAACCACTGACCTAGATGCTGTTGTCTATGAAAAGTTATTCGAGAGCTGTGCCTTCTGGCTCAGAGCTGTCAAAGCCCTGCCAATGTGTGGCCAGTGGAGAGCATTTTGGAGGATAAGGGCAGAATATGATGCAAACAATCTTTTTAGCCAGATAGAAATGTGCCAAACAGTGAGAAGACAGCTTAGCTTGTTGTGTGTTACTTCCAGGATCCCCTGAGAGCCCAAAGTCCAGCCAGACTATTGGTCATGAGCTCTGTGAACTGCTGCTGAGAAACTGTTACAGAATTAAAAAGGAATATAAAGTCAGCTCATCTGACTAGTGCTAGGAGTAAGAAGGGGATTGGACAACTGAATGTTTTGGCTTCACAGGTCTCTTACTGGGCTTCTGACTTGAGCCGAAAAGGGGTTCACACACTTAGGTGAATATAACCAGAGTGAACAAACATCCACAGTTTATATCATCATTATCAAGAAGTAAAGTAGAATATTTACTACCACAAGAGTGGTGTGTTGTGTTACCACCATGTAGATGCGACCTTATTCTCTGAGCTTATATTCATACTCCTGGATGATTCTTTTGGTTTCTTGTTCATTGGCCTAGAGTTACATTACTTTTTATTGTGCCTCAAAGTATCCTTGACAATATTTTAGTGTTGGTGGTGGTCATATTGAAGTAGTGTGCATGCCTTCTTTCTGAATGATATCTTGAACTTCTAGTCATAGTACAGAAGGCATTACTGCACTTTTGACATTGGAAAGCATCATGGTGGATTGGAACAAAGGGAAATGGGGGATATCAGATTGTTTGTTTTTTGCTGACTAAAAGTAACATTTCATGTTGATGGTAAAGTCAAATATTTAATCTTTAGTTGTTAATACTTAAAACTGTTACAAAAATAAAGCTATACTAGCCTTCTAAAATGTATGTTCTTCTAAAACCTAGGAATAACTCAATCTTACCCTTGTTAATACAGTTCCAACTCAATAGTGACTTTGAATTATAAATGCAAAAGGAGTATCAGTTCAGTTCTGTCACTCAGTCATGTCCGACTCTTTGCGACAACATGAATCACGGCACGCCAGGACTCGCTGTCCATCACCAACTCCTAGAATTCACTCAAACTCATATTTGATCTTTTTTTGTACAGTTCTTCTGTGTATTCTTGCCACCTCTTCTTAATATCTTCTGCTTCTGTTAGATCCATACCATTTCTGTACTTTATCGAGCCCATCTTTGCATGAAATGTTCCTTTGGTATCTCTGATTTTCTTGAAGAGATCCCTAGTCTTTGCCATTCTGTTGTTTTCCTCTATTTCTTTGCAATGATCGCTGAACAAGGCTTTCTTATCTCTTCTTGCTATTCTTTGGAACTCTGCATTCAGATGCTTCTATCTTTCCTTTTCTCCTTTGCTTTTCACTTCTCTTCTTTCCACAGCTATTTGTAAGGCCTCCTCAGACAGCCATTTTGCTTTTTTACATTTCTTTTCCATGGGGATGGTCTTGATCCCTGTCCCTGTACAATGTCACGAACCTCATTCCATAGTTCATCAGGCACTCTATCTATCAGATCTAGTCCCTTAAATCTATTTATTACTTCCACTGTATAATCATAAGGGATTTGATTTAGGTCATACCTGAATGGTCTAGTGGTTTTCTCTACTTTCTTCAATTTAAGCAAAAGGAATGTAGTGGCTCTATTAATATTTTAATAAGGTGAGGAGTTTCATGTTAGGCACTCAACAATGGGAGTTAGTATGAAGTCCTGCAAAAAACAGTGAGTGGAAAGAAAGGAAGCATGGGTCTTAATCTATTGGCAGCAGAGTATTATCAGACAAGATCTGCCAATAGACTGAAAGGCCCATACAGTTGTCCCCAAAATTGTTAACATCTTTTAGCACAAGCTTTGTTCTTTTTTGTTTTGTTTTTCATTTTGTTTTTTTTTTTCTTTTTCTTCTTTCTGTATAATGAGTTCCAGATTTGTGATAGAATTTCAAGTGGAAATACAATGAATTTTAAACTGAATTATGTTGGCCTATAAAGCAGTAGATGTTGGTATTATAGAACTGTAAATGATATCCTATACCAGAGTGTGCTGTCTGCAGATCTATGTAGAGAGAGTCTTAGCTGAAGTCTAAGTTCAACACAGAAGAGAGATAATAATAGATTAGCAAAGTTCAAGGGGGCAAGAATGGCAGGAACATTGGCTAATATACTACTCATTTGCAATTATCATATCATACTTTTCCCACTGTGCTGGGCATTTTTCTTCCTTGCTGTCATTTTGGTTTAGCCTACCTGACAAAATAGAAGTAAATGTTCTTTACAGTGGTAGAAGCAGAAATGACTATGATTTTGTTGGTGGCAAAAAGCGGTTAAGTAATAGTGATGTGTCAGTTTAAAGAGTTTGTGACTGATAAATTGGATATATTTGTATTACATAGATATGCAGTCTTAACTCTTTAGGCTCATTTTTTTTTACTTTTGTTCATTTAAATGATATTGTAAATATTTACAGAAATATACATAGGAAAATAACAAAAAAGTGAAATTAACAAGATAATATAGTTTGTGAGTTCTGTATAAATGACAACAGACAATATTGAAAACAAAATACCACTCCTCTCTCCTTTTCCCTCCTTCCCACCCCACCACTGTATATATTTTCATTTTAAAATATCAGACTCTTCTTAAATTGATATTCTCATTTTCACATTTCTCTACATGATTTTATAATGTCATATTAAAAACCACTTTAAAAACAGCTAAGAAAATAACAGTCAACCATGGAACTGCAGAATGGAAATTAGCACTGAAGTTAGAAAACCTGGTGTAAATGTGATTTTCTAATTTACCAGCTGAGTAACTTTGGGAAGGTCGCATAACTTCTTTAATAACAAATTTCTGTAAAATTGTAAAGTCGTGATGAAGATAAATATGATAATGTGATATAGTCTGTGAAACATCTCAGATAGTTCCTGATACATACTAGGTACTTAAATGGTTTTTAATTTAAATAAAGTGCCTTTTTTTTTCTCAGAAATGCTTCTGCATAAAATAGTTGTTTATAGTTGATAAATTGCCCAGCACTCACTGTAAGTCAAATGGTCAGAAATCAACTGATAGGAATAAGAAATATGTATCATTTTCAAATTTCTGACTTAATATACTTAATAAAATAATAAACAGAATAAAGTAATATCCACAAAAATTCAAACTGAGAAACCCATGACTCAAACAGAAGTTGGAGAACAAAATGGCAAGCCACTCCAGGACTCTTACCTGGAAAATCCCATGGATGGAGGAGCCTGGTAGGCTCCAGTCCATGGGGTCTCTAAGAGTCGGATATGACTGAGCGACTTCACTTTCACTTTTCACTTTCATGCAGTGGAGAAGGAAATGGCAACCCACTCGAGTATTCTTGCCTGGAGAATCCCAGGGACAGAGGAGCCTGGTGGGCTGCCATCTATGGGGTTGCACAGAGTCAGACATGACTGAGCAACTTAGCAGCAACAGCAGCAGCAAACATAAGTAGAATATTTATTTATTCTCTACTCTGTGTTTCCTGAGTTCCAGAAAAACATCTGCATTATTGACTATGCCAAAGACTTTGACTGTGTGGATTACAACAAATGCTGGAAAATTCTTCAAGAGATATTCCAGACCACCTGACTTGCTTCCTGAGAAATCTGTATGCAGGTCAGGAAGCAACAGTTAGAACTGGACATGGAACAGCAGACTGGTTCCAAATCAGGAAAGGAGTATGTCAAGGCTATATGTTGTCACCCTGTTTATTTAATTTATATACAGAATACATCATGAGAAATGCCGGGCTGGATGAAGCATAAGCTGGAATCAAGATTGCCAGGAGAAATACCAATAACCTCAGATATTCAGATGACAGAACCCTTATGACAGAAAGATAAGAAGAACTAAAGAACTTCTTGATGAAAGTTGAGAGAGGAGAGTGAAAAAGTTGGCTTAAAACTCAGCATTCAGAAAACTAAGATCATGGCATCTGGTCCCATCATTTCATAGCAAATAGATGGGGAAGCAATGGAAACTGACAGACTTTATTTTTGGGGGCTCCAAAATCACTGCAGATGGTGAGTGCAGCCATGAAATTAAAAGATGCTTGCTCCTTGGAAGAAAATTTATGACCAACCTAGATAGCATATTAAAAATCAGAGATATTACTTTGCCAGCAAGGGTCTGTCTAGTCAAAGTTATGGTTTTTCCATTTGTCATATATGGATGTGAGAGTTGGACTATAAAGAAAGCTGAGCATCGAAGAATTAATGCTTTTGAACTATGGTGTTGGAGAAGACTCTTGAGAGTCTCTTGGACTGCAAGGAGATCCAACCAGTCCATCCTAAAGGAAATCAGTCCTGAATATTCATTGGAATGACTGATGCTGAAGCTGAAACTCCAATACTTTGGCCACCTGATGCAAAGAATGACTCATTGGAAAAGACCCTGATGCTGGGAAAGATTGAAGACAGGAGGAAAAGGGGGCAACAGAGGATGAGATGGTTGGATGGCATCACCGACTCAATGGACATGAGTTTGAATAAATTCCAGGAGTTGGCGATGGACAGGGAAGCCTGCCATGCTGCAGTATATAGGTTTGCAAAGAGTCGGACATGACTGAGCAACTGAACTGAGGTGAAACTCTTATTTAAACTACTTATTGACTTGGTGGTTTTAGTTCTGTTATTTCTGTATTTTTTACATCTGGTAGAAACACTTTAGCTTGATATGGCTTATTTAATCATAAATACTTGAAGCCCAAACTAAAATCATGTAGGAAAATGACATCAGCAAAATGGCAGAACAGGCAGCTCCATGCTCTTACTCCCTCACAGAAACATCAACACATGGCAGAAACTGTCAGAACGAACATTTTCAGCACTCTGGAAAACAGTAAAAGTTTTATAGTTGCCAAGAAAACACTGAATTTCTTAAATAGGCAATTTGAAAATGGTATGAAAGTTTTGTGGCATTTTTACCTGCCTTTGCCCAACCCCCAGCCTTATATGCTGGCAGTTTTAACGTAGTTCCAGCCTGTGTCCCACTGTGGGAGTAGCCTTGTCCCTAGTTCTAGATGGCGCAGATCAGATATTATTTGCACATTATTTTGTGCATCTGTTCTAATATGTCTAAGGGCTTCCTGAAGGAATGATGTGAGGCACTCTTTTCTATTTCAGCAAATTGCGAACACAAGCTGGAAAAGTTGGCAGAAATTGCTGAAAAGTGCTGCAAGGTGAACTCATAAGTGAATGATGTCTGAGACAAAAGATAACTGGTCCAAATATACAATAGACACACACGAGGCCCAGTAAAACCTGGTAAAGATTCTTTGAGAAATTAGGAGAATCAAAACCAGTTGTGTATATGAGAGGATTTCACAAGGCACATACATGTCAGGGAAGAGTGTGTATTCAAAAATAACACAGTAGACCCTTAGCTTTCACCTCAGACTGATTCCTATACTTGGTGAAAGACTGGCTGACTGTTGAGGGACTCCCTCAGCAAGAGAAGTCTGCCAACACTGGGAGAGGTGCTTACCTTTATATTTTGTTTTTGTTTCTTTTTTTTTAAGATCTTGGGATTCAAGAAAATTTCTGTTAAAAAGCATTAGTTGAACTTGAGCTAAAAGAATAGAGACTTCAGTTATCACACGTGACAATAAATATAGGCTTTGCAAAAAGAGTTTGGAAAAGTAGCCAAATAAATAGACTGCTAAAGCCTGTAGCAACAACAGCAACAAAAACAAACTCTGAGAATGGAGAGAATATGATTTCCACAGCACATTATAATATTTAAATGTCTACTTTTTGACAAAAAATAACAAGGCAGACAAAGAACAGGAACATTTGGCCCATTGAAAGTAACAAAATAAATTGATAAAAATCATCTCTTAGGAATATCAGACTTGCCATTAAAAGATTTTAAAATAACTGTCTTAAATATGCTCAAAGACCTAAAGTAAAACATGGTCCCCCCAAAATAAATGAAAGCAAATTGATGTATGACCAAAACGAGAATATCAAAACAGAGAATTTATAAAAAGGAATCAAATAAAAAATTGTGGAGATGAAAAGTTGAGACAGTAACTGAAATTAAAGCTTCAGTGTAGGGGACTTCCCTGGTGGTCCAGTGGCTGAGTCTGCTTGCCAATGGAGGTGAAACAGGTTCGATCCCTGGTCCCAAAAGATCCCAAATGCCACAGGGCAACTAAACCCTCATACCACAACTACTGAGTCCATGTGCCTAGAGCCCATGCTCTGCAACGAGAAGCCACTGCAGTCAGAAGCCCATAAGTAGAGAGTAGCCCTTACTTGATGCAATTAGAGATAGTTTACATGAAGCAAAGAAGACCCAGTACAGCCATAAAATAAACAAAAATTTTAAATTTTTCAGTGGAGGAATTCAAAGCAGATTTGAGCATACAGGAGAATAACAGGATATTGAAGATAGGACAATTGGAATTATTGAGTTTGAGGAGAATAAAGAATGAAGAAAAGTAAATAGAACTTAAATAAAATAAAGTAAAATGAAGCAAGTAAGGTGAATGAATGACAATAAACATAACCTGTGGAATAGCAACATACATGTCAAATGGATGCACAGCATATACATCATGGAAGTCCCCAAAGGAGATATATTTCCACATCTTCCTATTTTATAGAAGTATATACATATTTCAAGGTTAAAATAGGAAATCCTACTGTATGCTACAACTTAGATGAACCTTGAGGACATTAAGTGAAACAAGCCAGTAACAGAAGGATGAATATGACTTGATTAGAATTAAATCAAGTATATAAATTATTCAAATTCATAGAAGTAGAATGTAGAATGGTGGTTGTCAAGGGGCTAGGACAGGAAACATTAAAAATTTCTGTTTAATGGTTATAGACTTTCAATCATACAAGATGAGGAAGTTCCAGAGATATGTAGTAAACCAATGCACATATAGTTAATAATATTGTACACTTAAAATTTGTTGAGTTTTTAAAATATATTTTAATTGAAGTATAGTTGATTGACAATGTTCTGTTACTTTCTGCTTATATGTTTTCTTCTTAATTAACCACAAAAAATAGCAAGTGTTGGTGAAAAGGGTGAGAAATTGAAACCCTTGTATATTTCTGGTAGGAGTATAAAATGGTATAGCAGCTGTAGAAGACAATATGGAAGTTCCTCAAATAGCTGTTCATAGAATTACCCTGTGACTCTGTAATACTCCTTTCATTACCCAAAGCAGTGAAAGCAGAGTCTTAAAGAGATACCTGTACATCAGTGACACAGCATTATTCACAACAGCAAAAAGTTAGAAACAACCTATGTCCATCAACAGATGAATGGGTAAAATATGGCTACAAAGGTACAATAGGATATTATTTAGCCATAAAAAAAACAATGAAACTTTGATACATGCCACAACATTGATAAATTTTTAAGACATACTAACTGAAATTAGCTAGACACAAAAAGACAAATATCTTATGAATCCACCTATATGCAGTATCTCACATAGACACATTCACACAGATAGAAAGTAGATTGGAGGTTACTAGGGCCTGGAGCAGGGTAGAATAGAGATTTAGGGTTTAATTGCTATATGGTTTCTGTTTGGGATGATGAAAAATTTTTGAAATAGTGATGATAGCACAACATTGTGAATGTAATGCTACTGAATTGCATATTGAAAATGGTTAAAATGGCAAATTTTGTTATATTCTTTCATAGTTCAAGTGTTAATATGATATATAAAACAATAGAATTATACAACTTAGTGGGTATATTGCTTGAAAAATGAAAGTGAAAGTGAAGTCAGTCGTGTCCAACTCTTTGCGACCCCATGAACTATAGCCTACCAATCTCCTCTGTCCATAGCATTTTTCAGGCAAGAGTACTGGAGTGGGTTGCCATTTCCTTCTCCAGGGGATCTTCCCAACCCAGGGATCGAACACGGGTCTCCCACATTACAGGCAGATGCTTTACTGTCTGAGCCACCACAGCTAGCCACATACTGCTTAGTATGTGAGTTATATCTCAAAAAAGCTGATACGAGATTTTACAGGCTCTTTAATGGCAGAAAGTGAAGAGGAACTAAAGAGCCTCTTGATGAAGGTGAAAGCAGAGAGTTAAAAAAGCTAGCTTAAAGCTCACCATTCAAAAAACGAAGATCATGGCTTCGGGTCCCATCACTTCATGGCAAGTCGATGGGAAAAATGTGGAAACAGTGTCAGATTTCATTTTGGGCTCTAAAAGCAATGCTGACAGTGACTGCAACCACAAAATTAAAAGACACTGCTCTTTGGAAGAATGCTATGCTAAGTCACTTCAGTCGTGTCCGACTCTGTGTGACCCCATAGACGGCGGCCCACCGGGCTCTGCCGTCCCTGGGATTCTCCAGGCAAGAACACTGGAGTGGGTTGCCATTTCCTTCTCCAATGCATGAAAGTGAAAAGTGAAAATGAAGTCGAAAAGTGAAAATGAAGTCGAAAAGTGAAAATGAAGTCGCTCAGTCATGTCCGACTCTTAGCTACCTCATGGACTGCAGCCTACCAGGCTCCTGCATCCATGGGATTTTCCAGGCAAGAGTACTGGAGTGGGGTGCCATTGCCTTCTCCCTTTGGAAGAATAGCTGTGACAAACCTAGACAGTGTATCAAAAAGCAGAGATATCACTTTGCTGACAAAGATCCTTATAGTCAAAGCTATGGTTTTTCCTGTAGTCATGTATGGATATGAAACTTGGACCATAAAGAATGCTGAGCACCAAAGAATTGATGCTTTCTAACTGTGGTGCTGGAGAAGACTCTTGAAAGTCCCTTGGACAGCAAGAAGATCAAACTAGTCAATCCTAAAGGAAATCAACCCTGAATATTCACTGGAAGGACTGGTGCTGAAGCTGAAGCTCTCATACTTTGGCCACCTTATGCAAAGAGCCGATTGACTGGAAAAGATCCTGATGCTGAAAAAGATTGATTACAGGAGGAGAAAGGGGCTACAGAGGATGAGGTGGTTGGATGGCATCACTGACTTGATGGACATGAATTTGAGCAGATTTCAGGATATAGTGAAGGACAGAGAAGCCTGGTGTGCTCCAGTTCATGGGGTTGCAAAGAGTCAGACATGATTTTGCAAATGAACAACAAGAATAACAAAATGTCTTTATTATTAACTAAGTATGTTTGTTTGTATATGTGTGTAATGGTAGCAGTGCTGGGGATGTAGGGTTAAAATCTCTACATAAAGAGCATGCATGTATGTCTAATTATAGAGAGGTAAATCATCATATGGGTTTCCCTGGTGGCTCAGCCATAAAGAATTCTCCTGCCAAACAGGAGATGAGGGTTTGATCCCTGGGTCATGAAGATCCCCTGGAGGAGGAAATGGCAACCCACTCCAGTATTCTTGCCAGGGAAATATCATGAATAGCAGACTCTGGTGAGCTATATAGTCCATAGGGTCGCAAAGAGTTAGACATGAAGTAGTGACTAAACAACAAACCATCATATACTTTTAAACTATCTTAAAAATCATTCTTAGTAAGTATGCCTTTATTTTATAAATAAAAAAGAACTTGTAAAACCACAATAAGATATTCTTCCACATAAAAACTGCCTCCTTATTTGTTGTATTTGTAAAGGTCTTAATGAATACCACTAGCGATAATTTCTATACATCACATATTGTTGTAGTTAAACAATTTCCTCTTCAAAAAATTCATGAAATCTCACCTTGTAAGATTGGAATGATCCTAAGCATCATCCAACTGAACTTTGACTTAGCCCAGAAAGAGCTGAATTTATGTCAACATTAACTTTTGTCTGATCCTTTCTATCTCAAATTTATTTAAAGCAATTTTCAAAATGCAAAATTTAAAGCTATCAAATAGCACACTCTACTATGTTTCTGTAGGGTGTAGCAAAACCAGCTAGGGATATCCCCTAGGATTTTTTAATTTTGGTTTGAGTTGTACAATACTGAGAGCAATAATTAGTTGAGATCTACTCAGTCTTCATTCGGAGAAGGCAATGGCACCCCACTCCAGTACTTTTGCCTGAAAAATCCCATGGACTGGTAGGCTGCAGTCCATGGGGTCGCTAAGAGTCGGACATGACTGAGCGACTTCACTTTCATGCATTGGAGAAGGAAATGCCAACCCACTCCAGTGTTCTTGCCTGGAGAATCCCAGGGACTGGGGAGCCTGGTGGGCTGCTGTCTATGGGGTCGCACAGAGTTGGACATGACTGAAGCGACTTAGCAGCAGCAGCAGCAGCAGTCTTCATTTCTTTCCATGATAATACCTGCAAGGGAATTTTATTTTAAGCTTCATAAATACAGTGCCTTATTCATTTAGGATAAACAAGTGAATGAAATTGTGATTCTATATACCCACAAACCAAGTACTATTTGGTAAGCTCAATGAGAGCAGGGACTCTAATTGCTTAAAGTTTAGATATTTAAACAAGTCTTTAAATAAAATTTATTGCAAAGCAAATTTACTTCCTGAAATATTTCTGCTCAGTTAATTATTACTTATTTTATTTGCATGCTACTATTGTTTTCTAGCCTTCTACTCTGATGGTTCTCTGTATGTTCACTGCATTCTGACAATGAAGTGAAGAGTGTGTGTGCAGGAGTGTGCATCAGATTATGTGTGTTGTGTTTAAGGTGGATGTTGTTATATACTAGGTGATTAGATGGGAAGATAATATAAATTTATTTAAATTCAAAAAGACTTTATAGATCAGAGTCATGGACATCATTGATAAGAACATTTCATATTTTTATTAATAGTTTTATATC
Organism: Tragelaphus eurycerus; assembly: GCA_935064755.1. Taxonomy (NCBI): domain Eukaryota; kingdom Metazoa; phylum Chordata; class Mammalia; order Artiodactyla; family Bovidae; genus Tragelaphus; species Tragelaphus eurycerus. The sequence continues at coordinate 677,987 of CAKXYN010000234.1, forward strand.
TCCTATCACAGAGGCCCCTGTTAATGAAAATGTGTTCAATGGACCAGTAGCATCATCATCTTCTGAAACACATTAAAACCGCAGAATCTTGGGTGCCTCTCCACACCTGCTGAATCACAATCTGCATTTAATGAGATTCTAAGGTAATTCATATGCCCATGAAAGTATCAAAAAGTATTGATTTAAGTGTATAGACTTTTACTAAGTCACTTTTTTGAACAAACAACCTAACACTGAATGTTTTAAAGAAACACCTTATTTATTTCCTTAGGATTTTGTGGATAGTTAATTTCAGCTTAGTACATACAGCTGGGATTTTTTTCTCTGTTGTGTAAACTATATTTTCTTAAATATTTGTAGTTAGCTAGAGGTTGATATCCTCATTCACGTGTCTAGCCGTTGTCTGCCTGTCACCAGGTGTGATAAAGAAAGCTTGCCATGTGTTCGTTATCAACCAGATTCTTTTACATGGTGATAGTTGCAGCATTCTCTAGAGCATTGGGAACAGCAGTTTCCAAGCCTTGGCTTGTGTTATATCTGCTAATGTCCTGATAATCAAATCAAGCCATGTGACCAAACTCAGATAAGTGCCAGCTCTTAATGAGAGGAGCTATAAAAGACTCATTGTAGAGAAGGATAGTGGTGACAGGGATGCAAAGAATCTGTGATTATTTTGTCATCTACTATAAGTACAAAATACCCAACCCTTCTATTTTCTAATGAACATAAAAATAATCCACTAATGCTTTATTCTCTACCATGTAAGTAGACATAATTCAGGAAACTGAGGCAAGTGGACTAAGGCTACATTTATTTATTCATTCACTGGTTAAAATCTTCATAGTCTCTTCCTTCTCATAGGCAAAGTAAAAGCAGATCTCAGGTGGTATAATAATCACATATTGTTCATTGACAGAGTCAATTTATAGATTAGAGATTCACTGATCTAGTAAACATATATATGGTAGATATGCTGGCTACATCTCTGATATAGTATCTCATATTAGATAGTAATTGAAGTTACTTGTAATAATATATAGATGTAGTGTATATCAATGTGTGCATCTGTATTTGCAATTTGTAAGAATCTAAAGGATACTCAGACAAAAATCTGAGGAAGTCATAAATTGTGATGGTACACTTCCCCAGGGAAGACTAAAGACTGCTCAAGATCTAAAGATAGAGAATTTTTTTTTTAAATGTATCCAATTTCCATTTACAGTTATTACAAAATATTGACTACATTCCCTGTATTGTACAATATAAGCTTCAGCCTATCTTATACCCAGTAGTTTGTACCTCCCACTCTGACACCTCTATACTGCCTCTTCTCCCTGCTCCCTACTGGTAACCACTAGTTTATTCTCTATATTTGTGTCTGCTTTATTGGTTATATTCACTCAGTTCAGTTCAGTCGCTCAGTTGTGTCTGACTCTGCAGCTCCATGAACTGCAGCACGCCAGGCCTCCTTGTCAATCACCAACTCCCAGTGTTTACTCAAACTCATATCCACTGAGTCGGTGATGCCATCCAACCGTCTCATCCTCTGTCATCCCCTTCTCCTCCTGCCTTCAATCTTTCCCAGCATCAGGGTCTTTTCAAATGAGCCAGTTCTTCACATCGGGTGGCCATAAGTATTGGAGTTTCAGCTTCAGCATCAGTCCTTCCAATGAATATTCAGGGTTGATTTCCTTTAAGATGGACTGGTTGGATCTCCTTGCTGTCCAAGGGACTCTCAAGAGTCTTCTCCATTCATAGCTTGTTGTATTTTTTAGATTCTACATATTAGTGATATCGTACATTATTTGTCTTTTTACTTCTTTATCTATAGATTAAAAAACGAACATTACTAACATCTGAAAGTACAGTAAAACCTTTGGTTAACCATGATGAAATAAACTTTAATTCCTTATTGTAATTATGCTATTCTGGCAATATTTCTGACTAAAAGGCAAATATTAAGATATATGCACATGCTCATATTTAATACAAATAACTAGCATAGTATCTGGGACACTTAAGTATTCAATAATTGTTATTGAATGAACACATACCTTATATTTTAATAGATTTTCATATATGTTTTTATATATGTGTCTAAATTAAAATTTATAATAAATATACAAGCTAGATGCAAGTGTATTTTTTCAAATTAAAGAAAAGCATACCAGAGAGGTCTGAGTCTAAATACACTCAGTTCAACCTCTTGTACCATCTCTTCAAATAATACAGGCATTTAGTTTCTTGAGACAGAGAAACCATAAGTCCTCTAATCATCAAGAATGTCAAAATATGTTGTCTATATGATTTGGCAAATGCACCAAAACGTGCAGACATATTGGAATAATCTTCACCATAAGTTTCTGGAGTTAAGATTATTTTCCTAAGAAATATTGAATAGCCAGAATATTCTTAATAGATGAACATTTTGGCTAATAGAAGTTTAATTGTAGTTTACTGAAATTCTCTCTTACTCAACATTATGCCAGAATGATAATCTCACTTATTAAAACACTCAAAAGAGTTGACCACATAGGTCAAAAGTGGTTTCTAAATTCATGTGGTTTTCACTTTTCAACTAGCTTTTTTGTTAAACATCATAAAGTAATGTTTTCCTCCTCACTTCTACTAACCTGACGTAAGGAACTTTTCTTGATGATGAAAGGTTGTTGCTGAACCATGAAAGACGCCAGGATTCTTAGCCTCCAGAGAAGAATTCAATCCAGGGCCAGAAATGAGGCTTGATTACTCAGAGCTTTTGTGTAATAAAATTTTATTAAAGTATAAAAGAGATAGAGAAAGCCTCTGACATAGACATCTGAAGGGGGCAGAAAGAGTACCCCCCTGCTAGTCTTTAGCTGAATATTACATAGCTACTGGCAGTCTGCTAATTAAAGAAAGGAAATGTCTCAAACCTCAGAGAATGGCACCAAGTGAGTCATCTGGGCCATAAAAAGATTGACATGAATCTTGAAGAAAGGCAGATTTCCATACAAATATATAGTTTCATTAACATAGATCAGGAGAACAATGTATAACATACTGGTTTGTCAAGTAGGTTCTGAGCCTTTAGGCTTGACTTGAAGATAGAGTCATAGGATAAATGCACAGTACATTCACATAGTTTAAGACAAACATTTCTATAAGAAAAATGCATTGGTTAGCTCAAGGTTTGAGAAAAGTTAAGTTCAGGTGGAACCTGGTGTCATTATGGGAACACAAAATTTTAAGAGAGGCCTCTTTTTATATTTGTATAGAGAAGGGGAAAAAATATAACACTAGTTTGCTTTCTCCTACTGCTTAATAGAGAGATAAACAATGTCTAACATTTGCAGCCTATTTCCTACATTTGGAGACACGGCCTTCCTGCCTGTTACCCTCTCAAGTCATCATCATAGTTGCTAGTCATTATTTTTCCATGTTATATAATAAAATAATGAGAAAGATTAGAGTGAACAATATGTTGCCATAACTTGATGCATTTAGTTTGTGAAGTGGGAAAATTTTTTATGAGTAATATTCACACATCTGGATTTTTATATGTCTTAAAACAAATCTTAAAAATAATATACAGATATCATATTAAAAATAATTCACATCTCCCTTGTTTCTTACTGTTTTGAAGGACCCAATACTTATGGTAAAATGCCAGATCTATGAGAGGATACACAGTAAATAGTGCATATCTAAGGAGTGATATCAATAACCTCAGATATGCAGATGATACTTATGGCAGAAAGTGAAAAGGAACTAAAAAGCCTCTTGGTGATGAAGAAGGAATTAATAGGGCCTGGACTCCATCTTAGGCCTGTTCATGCTGATCATGCTCAGCCACCTTTCCAATGGATTCTGAATTCTGTGTTTAGTGCCTATGAAAACAACAACAGAAGGATAAGACCCCCCTCCAGACAGGGGAACCTTGAAGATCATATCTAGGTTGCTCATCGCCTAAGAGAAAACATACACTAATCACCCCTTCCTCCAGACAGGCCATAAATTTTTCTGAATCTATTGGAGTGTAACCTCAGGTTTATTGATTATTGGCTAATTGTTTGACTGTTTGAGCACATGAGCACATAGCACGTGAATGACGGGGTTATTGGGATTGTATTTTCCTTGGTTTATGTAAGTCTCAAGGAATTTGGAGTGGTGGGTTCAGACACGTACACATGAGGTATAAAAGATTTTCACAAATGCTGGTCGGGGTCCTTGGCTAAGAGGAGACTCTACCTTGGGCCCGCCGGTGTAATAAACTGCACTCCACTATCTGCATTGTCCTTCTGGGTGAGTTTGTTTCCTGGAACACGTGGCTACAACAGTGAAAGTGAAAGAGGAGAGTGAAAAAGTTGCCTTAAAGCTCAACATTCAGAAAACGAGGATCATGGCATCTTGTCCCATCACTTTATGGGAAATAGATGGGGAAACAGTGGAAACAGTGTCAGACTTTATTTTGGGGGGCTCCAAAATCACTGCAGATAGTGATTGCAGCCATGAAATTAAAAGACGCTTACTCCTTAGAAGGAAAGTTATGACCAACCTAGAAAACATATTAAAAAAGCAGAGACATTACTTTGCCAACAAATGTCCATCTAGTCAAGTCTATGGTTTTTCCAGTGGTCATGTGTGGATGTGAGAGTTGGACTGTGAAGAAAGCTGAGCGCCGAAGAATTGATGCTTTTGAACTGTGGTGTTGGAGAAGACTCTTGAGAGTCCCTTGGACTGCAAGGAGCTCCAACCAGTCCATTCTACAGGAGATCAGCCCTGGGATTTCTTTGGAAGGACTGATGCTAAAGCTGAAACTCCAGTACTTTGGCCACCTCATGCGAAGAGTTGACTCATTGGAGAAGACTCTGATGCTGAGAGGGATTGGGGGCAGAAGGAGAAGGGGACGACAGAGGATGAGATGGCTGGATGGCGTTACCGACTCCATGGACATGAGTCTGAGTGACCTCCGGGAGCTGGTGATGGACAGGGAGGCCTGGCGTGCTGCAATTCATGGGGTTGCAAAGTGTCGGACATGACTGAGTGACTGAACTGAACTGGACTGAAGGAGTGTGGGCTAGGGAAACTTCGTCTACGGTAAATGCCAACTTTTACTCAGTAGAATGGAACTTTCTCTGTAAAACTGCTCTGAAGGTAAGTTATCATTGTGCAGAAATTTTACTGAATCGCTTAGCAGTCACTCAGTTTTCTGAATTAAGGTCACTGTCATCTATCTACCTGCATTCCCTTTAGTGTTTTTTTATATATCTGAATTCATAAAGACATACATGGAGATTTGCTATATGTTTTAATAATGAATGATGATGTTGGGTTGTGATATTGTCATTTATATATATTTGGTCTTCATCTCAGTGTCTGGCATAGAACTCCTAAAAACCCCTTGGACTTAGGTCCTAAGTTTTGAGAGCAGCGAATGAGTCTTTTTTTTATGTTAACAAGGTGTCTTTGGTTGCCAGGGAACCAACCTTGAAGGTTACAGGGTTAGAATTTTCAGCCCTAGCAGTGACCTCAGGGAGGGAGAGGGGCTGAAGGTTGAATCAGTTGTTGGAGGTATGGGTAACCCTTTTCCCACTTTAAGTTTGGTTCCAGGAATTCAAATATGGGTCAACAGGTATCTAAAATATATTTATATTTATTATTTCTTTATATATATTATACACACACACATATATATATTATAGATACACACATAGTGTTCTGTTAGTAACTTCAACTAATTTGCTAGAAATTTATGGATTTCCACAGGATTATTATCTTTTGTTCTTTGAAATTGTTTATTTGTACACATTAGAGAGAAATCAGTCTGAGTGAATTTTTACAGTGGGTTTTTATGTACTATGCACTGTTCTACTTGCTGGATATAGAGCAGTGAACAAAATTATTTTGTTCAAATAATTAGGCAAATATTACTACCAATGTTAGGCATATTAATTGAGGTCCTTTGACAAAATGTATTTTAACAAAAATATAATTTGGAATTATGTTATTGATAGTCTATATTTAAATTTATTAGATAAATGCAATATCTTACATGTTCTAATGTCAGACTGTCTTAGGGATTCCCAAGAAAGAGGCTGAGTTTTGATTAGTGAGACAATAGTGTATGTTAATAGGATGCTGACTTCTTTAATGGGTAGATGGAATGAAGTGATAAGTTATATTGTTGGTATTTTGTTGAATTAATATATGAAAAGTGTTGCACATGGAATACATTATTTGTTCATTATTTTAATAGCCAATTAAAATAAATAATATTATTATTTACTTTTTAAATTATGAGACTTACAGAGATTAAACAATTTGTCTAAGATCTCAAAACTATTAAACAACAGAGCCATATGTTTTAACCTACTGTATTATTTAGTCAGTCTACTTTGCTTTTTATTTATCTCACCTGATTCTCTAGTTAAACCACTCAATGATAGTCTTTCATTGGTCTCCATCCATCATATGGCCCGCTTCCAGAAGATTCTGTTCTCAATCCCTCTTTGTGACAAAAGTACGTAGAACTAGGAAATACAGCTCTCAATTCCCTCAGTCATCTCTAATTACTCCTAAGAACAGAATGTCAGAGAGGTACCAGAATGTCAGAGAGGTACTACCCCACTCAGACTTCTACCTTTCAATCAGACAAAATTTCCTTACTGAAATATGGCAAAAATCTCCCAGTAAATGTTCAGCAAATAATGCTAGTTTCTGATTGATATTATTCACCAATAATGTGGGGATGATCCTAGAGGGAATTGTTAAATAATAACCATAATATTTCTTGCATAATTGCTTTGTGCCAGATATTATGCTAAACACTTTTCAAAAGTTAAGACATTTATTTCCCATCATGTATTTGCAAGTTAAATACTATTAATTTGTCTTTTTTGAGAAACTAAGAAACTAAGCTCAGATTGATTATGTAACTTTCCAAAGGCCACACAAATAGTGTATGATGGAACCAGGAGGTAATGGTAGTAACTAAATGTAATGCAATGGAAGAAAAAAAGAGAAAGCTGAAGTGAAATATATGTCCAAAAGGAAAAGTGCTATTATAGTTTAAATGCTTCATTTGAGCACATTTAATGTGAAATATTACCACAAAGCATCTACAAATGGGAGGGGGCATAGGATAGTTGGGTACAAATGGAGTTTTGTTTTTTTTTTCTAATAATGTTAGTACATCAATCCAAAATCCAGAGAATATTTATTTCAGTAAGCATATTTTGAACAATAAACATGTATTGCCTTGACAGGGAGATGTAAACCATTGGTATTATCTATAATCCATCCATTAAAAGGATTTGTATATTATGAGTAGAATACAACTATTGCATTTCATCAGAAATATTAACTGGAGTTATGCTGCTGATAATATTATTTGGATTTTCATAATGTGAACATTGATTGTGCAAATACTCTAGTTTTTTTTTTTTTAAGTATCATCAGCATGCCTCTCTCAGGTATCATGCTTCTATAATTTTGAGTAATAATAAATAATAGCTAATTTTTAATGCACAGTTACTACATTATCTCATTTAATTGTGACAGTCACTCTTGTATATTTTTATAGATAGATAGATACATAAATACTTCTGTGCTTTTTCCACTATATTAAAAATTGAAAGATAAAAACCATATGATAATCTTAATAGATGCATAAAAAGCCTTTGTCAAAATTCAGCACCCATTTATGATTAAAACTCTTCAAACAATGGGCATAGAAGGAACCTACGTCAACATAGTAAAGGCCATATATGATACAAACATTATTCTCAATGGTGAAAAATGGACAGCAGTCCCCTAAGATCAGGAACAAGACAAGGGTGTCCACTTTCGCCACTATTATTCAACATAGTTCTGGAAGCCCTAGCTATAGCTATCAGAAAAGAAAATAAAAATAAAAGGAATCCAGATTGGAAAAGAATAAGTAAAGCTCTGATTGTTTGCCGATGACATGATACTCTGCATAGAAAACCCTAAAGATAGTATCAGAAAATTACTAGAGCTAATCAGTGAATTTAGCAGAGTTGCAGGATACAAAATCAATACACGGAAATACCCTGCTATTTAGTATATAGAAATTTAGCATTTCTATATACTAAAAATTAAAAATCAGAAAAAGAAATCAATCCCATTCACCATTGCAGCAAAAAGAATTAAATATCTAGGAATAAACTTACCTAAGTAGACAAAAGAACTGTACACAGAAAATTATTACACTAATGAAAGAAATCAAAGATGACATAAACAGATGTAAATAAATTCTTGAGAAAAAATGACCATGCACTGGAATTAGTAAAGTTCAAAATAATAAGATTTTTTTGAGTTTTTTCCTAACTTACTATGAAATATACCTTCCAGTTTTTTATTTTGACAATATATATTGGATAAGGGCTGTGAACGAAAGGTCATTGAATAAATACTAATGGACAGTTATCTTTTCTTCAATTATTTTGTGTTTGAATTGAGATAAGGTTTATAATTAAAATGTGATATTGTTTTTATTTTAATGTTTACCATCTCCATAAGAAATAATGAACTATAAGTTGTGCTATAAATCTTCAAAGTAGCTATGTTGCCATTTGGCCTGGACTTCTTGCTTCACCAAGCTTCCCTGGTGACTCACATGGTAAAGAATTCTGCCTGCAATGCAGGAGATGTAGGTTCCATCTCTGGGTAGGGAAGATCCCCAGTATTCTTACCTGGAGAATTCTATGGACAGAGGAGCCTAGTGGGCTATTTAGGTGCAATGATCAGTATAATTTACAGTATAATCTGCAATCTATTGTGACCCTTTGTCTTAATGAGATATTAAATGTTGTACATGGTTCCAAGACTCATTCCTAAAGAAAATGTAAATTTATGCACTGGAACTTATTTTCACATGCAAAAAAAGCTTTTTAATGACTAAAATTATCTCGGTGTCCCTTTTATTTGAGAAAGTTAATCATTGAAAATATAAAATAATATCTTCAGTTTTTATCCAGAGACAACAGCAGCTATCTTGTAGACACTGTAGCCAAAGGAAATTACACGAATGAACAAATGCACTTTATAGTAAATTTTCAATATTTTTCATCTTATTCCTGGTTATTTACTTTGGAGGACTCAAAGTTTATACTAAACCACCATTTTGTTTTGTTTTTCCTCTTCTTTCCTACTTCCCAAGTGAAACATGAATCCAGTAAAAGTGATAAGTCCTATGGATAAATCACTTTACATACAACCTGCAGATACATACATACTGTGGGTAAATCACTTTACATACAAACACTGTCAAAACCATCAGCACAGCCATGTGGATAATAATGTTATCTGGTAGGTGATTTAAAAGTAAAATTCCACAGTTATATACAGAATTGAAAATTGGCCCATTTATTATACATGCATCCACCCACCTGTTATTTTGACCTGAAACAATAAGGAAAGATGTTTAACATAGGCTATCAAAAGGATTTTAATTTGGAGACAATTTGTCCACATGCTTTGTCACCAGTAATTTGCTTTTAATGATAGATAAAATATCATTTCAGTTCAGTTCAGTAGCTGAGTTGTGTCCAACTGTTTGCAACTCCATGGACTGCAGCACACCAGGCCTCCCTGTCCATCACCAACTCCCAGAGTTTACTCAAACTTATCTCCATTGAGTCAATGATGCCATCCAACCATCTCATGCTTTGTCATTCCCTTCTCCTCCTGCCTTAAATCTTTCCCAGCATCAGGGTCTTTTCAAATCAGTCATTTCTTCAGATCAGGTAGCCAAAGTATCGGAGTTTCAGCTTCAGCATCAGTCCTTCCAATGAATATTCAGGATTGATTTCCTTTAAGATGGACTGGTTGGATCTCCTTGCTGTCCAAGGGACTCGCAAGAGTTTTCTCCAATGCTACAGTTAAATAACATCAATTCTTTGGTGCTCAGCTTTCTTTACAGTCCAACTCTCACATCCATACATGACTACTGGAAAAACCATAGCCTTGACTAGACAGACCTTTGTTGGCAAAGTAATATCTGCTTTTTAATATGCTGTCTAGGTTGCTGTCTAGATAAAATATCACATTTTGTAAAAAATTATTTTTCCCATGCTTTGAGTTCAAGAAAAAGTTGGAGGTAAGTAAGACAGGAGCTATTCTACATTGAAGGTAAAGAGGGGCAGTGGTGAGGAGATACTCCTCGTCCAAGGTAAGGAGCAGTGGCTGCGCTTTGCTGGAGCAGCTGTGAAGAGATACCGCATGCCCAAGGTAAGAGAAACCCAAGTAAGACCGAAGGTGTTGCAAGACAGCATCAGAGGGCAGACACACTGAAACCATACTCACAGAAAACTAGTCAAACTAATCACACTAGGACCACAGCCTTATCTAACTCAATGAAACTAAGCCATGCTCGTGGGGAAACCCAGGATGGGCAGGTCATGGTGGAGAGATCTGACAGGATGTGGTCTGCTGGAGAAGGGAATGGCAAACCAATTCAGTATTCTTGCCTTAAGAATGCCATGAACAGTGTGAAAAGGCAAAATGATGGGATACTGAAAGAACTCCCCAGGTCAGTAAGTGCCCAATATGCTACTACAGATCAGTGGAGAAATAACTCCAGAAAGAATGAAGGGATGGAGCCAAAGCAAAAAGAATACCCAGCTGTGGATGTGTCTGGTGATAGAAGCAAGATCCGATGCTGTAAAGAGCAATATTGCATAGGAACCTGGAATGTCAGGTCCATGAATCAAGGCAAATTGGAAGTGGTCAAACAAGAGATGGCAAGCGTGAACATTGACATTCTAGGAATCAGTGAACTAAAAAGGATAGGAATGGGTGAATTTAACTCAGATTCCAAATCCTGAATGATGATGCTGTGAAAGTGCTACACTCAATATGCCAGCAAATTTGGAAGACTCAGCAGTGGCCACAAGATTGGAAAAGGACAGTTTTCATCCCAATCCCAAAGAAAGGCAATGCCAAGGAGTGCTCAAACTACCGCACAATTGCACTCATCTCACACGCTAGTAAAGTAATGCTCAAAATTCTCCAAGCCAGGCTTCAGCAATATGTGAACCGTGAACTTCCTGATGTTCAAGCTGGTTTTAGAAAAGGCAGAGGAACCAGAGATCAAATTGCCAACATCCGCTGGATCATGGAAAAAGCAAGAGAGTTCCAGAAAAACATCTATTTCTGCTTTATTGACTATGCCAAAGCCTTTGTCTGTGTGGATCACAATAAACTATGGAAAATTCTTAAAGAGATGGGAATACCAGACCACCTGATCTGCCTCTTAAGAAATCTGTATGCAGGTCAGGAGCAACAGTTAGAACTGGTCATGGAACAACAGACTGGTTCCAAATAGGAAAAGGAGTACGTCAAGGCTGCATATTGTCACCATGTTTATTTAACTTATATGCAGAGTACATCATGAGAAATGCTGGACTGGAAGAAACAGAAGTTGGAATCAAGATTGCTGGGAGAAATATCAATAACCTCAGATATGCAGATGACACCACCCTTATGGCAGAAAGTGAAGAGGGGCTAAAAAGCCTCTTGATGAAAGTGAAAGTGGAGAGTGAAAAGGTTGGCTTAAAGCTCAACATTCAGAAAACGAAGATCATGGCATCTGGTCCCATCACTACATGGGAAATAGATGGGGAAACAGTGGAAACAGTGTCAGACTTTGTTTTTCTGGGCTCCAAAATCACTGCAGATGGTGACTGCAGCCATGAAATTAAAAGACGCTTGCTCCTTGGAAGGAAAGTTATGACCAACCTAGATAGCATATTCAAGAGCAGAGACTACTTTACCAACAAAGGTTCGCCTAGTCGGGGCTATGGTCTTTCCTGTGGTCATGTATGGATGTGAGAGCTGGACTGTGAAGAAGGCTGAGCGCCGAAGAATTGATGCTTTTGAACTGTGGTGTTGGAGAAGACTCTTGAGAGTCCCTTGGACTGCAAGAAGATCCAACCAGTCCATTCTGAAGGAGATCAATCCTGGAATTTCTTTAGAAGGAATGATGCTAAAGCTGAAACTCCAGTATTTTGGCCACCTCATGCGAAGAGTTGACTCATTGGAGAAGACTCTGATGCTGGGAGGGATTGAGGGCAGGAGGAGAAGGGGACGACAGAGAATGAGATGGCTGGATGGCATCACTGACTCGATGGATGCGAGTCTGGGTGACCTCCGGGAGCTGGTGATGGACAGGGAGGCCTGGCGTGCTGCGGTTCATGGGGTCGCAAAGAGTCGGACACGACTGAGCGACTGATCTGATCTGATCTGATCTGACCATTATATCTGCTACTGCGGGCAGGAATCACCCAGAAGAAATGGAGTAGCCATCTTGGTCAACAAAAGAGTCTGAAATGCAATACTTGGGCACAATCTCAAAAATGACAGAATGATCTCTGTTCGTTTCCAAGGCAAACCATTCAATATCACAGTAATCCAAGTCTATGCCCCAACCAGTAACGCTGAAGAAGCTAAAGTTGAACGGTTCTATGAAGACGTACAAGGCCTTTTAAAACTAAGACCCCAAAAAGATGTCCTTTTCATTAAAGGGGACTGGAATGCAAACGTAGGAAGTCAAGAAATACCTGGAGTAACAGGCAAATTTGGCCTTGGAATACGAAATGAAGCAGGGAAAAGACTAATAGGGTTTGCCAAGAAAATGCACTGATCATAACAAACACCCTCTTCCAACAACACAAGAGAAGACTCTACATATGGACATCACCAAATGGTCAACACCGAAATCAGATTGATTATATTCTTTGCAGCCAAAGATGGAGAAGCTCTATACAGTCAACAAAAAAAAGAGCGGGAGCTGACTGTGGCTCAGACCATGAACTCCTTATTGCCAAATTCAGACTTAAATTGAAGAAAGTAGCGAAAACCACTAGACCATTCAGGTATGACCTAAATCAAATCCCTTGTGGTTATACAGTGGAAGTGAGAAATAGATTTAAGGGCCTAGATCTGATAGAATGCCTAATGAACTATGGACTGAAGTTCGTGACATTGTACAGGAGACAAGGATCAAGACCACCCCATGGAAAAGAAATGCAAAAAAGCAAAATGGCTGTCTGGGGAGGCCTTACAAATAGCTGTGAAAAGAAGAGAAGCGAAAAGCAAAGGAGAAAAGGAAAGATATAAGCATCTGAATGCAGAGTTCCAAAGAATAGCAAGGAGAGATAAGAAAGCCTTCCTCAGCGATCAATGCAAAGAAATAGAGGAAAACAACAGAATGGGAAAGACTAGGGATCTCTTCAAGACAATTACAGATACCAATGGAACATTTCATGCAAACATGGGCTCGATAAAGTACAGAAATGGTATGGATCTAACAGAAGCAGAAGATATTAAGAAGAGGTGGCAAGAATACACAGAAGAACTGTACAAAAAAGATCTTCATGACCCAGATAATCACGATGGTGTGATCACTCACCTAGAGCCAGACATGCTGGAATGTGAAGTCAAGTGGGCCTTAGAAAGCATCACTACAAACAAAGCTAGTGGAGGTGATGGGATTCCAGTTGAGCTATTTCAAATCCTGAAAGATGATGCTGTGAAAGTGCTGCACTCAATATGCCAGCAAATTTGGAAAACTTAGCAGTGGCCACAGGACTGGAAAAGGTCAGTTTTCATTCCAATTCCAAAGAAAGGCAATGCTAAAGAATGCTCAAACTATGGCACAATCGCACTCATCCCACATGCTAGTAAAGTAGTGCTCAAAATTCTCCAAGCCAGGCTTTAGCAATATGTGAACCGTGAACTTCCAAATGTTCAAGCTGGTTTTCGAAAAGGCAGAGAAACCAGAGATCAAATTGCCAACATCTGCTGGATCATGGAAAAAGCAAGAGAATTCCAGAAGAACATCTTTTTGCTTTATTGTCTATGCCAAAACCTTTGACTGTGTGGATCATGATAAACTGAGGAAAATTCTGAAAGAGATGGGAATATCAGAGCACTTGATCTGCCTCGTGAAAAATTTGTATGCAGGTCAGGAGCAACAGTTAAAACTGGACATGGAACAACAGATTGCTTCCAAATAGGAAAAGGAATATGTCAAGGCTGTATATTGTCACTGTGCTTGTTTAACTTATATGCAGAGTACATCAGGAGAAATGCGGGGCTGGAGGAAGCACAAGCTAGAATCAAGATTGCCGGGAGAAATATCAATAACCTCAGATATGCAGATGACACCACCCTTATGGCAGAAAGTGAAGAGGCACTAAAAAGCCTCTTGATGAAAGTGAAAGTGGAAAGTGAAAAAGTTGGCTTAAAGCTCAACATTCAGAAAATGAAGATCATGGCATCTGGTCCCATCACTTCATGGGAAATAGATGGGGAAACAGTAGAAACAGTGTCAGATTTTATTTTGGGTGCTCCAAAATCACTGCAGATGGTGACTGCGACCATGAAATTAAAAGACACTTACTCCTTGGAAGAAAACTTATGAGCAACCTAGATAGCATATTGAAAAGCAGAGACTTACTTTGCCCACAAAGGTCCATCTAGTCAAGACTATGGTTTTTCCAGTGGTCATGTATGGATGTGAGAGCTGGACTGTGAAGAAGGCTGAGCACCAAAGAATTGATGCTTTTGAACTGTGGTGTTGGAGAAGACTCTTGAGAGTCCCTTGGACTGCAAGGAGATCCAACCAGTCCATTCTGAAGGAGATCAGCCCTGGGTGTTTTTGGAAGGACTGATGCTAAAGCTGAAACTCCAGTACTTTGGCCACCTCATGCAAAGAGATGTCTTATTGGAGAAGACTCTGATGCTGGGAGGGATTGGGGACAGGAGGAGAAGGGGATGACAGAGGATGAGATGGCTGAAAGTCATCACCGACTTGATGGACATGAGTTTGAGTGAACTCTGGGAGTTGGTGATGAACAGGGAGGCCTGGCATGCTGCAATTCATGGGGTCGCAAAGAGTCGGACATGACTGAGTGACTCAACTGAACTGAACTGAAGACATTTGGAAAAGTACAAAAATCCCCAATTTACAACTCATTGTAACTCCCATGTAAAACCATATATCCACTACTATGAAAAAGAAATAATGTTGCCACTGTTCTGGAAGCCCCATTGAGGTCCTTCCTTTCTACTCTCCTCACTTTATATACCAAAGGGAACCATTATCCTGCCTACTAAAAAAATAGACTTTTCTTTAATTTTAAGCCTTGTATAAAATATGTAAAGTATGTATTCTGTTATGTCTCCCTTCTTTCAGCAGTGTAATGATTTGAGATCTATTTATACTGTCATGTATGGTAGTACTTCATACAGTTTCATTACTAATATCATACTCTGTGGTTATACTAACATATATTTATCCATTATATTGTTGATGAACATTTGTTACCATTTTGGGGCTGTTGTGATTAGTGCTGATTTGAAGCATCTTGACCTTGTTATTTTTTGGCAAAAATAGTAACTCATTGTGTCAGGTATATATGTAGGGGTGGAATAACTGCATTATAGGATATGTATATCTCCAACTTTGGCATACAATGCTGAAGATTCTTATAAATTGTTGTAACAATTTAAACTCTGACCTATTTTGTTCCAGTATCCCATCCAGAGTATGACATTTTATTTAGTCATCATATCTCTTTAGGCTCTTCTTATTGGTGACAGTTTCTCTCTCCTTTCCTTCTAGTTATTCAATCATCATATAAAATTAATGCCTTTTCAGCATTTTCCTCCCTTTTATCTCTCCAAGTTTGTTTCTGGATATTTTCTTTGTATCTATTTTTCAGTTTACTAATTCTCTCCTCAGCAGTCTTATCTGCTGTCTAGCCTATTCAGTGCATCTTTTACTTGAGTTATTTTACTTCATATTTGTATGATGTATTTAGTTCATATTTATAGTTTTTAGTTCTATGTTAAAATCCTCAGTATTCTGTTCTATCAATATTTTATTGTCCTATTGTTTATATTATTTTAACTCCATAGATAAAAATTCCATTATTTGGATAATACATGTGTTTATTATTATTTTGTAGTATGTGTCTTAGTTTTTGATCACAGAGTATAACTACGTATGTGCTTGGCAATTTCTGATTGGATTTCATATATTATGTTTCAAAAGTTGTTAGATAATCTGAGACTCTGCAAGATATTGATAAATATCTATCTCCGTAGAGGAATTATATACTTATTTATAGTACCTCAATAGGGGACTAGCTAGAACAACTAGCAAATCTTTATCTGTTTACCCAACTAGGATTGATATGATTCAGAAATTGAGTTTAGTCTCTGTGAGGAGTGATCCATTTATAGTTCTTTCCTCCTCATTGGATATAGTTCCTCAGATTCTTCGGTCAAGATGCTTACTCCTTGAAAGGCCCTAATCATCATTACTAATAACTCTATTAATAACAGGATCAGTGAGTCTATTGAAAGAACTGCTCAGTTTTGTGTTTCAGTTGAACTTTCAGAATTAGCAGATATATCTGGAAAAAAGTTCCTATAAATGCTTAATTTATATCCGTGGATTTCTTCCTGTCCTACATTTGAGCTGAGCTGAACTGAAATGTCCACATACTACTTATTTCACATAAATTATTTTTCAATATTCTCTTCATCATTTTTTTCTAGTTCTCATTAAGGGTACTATACCCAAATTAAAAGCATTCTGTTGCTAGAAGCAGTACATTGCTTTACTCAAACAAAGTGCAGTTGATTAACGTTTGTTCTCAAATTATGCCTTTCTCACTCACAATAGAACATTTCATGTGATGTAAGAAAAGTTTAGAGTTTTGGAAAGTAAAACAGGAATTGAGTATAAGCTTGAATATGCCCAATGAAAATGTGAAAATCTTGGAAATGACATTTTTGATCTTTACAGAAAGAAAACATTTGAAGCCATTTCCTTTGTAACATTTAGTTCAGTTCTATTTTGTGTTCTTCTGTCACTCTCCAAATCTTGTGATCCATTACATTCTATTTCCTAAGTATTTGTCTTATTCCTTTAAAGCAGCCATTTACTAGTTTTTCCCTCCACTCTCTATTGAAAAGCCCATTTAGTATCTTTACCATTGTTAATGTTATCCTCTTCATCATCAAAAAATGGTATTTAACTTCTATATATAGGGCTCTATTCCTGTGGTCATGTATGAATGTGAGAGTTGGACTGTGAAGAAGGCTGAGCGCTGAAGAAAAATTGATGCTTTTGAACTGTGGTGTTGGAGAAGACTCTTGAGAGTCCCTTGGACTGCAAGGAGATGCAACCAGTCCATTCTGAAGATCAGCCCTGGGATTTCTTTGGAAGGGTTGATGCTAAAGCTGAAACTCCAGTACTTTGGCCACCTCATGTGAAGAGTTGACTCATTGGAGAAGACTGATGCTGGGAGGGATTGGGGGCAGGAGGAGAAGGGGATGACAAATGAGATGACTGGATGGCATCACTGACTCGATGGACATGAGTCTGAGTGACTTCCAGGAGTTAGTGATGGACAGGGAGGCCTGGCATACTGCGATTCATGGGGTCGCAAAGAGTTGGACAGGACTGAACGACTGAACTGCACTGAACTGATATACAATCTCAATTAATTGTTGCTCCGTGTTGTGGCAGAAAATCTGAATCCACAGTAAAAATAGCAGTATATATTTTACAAACGGAAGAGTGGAAAAAAAGAACTGATATTTATGAGACAGGAGTTATGTGCTAAGAACATTGCATGCATGTTTTATGAACCTAAGAAGCAGATATCAATGATATTTGAATATTTGGGATCTCCTTACCATTTGGCTTCAAGGTTTATGTTTACTTCACTAAGTTGTATCCCCAGGTGGAAACATTTTATAACATAAAAAATTTCTGAGAGCTAATTCTCCCATCATGACTTGATGTTTGACAGTTGAGAAAATTAAGAAACAGAGAATTTATTTAAATTCCCTGAGGTCACACAACTTATTAGTTGTGGAACTGAGGTTCCAATCCAGATCTGTTGAATTTCAGAGTCTGTGCTTTTAATCAATACAGGACAGGTCTCTGCAAGATCATTTCTTGCATGTGCGAGAAACCTCCAAACATATTTTAAATAGCCAGCATGTGAGAGTTGGTTAAACATGGCTTATAAAGGAAAAGCTATGTTACTCTCAATAAGAAAAGTTTAATCAGTATGAAGGTGTGTGTGTTTGTTTTTCCTTATAGGTTCCTTTCACATACACTTTACGTAGAGAAACTGAGGTACATGTAATAACTGAGTTATACAAATGCAAACAAGAACTTCTATTAACTGAAGGAACAATAAAGTCTGAGCTCAAAAGAGATATATTGCTACATTTTTTGGTAAATTAGAATATTTATGAGAAATTAGTTCTAAAAATGAAATAAAACATAGCTATCATTTTAGATTCAAAAAACTATCCAGATTCAATTTACATAACTGTTATTAATAAAGTTTTAGAAATGCCTGTTTATACTTCAGTAAAAATTAAGTTATAATGAAAAATTGTGTTTCATTTAGATGTTGGCTTGGTCAACTCATTGTTTGTGGTACTATTACACAGATAACAAAAACAATTGGCCCAGAATCATTTCCTTCTCCATGAAATTATATTTGGGTTGAATATAGGTGCTCAAAGTAAATGCAGTGCTTTAGTTTGAGTTTCTGAATAGTTGTTATTTTCCATTTTATCTTGAATGTGTAGACTTGAGGTGTTTATAAAAATTAATACTTTTACATTTTTGTTGCAAATTGGAAATTTTGCAGTCATGCACATTAACAAATCTAAATTGGCCACCTTAAAATAAATGTTTCAAGGTGATAATTTTTTGACATGAAAATGAGGTTTTGATGTCTTTTTAAAGCTAATTAGAACAAAGCCATTTCTAACAATTTACTTGTTATAGGAATGCAGAATCAGTTGAACACAGGGGGTGCTAATTAAATTAACAAAATTTAATATAATTAATGCCATGATTAAGCACAGATAAGAAATTACAGCAGTGATTATTCCCAAACTTCATCCTCTTGACATGGTACCATTATTACACATAGGTCTCTAGGCCCTATTAAAGTAATATACGACTTATTTAAAAGTAGATTGCCAGTGACGTCAGCAAAAAATGGGAGAGTAGGGAACTCCAATAGCTCATTGTTCTACAAAAGCAGAAAATTAACTTGCATAAACTGCCATAATGACCTTTAGCAGAACTCTGGAAATTAATCAAAAGTTTATAGCAACCTGAAAAATGCTTAATCAAGAGAAATCTAAACACTTGAATTTCATTAACAGTGCTTTATGGGATTATTGCCTACCCTAACCCTACCCTGCCTTCTTCAGCTTGATGATAGCCTTAAAGAACTCTGACCACATCCTGGTAGAGTTTCCTAGTGATGTATGGAGAGAATGCAATATACTCCAAGAATTATGATTATTTATTTGATCTGTCTAATATCATCCTGAAGGATCTACTCAAAGGGCTTACTTTTATTTCACCTACTTCAGTAAGTTAGCATGGCTGAAGGGGCTAACCTGGGGGGTGATTGTTGAAAATATGTAAAAGCAAGTTCATTAGCCTCTGTCCCATCAAGCGAGGGATAAATATTTGGGTAGATAGTAGACAAACTGAAAATCATAACTGCCAACATGACATAAGAAAAAGGGAGTCTATATGAGAATGCTATGAACAAGTGTAGATATCCAATCCAGTAAATCACATAGCCCAGGTGGATAATTTCCTGAAAACACACAAACTACCACAAATGTCTGAAGAAGAGATAGACTATCTGAATAGACCAATAATAAGAGATTGAATACACAATCACAAGATCTAACAAAGAAAAGCCCAGGACCAGAGAACCTCACTGGTAAATTCTACCAACCATTTAAAGAATTAGCAGCAATCCTTTTCAAACTCTTACCCCTGCCCCTACCATTGAAAGGAAAAAAACCCTTACTAACTCATTATATGAGGCCCAGTCCCCCTCATACTAAAGCCAGGCAAAGATATCATAGGAAAAGAAAATGATAGGCTAACATCCCTTATGAGTATAAATGCCAAAGTATTCAACAAAAATACTAGGAAACTAAATTCAATAGTGTATTAAAAGCATGAACGAATTAGATTTTCCCAGGAATACAAGGTATTCCAACATGCAAAAATCAATCGATGTAATACTCTATTTTAATAGAATGAAGAAACTAAAACACCAAATGATCATCTCAATACAGGAAGAAAAAGCATGTAGCAAAATCCAACACCCTAGCATGATGAAAACTCTCAACAAAATAACAATGCAAGGAAATTTTCCAACATGATAAAGGTTATTTTTTTTTTTATTTTTCAGCTTTTCAATATTGTATTGGTTTTGCCATATATCAACATGAATCCACCATAGGTATACACATGTTCCCCATCCTGAACCCTCCTCCCCCCTCCTCCTTTCCCATACCATCCCTCTGGGTCATCCCAGTGCATCAGCCCCAAGCATCCAGTATCATGCATCAAACCTGGACTGGCAACTAATTTCATATATAATATTATATATGTTTTAATGCCATTCTCCCAAATCATCCCACCCTCTCCCTCTCCCACAGAGTCCAAAAGGTTATCTATTTTAAAAAGCATATCTATGGAAAGAGTAACATGGAAACTTACATTCAGTTCAGTTCAGTCACTCAGTCGTGTCCAACTCTTGCGACTCCATGAATCGCAACATGCCAGGCCTCCCTGTCCATCACCAACTCCCGGAGTTCACTCAGACTCATGTCCATCAAGTCAGTGATGACATCCAGCCATCTCATCCTCTGTCACCCCCTTCTCCTCCTGTCCCCAATCCCTCCCAGCATCAGAGTCTTCTCCAATGAGTCAACTCTTCACATGAGGTGGCCAAAGTACTGGAGTTTCAGCTTTAGCATCATTCCTTCCAAAGAAATCCCAGGGCTGATCTCCTTCAGAATGGACTGGGTGGATCTCCTTGCAGTCCAAGGGACTCTCAAGAGTCTTCTCCAACACCACAGTTCAAAAGCATCAATTCTTCAGCGCTCAGTCTTCTTCACAGTCCAACTCTCGCATCCATACATGACCACTGGAAAAACCATAGTCTTGACTAGACGGACCTTTGTGGGCAAAGTAATGTCTCTGCTTTTCAATATGCTATCTAGGTTGCTCCTAACTTCTCTTCCAAGGAGTAAGCGTCTTTTAATTTCATGGCTGCAGTAACCATCTTCAGTAATTTTGGAGCTCCCAAAAATAAAGTCTGACACTGTTTCTACTGTTTCCCCATCTATTTCCCATGAAGTGATGGGACCAGATGCCATGATCTTCGTTTTCTGAATGTTGAGCTTTAAGCCAACCTTTTCACTCTCCTCTTTCACTTTTATCAAGAGATTTTTTAGTTCCTCTTCACTTTCTGCCATAAGGGTGGTGTCATCTGCATATCTGAGGTTATTGATATTTCTCCTGGCAATCTTGATTCCAGCTTGTGCTTCTTCCAGCCCAGGGTTTCTCATGATGTACTCTGCATATAAGTTACATAAGCAGGGTGACAATATACAGCCTTGACGTATTCCTTTTCCTATTTGGAACCAATCTGTTGTTCCATGTTCAGTTCTAACTGTTGCTTCCTGACCTGCATATAAGTCTCTCAAGAGGCTATATGTAAAATAGATAGCCAATGGGAATTTGCTATATGGCTCAGGAAACTCAAACAGGGGCTCTGTATCAACCAGGAGGGATGGGATGGGGAGGGAGATGGGAGGGATGTTCAAAAGGGAGGGGATATATTTGTACCTACGGCTGACTCATGTTGAGGTTTGACAGAAAGCAGCAAAATTCTGTAAAGCAATTATCCTTCAATAAAAATAAATAAATAAATTGTCAAAGCCATATCTAACATCATACTCACTGGTGAAAGATGGAAAGCTGTACTCCAGAGAGGGTTACCAAAACAAGGAGGTCGAATCTTGCCATTTCTATTCAACATTGTACTGGAAGTTCTAACTAGGGCAATTAGTAAAGGAAAATAAATGATATATACAATGAATTTAAAATAAATAAATGAAATGGTCTTTATTTGCATGTGGCATGAGAATGCATAATAAAAATTCTAGGAATCTAGAAAAATATTATAACTAATAAACTCATCAAAGGAGCAGAATGTAAGATCAACATACAGAAATAATTTATATTGCTATATACTGGAAATGAATAATCCAAAAATGAAATTACTAAAACAAATCCATTTACAACAGGATGCAAAAGAACAAAACACTTAGGAATAAGTTTAACCAAATATATGCAGGTCTCACATACTGAAAACAGTTGAAAGAAATTAAAAATGACCTAAATAAGAAAATATTCCATGTTTACTAGGTTGAAATACTTAATATTGTTAAAATACCAATACTCCCTTAAATGAGCGACAGATTCAATAAGATATTGATCTCAATTGTATTTTTAGTGAAACTGGACAAATTGATACTGAAATATATATGGAATTGCAAGGGAATCTGAGTTACCTAAGCAATCTTGGAAAAGAGAAAAAAAAGTTGATGATCTCGCCTATCCTAATTTTAAATCTTGGAACACAGCTACAGTAATCAAAGGAGTGTATTTCTGCCATAGAGATATTCTTACAGATCAGTGGAATGGAATTGTCCAAAAATCCATATATTCTTTTCGAGTTGATTTTAACAAGGTTGCCAAGACAGTTTAATGGGGAAAGAATAGTCTTTTCAAGGAATGGTCCTGCAACAACTAGATATTCACTTGCAAAAGCATGACCCGTACCTCATGTCATTTTTAAAAAAATAATGCAAAGTGGATCAAAGAACTACATATAAGAGCTGAAAGTATACAATGCAAAGAAGAAAACAGGAGTAAATTTTAATATTCCTGAATTTGGCAATGTGCACATAGCTATGACGCCCAAATCACAAGCAACAAAAAAGAAAACATGCAAATTGGGCTTCATCAAAATTGAAAACTTTTGTGCATACAAGGTTATTTAAAAAGTGAAAAGATAATCCACAGAATGTGAGAAAATATTTCAAAACCATATATATAGTCATGATCTGTGTCTGGAAAATATAATGATTACTTACAACTCAGGAACAACAAAAAAAAAAAACTATCCAACTAAAACATGGCAATATTGGCAAAATAGCTGAAAAGAAATTTCTCCAAAAAAGATAAATATGTGATCAATAATCACATTGAAAATGCTCAGCATCCTTAGTCATTGTTGTTCACTCACTAAGTGATGTCCGACTCTTTGTGACCCCATGGCCTGCAGCACACCAGGCTTCCCTGTCCTTCACTGTCTCCTGGAGTTTGCTCAGACTCATGTCCATTGAGTCAGTGATGCCATCCAACCATCTCATCTTCTGTCACCCTCTTCCGAACCTCCTACCCTCAATCTTTCCCACCATCAGGGTATTTTCCAATGAGTCAGCACTTTGCATCAGGTGGCCAAAGTATTGGAGCTTCAGCATCAGTCCTTTCAATGAATATTCAGGGTTGATTTCCTTTAGGATTGACTGGTTTGATCTCCTTGCTGTCCAAGGAACTCTCAAGAGTCTTCAGCACCACAATTCGGAAGCACTGATTCTTTAGTCATCAGGGAAATACAAATTAAAACCACTGTGAGATATTATTTCAAATTTATTAGATTGGTCATTAAAAAATAACAAGAGTTGATGAGGATGTGGAGAGATTAGAACACTTGCTGGTAGTTATATAAAATGATAGAACTGCTTTAGAAAACACGACTTTGGCTGTTCATTAAAATTTAAACATACAATTTCCATATGAGTCTGTGCTGTGCTCTTAGGTAAATACCTGCGATAACTGAAAACATATATTCCTAAAATAATTTGTATTTAAATGTTCATAGCACCATTTTTCATTATATCCCAGAAGTGAGGGAAAGATAAAAGTCCATCAGCTGCTAAACAAAATGTAGTATAGCTATACAATGGAATATTATGTATCCCTTGCTGCTGCTGCTGCTGCCAAGTCGCTTCAGTCGTGTCCGACTCTGTGCGACCCCATAGACAACAGCCCACCAGGCTCCCCTGTCCCTGGGATTCTCTAGGCAAGAACACTGGAGTGGGTTGCCATTTCCTTCTCCAATGCATAAAAGTGAAAAGTGAAAGTGAAGTCACTCAGTCGTGTCCGACTCTTAGCAACCCCATGGACTACAGCCCACCAGGCTCCTCCATCCATGGGATTTTCCAGGCAAGACTACTGGAGTGGGGTGCCATTGCCTTCTCCGATGTATCTCTTAGAAGGACTGAAAATGCTGAAACATGGATGAACTCCAAAACATATTATATTAATTCAAAGAAGCCAGAGAGCAAAGCCACATATTGTATGATTCCATTTATTTGAAGTGTCCAGAATAGGCAAATCCATAAGGAAATAAAGCAGATGAGTGGTTGCCAGGAACTGGAGGGAGAGAGTGGAGGGAGAGGGGAGTGACTAATGAGCACAGAGTTTTCTTTCGGGTTAATGAAATTGGATAGTGGTGGTGGCTGTACAGCATTGTGAATGAATTAATACCAAAAGCCACTGAATTAAGCCAGGAAATGGAAAACATTTCCTTTGGGGAGGCTTGATCTCTGATCAGATGACTGAAAAACTCATTGTGGGCTCCAGATTTGTGGGAGACAGACACTTAAACTAATTGTAGAATGCTCTACTGCAAACTGGAGAGAATACATCATCAAATCTGACTGTTCGCATTTCTTGGGAGCTACTTATTTGAATGATAGCACCTAGAGTGTAATCTATTAATATAGAATGTTTCTTTTGTTTTTTTTTAAATGAACCTTTATATATTTTTATTCAGATTTTTAAGAAGAATTTAATGTTCACAGTAAAATTGAGAGAAAGGTAGAGATTTTGTGTATACTCCCTGTTCCAATACATCCATAGTTCCCCTATCATCAACATCTTCCACCAGAGTGGTACAGGTGATGAATCTACATTGACAGATCATAATTACTAAAAGTTTACCAAGTGCATTTTGGTCCCACTGTTGTACATTTTATGGGCCTCTTGTTTTTAAGTGGAATCAGACCTTTACAGCTGCCAAGACTGAAAGAGAGGACGATTCTTAAAGCAACTCTGCTTTTATCTATTTTATAAATTGGGTATCTGAAAAATTTTCATTTAAAAACAGGATCTAGGTGCTAAAAAGTATTTTGCAAAGTATTCAACTAAAGATTTCTAAAATTCCCCTTCATTTTTGATGTTCTATGTGACCATTGTGACCTTTAACTATGGCACTTCTGACATCTATGAGATATTCCTGCTCAGAAGCATAACTGCACAGCTTGCAAGAATTTTTATTTAACAATTCCATATAGTTTGTATTATGGATCACATGCTACTCCCAAAGCTTTGCAGTAATTATTAACTTGAATCATCATAGCAGCACTATGGTAAGAAACTATTTCATCCCAATTTTACAGAAGATAAAAGTGAGGGAAAATAATTAAGAAATTTTCCCAAAGCATAAGTGAACGACAGGATTGGGATTTGTATTCCATTTAGATGGCTTCACAGCTCCATGCCATTTTTCTATACTAAAAAAGCTACCTTTCCATGTTAGTGAATCTCCAATAGTGCAGCTTAATTTTTTGTTGGCCTTTGAACTACTGGATGAGTGGACTCATCTGCACTTTCTTACTGACTTACTCTTGTGAATTCAGGGAGGCATTATGAGATGACTGGCCAGTCTATAGGGGTCACATGTTTCCTGGGAGTTACTCTTTCTGTGCTTTTTTCTTTTCTAATGAAGGCAACCACACCTGCAGGCAAACTAGTGAATACCACTTACAAAATCAATTGGCTGACTAGGCGACAGACCAAGAACTGTGGTGTTACCAATTCTGTTTTAATAAATCTTTACATTTAACCCTAACGTTTGTAGCACCATGGTGGCTCAAATGGTAAAGCATCTTCCTGCAATGCAGGAGACCTGGGTTCAATCCCTGGGTCAGGAAGATCCCCTGGAGGAGGAAATGGCAATCCACTTCAGTACTCTTGCCTGGAAAATCCCATGGACAGAGGAGCCTGGTAGGCTACAGTCTATGGGGTCACAATGAGTCGGACACGACTAAGTGACCTCACTTTCACTTTTTTCACTTTACATTTAACCCTAGAAACACATAATGGTAGCATTTCCAGGACTAAGACAATGTCTTTGTTGATGAACACATTTTACTGAGAATTATTCTCAAGAATATAATTTCACCATTGTCTGTTTATACAACTCTTCAGGGAATGTATTTATCCATTCTCCAAAATCTACAAATAAGTATACTTATTTGTAAAGTTTATGATCATGTGTTTATGTTCATAATAAAGAAAATTATTTTACTATAGTCAAATATTATCTAGAATATGATTATTTACAGTATTCTTTAATAATCTCTTTAGTACTGATAAGTTGTGTGAAATGGAGCATGTATGTAAGGCATGTTTAAATCTCTTCTGATTCAGAAATAATGCATAGAACCAAGTGAATGTCTATTCATATCACTAGAGCTAGCTAAGTAATTTTCAAGATGAATAATTGGCATAATTGAGTTCATTTAAAAGATGCGTATGTGCTAAGTCATGCTAAGTTGCTTCAGTTGTGTCCCAACTCTCTATGACCCTACAGACTGTAGCCTGCCAGGCTCCTCTTTCCATGGGATACTCCAGACAAGATTACTGGAGTGGGATGCCATGCCCTCCTCCAGGGAATCTTCCTGACCCAGGGATCAAACCCATGGCTCTTACATCACCTGCATTGGCAGGCAGGTTTTTTACCACTAGTGCCACCTGGGAAGCACTAAAAGGGCGGAAAGAAAGATAAAAGAGGGATGGTATGGGGAGGGAGAAGGGAGGAGGGTTCAGGATGGGGAACACATGTATACCTGTGGCAGATTCATTTTGATATATGGCAAAACCAATACAATATTGTAAAGTTAAATAAAATTAAATTAAAAAAAAAACCTCCTTTTCAGTGACTGAATATACATATATTGTTAAAAACCTGTAGATTTGTAACCACTTGGCAAAGCTCTGTAGTTATAGTACTAAAAATATGCTTTGGCAAATATATATCATTTAACATTTTTTAAAGATGATATAGGTTTAGAAAACTCAAAGATATAATTAAAAGGATTCTGAAAGTATTTCAAATTTGAGAAATTAAGACTCATGAGAATAAGTGGAAAGAACTAAGCTTAATTGGGCTGAGGCAGAGAAGACTGAGGAGAAACTTAATAATGGGTTTCAAGTATATGAAACTCTGTTATATAGAGAACACTATATATCTGTCTTCCATCTCCACTGACAGCAAAACAAAAATAAAAGAGCTGAAACAGTAAGGTTGTGCTGTGCTGTGCTCAGTTGTGTCTGACTCTTTGTAACCCCATGGACTGTAGCCCACCAGGCTCCTCTGTCCTTGGGGATTCTCCAGGCAAGAATTCTGGAGTGGGTTACCATGCCCTTCTCCAAGGGATCTTCCCAACCCAGGGATCAAACCCAGGTCTCTTGCATAGCAGGCAGATTACTTACCAGCTGAGCTACCAGGGAAGCCCAAAACAGTAGGGTTATGGATTATTTAAAATTAGCAATCAGTTGAGGCACTGGAAGTGTTGGTGATGTGAAGTCAATTCCTTTAAGAAGACATTAAGCATTGTGAATAATAAAGTAAAATACATTTTGAATATTGAAGGGTAAAATATTATTTTTAGCTATTGTGTAAACTGGGGCTTTACTAAAGTACTGAAACATTTAAGAATCCGAGGATATCTTCTAGTGATAACATGAAATTTGTTATTTGTGATACTCAGACTTGCAGAGAAACTTACCTTGTAAATATAAGGGATCCTTGTATTTCTGAGAACAAGAGAGTCTGTGTTAACTTGGAAAAACTTGTAAGGCAAATAGAGACAACACATTTGTGCATCATTCCACTTTGAAGGGACTCAGATGAGCAGGCCATTTCATTTTCTCATTGAGACTGAAAACTTCTTCACCATTTCTTATATACCCATTTGATAAGAGAGTAAGATAATGTTTCTACATCTAGTATTTTTTCAAAATTTACACACATCATGGTATTCTGAGAGTCAACAGGAGCATATATTCAGTTCATAATGTCTAAATAATTACCAAAGGGAAAAACGCTCAGAATATAGTCCAGGTTCGATGCGCAATATTGGATGCTTGGGGCTGGTGCACTGGGACGACCCAGAGGGATGGTATGTGGAGGGAGGAGGGAGGAGGGTTCAGGATGGGGAACACATGTATACCTGTGGTGGATTCATTTTGATATATGGCAAAACCAATACAATATTGTAAACTTTAAAAATAAATAAAAATAAAACATTAGTTTAAAAAAAAAAAACATGACAACTAAAAATATGCTCGAAATTTCATGTATTTTGTGTATGTGCAATCTGTGGGTCTGTGTTTGCTTTGTGTTAGTAGAAGATTGCTTGTTTTTTAAAACAAATACAATTTCTGACTCAATAAAGAAATTATGTATCTATTGGATTTACTATGGTTGTAAAAAAAATTAAACCCAAGAGAACAGAACTTACAGTGGATCATAAGTGCTATTTCCTACTGTTAAGTTAATGTTTTATGACATCATTATACAACTTTTTCACTCCCATTGGAGAATTGTCCTCTATTCTCTCTTCTTGAATAAATAGCCTGAAACAATATACTCTGATAACTGTTCTGGCTGAAAATCATATCTGCACCCTGTTGAGAAATATAGCCCAATTTAAATTAGTATTTCTAGTAAATATACAAAAACACTTTCCAAAACATCTTTCAGAAAGCTACATCACCAAATGATGCATTTTCCAAGTCAGGCAGACCAATTTGTATTCAAGTCATTTTGCCATCCCATTAAACTTTGCAGCATATGGCATTTTCTTCAAAAGTAATGGGAAAAAAAAGAGACACTCTGGAAAGGAAATAGTAACTACCTTCCTTTGTATTATATATTTTGTTACTTGAATTTTGCTTTTATGATAAAATAGACTTTTTTTTTACTCTATGAAAGATAAGTGTGAATGCACATTTTGAATAATATTGTGACTCTCCATGCAATGTTGATTCATTTGATTTAAACAGCCTAGGACAAATGCTGAAGCAGCAAAACAGTTTATAGCTTATTATTAACAATTATAATTCAACAAACATTTATTGCTCTCCTATAGTTTCCAGCCTCTTGTTGTCACTAGTTACATAGGGAAGAAGGAGATAGGCAGAGTCCCTGATCTCATGGAGCTTACCGTCTATAAAGACAGGGAGAGGGAGGATAGAGGAAACTATACAAATCTGAATAAATAAAAAATTTGACAGTGAAAAATTTGATGAACAAAATGAAATAAGGTATTTAATAGAAATACCCTTGGGTGGTGATCAAGGGATTTTTTGAGAACAGGAGGCTTATGTGAGGATGAAATATTTGAATTGAACCTTTATGACAAGATGGAACCAACCTCATGAATATGTAGAATCAGAGCTTTTCGAGTGGAAGAGGCTATAAATACACAGGCCCAGAAATAGGAGTTAAGTTTGTACATTCAAGAAACTTAAGGAAGAATTCAACAAATGGCATTGGGAAAACTGGATATCCACATGCTAAACAATGAAGTAGAACCCTGACCTTATACCATATATAAAAACTAACTTGGGGACTTCCGGTTAAGATGGCGAAGGATTAGGACGGGGAATACGCTTTCTCCTCCACAAATTCATCAATGGGACATCTGGGCGCCGAGTAAATACCACAAACAGCTTCGGAGTGCTGGCGGAGGACGTCGGACACCCAGAAAAGCAACTCACTGCCTTCTAAAGGAGGTAGGAAAGAATATAGAAGCCAGAGAGAGACAAAGAGGGAGGGGCGGACCTCTGTCCGGGGAAGGGAGTCTTAAAAAGAGAAGTTTCCAAACACCAGGAAACACTCTCCCTGCGGAATCTGCGCCGAACCTGGGAAGGAAACACGGAGACTATCATAACAGGGAGGAGAACAGTTGAGCAATTAGAACCCACAGACTGCGGGCCCTGCGGTAACTTCCGCAGCGGAAAAGCACCGCTGCAAACGCCCGCATCTGCCATTGGGGAGCCGGGGCTGGGCAGGGAGACGCCTTGGCCGTTCCCACGTGGGACGCTCCGCTGCCGGCGCTCCCCAGAGGGACGCTCCCCCGCGGGACTCTCCCCCACTGGACGCTCCCCCGCCGGCCACTCCCGCGCAGGCGTGCCCCCGCCCGCTGTGCCGGCGGCCCCCACGAGGGCCACCCCATCCCCTCCCCCACCCGCCCGCCCGCCATTCCCGTCGCCGACCCCTCCCCCTCTGCGGGCCTCAGCGCAGACTTCGTTCGCCTGATTGTCTGGAGTGCTGCCTAACTGGAGTAGTTTGGGTCGGCAATCCAGATTGTGCAGCGCCGACCACACGAGTGGCGGGCCTTGGCCCAGAACACCGCCGAACCGTGCACAGAACAAAGAATTATACAGAACAACCACAGAGAAAGGGGCCTATAGATCTTGAGAAATTTAAGCCGGAACAAGGAACTAGCTGAAAATGAACTGAACCCACAACAATAATAGAGAAACTCTTATATATATTGTTACTATTTTTACCATCATTATTTCCTTTTTTTTTTTCTTTTCTTTTTTTAATATATATATATTTTTTAAATTTTTATTATTTTTTAATTGGAAAAAGGAAAACAAAAAATTTTTTTTCCCTTTTAATTTTTTTTTGTTGTTGTTTGTTCTGTTTCTTTTATTTTTTTATTATTATTATTTTTTTTATCCTCTAGTACTTCTTTAATCTCCACGTTTAGATATAACTTTTGCGACCCTGTTTTTTTTTTTTTTTTTTTTTCCTTTTTCCTTTTTGTCCTTTGCTTTTTTCCTTTCCTTTTTTCTTTTCTTTACTGATTACTGACTAGATCTGTCTCTCTCCTTCACACTCCCTCCTTTTATCCTCCTGACCACCTCTGTCTCCTTCCTCCCTTTTTCCTTCTATGTATAATTCCGTGAACATCTCTAAGCAGTCCAGTTGTGGAATGCATTATAGAAGAAGAAGTTTTTGAGACTACTGTAAAAATAAGACCAATAACTGGAACCAGGAGGCTTAAGTCCATACCCTGATCCCACGAAACACTAATTGACAGGAGCTCATTAAAAGCCTCCATACCTACTCTGAAACCAAGCATCACACAAAGACCAGCAAGTTCCACAACAAGACATACCAAGCAAATTCTCCAGAAAAACAAGAACACAGCCTGAGCTCCAATACACAGGCTACACAAAGCGACCCCAAAAGCATAGACATCTCATAACTCACTACTAGACACTCCACTGCACCCCAGAGAAAAGAAATCCAGCTCCACCCACCAGAACACCGATACAAGCTTCCATAAACAAGAAACCTTGACAAGCCACCGGTACAAACCCACATATAGTGCAGAAAAGCCACAATAAAGAGAACTCCACAGACTACCAGAATACAGTAAAGACGCCCCAAACTTAGCAATTTAAACAAGATGAAAAGACAGAAGAATTCCCAGCAGGTAAAGGAACAGGATAAAAGCCCACCAAACCAAACAAAAGAGGAAGAAATAGCGAACCTACCTGATAAAGAATTCCGAATAATGATCGTGAAATTAATCCAAAATCTGGAAAGCAAAATGGAATCATGGATAAATAGTCTGGAGAAAAGCATTGAGAAGATGCAAGAAAGATTTAACAAGGACCTAGAAGAAATAAAAAAGAATCAACATATAATGAATAATGCAATAAATGAGATCCAAAACACTCTGGAGGCAACAAATAGTAGAATAACAGAGGCAGAAGATAGAATTAGCGAATTAGAAGATAGAATGGCAGAATTAAAGGAATCAGAGGAGAAAAAAGAAAAACGAATTAAAAGAAATGAGGACAATCTCAGAGACCTCCAGGACAATATTAAACGTTACAATATTAGAATCATAGGAGTCCCAGAATAAGAAGACAAAAAGAAAGACCATGAGAAGATACTAGAGGAGATAATAGTTGAAAACTTCCCTAAAATGGGGAAGGAAATAATCACTCAAGTCCAAGAAACCCAGAGAGTCCCAAATAGGATAAACCCAAGACGAAACACCCCAAGACACATATTAATCAAATTAACAAAGATCAAACACAAAGAACAAATATTAAAAGCAGCAAGGGAAAAACAACAAATAACACACAAGGGAATTCCCATAAGGATAACAGCTGATCTTTCAATAGAAACTCTCCAAGCCAGGAGGGAATGGCAAGACATACTTAAAGTGATGAAAGAAAAGAACCTACAGCCCAGATTATTGTACCCAGCAAGGATCTCATTCAAATATGAAGGAGAAATCAAAACCTTTACAGACAAGCAAAAGCTGAGAGAATTCAGCACCACCAAACCAGCTCTCCAACAAATACTAAAGGACATTCTCTAGACAGGAAACACAAAAAGATATATAAATTCAAACCCAAAACAACAAAGTAAATGGCAATGGGATCATATTTATCATTAATTACCTTAAATGTAAATGGGTTGAATGCCCCAACCAAAAGACAGAGACTGGCTGAATGGATACAAAAACAAGACCCCTCCATATGAATGAAACTAGAACACTTTCTAACACCATACACAAAAATAAACTCAAAATGGATTAAAGAGCTAAATGTAAGACCAGAAACCATAAAACTCCTAGAGGAAAACATAGGCAAAACACTCTCTGACTTACATCACAGCAGGATCCTCTATGACCCACCTCCCAGAATATTGGAAATAAAATCAAAAATGAACAAATGGGACCTAATCAAACTTAAAAAGCTTTTGCACAACAAAGGAAACTATAAGCAAGGTGAAAAGACAGCCTTCAGAATGGGAGAAAATAATAGCAAATGAAGCAACTGACAAACAACTAATCTCAAAAATATACAAGCAACTTCTACAGCTCAATTCCAGAAAAATAAATGACCCAATCAAAAAATGGGCCAAAGAACTCAGTAGACATTTCTCCAAAGAAGACATACAGATGGCTAACAAACACATGAAAAGATGCTCAATATCACTCATTATCAGAGAAATGCAAATCAAAACCACTATGAGATACCATTTCACGCCAATCAGTATGGCTGCTATCCAAAAGTCCACAAGCAAAAATTGCGGGAGGGGGGGGGGGGAAGGGAAACCCTTTTTTTTTTGTTGGGGATGGAAATATTTTAGACCCCCTTTTGAGAAGAGTTTGGAGTTCCCCCAAAAAAACTCAAATAGAACTGCCTTATGATCCAGCAATCCCACTGCTGGGCATATACACTGAGAAAACCAGAATTGAAAGAGACACCTGTACCCCAATGTTCATAGCAGCACTGTTTGCAATAGCCAGAACGTGGAAGCAACCTAGATGTCCATCCACAGATGAATGGATAAGCAAGCTGTGGTACATATACACAATGGAATATTACTCAGCCATTAAAAAGAATACATTTGAATCAGTTCTAAGGAGGTGGATGGAACTGGAGCCTATTATACAGAGTGAAGTAAGCCAGAAACAAAAACACAAATACAGTATACTAACGCATATATATGGAATTTAGAAAGATGGTAAAAAATAACCCTATTTACGAGACAACAAAAGAGACACTGATGTATAGACCAGACTTTTGGACTCTGGGACCAGGAGAGGGTGAGATGATTGGGGAGAATAGCATTGAAATATGTATAATATTATATCTGAAATGTATTAATTGTTCAAACTAAACACTATCATGTTACAATTTGTTCATACTAGATGTTTGTAATGTTTCTGATAATCAATAAAAGAGATTCTTGATTAAAAAAAAAAAAAAAACTAACTTGAAATAGGTCAAAGACTTATATGTAAGAGCTTTGAAAGTTAACATAAGAAAGAGCTACATGACATTGGATTTTGCAGTGATTTCCTGGATATGAAACCAAAGCACAGGCAGCAGAAGAAAAAAGTAGATACAGTGGAATTTATCAAAATCAAAACTTTTGTACATTGAAGGTTACTAGGAACAGAATGAAAAGGCAACCCATGGAATGGGAAAAATATCATATATCTGATCAAGAATTAATACACAGGATAAAGAATTTCTACAGGTCAACAGAGAAAACAAACAATCCAAGTAAAAAATAGGCCAAAGATTTAAATAGATGGTTTCCTGAAGAAAACATTTATAAATGACCAATAAGCACATAAAAAGATGCTCAATATCACTAATCCCTGAGGAAATGCAAATCAAAACCACAATGTGATGTAGCTTCACATCCATTAGGTATTTATTGTAAAAAATAGTAAATAAAAAGTGTTTGCAAAGATGTGTAGAAATTAGAACCCTTTGTACATTGCTGGTGGAAATATAAAATGGTGTAGCTGGCTCTGGAAAATAGTATGGTGGTTCCTCAAAAAATTAAAAATATAATTACTATATGATCTAGCAATTCCATTTCTGGGTATGTGCCCCCAAATAATTAAAAGCATATCATTGAAGATAATGTTGTTCACCTGTGGTAACAGCAGCATTATTTACAGTAGCTAAAAGGTAGAAAAAGCCAAGTATCTATTGATAGATGAATGTAAAAAGAAAATGAGGTATATATATATAAAATGAAGTATTATTCAGCCCTAAAAAGAAAGGAAATTCTGTCATGTGTTGCAACATAGAGAAACAGTGAAGATGTTACCCTAATGTGAAAAAAGCCAGTCATAAAATTACAACATTACATGATTCCAGTTACATGAAGAGACAGAAAGAATGTTAGCTGCCAGAGGCTGGCAGGTAGTAAGGAAATTTTAGTTGGATGACTAATTTTCTAAGTAAAAAGATAAATAATATATTTTTGTAAGTAATTAAGCACGACCTGGAACATTTTGTCAGTTTACCTAAAATCATCTTACTTATATTTAACTTTGCACATTATAAAATGCTTAAATTAGTAATTTGTTTATTGTCTCATAGTGTCTTTTTTCTAACAATTATTCTTCAATTAATTATTTGGGTAATATTAAATGATTTAAGGCACATACATTCAAAGTCTTCCCAGGTGGCTCAGTGGTAAAGAGTCCCCCTTCAATGCAGGAGATGTGGGTAGGATCCCTGGGTTGGGAAGATTCCCTGGAGAAAGAAATGGCAACCCACTCCAGTATTCTTGCCTGGGCAATCCCATGGACAGTGGAGCCTGGTGGTTTACAATCCATGGAGTCTTAAAGAGTCAGACACAACTTAGTTATTAAAGCAACAACAACAATATATTCATAAATAAGTTTACCTATTTTTACACTATGCTTTTCATTTTCTCATACAAACATTTTTTGACTACTATAATCAGGATCAGATACATAATAGACACTCTAAAATATTGAACCTGAATCTAAAGTATTAAGAGTCTCTTCTATTGTTTACCTATAAAATATTATTACAAAGTTAAGGCAAAAGTTGTTTTAGTATGTATTTTAGTTAATATTGAACATGACAGACTGAGAACAATACCAAATTCATAAGTAGCATGACTTATGCTCTGGACCATAATCTGAAGTCACAATCATCTATATCTAGAGACAGTAGTGTATTTCCCCTTAGGATTTTATTATTTAAAAAATAAAATATAAATATATATGATACTATTCATACATATTGAATATACATTAACTAATAATACCCTGCAAATTTCTACTCAACTTTAAATTTTAGTATAAAGGAAACCATGACTGTTTCTCATAAAATTAAGCCACATGCTTCTAGTGTTTTCCAGAATGCTGTATGATTACAAAATGGCAGTGTTGATTCACAAGACAGATAATTTTTAAATAAGCTTTTGTGAAGAAAACAGTTTTTCCTGAAAATCAATATGCCTGGCCTAAAATGGAACTGGTCATTACAACATGTGGAAGTCAAATATTTAATATTTTGTTGTTAAAATACTGAGGTGTTATATTTCTGTTAAATAATTAAATGAGTGGGGAGGAAGTGTGGAGGGCAGTGGCACTCAGGAAACAGATATTCCAATGATGAGATAGAAACAATTCAGGGGATGACTTTTCAAAACAAAACTTGATTTTGTTTTGAAAATGTCAAGGTGAAGAAAAGCAACAGTTCTGCCCTTAATTACATGAGAATGTCAGCCTGGCATATATTTATAGTTCCTTTCTTTCTCATTACAGATAAAAATATTTTGCTCATTATAAATATACAGCAATCTAATTTCTTAGGTGTCAATTTAGAGGTGTATTTTTTCCCATTTTCAAGAAATAAAATGGCTTTACACTCTAAGAAGTTTTAAATAATTACAGGGCAAAATGGCAGATGAGGAAGCCCCGTACTCTCCTTCTTTCCACAGGGACCTCAATAACTCAATAACACACTCAAGAATACACTAAAAAATTTTCTCTGTGACAAATGCAGAAACAAATGATTTCTTTACCCCATGCTCTATTAAAACATGTAAGAAAATTCATGTTACTCACTTGCCATATTCCTTTTCTTCAGCACAGTATGTTATAATTGAAAAGACATTCCTCACTTCCCTTGTAGTCCTTCTGATGAATAAGTAAAATGACAAATGTATAAATATAACCACAATAGTTAAAATAATGTATGTACAACACAGAGTATGTAAATAGTATATATAATATACCATTAACATTATATATATATACATATATATGTATATACACACCCATGCACTAAATAAATGATGTTATTTTTGACACCAATAACATAAAATATGTGTGGACAGGGAGAAGTACAAGAGTAGATTTTTATGTGATTGAAGTTGTTGCTGTCAACTTCAAAAATATTATTGTAACTATAAGATATTTTATGTAAGCTCTATGGTAACCACAAAGGTATACGAATAGAAGGTACATAAAAAAAATGAGAAAGATATCAAAGCATGTCACTTCAGAAAAGTAAATGAAATAGAAAGACATCAAGAGAGGGGGAAAAGGAGCAAAAATGTCACAAGACAGAAAGCAATAAACTGACAATAGTAAGTCTTACCCTATCAGTAACTGCTTTTAATGTGGGGGGATTACCGCAACTAAGTATGGACTAGATATAATCTTTAAAAGTTCATAGATTAATGAGAACTGACCTGATAAGAGCATAAGAAACAAGACATTTAAATTTTCTTTCATTTACTATAGTCTCAATTTGTACTTTTAAGATGTCATTCTTCAGTTGAAAACAACTTTGTTTACATGTGGATGGGGGGAAAGAAGGGAAATTTATTAATAATCTGTTATACCAAAATCACTATTAATATTTTCTTTTCAGTATTTTTCTAGTTATACATATAATCCAGTTGCATATGCAACTTTATGTAATTTTCCATTAAAAATTACACCATTGCAACATAGTCTTTATAGTTAATTTTAATGAAGAGGGCTTTTTTTCACTATTGTACTGCCTATATTTATATACACACATTCAAGTTCATTTTTGAAAGATGTGAAATGTAAATGAATAAATAAATGAGCAAATGCATCATTTAAGAGCTGTATAATATTCCATCATGAATGTAGTACTGTTAATCACTTATTAGTAATTGAGAAAATTTGGTCTCTTTTTCACTTATATAATTTCAAAAATATTTTGCTGCAAATTATATTTTCATTATGTTGCATGATATTCTTTGATTAGGTTAGCACAATTAGAATTTATGGAGGGCAGGACTTGAACATTTCCATGGCTATTGATAAACACTAAAACTTTGATTCCCAAAAGTTCAGAAGCAATATTTCTTGACAGTAGTGCTATACAAAGTGGCTAATTTTCTGGACACACCAATAAATGAGAAACAAGACTTTAGGTATTTCAAGAATACTAAGGCTTTCAATTCCTGAGGTCACTATTTGCTATCCATAATACTGTGCTTGCATAATGAAACCCAATAACCTATTTTGACACCTTATATCCTTCCATAAACTTTCTCCCCAACTCCTAAAGTGCTTGAATGGTAAGGAGGAATTTTTGGTGGTAGTGATAGGTTGTCTCCATCCGTTCCTTTATTTCTTCTTTCTTTTGCTTGAGATACATTTTCTACTAGTATTATATTGTTGTTTACTCGCTAAGTCGAGGCTAACTCTTTTGTGACCCCATAGACTGTAGCCGGCCAGGCTTCTTCTGTCCACAGGATTTCCCAGGCAAGAATACTGGAGCAGGTTGCCATTTCCTACTTCAGAGGATCTTCCCAAGCCAGGGATCAAACCCATATCTTCTGTGTCTCCTACATTGACAGGCAGATTTATTTTTTTAATTTTTTTTTTTTTTTTTTTTTTTTTACCACTGAGCCACCAAGGAAGCCCCACTAGTATTATATAGGGATGTGTTATGTAGTACAAAACAGTAATGTTTTACTTTTTAAGCCCATCGACCCTGAGGAAGAGAATGTACTCACTGGAATTGAGCCTGTATTTGCTAAACAATAAACACATGTGGCATAAGAATATTTGTTATGATGAAATTTGAATAAAAAGAGAAACAAAGTTGTATTGCTGTAGTAATAAAGCTTTCCACTATAAAGCCGCTGGAACTTCTTCAAATGATAATCTAGATGTTACTAGACTTCTCAGTTCAATTCAGTCACTCAGTAGTGTCTGACTCTTTGCAACCCCATGGACTGCAGCACGCCAGACTTTCCTGTTCATCCCCAAATCCCAGAGCCTACTCAAACTCATGTCCATCCAACCATCTCAGCCTCTGTCATCCCATTCTCCTCCTGCCTTCAATCTTTCCCAGCAACAGGGTCTTTTCAAATGAGTCAGTTCTTTGCATCAGGTGGCCAAAATACTGCAATTTCAGCTTCAGCCATCAGTCTTTTCAATGAATATTCAGGACTGATTTCCTTTAGGATGGACTGGTTGGATTTCTTTGTAGTCCAAGGGACTCTCAAGAATCTTCTCCAACACCACAGTTCAAAAGCATCAATTCTTCGATGCTCAGCTTTCTTTATAGTCCAACTCTCACATCCATACATGACTACTGGAAAAACCATAGCTTTGACTAGACGGACCTTTGTTGGTAAAATAATGTCTCTGCTTTTTAATATACTGTCCACGACCTTGTCTACCTAAGTGAAACTATGAGCCATGCCATGTAGGGCTACCCAAGATGGACAGGTCATGGCAGAGCGTTCTGACAAAATGTGGTCCACTGGAGAAGGGAACGGCAAACCACTTTAGTATTCTTGTCTTGAGAAACCCATGAATAGTTTGAAAAGGCAAAAAGGTATGACACTGAAAGATGAACACCCCAGGTCGGTAGGTGCCCAATATGCTACTGGAGATCAGTGGAGAAATAACTCAGAAAGAATGAATAGACAGAGCCAAAGAAAAAAATTACCCAGCTGTGGATGTGACTGGTGATGGAAGTAAAGTCTGATGCAGTAAAGAGCAATATTGCATAGGAACCTGGAATGTTAGGTCCATGAATCAAGGTCAACTGGAAATGGTCAAACAGGAGATGGCAAGAGTGAACATTGACATTTTAGGAGTCAGCGAACTAAAATGGACTGGAATGGGTGAATTTAACTCAGATGACCATTATACCTACTACTGTGGGCAGGAATCCCTTAGAATAAATGGAATAGCCATCATAGTCAACAAAAGAGGCCAAAATGCAGTACTTGGAAGCAATTTCAAAAACAACAGAATGATCTCTGTTCGTTTCCAAGGCAAACCAGTCAATATCACAGTAACCCAAGTCTATGCCCTGACCAGTAATGCTGAGGAAGCTGAAGTCGAACGGTTCTATGAAGACCTACAAGACCTTGTAGAACTAACACCCTCCCCCCAAAAAATGTCCCTTTCATTATAGGGGACTGGAATGCAAAAGTAGGAAGTCAATAAACACCTGGAGTAACAGGCAAATTTGGCCTTGGAGTACAGAATGAAGCAGGGCAAAGGCTAACAGAGTTTTGCCAAGAGAACACACTGGTCATAGCAAACACCCGCTTTCAACAACACAACAGAAGACTCTACACATGGACATCACTATATGGTCAATACTGAAATCATATTGATTATACTCTTTGCAGCTAGAGATAGAGAAACTCTATACTGTCAGCCAAAATAAGACTGGGAGCTGACTGTGTCTCAGATCATGAATTCTTTATTGCCAAATTCAGATTTAAATTGAAGAAAGTAGGGAAAACCACTAGACCATTCAGGTATGACCTAAATCAAATCCCTTATGATTATACAAATTATACCAGACTTCTAGTGATGGCTGGAGAAGGCAATGGCAACCCACTCCAGTACTCTTGCCTGGAAAATCCCATGGATGGAAGATCCTGGTAGGCTACAGTGCATGGGGTCATTAAGAGTCGGACATGACTGAGTGACTTCACTTTCACTTTTTACTTTCATACACTGGAGAAGGAAATGGCAACCCACTCCAGTATTCTTGCCTGGAGAATCCTAGGGACAGGGGGAGCCTGGTGGGCTGCTGTCTATGGGGTCACACAGGGTCGGGCACGACTGAAGTGACTTAGCAGCAGGAGCAGCAATGATGGCTAGTTCTGTGAACTATATCTGGTATGACTTAATTTCTTATAGTCTCTAGGACAGAACCTCTGAAGCCATGGTAGAGCAGAGAACTTATCAAATAATCTAGTGTCCAAATGTCCCAGGCATTGATTTTCTGTTACATGCCCTCTTGAATTAGACAACTGTGATGATCAACTTTAAGTTGAGTAAAAAAATGTGCATACAATACATAACAAAACCATTTTATCCACAGAAAAACTGGATCATTATTCAATATAACATTTACTTAAGATACTTTAGACTAAAGTGAGTTATGTAGCCTTTAAGTTAATCACATTAAAAAAAAACAAAACCCTGTAAATATCTTGTCTTCAAACACTAAGCTAACTGCTTAATCCTTCTAACTTTGCAGTGTAAGTCAGCTTTTACCAAAATGATAGTTCTAGATGTTGCATGAAGGCTGGACTTGACAGCATTTAGTCTATTCCTGCACATTTTATAGATGAAGAAATTAGAGCTACCATATGATCCCTAAGACATTCAAAATCTTGTAGTTGGTAAGTGGCAGAAAAGAGATAAGAAACCAGGTCTCTCATCTTCCAGTTAAAAGGCCTTTCCATTATCCTCCCACTTCCACCTCTCCATCCACCACAAGCTTGTTAGTGGTGCAGTTTCATCCCTTGACCACTTTCTAATCTCAGTGGGAATGAGTAGTGATGGATTAATTAGATAAACTAATTCCTACTAATGGATGTCTTATTCATTCATCAATTTGCAGTGTTAGTTGTTGGGCCCCTGAGACACATAGTAAAATAGAGTCTAAATCTGACTGCCCTAGAGAAACTTAAAGTCTAGTGGGGGAAACAGATAATTACAGTAATGTGATAAGTGCTATAATAAAAATTGTATGAGGTGCTGAGGGAGAAGAAAGGAGAAAGCTCCTGACCACTGTTTTGTAAGAAAGGGTGTGTGTTGTTGGAGGGGATTCAGAGAACTGATGCATGGATTGAATTAGATTACTTCCAAAAATTTATGGACCAGCATCACATGTATTTTGTTCAGGGTGCAGAAGGGTAGTTTTGCCAAAACAACTTTTTCTTTATTTTCCACTACTTCTCCAAGAGTCCCCTCCATGAATAAAATGAGGCTCACCCCTAACAGCTGGGCTGCCTGACCCTACAATCCTTTTGAAAGATATTTTATGTTTCCCTCTCATTCTCCATATGCCTCTGGAGGTTGGGTGTTTCCCCTGGGTCCCTTTGACATTTTGAGACCTAAAGGCTCCAAACATCTTGAAAACAGAAAAATTGAACAACAAAAATTTCTGCTCCTCTGAGACACAAGCTACCCAGTTCCCATCTACTCACTCTGCATTGTACTTATTAAAGAGTCTGTGATATGGCTTACAGTTTTTCTTCCATCTCTATTTCAAACATTATTCTTGATGACTACCATGTCCCTCAGTTCCTTGACCTTATATTCATTGAGTTCTCAATTTTTCTTTCAGCCACCCATTCTTGCAGTCATACCTTAGACCTTACCATTCCCTCTAACTGCCACCCCCACCATCACTGCTATCTAAACAAAACTTCACTTCCATGGCCCACAATTCGGTAATCTTTCCAATTCATCCCATTCCATCAGATCTCTTTTTATTTACTATCCTCCACATCCAGCTTTGATTCCATGGTTCATAATTTTAATAACACTCACAAAAACTCCAAACTCACTTGCCTTCTGTCTTTCATTGATACTATTTGACAGAATACTAAACTGAATTAACCTTGATACTTATATTTTATATACCTTCATCTCAGTATCACTACTTGAGAAATCTACCAAAGAGAGGAGAGGTATCTGTAAGTTTATGATCACCACCCTTCTTTTTGCAACCAAACTTCCCAAAGGGGAAAGTAACTTAATTTCCTCAACTCCCACTCATTTTTGACTTGTCCAATATGGATTCTACCCAACATGTTTTGCTTAACATCACCAGTGACTTCTAAATCATGAAGTAAATAGACATTTTTTGGTCCTGAATTTATTTGACCTGCCTGTAACATTGGACACTGTTGCATATTCATTATTTCCTGAAACATTATCTTCTTTGGCTTACAAAACACAGTGTTCTGTTGGTTTTCTTCTTACTTATATGGCTCTTCCATCTCAGTTTTACAGACTTATTCCTGGCTACCTGGGTCTTAATAAGTGGTGTTATTCAACCCTTGATTTTTTGCCCTCTTCTTTTCTCATAATGGTCATCTGAGTTAAATTCACCCATTCCAGTCCATTTCAGTTCGCTGATTCCTAGAATGTCGACATTCACTCTTGCCATCTCTTGTTTGACCACTTCCAATTTGCCTTGATTCATGGACCTGACATTCCAGGTTCCTATGCAATTTTTCTCTTTATAGCATCAGACCTTGCTTCTATCACCAGTCACATCCATAGCTGGGTATTCTTTTTGCTTTGACTCCATCCCTTCATTCTTTCTGAGTTATTTCTCCACTGATCTCCAGTAGCATGTTGGGCCCCTACTGACCTGGGGAGTTTCTCTTTCAGTACCCTATCATTTTGTCTTTTCATACTGTTCATGGGGTTCTCAAGGCAAGAATACTGAAGTGGTTTGCCATTCCCTTCTCCAGGGGACCACATTCTGTC
The DNA here is from genome assembly GCA_935064755.1 of Tragelaphus eurycerus. Taxonomy (NCBI): domain Eukaryota; kingdom Metazoa; phylum Chordata; class Mammalia; order Artiodactyla; family Bovidae; genus Tragelaphus; species Tragelaphus eurycerus. The sequence goes on from CAKXYN010000234.1 coordinate 721,136, forward strand.
TGGAATGTGTGAATTTAACTCAAATGACCATTATATCTACTAATGTGGGCAGGAATCCCTCAGAAGAAATGGAGTGGCCATCATGGTCAACAAAAGAGTCCGAAATGCAGTACTTGGATGCAATCTCAAAAACGACCTAATGATCTCTATTTGTTTCCAGGGAAACCATTCAATATCACAGTAATCCAAGTCTATGCCCCAACCAGTAATGCTGAAGAAGCTGAAGTTGAATGGTTCTATGAATATCTACAAGATCTTTTAGAGCTAACACCCAAAAAAGATGTCCATTTCATTATAGGGGACTGGAATACAAAAGTAGGAAGTCAAGAAACACCTGGAGTAACGCCAATTTGGCCTTGGAATACAGAATGAAGCAGGGCAAAGACTAATAGAGTTTTGCCAAGAAAATGCACTGATCATAACAAACACCCTCTTCCAACAACACAAGAGAAGAGTCTACACATGGACATCACCAGATGGTCAACACCAAAATCAGATTGATTATATTCTTTGCAGCCAAAGATGGAGAAGCTCTATACAGTCAACAAAAACAAGACCAGGAGCTGACTGTGGCTCAGACCATGAACTTCTTATTGCCAAATCCAGACTTAAATTGAAGAAAGTAGAGAAAACCACTAGACCATTCAGGTATGACCTAAATCAAATTCCTTATGATTATACAGTGGAAGTGAGAAATAGATTGAAGGGCCTAGATCTGATAGATAAAGTGCCTGATGAACTATGGAATGAGGTTCCTGACATTGTATAGGAGACAAGGATCAAGACCATCCCTGTGGGAAAAAAATGCAGAAGACAAAATGGTTGTCTGGGGAGGCCTTACAAATAGCTGTGAAAAGAAGAGAAGTGAAAAGCAAAGGAGAAAAGGAAAGATATAAACATCTGAATGCAGAGTTCCAAAGAATAGCAAGAAGAGATAAGAAAGCCTTCTTCAGTGATCAATGCACAGAAATAGAGGAAAACAGTAGAGTAGGAAAGACTAGGGATCTCTTCAAGAAAATGAGAGATACCAAAGGAACATTTCATGCAAAGATGGGCTTGATAAAGGACAGAAATGGTATGGACTTAACAGAAGTAGAAGATATTAAGAAGAGATGGCAAGAATAAACAGAAGAACTGTACAGAAAACATCTTCACGACCCAGATAATCACGATGGTGTGATCACTGACCTAGATCCAGATATTCTGGAATGTGAAGTCAAGTGGGCCTTAGAAAGCATCACTATGAACAAAGCTAGTGGAGGTGATAGAATTCCAGTTGAGCTATTCCAAATCATGAAAGATGATGCTGTGGAAGTGCTACACTCAATATGCCAGCAAATTTGGAAAACTCAGCAGTGGCCACAGGACTGGAAAAGGTCAGTTTTCATTCCAATCCCAAAGAAAGGCAATGCCAAAGAATATTCAAACTACTGCACAATTCCACTCATCTCACACTAGTAAAGTAATGCTAGTAAAGTAATGCTCAAAATTCTCCAAGCCAAGCTTCAGCAACACGTGAACCGTTAACTTCCTGATGTTCAAGCTGGTTTTAGAAAAGTCAGAGGAATCAGAGATCAAATTACAAACATCTGCTGGATCATGGAAAAAGCAAAAGAGTTCCAGAAAAGCATCTATTTCTGCTTTATTGACTATGCCAAAGCCTTTGACTGTGTGGATCACAATAAACTGTGGAAAATTCTGAGAGAGATGGGAATACCAGACCACCTGATCTGCCTCTTGAGAAATTTGTATGCAGGTCAGGAAGCAACAGTTAGAACTGGACATGGAACAACAGACTGGTTCCAAATAGGAAAAGGAGTTCGTCAAGGCTGTATATTGTCACCCTGTTTATTTAACTTATATGCAGAGTACATCATGAGAAATGCTGGACTGGAGGAAACACAAGCTGGAATCAAGATTGCTGGAAGAAATATCAATAACCTCAGATATGCAGATGACACCACCCTTATGGCAGAAAGTGAAGAGGAACTAAAAAGCCTCTTGATGAAAGTGAAAGTGGAGAGTGAGAAAGTTGACTTAAAACTCAACTTTCAGAAAACGAAGATCCTGGCATCCAGTCTCGTCACTACATGGGAAATAGATGGGGAAACAGTGGAAATAGTGTCAGACTTTATTTTTGGGGGCTCCAAAATCACTGCAGATGGTGACTGCAGCCATGAAATTAAAAGACGCTTACTCCTTGGAAGGAAATTTATGACCAACCTAGATAGCATATTCAAAAGCAGAGATATTACTTTGCCAACAAATGTTCGTCTAGTTAAGGCTGTGTTTTTTCCTGTGGTCATGTATGGATGTGAGAGTTGGATTGTAAAGAAAGCTGAGCGCTGAAGAATTGATGCTTTTGAACTGTGGTGTTGGAGAAGACTCTTGAGAGTCCCTTGGACTGCAAGGAGATCCAACCAGTCCATTTTGAAGGAGATCAGCCCTGGGATTTCTTTGGAAGGAATGATGCTAAAGCTGAAACTCCAGTACTTTGGCCACCTCATGCGAAGAGTTGACTCATTTGAAAAGACTCTGATGCTGGGAGGGATTGAGGGCAGGAGGAGAAGGGGACAACAGAGGATGAGATGGCTTGATGGCATCACTGACTCGATGGACATGAGTCTGAGTGAACTCCGGGAGTTGGTGATGGACAGGGAGGCCTGGAGTGCTGCAATTCATTTGGTCGCAAAGAGTCAGACAGGACTGAGCGACTGATCTGATCTGATCTGATCTTTTCTCATACTTTACTCCCTTCCAAAATAATCTCATCTCTTCTAAGACTTAAATGGTTAAAAATTAATATCTTCATCTCAGACTTCTTTGAGTGCCAAATAGTATATCTAACTGCCTCCTTAGTATGTCTTCTTGTCATTTCAAACTCAACATAATACAAAACCAAATTAATGATGTCCACCATCTGAAGATATCCAGGACCCTTCCCAATAGTCCCTACCTGTGAATGGCATGTCCACCCATGTAGTAACATCAAGCCAGAAAACTTAGAGTCTCTCTAGACCTTTTCTTCTCCTTTAGCCTCAGTATCACATCAGTTTTCAAGTCTTAGGAATTGTTCTACACCTGTTGAACCTGCTTACAAAGAATTGAAGAATTTACCTCTTCTGGGTCTCTTTAATTTTTCATCTTAGTTCAAACTACCATTCTCTTTTTCCTATGTTATTTACATAGCTTCTTAATTGATCAACTTGATTATACTTTGTCCTAATTCTAGAAATGTTATGGAGTTAGAACCATCCTGATTTACTGCTTGGAGGTAGAGATGGATGAAACAGAGTCCTAGATTTTGTCCAAGTTTTTTTTTTTTTTTAATATAAATATATTTATTTTAGTTGGAGGCTAATTACTTTACAATATTGTATTGGTTTTGCCATACATCAACATGAATCCTCCACGGGTATACACGTGTTCCCCACCCTGAACCCCTCTTCCACCTCCCTCCCCATACCATCCCTCTGGGTCATTCCAGTGGATTACTGGGTAGGTGATGTTTCTAGTCATTGAGATAGAGACACAGGAATAGGATGAGTTTTGAAACTTCAAATTTATTCTGTGTGTTGGTGGTGATTGAAGACATAAGGTTGGATGAGATCACCTAGAGAGTGTAATTTTTAAAAAGTGGAAGAAAAACCAAAGCTTGGGAAGTAGTGTTATTTTAAGTAATATATTTTTCTAACTTAAGTGGTAACGTTTAAGAAGCAAAAACAATGCTAGAAATTTCCACCATTGGTATTCTTATGAAATATAGACTCTTTAACACATGAATTTTTGGTTAGATGACTTAGATAAGTGCTGGTTTAATGTCTTGTGTTTTCTATTTAATCATAAACTGTAGGAAGACAATGTCATGACTAGAAAACATCCAGGAATGTGACTGCTTTTATTACTTGAAAATTATAGGTATTAATTTCAAATGAACCTGACAATCCTACTGTGTTTTCCTAGTAAATTGTTTCTGTTCATTTGTATGGATGACTTATCTCATTTGAAATGTCTATCACTTCCTCCAACCCTCTTCCATCTCAGATGATGAAATTATTTGTGATTTTACAGAGAAATTGAGGCAATGAGAAGAAGAACCATCCAACAATCCCAAATTTAAATCTACTAAACTGCTTCCTTCTGTGCCCCATTACAATTTTATCATATTACTGTGGATGAACTATTCTTGCACTTTGATAAAGACAATTATTACATTATGTACTAGGTCTTACCTGTCTCATCAATGTGAAGTTTTTCTCTCAGTTTTATTTTCCTACTCCATGATAAATTGCTTCACCTCTCCTGCTATATTGCCAATAGCCTATAGACATGTCACAATCCCTCCTATCTTAATAAATTCTTTCCTTGATCTTGTACATGACTTCAACTATCACTGTGTATGTCTGCTCTTCTTTAAAGAAAATATCTTTGAACAAATTGTCTACATATGTACTCTTACTTTTTCATCTCCCCGTTCTCACTCTTACAACACACAGAATAGTTAATAAAACATAAAGATACAAGTTAACAAATATTTACAAAGCAATAACTAATCACAGCACAGGTAAAAAATTAGAGTTTTAAAATACCCCAGAGCTACTTCCCTGCTCCCAATATCTGATCCTTCCTTACCAAAGCATCATTTCTCCCTAGAGGTATAACACTGTCCCTAATTTCTTTACTGTAAATTATAACCTTCCCAGATATGTATGCATCCCTACATAATATGGTTTGTTTTTGCCTGTTTTTGAAATATAAATATAATTGGAAATTTGCTGTGTTCTTTTTTCTTCTTTTGTTTGATATTGTCTTTGTGAGATTCATCCATGACAGCATTGTATTTGTTCATTCTCATTTTTGTATAGTATTCTACTGTATGAATATATCAACATTATCTATTTTCTTGTTGATAGACATGTTTCCCATTTTTAGGTTATTACAAAAAGGCTATTATCAATATCATTGTACATATGTCCAAATGCACTTAAATATGTGACTTCCTCTGGGTATAATATAATTAAGAATGGACTTGCTAAATCATGCATATGTGTATCTTAAAACTTACTAGATAATGTCAGTTTCCCAAAGTATTTGTACCAAACTATACTTTCACCAAAACTATACAATAATTCCTTTTGCTCTTTATTCTTGCCAATATTTAATATGTAATATTGTCAAATCTCTTTAATTTCTTTCAGTTTGACAGCTGAGTTATAATGCTTGATTATAATTTAAAATTTATATAATTAATTTTTATTTATTATTGGTGACCATGTAGTTGTCTTCTTTTATGAAACACCAGTTCAGATATCTTAGTAGTTTTCTTCTTATTCATATTACTTCTTTATACATCCTGATTTAAATACAGTATAGCTTTCTACTCCTCCTCCTCTTTGTCCTCCTGTTCCTCTTTTTCCTCATTCGCCTCTATCGCTTCTCCTTTTCTTTTTCTTCCTTATTTTTATTTTAATTACTATCCTACTATTTGTAATAATTTGATTTCTAAAAGATTTCCCTTGGGAACACATGTACACCTGTGGCAGATTCATGTTGATGTATGGCAAAATCAATACAATATTGTAAAGTAAATAAATAATAAAACACTTGTTAAAAATAATAATAATAATAAAAGATTTCCCTTGAAGTCTTTGAACTGTTGCATACATATTTCGAAATATATTTCCAAAGTTCTAAATCTACATGGATGTACAACTGTTCTATAGCATAGTAATTCTAAAATAATGTTTTAAAGTGAATATATCATTATAAAACATCAACCTTGGTGCCCTATACTTATATTGGAACTTTGTACCGTTACTATGTTTACCTCATGGCCAGTCTATCTCTCTTCTCCTTATATATTTTCGTGTGTCATTTGTTAACACTTCTTGCTTATAGCATAATCTCTTCCTGGATGCAATGCTAATTGTATTTTTGGATTAACTTTGCATTCTGTCTTAATTGGTTCTACTTTAGTTTGAAGTGGTGCAGTTTGGAATTGGCTAACAATTTAAAGCTCCTTTTCAAAGGTTTAAAAATAAAACATATAGAAATCCACTTAACCAAACTTGGCATTCAAAAACTTGGTATTGTATTTAAAAACTTGGCTCCACATAGTGAGGTAGAAAAGTCACTTCATACCTTCTTAAATATGAGAAGAAATTATAATGTGAAGTAATGGAGATAAAGGTTGTCTCTTTCTCCATCTGTCTCTCTTTCTTTCTCTTCCTCCAATAACAAAAGCATCACATGAAAATCAAGTATAGAGAGAGTTCATTGATCTTTACACCATGATGAATTAGGATGTAATCCTGAGATGCAAGGATGATTCTTCATACGCAAATCAGTAAGTATGATATTCCAGGCTAACAAAATGAAAGAACAAAATCATATAGTCATCTCAATAGATACAGAAAAAAAAAAAGAGAAAATTCAATATCATTTCTTAATAAAAACTCTCAAAAAGTTAGATATGAAAATATGTACATCAATGCCATAAAGGCCATGTATGACAAGCCCACAGTGACCATCATACTCAACAGTGAAAAGCTAAAAGCTTTTCTTGTAAGATGGGCTTCCCTTGTAGTTCAGTTGATAAAGAATCTGCCTGCAGTGCAGGAGACCCAGGTTCGATCCCTGGATTGGGAAGATTCCCTGGGGAAGGAAATGGCAACCCACTCCAGTATCCTTGCCTGTAAAAGCTCCTGGACAGAGGAACCTGGTAGGCTGCAGTCCATGGGGTTACAAAGAGTCGGGCATGACTGAGCAAATAACACTTACACTTATGATGAACAAGACAGGATGCCCATTGTCATCACTTCTATTCAACATAGTGCTGGGAATCTTAGAGTAGTTAGACAAGAAAAACAAAAGACATTCTCACTTCTATTCAACATAGTGCTGGGAATCTTAGAGTAGTTAGACAAGAAAAACAAAAGACATTCAAATTAGGAAGAAAGAAGTAAAACTGCCTCTACTGGCAGATGATATGATCTTACATATAGAAAACCCTAAGGATTCCACCAAAAAACCTGTTGGATCTAATAAATTCAGTAAAGTTGCATAATATAAAATCAATACACAAAATGGGATTTCCCCAGCAGTCCAGTGGCTAAGAATCTGCCTTGCAATGCAGAGGACATGAGTTTCATCTCTGGTCAGGGAACTAAGATCCCACATGCCTTGGGGCAACTAAGCCTCTGCGCCACAACTACTGAGCCCAGGGGTCACAACTAAGGCTGATGCAGTTAAATAAATAAAGAAATACATATTTGAAAAAATAAGTTGTGCTTAGGTACATTAACAATGAACTATCCAAAACAGAAATTAATCAATCCTATTTACAATAGCATAAAAGTTAGCAAAATAGTTTGGAATACGTGTAACCAATGTGGTGAAAGATCTGTATACGGAAAACTATAAAATATTGATGAAAGACATTGAAAAAGACATTAGTGATTGGAAAGATATCCTATGTTCATGGATTGATAGAATTTATATTGTTAAAATATACATACTGCCCAAAGCAATCTAGAGATTCAATAAAATTCCCATCAAAATTCCAATGACATTTTTCACAGAAATCAAAAAAAACAAAAAACACTAAAGTGTATATGGAACCACCAAAGACTGAATAGCCAAAGCATCTTGAATGAGAAAAACAAAGCTAGAGGCATCACACTTCCAAATTTCAAAATATGTTCCAAATTAAAGTAATCAAAACAGTATGTTATTGACATAAAAACAGACAAATAGACCACTGGAACAGTATAAAGATCCCAGAAATAAATCCACACATTTACAGTCTTCATCAAGGGTGTCAAGATCACACAATGGATAAAGGATGGCCTCAATAGTGTTGGGAAGACCGGATATTAATGTATAGAATAATTAAATTGAACTAAAAGTAGACCCAATATGCACTATAGAATTAAACATAAGACCTGACATTGTAAAATTTCTAGAAGAAAACTTAGGAAAAATGCGTCTTGACTTTGGCCTGGACAATGATCTCAAAATCACTGAAAATAAAAGCAAAAATAGATAAGTGGGATTGCATCAAACTAAAAAGCTTCTATACAGCAAAGGAATCAATAAATAGAGAGATAAGACAGTCTATTGAATGGGAGAAAATACTTTCAAACCATACATCTGATAAAGAGTTAAATCCAAAATATATAAGGAATTCAAACGACTCAATGAAAACATGAAAACAAAAACAAATAACCCCACAACAACAAGAAAAACCAAACCAAAACAACAAAAATAAACCAAAAAATCCAAATAACATGATTTTTAAAATGAGCAAATGAACTGAATAGACATTTCTCTGAAGAAGCCATATAAATGGCTAATGTTTATAAGAAAAGGTGCTCAACATTACTAATAATCAAAGGAGTGCAAGTTAGAAACTACAGTTTAAAAAACTGTAACTTTATGAGGTGATGGATGTTTTAATCTTTTCTAATTAATCATTTTGCAATATATATATTTATATTTATATATTTATATATATGTGTGTGTGTGCTAAGTCACTTCAGTCATGTCCAACTCTTTGTGACCCCATGAACTGTAGCCTGCCAAGCTCCTCTGTCCACAGGGATTTTCCAAGCAAAAATACTGGAATGAGTTGCCATTTCCTCCTCCCAGGGATCTGCCCAGGCCAGGGATTGAACCTGTGTCTCCTGCATTGACAGGCAGATTCTTTACCTCTGAGCCCCCTGGGAAGCCTATGTATGTATGTATATGTATATATATAAAATCACAAGATTATACACCTTAATATTAGACAAGGTTATATGTCAACCTTGTCTTGATAAATCTGAAAGGGAAAACAAAATGATTAGATATTGCCTCATACCTGTTGGAATGCTTAATTATCAAAAAGACAAAAGATAACAAGTGTTGGCAAGAATGTGGGGGAATATAAACTGCTGGTGGGGATGTAAACTAGTACAGAAAGTACAGAGTTTCTTCAACAAATTAAAAATAAAAATACCATATGATCTAGGAGTCTCACTTCTAGGTATATACCAAAAGGAAATGAAATCACTATCTCAAAGAGATGTCTACACTTCCATGTACACTGAAATATTATTCATAATAATGGAGCTATGGAAAAAATCTAGGTGTTCTTTGATAGATGAATGATTAGAATGTGGTGTATATATGTATATATATAATACACAATAGAATATTATTCATCCTTACAAAGAAGGAACTCCTGCCATGAATCATGATGGATAAGCCTGAAGGATATTATGCTATGTGAAATAAACCAGACACAGAGTAACAAATACTGCATGACCTGACTTATGTAGACTTTTCAAAAAGTTAAACTCATAAAAGCAGGGAGTTGAATGGCAGGAGCTAGAGCATATGGGAAATGGGAACATGTTGGTCAAAGGGAATAAAATTTTACTTATGCAACATGAAGAATTTCTGGAGATTAATCTATAGCATGGTGAATATAGTTAATAATGCTGTATTATATACTCTGAATTTCCTGAGAGTAGGTTTCAAATGTTCTCACCACATACACACAAATGGTAAGTGAGGAGATAGACATGTTAATTATCTTCACTATGATAATCACTTCACAATGTATAATATATCAAAATATCACGTAGTACAACCTAAATATATACAGTTTTTATTTGTCAGTAATACCTCAATAAGCTGAAAAAAAAGTATAATCAGAAAGAAAAGGAAGCCTGGCAACAGACATATTGTCTGTTCAATAATATTGTGGGGCATACATCTGAACTATGTACAATTCTTTAAAGGGGAAGACTAGGGAATTTACAAAATGTGCATATTTTAAGATCTTGTCAACCATCAGTATGATTAAAATAAACAACATAAAAATTAAAGTAAAACTGGAAAACAGTCAACCAAGCTGTTCCATCACCTTAAGATGCTTGTGGAAAAGGAGAGACAATCACCTGTTTAGCATGGTATAGCCATTTGTCAGCTTCAATTGTTACAATTTGATTAGATGATTCCTGGATACTCTTCCCATCTTCTATAGCCTGAAAAGCAATATTTCTGTGAGTCTATGCAGAATCACATAGCTTGGCAACATGGGGAATATTCTCCATGCTTTGGGAACATTATCTTAATGTGCTAGAAATTACTTGATATGGACCCAGAGACTGTGTAATCATCTCTCCTAAGCATCTGGATTGATTTTATGTTTCCCTGGAAAAATATCAGTTGCTCCATCAAGCATCATACATTTTCTATATTTAAACTTTATTAATTCATTCATTTACTCACCTATTAAAATTTATTGAACTTCTACTACATCTATAACATAACAGTTACTTGAAGGATATAAAGTATATTAGATAATTCTACTTTTGAATAACATAAGATTCTAGTTGAAATTTGGACTCCCTTTCCCAATCCCAAAACCTGAAGGAGACAGATGTTGATAATAAAAATTGCCTGCCACTGCCAGTGGCCCCAGAATTAGATAAGTTTAACAGGTGATTTCTAGCAAACATTCAATAAACATGTGTTAATAATATCTATTCACCTTGTATTTTTCTCCTGAAAATAGAAAAATAAATTAAAATGATGAAAATTGTCCCAAAATATTTTGACAGCTTTATTGAGGTATATTTGGCATATTATTAACTGTTGGCAATGATTTGGGGGCAATAGGAAACATCATGCACCACTACTGAGAATGCAAACTGATGTTCATTCTTGAAAGCATACTTAACAGTTGTTTAATCACTCAGTTGTGTCTGATTCTTTGTGAGCCCATAGACTGTAGCTCACCAAGCTCTTCTGTCCATGGGATTTTCCCAAGCAAGAATACTGGAGTAGGTTGCCATTTTCTTCTCCAGAGGCTCTTCCCAACCCAGGGATTGAACCCACATCTCCTGCATTGGCAGATGGGTTCTTTACCACTGAGCCACCAGAGAAGCCTATACTTAACAGTACTTAACTTAAAATGTATATATATTAGTGCCTGCTACTGCTAAGTCACTTCAGTCGTGTCCGACTCTGCGTGACCCCATAGACGTCAGCCCACCAGGCTCTCCTGCCCCTGGGATTCTCCAGGCAAGAAAACTGGAGTGGGTTGCCATTTCCTTCTCCAATGCATGAAAGCGAAAAAGTGAAAGTGAAGTCGTTCAGTCGTGTCCAAATCTTAGCGACCCCATGGACTGCAGCCCACCAGGCTCCTCCATCCATGGGATTTTCCAGGCAAGAGTACTGGAGTGGGGTGCCATTGCCTTCTCCGATATTAGTGCCTAAGGTCTCAGAAAAACTGTTATCCAGCTTCTAAAGAAAACAGGTGTGATATCTATTTTAATGAGTTCTCTAGCATAGTAGCTATTTCTTAGATAGAAATCTACTGACTGTATCATTTAGAGAGCTTTGTTAAAAATACACATATTAAAAACCAACCTCTGGAGATTATGATTCAGTAGGTTTGGGTTGGGGCCCAAATAATGCCTATTTTGAAAAATCTAAATGCATGGTTTTGATATTTTACCCTTAGTTAAGACCTAGTGATGCGGTGGAAGTAACACATACCTATCTTTTCCAAAAGTTCAGTTAAAAGATTTTTGAGGTTTACTGTAGACAAAATACAGAAGAACATAAGAGGTCAGGAAAAGCATTCGTCCTCCAGTTTTCTCCTAATGTTTACATTGTCCATTTTTTCAGAGTCAGAGAAGCCAGAAAGCTTACCCCATAAATGCTCTACTATAATGCTACTTTCTGGAATAGAGTAAGCATTTATGGATCCTTTGCAAAAGGATCATACTGAAGACTACTGAATATACTGAAGACTCCTCCACATGAAGTTGGTTTTCTCTCAGGAGTTTTTTTGTTGTTGTTAAAAACAAACAACAACAACAACACCTTCAAACCTTCCTGTTTCACTGGGTATTTAAACTGGAGATATGGAAAGCTCACTGGACTCTCATTTCTCCCATCAGTATCACATATTCTGTGTCCAGAGAATGAAAATCCAAATCCTTTTCTATAGATCAATATCAAGATGTAACCTCTGTATGATAGAGCTCACTAACTGTTGACTGAGAGTGCAGAGAAAATGAGAGACCCTCTACAAGTGTGTGGTTAACACTACTCCACACTCCAACATCCAAATAAGGAAGAGATCTGTTAAGTTGATCTTCAGAACTTGCTTGCTGGATGGTGTGATTTGAGCCACATGCCCCTTGTCTCACCTCCCACCTGCCCACTTTTCAAGCCAAATGTTTCAATCAGTAAATAATCTATGTTTTCTTGTTAATTCTTGAAACTTCTAAGTGCATCATGGAGTTGAAGTATAAAGAGCCAGTCAATCAAAAGCTCAACAAACTGATTATGATCCTTTCATTTTGAAAAGAGAGAAAGGAGTGATGAAAAGATATGAAAAAGGAGCTGAGAGTGGAGAGTAGATTGTTAAGGGAGAAGGAAGTACAGAAAGAAGAGTACATATTCGTTATTGACTTCAAGTATATCTAGAATGGATTCTTCTACGTCTCCCTTGGGCAAAAACATATGTAGTGAGGTAATAGTTGTGGGTTTGACTTCTGTAAATATAAGCAACTCTGCCTCACAGGATTTATGGAGTTTTGTTTAAATCCAGGAGATTTTACATGAAGGTTATTTGAAGGATTTTTATTGATAAATTGTTGGATTTTTAAATTCTAACTTCATGACTAATAACATTTCTTACACACTTACCCAGTACTCTTTAAAGTGCTGTAAGAATGTCTGCTTAAACAGAATACTTTCCTCTATAGCAGTGCTGGATGACACAAGAGCTTCCCTACCACCCCATTTTTCCTGTGAGCTTTGTGATAAAGCAAAGTAAATTTGCAAAATAAAAATGAAATAATATTGAAGGGAAACTGCAGCTAAAAATGAAAACTCTTTTCAGCAAATAGTTCCTCTGTTTAGAGGATTTCCACTCCATACACATTTAGTTTCAGTCTGAGGTGATGAGAGAAGATAACATTTGACACTGTACCAAGAAACCTGTCTGAAAGATTATTATTATTTGAAAGCTGGAAAATTGATAATAGGAACGGAACAATGGTGGAAAATTGGAAAGCTATAGCAGCGATAACATTCTGGTGGCATCCTGTCTCTGAGTAAGCAAACAGTTTAACTCAAGTCCCTCCACAGTTCCCTGCTTACTACATTCAAGAAAAGTGGAAGAATTGCCATTATCCTTTAACACTGGTAGAGGAATGGTGTACAGTTCCCTGCTTACTACATTCAAGAAAAGTGGAAGAATTGTCATTATCCTTTAACACTGGTAGAGGAATGGTGTGGTTACAGGCTGAGAGCTAATTAGAAAAAGCTTAGGTAGTGCAATGCAGTGGGAACCTAAGGTCAAAGAGTCCTGGATTTGAATTCTGGCTTTCAGAACTTTCTAATACAATGACATTTGACAAATAAATGTGTCCTGATTTCCTTTTCTTTAAAACTGGAATATTAATATCAACTTTGCAGAGTAGTTGTAAGACTTAGAAATTTATATATATATATATATATATATATATATATATATATATATATATATATATATACATATATATATATATAAAAGATCTAGTACTATGTATGTGCTCAGTAAATGGTAGTGATTATTGCCTTTCCCACACCAAGAAAAGTTTACCTAGGAGGAACTCAAAAATAAACCAGTATTGCAGTGAATGTTCTGATAAAGAAACAGTATAACCAGTGAATTTTCCTATTTGACTGTCAAGTTCAGTTCAGTAGCTCAGTCGTATCCAACTCTTTGCGACCTCATGGACTGCACCATACCAGGCCTCCCTGTCTATCACCAACTCCTGGAGTTTACTCAAACTCATGTTCATTGAGTCGGGGATGCCATAAAACCATCTCATCCTCTGTCGTCCACTTCACCTCCCACATTCAATCTTTCCCAGCATCAGGGTCTTTCAAATGAGTCAGTTGTTCGTGTCAGGTGGCCAAAGTAATGGAGTTCCAGCTTCAACATCAGTCCTTCAAATGAATATTCAGGACTGATTTCCTTTAGGATGGACTGGTTGGATCTCCTTGCAGCCCAAGGTACTCTCAAGAGTCTTCTCCAACACCACAGTTCAAAAGTATTAATTCTTCAGTGCTCAGCTTTTTTTATATTCCAACTCTCACATTTATACATGACTACTGAAAAAACCATAGCCTTAACTAGATGGACCTTTGTTGGTGAAGTAATGTCTCTGCTTTTTAATATGCTATCTAGGTTAGTCATAACCTTTCTTCCAAAGAATAAGCATCTTTTAATTTCATGTCTACAGTCACAATCTGCAGTGATTTTTCAGTCCCCCCAAAGTAAAGTCTGCCCCTGTTTCCACTGTTTCTCCATCGATTTGCCATGAAATGATGGGACTGGATGCCATGATCTTAGTTTTTGGAATGTTGAGTATTAAGCCAACTTTTCACACTCTTCTTTCACGTTCATCAAGAAGCTCTTTAGTTATTCTGCCTTTTCTGCCATAAGAGTGGTGTCATCTGCATATCTGAGGTTATTGATTTTTCTCCCAGCAATCTTGATTCCAGCTTGTCCTTCCTCCAGCCCAGCATTTTTCATGATGTAACTGCATATAAGTTAAATGAGCTGGGTGACAGTATACAGCCTTGACATACTCCTTTTCCTATTTAGAACCAGTCTGTTGTTCCATGTCCAGTTCTCACTGTTGCTTGCTGACCTGCATACAGATTTCTCAAGAGGCAGGTCAGGTGATCTGGTATTCCCATCTCTTCAGAATTTTCCGTAGTTTCTGGTGATCCACACAGTCAAAAGCTTTGGCATAGTCAATAAAGCAGAAGTAGGTGTTTTTCTGGAACCGTCTTGCATTTTCAATGATCCAGTGGATGTTGGCAATTTGATCTCTGGTTCCTCTGCCTTTTCTAAATCCAGCTTGAACATCTGGAAGTTCAAAGTTCACATATCGTTGAAGCCTGGCTTGGAGAATTTGGAGCATTGATTTGCTAGCATGTGAGATGAGTGCAATTGTGCAGTAGTTTGAATATTCTTTGGCATTGCCTTTCTTTGGGATTGGAATGAAAACTGATCTTTTCCAGTCCTGTGGCCACTGCTGAGTTTTCCAAATTTGCTGGCATATTGAGTGCAGCACTTTGACAGCATCATCTTTCAGGATTTTAAATAGCTCAACTTGAATTCCATCACCTCCACTAGCTTTGTTCATAGTGATGCTTCCTAAGGCCCACTTGACTTCACATTCAAGGATGTCTGGCTCTACGTGAGTGATCACACCATGGGTCATGAAGATCTTTTTTGTACAGTTCTTCTGTGCATTCTTATCATCTCTTTTTTAATATCTTCGGCTTCTGTTAGGTCCATACCATTTCTGTCCTTTATTGAGCCCATCTTTGCATGAAATGTTCCCTTGGTATCTCTAATTTTCTTGAAGAGATCCCTAGTCTTTCCCATTCTATTGTTTTCCTCTCTTTCTTGCACTGATCATTGAGGAAGGCTTTCTTATCTCTCCTTGCTATTCCTTGGAACTCTGCATTCAAATGGGTATATATATCTTTCCTCTTCTCCTTTGATTTTCTCTTCTCTTCTTTTCACAGCTATTTGTAAGGCCTCCTCAGACAGCCATTTAGCTTTTCTTCATTTCTTTTTCTTGGTGATGATCTTGATCTCTGCCTCCTTTACAATGTCATGAACCTCTGTCCATAATTCATCAGGCACTCTGTCTATCAGATCTAGTCCCTTAAATCTATTTCTCACTTCCACTATATAATCGTTAGGGTTTGATTTATGTCATATCTGAGTTGTCTAGTGGTTTTCCCTACTTTCTTCTATTAAAGCCCGAATTTGGCAATAAGGAGTTCAGGATCTGAGACAGTCAGCTCCCAGTCTTGTTTTTGCCTACTGAATAGAGCTTCTCCACCTTTGGCTGCAAAGAATATAATCATTCTGATTTCAGTATTGACCATATGGTGATGTGCATGTGTAGAGTTTTCTCTTGTGTTGTTGGAAGAAGGTGTTTGCTATGACCAGTGCATTTTCTTGGCAAAACTCTTTTAGCCTTTGCCCTGCTTCATTCTGTACTCCAAAGCCAAATTTGCCTGTTACTCCAGGTGTTTCTTGACTTCCTACTTTTGCATCCCAGTCCCCTATAATGAAATGGACATCTTTTGGCTGTCTTAGTTCTACAAAGTCTTGTAGGTCTTCATAGAACCGTTCAACTTAAGCTTCTTCAGCATTACTAGTCAGGGCATAGACTTGGATTACTGTGATACTGAATGGTTTGCCTTGGAAATGAACAGAGATCATTCTGTCATTTTTGAGATGACTTCCAGGTACTGCATTTTGGCCTCTTTTGCTGACTATGATGGCTGTTCCATTTCTTCTAAGGGCTTCTTGTCCACAGTAGTCGATATAATGTTCATCTGAGTTAAATTCACCCATTCCAGTCCATCTTAGTTCGCTGATTCCTAAAATGTTGACGTTCACTCTTGCTATCTCCTGTTTGACCACTTCCAATTTACCTTGATTCATGGACTGAACATTCCAGGTTCCTATGCAATATTGCTCTTTACAGCATCGGACTTCTATCACCAGTCACATCCACAACTGGGTGTTGTTTTTGCTTTGGCTCCATTTCTTCATTCTTTCTGGAGTTATTTCTCCACTAATCTGCAGTAGCATATTTGGCACCTACCAACCTGGGGTGTTCATCTTTCAGTGTTCTATCTTTTTTTGCCTTTTCATACTGTTCATGGAGTTCTCAAGGCAAGAATACTGAAGTGGTTTGACATTCTCTTCTCCAGTGTACCATTTTGTCAGAACTATCCAACATGACCCATTCATCTTGGGTGGCCCTATATGGCATGGCTCATAGTTTCATTGAGTTAGACGAGGCTATGGTCCATGTGCTTAGATTGGTTAGTTTTCCATGAGTGTGGTTTTCAGACTGTCTTCCCTCAGATGGAGAATGATGAGAGGCTTATGGAAGCTTCCTGATGAGATAGACTGACTGAGGGGGAAACTGGGTCTTTCCTGATGGGTGGGGCCATGTTCGGTATATCTTTGAATCCAATTTTCTGTTGATGGGTAGAGCTGTGTTCCCTCCCTGCTGTTTCCCTGGGTCCAAACTATGGGCAAAACTAGCACCCTGGTGGCTCTAATGGTAAAGCATATGCTTACAATGCAGGAGACCTGGGTTCAATCCACTCCAGTACTCTTGCCTGGAAAATCCCATGGACAGTGGAACATGGTAGACTACAGTCCATGGGGTCTCAAAGTGAGTTCACTTTCACTTTTTTCCAACTATGGTGGAGATAATGAAGATAACGGTGACCTCCCTGAAAAGATCCCATGCATGTACTACTACACTCAGTGCCCCTAACCCTCCAGCAGGCTACCACCGACCCACACCTACACTAGAGACAAATTGTCTTTTTTTATTTTTAAAAGTTCAGCTCTC
Source organism: Tragelaphus eurycerus (assembly GCA_935064755.1). NCBI lineage: Eukaryota > Metazoa > Chordata > Mammalia > Artiodactyla > Bovidae > Tragelaphus > Tragelaphus eurycerus. The sequence goes on from CAKXYN010000234.1 coordinate 738,595, forward strand.
ACTGCTCTAGGAAGAAAACTGTGTTTTAAGTCATTCAGTTCAGTTCATTTGCTCAGTCGTGTCCAATTATTTGTGACCCCATGAACCACAGCAAGCCAGGCCTCCCTGTCCATCGCCAACTCCTGGAGTCCACTCAAACCCATCTCCATTATGTCAGTGATATGACCCAACTATGTCATTCTCTGGTGTCCCCTTCTCCTCCTGCCCTCAGTCTTTCCCAGCATCAGGGTCTTTTCAAATGAGTCAGCTCTCCGCATCAGGTGGCCAAAGTATTGGAGTTTCAGCTTCAACATCAGTGCCTCCAATGAACACCCAGGACTGATCTCCTTTAGGATGGATTGGTTCGATCTCCTTGTAGACCAAGGGACTCGCAAGAGTCTTCTCCAACACCACAGTTCAAAAGCATTAATTCTTTGGTGCTCAGCTTTCTTTATAGTCCAATTCTCACATCCATACATGACCACTGGAAAAACCATAGCCTTGACTAGACAGACCGTAGTTGGCAAAGTAATGTCTCTGGTTTTTAATATGCTGTCTAGGTTGGTCATAACTTTCCTTACACGGAACAAGTGTCTTTTAATTTCATGGCTGCAATCACCATCTGCAGTGATTTTGGAGCCCAGAAAAATAAAGTCAGCCACTATTTGCACTGTTTCTCCATCTATTTCCCATGAAGTGATGGGATGGGATACCATGATCTTAGTTTTCTGAATGTTGAGCTTTAAGCCAACTTTTTCCACTCTATTTTTCACTTTCATCAAGAGGCTCTTTAGTTCTTCTTCACTTTCTGCCATAAGGGTCGTGTCATCTGTATATCTGAGATTATTGATATTTCTTTTGGCAATCTTGATTCCAGCTTGTGCTTCTTCCAGCCCAGGGTTTCTCATAGCTAACCATAAAATTGATGTATGGCATAGGGCACCATTAGAGAATACCATGGCTTAACTACTGCAAAATAATTTAAAAATGGACCATATGTGACTGTATTGTATTTTCCTCTTTTTTTTTGACATGTTATTTTTTTTCTGTAGCTGTGCTCAAAGTGAAAATCTGTACATGTAACTGCAAACCATATTGCATAGGTTTCTTAACAAGCATCTCTTCATAAAACAATCAGTGATCTCTAAAGAAAAACAAAATAAATTTATAAAATTTCACTATAGGAAATAAGAACTGTATGTGAATTTAATTTGAAACAGAATAAACATGATGAATTTATGAACATCAGTGTTCCATATTTATAACTATTCTGCATTATCTTGTATTAATATGCAAAATAAGGTTTTTTATGCAGTAAAACATGTTGTCAACTTCGATGTTTAATTTATGTGATTAAAATAATTAAAACTTATTTATTTTAGATATAAATATGATTACTAAAGATAACTCCAAAATTCATACAGAATAAATCATAGATACTTAGAAAACACTCAGGGCAATAGAAAATGAAAGATAGAGAAATAAAATGAAATAGGGGGTAATGGAGGCTTCTTCTCAAGGATTAAAATAAAATGGACCACCTATCAATTTTATTTTAAAAGTTAGGATAGCAAATTATTCTGGATAAAACCTGGAAAATCAGAAAAATTGATAAAAGCAGATTCAAAAACGCTGTTGAGGTCCAGCATTGTAGGTTTAATGTTATCAACTGCCACTTTCATTAGTATGTTCAAACACAAATTATATGTTCCTGTCATTGGATGAGATGAGAAAAAAAGTCAAAGTGTTAGTCGCTCAGTTGTATCCGACTCTTTGTGACCCCATGGATTTGTAGCCCACCAGGCTCCTCTGTCTGTGGGATTCTCCAGACAAGCATGCTGGAGTGGGTTGCCATTCCCTTCTTCAGGGGATCTTTCTGACCTAGGATTGCAACCTGGGTCTCTCGTATTGAAGGTAGATTTTTTACCCTCTGAGCCACCAGAGAAGCCTCAAGATGAGTTGGGGAAGCTTTTATCTGATGGTTAGAATGGAAATCCATCAAATCAGATTAGAAGTTCAGTATCTTCAGGTGTGGATACATTTGTGGATACCCCATGGGGACATGGGCTGCTCAGTTTCTGCATCCTACCTGAGAAGAAGGATGAGCTGAGTAGGTACTCTCCTCCTAACAACTGGGCAAGAAAAGCCTATGAGCTCCCTCCCAACTAGGAGAATAATTATATGGAACAGTCTGTGCTACTTAGAATTCTAAATGAGCCACAAAATCCTTACTTCCAATATATATGACCCACATAATTACCTCCTTTCGAGTGTGGGTAGAAATTGTGAATATGATTGGATATTATTCCTTTGATTAGGATACTAAACAGAAGGAAGCTAATACTCCATGGCCTTGATGTTTCAGATCAGATCAGATCAGTCGCTCAGTCGTGTCCGACTCTTTGCGACCCCATGAACCGCAGCACGCCAGGCCTCCCTGTCCATCACCAGCTCCCGGAGGTCACTCAGACTCGCATCCATCGAGTCAGTGATGCCATCCAGCCATCTCATCCTCTGTCGTCCCCTTCTCCTCCTGCCCTCAATCCCTCCCAGCATCAGAGTCTTCTCCAATGAGTCAACTCTTCGCATGAGGTGGCCAAAATACTGGAGTTTCAGCTTTAGCATCATTCCTTCTAAAGAAATTCCAGGATTGATCTCCTTCAGAATGGACTGGTTGGATCTTCTTGCAGTCCAAGGGACTCTCAAGAGTCTTCTCCAACACCACAGTTCAAAAGCATCAATTCTTCGGCGCTCAGCCTTCTTCACAGTCCAGCTCTCACATCCATACATGACCACAGGAAAGACCATAGCCTTGACTAGGTGAACCTTTGTTTTAAAAAAATATGAAGTATCAAAAGGGTCTGGTCATCCTGATTTTGAAAATGCAGCCTTTATGCATTTTAGGAATTCTAGAGCTGAAAAGAAATGGAGTGTGTCATCCACCACATGAGCTTGGAAAGAAACCTGAGCCTTAGATAAGACACAAGCTCAGACCAATACCTCGATTTCAGCCTGGTAAGGCCCTGAGGAGAGGACCCAGCTATTCAATGCCTAGACTCCTATCCATGGAAACTGTAAGATAAAGAACTTGTATTGTTTAAACCACTAAGTTTATGGTAATTTGCTATGCAGCAGTAGAACACAGTCGAGTTATGCTTTGTCAAAATAGTAAAGCTCAGTTAAAATAGAAAACTATGTGAGAGGAAATGGCATGTGCAAAGAAGAAGGAAGTGAAGACAAAAATAAAAAGCAAGTGAAGTAGCCAGAGATGTCAAGAGGAGGACAAACTGAGGAGTAGAGTGTGGACAAAGACCAACAAAAGTCTGTATTTGTTCTAGTCTACTCTTATGAAGTAATGTGAATAGTTCTTATTGTGGAATATGGACTTGAAAATACAGTTTTTTAGCCTGTTATATAGATGGATCAGAGAAGGCAATGGCACCCCACTCCAGTAGTCTTGCCTGGAAAATCCCATGGATGGAAGACCCTGGTAGGCCGCAGTCCATGGGGTCACAGAGTCGGACACGACTGAATGACTTCACTTTCACTTTTCACTTTCATGCATTGGAGAAGAAAATGGCAACCCACTCCAGTGTTCTTGCCTGGAGAATCCCAGGGACGGGGGAGCCTGGTGGGCTGCCGTATATGGGGTCACACAGAGTCGGACATGACTGAAATGACTTAGCATAGCATAGCATAGATGGATATTGCTTTATCCCTGGTTTTCAGAACAGTGAGCTTAATGAGGGCCTAAACATACTAGCAAGAGAAAGAATACTGAAAGGCAATGGTTATATGTGGAGAGGGAAAAATAAGGCACAAAATGATGTGATGGATGCTACAGAAAAATTCAATAAGTTTAGAATGGGTCATCACATTTGTAGCAGGTTCTTGTAATGAAAATGATGATACATATGTGGATGGATTTGTAATAGTTTATTTTCTAGTAGTTTGCTTATTTCCTTATCCTTTCATAAATTCAAGACTCTTTTCCCATAAAACATACCTAACTGATGTCTACTGCTTACTGATCATGATTTTGAGGTATTGCTTGCCCCAAATTTCCCATTACTGTGCTCTAATTACCCATTGTTACATCCAGATACTTTATCTTGACCTTTTATTCATTACTAAGTGCATGCCTGCAGCACAAAATTCTATTACCATATACTCATGGATGAACACCATAGCTTGCTGATTTCAGAATGTAGTGAAAATTTAAACCACAGATAAAAAACATTAGAGTCCAAAAGTCTATTCTATACATCAGTGTCTCTTTTGCTGTCTCATAAGCAGGGTGATTGTTACCATCTTTCTAAATTCCATATATATGCGTTAGTATACTGTATTTGTGTTTTTCTTTCTGGCTTACTTCACTCTGTATGATAGGCTCCAGTTCCATCCACCTCAATAGAACTGATTCAAATGTATTCTTTTTAATGGCTGAGTAATACTCCATCGTGTATATGTACCACAGCTTGCTTATCCATTCATCTGTGGATGGGCATCTAGGTTGCTTCCACGTCCTGGCTATTGTAAACAGTGCTGCTATGAACATTGGGGTACACGTGCCTCTTTCAATTCTGGTTTTCTCAGTGTGTATGCCCAGCAGTGGGATTGCTGGGTCATAAGGCAGTTCTATTCCCAGTTTTTTGAGGAATCTCCATACTGTTCTCCATAATGGCTGTACTAGTTTGCATTCCCACCAACAGTCTAAGAGGGTACCCTTCTCTCAGCACCCTCTCCAGCATTTATTGCTTGTGGATTTTTGGATCGCAGCCATTCTGACTGGCGTGTAATGGTATCTCATAGTGGTTTTGATTTGCATTTCTCTGATAATGAGCGATGTTGAGCATCTTTTCATGTGTTTGTTAGCCATCTGTATGTCTTCTTTGGAGAAATGTCTATCAACTTCTGTGGAACCATATATTCCCTTGTTTAAACAGCAGATTCAAAATAAATAATGATAAAAAAAAAAAAAAAAAAAACATTAGAGTCATTCATGGATAACTTGTTATAAACACAAGTCCCCATGTCTCAGTCTCATAATTTTGATCTTTGATAAAACGAAACTGCATTTCAAACAAACTTCTTAAATGATTTTTGTGCAAGAAAAAATTTGAAAGCCATAGGATTAAAACTTATATATGTAAATTGTTTAAATTTTGTTTTATATCACTATTGTAAAGACTTCTGAAGGAATTTTAAGTACCCAGTAAAATATTAGTTATTTTCCTTTACCCATCTCAGTATTTTCATGTAAATTTCAAGTTCACAAGTCTAAGAAAATGTTCTCTCAATAATATGTGTTTACAGGAAGTAATATGATTGCTGATATCAGATTGGCTTCTTTGGATTTGGTTTTTTTTTCCATGACCAGCATTTAGAGATAAACACTGTCAAAAGATAACTGTAAAGATAAGACAATAAGGAAGCTAAGCAAATAGGATTTAGAAGCACAATGAAGACTGATTCTTCTGATCAGCCCAGAGACATGTGATGATATATGGTACACAGCTTAGATTCAAAACAAATATTACTCACTACTAGGACAGAGTAATTAATTGCTGCTGTTCAGTTGCTAAGTCATGTAATATATTGCTATATTTGGTTATTGGGCTTCCCTGGTGGCTCTGTGGTAAAGAATCTTCCTGCCAATACAGGAGATACAGGTTTGATCCCTGAGTTGGGAAGATCCCCTGGAGAAGGAAATGGCAACCTGCTCCAGTATTCTTGCCTGGAGAATTCCATGGACAGAGGAAGCTGGTAGGCTACAGTTCCTGGGGTCACAGAAGAGTCAGACACAACTTAGCAACTGAGCAGGTACACACACATGCATATTTGGTTATTACCAGTTCTGGAATTGAATGTACCAAACTTGCAAGTAATTGGTTTTTATTACCAACATCAGGGGCTAGTCAGAGTGTTTTAACATTTTTGAGATAGACATATCTCTCTGAATTCTAATTCATGATTCAAGTAAAGAAGCTATTACTATAAAAATAATTGTTGTTGTTCAGTCTCTAAGTCATGTCCAACTCTTTGCAATCCCACGGACTGCAGCACCTCAGGCTCCCCTGTCCTCCACTACCTCCCAGAGTTTGCTCAAACTCATGTCTAATGAGCTGGTGATGATATCCAACCATTTCATCCTTTGTTGCTCCTGTCTCCTCTTGCCCTCAATGTTTCCCAGCATCAGGGTCTTAAAATAATTAAATAATTTTTAAAACTTTTGAATTTTCTAAGATATCCAATAGACAGCAAGTTTCACTTTTATTTGTTTAAGTAAAAACAGGAATGATTCATCTAAGATTATTTTTGTACCTGTGAAGGAGTATTTCCCTACATAGCACTATTAAACACATAGCTGAAGGTATTTGAGGATTTTAGATGGTCTAAAAGAATATCTCTCTCAAAATACTGAAAATATTTGATAAGTAGAAAGGTGATTTGGGTGAAAATCCCCAAGATTTCTGTATGTTAGATATAATTCCTATTCATAATTGGAATTTTTAAAAATATAAAAATAACACAGTTGATTAATTGTAAAAGCAAAGTATCTTTATGTGGTAATCTGAAACATATATTTGAGAAAATATTGATCTGATCTTGTGAACACAAGTCATTTTAAACTTATCATTACAAATTAGCATTTTATCCTAGATTAACCAAAGGGTATTATATATTAGAGAAATAGCAGCCAATTGCCAAAATTTAGATCATAACTTATTGTACTTAAAATATATTGCATAGTAGTAAACCTAATATCTATTTGCTTAATTAACCAAACATTTAATTATACAGAGTATGTTATAATTAGAAATGAGATTTATGACCCTATTTTGCTTTAGTTCATGTTACAAGACTACTACATAATTCCATAATACTGTAATTCTTCAGAAAAATTATGGAATTAAAAATAAGTGAGTTGTATATTTAATATCATGATTAGGAATGTTGAAAAGAATGCACACTATATTGATTTTGTTTGTTAATGAAAGACTTTCAGCATTAAAATGCTGAATTATATGTGTGTATATATATATATACATGTACATATATACATGCTAATTGCTGCATATATATCTCAGTTTTCTTAAATGATTAGTTACTTATTGATAATAAACTCTGTATAGATTTTATAAACTTAATATTTTCATAAGTGAAACACTTTGTAATAAAACAATAACTCTACATTTAAAATTGAATGTATTGTCAAATGACATTGGAATGTAAAACATCAGTTTATTTATACTATCTGCAGTGATGTTGAAGACTGATGTGTAAATTTAGTCCCTTCTGTAATTGATTTAGATTATTACTGTAAGTAGTAAATATTACATTGAAAAACTATTCCACATTAGGGAACGATACCAGGAAGAGTAAGAATCTGATACAAATATTTAGATTTGTAACAGAATGAATCAAGTGTCTTATGCACAGCCTGAATGAGATGTGACTAAAAATATTCACCTGATCTGACACTATGGAACCCATGAAGGCACAGTTTATGGCTGACTTGAAATTAGAAGTTCCCTGTTGATCAGTTCAGTTCAGTCACTCAGTTGTGTCCAACTCTTTGCAACCCCATGAACCACAGCACGCCAGGTCTCCCTGTCCATCACCAACTCCTGGAGTCCACCCAAACCCATGTCCATGGAGTCGGTGATGCCATCCAACCATCTCACCTTCTGTCATCCCCTTCTTCTCCTCCCTTCAATCTTTCCCAGCATCAGGGTCTTTTCAAATAAGTCAGCCCTTTGCATCAGGTAGCCAAAGTATTGGAGTTTCAGCTTCCATATCAGTCCTTCCAAAGAACAGCCATCAACATCTATTAGTTTTCGCCTGTGCTTGACCTTTATCTATATACGATCATGAGAAATACAGTTTTTGGTGCTTGTCTTTTTCTGTTCCTTGTTACATGTTGTGAGATTTGTCCATATTGTTACATGCACTAGTCATTTGATGCTTTTTTATTTATTTTTTGCTCTCTCATACTCTATTGTGTGAATATGCCACAGTTCATTCATCCTTTTGACAAGTTGTTACTGGTTTGGGGTATCTGAATAAAGCTGTTCTGAACATTTAAAAAAAAAAAAAAAAAAACAAAGAACACCCAGGACTGATTTCCTTTAGGATGGACTGGTTGGATCTCCTTGAAGTCCAAGGGACTCTCAAGAGTCTTCCCCAACACCACAGTTCAAAAGCATCAATTCTTCAGTGCTCAGCTTTCTTTATAGTCCAATTCTCACATCCATACATGACCACTGGAAAAACCATAGCTTTGGCTAGACAGACCTTTGTTGACAAAGTGATGTCTGCTTTTTAATATGCTGTCTAGGTTCGTCATAACTTTCCTTCCAAGGAGTAAGCATCTTTTAATTTCATGGCTGCAATCACCATCTGCAGTGATTTTGGAGCCCCAAAAAATAAAGTCTGACACTATTTTCACTTTTTCCCCATCTATTTGCCATGAAGGAATGGGACCAGATACCATGATCTTAGTTTTCTGAATGTTGAGCTTTAAGCCAACTTTTTCACTCTCCTTTTTCACTTTCATCAAGAGGCTCTTTAGTTCTTCTTCACTTTCTGTCATAAGGGTGATGTCATCTGCATGTCTGAGGTTATTGATATCTTGATTCCAGCTTGTGCTTTTTCCAGCCCAGCGTTTCTCATGATATACTCTGCATATAAGTTAAATAAGCAGGGGGACAATGTACAGCCTTGACATACTCCTTTTCTTATGTGGAACCAGTCTATTGTTCCACGTCCAGTTCTAACTGTTGCTTCCTGACCTGCATATAGGTTTCTGAAGAGGCAGGTCAGGTGTTATGGTATTCCCATCTCTTTCAGAATTTTCCACAGTTTATTTTGATCCACACAGTCAAAGGCTTTGGCATAGTCAATAAAGCAGAAATAGATGTTTTTCTGGAACTCTCTTGCTTTTTTGATGATCCAGTGGATGTTGGCAATTTGATCTCTGGTTCCTCTGCCTTTTCTAAAACCAGCTTGAATATCTGAAATTTCACGGTTCATGTATTGCTGAAGCCTGGCTTGGAGAATTTTGAGCATTACTTTATTAGTGTGTGAGATGAGTGCAATTGTGTGGTAGTTTGAGCATTCTTTGGCATTGCCTTTCTTTGGGATTGGAATGAAAACTGACCTTTTCCAGTCCTATGGCCACTGCTGAGTTTTCCAAATTTGCTGGCATATTGAGTATAGCAGTTTCACAGCATCATCTTTTAGGATTTGGAATAGCTCCAATGGAATTCCATCACCTCCACTAGCTTTGTTCATAGTGATGCTTCCTAAGGCCCACTTGACTTCACATTCCAGGATGTCTGGCTCTAGGTGAGTGATCACACCATCGTGATTATCTGGGTCATGAAGATCTTTTTGTACAATTCTTCTGTGTATTCTTGCCACCTCTTAATGTCTTCTGCTTCTTTTAGGTCTCTACCGTTTCTGTCCTTTATCGAGCCTATCTTTGCATGAAATGTTCCCTTGGTATCTCTAATTTTCTTGAAGAGATCTCTAGTCTTCCCATTCTATTGTTTTCCTCTCTTTCTTCGCATTGATGGCTAAGGAAAACTTTCCTATCTCTTGCTATTCTTTGGAACTCTGCATTCAAATGGGTATATCTTTCCTTCAGATCAGATCAGATCAGATCAGTCGCTGAGTCGTGTCCGACTCTTTGCGACCCCATGAACCGCAGCACGCCAGGCCTCCCTGTCCATCACCTCTTTGATTTTCTTTTCTCTTCTTTTCACAGTTATTTGTAAGTGGAGCAGACAAACCTCGCCGAAGAAAATAATGATGGTGAAGATGAATGAGAAAGTGAATTTAAAATCGAGAGTGATGGTGTGGCATTCCTGATCCATATGGTAGGTACAGTAGACATGGAAGATGTGAATTTGATTTCCATTTTCACCATTTATTAACAATGTGACTCTGAACCAGTTACAAGTCCCTTGAACTTTCTCATGTATAAAATGTAACCGTTAAGACTTGTATCACCAGTTTGTTCAAATGAGATAATGTGTGCAAGAGCTCCTCACAGCTATAATTTTCCGTGTCATCATTACTTTTATTGTCCTGACCATTAAAAAGGAAATAGTTCAATCACCCCACAATCACATAGTACCTCTTCTAAATATTAAGGAGTGTACAACAACCTGGGGTAATTAATTTCTGCTATGAATGATAGTTCTCCAAATTTTATCAGGTTCAAATAATCTTAAATTTCAAAAAGAATTTCAAAGCATTACTGTATTATTTCATGAAATAGACTATTTTTAAAATGTTTTAGTTATAATCCATGAAGTAGTTTTAGTTCCTATTGTATTTGTCTAGTTCAGTACTTAGTTTCATGCTGACTGCTTTTTTTGTTAAATTTTGCTGCTACTGCTAAGTCGCTTCAGTCGTGTCCGACTCTGTGCGACCCCATAGACGGAAGCTCACCAGGCTCCCCATCCCTGGGATTCTCCAGGCAAGAACACTGGAGTGGGTTGCCATTTCCTTCTCCAATGCATGAAAGCGAAAAGTGAAAGTGAAGCCGCTCAGCGACCCCATGGACTGGAGCCTACCAGGCTCCTCCGTCCATGGGATTTTCCAGGCAAAAGTACTGGGGTGGGGTGCCATTTTTTCCAAAATGGAGTCTATAAATTTCCCTTGTAAAAATATTAATTGCATGGGGGTCATAAAATTCTAGCATTCTCATGTGCACAGATAGTCTAATTCTATGACTCCCTTGGGACGGGGGAGCCTGGTGAGCTTCCGTCTATGGGGTCGCACAGAGTCGGACACGACTGAAGCGACTTAGCATAGCATAGCATAGCATGACTCCCTTGGACAACTCTATTGTTTTTCTGTTATTTAAAATGCATGCTTACTTATGCAGAAATTTGTTAATGGTTCACTGAAATGGATTTTAATATATAGACTATAGCATCAGTTTTTCACTTCTTTGATAAAAGAGTATGATGAAAATCCAACATGAAAACAGGAGAATCTACCAGTGATTAGTAAGGATAAAGCAATACACATTGTAAATATAATTAAATTCATGACAGAAACAAAAATGTTAAACTTTAAATCCAAGTACATAAAAAGATAATTAGCTGTCCTGATACTTTCAGATATCAAGTTAAAACTTGGAAACATAAAGATAAAATTAAATAAATAGAACTAATAGTTTTTCTTTCTTTTTTTTTTTTTTTAAATCAAGGCAAGCATCTACTGATCTCACCGTAGGTCTGTTTTCTTTCACCACCTGAACCATTTTTATTTTTAGAATTTATTTTTATTTTTAGTTGTAGAAACCACATCTACAGTTTTATGTGACTTAAGGAAGGAGGAAAAGATAATATGGCATAAATCAGGCAAAATGATTTTAGTTTTTGATTGCTCTTTTGCCCTCTGTCTTTAATGTTCTAGATCAGGGGTCCCCAACCTCCAGGATCTAGTGTCTCATGATCTGAGGTGGATCATTATTATTACATAATAATAATATCATTAGATATTATTATTATGTAATAATAATAGAAATAAAGTGCACAATAAGTGTAATGCACCTGAATCATCCCAAAACCATCCCTCTTCAGTTCATGGAAAAATGTCTTCTTTGAGATCACCAGTCCCTGGTGCCAAAAAGGTGTGGAACTGCTGATCTAGATTAACTCATTTACTTCATTCAACACTTTTTTTCAGTGTGTAGCTCAAGTAAGATATAAGTTACATGTTCATATAACCAATTATATTCCATCCAATTGGATATAATCTGCGAAATCTTCAAAAGATTTGACAAAATCAAAATGTTTTTGCAGCAAATTATTTTTTCAGTTTTATTTAGATATAATTAACATATAGATTATATAAGTTTAAAGTATATAGCATAATGTCTTGATATACATATATTATGAAATGCTTTCCACAACAAGTTTAGTTAGAATCCATTACCTCCTAGATATAGAAAAAATATTTTTTTCTTGTGATTAGAACTTTTAGGATTTACTCTCTTAGCAACTTTCAAATACATTTTACAGCTATGTTAATTATATTTATCATGTTGTACATTATATCTCCAGCACTTATTTATCTTATAACAGGAAGTTTGTACCTTTGATCACCTTCCTCAAATTCTCCCATCCAACACCTTGATCTATTTTTCTGTCTTTCATAGGGGCTAGCTTGCAAATACTGTATGAAAAATTCTGATATAACAATATAGCAAATTGACATTCAGAACACTTAATAGACCAAACTATTATGAATCTGTAATAAAGTACCAAGTCATCATAACAAGATGTGTGTGCATGTATATTTGTGTTGAATAAGCATAGTTGCAAAAATTTGACTAAATATAATATTGGGGGACTATTAATGCATGCATGTCATGGAGGTAGTTGGCAGCTCCAGGAAAAATGTGTTACTTTCCTCCAACAGGAAAGAGGAGGCAGCTGCATTATGGTTCTAAGAATTAAGGGATGTTTGTTGGCAACAGTTATTCAGTCCATTATGATTTTAAAATTAGTAATTCCTCTCCTATTTCCAAAACAAAATTTTAAATTTCTTCCTTTGTTATAAAAAATTAGAAGAATATTTACACAAACTGCAATCAGTTGCATTTTGCATTAAGGATATTTGATTTATATCCTTAGAATGTGTGAAAATCTGGATTATTAGAATTTTTAAATTCATCACTTGGAATTTTAATTTGCAATATAATGTCTGTTTCCCTATGAAATATGACTGGGGAATTCCATATTCAGCTGATATTTCAACTGATTTTTGTTTTATTTTTCTTTTTGTGAATTTTTTTCAGTTGATCTTTCCTAAGAATTTTTTATAAAACTAATGTAACTAGGGACCCATAAGTGGGACAGCTGATCAGAGGAGAGATGGCAGGTGTTGTTTAGTGATGATTGCCCCAGATGAAGTAATTACAATTCGCAACTCTGCTTTTTTAATGTTAAAAAAAAGAAATGGAGAATTAGTCAGCTGTGAAGAAAATGGCAACCCACTCCAGTGTTCTTGCCTGGAGAATCCCAGGGACGGGAGCTTGGTGGGCTGCCGTCTATGGGGTCACACAGAGTCGAACATGACTGAAGTGACTTAGCAGCAGCAGCAGCTGACTTAATAACATAAAAGCCTTGAAATGAACAAAGGCTTAGCATATCGGTCAGCTCTCTAGAAGAACTTGAATTACTGGTTCTCAAAATTTATTATACATCAGAATTATCTCAGAGTATTTGTTGGAAATTCCTCTGCCTGGAGCCAAAGATTCTGATTGAAGAGATACAGGATAGGGCCTTGAAGTATGTTTTTTCAAATAAAGTTTTGCTGATCCAACTAATACCCAGACCTCACTTTGCCCTGGAAAGACCTTCCTTTATCTGGGCCTCCCAGGGAATGTGGACTGCTTCCCAGGGAATGAGGACCCCAGGGCCTGTGAGGTTTCTAGCAAAAGAGCCCTGGGAAGTATATGTCCAAGCTCCGCAAATGAAAGGAGAGTATCAGTTGTTATTGTCAGAGTGGGACAGCCCCAGGTGCTTGGGCAAGGTGTTATGGTGCTGAAGACAGGATGGGGTTTTCACAGGCAAAGGTAGAGAGAAAGGACATTCTAGGAAAAAGCAAAAGTTTGAACAAAAACACAGTATAGATGTTCAGAGTATAGGATTTGGAATCAGGCTCAATTGGGTTCATACTCCAGCTCTGACAGCCATAAGAGTTGTATCCATGGCCCTAACTGTTTTTTATATCTCTGCCAATCCCCTTTTTTTCATATCTTATATGATTATGCTTATATTACTGTAAGATACAGACATTATCATAACTGTACATACTCAATTCAGATTTTATCTCTATTCCCTCAAAGAGCTTTACCACTGTTTCTGTGTTATCATCTATGTTTTTGCCCAGGATGGCCATTTTATTTCACTTTTAAGATTAAATTGTCATCAGTCTCCTCTCCAAGCATAGATGCTTTGTGGTTATTTAGTTATTAGTGGGGTTTTCAGCTCAGGTTTCCAAATTTCAGTGTGCAAGGGCTTTCTCTAGTTGTGGTGAATGGGGGCTAGTCTTTGTTGTGGTGCATGGGCTTTTTGCTGCAGTGGCTTCTCTTATTACAAAGCACAGGCTCTAGAACACGGGCTTCAATAGTTGTAGCATGTGGACTTGGTAGTTGCAGCTCACGAGCTCTAGAGCATGGGTTCAGTAGTTGTGGCACCCAGGCTTAGTTGCTCCACACCATGTAGAATCTTCCCAGACCAGGGATTGAACCCGTGTCTCCTGCATTGACAGGTGGATTCCTATCTGCTGTTCCACCAGACAAGTCCAGCACCTCTTGAATTAAAGAAATATGTGCCTTTTACCCTGGAAAGTCAGGGTCAGAAAACACTTTTACATAGTTTCAAATCTAATTAGGGTAGAAGGCTTTAAGAGGTGTAAACTGAATACAAAAAGGAGAGGCAAAATTTACAGATCTGGGTATTGTCCAGTTTTTAGAGAGAAACAAGTGAGAGGCAGGCCTGGCCTTGGGCTTTGACAATGGCTAAGATGAAAAATGCTACAGAGTACAAGTAGTATGAATTGGTGTCTAGGTGACATATCTCCATCTTTTCTGGTTCATCATTGAGCTTCCTGTGTGATATCCTGTATACATCAGAAAGGGTAGAGTAAAATAGATACAGAAGTGCATATCTAAAAATATCACCCAAATGCAGCCTTATTATTGCACAATCAACACACATGTTCCTTTACAAAGATAGTTTGTGTTTGTTTTGTATTTGGTTTGCATTTGTTGGCATACTGCTTCGTAATTTTCTTCAGTTTTCTTTTTCTCTTGGACTGCATCTTCTTTCCTCAGTTGGACTGTAAACTGCTCAAAGCCATGGGTCGTGCCTATGATTTCTTTACTACCCCTCACATATTCAACACAGCAAGCTATGCACACACTGGAAACTTGAGATGTGCTTGAAAACTGCCTCGGTACAATAGTGAAAGGCAGCTGCAAACTCTTCTGCATTTTGTTCAGCTGCCAAAATGTGGAGCCTAAGGCTAAATGACATGTTTTGTATTAATAAAGTTGCAGCCTTGTCAGCAAGTACTTCAAATGAAAACTGCCTCTCCCCATAACAGGATTGTCAGAGAGATTAATTTATGTTTTCCGATTGGCTCCTGACAGTAACTGAAGTATTGTAATTTCTGTCTGTACTAATGTTACTGAATTTATGGGAGCTTTTCACCTTACTATGTAGGTTCATAAAGCTATCTCATTTTAAGAAAATGCTTTTGCAGACAAAATGATAGAAAGTTATTTAGGGACTCTGTGATAACCACTTTATCCAAAAAGGGACTCAATTTTTTTCAGAACTGAAGGACAGATCTAGAACTGTGTGCAGGTCTTGTTTAAAAGACTTGGACTATCTAATTTCAGAAGATTTTCATCAGTGGTTCTCATTACATATAATAACTGTTGTTTCATATACCATATGAATTTGAAAATTTGATGAGACAGATGTATTAAAAGGAAAAAGAAACCTTCCTTAAAGAATAACTTTTTTACTGTCCATATTAAGGTGCACTGAAATTCTCTTCTTAGAGGTAATAAGAAAGTCTATTATCTAAAATTATAAAGATAGTTCCCTTCTGGAAGTTTTAATTAAATATATATTTTAGAGACAAATAAACTCAAACTCAGGCTTCACTGATAGCTCAGTTGGTTAAAAACCCACCTGCAATGCAGGAGACCCCAGTTCAATTCCTGGGTCAGGAAGATCCGCTGGAGAAAGGATAGGCTACCCACTGTAGTATTCTTGGGCTTCCCTTGTGGCACAGCTGGTAAAGAATCTGCTTGCACTGTGGGAGACTGGAGTTCAGTTCCTGGGTTGGGAAGATTCCCTGGAGAAGGGAAAAGCTACCCACTCCAGTATTCTGGCCTGCAGCATTCCGTGGACTGTATAGTCCATGGGGTCAAGTTTTGGTAGTAAGAGTAAGAAAGAAGACCTAACAAGTGTGCTAATTTGATTCTCTCCTGAGTAAAAATTGTTTTGGTGGAATTCTAATCCTGGAAATGTTGCTAAGATAATTGAAAGACAGTGTTACATAGAGAAATGCATAATATTCACATGCAGCAAAAGCTTTTCAAGACCCTCTCATCAGTAGCAAATGAACTCAGAGTTGGTTACTCAGATATACATATGAATTAGGATCCAAATAGTCACTGTCTTGTCTCTATACATCAAATGACAAATCAGGGGAAATATATCAAAGGATGGATGTACAACTTTAACATCTTAACCATTGAATTGATTCCTTTTCCAGGTCAAAGTAAATTGCAAATCTATGAGCAATCTCTAGGACTACTGAACCCTAACTATCTAATCCTCAGCCTGAAGGTATTTATAAAATGGGTTGACATTGTGTTCTCCACCTAATGAGGCGACTTATCAAGGATTTTCCAATATAGTCTTTGGTTTTTTCCACACATGCAATCAACATAGGCCACAGGTGAGGAAATACAGTCACTTTACCTATGTTATAAATGTCATGTACTTTCTTACATGGGAGTTTTTCACTGAGTATGACAATAAAAGTAACAATAACCACACAGCAGCAGAAACAACATGAAAGCAATAATGACTAATATTAATATTTGTTAAGCTTTTACTGTGTATTCAATTTACCATGCCAAGCAATTGGTATGCATTAACTTAATAATTTCATGTAATACTCTTAATGCTATCTTGTGTCCTATTTCTATCATTACTATTACTATCATATAATACCTTTAAAAGTCCCATGGTAAAGTATTATTATTATCTCAAAAGATGAGAAAGTTCCTAGGCATAAAATGTTCAGCTATTAATGTTAGCTCCAGAAAATAAGGGTCAGATCAAACAGGCATTGGCTCAGTGGACCATAGAGCACCTTACTTTTCTGAATTTTGTTGAGTGGAAGAACATTCAGTGACTTGACATCATGGATATTATCCCAACTACTTTCATGGTGATTGTCCCTTTACTAGTTATTGATGTATAGATTAGTGTATTATGTCTCAAATTTATTAAAAATCTCTGCAGCATATTTACTATTATTATATAATTATCCTATATATGATTGAATTTCACAGAATGTTCATAAGTTTCCTTTCCTGCAGAGAATTTGAGGAAATGAGCAGTGAAGAACAAAGCTCTGCTAATTAGCTCAGGGCCTGTGTTTCTGATGGGGGCCATCAACAAGGAAAATGAGAAGAAGTCAATGAAAGGACGCCTGTCTCAACAATACACAGAAAGAAACTGGCAAGATTGTTACAAATGCAACCTAACAACCAACATGCAAAAAGAAGCACTTCAATGAAATGTGGATTTAGAATATTCTAAATCAGGAATGTTTGCAAGACCATTGACTATAAGTCTCCCTCTCCCTCTCTCTCTCTCTCTATATATATATATATATAGATAGATATAGATATATAGATATATATAGAGAGAGACACACACACATATATGTATATACACACACACATATATATATAGACATATGTAATATATATTTATAAAGATATAGGTATCTATATATTGACATTTAAACTAGCCACACTGACCAAAGTAAAGAGACAGTTTGAAAGATTCAGTTAGTAAAGAGCCAAAGAAAATGAACACAAACTCCTCTTGCTTTAATTCAGTGTTATTAGAAAGCAATGCATAAAGATAAAACTCCATATGACAACATGTTAGATCATAGAACATCAGGCAAATATGCACATATATATATGAGAATTCAGTGTTAATAACTTTACATTTACCTTTTATACCAATTTCTTTATTGTTTAAAAATATGCTCAATAAAAATACACCGCAAATCCTATACACCAAGATAGGGGAAGCATTTAACCCCACTATTTTAAAACAAATATAAAACATAAATTCTAGAACTAAAAAAGTGGAAAACAAAATTTTAGACAAAAAATAAAATGAATAAATGAATTATATGAGAAAAAAAAGCTGAATGAATTATTTTGGTAATGTTGAATGTTTTTAAGATTTTCATTATATTTTATTATTTAATTTAATTTTGCTTTATTTTACTTTATTGCAGTAAGAACACTTAACATGAGATCTACCCTCAAAAAACTTTTAAGTACACAATAAAATATTATTAACTACAAACCTAGTGTAGTACCTATAGAACTTAGTCATTTTTAAAATTAATTTTTATTGGAATATAGCTACTTTACAATGTGTTCATTCCTTCTGTATAGCACAGTGAATCAGTTATGCATATACATATATTGTTATTTAGTCTCTAAGTTGTATCTGACTCTTGCAACCCCATGGACTATAGCCCACCAGGCTCCTCTGTCCATGGGATTTTCCAGACAAGAATACTGGAGTGGGTTGCCATTTCCTTGTCCATGGGATATTTCCAACCCAGGGATTGAATGTATGTCTCTTTCATTGGCAGGTGAATTCTTTGCCACAGAGCTACCAGGAAAGCACAGATACACATATCCTGTCTTTTGTAGATTTTCGTCCTATTTAGGTCACCACAGAGCATTACATAGAATTTCCTGTGCTATACAGCAGGCTCTCATTAATTATTTATTTTATAAATAGTAGTGTATATATGTCAGTCCCAATTTCCTAATTCTTCCCACACCCGCACCTTGGTATCCATAAATTTGTTCTCTACATCCATGTCTCTGTTTCTGCTTCGCAAATAAGTTCATCTGTACCATTTTTTTTTAAATTTCACATACAAGCAATATTATAGAATATTTGTTTTTCTTTTTCTGATTCACTCTGTGTGACAGTCTGTAAGTCCATCAATGTTTCTACAAATGGCACAATTTCGTTCCTTTTTATGACTGAGCAATATTCCATTGTATATATGTACCACATCTTTATCCATTCCTTTGTTGATGGACATTTAGGTTGCTTCTATGTCCTAGCTATTGTAATAATGCTGAAATGAACATTAGGGTTACATGCATCTTTTTGAATTATGGTTTTCTCCAGGTATATGCTCAGGAGTAGGATTTCTGGGTCATATGGTAGTTCTGTTATTAGCTTTTTGAGGAACTTCCATAATATTCTCCATAATGGCTCTACCAATTTACATTCCCACCAACAGTGTATGAGGGTTACATTTTCTCTACATCCTCTCCATCATTTATTGTTTTGTGCATTTTTTGATGATGGCCATTCTGGCTCAGCTGGTAAAGAACCGGCCTGCCAATGCAAGATACATAGGTTCAGTCCCTGGATCAGGAAGTTCACCTGTAGAAGGAAATGGCAACCTGCTCCAATATTCTTCCCTGGAAAATTCCAGGTACAGAAGAGCCTGGTGGGCTACAGTCCATGGGGTCACAAAGAGTCAGAATGACTGAGCATGTACACACATGCAGCACAGGCACACATTCTGACCAATGACTATCTCATTCTAATCTTGATTTGCACTTCTCTAAAATGAGCTATACTGAGCATCTTTTCATGTGTTTGTTAACCATCTGTACGTCTTTTTGGAGAAATGTCTATTTAGGCTTTTCCCACAATTTTTGAATGGATTATTTATTTTTTTTTATATTAAGCTACATGAGCTGTTTGTATGTTTTGGAGATTAATCCCTTGTCAGTTGCTTCATTTGCAAATATATTCTCCTATTCTGAGGACTGTCTTTTTGTTTATGATTTCCTTTGCTGTGCAAAGTAGTAAAAGTGAAAGTCAGTCATGTCCAATGCTCTGTGACCCCCATGGACTATGCAGTCTATGGAATTCTCCAGGCCAGAATACCAGAGTAGGTAGCTGTTCCCTCCTCCAGGGTCTCTTCCCAACCCAGAAATAGAATCCATGTCTCCCACATTGCAGAAGGATTCTTTTGTGGCTCAATCAGTAAAGAATCTGCCTGCAATGAAGGATACTTCCTTCAGCACAGGAGATCTGGGTTCCATCCCTGGGTCTGGAAGATACCCTGGAGAAGGAAATGGCAACCCACTCCAATATTCTTCCCCAGAAAATCCCATGGACAGAGGAGCCTGGTGATCTACAGTCCATGGGGTCAAAAGGATCTGATATGACTTAGTGATTAAACCACAACCACCACTATCATAGTAGCAATCTTAAGTTTTAGGGCTTCCCTGGTGGCTCAGATGGTAAAGCATCTGTCTGCAATGGAGGAGACCTGGGATCGATCTCTGGGTCGGGAAGATCCCCTAGAGAAGGGAAAGGCTGTCCACTCCAATATTCCTGCCTGGAGAATTCCAAGGACAGAGGAACCTGGCAGACAACAGTCCATGGGGTTACAAAGAGTTGGACATAGCTGAGCAACTTTCACACACTCACTCACTTAATTAATATAATTTTGGGCTTCCCTGTTGGCTCAGCTGGTAAAGAATCCACCTGCAATGTGGGAGACCTGGGTTTGATCCCTGGGTTGGGAAGATTCCCTGGAGAAGGGAACAGCTACCCACTCCGGTATTCTGGCCTGGAGAATTCCATAGACTGTATAGTCCATGGGGTCACAAAGAGTCAAACGACTGAATGACCTTCACTTTCACTTGCTGTGCAAAAGCTTTTAAGTTTAATTCAGTCCCATTTGATTATTTTTAGTTCTCATTAATCAGGGAGGTGGGTCAAAATAGATTTATGTCAATGAGAGTTCTACCTATGTTTTCCTCTAAGAGTCCAGGCTTACATTTTGGTCTTTGATCCATTTTGAGTTAATTTTTGTGTATGGTGTTAGGGAGTATTCTAATTTCATTATTTTACATATAGCTGTCCAGTTTTTCCAGGAACACTTATTGAAGAGGCTGTCTTTTCTCCATCGTATATCATTGCCTCCTTTGTCATAGATTAATTGACTATAGGCAAGGCTATGGTTTTTCCTGTGGTCATGTATGGATGTGAGAGCTGGACTGTGAAGAAGGCTGAGTGCCAAAGAATTGATGCTTTTGAACTGTGATGTTGGATAAGACTCTTGAGAGTCCCTTGGACTGCAAGGAGATCCAACCAGTCCATTCTGAAGGAGATCAGCTCTGGGATTTCTCTGGAAGGAATGATACTAAAGCTGAAACTCCAGTACTTTGGCTACCTCATGCGAAGAGTTGACTCATTGGAAAAGGCTCTGATGCTGGAAGGGATTGGGGGGGGGGCAGGAGAAGAAGGGGATGACAGAGGATGAGATGGCTGGATGGCATCACTGACTCGATGAAAGGGAGTCTGAGTGAACTCCGGGAGTTGGTGATGGACAGGGAGGCCTGGCGTGCTGAGATTCATGGGGTCACAAAGAGTTGGACACGACTGAGCTACTGAACTGAACTGAACTGATGTGGGTTTATCTTGGGGCTTTCTATCCTGTTCCATTTATCTATCTTTCTGTTTTGGCACAAGACTGTATTGAATCCATCTTATTTGGAGTTTAACTGATTAACAATGTTATGATAGTTTAAGGTGGACAGCAAAGGTACTCAGCCATATGTACATGTATCCATTCTCTCCCAAAACTCTTACTCCATCGAGGCTAACACTGTATCTCAATTTAGGTAATAAATGTTAAAGAGTAAGGAAAACTACAAGCTCTTCAATACAGAGGCAATACCTTATATTCCATGGATTAGTTTTCTATTCCTTTATACATCCATATTCACTATTACTTTTCCTTTGCATCCCTTTCACACTAAAATTCGACACTCAACTTTTAAACCTCCACTCAATAACTAAGTTGTCAAGATTGCTGCCAAATTGTGATTTTATTGATTTTTTTTGCTCAATATTCATTTATTTGACAAAGACTTATTTAGCAAATCTTTGTGCAAAATATAGCACTAGGTTCTGGAGATGGAACATTGAACAAAACTAGGTAACATTCTTTACTCACTTAGAGCTGACCCTCTATTTAGGCATAAGAAAGTGAAAGAAAGAAGTCCATTTAAGCATAAAGGTATTAGTTAAAAAAATTTAAATGCTTAATGAAATACCTATTATCAAATGTAGTCATTCATAAACATTCCTTCTCCCAATACAGGCAAAGATTTAAAAATGCATCACTTGTTTTGTAAGTAGAGTATTAAGAAAAAAAGCATTTAGGATAGAATAAGAACCACAGTCCCTGGGCTCATAAGGAATTGTATACCACTCCAGTAAGTTATATATTGGTGACACACTGACTATGCAGAGCTGCACATACTCTGGGGGAGAAAGATTAAGAGACCAAGAGGTTTTACATAGAATGACATGACTATAAAGAAAATTCTATAGGTTTAGAAAACCAGTATCATCCTAGGAATTTATAGGTGCTAAAGATTATGGGAAGGTAATAGAGTTTAATTAGAGTTGTTCTGGACAGAATATGTCCAGAATATATGATTCCTCTCTTACCCTAAATTTTGGGAGTAATAAAGATTAGAAATCTTTACTGGATAGTGTTTATATTAGTCACCACTGGTCCATACACTCAGGTTATGAAATATACTGTAGAGTAAAATTGCAGCATAAGATGGAGAAGCTCTATACAATCAGCAAAAACAAGACCAGGAGCTGACTGTGGCTCGGACCATGAACTCCTTATTGCCAAATTCAGACTGAAAGTGAAGAAAGTAGGGAAAAACACTAGACCATTCAGGTATGATCTAAATCAAATCCTTTATGATTATACAGTGGAAGTGAGAAATAGATTTAAGGGCCTAGATCTGACAGATAGAGTGCCTGATGATCTATGGAATGAGGTTCGTGACACTGTACAGGAGACAGGGATCAAGACCATCCCTGTGGA
This sequence comes from Tragelaphus eurycerus, assembly GCA_935064755.1. NCBI lineage: Eukaryota > Metazoa > Chordata > Mammalia > Artiodactyla > Bovidae > Tragelaphus > Tragelaphus eurycerus. The sequence continues at coordinate 761,344 of CAKXYN010000234.1, forward strand.
AAAGAAATGCAAAAAAAGCAAAATGGCTGTCTGGGGAGGCCTTACAAATAGCTGTGAAAAGAAGAGAAGTGAAAAGCAAAGGAGAAAAGGAAAGATATAAGCATGTGAATGCAGAGTTCCAAAGAATAGCAAGAAGAGATAAGAAGCCTTCTTCAGTGATCAATGCAAAGAAATAGAGGAAAACAACAGAATGGGAAAGACTAGGGATCTCTTCAAGAAAATCAGAGATACCAAAGGAACATTTCATGCAAAGATGGGCTCGATAAAGGACAGAAATGGCATGGACCTAACAGAAGCAGAAGATACTAAGAAGATGTGGCAAGGATACACAGAAGAACTGTATGAAAAAGATCTTCACGACCCAGATGATCATGATGGCATGATCACTGACCTAGAGCCAGACATCCTGTAATGTGAAGTCAAGTGGGCCTTAGAAAGCATCACTACGAACAAAGCTAGTGGAGGTGATGGAATTCCAGTGGAGCTATTCCAAATCCTGAAAGATGATGCTGTCAAAGTGCTGCACTCAATATGCCAGCAAATCTGGAAAACTCAGCAGTGGCCACAAGATTGGAAAAGGTCAGTTTTCATCCCAATCCCAAAGAAAGGCAACGCCAAAGAATGCTCAAATTACCGCACAATTGCATTCATCTCACATGCTAGTAAAGTAATGCTCAAAATTCTCCAAGCCAGGCTTCAGCAATATGTGAACCATGAACTTCTTGATGTTCAAGCTGGTTTTAGAAAAAGCAGAGGAACCAGAGATCAAATTGCCAACATCCACTGGATCATGGAAAAAGCAAGAGAGTTCCAGAAAAACATCTGTTTCTGCTTTATTGACTATGCCAAAGCCTTTGACTGTGTAGATCACAATAAACTGTGGAAAATTCTTAAAGAGATGGGAATACCAGACCACCTGATCTGCCTCTTGAGAAATTTGTATGTAGGTCATGAAGCAACAGTTAGAACTGGTCATGGAACAACAGACTGGTTCCAAATAAGAAAAGGAGTACGTCAAGGCTGTATATTGTCACCATGTTTATTTAACTTATATGCAGAGTACATCATGAGAAACGCTGGACTGGAAGAAACACAAGTTGGAATCAAGATTGCCGGGAGAAATATCAATAACCTCAGATATGCAGATGACACACACCCTTATGGCAGAAAGTGAAGAGGAACTAAAAAGCCTCTTTATGAAAGTGAAAGTGGAGAGTGAAAAGGTTGGCTTAAAGCTCAACATTCAGAAAACGAAGATCATGGCATCTGGTCCCATCAGATCAGATCAGTCGCTCAGTCGTGTCCAACTCTTTGCGACCCCATGAACCGCAGCACGCCAGGCCTCCCTGTCCATCACCAGCTCCCGGAGGTCACTCAGACTCACATCCATCGAGTCAGTGATGCCATCCAGCCATCTCATCCTCTGTCGTCCCCTTCTCCTCCTGCCCTCAATCCCTCCCAGCATCAGAGTCTTCTCCAATGAGTCAACTCTTCGCATGAGGTGGCCAAAATACTGGAGTTTCAGCTTTAGCATCATTCCTTCTAAAGAAATTCCAGGATTGATCTCCTTCAGAATGGACTGGTTGGATCTTCTTGCAGTCCAAGGGACTCTCAAGAGTCTTCTCCAACACCACAGTTCAAAAGCATCAATTCTTCGGCGCTCAGCCTTCTTCACAGTCCAGCTCTCACATCCATACATGACCACAGGAAAGACCATAGCCTTGACTAGGCGAACCTTTGTTGGTAAAGTAATGTCTCTGCTTTTGAATATGCTATCTAGGTTGGTCATAACTTTCCTTCCAAGGAGCAAGCGTCTTTTAATTTCATGGCTGCAGTCACCATCTGCAGTGATTTTGGACCCCAGAAAAACAAAGTCTGACACTGTTTCCACTGTTTCCCCATCTATTTCCCATGCAGTGATGGGACCAGATGCCATGATCTTCGTTTTCTGAATGTTGAGCTTTAAGCCAACCTTTTCACTCTCCACTTTCACTTTCATCAAGAGGCTTTTTAGCCCCTCTTCACTTTCTGCCATAAGAGTGGTGTCATCTGCATATCTGAGTTTATTGATATTTTTCCCGGCAATCTTGATTCCAACTTGTGTTTCTTCCAGTCCAGCATTTCTCATGATGTACTCTGCATATAAGTTAAATAAACATGGTGACAATATGCAGCCTTGACGTACTCCTTTTCCTATTTGGAACCAGTCTGTTGTTCCATGACCAGTTCTAACTGTTGCTTCCTGACCTGCATACAGATTTCTTAAGAGGCAGATCAGGTGGTCTGGTATTCCCATCTCTTTCAGAATTTCCCATAGTTTATTGTGATCCACACAGTCAAAGGCTTTGGCATAGTCAATAAAGCAGAAATAGATGTTTTTCTGGAACTCTCTTGCTTTTTCCATGATCCAGCGGATGTTGGCAATTTGATCTCTGGTTCCTCTGCCTTTTCTAAAACCAGCTTGAACATCGGGAAGTTCACGGTTCACATATTGCTCAAGCCTGGCTTGGAGAATTTTGAGCATTACTTTACTAGCGTGTGAGATGAGTGCAATTGTTCGGTAGTTTGAGCACTCCTTGGCATTGCCTTTCTTTGGGATTGGGATGAAAACTGACCTTTTCCAATCTTGTGGCCACTGCTGAGTTTTCCAAATTTGCTGGCATATTGAGTGTAGCACTTTCACAGCATCATCTTTCAGGATTTGGAATAGCTCCACTGGAATTCCATCACCTCCACTAGCTTTGTTCGTAGTGATGCTTTCTAAGGCCCACTTGACTTCACATTACAGGATGTCTGGCTCTAGGTCAGTGATCACATCATCATGATTACCTAGGTCTTGAAGCTCTTTTTTATACAGTTCTTCTGTGTATTCTTGCCACCTCTTCTTAATATCTTCTGCTTCTGTTAGGTCCACACCATCTCTGTCCTTTATCGTGCCCATCTTTGCATGAAATGTTCCTTTGGTATCTCTGATTTTCTTGAAGAGATCCCTAGTCTTTCCCATTCTGTTGTTTTCCTCTATTTCTTTGCATTGATCACTGAAGAAGGCTTTCTTATCTCTTCTTGCTATTCTTTGGAACTCTGCATTTAGATGTTTATATCTTTCCTTTTCTCCTTTGCTTTTGCTTCTCTTCTTTTCACAGCTATTTGTAAGGCCTCCCCAGACAGCCATTTTGCTTTTTTGCATTTCTTTTCCATGAGGATGGTCTTGATCCCTGTCTCCTGTACAATGTCACGATCCTCATTCCATAGTTCATCAGGCACTCTATCTATCAGATCTAGGCCCTTAAATCTATTTCTCACTTCCACTGTATAATCATAAGGGATTTGATTTAGGTCATACCTGAATGGTCTAGTAATTTTCTCTACTTTCTTCAATTTCAGTCTGAATTTGGCAATAAGGAGTTCATGGTCCGAGCCACAGTCAGCTCCTGGTCCCATCACTTCATGGCAAATAGATGGGGAAACAGTGGAAACAGTGTCAGACTTTATTTTTCTGGGCTCCAAAATCACTGCAGATGGTGACTACAGCCATGAAATTAAAAGACGCTTACTCCTTGAAAGGAAAGTTATGACCAACCTAGATAGCATATTCAAAAGCAGAGACATTACTTTGCCAACAAAGGTTCGCCTAGTCAAGGCTATGGTCTTTCCTGTGGTCATGTATGAATGTGAGAGCTGGACTGTGAAGAAAGCTGAGCGCCGAAGAATTGATGCTTTTGAACTGTGGTGTTGGAGAAGACTCTTGAGAGTCCCTTGGACTGCAAGGAGATGCAACAAGTCCATTCTGAAGGAGATCAGCCCTGGGATTTCTTTGGAAGGAATGATGCTAAAGCTGAAACTCCAGTATTTTGGCCACCTCATTCGAAGAGTTGACTCATTGGAGAAGACTCTGATGCTGGGAGGGATTGGGGGCAGGAGGAGAAGGGGACGACAGAGGATGAGATGGCTGGATGGCATCACTGACTCGATGGATGTGAGTCTGAGTGACCTCCGGGAGTTGGTGATGGACAGGGAGGCCTGGCTTGCTGCGATTCATCGGGTCACAAAGAGTCGGACACAACTGAGCAACTGATCTGATCTGATCTGATGAAAGTGTACAACAGTGACAACAGCAAAGCTAATCCTAGAGCCCAGGGAAGGCATCCCTGAGGAAGGAATTTTAAACTGAAATATGAAGTATGATTAGAAATCACACAAGTAAATGTTAGAATCTGTGAAGGATAGTTTCTAAGAAGGATGGCATGCAGAAAGGTCTGGTGTTGAGATAGATCATGGTACATGATCAAAGGTTCAAAAGAATAGCAGTATGGTTGAGACAAAGACATGTCTCATAGAATCTTATGAGTCCAGTATTAAAAACTAAGGTTTTAATGCTAAGATCAATTGCAAACTACAATCTATTTGAGAATAATAAATAGACATTTGCAATGATTTGAATATGTCTGCAGAATAAGTCAGCTTCCAAGTCCTTATAAAGGGTGTTGTGTTGACAGAATTCTAGTGGTCCATGAAATTTGCCATGGAATTTTTGCCTTTATCGTCACATACTCATAACTATGCAAGGCAATATAATGATGTGTGTGAAACAAGTAGCATAATACTTAAGTGAGAGGTGAGAGATTATTTCAGGTTAACATAGTAATGGAAAGCCTCATAGAACAGGCAGAACTTGAAATAGTGTTTCAAAGAAGCATATAATTCTGATAAACATTGCAGGTACAGTGGTTGACATAATGAAGGACCATATTTTCTCTGAGGATAACGGGATGAAAACAAGATAAATATGAGAAAATGAGGGTCATTTTGAGCCCTGTGAGATGAATACTTTGGCATCATTGAGGTGAGTTATAAGCTTCCATAAGTGATCACAAGATCCTGAGCTTACTGTGACAGTGGGAATGGTACAACATGAGGATTCATAAAACACATTCATAAATACCAAAAAAGAAATATTGCTGACTTTGTTACACTTAGTCTGCATGTAGTCTTCACTTTCATATACTCAACAATGACACTCTAAAATGTCTTTCCCTTGCCTAATTTGGACTTGTGTATCAGTTGACAAATAATAATTATGAATTGTCACATGCTGGTGCTACCTGCCATCCAGTAATTTAGTTTAGGTGGCATCTTCATCTATGTCTATACAGTTGCACCTGTTGGTACAAGTGTTGACTATTTAGATACATTTTAATTTCATTTTATGACAAATGGGAGAGAATATGAATAAAAGAGAAAGTTCTGACACTTACAATAGGAGCACAGCTCTCATGAATTAATTCAAACAAAATGAAGATGAAAATCTAGTGGAATGAATTCTGTCTAGACTTGTTGGATTTAAGCTTGTACTAAATTATGCAAAAAAGAATTTTATTGTAAATCACAACATCACAAAAATATATCAATTAAATGTGTATCTAAGTAAATTGTATTTTAGGATTTTAATTTGTCTTTAAGAGCAGAAGGCCTTATGTAGTACAAAATTTTAATTTTGGCTTGTGACATATTTGGCTTGGTATGTTTGCTCTGGTATGCATTATAGTAACAGAGAAGGCAATGGCAACCCTCTCCAGTACTCTTGCCTGGAAAATCCCAGGGATGGCGGAGCCTGGTGGGCTGCCCTCTATGAGGTCGCACAGATTTGGACATGACTGAATCGACTTAGCAGCAGCAGCAGCAGCAGCATTATAGTAAAGGGCTGACTGCAGGAAATTCATGAAGGTGCAGGCACATCTCAGTGGTATTGTGGGTTCTGTTCCAGACCATCACAATAAAGCAAGCTATGCATTTTTTGGGTTTCCCAATGCATATACAAGTTATTTTTTACACTGTACTATAGTCCATTAATTGTGCAGTAGCATTACGTCTAAAAAAATTACATGCCTTATGAAAATACTTTATTGTTAAATATGCTAACCATCATCTGAGCCTTCAATAAGCCAATAATCTTTTTTTTTTTTTTTCTGGTGAAGGGTCTGAAATTTTGGAAGAATTACCAAAAAGTGACACAGAGACACAAAGTGAGCAAATGCTGTAGGGAAAATGGTGTCAATAAACATGCCGCACACAGAGTTACCACAAACCTTCAACTGATAAAAAAGCAAAACAAAGCAAAAAACCATCAATATTTACAATGCACAGTAAAGTGCAGTAAAATGAAATATGCCTATTAACAAGGTTTTTTTGACATATGAGAAGATTTTTTTTTTTAGAAATGTAGTTTTAAGTTTAAGAACATCAAGGTGGAAATAGCTAGAAAGCACTTAATAAAAGTAGAACTGAAGCTCAAATTGGATTTAAATGTTTGTTACTTATATGGCCAGAGGTATATGGATCATGAGAGTGGAATTCAAATACCTAATGGATTAATAGACCCAAGAATATTGTGTAGATATTTCTCTTTCAATACTTACATAAATAAATGAGACAAGCAAGGTTTTGGATTTCTGAGTAGTTTAGAACTTGAACTAAGTTCTCTGCAAGAAGCTAAGAATCATATTGCTATAAAATAGGCATTAAAATGTCTCAATACACCAGCCTAGGGACTTAGTAAGAAAGTTGGCCTTCTTGAAAGCGGTATTTTAAAAAATCACCAGCAAGGAATTATAACCTCAAGCCAGTGCCACACATGGAAAAATATACAGTTCATACAGTACAAGAAGAATGAAAACCAGTAAAGTAATATAAAGGTGGCCTCAAAAACATTGAGACCACTATAGGCTCAATGGAAGTAAATAAGAAACTGCTTGAAGCAAATCTGCACTATCCAGGGCATACAAAAATCGCATTAAAAAAAGTTATTCAGAAAATGAGGTTACAATTAAAATTGCATATTACACATGGAGACAAATCACTAAGAGAGAGTAAGAAAATAAAAATAAACATAAAAAGTAACACATTGTGAACCATACATAATAAAAAAAGATTGAAATAGTCTTTCAAGTAAGTATTTTAAAAATAATCAAGAGTTAAAGGAAAATAGCAATATCAGAACATGAAAGCAAAAATAACAATCATGTAGAAATTCTTGAAATAAAAATATAGGCATAAATAATGTGAGGAAGATAGGAAAGTAGATTAGGCATAGTTGAAAAAGAGCTTATTGAAATAGAGTATAGATCTAAGGAGCTTAGCCAGATTGCAGCACAGAGCATCAAAGAAATAGAAGAAATAAGAGAGAAATTCATTCAATGTGGAGGACAATATTCAAAAAGATCAAGTCAAGAAATATCTAATCAGAGTTACAGAAGAGAGAATAAAGATGAGAAAGAGACAACTTTCCAAAAATAGTTGCTTGAGAATTTCCCAGAACTGAGGAAAGACAAAACTGCTTAACCTTGAAGACTGCGGTAAGTACTAAATAAAATCCCAAATAAACTTACATCTAGACTCCTTAAGTGGTAAAAATGAGAAGTATCAAAGTCAAATCTTAATGCCTACCAGAGGAAAAAAAAACACTTATTTCCAATGGAACTCTAATCAGACTCATGTAAGACTTCTCATCAACAGCAATGCATTTCAGAAGAAAATGGAATGTTTTCAGAGACCTGATAGAACATAATTCCTTGGGGACTTCCCTGGTCATCCAGAGGCCAAGACTCTGCTCCCAGTGCAAGGTGTCTGAGTTTGACCCCTGGTCAGTGAACTACACCTACATGCCAAAACTAACAGTTTGCATGCCGCAACTAACGATCCTGCATGCTGCAACAAAGACAGAAGATCCCTTGGGCTGCAAGTAAGACCTGGCACAGCCAAATAAATACATAAATAAATATTTTAAAGTAATAATCAATAATAATGATGATAGGTGGAGAATTTAAAAGCAACATGCATTTAAAATGCTGGACAACAATAGTTTGAAAACTTGCAAGAGAGGTTTGATTCAGTGTATACTAAGACCTTTGTAGGAAAAAGGATATAGATACTGATTCATTATAGTATTTTTAGGTTAAGCACACATGTTAAAATGTAAAGGATACCACTAACATAATAGAAATACAAATTTCAGACAAGTAAAGGAAAGAAAAAATGTATGAAACTATGATAAAAACTTGATCAATTCATATGTCAGGAAATATAGTAGAGATGAATCCAATTACATAATAATCACAAGTAAAATTATTAAATAATCTAGTAAAAGACTGGTAGAAATACAATCCAGATATGTGTTAATGATGATAGATTGCCAAAATATGAAAAAAAAATGATAGTACTAACAGTATTAACCAGTAGCAGACCAATGCATAAGATGGAATACTATAAAATTTTTAAAATAAATCAACAACTTATCATCTACATATCAATCAATCTATGTATCCATTTAACCTGTCCAGATAGCAAGAACATGATTATTTTTAAAAACATAGAATTATGTTGTAATATTGTATCATTTATATATGATATTTATAATATAAATGATTTAATAGTCAATTATATCATTTTATAATATCATGATATAATATAGAACTTCAAATAATTTTATATTATTTATGAAAATGCACATACATATGTGGTAATTTATAAAAACATGGATTGAGGAAGATTACAATGGGAATATCAAGTGTAAAATAAGGATTTCTTTCTTCTTTAAAATATCAAAAGAAAACACAGCAAATGAAGATGATAGTATCATATCAATATTTATTCAGTATTTAGTATTACTCAGGTATTTCATAAGTAAGTTATTTGATCTTGCTCTATGAGGTTGATGTTTTAAATTCGGTATATTGGATACTTGGGTATTTGTTATATTATACTCTATAATTTTTAGGCTTTAAATATTTAATAATGTTAACAATAATAAAATAAAATGTTCATGGTGGTTAGACGTTCACTGGTAATGGAGTAATTTCAGTGAACAGAAATGAAGCCAAAGGAAATTATGGTAAATTATAACAGGAGACTTAACTTACTTTAAAAGTTTTATGGGGCAGTCTCTCCTCCTCCTCATGTACAATATAGATTTATAAGTAAAGAGCACACTTTCTAAGCATAAAGGATGTGTTGATTTTATTTTTATCTTCCCATGACACTCAGTAATGGGCTCTAAGTCAAACTAGTCTCAATAGATGTTGATTAAATACAAAGAAGAGGCAGATGATATATTTTAAGCTCTATGCAAGCAAATTAGTGGCTATTTTTAGAAATTTGCTCTTTGAAAAGTCAATTTATTTAATTTTTTTCTTATTTTAACATATGATGTAATAATCCAGTGCATTCTTCGTTTCATTTCTGAAGACAGTTCTGCAGATTCACTTGCAGTAAAATGTTAGTGTTCAGGTATTTCTCAAGAAGCATACTTATATTTATGCTTGATATAAATACAGTGAATTTGCATATGCATTTACACTCTGCCTGGATGGCTTGGGGGTCCCACATGCTAGAGATACAACTACAGCATAAGAGGATAAAAATTGTCCTCAAAACATTTTTATTAAACACTTACTTTATTCAGGGCACCTTACCATGTGCATATTAATATGTGCTTTACCAGATTGTGCTCATCAGTTAAAACTTGGCCTGATAAAATTTAAAATACTTCACCTTGGCAAGTTCAGCATATTGGTCTTCCTGTTATTTCTACATCACAAATAGTATTTTTGAACAGCTCAGTCAATAACCCTTACCACATTGGGAAGCCATGGAAAGAATACGGACATCAGCAGACCAGATTCTTCTGCACACTGTAATCTTGAGTAAGTTACTTCTAAGTCTCTGGTTTTCTTGTCTGAAAATGAAGGGCATTAAACCAGATCGTCCTGAAGATTTTGTCCCTGAATCACACTAGGATGATGATACTAAAAAATCTGAATCTGAATATTAAAATCTAATATCATTATTGAAAATGGAACAAAAATTTATTTGAAAATGTGTTAAAGATTGCATTTAAAAAGGCAACCAATGTTCTTAAGAAGTAAAAGTAGAGAAGTTAGGCTTCTGGGACTCTTAATTTGGAGAGCTTGCATTTCATATAACCCTAATACAATGTATCTGAATATTACTATGATAAATTTCAGATTCTGGATAGCATGACGGGATGCTGAAGATTCTGCTGTGTGTATAGAATCTACTGGGCTGAATAAATAATTTGATTAATAATGAATATGTAATAGCAGCACCTGCACTATTTCAAGCATCAGTCAATGGTTTGATTAATGACTGTTGGAGGGATAAGAAGCAAAGTTTATTATTAAAAGAATTCTAAGAAAGATGCCTGAAGGTGGCATAAATGATTGCACTCAAGTATCTGTTTTTGCCCTGATACAAATAAGATGTGACTATATGATCCAGTGGAGAAGGCAATGACACCCTACTCCAGTACTTTTGCTTGGAAAATCCCATGGATGGAGGAGCCTGGTAGGCTGCAGTCCATGGGGTTGCTAAGAGTCGGACACGACTGAGTGACTTCACTTTCACTTTTCACTTTCATGCACTGGAGAAGGAAATGGCAACCCACTCCAGTGTTCTTGCCCTGAGAATCCCAGGGACGGGGAAGCCTGGTGGGCTGCTGTCTATGGGGTCGCACAGAGTCTAATACGACTGAAGCGACTTAGCAGCAGCAGCAGCATATGATCCAGTGAACCAAATATATTGACAGTTATTAGAAAATATGAGCATATCTCTCTTGCTTTCTTAGAGATTTATTCTGCTGTGGAGTTCCCCATCTGTGCTTTCTGTGAAAGTAATAATCACCTTTCATGTGTGGGGGCTTTAAAGATAACAAATAAAATAGTTAATTTTATTTACACAATCACTAGAGGAAGTAAGCACACATTTCCTTATTTTACAGATGTAGGAATAAAAGCTTGGAGAGCTTAAGTGCTCTGGTAAATGGCACAGCCCGCATAAGAACCTAGGTCAGCCTGTCCCCACAGCCATGCATTAAATTGCTTCCTATTTAATTCTTGTAAATTGCTTCTGTGGCCATCATGGCAGAACATCTTTCAGTGAAAGAGTTTTATGCATATCGACACCTTTAAGAACAATGGCAACATCTCTCCTTTATAAGATGACACTCTTTCCCCACTCCTTTTGGAAGAGAAGTGGTTGTTTTATTTGACTCTTTCTTCTATCTTTTCTCTGGCTTGGCCTGCCCTCAGAAAAGGTACATTCTTGCTCTCTCTCAGATCAGATCAGATCAGTCGCTCAGTCGTGTCCGACTCTTTGCGACCCCAGGAACTGCAGCGCGCCAGGCCTCCCTGTCCATCACCAGCTCCCAAAGGTCACTCAGACTCACATCCATCGAGTCAGTGATGCCATCCAGCCATCTCATCCTCTGTCGTCCCCTTCTCCTTCTGTCCCCAGTCCCTCCCAGCATCAGAGTCTTCTCCAATGAGTCAACTCTTCGCATGAGGTGGCCAAAATTCTGGAGTTTCAACTTCAGCATCATCCCTTCCAAAGAAATCCCAGGGCTGATCTCCTTCAGAATGGACTGGTTGCATCTCCTTGCAGTCCAAGGGACTCTCAAGAGTCTTCTCCAACACCACAGTTCAAAAGCATCAATTCTTCGGCGCTCAGCCTTCTTCACAGTCCAACTCTCACATCCATACATGACTACAGGAAAGACCATAGCCTTGACTAGGCGAACCTTTGTTGGCAAAGTGATGTCTCTGCTTTTGAATATGCTATCTAGGTTGGTCATAACTTTCCTTCCAAGGAGTAAGCGTCTTTTAATTTCATGGCTGCAGTCACCATCTGCAGTGATTTCGGAGCCCAGAAAAGCAAAGTCTGACACTGTTTCCACTGTTTCCCCATCTATTTCCCATGTAGTGATGGGACCAGATGCCATGATCTTCGTTTTCTGAATGTTGAGCTTTAAGCCAACCTTTTCACTCTCCACTTTCACTTTCATCAAGAGGCTTTTTAGCCCCTCTTCACTTTCTGCCATAAGGGTGGTATCATCTGCATATCTGAGGTTATTGATATTTCCCCCAGCAATCTTGATTCCAGCTTGTGTTTCTTCCAGTCCAGCATTTCTCATGATGTACTCTGCATATAAGTTAAATAAGATCAGATCAGATCAGATCAGTCGCTCAGTCGTGTCCGACTCTTTGCGACCCCATGAACCACAGCACGCCAGGCCTCCCTGTCCATGACCAGCTCCTGGAGGTCACCCAGACTCACACCCATCAAGTCAGTGATGCCATCCAGCCATCTCATCCTCTGTCGTCCCCTTCTCCTCCTGCCCTCAATCCTTCCCAGCATGAGAGTCTTCTCCAATGAGTCAACTCTTCGCATGAGGAGGCCAAAATACTGGAGTTTCAGCTTTAGCATCATTCCTTCTAAAGAAATTCCAGGATTGATCTTCTTCAGAATGGACTGGTTGGATCTTCTTGCAGTCCAAGGGACTCTCAAGAGTCTTCTCCAACATTTGGAACCAGTCTGTTGTTCCATGACCAGTTCTAACTGTTGCTTCCTGACCTGCATACAGATTTCTCAAGAGGCAGATCAGGTGGTCTGGTATTCCCATCTCTCTCAGCTCTAGGTCATATGATAAACCTAGAGAGAATGACCCTGTCCCTGAAGTGAATGGATGGCAGTTACTCAAAGCTGTGAGTGGGTAGGCAAGTGTCAGTGATTTGAGTGGAGGCTATCAAGCAGTTATAACTGTAAGTTGCATTCTCCAATTTAATTGAATAGCTTTTAATTGACAAAAATATTGACATTTTGATCTGTTTTTTTCTTACTCCTGAATACATTTCTTAATTGATTCCAAATGCTACAGAAGATGAATAAGGTGCTGTTGTTTGGCCCACTAAAACACTAACACGAGCCTTAATGATTAATTTTGCTGACTGTCTCTATTATGAAGATGATAGTGGGCACTTTGAAATGAATAAGAAATGTTCTTATAGTCTATGAGTAAGAAATATACCCAATTGTAGTATCAAGTACCTCTTATCCAAATAACTGAATCCCTCTTCCTATTTATTATTTCATACAACCCCATAGAAAGTGCTCAAAAGCTCCAAGCAAATTTCTTTTCAAATATAAGGCTTATGGATTGCTTGTGGCAGGACTTGACTATAGACCAAAGTTTTAACATTAACTGGAATTTATACAACAGCTCAAGGCAGACCTAGCAGGAGAAGATGAGAGGAATCCTAGAATAATGGGCAACTGTCATCAAAGAGGGCCAGCAGGAGACTTCAAAAAAGTGTGGGTAATACCTGAAATAAGAACATTATGTAAGGATAATTTAATAACCATGAACCCAGGTAGGCAGTCCAGTAGTGGAACTCAGGATGGACTTGGATCAGTTGATATCCAACCTCAGTAGGGCTTCAGCCTTTAGAATGTTAAAGCAGAGTAAGGTACACCTTGGTCTAGACTCCAAGTTAGGGACTTAGCATTAAATAAAGACAAAGATCAAGTTTATAGAAGGAAGACTGTTGGTTAAAAGGAAAATAGGAAAATATCAGTAAAAGTTATAAGGCTGGAGTGGCCAGTCTGATTGGTTTCTTGGTCACCAAACTATTCATTAAATGATGACTGTACTCCCTGGTAGCTCAGCTGGTAAAGAATCTGCCTGTGATGCAGGAGACCCCGGTTCAATTCCTGGGTCAGGAAGATCCCCTGGAGAAAAGGTAGACTACCCACTCCAGCATTCCTGGGCTTTCCTGGTAGCTTAGATGGTGAAGAATACACCTGCAATGTGGGAGACCTGGGTTTGACTCCTGGATTGGGAAGATCCCCTGGAGGAGGGAACAGATACCCACTTCAGTGTTCTTGCCTGGAGAATTCTATGGACAGAGGAGACTGGCATGCTTAGTCCATGAGGTCGCAAAGAGTCAGACACGACTGAGCGACTTTGACTCACTCAGGCACTCATACTTGCTAATAGATTCTAAATCAGAGCTGAGCCTAGAAATCAGAGTTATATTGTCCTAGTTTTAAGGACTAGGGCAAGGATCCAGTACAATTATTACCACAATGTTCATGGCAATGTCATGATTCTAGGGGTTATTGGTGAACATTGATGAAGAGACAGTCATGATATGGAGGTCTTAGGCTCCAAAATCACTGCAAATGGTGATGGCAGCTGTGAAATTAAAAGATAATTGCTCCTGGGAAGAAAAGCTATGACAAACCTAGACAGCATATTAAAAAGCAGAGACATTACTTTGCTGACAAAAGTTCGTCTAGTCACAGCTGTAGTTTTTCCAGTAGTCATCTGTGGATATGAGAGTTGGACCATAAAGAAGGTTGAACGCTGAAGGACTGATGATTTTGAACTGTGATGTTTGAGAAGACTCTTGAGAGTCCCTTGGGCTGCAAGGAAATCAAACCAGTCAATCCTAAAGGAAATCAATCAATCCTAAATATTCAGTGGAAAGACTGATGCTGAAACTGAAGTTCCAATAGGCCACCTGATGCGAAGATCCTGCTCATTGGAAAAAACCCTGATGCAGGGAAAGACTGAAGGCAGAAAGGGAAGGGGACGACAGAGAATGATAAGGTTGGATGGCATCACCAACTCGATGAACATGAGTTTGAGCAAGCTCTGGGAGTTGGTGATGGACAGGGAAGCCTGGTGTGCTGCAGTCCATAGGATCACAAAGCGTCAGACACAACTGAGTGACTGAACAACAATGTCCTTATAGTATAATGAGTGACAGAGATAGGTACACAGGGACTTATAATACAAGAGTGTATAAAATTACATTAAAGAAACCCCTGCAACAGACTTAATCTGTCTTGAAAAATTTCATGTAGAAAGTGTTTTTCAGTGGATAACTGAAGGATGATTAGAGATTTGCCAGCTGAGGGCAGAAGGATGGCATGGGGAAGAGAAGAAAAAGTTCTAGTCAAAAGAAACAGGATGCATTCTTAGAATTTAGTGAGTTCATGCTGCATTTGAGGACCTCCTAAACTAAGCATAATCAGCTTGATAATCAGTAATATTCAACATATGTGAACATCCTCAGATTCGTTTTTTCCCATTTCTAACCTATTTCTGATTTAATCTGACTTCCAGCAGCCCATCTCACAAACAATATCAAAGCTAGTTATGAGACAGGATACCATGGCTAAATTCTTCATGGATAGTAAAAAGTTGGCTGTATATTTGGATCACCTTGTCATCTTCATTGCTCTAGAGGAAAAAGGAGTAATAGAAACTGAGGAAGGTGAGCATTTAAATAAATTCACACAGATTCACATGCAGAAGGTGAGGCAATGATGGTGGTTTAGTCACTAAGTCGTGTCCAACTCTCGTGACTCCATGGATTGTAGCCCACCAGGCTCCTCTGTCCATAGGATTTCCCAGGCAAGCATACTGGAGTAGGTAGCCATTTCCTTCTCCAGGGGTTCTTCCTGACCCAGGGATTGAACCAGAGTCTCTTCCACTGCATGTGTTTATAACCAGGCAATGATAACCAGTGACATTTATAGATGATTACAGTCAGCTGAGTACCCTCACCTATTTTATTTCATTTTGGCTTTACAGTAACTCAGAAAGATAGGAGAGGATAGGTATGAGACACTAGTGGGTCTCAGGTGCTTTCTGGACAGCACATGTGAGGCCTCAAACCAAGTGTTCTACTAAGGCCTTTTTTCATCATAAACCATTATGTCTCCAAACCTCACTAAAGCAGAAGAACAAATTATCATAATGTTTGGTTACTGGTCCTTTTCTATGACATAGGGAAATAAATTTATATTCTGCCATATAAGCAATGGCTATCCCAAGTATGTGTGAATTGGAAACAATGTTACAAGCAATAAAAATCTACTATAGGCCCAGATTGTGTGAGGTTCTGAGAGGGTTACATGGAAAGGAAAAAAAATGGAGTTATTTGATAAATACATATGGAACAACTGGAGAACAATCAATCATGTGATACTAAATGAAAATGCAGTAGGCATTGAACCTCATATTGAAAAAGATAGGCTGTAAAAAAGGCAGTCTGTTAATTTGCATATGGTTTAGATACAGATAAATAGTTTTTCAGTAAGCACAACTGATTTGTTGTCCAGAGGAACTAAAAATGGTCATATTTCCTGGTAAAGCAACAAGAAAATGTCAAATTTTAATGACAGCAAAATACAATTAGAAAAGAATTATGCTAAAAGGAAAATCAGCTCATGTAGTTTACTTGTAAAAGTTGGCTTATTTTATTCTCTCCCAAGCAGCACATGGTGCTGTATCAAGGTATTTCTTCAAGCTTACCAGATGAAGTCATCATTGATTCCATTCACATTATTGCATTAAAAATCTATGAGAACTTTTTGTTCTACAAGAAACGCAAAGTAGCTGTAGCTAAACAAAAAAAAAATGAAATGGCTCAGTGGGGGATTTTATTTCGGTTTGAAATGGGTAACACACAGGATTTGATTTATCAGTAAAACAAACAAACAAAAAAGCATAAAGTTGTGAGATGTACACATGGGAAATGGTGGAGACATTTGCGGATAGTAACACCTTCTGCTAATTGGTTCAATCCACAGGAAGCAGTGCCATCCCAAATATGCCAGCTTTTTAGACAACAGACTTTTTTTTAAATTAGCAGTGATATAAATTAAGGTGACACAGGGCATCTTCTTATTATCAAGGGATCCCAGATGTATTTATATTGTAAATGACAGAATTGTTGCCACTGCCACCCAACTGTCCCCATAAAAATGAGTGGTTTCAGTGCGTGAAGACAGCCATGAAAGAGCATGCAAAATGTGACATTTATCTCTTGACTATTTGGAAAAGATTGATACCCCTGGGGCACACCCACCTCACGTTCGCTTTCATTGTTCTGTCACTATTCTCAAAATGGACAAGACCAAGCCTGAAAGGTCTTTATAAAACCATCTTTCCCTGTGTGCTGAGGTCACATTTCCCTAGCTATGGGTCTATAGATAATGGAATTGGCTCTATGTAGCCTCAACCAGTGACTTTCCAGCCTGTTTTTATTTTGACTCATGGTAAGAAATAGTGAAAATACATTTTATATAGACTGTATAAACACACACACTCTGAAAAATATTTAATGGAACTTTATCATGTGCAATGCTTGCTGATATTTTTTATTCTATTTATTTTTTTAACTGCTGGTTGTAGCCTATTCAATTTATTTCAAGACTCATTAATGTATTTCTACTTGTAGTTTCCAAAAACAGTGGTCAGGGAAGATTTCATGCTATAAAATCAACTGTTTCCAACCTATTTCTTCACTAGATAACAAAACAAGAACTTTAAGCAGTTATGCGTGAGTGATGTATTGATACTATTTTAAAGTGCATTTTGTAAATTCTGAAGTATTTATTTGCCTTTGGCTTTGCTAAAAATTGTATAGCTTAAATGTCCTGTTAGAGGTGATGTTTTATAAAAATTATGAATTATTATCACACTTAAATTTTTATTTCAAATTCTACATGCCATTTGTCCGTGCAAAAAGGTTGATCCATATAAATCCATTAAAAGGCTTGACCTCTGTTATGCAATTCAAAGATATTTTAGAAGAAAGAAATTAAGTTAAATGAATTAATTATCATAAAAAACTACAGATCAAGTATTGCCTATTAGAGCCATTAGTAACTACATTATAAACAGTGATCTTTCATGACATCATGTTTTGTTGCTTCAACTAGCAATTACAAATTAATTTCACTCATATAACGCATCATCTTAGCATTAAAAGCATATAGATGTTGTTATTTTTCAGTTGCTAAGTCGTGTCCAACTCTTTGCAACCCCATGGATTGCAGCACACTAGGCTTCCCTGTAATTCAAATCTTATGTGAAAAAGCAATGCAAATTATATATTCTGAAATAATGTTACTGCTTATAGATTTTCATGCTTATAGGGCCTCACCTTTTTAAGTTTTGTTTTCTCCTACCCACTAGATTTTACTCCTGGTTGTTTGTTTGTTGTTTAAACTGTGGTACAAAGAGATAAAGAGTCTAGCTCAAGTTTAAAAGACTAAAAACCATGATAACTGACACACAGTAGGAGATTAGTAAATATTTAACTTAATAATCATATCTAGACTGAATAATTAAATAAACAGTTCCGAATCTTGGCCCTTTCTTTCTGTATTACATATTTACCCTAAAGAAAGTAATATTTTCTTAAGCATAACTAGATAAGCACTTTCCCCAACACACTATAATTCTACAACCTCTCTATTTCTCATCTCATTGATTTCAAATTTCCTGGCTACTGTCTTTTCTAAGATGCTCAATCTTATTGCATGCATTTATTCTGGGTTAGGAGACAGAAACAAAACTGATGTAAGTGAACACGATTCATTACTACATTTCATATCAGCCCAGTAAAATTTGATCAGATGTGGTTAGACAAACTATTTTCTTTTTATTTATTGATCTATTTTTGGCTGCACTGGGTCTTAATTGCTTTGCACAGGCTTTCTGTAGTTTTAGCAAGTGGGGCCTACTCTATTATGGTGCATGGACTTGTCTTTGCAGTGGCTTCTCTTGTTGCAGAGCACAGGCTCTGGCATGAAGACTTCAGTAGTTGCACCATGCAGGCTCAGTAGTTGCAGCTCAAGGGACCTACAGTGAATGGGCTTCAATAGTTGTGGTGCACGGGCTTACTTGCTCAGCAGGATGTGGAATCTTCCTGGACCTGGGATAGAACCTGTGTCCCCTGCATTTGCAAGCAAACTCTTATCCACTGTGCCACTAGAGAAGTCCAAAAACTGTTTTTCAAATGATATCTTTTCCTGATTTCCTACTTTAAATATGCATTAGTTTCTAGTAGAGAATTTCAAAGTCTATATGGAAACAGAGGCAAAGCTTGCCATATTAAAATATTTAATGTTATTAAAACTTATTTCCTTATTCCTGTAGAAGGAGAGTTTGAACTTTCAGATATTATTAGACTTACAAATGGAAAGTCAAATGTTCAAATTATGGGCTTTGGGGGTACAATTTTGGAATGTAATTAATACAGAAAGCTAATTATCATAAGGACATCATCTTGATTAATTGCAGAAGCGTTTTCTCCAAGTTATTTTCTTGGGCTACCATATTTAGGCATATTTCACTGGATATATGCAAGGGACTAATGATCAAATAAAGTATAACCTCCTACATCTAGATTTACTTGGATTAGGTAAATTCACCTGTATGATAATTCAAGTAATATAGAGAACAGTCTTTTGGGATTTCTTTTGCCTAGAGATGAGCTGTTTCTTTGCCTCATATATTGAGGAGATAGGCTGCAGTACATACTAATGTGTTGGAACAATTCAGACATTTTAAGTGGATGATAAACAGTAGATTCTGAAAGTGAAGTGAAGTCGCTCAGTCGTGTCCAACTCTTTGCGACTCCATGGACTGTAGCCTGCTAGGCTCCTCCATCCATGGGACTTTCCAGGCAAGAGTACTGGACTGGGTTGCCATTTCTTTCTCCAGAGGATCTTCCCAACCCAGGAATTGAACCCGGGTCTCCTGCACTGTAGGCAGATGCTTTACCATCTGAGCCACAAGGGAAGACTCTGAAGGAAAAGCTGGAGACATTTCTTCACACTAACCAGCTGACCTTACAAAAAAGATCAGTGGATCTCAAACTTTGACTGGCTGAGGCCAAATGAATGAGTGCATTTTATTTCTACTCTTTTGCTCTCAAGAGTGGCCTACACACTCTATTAAAGACACAGCAGACTAGACTACAGGAGATTTTTGCTCAAAGCCTAAAAATAAATTTTGGATGTTTCTTTCAAGTCAGCCACAATGTGTTGTTAAGTATGACATTGTGTCAAGAGTAGTCAAGTGTGGAACCATTATTATGGAAAAACATATATTCTGGTCAGAACTGTTGATTTGATATAAATCTGTGTGTATAATATGAATTTCCTTTGACAATTTTCAAACTAAGTCATCATGTAGTTTAACATATTAATAGTATCTGTTAAAGTGATCTGAAATTTAATTATTATTTAAAATATTCTACATTTTGAACCCCAGTAATAGAAATTTGGTAACTCAAGACAAACAGATTTTCAAACAATTTACTGAATATATGAACACATCTATATCTCCTTTAAGATATAGAGTTGAATTTATTTTAAGGGTGCCGTTTTGGCTACTCTGACCAACATATACTTTAACTTACCCAATTTCCTCCTTTTTCTTTATAAATCATAAATGTTATTTACCTTTTAGTGACTAGCCCTATATCCTAGTCCTAATTCAAACAACTTAAGTTAATAATTTTATTCACAATAACTAACATGAAAGAAAACTGGAATAAATGAAAGTGAAAGTTATGAGTCTGATTCAAAAAGCAAGTGACACAAAGGCTAATAGCTATTATATTTGATGTTTATATGAGTCATAAGTTTCATCACTGACTATTATTTCTCTAGCTTAGTTTTATTATCATCGTTTGAGTGACTAGAAATTTTATCCTAATTCATATTCTTTTCCAGATGAAGGTAATAAAGGCTTGTTTTTATTCAACAAACCAGTACTTTGTGATTTTGCTCTTTCCCTGCTAGTGTCTTTCAGTCTTCTTAATGCTTTTGTGTCGCCCACTACATAAAGGAAAGATGAATAATTTCTTCCAAATCAATAGAATATGTACACAATACTCCACAAACAAGTCCTCATTTCATCTGGAGCCAAAATTAATGCAAAAGTTAAGAATAAAATTTAACATTATCATGATATTCTACTGACTTGTCCATTTTCTGACATAGATTAGTCAATTAAGTACAATGTGTAATAGGCAGACAAAAGATAATCTCAGATGTCTCACCACCTACTATGCTCTTTTCAATGTACCAGTTATATTATTCACAAGAAAAACACAGGGGACTTGGTGTGTCAGTCAAAAAATTGTAAAATACCAATAGAAAAAATTCTGTCCTTGGATGCATATGAATGATAAGATCTATTTCCAAAAAGCTGTTATGAGCCAATGACTGGCAAATTAATTTTTGTTTACAGTGTAATATTGGTAAAAAAAATCTTTGCCATTCATGAAGGGATTAAAAATATTAAAAAAATCCAAAACAATATCGAACAAACAATGTGTAATTGTGATAATATTACTACTACAGCAATATGATGTCTCACAATATTTGGCAGAGCAGCTCCATTAATTGCACTATTCACTTCATGGATTTTAGGCATGTTTGTTAGTTTTTGTTTAAAGGTGTTCACTGCCCTGATCTATTGTCCTGTATTCAAACAAGACAAAATGTCTTCATGTTTCAAAAAATGTGTAATTATTATTTGGTTTGACTTTATATCTGATAAAACTTTCTGTAAGACCATGTTCACTTAATAGGAGGAAAGATATGTTTACACACTATCAAAATTTGGCAGCATAAAAGTTGCCATGGGTTACTTCTTGTGGACACAGTTCTAGGTCCTCTTTTTAAAATAGTAACTATTGTCCTCAATTAAAACTGATGGACCTGAAGGAAAAGTATTTTTAAATTCATAAGACTTTGTCATTTTAGCCACCAAGACAACTCTAGATCTCTTCCTAACATTCTCTGAGAATCTATGTGCCCTAAAAATCTGTGTCACCATTACAATTATTATTATTGTTACTTTAATTAAGATATTTCTAAATTTTCATAGGAGTAATAGTACTATTGGGAAGTGAAAGTCACTCAGTTGTGGCCAACTTTTGGTGACCCCATGGACTGCAATGAGCCAGGCTTCCCTGTCCATCACCAACTCCTGGAGCTTACTAAAATTCATGTCCATCAAGTCGGTGATGCCATTCAACCATCTCAATCCTCTGTCATACTCTTCTCCTCCTGCTTTCAATCTTTCCCAGCACCAGGGTCTTTTCCAATGAGTCAATTCTTCACATCAGGTGGCCAAACTATTGGAGCTTCAGCTTCAGATCAGTCTTTCCAATGACTATTCAGGACTGATTTCCTATAGAATGGACTGGTTTGATTTCCTTGCAATCCAAGGGCCTCTCAAGAGTCTTCTCAAATAATTCAAAAACATCAATTCTTCAGTGCTCAGCTTTCCTTATTATCCACCTCTCACATCCATACATGACAACTGGAAAAACTGTAGCTTTGACTATCTGGACTGTCTAGGTTTGTCATAGCTTTTCTTCCAAGGAGCAGTCATCTGTTAACTTCTTGGCTGCAGTCACCATCTGCAGTGATTTTGGAACCCAAGAAAATAAAGTCTCACTGTTTCTATGTTTCCCCATCTATTTGCCATGAAATGGTGGGACTGGACACCATGATCTTTGTCTTTTGAATGTTGAGTTTTAAGCCAACTTTTTCACTCTCCTCTTTGACTTTCATCAAGAGATTTTTTAGTTGCTCTTTAACTTCTGCCATAAAGGTGGTGTTATCTACATATCTGCGGTTATTGATATTTCTCCCAGCAGTCTTGATTCTAGCTTGTGCTTCATCCAGCCAGGCATTTTGCATGATGTACTCTGCATATAAGTCAAATAAGCAGGGTAACAATGTACAGCCTTGACGTACTCCTTTCACAATTTGGAAACAGTCCATTTTTCCATGTCCACTTCTAACTGTTGCTTCTTGATCTACACACAGATTTCTCAGGAGGCAGGTCAGGTGTTCTGGTGTTCCCATCCCTTTAAGAATTTTCAACACTTTGTTGTGATCCACACAGTCAAAGGCTTTAGCGTAGTCAATGCAGCGGAAGTACATGCTTTTCTGGAATTGTCTTCCTTTTTCTATGATTCAACAGATGTTGGCAATTTGATCTCTGGACATTTCTACATAAATCAATGTAGTTTGTCAATAAACAGTAGTGGAAATATCAATAGAAAAATAAAGACTTTGACTCCTTATATAAATTTCTTAAAATCTATTGTAGTTTAAACATACTAGTGGTAGGGTCAAACTGGATAATTTAAAACTTATTTTTATGTTTTAAAATTGTGCAAATGACAAACAACTAATCTCAAAAATATACAAGCAACTCCTACAGCTCAATTCCAGAAAAATAAGTGACCCAATCAAAAAATGGGCCAAAGAACTAAATAGACATTTCTCCAAAGAAGACATACAGATGGCTAACAAACACATGAAAAGATACTCAACATCACTCATTATCAGAGAAATGCACATCAAAACCACTATGAGGTACCATTTCAAGCCAGTCAGAATGGCTGCGATCCAAAAGTCTACAAGCAATAAATGCTGGAGAGGGTGTGGAGAAAAGGGAACACTCTTACACTGTTGGTGGGAATGCAAACGAGTACAGCCATTATGGAGAACAGTATGGAGATTCCTTAAAACACTGGAAATAGAACTGCCTTATGACCCAGCAATCCCACTGCTGGGCATACACACCAAGGAAACCAGAATTGAAAGAGACACGTGTACCACAATGTTCATAGTAGCACTGTTTATAATATCCAGGACATGCAAGCAACCTAGATGTCCATCAGCAGATGAATGGATAAGAAAGCTGTGGTACATATACACAATGGAGTATTACTCAGCCATTAAAAGGAATACATTTGAATCAGTTCTAATGAGGTGGATGAAACTGGAGCCTATTATACAGAGTGAAGTAAGCCAGAAAGAAAAACACCAATACAGTATACTAACACATATATATGGAATTTAGAAAGATGGTAACAATAGCCCTGTATATGAGACAGCAAAAGAGACACAGATGTATAGAACAGTCTTTTGGACTCTGTGGGAGAGGAGAGGGTGGGATGATTTGGGAGAATGGCATTGAAACATGTATAATATCATATATGAAACGAATCGCCAGTCCAGGTTCAATGCATGATACTGGATGCTTGGGGCTGATGCACTGGGATGACCCAGAGGGATGGTATGGGGAGGGAGGAGGGCAGAGGGTTCAGGATGGGGAACACGTGTATACCTGTGGTGGATTCATGTTGATATATGGCAAAACAAATACAATATTGTAAAGTTTAAAAATAAATTAAAAAATTAAAAAAATTGTATTATTTAGCAATTATATTTATGTCCATAACACAATTGAAAGAAATGAGACTCAAGGAGTTTGTGACTTATCCAAAGAAGCATAGCAACTCAGTTACAAAGATTTCCCTGGTTTATTTACTGTAATTGCCTATATTTTAGCAAAACTTATCTGTACAAAGTTTCTCAAGGTCTGTATTATAAAATATCTTAAAATTATATAAATGTGGTATATAGAGTAGTTTAACTTGCCTCTTTTATTTTACTTGAATATGATTTGCTTGTGTTCTATATCTTTGAATAGGTAACTATGTTTACAAAACATAACTGTAAGTTATAAATGTCATTTTGAAACAGGTATTATGTAACATAGGTATTGAAACCATTTTTCAATATCAACAGTTTATCATTAACCAGGAAATACAGATTTCGATTCTAAACTGGGATGTCCAAGGGGATAGTTTCTTCATCCAGCAGGCAAAACAATCTTTCATACAGCCTGAGCTCATGTACTTTTTTAGGAAATTTGAAAAACAGGTTGTAGTGGTTGCAAATGAAAACAAAACATTTTGAAACCACAGTCAATAGTTAAAAAAAAAAAAAAAATGGCTTTACAGACTGTGTTGTAGTTTTCCTCTCTCCTTCCTTGGCTTATCCCACATTCAATTCTACCATTCCCTAGTGCCTGTTCATTAAATTGGAAAGAGTAAGGAAGGTGTTTTGCAAAATATTAATTGATGTTACCCAAAGCAAGAAAAATTGCCTTAGAAAATTAAAGAAGAATGAACTTACTGAAACACTGCATTTCTTCCAAGTACTGAATAGTAAGAGATATTTCCTCATCAAGAAGATAATATCTCATTATGACAAATTACTTGTTATTTTCTAGAAATGGTGTACTTTTGGATTTGTTAAAGGCAAGCCCTGGGTTGGGACGACCCCCTGGAGGAGGGCATGGCAACCCACTCCAGTATTATTGCTTGGAGAAAACCCATGGACAGAGGATCCTGACTGGCTACAGTTCATGTGGTTAGAAAGAGTCTGATACGACTGAGCAAGTAAACACAGCACAAAGGCACAAGAGGGTAGAAGTCTTATTAATTATCTTCTTCTTTTCTTTCTGTTCTCAAAATGACTTTAAATGTTCTTCATTTCGCAATGCTGATTGGAAAATATAAGAAAATATGAGAAAAAATATGAGAGAAATATGAAAAAGTATGAGAAAAAAAAAGGATGGCTAATTTTAAACTTATGGAAAACTAAGAAATGCCTGAGAAAACCAAAGATATGAAGTGCAAAAAATTAGTTTCATCTGTAGTGAATTGTTAAATCTCCTATGGCTATCAACATTATCAATTATATCCTACAAAAGTCTCATCTTTTTCATCAATCATCTTTTTAAAAAATATACTTATTTGGCTGCACTGGGTCTTAGCTGTGACATGTGGGATCTAGTACCTTGACTGAGGATAGAACCAGGACCCCTGCATTGGGAGCTTGGAGCTTTAGCCACTGGACCACCAGGCAAGTCTCTTCTTCAATCTTTTAAAAATATGCCAATCAGTTTCCTGTACTGTGGTTTAGAATAGTACACATAAACTCTAAAAAGGATACATAATTGTCTTTTGTTAGAAGCATTACATGCATTTCAAACCGTAGTAGGAAAAGATTAAGAATGTGAAATGATTAATGAACCATCACTTGCCACTTTAACTTCCTTTGCCATCCCCTAACTTTTTATAGCTTTTTAAATTTTTTTTAATTGGAGGATAATTGCTTTACAGTATTTTGTTGGTTTCTGCCATAAATCAACATGAATCAACCATGGGGATACCTATGTCCCCTCCCTCTTGAACCTCCCTCCAACCTCCCACCCCATCCCGCCCCTCTAGGTTGTCACAGAGCACCTGATTTGAGCTCTCAGCATCATACAGCAAATTTCCAGATTATCTATTTTACATATGGTGATTTATATGTTTCCATGCTACTCTCTCAATTCATTCCACCCTCTCCTTCCACTACTGTGTTCACAAGTCTGTTCTGTATGTGTGTTTCTCCACTGCTGCCCTGCAAATAGGCGTATCAGTACCATTTTCTAGATTCCATATATATGAATTAATATATAATATTTTCTTTCTCTTTCTGACCTCACTTTGTATATAATAGGTTCTAGGTTCATCCACTTCATTAGGACTGACTCAAATGTGTTCTTTTTTATGATTGAGTAATATTCCATTGTGTATATGTACCACAACTTCTTTATCCATTCATCTGTCAATGAACATATAGGTTGCTTCCATGTCCTAGCTATTGTAAATAGTGCTGGAATGAACACTGGGGTACATGCATATCTTTCAGTTATGGTTTTCCCAGGGTATGTGCCCAGTAGTGAGATTGTTAGGTCATATGGTAGTTTTATTCCTAGGTTTTTAAGGAATCTCCATACTGTTCTCCATAGTGGTTACACCAATTTACATTTGCATCAGCAGTGCAAGAGGGTTCCCTTTTCTCCATACCCTCTACAGCATTTATTGTTTGTAGACTTTTTTATGATGGCCATTCTGACTGGTGTGTGGTGATACTTCATTGTAGTTTTGGTTTGCATTTCTCTAATAATTAGCAATGTTTAGCATCTTTTCATGTGTTTATTAACCATCTATATATTCTTTGAAGAAATGTCTATTTAGGTCTTCTGCCCTTTTTTTTTTTTTTTTTTTTTTGATTGTGCTATTTATTTTCCTGATGTTGAGCTATATGACCTGCTTATAAATTCTGGAGATTAATCCTTTGTCAGTTGTTTCATTTACAATCATTTTCTCCCTTCTAAGGTTGTCTTTTAATCTTGTATATTTTTTCATTTGCTTTTCAAAAGCAAATGGACAAATTTAGTTTTAATTAAGTCCTATTTATTTTTGTTTTATTTCCATTAATCAAAGAGGATCTTGCTATGATGTATGTCAAAGAGTGTACTGCCCATATTTTCCTCTAAGAGATTTATAGTTTGTGGCCTTACATTTAAGTCTTTAATTCATCTTGATTTTATTTTTATGTATGATGTAGGTTTCCTCTAAGATCAGGAACAAGACAAGGATGCCCACTTTTGCCACTGTTATTCAACATAGTTTTGGAAATGCTAGCCATGGCAATCAGAAAAGAAAAAGAAATGAAATCCAGATCAGAAAGGAAGTAAAACTCTCACTGTTTGCAGATGACATGATACTATGCATAGACAATCCTAAAGATTCCACCATAAGCTTATTAGAGCTAATCAATGAATATAGTAAAGTTGCAAAGTAAAAAATCAATACACAGAAATCCCTTGCATTCCCATACACTAACAAAGAAAAATGAGAAAGTTAAAGAAATAATATCATTCACCATTGCAATAAAAAAATAAAATACCTAGCAATAAACCTACCTTAAGAGAAAAAGAGACCTGTATGCAGAAAACTATAAGACACTGATAAAAGAATCAAAGATGACACAACTAGATGGAGAGATATACCATGTTCTTAGCTTGGAAGAATCAATATTGTGAAAATGACTATACTACCCAAAGTAATCTATAGATTCAATGCAATCCCTATCAAACTAACTTAGTGTCAGGGAATGTTTAACAGAAGGATTCCTACGTGCTGTTTCTCAAAAATTCTCTGTGCCTTATCAGTTCCTATTCCAAGAACCAGTAGAGCTGCACACAGCTCTCAGGACTGAGATCATGAGAAACGGTATCTACTTGGATTCCTTTCAGTAACTCCCTTCAATGACTCTTTTCAGCGTCAGCGACCTTGTATGTATTAAACTATCCATATTGTGACTATTGATAAAATTTCATCCTGTGTAATAGCTGAGTAATCATCTTACTAAAGATATATAAGCCTGCATAATAAAATACCTTTGCTCCATCAGAGCTTGTGTCCCTGTGTCTGTCTTTCTTTCTTACTTCCTCTCTCTCTCTGTCTCTCTCTTTCTCTCTTTCACTTTCTTATTGTTGACTCCAGACTGCCAGGTTCTGGTCCATTAAAGGACCCCAACAACTTAGTACTTTTCACAGAACTAGAACAAAAAAAAAAAAATTTCACGGTTTGTACGAAAACACAAAAGGCCCTGAATAGCAAGAACAATCTTGAGAAGGAAAAACAAAGCTGGAGGGATCAACCTTTCTGACTTCAGAGTATACTACAAAGCTACAGTCATCAAGACAGTATGGTACTGGCCCAAAGACAGAAATATAGAACAGTGGAACAAGATAGAAAGCCCAGAGATAAACTTATGCACCTATGAGCACCTTATTTTTAACAAAGGAGGCAAGAATATACAATGGAGAAAAGACCACCTCTTCAGGAAGTGGTGGGAAAACTGGACAACATGTAAAAGAATGCCATTCCCAATTTTTTTTAACAAAGTATATGAAACATGAAGCATTAAACCTAAAAACAGTTCAGCATAACTTATTTTATAAAATGTTTTATTTAAACTTTTTTGCATAAGTGGCAGTCCCCATATGCATTTTTCTTTACTTCCTTTCTTGATAGCTTGGATTTTCCCTAGATGTCTATTGGTCATTGGTCAATTGACATCAGACTACTTTTACACCTGTAACATTTGCCTTTGACCACATCTTTACCAGATATAGATAATCAGAAAATGTCTGCCCTGATATGATTTTCTAATTTGATTTTGTTCCTTCTACACCACTCCATGGTGCTTCCCTGGTGGCTCAAAGGGTAAAGTGTCTGCCTTTCAGTGTGTGAGACCTGGGTTCAATCCCCAGGTTGGGAAGATCCACTGGAGAAGGAAATGGCCACCCACTCCACTACTCTGGCCTGAAAAATTCCATGGATGGAGGAGCCTGGTAGGCTATAGTCCATGGTATCACAAGGAGTCACACAACACTCCAGGTCAGTGGTTGATTCATAATGTGATAGGTAATCTTTTGTTGGTTTTCTACTAGCATGTACGTTGACTAACATTTGTTATTATCTTCCATTAATCTCTAACTATTCCATGATCATTATTTTCATAATTCTGATTTCACTGAAAACTAGAAATAAAATATTTAGTACATATTTTCTGGCAATCATATTTCTCAAAAAATTTTAACTTCTATATAAAATATTAATATTATTTTAAAATAATATTTTGCCATTGTTCTCCTTTATACTTTGCTACTGCTAAGTCACTTCAGTCATGTCCAACTCTGTGTGACCCCATAGACTGCAGCCCACCAGGCTCCCCAATCCCTGGGATTCTCCAGGCAAGAACACTGG
The DNA here is from genome assembly GCA_935064755.1 of Tragelaphus eurycerus. Classification (NCBI taxonomy): domain Eukaryota; kingdom Metazoa; phylum Chordata; class Mammalia; order Artiodactyla; family Bovidae; genus Tragelaphus; species Tragelaphus eurycerus. The sequence continues at coordinate 790,491 of CAKXYN010000234.1, forward strand.
AGTGGGTTGCCATTTCCTTCTCCAATGCGTGAAAGTAAAAAGTGAAAGTGAAGTCACTCATTCGTATCCACCTCTCAGCAACCCCATGGACTGCAGCCTTCCAGGCTCCTCCGTCCATGGGATTTTCCAGGCAAGGATATAATTTTGTTGTTTTTGTAATTATTTTAGGAGTTAATATATTGAAAGACTGATGTGATTTAAAATGAGTCAAAATGACTTTAAATATACAACAACCTTGAAAAGAAAACCAATAAGAGCAAAATAAAAATTTTAACAATTGATACTGTAGAAGATCCCGAGAAGGACATCAAAATAGCCAACAGTGAAATTATTTCTAAAAATAAATTTACAAGTGTTCCAAATTGCAAGTCAGCAGTTCAGTCAATTTACTCTGAAAAACTATTTAGCTATTTTGTTTGGCACCAGAGTATTGATAAAAATAATAAATATAAAAAATAACAAATATACCAATACAATTTTGTAAAGTTAAGTAAAATAAAATTAAAAAAAATAATAATAAAAAATAACAAATATAATACCTTCAGATGAGGCAGGTACTTTCTGGTTGCCAAAGACCCATACCTATTGGTTGGCTATTTTAGTCAACATAATGCTTCATATATTGCATATCTTAATCATTCACTTTATTATTTTGGCAAAACATTATTTCAATTCTTCATCCAAAGTATGTCAATTCATTTTACTATCTAGATCACATTACTCTGGACATATACCTGTTTCTTCATGTTCCACTTATTTCTTATGATGAGAACTGGAAACGATAACTGTGTAGTTCTTAGCACTACTCAGTGAATATTATTATCCTTGGTGCACATGACAGTATTCTATTTCCCTTATCTTCTAGGAGTTTAACTGGTCAAATAACTTACCTTGCCCAATGAATTGCCTATGTTAATGGTATGTGTTACCTCAAGGTGAAAGATTCAAAGTCAGCATAGAATCCATGACAATCTCTCTTTTTCCTCATTCACAGTGACTCTAAATAGGCTGCTCCACCAGTCTAAATCTCAGAGTGAAGGCAACACTAGAGGGCCTACACTTTCCATTGTAGACATATAAATGGGCAAAAAATTAAACTATATTATTAATATTTTAATTAATTGAGATTTGAATGTTAATGATGACAGCATAATCTAATCTATCTTGATTGATGAAGAAATTGTTACCATAAATGTGTGTTGCTTTCATATACATATACAAACTAAACTATGTGGCAGTGACTTAAGAGATTAGGTAGCAGGCTATAAGAAACTGGAAGCTGAAAGATGAAGATCAATGTTATTCAGTGGTACACTATCAGTAAAATGACTGCTTATGACTGTTTGGAAAACAGACCATGTCATACCTAGCCCTGAGGTGGGCCTGGAGGCTGGATCTTTCAGCAGGAGCCCTCCTATTGCCTGGAGCTATGGCAGATAGGCTGGTGATTGGGGTGCACTGGGAACCTGAGGCCATAGGAGCTGACTTGGCACTGGGGTGTGCTAGGAGCTTGGGACTATTGGAATTGGCCTGGAACTGGGGACAGACAAAAGCCTAGATCTGTAGGAGTCCTAAATCTTGGGTTCATGGTGCGGGACTGGTACTGGTACCGGCCTGATCCTCAAATCTGCATTTGTCACCTGTTTACTTTAACTTTTTTCCTCCACTAGAGAGAGGAGTGACAGGGACAATGTCATATTGTTTCTCCTGCTCTTATTTCTGTGTTCCATCCAGGTTCTGTAATCCCTCATGCAAAATCCTTAGCTTTTGGGAAGATGTTTATGTACATGAATAGTTGTTCAGACTGATATATCTGTGAGGAGAGGAGAGCTAAAAACTCCTATTTCCCATTTTCCCATTTCAATCTGGAAATGGAGATTGGCCTGGCACTGGGGACAACCAAGAATCTAGATCTGTAGGAGTCCTTCTAAATCTTAGGATCATGGTGCTGGACTGGTAGTGGTACAAACCTGCTGCTCAGATCTAGACTCCTACAAATCTAGGCTCTTGGCTATCCCCAGTGCCGGAACAATTCCCATAGTCCCAAGCTCCTGGCAAAACCCAGTGCCAAGACATCCAACCATCTCATCCTCTGTTGTCCCCTTTGGCTCCTGCCTTCAATCTTTCCCAGCATCAGGGTCTTTTCAAATGAGTCAGTTCTTCAGATTCAGTGGCTAAAGTACTGGAGTTTCAGCTTCAGCATCAGTCCTTCCAATGAATATTCAGGACTGATTTCCTTTAGGATGGACTGATTGGATTATTTTTACAGGTAGAAATAAACTGAATTGAAAGATTCCATAAAGTCAGGGACTTTTTGGGGTGGAACAAAGAAGTACTTCTCAACTCCAAAAAAACAAATGAAAAAAATCAAGAAATGATTTAATTTACAAAGGCCAATTTTAACCATGCTAGTGATTAGATTCAAATTGAGCTTCTGGCTGTCATACTTAATGTTAAATGTTAAAACCTTTCAGTGGATTAAGTTAGCATCCAATCAGTTCAGTTGGATTCAGTTGCTCAGTCATGTCTGACTTTCTGAGACCCCATGGACTGCAGCATGTCAGGCCTCCCTGTCCATCAGCAACTACCAGAGTTTACTCAAACTCATGTCCGTTGAGTCAGTCATGCCATCCAACCATCTCATCCTCTGGCGTCCCCTTCTCCTGCCTTCAATCTTTCCCAGCATTAGAGTCTTTTCAAATGAGTCAGTTCTTTGCATCTGGTGGCCCAAGTACTGGAGTTTCAGCTTCAGCATCAGTCCTACCAATGAACATTCAGGACTGATTTCCTCTAGGATGGACTGGTTGGATCTCCTTGCAGTCCAAGGGACTCTCAACACCAAGTTCAAAAGCATCAATTCTTCAGCACTCAGCTTTCTTTATAGTCCAACTCTCACATCCATAAATGACTACTGGAAAAACCATAGCCTTGACTAGACAGATGTTTGTTGGCAAAGTAATATCTCTGCTTTTCAATATGCTGTCTAGGCTGGCCATAACTTTTCTTCCAAGGAACAAACCTCTCTTAATTTCATGGCTGCAGTCACAATCTGCAGTGATTTTGAAGCCGCCCAAAATAAAGTCTCTCACTGTTTCCACTGTTTCCCCATCTATTTGCCATGAAGTGAGGGGACCATATACGATCATCTTAGTTTTCTGAATGTTGAGTTTTAAGCCAGCCTTTTCACTCTCCACTTTCACTTTCATCAAGAGGCTCTTCAGTTGTTCTTCACTTTTTGCCAAAGGGTGGTGTCATCTGCATATCTGAGGTAATTGATATTTCTCCCAGCAATCTTGATTCCACCTTGTGCTTTATCCAGCCCAGCTTTTCTCATGATGTACTCTGCATATAAGTTAAATAAGCAGGGTGACAATATACAGTTTTGACATATTCATTTTGCTTTTTGGAACCAGTCTGCTGTTCCATGTCCAGTTCTAACTGTTGCTTCCTGACCTGCATACAGATTTCACAAGAGGCAGGTCAGATGGTCTGGCATTCCCATCTCTTGAAGAATTTTCCACAGTTTGATGTGATCTACACAGTCAAAGGCTTTGGCATAGTCAATAAAGCAGAAATAGATGCTTTTCTGGAACTCTCTTGCTTTTTCCATGATCCAGCAGATGTTGGCAATTTGATCTCTGGTTCCTCTGCCTTTTCTAAATCCAGCTTGAACATCTGGAAGTTCACAGTTCACAAATTATTGAAGCCTGGCTTGGTGAATTTTGAGCATTCCTAGTTGTGAGATGAGTGTAGTTGTGCAGTAGTTTGTGCATTCTTTGGCATTGCCTTTCTTTTGGATTGGGATGAAAACTGACATTTTCCAGTCCTGTAGCCACTGTTGAGTTTTCCAAATTTGCTGCATATTGAGTGCAACACTTTCACAGCATCAACTTTTAGGATTTGAAATAGCTCAACTGGAATTCCATCACCTCCACTAGCTTTGTTCATAGTGGGCTTCCTAAGGCCTACTTGACTTCTCATTCCAGGATGTCTGGCTCTAGGTGAGTGATCATGTCATCATGATTATGTGGGTCAGACCACCTGACCTGCCCTGTGTACACCAGGACCCAGGAGAAAGGAGCAATGACCCGAAAAATGACTGATCCAGACTTGCCCATGAGTGTCTAGGAGTCTCTGGTGGAGGCATGGGTCAGCAGTGGCCTGGTGCAAGGTTGCGGGCACTGAGTGTAGAAGTATATGCATGGGTTCTTGGAGGTCGCCATTATCTTCATTACATCCATCATACTTTCAGTTCAGTTAAGTTCAGTTCAGTCACTCAGTCATGTCCGACTCTGCGGCCCCATGAATTGCAGCACGCCAGGCCTCCCTGTCCATCACCAACTCCCAGAGTTCACTCACATTCATGTCCATCGAGTCGGGGATGGCATCCAGCCATCTCATCCTCTGTCATCTCCTTTTCTTCCTGCCCCCAGTCCCTCCCAGCATCAGAGTCTTTTCCAATGAGTCAACTCTTCACATGAGGTGGCCAAAATACTGGAGTTTCAGCTTTAGCATCATTCCTTCCAAAGAAATCCCAGGGCTGATCTCCTTCAGAATGGACTGGTTGGATCTCCTTGCAGTCCAAGGGACTCTCAAGAGTCTTCTCCAACACCACAATTCACAAGCATCCATTCTTCGGTGCTCAGCTTTCTTCACAGTCCAACTCTCGCATTGATACATGACCACGGGAAAAACCATAGCCTTGACTAGACGGCTTTGTCAGCAAAGTAATGTCTCTGCTTTTCATTTTGCTATCTAGGTTGGTCATAACTTTTCTTCCAAGGAGTAAGCGCCTTTTAATTTCATGGCTGAAGTCACCATCTGCACCATCTGATTTTGGAGCCCAGAAAAATAAAGTCTGACACTGTTTCCACTGTTTCCCCATTTATTTACCACGAAGTGATGGGACCAGATGCCATGATCTTCATTTTCTGAATGTTGAGCTTTAAGCCAACCTTTTCACTCTCCGCTTTCACTTTCATCAAGAGGCTTTTTAGTTCCTCTTCACTTTCTGCCATAAGGGTGGTGTCATCTGCATATCTGAGGTTATTGATATCTTAATTCCAGTTTGTGCTTCTTCAAGCCCAGCGTTTCTCATGATGTACTGTGCATATAAGTTACATAAGCAGGGGGACAATATACAGCCTTGACATACTCCTTTTCTTATTTGGAACCACTCTGTTGTTCCATGTCCAGTTCTAACGGTTGCTTCCTGACCTGCATATAGGTTTCTGAAGTGGCAGTTCAGGTGGTCTGGTATTCCCATCTCTTTCAGAATTTTCCACAGTTTATTGTGATCTACACAGTCAAAGGCTTTGGCATAGTCAATAAAGCAGAAATAGATGTTTTCCTGGAACTCTCTTGCCTTTTTTAGGATCCAGCAGATGCTGGCAATTTGATCTCTGGTTCCTCTGCCTTTTCTAAAACCAGCTTGAACATCAGGAAGTTCACGGTTCACATATTGCTGAAGCCTGGCTTGGAGAATTTTGAGCATGACTTTCCTAGCATGTGAGATGAGTGCAATTGTGTGGTAGTTTGAGCATTCTTTGGCATTGCCTTTCTTTGCGATTGGAATGAAAACTGACCTTTCCAGTCCTGTGACCACTGCTGAGTTTTCCAAATTTGCTGGCATATTGAGTGCAGCACTTTCACAGCATCATCTTTCAAGATCTCTTCCAACAACACAAGAGAAGACTCTAGACATGGATATTACCAGATGGTCAACACCAAAATCAGATTGATTATATTCTTTGCAGCCAAAGATGGAGAAGCTCTATACAGTCAACAAAAACAAAAGTGGGAGCTGACTGTGGCTCAGACCATGAACTCCTTATTGCCAAATTCAGACTTAAATTGAAGAAAGTAGGGAAAACCACTAGACCATTCGGGTATGACCTAAATCAAATCCCTTATGATTATACAGTGGAAGTGAGAAATAGATTTAAGCGCTTAGATCTGATAGATGGATTGCCTGATGAACTATGGACGGAGGTTCATGACATTTTACAGGAGACAGGGATCAAGAATATGCCCATTGAAAAGAAATGCAAAAAAGCAAAATGGCTGTCTGGGGAGGCCTTACAAATAGCTGTGAAAAGAAGAGAAGTGAAAAGCAAAGGAGAAAAGGAAAGATATAAGCATCTGAATGCAAAGTTCCAAATAATAGCAAGAAGAGATAAAAAAGCCTTCCTTATCGATCAATGCCAAGAAAATAGGAAAACAACAGAATGGGAAAGACTAGAGATCTCTTCAAGAAAATTAGAGATACCAAGGGAACATTTTATGCAAAGATGTGCTTGATAAAGGACAGAAATTATATGGACCTAACAGAAGCAGAAGATATTAAGAAGAGGTGTCAGGGATACACAGAAGAACTGTACAAAAAAGATTTTCATGACCCAGATAATCACGATGGTGTGATCACTGACCTAGAGCCAGACATCCTGGAATGTGAAGTCAAGTGGGCCTCAGAAAGCATCACTAGGAACAAAGCTAGTGGAGGTGATGGAATTCCAGTTGAGCTATTTCAAATCCACCATAGTTTAGCCCCAGGTAAATAACAGGGAGGGAACACAGCTCCACCCATCAACAGAAAATTGGATTAAGGATTTACTGAGCATGGCCCCCACCCATCAGAACAAGACCCAGTTTCCCCCTCAATCAGTCTCATCAGGAAGCTTCTATAAGCCTCTTACCCTTCTCCATGGTAGGGAAGACAGTTTGAAAACCATACTCAGGGAAAACTAACCAATCTAATCACATGGACCAAAGACTTGTCTAGCTCAGTGAAACTATGAGCCATGCCATGTAGGGCCACCTTAGATGGACGGGTCATGTTGGAGAGTAATGACAAAATGTGGTCCACTGGAGAAGGGAATGGCAAACCACTTCAGTATTCTTGCCTTGTGAACCCCATGAACAGAATGAAAAGTCAAAAAGTTATGACACCTACCCCAGATCGATAGGTGCCCAATATGCTACTGAAGATCAGTAGATAAATAACTCCAGAAAGAATGAAGAGATGGAGCCAAAGCAAAAACAACACCCAGTTGTGGATGTGACTGATAATGGAAGCAAGGTCTGATGCTGTAAAGAGCAGTATTGTATAGGAACCTGGAATGTTAGGTCCATGAATCAAGGCAAATTGGAAGTGGTCAAACAGGAGATGGCAAGAGTGAGCATCAACATTTTAGGAATCAGTGAACTAAAATGGACTGAAATGAGTGAATTTAACTCAGATGACCATTTTATCTACTACTGTGTGCAACAATCCCTTAGAAGAAATGGAGTAGCCATCATAGTCAACAAAGAGTCCAAAATGCAGTACTTGGAAGCAGTCTCAAAAATGACAGAATGATTTGTTTGTTCCCAAGGCAAAACATTCAATATCACAGTAATCCAAGTCTATGGCCTGACCAGTAATGCTAAAGAAGTTGAAATTGAACAGTTCTATGAAGACCTATAAGAACTATCATCCAATAAATTCCTCCAGTTGACAAGATGATTCAGAGGCAAAGAAATATTAGGTTTTCCACCACAGCCTGATTGGCCCCAAATCAGGGGCCAATTATGTTGAAAAATACATGGAAACAAAATAGTGAAGAAATAGAGCAAATCTAAAGGAAGTAACAAGAAAATAATTCTGGGTGTAGACAGTAGCACGTGTACCTGACTGGAATCAAATATATAAAAAGCCTAATCAGTTTTTTAAAAAATTGAGTTCCAAAGTAACCGTCAAGGAGTTCTTGTGACCTCAAAATATTCTAGCTAATCCTAACTGAAATTGCCTTAAATTTGCTCTGAATATTGTCAAGAAGAATAAAACAGAAGGATTGCCTCTCTTCTCATGAACTTTATAAGTCTATTAATGCTTCTTAAATTTTACATAAATAATCATTAATGTGTAATATAAATTTTATTAAGTAAAATTTAACAAATATGAAATGTAATATTCAATGTATATTTAATATTGACTTCATATAAGCTGAAAATATAAAAGGATTCAAAAAGGACCCAAGTAAATATCAGAGCTTCTTATCCATTATGCATTATTAAAAATTATGAATGCTTCATAGGCCTGTTAATAATAATGGTATTTCAGACAGAGAAAAATATTGGAAGCCCTATTTTTCTATTAACTGATAAAGGATTGCAGAAGAAAACATAGAAGAAAATCTTTGTGAGTTGATGATTTACAAAGATTTCTTAGATATGACATGGAGGGCATGAGTCACAAAATATATAAATGATAAATTGGATATTAGTAACAGTAAAATTTTCTGCTTTTCTAAAGACTCTGTTTAGAAACTGAAAGAAAATTCACAAGCTAGGAAAAATATTTGCAACACATATTGAAGAAAGGTCTTGTATTCATTATATGAAAAGAATTCTTATAAGTCAATAACAAGAAATCAAACAACACAACAAAAAACAAACAAGAGATTCCAATGCACAGTTCATCACATAGTATATATGAATGTCAAACAAGCACATGTTCAATCAGTGGGGAAATGCAAATTAAAACTACAGTGGGGTATCTTGAGAATTTCTAAAGATAAAAACAATTGACATTGGGAAGTACTGATGAAGGGGCAGAACAATTAGAGTTCTCATACATTACTGATGACCATGTAAAAAAGTACACCTTCTTTAAGAAACATTTTGGTAATCTATTATAATGTAAAACATACATATACCATGTGACACAACAATCCTTCTCCTAGTTAGAATTAAGTGAAATTAAAATGTATGTCAAAAAAAGGAGTTGTTTGAAAATAACCCTAGCAGCTTCACTCACAGGTCAAAAGCTAGAAACAAGCCCAAAGTACACCAGTTGGTGCATAAAATACATTTTGTGGTATAGTCATACAATGGAACACTGCACAACAATTAAAAGGGATGAAATACTTATAACAACATGGCTGAATCTCAAAGCATAATGATAAGTGAAAGAAGTAAACTCAAAAGGCTCCACACTACATGATTCTATTTATATGACATTTTGGAAAATGCAAAATTACAGAAGCAGTAAGCTGTCAGTGGTTTTCAAGAATGGGAGGCAATACATGAGGATTTACTACAAAATGGTTCACAGGTTATTTTGATGTGAGATAAATTTTTTATGTCACTATTAGAGTGATTATGTGCTATATACATTTGTAAAACATGCTTATGCTTACATTCTTAAAAAGAGAAAATTTTATCAAAAGAAAAGGATACAAAAATAAATCTTTTCTAAAAGCAGCCTCAGTAAAGTCAAGTCATTGAGACCTATGATGAGTTTTTTTTTTTTTTTTTTTTAAAGTTCTGATTGTTTGAGAACCTTTTTATTGTGGCTATTTGTAGTTTTACCAGGGCTTCCCAGATGGAATAAGTGGTAAAGAATCCATCTGTCTATGCAGGAGACATAAGAGATATGGGTTCAAAACCTGGGTCAGGAAGATGCCCTGGAGGAGGGCATGGTAACCCACTCCAGTATTCTTGCCCGGAGAATCCCATGGACAGAGGAGCCTGGCGGGCTACAGTCCCTAGGGTGGCAAAGAGTTGGACACAACTGAAGCAATTTAGCAAGAACACACGCAATGCATAGTTTTACAATCAGTCAGAAAACATAAGGCCTTATCCACTATTGACCTGACAAAGAACTACAGAGGAATATACACTTTGCATATATAAGATATGGATTGAAAGTTACATTAACTCCACAGTATATCATTTCCCTTCCTCCCTCTCTTCCCTCTTTTCTTCCTTCCTTATTCCACTTTATAAGTACTTATCAGGTACCTAACATTTGCCAGGAATCATTCTAAGCTCAGGGGAAATAGCGAACAAAAAGATCTAATTCTTGCCCTCATGCTGCATATACTATAGGAAAATTATATTTAGTAAGATCTCCATGAATGGCAATTAAATTAATCCATTTATGGTGCAACTTTTAAAATCTCCAGTGTTATATTTGAAACAAGACTGCACATTTTTATAGAAGAAAAAGCACAGAAATAATTATACCTAACATCTCTAGTTCGTTCACAATACTCCAGAATTGTGTTACTTTTTCCCTTTATTAAGCATAGAAGACATTTTCATGCAAAGCTCAGATGATACATGCTTATCTGATCATTGTTAGTGCTTATCTGTTGCAATAAATCTGAAAATTTAAAAAAAAAATCTAGGCAGTTTGCTTCCATTCATTAGAATAGCCATTATCTGAGGTAACTATTAGTAGGCATGTGTTTCTGCTAATAAAAACCTTATGGCTTTTTCCTTCTTTCTTCATTTCAAGATGATTTCTTTCCTTAAAAGCTTTTCTGCATCCCATTCAGGAGCTATATTTACTTTCTTACTCTTTTGGAAGAGTTTAGTTTCCACAAAAGTGAAATTACGGAAAAAATTGTAGAACAGAAATTAAGTACCTTATTACAATCATATATATATACACACATATTGTAAATCAACTATGAGTAATGTCTGACTCTTTGTGACCCCATGAACTATAGCCTGCCAAGCTCCTCTGCCCGTGAAATTCTACTGGCAAGAATACTGGAGTTGGTTGCCATTTCCTTCTCCAGGACTATCAACTATAGTCCAATATAAAATAAAAATTAAAAACAGACAAAAATACTGCATATTACTTATCAAAAATTAGGCTGTGTGGGTCTGTTTATATATTTGTATACATACATCCCTGGTGGCTCAGATGGTAAAGAATCTGTCTGCAATACAAGAGACTTTGGTTTAACCCCTGGGTTGGGAAGATCCCCTGGAAAAGGGAAAAGCCACCCACTCCAGTATACTTTGCTGGAGAATTCTATGGACAGAGGAGCCTGGTGGGCTCTGGTCCATGGGGTAGCAAAGAGTTGGACATGACTGAGAAAGTTTCATACACACACACACAAACATATCAGCTTTAGTCACTTTGCCCTTCTTAAGTAAAATTCTCCAAGGATTACGAGAAGGTCATCATCCTATAACTTTGCTAAGTTAAGTGTGCAGTTCTTTTAACTGTTCAAGGAGATACATTAGAACAATAGGGAAGACTATAGGTGTAATGGGCTTCTCTGGTGGCTAAGTGGTCAAGAACAGACACAGCCACATTTGCCAGTTTACCTATTGTATATTACTGCTTACAGTCTACAACAAAATAGAGTAGTTTCAGCAATGACAGAATGGCCCACACAGCCTATTTTTCTTTTTTGATAAGTAAATCATGGTGTTTTTCATTATATTTGCTTTTTGTTAATTCTTATTTTATATTATAGTATAGTTTAGTAAAGTAATGCTCAAAATTCTCCAAGCCAGGCTTCAGCAATATGTGAATCGTGAACTTCCTGATGTTCAAGCTGGATTTAGAAAAGGCAGAGGAACCAGAGATCAAATTGCCAACATCCGCTGGATCATCGAAAAAGCAAGAGAGTTCCAGAAAAACATCTATTTCTGCTTTATTGACTATGCCAAAGCCTTTGACTGTGTGGATCACAGTAAACTCTGGAAAATTCTGAGAGAGATGGGAATACCAGACCACCTGATCTGCCTCTTGACAAATCTGTATGCAGGTCAGGAAGCAACAGTTAGAACTGGTCATAGAACAACAGACTGGTTCCAAATAGGAAAAGGAGTACGTCAAGGCTGTATATTGTCACCATGTTTATTTAACTTATATGCAGAGTACATCATGAGAAATGCTGGACTGGAAGAAACACAAGCTGGAATCAAGATTGCCGGGAGAAATATCAATAACCTCAGATATGCAGATGATACCACCCTTATGGCAGAAAGTGAAGAGGAACTAAAAAGCCTCTTGATGAAAGTGAAAGTGGAGAGTGAAAAGGTTGGCTTAAAGCTCAACATTCAGAAAACGAAGATCATGGCATCTGGTCCCATCACTACATGGGAAATAGATGGAGAAACAGTGGAAACAGTGTCAGACTTTGTTTTTCTGGGCTCCAAAATCACTGCAGATGGTGACTGCAGCCATGAAATTAAAAGACGCTTACTCCTTGGAAGGAAAGTTATGACCAACCTAGATAGCATATTCAAAAGCAGAGACATTACTTTGCCAACAAAGGTTCGCCTAGTCAAGGCTATGGTCTTTCCTGTGGTCATGTATGGATGTGAGAGCTGGACTGTGAAGAAGGCTGAGCGCCGAAGAATTGATGCTTTTGAACTGTGGTGTTGGAGAAGACTCTTGAGAGTCCCTTGGACTGCAAGGAGATTCAACCGGTCCATTCTGAAGGAGATCAGCCCTGGGATTTCTTTGGAAGGAATGATGCTAAAGCTGAAACTCCAGTATTTTGGCCACCTCATGCAAAGAGTTGACTCATTGGAGAAGACTCTGATGCTGGGAGGGATTGAGGGCAGGAGGAGAAGGGGACGACGGAGGATGAGATAGCTGGATGGCATCACTGACTCGATGAATGTGAGTCTGAGTGACCTCCGAGAGCTGGTGATGGATAGGGAGGCCTGGTGTGCTGCGATTCATGGGGTCGCAAAGAGTCGGACACGACTGAGCGACTGATCTGATCTGATAGTTTAGTTATAATGTTTAGTTTCAGGAGTATAGCAAAGTAATTCAGTTATACATATATCTATTTTTGTTCAAATTCTTTCCCCATTTAGGTTATTATAGGTTATTACAGAATATTGAGCAGAGTTCCCTGTGCTATATAGTAGATCTTTGTTGGTTATCTGTTTTCAGTAGTGTGTATGCATCAATACCAACTCCCAATTTATCCCTCCCCCCATCTTTCTTCTTTGGTAACCATAAGTTTGTTTCCTGTATCTTGATCTTGTTTCTGTTTTGTAAATAAATTCATATATATCTCTTTTTTTAGATTCCACATATAAGCAATATCATATATTTGTCTTTCTCTGACTTACTTCACTTAGTATGATACTCATCAGGTCCATCCATGTTGCTGCAAATGGCATTATTTCATTTTTAACAGCTGAGTAGTATTCCATTGTATATATGTACCACATCTTCTTTATCCGTTCATCTGTTGATGAACATTTAGGTTTATTCCATATATTGGTTCTTGTAAACAGTGCTGCAGTGAACATTGAGGTAGAATAGAGCACATGTACCCTTTTGAACCATGTTTTGTTTTTTGTTTTTAAGTGAGTATAGACCCAATTGACACTAGTGGTAAATTACCCACCTGCCAATGCAAGAGACATAAGAGACACAAGTTCTATCCCTCAATCTGGAAGATCACCTGGAGGAAGACATGGCAACCCACTCCAGTATTCTTGCCTCGAAAATCCCATGGACAGAGGAGCCTGGCAGGCTATGGTCCATAGGGTCACAAAGAGTCAGACATGACTGAGGCAACTTAACCTGCACACATAGTTGCTGCTTTACAGTGTTGTGTTACTTGCTGTTGTATGGCAAAGTGAATTGGTGATATATATACATATATACACTCTATTAGATTCTTTTTCCATACAGGTCATTACAGTGTTTTGAGTAGAGTTCCCTGTGCTATACAGTAGGTCCTTATTATTTATTTTTATATATAGTACTGTGTATCCCTCTCTCACTTTCTCTCTCCTCCCTCCTCCTTGTAACTATAAGATTGTTTTCTATATCTCTGTCTCTATTTCTGTTTTGTAAATAAGTTCATTATACCATTTTTATTCCATATGTAAGTGATATCATATGATATTTGTCTTTCTTTGTCTGACTTATCATGGAGTGTGAATAGTTTCATCTATATTGCTTCAAATGGCATTATTTCATCCTTTTTATAACTAATATTCCACTGTATATGTATACCACCTCTTTTTTTTTTTTTTTTTTTCATTCCTCTGTCAAAGTTCATTCAGGTTGCTTCCATGTCCTGACTATTGTAAATAGTGCTGCTATGAACACAGCATGTATCTTTTCCAAGTATGGCTTTCCCAGATATATGCCCAGGAGGAGACTGCTGGATCATATGGTAGTTTTGTTTTTAGCTTTTTAAGGAAACTCCACCATGTTCTCCATAGTGGCTGTACCAATTTACATTCCCATGAACAGTTTTCTCCATACCTTCTCCAGCATTTTTTGGTAGACTTTTTGATGATGATTATTCTGACTGGTGTGAGGTGATATCTCATTGTAGTTTTAATTTGCATTTCTCTAATACTTAGGCATGTTGAGCATCTTTTCATATGCCTGTTGACCACCCATATATCTTCTTTGGGGTAATGTCTACTTAGGTCTTCTTCCCCTTTTTTGATTGCTTTTTTTTGGTATTGTTGTTTTTTATTTGATATTGAGCTACATAAGCTGTTTGTAAATTTGGGGGATTAATCACTTGTCAGCTGCATGATTTGCAAATATTCTGCCTTTTTGTTTTGTTTATGCTTTCCTTTGCTGTGCAAAAGCTTTTAAGTCCCATTCACTTAATTTTGGCTTTATTTCTACTACTCCAGATATTTGGGCAGCTACTCCTTTGTTATAGTGATTATTGCATGCATTCTATCATCATCTATCTACCTGTCTATCCATTTATTTAACTAATTTGTTCATCTGTCCATCTATCTATTCTATCCAGGCATCCACTTGATAAATTTTAACCCCCAGAAAACTTTGGAGGCTCAGTGGGAGAGCTCATATGTGATGCTTTTGGAGATGCAGTTCCCCAAAGGAAAATGGGAATGGAAGAGCTGGTGTGGAATATACAGATCAACTCTGTGTTTTGAATTCAAGGACAAATTAGAGAAAAAAAAGATCTAATTCTTACCTGGATTTATTTTTTTTAACTACTGTCTAACATATTTTAGTAGGTTTTTAATTATAATGTAAGCTTTAGAAGAGCAGATGTTGTTCTATTTTTGTCTAGTTCTGTAACTTGAGTAGTACTTAACACAATGCCTAGAACATTGGGATGCTCAGTCAGAATCAAAGGGCTGATTAAAGAAATGGTTCTATGTATACTATACAGGAAAAAGAATCTGAATGAAAAGGGCATCTATAGTTTGTCTCTGACCTCTACCAGAATCCAGTTTTCTTCAGAGGAAGGATGAAACCTTACTTGCCTTTAACTTCCAAAGCACACAGGACACTGTCTGGTATATAAATGAAATGTTTTTTGACTTAATGGAAGAGTTGTACTAAAAGCGAATAAAATAATCTAGTAATATATAGGGAATAGAATAAAGATGAGTTATAAAAATGTGTTGCATTAAATCAAGGCTAAAATGAGGTATCACCTCACACCAGTCAGAATGTCCATCATCAAAAAATCTATTTAAAAAAAAAACTTAAAAACAGTAAATGATGAAAAGGATGTGGTAAAAAGAGAACTCTCTTGCACAGTTAGTGGGAATGTAAATTGATATACCACTATGGAGAACAGTATGGAGATTCCTTGAAAAAACTCCTTTAAAAAACTTTACGGTAGGAGTAACACTACCATATGACCCAGCAATTCCACTACTGGGCAACTACCCTGAGAAAATCATAATTCAAAAAGATACATGTACCCCAGTATTCATTGCAGCACTATTTACAGTAATTAAGACATGGAGCAACCTAGATGTCCATTAACAGATTAATGCATTAAGAAGTTGTGGTACATATATACAATGAAATATTACTCTGCTATAAAAGGTAATGACTCTGAGTCAGTTGTAGTGAGCTGGAGTAAGGTGGTGCAGTGAGATGGTGTAGTGAGGTAGATGTAGTGAGGATGAACCTAGAGCCTGTTATACAGAGTGAGGTAAATCAGAAAAACAAATACTGTATATTAACATATACATATGGAGACTGGAAAAATGATACTGACCATATGCAAAATAGATAGCTAGTGGGAAGTTGCTGTATAACAAAGGGAGATCAACCTGGTGCTCTGTAACAATCTAGACGGGTGGGATAGGGTGAAGGGTAGGAGGGAGACTCATGAAGGAGGGAACATATATGTACTTAAGGCTGATTCATGTTATTGTATGGAAGAATTCAATAGAACATTGTAAAACAATTATCCTCCAAATAAAAATACATTAAAAATGTGTTGCATTTATTCTTGCACTATTTTACCAATTAAAATAGCGTTTTTAAATTGCCAATAATTGTTAATGACCACTGAGTCTTTAAAAGTCTAGTCGTATTGCTTATATTATCTCATTTCAACCTTAAAACCCCATGAGTCATTTTACAAATGAGGAATCTAAAGTTTAAGAGCATACTTCTTCACAATAGTTCATATCTCCCCAAATAATCTCAATCAGAACCAAAATTTAGACCTTTTCTTTTGCATCTATATTCCTTATTATTAAGAAAAGTCCTATGCTTAATATGTAAATTCCATAAAGAAAGGGTACTTTTCTCTTATTCATTGTATCACTGTAGTCCAGATCATTGCTTTATCACAATAAACACTCAATATTTGTTGAAGAAATTACATTAGACAGTTTGGGATACAGGCCTTGAGTTCAGAAAAGAGGAGGTTGGAAAAGTATATTTGGAAGTAACCAGTACAAATGCTCAATTCAGTTCAGTCGCTCAGTCGTGTCTGCCCCTTTGCAACCCCCTCAATCACAGCAGGCCAGGCCTCCCTGTTCATCACCAACTCCCGGAGTTCAGCTTGAAGCTTTTTTATCAATATATTCAACAAATAGTTAATGAGTCCTTACTCTTTGTCTATCACTGATCCTGGGGATTTAGCAGTGAACAAAACTAATGACACCTTTAAGTGTCATGCAGCTGGAATAGATAGGATGACCAATAGAATATGTGTAGTGAAATTAGAGACGAGTGTTGATACCTGAATAATTGATAAACTACCAATAATAGATGGGAAACTTAGAGTACATTGTGTTAAAAGCCAAAGGGGAAGAAAATTTCAAAAAGAATAGTAAGAAGCATCATTGTCAAAACCTGCAGAGATTTCAAGTAAAGACTGCAAAGAAGTGATAAATTTTCATAATTAAGTCATGAATAGTCTCTTAGACATTTGTGTCAGTGGCAACATAAGGGCCAGTTTTCCATAAACTCTATAAGATGGTTTTGGTAGGGATCTTCAGAACCCTGGTGACGTTTCTGACATTATAAACACCATATGAAAATTTAACTGAAAATTATTTTATTGAATGAAGGAATGTTGAATAAATGGATAAATGATTGAATTCACAGGCAATATCAACTTGTTTATCTAGCTTTCTCTTTGATTATGCATAATATAAATTTTCTCTTAGAAATTTTAAATAAAACACTATGGTATTTTTTTTTCATCTGTATCTTTTTACTCAAGCTGGCCTAACCACCTGAAATGACACAATTTGACATTTTTCCACAGCTTACAATTTTACCCCCCAAACCCAGTTTAACATCTCCTCTAAAACATCTTCAATCATTAAAATTTGAACTTATAACCTCATCTTTCATTTCATATATAACATTTAAAAGCAATTCTAAACATTCTAATGGTTACATATCTGTTCTTATCTCTTTTTTTCCTCAACAAGATGGATAACTTTTGGAGGACTGGATGCTAAGTATATGGCAATTTTATGCTCAATACATGAAACCTGTATGCAGGTCAGGAAGCAACAGTTAGAACTGGACATGGAACAACTGACTGGTTCCAAATAGGAAAAGGAGTACGTCAAGGCTGTATATTGTCACCCTGTTTATTTAACTTATATCCAGAGTACATCATGAGAAACGCTGGACTTGAAGAAACACAAGCTGGAATCAAGATTGCTGGGAGAAATATCAATAACCTCAGATATGCAGATGACACCACCCTTATGGCAGAAAGTGAAGAGGAACTAAAAAGCCTCTTGATGAAAATGAAAGTGGAGAGTGAAAAAGTTGTTTTAAAGTTCAACATTCAGAAAACAAAGATCATAGCATCTGGTCCCATCACTTCATGGGAAATAGATGAGAAAACAGTGGAAACAGTGTCAGATTTTATTTTGGGGGGCTCCAAAATCACTGCAGATGGTGACTGCAGCCATGAAATTAAAAGACGCTTACTCCTTGGAAGGAAAGTTATGTCCAACCTAGATAGCAAAATGAAAAGCAGAGACATTACTTTGCCATCAAGGCTATGGTTTTTCCAGTGATCATGTATGGATGTGAGAGGTGGACTGTGAAGAAGGCTGAGTGCCGTAGAATTGATGCTTTTGAACTGTGGTGTTGGAGAAGACTCTTGAGAGTCCCTTGGACTGCAAGGAGATGCAACCAGTCCATTCTGAAGGAGATCAGCCCTGGGATTTCTTTGGAAGGAATGATACTAAAGCTGAAACTCCAGTACTTTGGCCACCTCATGCGAAGAGTTGACTCATTGGAAAAGGCTCTGATGCTGGGAGCGATTGGGGGCAGGAGGAGAAGGGGACGACAGAGGATGAGATGGCTGGACGGCATCCCTGACTCGATGGACGTGAGTCTGAGTGAACTCCGGGAGTTGGTGATGGACAGGGAGGCCTGGCATGCTGTGATTCATGGGGTCACAAAGAGTCGGACATGACTGAGCTACTGAACTGAACTGAACTGAACATATATAATAATTTGATTTAAGAATATATTAATGAAGTTGATTTTAACATTGATATACATTCAGACATGAAGCAAAATTCCCTCTGTGCATCATTTTGAGCCATTAGTTTTTGCCCTCATTTTTGTCCTTTCCTAACTTTGATGAATGCCTTTTGCTGCATCTTAGAAGGGCTCCCTTGTGTAGGAATAAAAAAAAAAATATTGAAACACAGTGTGAGTGGTTAACTCACTTGATAAATGTGCCTAGTTGTCTAAATAAAATTGATTTAGTCAATCATGCACATGTTGACTTTGTGTTTTGCTGGAAACTGGAGTAGTGATAATTGCTGACATCTTTTTAATTGGATGGCCTTGCCTGTATTAATGTTGTTATATAAACAGGGATGAAATGATTCAAAATGCTGCATAGACATAGAAAATAATAGCCATTTCTTGATATTCGTCTTTGCTTTACAGAGTTAACCAACTGAGTCTTTTTTTCATTTTTATCAATAAACACATCCGGGGGTTCTAAATTTCCATTATTCAGAGTTCAATAGAAATCTTAGCAGGAGACAGCAATGTGAACATTGAGCCATTTCAACAGCTAGTTCTTAAAAGAATCCTATTTAGAGTTTTGTTGCATTTCAATTTCTCCATGTAGCTTTATGAATTCATGATTTTTGGAGGTCAGCCTGGACCATCTGCTAGCTGTTCTCCATGAGTTTACCAAAGCTTGAGATGAGCAGGGAGCAGGTGAATCAAGCACAGAGGGGATGGTTTTCTGAATAGAATGGGATATAACACCTGGGTTCTTTTATTAGTTTCATATTCTCTCTCTACTACTGAGAGCCAACCACACTTTCTTCCCAGCATTTTGAATTTTATAACCTTTTCTTCTCTCTCTTTCCACTTTTTATTTCTGTTTCCTGCTGCTCTCTCCTCAAGAAACAAATGGGAAGGGCTGTGGGTAGCTTTATTTATTTATATTTTTCTATACCAACTATGAAGCTAGATTCACCCATGTATGCATGTATGTCTGTGTTTCAATAATAACTTTTATTGTGTACTTAATATGTGCCAGACACATGAACATTTTTCACATGGAGTCTCATTGTAATCTTCCCCAGAAACCTATGCAGTGACTTCAATGATCTTCTCCATTTTATAGATGAGCTTAAGTGGTGTGCCTGTATTTACACAGCTAATAATGGACAGTTACAATTTTAAACCAGTAAGGGATGGTTTGGGGGTTAGGAAGGACCCCCAAGTAACTCCAAATTCATACTCTAAACTACGGTGCTATATCTGTGTAATTTGCTCATTTGACCACCCTGTCATCTAGCTTTTCTTCAAGCAGGGCTGTGACTCACTATTGGCTACCTTTCTTATCATTAGTAAGAGTTCTGGAGCATCAGAATTCTAATATTTGGTTGTCAACTTATAAATATCGCATATCCCTCTAGTGCTCTGAGTTCTTACCCAGTCCACACATGATGAAAACAGAATCAGTCTTAGCTGAATTCCCAGATCTAATATGGGTTAGGGTTCCCCCTAGAATACTGACACTGAAGTGTCCTGGTGGGTGGAAATAATGTTTCTCCTGAAACTAGAGGTGCCATTTGCTGATTGTTGGCCCATAAGCTTATTTTGCCTGAGCCAGATTGACTGAACAGCTATTCACTGACCCAGATAATGGTATTAGTCTATTTAGCTATTTATTCAAAGTCATTCTTTTTTAAAGTAATAAAAAGAATGTCTATTATATATTGTCTCTCATGTACTCTGATAAGTACCTTGCATTTATGATCTTATTTAGTGTACAAAACTATTCTAAGAAGCAAGTGACTTTATTATTCATAGTTTACAGCTGAAGAAAGTAGCCTAGTAAACTGGGAAATCTCAGATTAAACCCAAGACTAATTCTAAAGTCTATTTTCTTATCCACTGTACATATTATTTTTATTTAAACCATTTGAAGACATTATTCTTCATCCTTGATGTTTATATTAAGAGACAGATATCCCTCTGCATAGCAGTTTGCCTTTTGACTTGTAAGATCATCAGTGCCCTTTGAATATTTTTAGAAGTCAACATTTCACTTCTAGGTGAAAGGAAAGACAAGTACTAGTCAGTAGCAAGATAGTGTTAGTTGCACAGTTGTGTCCGACTCTTTTCAACCCCATGGACTGTAGCCCACCAAGCTCCTCTGTCCTTGGAATTGTCCAGGCAAGAATACTGGAGTGGGTAACCATTCCCTTCTCCAGGGGATCTTCCCTTCCCAGGGATCAAACCCAGGTCTCCTGCATTGCAGGCAGATTATTTACTGTCTGAGCCACCAGGGAAGCTCAGACAATAGCAATCCTCCCTTAAAACTCTGTCACCTGAGGTGGTGAGATTTTACTTATAGGGTTGTGTAGTATTTCTCTCTGTCTTTGGTGTTAACTCTTGTCTCAACCTGAGAGATGCCCATTGCCTTTCTTCTATTATCATGAATGAAAACTATCAAAGATTCTTCTAAGTTTCTTATGCTTCAGTCTGAGACAGACTGTTTAAAAGTAAATGATTAGGCTGATCCAAGATGAAACACTTTAACTCCTTTTTGTCTTCACTGGATATATGCTTAATGTCTTTCAGGAATTCAGCAAATAATTAGTAATTAGTTAATTTTTCTAGCCTTTGGATAGGGCTCAGTCTCAATATTGATTATAAGTAGCACTGGCAAAATCTCAATAATAGAATCTTTATTATTATTGATATTGATACATACAATAAGAAGGATAAGGAGTTTATTGATGGTAGAGTTTTAAGGGAACTAGTAATTTCTCAGAGTATTTTAAGACAAATTATTTCCTTTTTCTCTCTGCAGTCTCATCAGAAAAATTCACACCTAGGCAATAGCTATGTATTGTTTACTAAGACATACCAAAATCATTTAGAAGATTATAGGAGGGTTTTAGAAAACTGGCAGGTCATAGAAAAATGCAGCATATACACTGTCAACTCTCTTTAAGGGTCAAATACACAGTTTAGACATAAATATTTGGTACCAATAATACCTAATATTTCCTGTAATAAATCAATGGAAATGATCTCCAATATGACACATATGACTAAAAAGTGTGCTCTAAATGTGAAGATCAGCAGTTATCATTAAAAAATTATATTATAAAGAAGCTAAAAGAAAAATTACCTTGATTTCTTTTGGAATATGGTAGGTCACAATCTCAGTGATGGAGATGAGAAACCCTTTTAAAATAGCTATTTTTTATTGACTGCTTACTATGTGCCTACTCTTTTGAATCCAATATGTTTTTAGGTTCTCTCATCAAAACTATACAGTAGATAAAACCGTTACCACATTGCAGATAAAAACAGATAGTTCAGTTCAGTAGCTCAGTCGTGTCCAACTCTTTTGGACCTCATGGACTGCAGCACACCAGGCTTCCCAGTCCATCAACAACTCCCAGAGCTTGCTCAAACTCATGTCCATTGAGTCGGTGATGCCATCCAACCATCTCATTCTCTGTCATCCCCTTCTCTTCCTGTCTTCAATCTTTCCCAGCATCAGGGTCTTTTCAAATGAGTCAATTATTCACATTAGGTGGCCAAAGTATTGGAGTTTCAGCTTCAGCATCTGTCCTTCCTATGAATATTCAGGACTGATTTCCTTTAGGATTGACTGGTTTGATCTCTTTGCAGCCCAAGGGACTCTCAAGAGTCTTCTCAAACTCCACAGTTCAAAAGCATCAGTTCTTCAGCACTCAGCTTTTTTATAGTCCAATCCTCATATCCATACCTGACTACTGGAAAAACCATAGATTTGACTAGATGGACCTTTGTCAGCAAAGTAATGTCTCTGATTTTTAATATGCTGTCTAGGTTTGTCATAGCTTTTCTTCCAAAGAGCAAGGGTCTTTTAATTTTATTGCAGCAGTCACCATCTGCAGTGATTTTGGAGTCCCCAAAATAAAGTCTCTCACTGTTTCCCCATCTATTTGCCATGAAGTGATGGGACCAGATGCCATGATCTTAGTTTTTTGAATGTTGAGTTTTATGCCAGCATTTTCACTCTCCTCTTTCACCTTCATCAAGAGGCTTTTGACTCTTCATTTTCTGCCATAAGGGTGGTGTCATCTGCATATCTGAGGTCATTGATATTTCTCCCGGCAATCTTGATTCCAGCTTGTGCTTCATCCAGCCTGGCATTTCACATGATGTACTCTGCATTGAAGTTAAATAAGCAGGGTGATAATATACAGCCTTGATGTAGTCCTTTCCCAAATTGGAACTAGTCTGTTGTTCCATGTCCAGTTCTAACTATTGCTTCTTGACCTTCATAGAGATTTCTCAGGAGGCAGGTAAGGTGGTATGGTATTCCCATCTCTTTAAGAATTTTCCACAGTTTGTTGTGATCTACACAATCAAAGGCTTTACAGTAGTCAATAAAGTAGAAGTAGATGTTTTTCTGGAACTCTCTTGCTTTTTCTATGATCCAATGAATGTTGCTAGTATACATTTAGTTTGTTTTGGATTCAAGATTCAAACCAAAAGGTCTGTTAATATTTAAGCATTTAAGCACTTCAGTTAGCTTCCTTTCTCTCTAAAGTCATCCACAGATACCTTCCATCTACTCTTCTCTACAGCCATATTTCTATCTGTTCCTCTCTTGCCTTCAGAACTTTGTGTATAGTTTTTTTAATTGATATTTTGACTGAAAACAATCAACCTATTTGTGGTAAAACTTATATATATACTATTTATTTTGTGGAAAGCCTCTCTGACTCGCCCCAAATATTGGGTACCTTTGCTAGTGCTCTCACAGAATATTGGGCATTCCTTCCCATCCCACTCTTTTGTGAAGATTTCTTTTCGTTGTTGTTCTTTTCAGAACTGTAAACTCTTCAGCTGTAAGTGCTATATACAATTTGTTCACTATTGTATCCCCAGTCACTGTCATAGTTTCTAAAACATGGCATTAGTTAAATGTAAGAGATAGATAAAATTTGGGTATTCTTAGCCCAGCCTACCCACGAGTGGCGCACTGAGAGCACCTGGCCTGCCCGCGAGCGGCGCACTGAGAGCGCCTGGCCTGCCCGCGAGCGGCGCACTGAGAGCGCCTGGCCTGCCCGCGAGCGGCGCACTGAGAGCGCCTGGCCTGCCCGCGAGCGGCGCACTGAGAGCCCCTCGCCGGCTGCGCGGCGCACTGAGAGCCCCTCGCCGGCTGCGCGGCGCACTGAGAGCCCCTCGCCGGCTGCGCGGCGCACTGAGAGCCCCTCGCCGGCTGCGCGGCGCACTGAGAGCCCCTCGCCGGCTGCGCGGCGCACTGAGAGCATGCCCGAGAGGAGCTACCCAACGACCGAGGAAGGACGGCGGGGAGGAATGGCACACTAAGCATGGCCGAGAGGAGCTACCCCACGACCGAGGTCAGGAAGGGCGGCGGTGAGGAGAGACCCCTCATCCAACGTAAGGTGCGATGGCTGTGCTTTGCTGGAGCAGCCGTGAAGAGATACCCCACGCCCAAGGTAAGAGAAACCCAAGTAAGACAGTAGGTCTTGCAAGAGGGCATCAGAGGGCAAATACACTGAGACCATACTCACAGAAAACTAGTCAATCTAATCACAGCAGGACCACAGTCTTGTCTAACTCAATGAAATCAAGCCATGCCCGTGGGGCAACCCAGGATGGGCGGGTCATGGTGGAGAGATCTGACAGGGTGTGGTCCACTGGAGAAGGGAATGGCAAACAACTTCAGTATTCTTGCCTTGAGAACCCCATAAACAGTTTGAAAAGGCAAAATGATAGGATACTGAAAGAGAAACTCTCCAGGTCAGTAGGGGCCCAATACGCTACTGGAGATCAGTGGAGAAAAAACTCCAGAAAGAATGAAGGGACGGAACCAAAGCAGAAAGAATACCCAGCTGTGGATGTGTCTGGTGATAGAAGCAAAGTCCGATGCTGTAAAGAGCAATATTGCATAGGAACCTGGAATGTCAGGTCCATGAATCAAGGCAAATTGAAAGTGGTCAAACAAGAGATGGCAAGAGTGAATGTTGACATTCTAGGAATTAGCAAACTAAAATAGACTAGAATGGGTGAATTTAACTCAGAGGACCATTATATTTACTACTGTGGGCAGGAATCCCTCAGAAGAAACGGTGTGGCCATCATGGTCAACAAAAGAGTCCGAAATGCAGTACTTGGATGCAATCTCAAAAACGACAGAATGATCTCTGTTCCTTTCCAAGGCAAACCATTCAATGTCAAGTAATCCAAGTCTATGCCCCAACCAGTAATGCTGAAGAAGCTGAAGCTGAACGGTTCTATGAAGACCTACAAGACCTTTTAGAACTAACACCCAAAAAAGATGTCCTTTTCATTATAGGGGACTGGAATGCAAAAGTAGAAAGTCAAGAAACACCTGGAGTAACAGGCAAATTTGGCCTTGGAATACGGAATGAAGCAGGGCAAACACTAACAGAGTTTTGCCAAGAAAATGCACTGGTCATAGCAAATAGCCTCTTCCAACAACACAAGAGAAGACTCTATACATGGACATCACCAGATGGGCAACACTGAAGTCAGATCGATTATATTCTTTGCAGCCAAAGATGGAGAAGCTCTATCCAATCAGCAAAAACAAGACCAGGAGCTGACTGTGGCTCAGACCATGAACTCATAATTGCCAAATTCAGACTGAAATTGAAGAAAGTAGGGAAAACCACTAGACCATTCAGGTATGACCTAAATCAAATCCCTTATGATTATACAGTGGAAGTGAGAAATAGATTTAAGGGCCTATATCTGATAGATAGAGTGCCTGATGAACTATGGAATGAGGTTCGTGACATTGTCCAGGAGACAGGGATCAAGACCATCCCCATGGAAAAGAAATGCAAAAAAGCAAAATGGCTGTCTGGGGAGGCCTTGCAAATAGCTGTGAAAAGAAGAGAAGTGAAAAGCAAAGGAGAAAAGGAAAGATATAAACATCTGAATGCAGAGTTCCAAAGAATAGTAAGAAGAGATAAGAAAGCCTTCTTCAGCGATCAATGCAAAGAAAAAGAGGAAAACAACAGAATGGGAAAGACTAAGGATCTCTTCAAGAAAATCAGAGATACCAAAGGAACATTTCATGCAAAGATGGGCTCGATAAAGGACAGAAATGGTATGGACCCAACGGAAGCAGAAGATACTAAGAAGAGGTGGCAAGAATACACAGAAGAACTGTACAAAAAAGATCTTCACTACCCAGATAATCATGATGGTGTGATCACTGACCTAGAGCCAGACATCCTCGAATGTGAAGTCAAGTGGGCCTTAGAAAGCATCACTATGAACAAAGCTAGTGGAGGTGATGGAATTCCAGTGGAGCTATTCCAAATCCTGAAAGATGATGCTGTCAAAGTGCTGCACTCAATATGCCAGCAAATTTGGAAAACTCAGCAGTGGCCACAGGACTGGAAAAGGTCAGTTTTCATCCCAATCCCAAAGAAAGGCAATGCCAAAGAGTGCTCAAACTACCACACAATTGCACCATATCACACGCTAGTAAAGTAATGCTCAAAATTCTCCAAGCCAGGCTTCAGCAATATGTGAACCGTGAACTTCCTGATGTTGAAGCTGGATTTAGAAAAGGCAGAGGCACCAGAGATCAAATTGCCAACATCCGCTGGATCATGGAAAAAGCAAGAGAGTTCCAGAAAAACATCTATTTCTGCTTTATTGTCTATGCCAAAGCCTTTGACTGTGTAGATCACAATAAACTGTGGAAAATTCTGAGAGAGATGGGAATACCAGACCACCTGATCTGCCTCTTGAGAAATCTGTATGCAGGTCAGGAAGCAACAGTTGGAACTGGACATAGAACAACTGACTGGTTCCAAATAGGAAAAGGAGTACGTCAAGGCTGTATATTGTCACCATGTTTATTTAACTTATATGCAGAGTACATCATGAGAAATGCTGGACTGGAAGAAACACAAGCTGGAATCAAGATTGCCGGGAGAAATATCAATAACCTCAGATATGCAGATGATACCACCCTTCTGGCAGAAAGTGAAGAGGAACTAAAAAGCCTCTTGATGAAAGTGAAAGTGGAGAGTGAAAAGGTTGGCTTAAAGCTCAACATTCAGAAAACGAAGATCATGGCATCTGGTCCCATCACTACATGGGAAATAGATGGAGAAACAGTGGAAACAGTGTCAGACTTTATTTTTCTGGGCTCCAAAATCACTGCAGATGGTGACTGCAGCCATGAAATTAAAAATGCTTACTCCTTGGAAGGAAAGTTATGACCAACCTAGATAGCATATTCAAAAGCAGAGACATCACTTTGCCAACAAAGGTTCGCCTAGTCAAGGCTATGGTCTTTCCTGTGGTCATGTATAGATGTGAGAGCTGGACTGTGAAGAAGGCTGAGCACCGCCGAATTGATGCTTTTGAACTGTGGTGTTGGAGAAGACTCTTGAGAGTCCCTTGGACTGCAAGGAGATTCAACCGGTCCATTCTGAAGGAGATCAGCCCTGGGATTTCTTTGTAAGGAATGATGCTAAAGCTGAAACTCCAGTATTTTGGCCACCTCATGCGAAGAGTTGACTCATTGGAGAAGACTCTGATGCTGGGAGGGACTGGGGGCAGGAGGAGAAGGGGACGACAGAGGATGAGATGACTGGATGGCATCACTTACTCGATGGACGTGAGTCTGAGTGACCTCCAGGAGTTGGTGATGGACAGGGAGGCCTGGTGTGCTGCGATTCATGGGGTCGCAAAGAGTCGGACACGACTGAGCGACTGATCTGATCTGATCTGATCTGAAAGGTTTTGGGTTGTGTTTTCATTTTCATTCCTTTCTTTGCATATTTTAATTTCTTTTTTTATTTCTTCTGTGATTTGTTGGTTTTTCAGCAGCATGTTTTTCAGCCTCCATATTTTGGAACTTTTAATAGTTTTTCTGCTGTAATTTAGATCTAATCTTACTGCATTGTGGTCAGAAAAGATGCTTGGAATGGTTTCCATTTTTTTGAATTTACCAAGGCTAGATTTATGGCCCAAGATGTGGTCTATCCTGGAGAAGGTTCCGTGTGTGCTTGAGAAAAAGGTGAAATTCATTGTTTTGGGGTGAAATGTCCTATAGATATCAATTAGATCTAACTGGTCTATTGTATCCCTTAAAGTTTGTATTTCCTTGTTAATTTTCTGTTTAGTTGATCTATCCATATATGTGAGTGGGGTATTAAAGTCTCCCACTATTATTCTGTTATTGTTAATTTCCCCTTTCATACTTGTTAGCATTTGTCTTACATATTGCAGTGCTCCTATGTTAGGTGCATATATATTTATAATTGTTATATCTTCTTCTTGGATTGATCCTTTGATCATTATGTAGTGTCCTTCTTTGTCTCTTTTCACAGCCTTTGTTTTAAAGCCTATATTATCTGATATGAGTATTGCTACACCTGCTTTCTTTTGGTCTCTATTTTTGTGGAATATCTTTTCCCAGCCCTTCACTTTCAGTCTATATGTGTCCCTTGTTTTGAGGTAGGTCTCTCGTGGACAACATAAATAGGGGTCTTGTTTTTAAATCCATTCAGCCAGCCCTTGTCTTTTGGTTGGGGCATTCAATCCATTTATGTTTAAGGTAATTATTGATAAGTATGATCCCGCTGCCATTTATTTTATTGTTTTGGATTCAAGTTTATACACCCATTTTGTGTTTCCTGTCTAGAGAAGATCCTTTAGCATTTGTTGGAGAGCTGGTTTGTTGGTGCTAAATTCTTTCAGCTTTTGCTTGTCTGTAAAGCTTTTGATTTCTCCTTCATGTTTGAATGAGATCCTTGCTGGTTAGTGTAATCTGGGCTGTAGGTTATTTTCTTTCATCACTTTAAGTATGTCCTGCCATTCCCTCCTGGCCTGAAGAGTTTTTATTGAAAGATCAGCTGTTATCCTTATGCGAATCCCCTTGTGTGTTATTTGTTGTTTTTCCCTTACTGCTTTTAATATTTGTTCTTTGTGTTTGATCTTTGTTATTTTGATTAATATGTGTCTTGGGGTGTTTTGCCTTGGGTTTATTCTGTTTGGGACTCTGTGGGTTTCTTGGACTTGAGTGATTATTTCCTTCCCCATTTTAGTGAAATTTTCAACTATTATCTCCTCAAGTATTTTCTCGTGGTCTTTCTTTTTGTCTTCTTTTTCTGGGACTCCTGTGATTTGAATGTTGGGCTGTTTAACATTGTCCCAGAGGTCTCTGAGATTGTCCTCATTTCTTTTAATTTTTTTTTATTTTTTTCCTCTCTGATTCATTTATTTCTACCATTCTATCTTCTGCCTCACTAATCCTATCATCTGCCTCCATTATTCTACTCTTGGTTCCCTCCAGAGTGTTCTTGATCTCATTTATTGCATTATTCATTATATATAGACTCTTTATTAATTCTTTAGGTAATTGATAAACCTTTCTTGCATCTTCTCAATCCTTGTCTCTAGGCTATCTGTATTTCCATTTTTTTTTTTCAAAATTTTGAATCATTTTCACTATCATTATTCAGAATTCTTTATCAGGTAGATTCCATATCTCTTCCTCTTTTGTTTGGTTTGGTGAGCATTTATCCTGTTCCTTTACCTGCTGGGTATTCCTCTGTCTCTTCATCTTGTTTATGTTGCTGTATTTGGGGTGGCCTTTCTGTATTCTGGCAGTTGGAGGAGTTCTCTTTATTGTGGAGTTTCCCCACTGTGGGTGGGTTTGTACAGGTGGCTTGTCAAGGTTTCCTGGTTAGGGAAGCTTGTGTCGGTGTTGTGGTGAGTGGAGCTGAATGTCGTCTCTCTGGAGTGCAATGAAGTGTCCAGTAATGAGTTATGAGATGTCAATGGGTTTGGAGTGACTTTGGACAGCCTGTATATTGAAGCTCAGGGCTGTGTTCCTCTGTTGCTGTAGAATTTACATGGTGTGTCTTGCTCTGGAACTTGGTGGTCCTTAGGTGGTGCTTGGTTTCAGTGTAGGTATGGAGGCGTTTGATGAGCTCCTGTTGATTAATGTTCCCTGGAGTAAGGAGTACTCTGGTGTTCTCAGATTTGGCCTTAAGCCTCCTGCTTCTGGTTTTCAGTCTTATTTTTACAGTAGCCTCAAGACTTCTCCATCTATACAGCACCATTGATAAAACATCTAGGTTAAAGATGAAAAGTTTCTCCACAGTGAGGGACACCCAGAGAGGTTCACAGAGTTACATGGAGAAGAGAAGAGGGAGGAGGGAGATAAGATGACCCGAATGAGATGAGGTGGAATCAAAAAGAGGAGAGAGCAGGATAGCCAGTAATCACTTCCTTATGTGCACTCCACAGTCTGGACCGCTCAGAGATGTTCATGGAGTTATACACAGAAGAGAAGAGGAAGGACAGAGACAGAGGTGACCAGGAGGATAAAGGGGGAATCAAAAGGAGAGAGATAGATCCAGCCAGTAATCAGTTTCCTAAGTGTCCCCCACTGTCCAGAACACACAAAGAGATTCACAGAGTTGGGTAGAGAAGAGAAGGGGGAGGGAGGAGATAGAGGTGACCTGGGGGAGGAAAAGGAGAGTCCAAAGTGGGAGAAAGCAGACAAGCCAGTAATCTCGCTCCCAAGTAAAAATGGGTACTGAAGATTGGGTTCTTAAAGGTACAAAATTGATAACAAATACCAAAAAGCAAAGATTAAAAATCTAGTGTAGAGGTTGGATTTTCAAAAATACAATATTAAAGAAAAAAAGTCACAAAAATTATTTTTTATATATATATATATGAAGTTTGCTTTAAAAAATAAGGTCTCTCTTTTTTTTACAAAGTAATAGTAGGTTATGAAAATGAAAATTAAAGGAGTAATACAGGACTTAAAAATTTTAAAAACTAAAAAAAATAAAGAATAGTAAAATTAGTAAAAATATATCTAGGACTTTCTCTGGTGTTGTTCTGGGCAGTGTGGGGTCAGTTCATTTTCAGATAGTTCCTTGATCCGGCTTATATTTCTCAAGATCTATAGGCCCCTCGGAGAAGTCAATGGCAACCCACTCCAGTACTCTTGCCTGGAAAATTCCATTGACGGAGGAGCCTGGTAGGCTGCAGTTCATGGGGTTGCTAAGAGTCTGACCCCACTGAACGACTTCACTTTCACTTTTCAGTTTCATGCATTGGAGAAGGAAATGGCAACCCACACCAATGTTCTTACCTGGAGAATCCCAGGGGCTGGCAAGCCTGGGGGCTGCCATCTCTGGGGTCTCACAGAGTCAGACACAACTGAAGCGACTTAGCAGCAGCAGCATATGCCCCTTCCTATGTAGTCGGTACTAACTACAGGGTTTTAATCTATTGCACCTGTCACTTCCAAGGCGGTTCCCTCTGTTTTACCTTCTGTTTGCTGGTCTCTTCAGTGTCTAATTTCCGCCCTGACACAAGGGGGCGGTGGTGGACACTTTTTTAGGCTGACTTGTTCAGTCCTGCTGTGAGGAGGGAGGGACGCTGCAAACAAATAACACTGGCATTTGCTCGCAGTGTCTCAGCCACACTGGGTTTGCCCCCGCTCAAGGCATGTGTGCTTTCCCTGTCAACAATGCTTAGGCTCTAGGTTGCTCTGCTGGGAACTGTCTGAGGCCAGCCCTGGATTGTATGCACTTCCCAGGTCTAAGTCACTCAGGTTCAGGTACTCAGGTAGTCCTCAGAGGTGCAGACTTGTTTGGGTTGTGTTTTGTGCCCTTCCCTGATCCGAGCAGCTCAGGTGACCAGGTGTTTGCGAGCATGGTCGCTGCGAGTTATCACCTCCCCAGTCCCTGTCACTCGGTTTTCTGGGTGTACAACCGGCGCACATTCTCAGGTGGATGTTGACCATCCAGAATCCCAAGAAGTCTTAGTAAGCAATGAAGCCTGCTTGCAGTTTGGTAGATAATGCCTCTCTGGGGCCGCAATTGCCCCCTTTCAGCTCCAGCTGCCTGTCAACAGAGGGGTATGGTCTGCAGCTGGCTAGCTCTGCTCAGTCCTTTGATGAGTAAGCAGGTCTGGCAGTGTCTTAGGTTAGGCCTTATCACATAGCTCTAGTCAGTCCTTTGTTCTGTGAGCGGGCCTGGCGGTGTCTTGAAAGTGAAGTCGCTCAGTCTTGTCTGACTCTTTGCAACCCCATGTACTGTAGCCTACCAGGCTCCTCAGTCCATGGGATTTTCCAGGCCAGAATACTGGAGTGGGTTGCCATTTCCTTCTCCAGGGGATCTTCCTAAATCAGGGATCGAACCCAGATCTCTGGCACTGTAGGCAGATGCTTTACGTCTGAGCTACCAGGGCTTGTGCCAGGTGGTGTCTTAGGTTAAAGTTTTTCATGTGGTAGCTATCCCATCCCACAGTCTGGTTTGCTAGCCCAAGTAAGTTACTTCACATTGCCCTAGGGGCATTCAGGCCTGGTCCTTACTCTAAGCAATGCAGCCCGCAACTCCTTGCCCAGCCCCCGCTTACTAGTGGCAGATGCAGACGTCTGTGCTGCTTCTCCAGTAGGGGAGTTACTGTTGGGCACATAATCTGTGGGTTTTAATTATTTATTTATTTTTCCTCGTGATTATGTTGCCCTCCCAAAGAAAGGCAATGCCAAGGAATGCTTAAACTACCATACAATTGCACTCATCTCACACACTAGGAAAGTCATGCTCAAAATTCTCCAAGTCAGGCTTCAGCAATACGTGAACCGTGAACTTCCTGATGTTCAAGCTGGTTTTAGAAAAGGCAGAGGAACCAGAGACCAAATTGCCAACATCCGCTGGATCATGGAAAAAGCAAAAGAGTTCCAGTAAAACATCTATTTCTGCTTTATTGACTATGCCCAAGCCTTTAACTGTGTGGATCACAATAAACTGAGGAAAATTCTGAAAGAGATGGGAATACCAGACCACCTGACCTGCCTCTTGAGAAACGTATATGAAGGTCAGGAAGCAAGAGTTAGAACTGGACATGGAACAACTGACTGGTTCCAAATAGGAAAAGGAATACGTCAAGGCTGTATATTGTCACCCTGTTTATTTAACTTCTATGCAGAGTACATCATGAGAAACACTGGGCTGGAAGAAGCACAAGCTGGAATCAAGATTGCTGGGAGAAATATCAATAACCTCAGATATGCAGATGACACCACCCTTATGGCAAAAGCCTCTTGATGAAGGTGAAAGAGGAGAGTGAAAAAGTTGGCTTAAAACTCAACATTCAGAAAACGAAAATCATGGCATCTGGTCCCATCACTGCATGGGAAATAGATGGGGAAACAGTGGAAACAGTGTCAGACTTTATTTTTGGGGGCTCCAAAATCACTGAAGATGGTGACTGCAGACATGAAATTAAAAGACGCTTACTCCTTGGAAGGAAGGTTATGACCAACCTAGATAGCATATTGAAAAGCAGAGACATTACTTTGCCAACAAAGGTCCATCTAGTCAAGGCTATGGTTTTTCCAGTGGTCATGTATGGATGTGAGAGTTGGACTATAAAGAAAGCTGAGCGCTGAAGAATTGATGCTTTTGAACTGTGGTGTTGGATAAGACTCTTGAGAGTCCCTTGGACTGCAAGGAGATCCAACCAGTCCATTCTGAAGGAGATCAGCCCTGGGATTTCTTTGGAAAGAATGATGCTAAAGCTGAAACTCCAGTACTTTGGCCACCTCATGTGAAGAGTTGACTTACTGGAAAAGACTCTGATGCTGGGAGGGATTGGGAGCGAGAGGAGAAGAGGATGACAGAGGATTAGATGGCTGGATGGCATCACTGATTCGATGGACATGAGACAGTGTACTCCGGGAGTTGGTGATGGACAGGGAGGCCTGGCGTGCTGCGATTCATGGGGTCACAAAGAGTCAGACAGGACTGAGCAACTGAAGTGATGTTGCCCTCTGTAATTCCTAGGTTCTCCACAGATTCGGCGGTGAGAGTGATTCCTGGTGTTTGGAAACTTATCTTTTTTTAAGACTCCCTTCATGGGACAGAGCTCTGTCCTTACCTCTTTTGTCTCTCTTTTTGTCTTTTATATTTTTTCCTACCTCCTTTCGAAGACAATGGGCTGCTTTTCTGCGTGCTTGATGTCCTCTGCCTGCATTCAGAAGTTGTTTTGTGGAATTTACTCAGAGTTCAAATGTTCTTTTGATGAATTTGTGGGGGAGAAAGTGATCTCCCCATATTATTCCTCTGCCATCTTCCTCCTCCCACTTTCCCATATATCATATTTTAATCTGGTAACAAGATACATCTTTGTAGACAGAGATATAAAATAGAAACAACTAGATCAAAGTGATGTGGCTGACTTTTTACATATGGATGTTGAAATATTTTGTTTCAAGACGACAAGATATTCTAAAAGTGTTCCATGGACAGAAAGTTTTCAGGATTTTCCAGCAGCATATGGAATCAAAATGCTTCCTAAATATTTCAAGATATAAATACTCTTCAGTGTGTATACCTTCACTTGAAAATACACTTCCTTTGATGAAGTGGTTCTGTTTTTTTCCTCATCTGGTAAAAGGGCCTTTCGCCTGTAGATTCAATATATAAACATTAGCTTCTATTGTAGAAAATGTAGTAGGAAGAACTAAAGAAAAATGTCTGTGCCTGGGCCTATCCAATCCTGCATTCTACAAAGACAATTGTAAATAAACCTTGCCTATTTCAGGTCACTGTTTCTAATTTTCAGTAAGAACTGAACAACTAGTGGAAAACCTGAAAGAAATAAAGAGAGAGAAAGAGAAATAGGGAGAAAGAAGGCTTCAATTCATTGATCATATACATATATGTGTGTGTGTGTGTGTGTGTGTGTGTAATTTGATCTATGCATATACAACACATATTTTCTTAGTAGAATTTTCTTTAACCAAGAGGTAAAATTAAAATATTTTTGTTTAGCATATTCATTATTTCTAGGATAAAAAGATTCATCCTAGCATACGGAACAAAAAATAGGACTGTTCTCTTGTTGAGTTACTATTTCCAGAGTTAAAAAATCTCAAAATGATTGAAACAGTATTTACACTTCTTACATTTCTTTTCAAGTTTATATGTATAATTTTTTTTTAATCTCTTAAAGGATGATTCACATCTTTTGATAAAGGTGTTGGTAAAGACTTTTTGATAAAGGTCTCCACCTCAACAACTGTTCCATGCCTCTTCTAAATTCAAACATTTAATGAAATAGCATTCAAGAAGATAACAAAGCATACCTATAATACGTGTTTATATAGTATGTTTTATAATAGTACTCTATATTATGGTATATAGTAGTACTATGAAAAGTGAAAGTGTTAGTCACCAAGTTGTGTCTGACTCTTCACAACACCATAGACTATAGCCCACCAGGCTCCTCTGTCAGGAATGGAATTCTCCAGGAAAGAATACTTGTGTGGGTTGTCATGCCTTTCTCCAGGGGTTCTTCTCAACCCAGGGATCAAACATAAGTCTCCTGCATTACAGGCGGATTCTTTACCATCTGAGTCACCACGGAAGCCCAAACACCAGGAGATGGTGCAAGACAGGGAAGCCTGGCATGCTGTAGTCCATGGGGTTGCAAAGATTCAAACGTAACTTGGGGACTGAGCAACAGTAATTATTGTATATAGTAGTACTCTGCTGCTGCTGCTGCTAAGTCACTTTAGTCGTGTCTGACTCTGTGTGACCCCATAGACAGCAGCCCACCAGGCTTCCCCATCCCTGGGATTCTCCAGGCAAGAACACTGGAGTGGGTTGCCATTTCCTTCTCCAATGCATGAAAGTGAAAAAAATGAAGTGAAGTCACTCAGTCGTGTCAAACTCCCAGCGAACCCATGGACTGCAGCCCACCAGGCCCCTTCGTCATGGGATTTTCCAGGCAAGAGTACTGGAGTGGGTTGCCATTGCCTTCTACTCTACTGTATGCTATATACTATATACTGTAATATATAATGCTATGTATATGACAGTATACTATTGTGTATATAGATATATGTATGTGTTTATAGATATAGGTATGAAGTATAGATACACTTCAATGCCATATATCAGAGGGCAGATTAATTTCAGCTCTGTTTTGTCCAAATTTATATATTATTAATTAGCATGATTCAAATTATTTCTGGTATTATAGTTTTAGTATCTATTGCATATTATAAAACTGGTCCACCTATTCAGAATTTTAGTATTTTAAATGCATTACATGTACTCCCATTATTTAATAGGCCAAAAAGGGGGAAAAATAAATGAACTATTAGAGTCATTTAGTCATTTTTATTCATGAAGCAATGCTGTTAGTGTTCAAATCAGAAATAAATTTCATATGGTTTTCTTCCAAAGGCTATGCCTCAAATTTTAGTATGCAAATTGCCCCCAAGTACAGCTTTCTAGCTGTTTGCTTTTCAAAAGCATATTGCCTAAATAGTTAAAATATATGGGCATTTATAATTAAATTATTTTTCTATTGATCATTTTTATTGCTCTATTTCACATTTTATTCTATTATTTATAGGACACCGTAATGAACTTCCATTGCTTTATTGCATTATTTGGTAAACAATGTAACAAACTCGAGAAAGAGAGCAATAAAATTAAGGTGATTTAGCAATAAAGCAATTCCCTGGATTTTAATTAAATTATGGGACATTATATTCTAAAGACTCTAAACTAGGACTCTCTAATATAGGTCTGGGGCATCATAGATTCAGGTATACCACTGTGAAAATGCAAATCATCCAAAATATCTTGTTGATTTTGATTATATATTAAAAAATGGGGGGGGGGTCAAGAAGAAACAAATAATGCCTATAACCCATTTTCCCCATGAATGGAGATCCCTGGTAACAAGCATAATTCCTCATAGCTGTGAGGCTCTATATGAGTGTCTCTGAATGAATAGCTCCAAGTGTATATCAGTTTTCAAACAGATCTTTAAAGCAACTGTCTTATTAGTTCTGGAACATTAAAATAACTTCTAGTATTATTTCCTAGAATATTTTCTGTAGACAGAGTGTAAATCTAGGTAGATAATTATGAGAGTGAGGAATACTCAATATTTAAAATGGAATTTGAACATATCAGATACTTGAGGACCTGAAAGTAGCTTATTCTTTGATAAATATCCAAGGACATTAACATGTATTCTAATAATATTTTAAATGCTAATTCCACTAAATAATTTAACATATATTCACAAAAATGTCTTTGTGTTCATCTGATAATCCAATTTAAAGTACTCTAAAATATTTAACAGCACTTGAAGTGTTACTAATAATTGGAATGTATGCATAAGGATTCAGAATGGATAATATACTATGAATTTATGAATCTATCAAAAATATATACCAAATATAAATGCATAAAAATCTTACTTATAGCCATATAACTGATTCCTGGGAACCCAAGTTGATTCAAAAAGAATAAGATTATGTCTAGGGTGGTAATTTAATACGAATTTTGTGTTTCTTTGTATCAGAAACTTAAAATAGTTCAACAAATGATTGAAGGTCTTAAAGTTACACACTCTTAAGATCCATTGAACAAATTCTTTACTTATTTATCTGAGTCTTATAAATGTCACAATTTAATGGACTTAAGATTTTGTTTTAATTTTTCAGCCTACTTGCCTGTAAAAATCGGTCTTATTCATTGGATATAGATGCAACATGAGCCCCAGGGATCTAGTGATATTCATTGGTCCCTTTTAAAGCTAATATTACTTTAGGATTTACCTTTATGAGACATTTGGTATAAATACTACATTATATGTAATTATGTACTTATTTTTTTAACATTAACCCTTTTATGCCTACAGGTTTTTAAAAATTGTATTTCTGTATAAAGAATCATTATAAAAAAATAAAATCACTAGAAAGCAGAATCATCATTTTGCCAACAGAGGCCCATATAGTCAAAGCTGTGGTTTTTGCAATAGTCACACATGGATGTGAGAGTTGGACCATAAAGAAGGCTGAGTGCTGAATAATTGATTCTTTCAAATTGTGATGCTAGAGAAGACTCTTGAGAGTTCCCAGGATTGCAGGGAGATGAAACCAGTCAGTCCTAAAGGAAATCAACTCTGAATATTCATTTGAAGGACTGATGCTGAAGCTGAAGCACCAATACTTTGACAACCTGATGGGAATAACCAACCCACGGAAAAGACCCTGATGCTGAGAAAGATTGATGGCAGGAAGAGAAGAGAGCAACAGAGAATGAGATGGTTGGATGCCATCACCAAATCATTGTACATCAGTTTGAACAAACTCTGGGAGATTGTGAGGGACAGGGTAGCCTGGCATGCTGTGCAGTCCATGGGGTCACAAAGAGTCAGACAAGAGTTAGTGACTGAACAACAACAAACAAAAGAAATAAAGAATCAGAGTACATCCATATTCTGCCTGCTTGACTCACAAATATTGACATTTTCCAAGATCATGTGCTTTTTCATCTTCTCAATCTACATGCTCTTCTTCAGTGCATCCACTCTTTTCTACTGTTTTATATACTAATTTTGTGGTGACTGATAAATCTCCACTTCCCTTGATCAATTCCCTTAAGATTTAGATATCAGATCAGATCAGATCAGTCGCTCAGTTGTGTCCAACTCTTTGCAACCCCATGAATCTCAGCACGCCAGGCCTCCCTGTCCATCACCAACTCCCGGAGTTCACTCAGACTCATGTCCATCGAGTCAGTGATGCCATCCAGCCATCTCATCCTCTGTCGCCCCCTTCTCCTCCTGCTCCCAATCCCTCACAGCATCAGAGCCTTTTCCAATGAGTCAACTCTTCACATGAGGTGGCCAAAGTACTGGAGTTTCAGCTTCAGCATCATTCCCTCCAAAGAAATCCCAGGGCTGATCTCTTTCAAAAGGGAATGGTTGGAACCAAGGGACTCTTCAAGAGTCTTCTCCAACACCACAATTCAAAAGCATCAATTCTTCGGCGCTCAGCTTTCATGACAGTCCAACTCTCACATCGATATATGACCACTGGAAAAACCATAGCCTTGACGAGATGGACCTTTGTTGGCAAAGTAATGTCTCTGCTTTTGAATATGCTATCTAGGTTGGCCATAACTTTCCTTCCAAGGAGTAAGCATCTTTTTATTTCATGCCTGCAGTCACCATCTTCAGTGATTTTAGAGCCCAAAAAAAATAAAGTCTGACACTGTTTCCACTGTTTCTCCATCTATTTCCCATGAAGTGATGGGACCAGATGCCATGATCTTCATTTTCTGAATGTTGAGCTTTAAGCCAGCTTTTTCACCCTCCTTTTTCAATTTCATCAAGAGGCTCTTTAGTTCCTCTTCACTTTCTGGCATAAGGGTGGTGTCATCTGCATATCTGAAGTTATTGATATTTCTCTCAGAAATCTTGATTCCAGCTTGTGCTTCTTTCAGCCAAGCGTTTCTCATGATGTACTCTGCATAGAAGTTAAATAAACAGGGTGACAATATACAGCCTTGACATACTCCTTTTCCTACTTGGAACCAGTCTGTTGTTTCATCTCCAGTTCTAACTGTTTTTTCCTGACCTGTACAGATTTCTCAAGAGGCAGATCAGGTGGTCTGCTATTCCCATCTCTTTCTGAATTTTCCTCAGTTTATTGTGATCCACAGAGTCAAAGGCTTTGGCATAGTCAGTAAAGCAGAAATAGATGTTTTTCTGGAACTCTCTTGCTTTTTCCATGATCCAGCAGATGTTGGCAATTTGATCTCTGGTTCCTCTGCCTTTTCTAAAACCAGCTTGAACATCAGGAAGTTCACGGTTCATGTATTGCTGAAGCCTGGCTTGGAGAATTTTGAGCATTACTCTACTAGCGTGTGAGATGAGTGCAATTGTGCAGCAGTTTGAGCATTCTTTGGCATTGCCTTTCTTTGGGATTGGAATGAAAACTGACCTTTTCCAGTCCTGTTGCCACTGCTGAGTTTTCCAAATTTGCTGGCATATTGAGTGCAGCACTTTCACAGCATCATATTCTAGTATTTAAAATAGATCAACTGGAATTCCATCACCTCCACTAGCTTTGTTCCTAGTGAGCTTCCTAAGGCCCCCCGTGACTTCACATTCCAGGATGTCTGGCTCTAGGTCAGTGATCACACCATCGTGATTATCTTGGTCGTGAAGATCTTTTTTGGACAGTTCTGCTGTGTATTCCTGCCACCTCTTCTTAATATCTTCTGCTTCAGTTAAGTCTCTACAATTTCTGTCCCTTATTGAGCCCATCTTTGCATGAAATGTCCCCTTGGTATCCCTAATTTTCTTGAAGAGATCTCTAATCTTTCCCATTCTATTGTTTTCCTCTATTTGTTTGCATTGATCGCTGAAGTCCTTCTTATCTCTTCTTGCTATTCTTTGAAACTCTGCATTCAGATGCATATATCTTTCCTTTTCTCCTTTGCTTTTCACTTCTCTTCCTTTCACAGCTATTTGTAAAGCCTCCCCAGACAGCCATTTTGCTTTTTTGCATTTCTTTTCCATGGGGATGGTCTTGATCCCTGTCTCCTGTACAATGTCACGAACCTCATTCCATAGTTCATCAGGCACTCTATCTATCAGATCTAGTCCCTTAAATCTATTTCTCACTTCCACGGTATAATCATAAGGGATTTGATTTAGGTCATATCTGAATGGTCTAGTGATTTTCCCTACTTTCTTCAGTTTCAGTCTGAATTTGGCAATAAGGAGTTCATGATATGAGTCAGAGTCGGCTTCTGGTCTTGTTTTTGCTGATTGTATAGAGCTTCTCCATCTTTGGCTACAAAGAATACAATCAATCTGATTTCGGTGTTGACCATCTGGTAATGTCCATGTGTAGAATCTTCTCTTCTGTTGTTGGAAGAGAGTGTTTGCTATGACCAGTGCGTTTTCTTGGCAAAACTCTATTAGTCTTTGCCCTGCTTCATTCTGTATTCCAAGGCAAATTTGCCTGTTACTACAGGTGTATTTTGACTTCCTACTTTTGCATTCCAGTTATCTATAATGAAAAAGACATCTTTTTTGGGTGTTAGTTCTAAAAGGTCTTGTAGGTCTTCATAGAATGGTTCAACTTCAGCTTCTTCAGCATTACTGGTTGGGGCATAGCCTTCGATTACTGTGATATTGAATGGTTTGCCTTGGAAATGAACAGAGATCATTCTGTCGTTTTTGAGATTGCATCCAAGTACTGTATTTTGGACTCTTTTGTTGACCATGATGGCTATTCCATTTCTTCTAAGAGATCCCTGCCCACAGTAGTAGATATAGTGGTCATCTGAATGCAGAGTTCCAAAGAATAGCAAGAAGAGTTAAGAAAGCCTTCCTCAGTGATCAATGCAAAGAAATAGAGGAAAATAACAGAATGGGAAAGACTAGAGATCACTTCAAGAAAATTAGGGATACCAAGGGGACATTTCATGCAAAGATGGGCTCAATAAGGGCCAGAAATGGTATGGTTGTAACAGAAGCAGAAGACATTAAGAAGAAGTGGCAGGAATACACAGAAGAACTGTTCAAAAAAAGATCTTCATGACCCAGATAATCACGATGGTGTGATCACTCACCTAGAGCCAGACATCCTGGAATGTGAAGTCAAGTGGGCCTTAGAAAGCATCACTACAAACAAAGCTAGTGGAGGTGATGGAATTCCAGTTGAGCTATTTCAAATCCTGAAAGATGATGCTGTGAAAGTGCTGCACTCAATATGCCAGCAAATTTGGAAAACTCAGCAGTAGCCACAGGACTGGAAAAGGTCAGTTTTCATTCCAATCCCAAAGAAAGGCAATGCCAAAGAGTGCTCAAACTACTGCACAATTGCACTCATCTCACACGCTAGTAGAGTAATGCTCAAAATTCTCCAAGCCAGGCTTCAGCAATACATGAACCGTGAACTTCCTGATGTTCAAGCTGGTTTTAGAAAAGGCAGAGGAACCAGAGATCAAATTGACAACACATGCTCGATCATCGTAACAACAAGACAGTTCTAGAAAAAAACATCTATTTCTGCTTTATTTACTATGCCAAACCTGTGACTGTGTGGATCACAATAAACTGTGGAAAATTCTGAAAGAGATGGGAATACCAGACCACCTGACCTGCCTCTTCAGAAACCTATATGCAGGTCAGGAAACAACAGTTAGGACTGGACATGGAACAACAGACTGGTTCCAAATAGGAAAAGGAGTACGTCAAGGCTGTATATTGTCACCCTGTTTATTTAACTTATATGCAGAGTACATCATGAGAAATGCTGGACTGGATGAAGCACAAGCTGGAATCAAGGTTGCCGGGAGAAATATCAATCACCTCAGATATGCAGATGACACCACCCTTATGGCAGAAAGTGAAGAGGAACTAAAAAGCCTCTTGATGAAAGTGAAAGTGGAGAGTGAAAAATTGGCTTAAATCTCAACATTCAGAAAACGAAGATCATGGCATCTGGTCCCATCATTTCATGGGAAATAGATGGGGTAACAGTGGAAACAGTGTCAGACTTTATTTTTCTGGGCTCCAAAATCTACAGATGGTGACTGCAGGCATGAAATTAAAAGATGCTTACTCCTTGGAAGGAAAGTTATGACCAACCTAGATAGCATATTCAAAAGCAGAGACATTACTTTACCAACAGAGGTCCGTCTAGTCAAGGCTATGGTTTTTCCTGTGATCACGTAAGGTTGTGAGAGTTGGACTGTGAAGAAAGCTGAGCGCCGAAGAATTTATGCTCTTTAAGTGTGATGTTGGAGAAGACTCTTGAGAGTCCCTTGGACTGCAAGGATATCCAACCAGTCCATTCTGAAGGAGATCAGCCCTGGGATTTCTTTGGAGGGAATGATGCTGAAGCTGAAACTCCAGTACTTTGGCCACCTCATGTGAAGTGTTGACTCATTGGAAAAGGCTCTGATGCTGGGAGGGATTGAGGGCAGGAGGAGAAGGGGCCGACAGAGGATGAGATGGCTCCATGGCATCACTGAGTCTATAGATGTGAGTCTGAGTCAACTCTGGGAGTTGATGAACAGAGAGGCCTTGTGTGCTGCAATTCATGGGGTCACAAGGAGTTGGACATGACTGAGCGACTGAACTGAACTGAACTGAATTGTCTAGTGGTTTTCCCTACTTTCTTCAATTTAAATCTGAATTTGCCAATAAGGTGTTCATGATCTGAACCACAATCAGCTCCCAGTCTTGTTTTTGCTGACTGTATAGAGCTTCTCCATCTTTGGCTGCAAAGAATATGATCAATCTGATTTTGGTGTTGACCATCTGGTGATGTCGGGGACCTTCCAGTGCCCCCTTTCCTGTTTTAAGCCCCTGCCAATCCATGCTTCCACTGGAGGCCCTCCAACACTAAGAGGTACTTTTGGTTGTGGGTAGTTTTATTCCGTCCAAGACCTCTCCTGTGAATCTTGAACTCTCTGTTTCCCTCAGTTCTCTGGAAGACCTATAATCAAATCCAGCTGGCACTCAAGGCCAGATTCCCTGGAGATTCCCAGTCCCTTTGTCAGATCCCCAAGATTGGAAGCTTAATATGGGGTTCAGAACCTTCACAGTAGTGTGAGAACTTCTTTGGTATTATGGTTCTCCAGTCTGTGGGTCACCAACTTGGCAGGTATAGGATTATATTTTGTGTTGATTGCTCCCTACCATCTCACTAAGGCTTCTTTGTCTTTGGTTGTGGGGTATCTTTTTCTGGTGGGTTCCAGCATCCTCCTCTTGATGGTTGTTGAACAGCTAGTTGCAATTTTGGTGCTCTCACAGGAGGAGATGAATGCATCTCCTTCTACTCCACCATCTTGAATGTGAAGCTCTCTTGTTACTGTTTATAACTGAGAATGTATCTTGTCTGATATAAGTATAGTCACCCAGTTATGTATGACTTCAAGTCTATATCCTTTGCAACATGATTCCTGTTTTTAAAGTTTTTGCTTTTTATGTATAAATACTACCTAAAATTCCAACATTACTATCAAATGTGTATAACTAAAACTCTGTGTTTGAGTAGGAACCATATTTTATATAGTTTATTAAAGTAAATCATCTGATTGAAATATTGACCAGAAAATCAGCAATCCAGGATGCTAATTTTAAATCTTCCTTGAAGGTGTCTGAAAGTGCTGAAAAGTCTTATCCTTATTCTGAATTTTAATTTGTCATTATATTCTCCTAAAATATATTTCTGAGAACACTATCCCACAACATCACACACCCATGCACACAATATTCTGTGGTTAAATAAGTTTAACCACAAACTAAAGAAAGAAAAGCAAGGAGAAATAAGAAAGCCTTCCTCAGTGATCAATGCAAAGAGAGGAAAACAATAGAATGGGAAAGACTAGAGATCTCTTGAAGAAAATTAGAGATACCAAGGGAACATTTCCTGCAAAGATGGGCTCAATAATGGACAGAAATGGTAGAGACCTAACAGAAGCAGAACTTATTAAGAAGAGGTGGCAGGAATACACAGAAGAACTGTTCAAAAAAGATCTGCACAACCAAGATAATCACAATGGTGTGATCACTGACCTAGAGCCAGACATCCTGGAATGTGAAGTCAAGGGGGGCCTTAGGAAGCATCATTATGAACAAAGCTAGT
Source organism: Tragelaphus eurycerus (assembly GCA_935064755.1). Lineage (NCBI taxonomy): Eukaryota > Metazoa > Chordata > Mammalia > Artiodactyla > Bovidae > Tragelaphus > Tragelaphus eurycerus. The sequence continues at coordinate 834,488 of CAKXYN010000234.1, forward strand.
GGAGGTGATGGAATTCCAGTTGAGCTATTTCAAATCCTGAAAGATGATGCTGTGAAAGTGCTACACTCAATGTGCCAGCAAATTTGGAAAACTAAGCAGTGGCCACAGGACTGGAAAAGGTCAGTTTTCATTCCAATCCCAAAAAAAGGCAATGCCAAAGAGTCCTTAAACTACCACACAACTGCACTCATCTCACATGCTAATAAAGTAATGCTCAAAATTCTCCAAGTCAGGCTTCAGCAATGCATGAACCGTGAACTTCCTGATGTTTAAGCTGGTTTTAGAAAAGGCAGAGGAACCAGAGACCAAATTGCCAACATCTGCTGGATCATGGAAAAAGCAAGAGAGTTCCAGAAAAACATCTATTTCTGCTTTATTGACTATGCCCAAGTCTTTGACTGTGTGGATCAAAATAAACTGTGGAAAATTCTGAGAGAGATGGGAATACCAGACCACCTGATCTGCCTCTTGAGAAAGTTGTATGCAGGTCAGGAAGCAACAGTTAGAACTGGACATGGAACAACAGACTGGTTCCAAATAGGAAAATGAGTACGTCAAGGCTGTATATTGTCACCTTGCTTATTTATCTTATATGCAGAGTATATCATGAGAAATGCTGGGCCAGAGGACACACAAGCTGGAGTCAAGATTGCCAGGAGAAACATCAATAACCTCAGATATGCAGATGACACCACCCTTATGGCAGAAAGTGAAGAGGAACTCAAAAGCCTCTTGATGAAAGTGAAAGTGGAGAGTGAAAAGGTTGGCTTAAAGCTCAACATTCAGAAAACGAAGATCATGGCATCTGGTCCCATCACTTCATGGGAAATAGATGGCGAAACAGTGGAAACAGTGTCAGACTTTATTTTTTTGGGCTCCAAAATCACTGCAGATCATGATTGCATCTGTAAGATGCTTACTCCTTAGAAGGAAAGTTATGACCAACCTAGAAAGCATATTCGGAGAAGGCAATGGCACCCCACTCCAGTACTCTTGCCTGGAAAATCCCATGGATGGAGGAGCCTGGTAGGCTGTAGTCCATGGGGTCGCTAAGAGTCGGACATGACTGAGCGACTTCCTTTTCACTTTTCACTTTCATGCATTGGAGAAGGAAATGGCAACCCACACCAGTGTTCTTGCCTGGAGAATCCCAGGGGCGGGGGAGCCTGGTGGGCTTCCATCTATGGGGTCGCTCAGAGTCAGACACGAGTGAAGTGACTTAGCAGCAGAAAGCATATTAAAAAGCAGAGACATTACTTTGTCAACAAAGGTCCATCTAGTCAAGGCTATGGTTTTTCCATTAGTCATGTATGGATGTGAGAGTTGGACCATAAAGAAAACTGAGCGCTGAAGAATTGATGCTTTTGAACTGTGGTGTTGGAGAAGACATTTGAGAGTTCCTTGGACTACATGGAGATCCAACCAGTCCATGCTAAAGGAGATCAGTCCTGAGTGTTCATTGGAAGGACTGATTTTGAAGCTGAAGCTCCAATACTTTGGCCACCTGATGCGAAGAACTGACTCATTTGAAAAGACCCTGATTCTGGGAAAGATTGAGGGCAGGAGGAGAAGGGTACAGCAGAGGATGAGATGGTTGGATGGCATCACCAACTCAATGGACATGAGTTTGGGTAAACTCTGGGAGTTGGTGATGGACTGGTGTACACAATCATGTGGTTGTAAGATATACTCAGTAAAGGAACTTTTAAACTCAGTACAGAAATATTTTAACCCGTATTTTTTTTTCTAAATTTTGTCTGATATGGAAATACTCTCCTGCTTCTGTCCATCCCTAACTCCCATATACAATATGTTCAATGGAACATACTTTGGGAAATATAAGATTATGATCTTCTCTCTGATGGTCTTTATGTCTTTCTGGTGGTTCTTACGACAGTTCTTTAGTGATGCTTCAAAACAATGCTTGCAACACTCAATAATTACTTATTCTTATTGCTTGAAAAGTATGCTTTGGTAGAGTTTCTATGAATCAGTCATGTGTTGAATAAATCTTGATTCACATTGGCTTTAATTATAAAAGTATTGTTATATAACAAGATGTAAAAGTAAGACATAGTTAAGGAGTTTTACTTTCAGCTCTGTAATTTTTTCGTTTGAACTTAGATATTGTTTTTATTTCCAGTCGTATAGTACAATGGCTATAGAAGTTGTCACCAATCCAGATATGGAGACATTCAGGTGAAAATGACTACCTTTTCTATGTGTTGTTTTCTTAGGAATGAGGAAAATATTTTCAGAAGCCCTTCAGAGAACTTCATATGTCATTGGTCACTTGTATATTCTTAATTCAGACACTGGCAACAAAGATACAGTTACCATGAGTTGATTGATCCAAATTTTATCCACCATTTGGAAGTAGAGATCAGGCAGCTTCCCATAAAATACATTATTATATGCTGGAAAGTTGATAATTGTTAAAAAATCAGTGTACTTTTAGAGGGGAGAAGGGTATGGAATATTGAGCAGACAAAAACAAGTTCTGTTGTATAATCTCAAACAAATATTAAGACAATCAAAGAAATAATAGGCTGAGTTGAAATACAGAAACATTGAAGAGAAACATCAGACTAAAGACATGAAGGTCTAGGATATATTGTCAGTTTTCACATTACAAAACTATGTTCATAGGATAATCACTTAAAATAGCTGAGCCTCAGTTTCCCTACCTACATAGATGGTATTACTTATCATTATTCAAGTACACATTATGATCATAAAGTGAAATAATAAATATGAGAGCTCTTTTACTTAGAAATACTATCTTATTTTAATATATTTAGCTATCTTTGAGAAAGGAAATTCAAACTTTTCACATGGTAATCAGTACACTTAGACACAATCTATTTAAATGGGAAAGCGTCCAAAGTATATCATTTTTTTCCTTTATAATTTTGGTAGTTCTCTATTAAAGTATAGAATGAATCAAACAACCTTAAATCTTCCTTTTTTATCAGCATGGATTCTTGAAGATGGTAACTTGTATTTTCGATGAGTTTGCAAGCAAGAGAGAAGGGCCTGAAATCTAGCAACTCAGGGTAGATATAACGCTTACAGTAACATAAATGACAAAGTGTCAGTGATGACTGAGATGACAAATGACAACATGCATATTAATAAGCACCAGACGACATTCAATCACTGTCCAATATTCATAGTCATGTTGAAGGACAATGCAGTCTTCAAATGCAGTACCTCACAGAGGAGGTGTGACTGTCACCAAACAACTTCTATATCTTAGGAAGTCAGCATAAAAGTGGCAAGGTTATGCCTACCTTGGTGGAGGGGTGAATTATACCTACATATTTCTTATATTCATTCTAAAGGTCAAGAATAATAGCCCCTCAAATTATTGTTTAGAAGTCATGTCTACACATGCACCAGCTCATGCTTTTTGACTGAATTTAGTAATGAATAAAATTAAAATATCTCTGTCTCTGTCTCTCTTTATCTCTTTGTCTTCCTACCTGGATAGTTATTTGTTTGTTTGATCAATTCTGCCAAATTAGTCAATCTAGTTGGAATATATGTGGTTCTATGTTATTAATCTAATTATGTGGTGCATATGCTATGTGTTTCTTCCTGTATATAATGTACACATAAGTAATTTTTTTAGATTTCAAATGTCCAGACTTTTATAAGAGGCATAATTTATTTTTATTTGCAGAATGTTTTCCCTTTTCACATGTAGCAGGATTTCTTAAATTTGTTATCAACATATAATAAATCTAAATAATGTAAAAACTTGACAAAAGCATTCAACAACCTGACCCGGAAGTCTTAAGGTGGACAGTCCAGTCCAAAAACTTGAGTGACAGGTAGAGATTCCCTCTGGCACTACAGAAATGGCTGACATTGCTGCTGTTGTCACAGCCCTAATGTTATTCAATAGATATGTTGGACTGAATATAAAAATCCATCAAAAATCTATTTGTGTCCCTGGGCTTGAATGTAAATGTGTATGGAAGACTCATACCATCAGCTCTTATGGTTATTTATTTTCTACTGAAATCAACAGATATTCTTTTTATCTATACAGACAACAATAAGCTATATTTCAAAGACACGTGGGTGTTCCAAATGTCTTTTCTTGAAATAGTATTAAGAATGATCATATTTAAATGAAACTTAAGCTTCACCCAAGAGATAAGAAATTACCTACTGAAAAATATTAGAAATAATTGGCTTTTCTGTATAATTATTTATCTTTAGCATAGTGTACTTTTCATCTAAGGCTACAAAACAAAATAGCTCAGACTGGGAGGCTTACAAAACTTGAGTTTATTTTCTTATAGTTCTGGAGGCTGGAAGTCTCAGATTAAGATGTTGGCAGGCTTGGTTTCTCCAGAGGCCTCTCTCCTTGACCTGCAATTGGCTGCCTTCTCTTTGTGTCCTCTGCATGACCTTTCTCTGAGGGTGTGCACTCTTGCTGTCTCTTTCTCTTCTTATGAGGACAGTAGTCCTATTGGATTAGGGCCTCACTCTTTGACCTTATTTAACCTTATATACCTTGTTAAAAGTGCTGTCTCGAAATACAGTCAATTTAGGGGTTTAGAGCTTCAACTTATGACTGCCGGGGGAAACAATTCAGTTTATAACATATAGTTAGAATAAAATTCCATCTCTTTTAAGGAAACACTTGGTACATAATTTTCAACTAAATTCAATTTAATTTGGTGACTATCCAACATATATTCTGCAATAAATGATATAAATCTCTAAGCACATTTTCTGGAATATAGTACATATTCAGGATATATTTGTTGTCTTTAGCTTCCTGGCACAGAAAATTAAGAGAGAAAGGAATGAGATATACGGAGGAGAGATTTACAGAGACAGAAATTCATGCCTTAGAAAAACTTAAAAGACTACTATGTGATTTAGTGTTAAAAGGGACATTATAGTTTAGTCATACTAAGAAAGAGAAAACAGTGAGAGACTTGTGGACAAGAGTTTGTAGCAAGGATTCAGAGGATTCATAAAGGAACTGAATTTGTAGAGGGCCTTGAATGAGAAAAAGGATGGAAATTCCAGACAAAGAAATCAACATGAGCAAAAGCACTGGAATAGAAACAAGCATGAGGTATTATAGCAGGTTCATTATCAAACCCTTTCCACTTCCCAACAGCCAAGAACAGGCTGATGCACCCAACACAACCTGCAGCCTATGGAATGTTTTATGGTCAAAGCTAAGCTAGGATACTCTGGATAAATTATTATTTGGGTCGTCAAAGAACACATCTTCCGGTGTTAAACCAGCATATATTTCTGATTCATCTTTGTCCATACTCCCTTGTAAATTTGCTGGCAGTATATCTATAGAAAATTAAGTCCCAGAGAGACAAATGCAAGAGCAATGGACAAAAGCAATATATCTGAATGAAGTAACAGACCTTTTAAGAAGCGCTAAGAATCAGATATCTGAAATGTGGAGGAGAACCAGATGTACATTTTGTGAGGAATGTTTTCCAAATAAGTCTAAGTTTTTACTCTGACTCAAATATCAGGCTCGGTATTTGGCAGGTTTTGTCCATAATTTTTAAGAAATGAAACAAATACAGAACACTGATATATGCACACGTATATACATACAGCACAGAAGGCAATGGCACCCCACTCCAGTACTCTTGCCTGGAAAATCCCATGGACCGAGGAGCCTGGTAGGCTGCAGTCCATGAGGTCACTAAGAGTCAGACCTGACTGAGCGACTTCACTTTCACTTTCCACTTTCATGCATTGGAGAAGGGAATGGCAATCCACTCCAGTGTTCTTGCCTGGAGAATCCCAGAGACAGAGGAGCCTGGTAGGAGGACGTCTATGGGGTCGCACAGAGTCGGACACGACTGAAGTGACTTAGCAGCAGCATATACATACAGACATATACACATATCTTTAATTTTGGTAGCTTTTGTTTCAAAATTGCCCCTTGTGTAAAAATGGAGAAAAAGGGAGAATACAGCAGCATAGTTGCTGGTCATTTCCATATTCTAGTCTCATACATAGTTAGATGAAAGATGTCTACTATTATTTTCATATACACCTCATCCTTAGATTATTTGACAGAATCACAAATGAGAAGAGGTAGGCTTGCATGTCATGTATTATTGCTTTGGCCATGGAGTTTGTCCCAAGGCTATCCACCTGATCCAAGCTGAGATCTGATTTTCTTTCTTAAGGAAATTTGAATTTTAGGTACAGAGATAGATTTAGTGAAAGGGTGTTGGACACTTGAACTTGGGCATAAGATCAAATAGATATGGACCAGAGACAAATAATCATTGCAATACCAAACCACAAGCAATACCAAACCACAAGCAATACCAAAATTGAGAGCCCTATAGAGAAAGTTCTTCTGTAGAGAGATGCACGGACTGCATATATACAGAAAAGAGAGAGCATAGAACACAGTCTGACTTACAGACCATATCAGAAGTCTAGTGATAATTTCTGAAAAATTTCTCTATTTTCTGTTTCTTTGCAGTAATGTCCATTCAAATAAGCATTATTTTTTCCCCTAGTAATTAAAGAGTCCCTGGCTAGAATAATTTTTAACCTTATTTATGTATGCATTTACATTTCCTTAACTTCACCAGAAATTGTGTTTGGTTAGATATGTTTTGCTAAAATAATAATATATTTGCATATTGTAGGAGGTATAAAATGCAAGGGCTTCCCAAGCTGTGTAGTGGTTAAGAATCCACCCGCCTGCCAATGAAGGAGGTGCAGGTTCTATCTCTGGGTCAGGAAGATTCCCTGGGGAAGGAAATGACAACCCACTCCAATATTCTTGCCTGGAAAATTCCATGGGCAGAGGAACCTGGCGAAGTACAGTCCGTGGAGTTGCAAAGAGTCGGAAATGACTGAGAGGACTGAGTATGCATAGCATGCAATTGGATGCTGTAGACTTTCAAAAGATACTGAAGGGACTGAACAAATGTATAAAGTTTGCACTCATGTAGTGGGAACATAAATTATGTCATGAAATTATGGAGCTTAATTATGACATTATGGCATGTAATCCCAACATAAACTTACACTTATAAAAACTGATTTAAAGTGGCTGCAGCATATAAAAATACTGCATAATGTATCAACTCATACATAGGCATTTTAAGGGCAATTCTTAATTCACATATACATACTAAACAATTTTTTCTTCCTTTAAATAACTCTCTTTCCATTTTTTTTTAATCAGAGAAGAAAGAGCTAATGTAACATCTGTAACTAAAGCATAGTTATTGTCTGGGTTGGTGCATATTTAAACTGAATGTCTGTTCAATAAATATAGTTACTCAGAAACCAAAGTTAAAAATTACTTTTGTAAATTTTTCTGCTTGCATTTATAAGTTTGCCTCTTTTTTCTATTTCTAATCATTGTTTCATTAGAAAAGAAGAGGTATATACTTAACTTCTGTACTTTCAAAATTGTTTAACTTCACATTTAACCTTTCTAAGATCATGCATACTACACTTGTAGACATAAGGTTTAGGACCAATTAAATAATATTAAATTCAGTGCTACAAAGACAACACCCCCTCTCAAATCCTGTTTATGTAATATTGTGATAAGTACTATATTCTAGACTCTATCCTTGAGTGTAGACAATTTGAGTCATTTTGCATCTCTGATTTCTCATTTGTGTAAAATGATTTATCACTGATTTATGTAGAATGTATTTATAGATGATGTAATTTTTATATGTAGAAAGTCACTACCTTAAGTATAATATGTTGAATCAAAAGAATGAAGTTTAGAGAGAACATAAGCCACTCTCCTTTTTCAGAACTTAAGTTTCTTTTCTTGAAGCACAGATTTGCAAAAATAGGTCATAATTTAGGCAACACTATCCCCACTATTTGATGACTTAGGTCTCCTATTCAAGGATAATAGCAATAATAACGATTTTAAATACATTTAATGAGGTTTCCATTGACAGATCATTCTCCTCATTCCTTGTCCTACTTTCTAGTTATTGACATTTAATTCACACACCATAAAATTCATATTTTTAAGTGTACAATTCCATAGTTTTCAGTCTATCCACAGATACATTCAACATATTCAATTTTAAAACAGTTTTATCAGCTCAAAAAGAAAATGCAAACCCTTTAGCTGTCACCTACATATCTCTTCATTCCTCCAACTAGCCCTCAGCAACCACTTTTTGCTCTCTAGAGATTACTCTGTTTTGTCCTATCATTTAAAATGAATCATATACTATATGGTCTTTTGTGCCTGGCTTCTTTCAGTTAGCATGAGGTTTTCAAGGTTTATATATGTTGTAGCATCTTTTAATAACAATTACTTCATTCCTTCTGAGGACTAAATAATATTCCATTTTAAGGATTTATTACTTTCTTATCCATTCAACTGATAATGGGCATTTGAGTTGCTTCCACCTTTTTCTATTATGAATAACAGTACTGTAAGCATTCATGTTCAAGTTTGTATGGGGACATATGTTTTGATTTCTCTTGGGTTTTATATCTAGGAGGGGAATTACTGAGTAATATCTATATTTAATTTTTTGAGGAACTGCCAAACTGCTTTCCAGAGTAACTTTGATGTTTTACGTTTCTATCAGAAGTGTAAGAAGATTGAGGTTTTCCTGCATTCTGGACGGCAGTTGCTCTTGTCAAACCATTTAAAAAAAATTTAAGACTATCTTTAGAGTAGTTTAAGGTTCACAGCAAAATTTCAGGAAGGTACAGAGATTTCCCATAAATCCTCTGTCCCCACACATGCATAGCCTCCCTCATTATTACTATACCCCACCAGACTGGTTCATTTGTTACAACAGACGCACACACATTGACACATGACAATCACCTAAAATCCACAGTTTACCTTAAGGTTCACCTTGGTGTCATACATTATGAGTTTGGACAAATGTGTAATGACATGTATATTATTGTGGTACCATACGGAGTGTTTTCACTGTCCTAAAAATGCTCTGTAATCTGCCTATTTATCCCTCCCCTTAATCCACCCCCCACCCAATGCACTGATCTTTTTACTGTCTCCATAGTTTAATCTTTTTCAATCTGTGTATAGTTGGAATCAAACAGCATGTATATTTTCAGATTGGCTTTTTTTCCTTATTAATATGCATTAAGTTTCCTCCATGTCTTTTAATGGCTTGATAGCTCATTTGTTTTTGGACTGAACAATATTTGATTGGATGTACTGCAGTTTATCTTCACCTACAGAAGGACATCTTGATTGCTTTCAAGTTTTGGCAGTTATGCATAAAACTTCTATTCCTATCCATGAACTGGTTTTTGTTTGGACATAAATTTTCATGTCTTTTGGATAAATAATGAGGAGTGTGACTGCAGCATCATATAGCAAGACTATTTTAACTTTGTAAGAAACTGTCTTCCAAAGTGGTTTACCATTTTGCATTTCCACCAGAAATGAATGAGAGCTGCTTTTGCTCCCCATCTCCTCCAGAATTTGGTGTTTCCAGTGTTCTAGATATTACTCATTCTAATAGATATGAAATGATATTTCATCATTTTCATTTGAATTTAGTGATGTCATACGATAAAGAGCATCTTGTCATTGTTTATTTGCCATCTGCATATGTTCTTTGGTGAGATGCATGTTAAGGTCTTTATCCCAGTTTTTAATTAAGTTGTTTTCTTATTATTGAATTTTATGAGTTCTTTGTTTATTTTGGATAACAGTCCTTTATCAACTGTATCTTTTGCAAATGTTTGCTCCCAGTATGTGGTTTGTCTTCTCATTCTCTTGACATTGCTTTTTGCAGAACAGAAGTGTTCATTTGTGATGTAAAAGTTTAGTTTATCAACTGGTTCTTTCATGGATTATATCTTTGGTATTGTATATTAAAGCCATCACCATATCTATGGTCCTCTAGGTATTCTTCTAATGTTATTTTCTAGGAATTTTATACTTTTTCAATTTACATTTAGATCTGTAATCAATTTTGAGTTAATTTTGTGAAGTGTAAAAAGTCTGTGTCAAGATATTTTTGTTGTTGTTGTTGGATATGGTTGTCTCATTGTTCCAGCACCATTTGTTGAAAAGACTTTCTTTGCTATATTGCCTTTTTTTCTTTATCAAAGATCATTTGATTACATTTATGCACGTCTACTTAAGTGCCATTGATCTACTTGTCTTTTCTTTCACTGATACAACATTGTCTTCATTACTGTAACTAGATAGTAAGTCTTGAAGTTAGGTAATGTCAGTCCTCCAACTTTGCTTTTTTCCTTTAGTATTATGTTGGTTATTCTGATTCTTTACCTCTCCATATACACTTCAGAATCAGTTGATAGATAACCGCAGTGTAATTCAATAGGATTTTCATTGGCATTGCATTGACTCTGTGAATCAGTTTGGGAGGAACTGATGTCTTGACAATATAGGAACTGTGTCTTCGTATCTATAAACATGGAATGTCTCTTCATGTATTTTATTTTTTAATTTTTGTTATCAGAGTTTTGTAGTTTCCCTCACATATTTTGTATATATCTTGTTAGATTTTTACCTAAGTATTACCTTTGGGGGATGCTAATGTAAATGGTTTTGTATTTTTAATTTCAAAGTCCACTTGTTCAATGCTGGCCTATAGAAATGTGACTGACCCTTGTATATTAACATTGTATCCTGAAACCTTGCTATAACTTATTAGTTCCAAGAGGGATCTTTGTGTTGCTTCTTTCAGATTTTCTACATAGACAATTATAGCATCTGTAGACAAAAGCAGTCTTATATTTTCCTTCCCAATCTATATACATTTTGTGTCCTTCAATTGTCTTATTACATTAGCTAGAACTTCTAATACAATTTTGAAAAGTAGTGAGAGACAATATTTTTGTCTCCTACTTGATATTAATGAGGAAGCTTTGAGTTTCTCACCATTAAATATAATGTTAGCTGCAGGGTTTTTGTAGACATTCTTTATCAAGGTGAAGAAGTTCCCTTCTCTTCCCAGTTTGCTAAGAACTTTTATTATAAATAGGTGTTGGATTTTGTCAAATGCTTTTTCTGCCCTATTGATATAATCAAGTGATTTTTCCTTTTAGTCTTTGATGTGATAGGTTACATTAATTTGTCTTTGAATAGTGATCTACCTTGCATATGTAAATCCCACTCAGTTGAGGGTTGTGGTGTATAATTATATGTATTTGGATTATTGTACTTTTTTATTCAAGCCAGTCTAGTCGGTGTAAGGGGATTCACTGTGATTTTGATTTGCATTTCCTTGATGAATATTGGTGTCAAACAAATGTGCCTATTGGCTATTTGTATATTTTCTTTGGAGTAATGTCTTCAGGTTCTTCATTTTAAAGAAATTGTGCTATTTGTCTTTATGTTGTTGAATTATAAGAGTTCTTTATGCACTGTGGATAGAAGCTATTTATCCAATGTATAGTTTGCAAATATTTTCTCCCATTCTGTGGGCTATCGTTTGACTTTATGGATGGTGTTGCCCTAGTTTTTTTTTTTTTTTTTTTAATGGAAAAATAGCATCAATATGAAGTTTCTCTTCATAATCATATCATTAATTCTTTGTAAACTGCAAGAAAGAAAGATAGTACTAAGTCGTGTCCAACTCTTGCAACCCTATGGACTGTAGCCTCACAGCCTCCTCTGTCCTTGAGATTTTCCAAGCAAGAATAGTGAAGTGTGTTGCCATTTCCTTCTCCAGGGGTTGGATACCTGGAAAGTATACCTTTATTAAATCTTATGCCCCACTTTCTTCAAAAAAAACCAAGATGATGGTGATGATGATGTTGATAGCTATTAGTGTTGTAGCCATGCATTCCGGGAAACAAACTCACTCAGAAGGGCAATGAGGATAGTGGAGTGCAGTTTATTACACCAGCGGGCCCAAGGCAGAGTCTCCTCTTAGCCAAGGACCCCGACCAGTTTTTGTGAAAACTTTATATACCCTAAGTGTACGTGCTCAAATCCACCTCTCCAAATTCTCTGAAACTAATCTGAACAAATGAAAAGAAAGATGCAGTCAAAATTAGCCAATGATTTGTATGCCTTAAACCCATGATTCGTATGCCTTGCCTAGGTAGTTAACAGTGGACAATTATCAATAGGCCTGTGGTCATATCCCAATAAGCATAATAGAATTTATGATTCTATTCAGTTACACAGATAATCAGGGTATTTTTTTTAGGCAATGTAGAGTTTAGGTACGAGCCCTGGGGCTCTTCCATCTGGGGTGGGCTTCTGATTTCCAGTTTGTACATCATTTCCATAGATACAGGGCATATAGCTCAAAGTCCACAGTCTGGCCCAAGATGGAGTCCTGCTTTCAAGTTGGAACCTATTCTGTCTGTTTCCTCCTTCATTAGTATTTATTAAATGCTACCAATTTACCAGGTATTGTGATAAGTACTTTAATGCATTTGCTCATGTAATCTCTAATGTGATTCCATTAAGTAGGAATTATTATTATCTTCATTTACAGATGGTGAAACTGAGGCACAGAAAAAGCCACATAACTAATAATTGTCAGATAAGAAAAATAAATCCTAGGCTGACTGCTCATCTGATTACTTTGCCCATGGTCTGTACTCTGAGATTTTCTCACGTTCAATCCTCACAAAATTGTGGTTGTTGGTCCCCCAGTTTGAAGGTTTTCTGATAAATATAATAGTATGTTCTAGGGTTGATAATGGTTATTAATCAGGTAATAAATAAATTCCCCAAGCCAGGCTTCAGCAATACGTGAACCATGAAATTCCTGATGTTCAAGCTGGTTTTAGAAAAGGCAGAGGAACCAGAGATCAAATTGCCAACATGCACTGGATCATGGAAAAAGCAAGAGAGTTCCAGAAAAACATCTATTTCTGCTTTATTGACTATGCCAAAGCCTTTGACTGTGTGGATCATAATAAACTGAGGAAAATTCTGAAAGAGATGGGAATACCAGACCACCTGACCTGCCTCTTGAGAAATCTGTATGCAGGTCAGGAAGCAACAGTTAGAGTTGGACATGGACAACAGACTGGTTCCAAATAGTAAAAGGAGTACGCCAAGGCTGTATATTGTCACCCTGCTTATTTAACTTCTATGCAGAGTACATCATGAGAAACGCTGGGCTGGAAGAAGCACAAGCTGGAATCAAGATTGACGGGAGAAATATCAATAACCTCAGATATGCAGATGACACCGCCCTTATGGCAGAAAGTGAAGAGGAACTAAAAAGCCTCTTGATGAAAGTGAAAGTGGAGAGTGAAAAGGTTGACTTAAAGCTCAACATTCAGAAAATGAAGATCATGGCATCCGGTCCCATCACTTCATGGGAAATAGATGGAGAAACAGTGGAAACAGTGTCAGACTTTATTTTTCTGGGCCCCAAAATCACTGCAGATGGTGACTGCAGCCATGAAATTAAGACACTTACTCCTTGGAAGGAAAGTTATGACCAACCTAGATAGCTTATTCAATGCAGAGACATTACTTTGCCAACAAAGGTTCGCCTAGTCAAGGCTATGGTCTTTCCTGTGGTCATGTATGGATGTGAGAGCTGGACTGTGAAGAAGGCTGAGCGCCGAAGAATTGATGCTTTTGAACTGTCGTGTTGGAGAAGAGTCTTGAGAGTCCCTTGGACTGCAAGGAGATCCAACCAGTCCATTCTGAAGGAGATCAGCCCTGGGATTTCTTTGGAAGGAATGATGCTAAAGCTGAAACTCCAGTACTTTGGTCACCTCATGCGAAGAGTTGACTCATTGGAAAAGGCTCTGATGCTGGGAGGGATTGGGGGCAGGAGGAGGAGGGGACGACAGAGGATGAGATGGCTGGATGGCATCACTGACTCGATGGATGTGAGTCTGAGTGACCCCCGGAGTTGGTGATGGACAGGGAGGCCTGGCGTGCTGCGGTTCATGGGGTCGCAAAGAGTCGGACACGACTGAGTGACTGATCTGATCTGATCTGATCTGACCACAGCTTTCTTATCCATTCATCTGCTGATGGACATCTAGGTTACTTCCATGTCCTGGCTATTATAAACAGTGCTGCAATGAACATTCGGGTACACATGTCTCTTTCAATTCTGGTTTCCTCAGTCCATATGCCCAGCAGTGGGATTGCTGGGTCATACAGCAGTTCTATTTCCAGTTTTGTTTTTTTTTTTTATTATTATTAAATTTTATTTTGCTTAACTCTACAATATTGCATTGCTTTTGCCATACATCGAGATGGATCCACCCCAAGTATACACGTGCTCCCCTTCCTGAACCCTCCTCCCCTCTCCCTCCCCATACCAACCCTCTTGGTTGTCCCAGTGCACCAGCCCCAGGCATCCATTATCAGGCATTGTACCTGGTCTGGTGACTCGTTTCAGATATGATATTATACACATTTCAATGCTATACTCCCAAATCATCCCGCCCTCTCCCGTTCCCAGAGTCCAAAAGTCTGTTCTATACATCAGTGTCTCTTTTGCTGTCTCGAAAATAGGGTTATTGTTACCATCTTTCTAAATTCCATATATATGCGTTAGGATACTGTATTTGTGTTTTTCTTTCTGGCTTACTTCACTCTGTATAATAGGCTCCAGTTTCATCCACCTCATTAGAACTGATTCAAATGTATTCTTTTTAATGGCTGAGTAATACTCCATTGTGTATATGTACCATGGCTTGCTTATCCATTCAACTATGGATGGACATCTAGGTTGCTTCCAAGTCCTGGCTATTGTAAACAGTGCTTCGATGAACATTGTGGTACACGTGTCTCTTTCAATTCTGGTTTTCTCTGTGTGTATGCCCAGCAGTGGGATTGCTGGATCATAAGGCAGTTCTATTCGCAGTTTTTTGAGGAATCTCCATACTGTTCTCCATAGTGGCTGAACTCGTTTGCATTCCCAGCAACAGTGTAAGAGGGTTCCCTTTTCTCCACACCCTCTCCAGCATTTATTGCTTGTAGACTTTTGGATAACAGCCATTCTGACTGGCATGAAATGGTACCTCATTGTGGTTTTGATATGCATTTCTCTGATAATGAGTGATGTTGAACATCTTTTCATGTGTTTGTTAGCCATCTGTATGTCTTCTTTGGAGAAATGTCTATTCAGTTCTTTGGCCCAATTTTTGATTGGGTCATTTATTTTTCTGCAATTGACCTGCAGGAGTTGCTTGTATATTTTTGAGATTAATTCTTTGTCAGTTGCTTCCTTTGCTATTATTTTATCCCATTCTGAAGGATGTCTTGTCACCTTGCTTATAGTTTCCTTTGTTGTGCAAAAGCTTTTTAAGTTTAATTAGGTCCCATTTGTTTATTTTTGCCTTTATTTCCATTACTCTGGGAGGTGGGTCATAGAGGATCCTGCTGTGATTTATGTCAGAGAGTGTTTTGCCTGTTTTCCTATAGGAGTTTTATAGTTTCTCGTCTTACATTTAGATCTTTAATCCATTTTGACTTTATTTTTGTGTATGGTGTTAGAAAGTGTTCTAGTTTCATTCTTTTACAAGTGGTTGACCAGTTTTCCCAGCGCCACTTGTTAAAGAGATTGTCTTTTCTCCATCTTGCCTCCTTTGTCAAATACAAGGTCTCCATAGGTGCTCTAATTTATCTCTGGGCTTTCTATTTTGTTCCATTGATCTATATTTCTGTCTTTGTGCCAGTATCAAACTGTCTTGATGACTATAGCATTGTAGTAGAGCCTGTAGTCAGGCAAGTTGATTCCTCCAGTTCCAATCTTCTTTCTCAAGATTGCTTTGACTATTCGAGGATTTTTGCATTTCCATATAAATTGTGAAATTATTTCTTCTAGTTCTATGAAAAATACTGTTGGTAGCTTGATAGGGATTGCATCGACTCTATAGATTGCTTTGGGTAGTATACTCATTTTCATTGTATTGATTCTTCCCATCCATGAACATGGTATATTTTTCCATCTATTTGTGTCCTCTTTGATTTGCTTCATCGGTGTTTTATAGATTCCTAAGTATTTTATTATTTTCGTTGCAATGGAATTGTTTCCTTAATTTCTCTTTCTGTTTTCTCATTGTTAGTGTATAGGAATGCAAGGGATTTCTGTGTGATTACAGTTTCAATTTCCGTGCTTGTTATGTGTCTGTTAAGATTTTCTATTTCTTCCTGGTTCAGTTTTGGAAAGTTGTACTTTTCTAAGAATTTGTCCATTTCTTCCAAGTTGTCCATTTTATTGGCATATAGTTGCTGATAGTAGTCTCTTTTGATCCTTTGTATTTCTGTGTTGTCTGTTGTGATTTCTCCATTTTAATTTCTAATTTTATTGATTGATTCTTTCCCCTTTGTTTCTTGATGAGTCTGGCTAATGGTTTGTCAATTTTATTTATCCTCTCAAAGCACCAGCTTTTGGCTTTGTTGATTTTTGCTATGGTCTCTTTTGTTTCTTTTGCATTTATCTCTGCCCTAATTTTTAAGACTTCTTTCCTTCTACTAACCCTGGGGTTCTTCCTTTTCTAGTTGTTTTAGGTGTAGAGTTATGTTATTTATTTGACTTTTTTCTTGTTTCTTGAGGTAATCCTGTATTATTATGAAGCTTCCCCTTAGTAATGCTTTTACAGTGTCCCATGGGTTTGGGGTTGTTGTGTTTTCATTTTCATTCCTTTCTATGCATATTTTAATTTCTTTTTTATTTCTTCTGATTTGTTTGTTATTCAGCAGCGTGTTGTTCAGCCTCAATATGTTGGAATTTTTAATAGTTTTTCTCCTCTAATTGACATCTAATCTTACTGCATTGTGGTCAGAAAAGATGATTGGAATGATTTCCATTTTTTTGAATTTACCAAGGCTAGATTTATGGCCCAGGATATGATCTATCCTGGACAAGGTTCCATGTGCACTTGAGAAAAAGGTGAAATTCATTGTTTTGGGGTGAAATGTCCTATAGATATCAATTAGGTCTCACTGGTCGATTGCATCATTTAAAGTTTGTGTTTCCTTGTTAATTTTCTGTTTATTTGATCTATCCATAGGTGTGAGTGGGGTATTAAAGTCTCCAACTATTATTGTGTTATTGTTAATTTCCCCTTTCATGCTTGTTAGCATTTGCCTTACATATTGTGGTGCTCCTATGTTGGGTGCATATATATTTATAATTGTTATCTCTTCTTCTGGATTGATACTTTGATCATTATGTAGTGTCCTTCTTTGCCTCTTTTTACAGCCTTTCTTTTAAAAGTCTATTTTATCTGATATGAGTATTGCTACTCCTGCTTTCTTTTGGTCTCTATTTTTGTGGAATATCTTTTCCCAGCCCTTCACTTTCAGTCTGTATGGATCCTTTTTTTGAGGTGAGTCTCTTGTAGATAGCATATGTAAGGGTCTTGTTTTTTTATCCATTCAGCCAGTCTCTGTCTTTTTGTTGGGGCATTCAACTCATTTACATTTAAGGTCATTATTGATAAGTATGATCCCATTGCCATTTACTTTGTTGTTTTGGGTTCGAGTTTATACACCCTTTCTGTGTTTCCTGTCTAGAGAAGATCCTTCAGCATTTGTTGGAGAGCTGGTTTGGTGGTGCTGAATTCTCTCAGCTTTTGCTTGTCTGTAAAGCTTTTGATTTCTCCTTCATATTTTAATGAGATCCTTGCTGGGTACAGTAATATGGGTTGTAGGTTTTTCTCTTTCATCACTTTAAGTATGCCCTGCCATTCCCTTCTGACCTGAAGAGTTTCTGTTCAAAGATCAGCTGTTATCCTTATGGGAATCCCGTTGTGTGTTATTTGTTTTTCCCTTGCTGCTTTTAATATTTGTTCTTTGTGTTTGATCTTTGTTAATTTGATTAATATGTTTCTTGGGGTGTTTCACCTTGGGTTTATCCTGTTTTGGACTCTGGATTTCTTGGACTTACTTGGGTGATTATTCCCTTCCCCATTTTAGGGAAGTTTTCAACTATTATCTCCTCAAGTATTTTCTCATGGTCTTCCTTTTTGTGTTCTTCTGGGACTCCTATGATTCAAATGTTGGGGCATTTAACATTGCCCCAGAAGTCTCTGAGGTTGTCCTTATTTCTTTTTTTTTTTTTCTTTTTTCCCCTCTATTTCATTTATTTCTACTATTCTATCTTCTTCCTCAATTATCCTATCTTCTGCCTGTTATTCTACTGTTGGTTCCCTCCAGAGTGTTTTGAGTTCATTTATTACATTATTCATTACATATTGACTCTTTTTTATTTCTTTTAGGTCCTTGTTAAACATTTCTTGCTTCTTCTCAATCCTTTTCTCCAGGCTATTTATCTGTAACTCTATTTTATTTTCAAGAGTTTGGATCACATTTACTATCATTATTCTGAATTCTTTTTTCAAGTAGTCTCCCTAACTCTTCCTCTTTTGTTTGGTTTGGTGGGCATTTATCATGTTTCTTTACCTGCTGAGTATGTCTCTGCCTAGTCATCTTGTTTAGATTGCTGTGTTTGGGGTGGCCTTTCTATATTCTGGCAGTTTGTGGTTGCTCTTTATTGTGGAGGTTCCTCGCTGTGGATGGGGTTGGACGGGTGGCTTGTCAAGGTTTCCTGGTTAGGGAAGCTTGTGTCAGTGTTCTGATGGGTGGAGCTCTATTTCTTCTCTCTGGAGTGTAATGAAGTGTCCAGTAGTGAGTTTTGAGATGTCTGTGGGTTTGGTGTGACTTTGGGCAGCCTGTATATTGAAGCTCAGGGCTATGTTCCTGTGTTGCTGGAGAATTTGCTTGGTATGTCTTGCTCTGGAACTTGTTGGCTTTGGGTCGTGCTTAGTTTCAGTTTAGGTATGGAGGATTTTGGATGAGCTCTTATTGATTAATGTTCCCTAGAGTCAGGAATTCTCTGGTGTTCTCAGGTTTTGGACTTAAGCCTCCTGACTTTGGTTTTCCGTCTTATTCTTACAGTAGCCTCAAGACTTCTCCATCTATACAGCACTGATGATAAAACATCTAGGTTAATGATGAAAAGTTTCTCCACAGTGAGGGACACCCGGAGAGGTTCACAGAGTTACATAGAAGACGAGAGGGAGGAGGGAGATAGAGGTGACCAGAAGGAGAAGAGGGGGAATCAAAGGGGAGAGAACAAGATAGCCATTAATCAATTCCCTATGTGCTTTCCACAGTCTGGACCACTCAGAGATGTTCGTGGAGTTACACAGAGAAAAGAAGAGGGAAGAAGGAGATCAGGTGACCAGGAGGAGAAAAGGGGGAATAAAAAGAAGAGAGACGGATCCAGCCAGTCATCAGTTCCCTAAGTGTTCTCCACAGTGCAGAACACGCAAAGAGATTCACAGAGTTGGGTAGAGAAGAGAAGAGGGAGGGAGGGAGGAGATAGAGGCGACCTGGTGGAGAAAAAGAAGAGTCAAAAGGGGGAGAGAGGAATCAAGCCAGTAATCACACTCCCAAGTAAAAATGGGTATTGAAGATAGGGTTCTTAAAGGTACAAAATTTGATAACAAATATCAAAATGCAAAGATTTAAAATCTAGAGTAGAGGTTAGACTCTCAAAATTACAATATTAAAAAAAAAAGCAACAAAAATTATAAAATATATATATGAAATTTGCTTTAAAAATAAAGTCTTTTTTGGCAAAGTAATAGAAGGTTATAGAAATGAAAATTAAAGGAGTAATAGAGGACTTAAAATTTTAAAAATACTTTTAAAAATTACAAAAATGATAATATTAAAAATATATGTAGGACTTTCTCTGGAGCTGTTGCAGACAGTGTGGGGTCAGTTCAGTTTCAGATAGTTCCTTGATCCGGCTTTTACTTGTCAAGATGTATAGGCTCCTTCCAATGTAGTCGATGCTAACTACAGTGTTTTAATCTGTTGCACCTGTCACTTCCAAAGCAGTTCCCTCTGTTTATTTTAGCTTCTTCTGTTTGCTGGTCTCTTCAGTGTCTAATTGCCACCCTGACACTAGGGGGCAAAGGTGGTTACTTATTTAGGCTCCCTTGTTCAGTCGTGCTGTGGGGATGGAGGAACACTGCAAACAAATAGCACTGGCATGTGTGGGGAGTGCTTGCAGTGTTTCAGCTGCACTGGGTTTGCCCCCACACACGGCATGTGTGCCTTCATGGTCTACACTTCTCAGGCTCTAGGTTGCTCTACCGGGGAACTGTCTCAGGTGGGCCCTGGGTTGCATGCACTTCCCAGGTCTAAGTCCCTCAGGTTCAGGTTCTCAGGTACTCCACAAAGGGGCAGACTTGGTTGTGCCCTTCCCAGGTAGGAGCAGCTCAGGTGACCAGGTGCTTGGCGAACGCAGTCTCCCGCAAGTGGGGGTGCATCTAATTGTCTTCCCTTGTCCCAGCCGTTAGGTTTTCTGGGTGCACAGTGGTCACGCCTTCTCAGGTGTGCCGTGTGTCTCTTCTGGGGAGCTGATCTCTGGCTGGGACCTTCCTGGCAGATGTCAACCATCCAGAATCCGAAGAAGTCTTGGTTAGCAATGGAGCCTGCTTGCAGTTTGGTAGAGGATGGCTCTCTGGGGCCGAGATTGCCCCTTTCTGCCTCTGGCTTCCCCCTGTCTGCCTATCTCCAGTGGGGGATTGACCAGTCCACAGCCTGCTAGCTCACCTCTGGTATTCGCTCAGTCCTTTGTTCTATGAGTGGGCCTGGAAGTGCCTTAAGTTAGGGCTTTTCACAGAATAGTTTCTCTCTCTCCCTCTCTCCCTCTCTCTCTCTCTCTCTTTTTTTCTCTCTCTCTCTGGCTATCCCACAGTTTGGGTTGCTATCTCATGTTAGTTCCCTCAGATTGCCCTCAGAGCATTCGGGCCTGGTCCTTACTCTAAGCAATGCAGCCAATGCCTCCCTGTTCAGCCCCTGCTTGCTGGTGGCAGCTGCGAGTGCTGGGAGTTGCCATTAGGCATGTAATCTGTGAGTTTTATTTATTTATTTTTCCTCCTGGTTATGTTTCCCTCTGAGATTCCAAAATTTCTCACAGACCCACGAGTGAGAGTGTTTCCTGGTGTTTGAAAATTTATCCTCTTTTAAGACTCTCTTCCCAGGACGGATCTCTGTCCCTACCTCTTTTGTCTCTTTTTTAATCTTTTATATTTTGTCCTACCTCCTTTCGAAGACAATGGGCTGCCTTTCTGGGTGCTTGATGTCCTCTGCCAGCATTCAGAAGTTGTTTTGTGGAATTTGCTCAGTGTTCAAATGTTCTTTTGATGAATTTGTGGGAGAAAGAGTGGTCTCCCCATCCTATTCCTCCACTACCTTAGGACTGTTCAGAAACTTATTTTAAAACAAAACATGGTTCACAGAAGAAAGCATAATGGAAAGTAAAACATTTAAAAAAGTGAAATCACTCAGTCGTGTCCAACTCTTTGCAACTCCATGGACTGTAACCTACCAGGCTCCACCATCCATGGGATTTCCAGGACAGAAAATTACCATTTACTCTTCAAAGTACTAGAGTGGGTTGCCATTTCCTTCTCCAGGGGATCTTCCTGACCCAGGGACTGAACCTGGGTCTCTTTCATTGCAGGCAGACTCTTTACCATCTGAGCCACCAGAGAAGCAATCACAAAACATATTCAGGGTTGTGCTAATAAACACTATATATTAAAACTTGGATGAAGTCATTAACTAATGAATTCTCAGTTCAATTCAGTTCAGTCACTCAGTTGTGTCTGACTCTTTGCGACCCCATGAATTGCAGCATGCCAGGCCTCCCTGTCCATCACCAACTCCCGGAGTTCACCCAGACTCACATCCATCGAGTCAGTGATGCCATCCAGCCATCTCATCCTCTGTCATCCCCTTCCCCTCTTGCCCCCAATCCCACCCAGCATCAGAAGCTTCTCCAATGAGTCAACTCTTCGCATGAGGTGGCCAAAGTACTGAAGTTTCAGCTTTACCATCATTCCTTCCAAAGAAATCCCAGGGCTGATCTCCTTCACAATGTACTGGTTGCATCTCCTTGCAGTCCAAGGGACTCTCAAGAGTCTTCTCCAACACCACAGTTCAAAAGCATCAATTCTTCAGCGCTCAGCCTTCTTCACAGTCCAACTCTCACGTCCATACATGACCACAGGAAAAACCATAGCCTTGACTAGATGGACCTTTGTTGGCAAAGTAATGTCTCTGCTTTTGAATATGCTATCTAGGTTGGTCATAACTTTCCTTCCAAGGAGTAAGTGTGTTTTAATTTCATGGCTAAAATCACCATCTTCAGTGATTTTGGAGCCCCCTAAAATAAAGTCTGATACTATTTCCATTGTGTCCCCTTCTATTTCCCATGAAGTGATGGGCCAGATGCCATCATCTTTGTTTTCTAAATGTTGAACTTTAAGCCAACTTTTTCACTCTCCACTTTCACTTTCATCAAGAGGCTTTTTAGTTCCTCTTCACTTTCTTCCATAAGGGTGGTGTCATCTGCATATCTGAGGTTATTGATATTTCTCCTGGCAATCTTGATTCCAGCTCGTGCTTCTTCCAGTCCAGCGTTTCTCATGATGTACTCTGCATAGAAGTTAAATAAGCAGGGTGACAATATACAGTCTTGACACACTCCTTTTCCTATTTGGAACCAGTCAGTTGTTCCATGTCCAGTTCTAACTGTTGCTTCCTGACCTGCATATAGGTTTCTCAAGAGGCAGATCAGGTGGTCTGGTATTCCCATCTCATTGAGAATTTTCCACAGTTTATTGTGATCCACACAGTCAAAGGCTTTGGCATAGTCAATAAAGCAGAAATAGATGTTTTTCTGGAACTCTCTTGCTTTTTCCATGATCCAGTGGATGTTGGCAATTTGATCTCTGGTTCCTCTGCCAAATGCTAGAAGATACTAAAAAATAATAACTGAAAAAGATACCCAAATCAGAAAAGAGATTTAGATCAAATAATTTTGCAATCATTTCTATACTCCTAATGACTTCCTAAATTTTTATCCAGAAGAACATTTGTATCCTAAGAAATGAGTACACTACATCCTTACTGAACCAAACTTGAATTTGCTCTCCTGCTCACACTGAAGCCAATATACTGATACTAGGTTGTGGTGAAGGAAAGGGCAGCATTTATTGCAGGCATGAAGCAAGGAGTCCAGGCTCCTAAGGCCCCAAATAGTTGAAATCCCCAATATATTTGAGGGAAAAGTTTTTAAATATAGGGTGAGTGAGAGTAATCAGCTTATGGATATTCTTCTGATTTGTTGGTGATGAGGTAATCTGATGTGAAGAACTGATTCTTTTGAAAAGACCCTGATGCTGGGAAAGATCGAACGCAGGAGGAGAAGGGGACGACAGAGGATGAGATGGTTGGATGGCATCACCGACTCAACGGACATGAGTTTGAGTAATTCTGGGAGTTTGTGTTTGACAGGGAGGCCTAGCGTGCTGCAGTCCACATGGTCACAAAGAGTCAGACACGACTGAGCGACTGAACTGAACTGCGGTAATCTGGAGTCGATCATCAGCCTTCTGGTTCCAACTGCTCTGAGGTCTATGTGCTGTGGTGCTCAGCACACAGTTAAGTTCTTCCACCTGGTAGGGGTTTCAGTATCCGCAAAACATATCAAAGCATATGGCTCAGAATATTACTATATCCCTTGAGGAGGAACTTAAGTTCCTTGACTTTGTCTAATGGCTAAACTGCTATTATTTTGCCTTGCTTGACTGTTTTCCTTTGTTTCTGAATATTTTCAATTCTCTGATTAAATTTATTCTTTGGAACTTGGGGAAGGCCTAAGTAGCTCAGGTTTTTCTACAAACAGACAATTGAAGGACATTGCGGGGGCAGGTCTATCCCGGGAGGACCCCATAGGGTGCTACTCAGTTACACTTACTACAAAAACAATGATGTTTTTTGGATATTTTAAATTTTTACCATGTTGATAAGATGCCAACTTCCTTCATAACAAAAGAGCCATGTGTATAACTTCTCATTTTTTATATAAATGGTGTCAATAGAGTTATATACAATGGCCTACTAGAGGTAGCACACACCAGCTTAAGAAAGTTGATTATACTCATTTCAGACAGCCGGCTCACTAGTATACTACTGGCTATACAGGAATTAAAGTGGTATGCTGGTAAATGTTTAATAACTGGCTCTCTTAGGAATGCAAGTTTGAGTTTACACTGTTTCCCAATTTCTAGTATGTATATATGCCCACCTACAATGTCAGTTTGTTATCTCACTAAACGTAGAGTTCGGAGTAGAAGCACAGAATCGGTACTTGTAAATCAGTATGAGTTGGCTCCAGCATATCACTGGACTCATCTCAAACTTCCTCTCTGACCATAGTGGATTTTAGAGCTGCATGATGGAAACAGAAGAGAAATCTATCATTCCTGTTGAAAGAAAGGGAAAAGAACAAGTCTGTTTTGATCAATTTGCTATATAGTTATTTCCTTGTTAAGAATAATGTCCTCCATACTATAATGCTATGCTATGCTATGCTAAGTCACTTCAGTCGTGTCCAACTCTGTGTGACCCCATAGACAGCAGCCCACCAGGCTCCCCTGTCCCTGGGATTCTCCAGGCAAGAACACTGGAGTGGGTTGCCATTTCCTTCTCCAATGCATGAAAGTGAAAAGACAAAGTGAAGTCGCTCAGTCATGTCCGACTCCTAGCGACCCCATGGACTGCAGCCTACCAGGCTCCTCTGTCCATGGGATTCTCCAGGCAAGAGTACTGGAGTGGGGTGCCATTGCCTTCTCCACCATACTATAATAAAAAACCTCTATCCACCATGTAGGTATGTCGATTATCATTTAGGCTAGTACTGCCTCAATCTTTTTAGGATTTGGGATGATGAATATTATTCAGTAAAATAACATACTGAGAATGGTTAATTCTGTAGCTGCATATTTTAAAGTCAAATAGGTTTTTAATTTCAGGCAATGTAGCAAAAAATCCGGTTATACTGGGAAATTTATTGTAAAAAAAATATACACTTTATTTAAGTTTTTGTAACATTACCACCTGAAAAGTTAAAACACCCTTCAAAACACAGGTGATTGGCTAATTAACAGAACATAGGTGCTGAAATACACTACATTGTGAAACAGGGCATTTCAAAGTATTTTCTCTAACAATTGAAATTCAGAGGAAGAACATGTCATAGTTTCACAAATCTGGAATTATGCAATAAAAATTTAATCAGATACACTTACATAATGATTTTTTTCAGAGTGAATATTTCAACCACCAGCCTTAATGCTAAAGATTAGGTGTTCAACATATATTATTCATAGAAAAATATGCTACAATTTACTTAGAACTAGTTGTAATAGAAACTGCCTATATTTCACAAGTCAATGAAAATAAGAACATTGGAGAATCATGATCAAAATGACACGTTTTGAATGCACCTCCATAAGAATAATTTTCTATATAATATTTTCTTAGTCTGTTTAGGATGCTATAACAAAATATCAGAAACTGGGAAACATAAATAACAGAATTTATTTCTCACAGTTCTGAAGGCTAGAAATCCAAGATCATGGTGGCAGCCTGGTTGGGTGAGGACCCTTTTCCTGGTTGCAGACACATTTGTGGCTGTGTCTTCACATGGTGTTAAGGGTCCAGGAAGCTCTGTGTACTCTCTTTTATTAGAGCACTGATCCCATTAATGCCTGCTATACTGTCATGACCTAATCACCTCCCAAAGACCTCATCTCTGATACCATCACAATGGGCATTGAGATTGCAACATATAAATTTTAGAGGAACACAAACATTCAGACCATATAAAGTAGGAACAGGGATTTGTTATACTGAATAAAGATTTCCAAATTTCCATTGCTCTGAATTATATTATTGCCCTATCAGGCTTTAGGAATGATATTGCAGCAATAAAAATAAGGTCTATGTATATTTATAGATTCCTCAATGATAATTCTTAATTTAATAACAAGGCTTGGATTAATGTGTATTTATGATTAATCACAATACTTAAGAAATTGCCTAGTTAGTGGAATATTGTGGTTGTCCTCTGGGAGTTGGTGATGGACAGGGAGGCTTGGCGTTCTGCGATTCATGGGGTTGCAAATAGTCGGACACGACTGAGCGACTGATCTGATCTGATCTGATCTGATACAAAGCTGGAATGTGAAGTCAAGTGGGCCTTAGAAAGTATCACTATGAACAAAGCTAGTGGAGGTGATGGAATTCCAGTTGAGCTATTCCAAATCCTGAAAGATGATGCTGTGAAAGTGTTGCACTCAATATGCCAGCAAATTTGGAAAACTCAGCAGGACTGGAAAAGGTCAATTTTCATTTCAATCCCTAAGAAACGCAATACCAAAGAATGCTCAAACTACCACACAATTGCATTCATCTCACACACTAGTAAAGAAATGCTCAAAATTCTCCAAGCCAGGCTTGAGCAATACATGAACCGTGAACTTCCTGATGTTCAAGCTGGATTTAGAAAAGGCAGAGGAACCAGAGATCAAATTGCCAACATCCACTGGATCATGGAAAAAGCAAGAGAGTTCCAGAAAAACATCTATTTCTGCTTTATTGTCTATGCCAAAGCCTTTGACTGCGTTGATCACAATAAACTGTGGAAAATTCTGAAAGAGATGGGAATACCAGACCACCTGATCTGCCTCTTGAGAAACTTATATGCAGGTCAGGAAGCAACAGTTAGAACTGGACATGGAACAACAAACTTGTTCCAAGCAGGAAAAGGAGTATGTCAAGGCTGTATATTGTCAACCTGCTTATTTAACTTCTATGCACAGTACATCATGAGAAACACTGGACTGGAAGAAGTACAAGCTGTAATTAAGATTACGGGGAGAAATATCAATAACCTCAGATATGCAGATGACACCACCCTTATGGCAGAAAGTGAAGAAGAACTAAAAAGCCTCTTGATCAAGGTGAAAGTGGAGAGTGAAATAGTTGGCTTAAAGTTTTACATTCAGAAAACGAAGATCATGGCATCTGGCCCACCACTTCATGGGAAATAGATGGGAAAACAGTGGAAACAGTGTCAAGCTTTACTTTTTTGGGCCCCCAAATCACTGCAGATGGTGACTGCAGCCATGAAATTAAAACACACTTACTCCTTGGAAGGAAAGATATGACCAACCTAGATAGCATATTCAAAAGCAGAGACATTACTTTGCCAACAAAGGTCTGTCTAGTCAAGGCTATGGTTTTTCCAGTGGTCATGTATGGATGCGAGAGTTGGACTGTGAAGAAAGCTGAGTGACAAAGAATTGATGCTTTTGAACTGTGGTGTTGGAGAAGACTCTTGAGAGTCCCTAGGACTGCAAGGAGATCCAACCAGTCCATTCTGAAGGAGATCAGCCCTGGGATTTCTTTGGAAGGAATGATGCTAAAGCTGAAACTCCAGTACTTTGGCCACCTCATGCAAAGAGTTGACTCATTGGAAAAGACTCTTATGCTGGGAGGAATTGGGGGCAAGAGGAAAAGGGGATGACAGAGGTTGAGATGGCTGGATGGCATCACCAACTCAATGGATGTGAGTTTGAGTGAACTCCGGGAGTTGGTGATGGACAGGGAGGCCTGGTGTGCTGCAATTCATGGGGCTGCAAAGAGTCGGACATGACTGAGCGACTGAACTGAACTGAACTGATACAAAGGTTTGAGATTAATACATAATATAAAACATTTGAACAATCTAGCATTAAGTATCATGTAATATCCTTCTCATAACATATCACAGATTGAGATGTCCAGGTAGCAGATTCTGAGGCAGGATTTACAAGATAAGATGTTAATCAGTGTTCTTTGAATCAACACCTGTAGAAACAAGAGGGGGGAAGTGAGCATTGAATGGAAGGGAGAAGTTGAGCTGTGACCAAATGAGGTCTCTTCTGGACTTCCTTGAGAACTCTAGAGCTGGTACTGCCCTTCTAGATTATTCCAGAGAGAAGCAAAGAGGCTGAGCCTTTATATCTTCAAAATGATCAGTAATTTGATGTAGGCTGCCAAAAGTAAGGTAATCTTGGGTGGGGCAATATCTTCCAGCTGAGGCAATCTCCAAAGAGGGCTGACAACAGAGTGCTAGTCAGGGGAAAGTTCATTCCTGAAGGGGCGTTCTAGAAGAAGCATCAAGGCCTCCGCTATATAAATCTAACAGAACAGAAAAAGTGGTCACCCACCAACGGGTACAAAATTTATTTCTCCATAGTTTCAGAGAGGTGTAAGTTGAAAATTTCATCTGCCCATATCCATCCAACAACTGGTTTCTTCCTCTGTAAGTACTATTTGATTTGAATTATACTCTTCTAGCAAGAATGTATAGTGATTCTTTACTCTGAGTGGGGTACTAGGCAGTAAATATGATATGATGGCAAAGCAATGCTGATGTGATAGAAATTAACTCATGTATCAAGTGTTTCTATTTAGTTTTCTCTCTGTGTGGCATAACACAACACATTGCATGTACTTTTTATATTATTTGATGTATACATGTAAATATTGACTTTTCTAACTGATTCTACAAGATAAATAAGTCTTTCTACACATATTGGACCAAATAAGAAATTTACACATCTTTAATATTTAGAGGTGTTTACTCTTGATACACTATTTATATTTTCACTGCTTCCCATTGCCAGAAAGTGCAAAGTTTTTCAGCTCTTCATGAGAAGGCTAAACAAAGAGGAGAGCATAGTACTATCAGTAGACACATTTGTTAGTAATCTGTGAAATCTAGATATATAAAACTTTTTGGGTTCCTATTTTTAACCCAAAGACAGGGCGAGAGAATGTTGTAGCCAATGTGTGTATCCTGCTGTGCTGTGATTGGGTGTTACTGCAGAAGGAAGCACAGTGGGATAAGTTAGTGTATAATAAAAACTTGGAAGCCCTTTTGCAACATATGTTGTATGGGATAACCACATCAGTGAAGTAGTGCAATTTCAATTACAACACATGCTTTCAGATGTTTCTTTTTCTGTAATTTTTGTTTTCTTATGTTTACTCTTTATTTTGCATACTGCTCTTTTCTTGCGTTTCTACTTGAATTACAGAGCAAGGGAAAAGGGAGAGAGTTCAATATTAAACAGACCTTTACTAGCTTTGGTCAACTAACCCTCAATAGATTGTATCTTGTTAACTTCCCCATCTGAGAGAGGACTTATCTGAAATGGCATCTGATTCCATTTCCCCCAAACCTCTAGGCTGCTATCCTGTTTTTTAAACCTGCCTTATTTTTCTTCATGGGTGAATTCTGACACTGTGATTTCATTTTTAATATTTTTTCTGTTACTTCCAGTAGAATGTTAGATATTTTATACAGTCCTTGGTTTCTTGTATTTTTTACTTCTTCTCTAGTACTGGAACATATGGTTAAATAAATGGCAATTCAGGTATATATTTCCTAGTTACACTATTATATTTCAACCTGTCTTCCAGAATTAATATGTTCATAATTTTGAGGGTCTAAATTGTTTAATCACAGCCTTAATATGTGGAATGTACTTTGTTACTAATCCCTTTAAGTCAAACCTTAAGAGCATTCTTTTTTATCTTTCTGTGTATTATAAAAATTTCAAACATATCCAAATGTAGAGAGGACATAAAGCACCCATTCTCATCATCC
This sequence comes from Tragelaphus eurycerus, assembly GCA_935064755.1. Taxonomy (NCBI): domain Eukaryota; kingdom Metazoa; phylum Chordata; class Mammalia; order Artiodactyla; family Bovidae; genus Tragelaphus; species Tragelaphus eurycerus. The sequence continues at coordinate 863,983 of CAKXYN010000234.1, forward strand.
AGCAAAAACCACTTAACTAATGACCAGTTTTGTTTCATTCATACACATGTATGCTTCCAAACATAGCCGGGTTATTTGAAGCATACGTTAAGATATCTTCTGGGGTTTCCACCGGAGACTCAGTGGTAAAGAATCTGTCTGCCCACACAGGAGACATGGATTGGATCCCTGGGTCAGGAGGGTTCCCCTGGAGAAGGGAATGGCAATCTACTGCAGTACTTTTGCCTGGAGAATCCCCATGGACAGCAGAGCCTGGCAGGCTACAGTCCATGGGGTTGCAGAGTCTGATATGACTGAACATGCACACACAGACACATGCAAGGCATCTTCTAATACAAGTAACAAGGGATTTACAACAGACGCCATCAACTTTTGGGAGTCAAACATCCTGAGTTTATGAGGTGTAAACAACCCCTATCTTGCTTCAGTCTTTCCACTTACAAGTGCTGTGAGGAAACTTGAGAAAGATTATGTATAAATATAGGTTACTTTGTATCCTTTGACTAGTTGTAGTATTTGAGTGAAGCCAAAATCACTGCAGATGGTGACTGCAGCCATGAAATTAAAAGATGCTTACTCCTTGGAAGAAAAGTTATGACCAACCTAGATAGCATATTGAAAAGCAGAGACATTACTTTGCCAACAAAGGTCCATCTGGTCAAGGTTATGGTTTTTCCTGTGGTCATGTATGGATGTGAGAGTTGGACTGTGAAGAAGGCTCAGCACCGAAAAACTGATGCTTTTGAACTGTGGTGTTGGAGAAGACTCTTGAGAGTCCCTTGGACTGCAAGGAGATCCAACCAGTCCATTCTGAAGGAGATCAGCCCTGAGATTTCTTTGGAAGGAATGATGCTAAAGCTGAAACTCCAGTATTTTGGCCACCTCATGCAAAGAGTTGACTCATTGGAGAAGACTCTGATGCTGGGAGGGATTGGGGGCAGGAGGAGAAGGGGACGCCAGAGGGTGAGATGGCTGGATGGCATCACTGACTCAATGTACGTGAGTCTGGGTGAACTCTGGGAGTTGGTGATGGACAGGGAGGCCTGGCGTGCTGCAATTCATGGGGTCAAAAAGAGTCAGACACAACTGACTGACTCTTTAGCGAGTGAACTCAACTAAAGCAATAATTAGATTTTGTTGTTGTTGTTGTTTTTAATTGTATTAAAGTACAGTTGATTTACAATGTTGTGATTCAATTTGCTATACAATAACCCCTTTTTCATTGTGGTTTGTCACACAACATTGACTATAGTTCCCTCTGCTATACTGCAGGACCTTTTTGTTTATCCATTCTATATATAATAGTTTACATCTGCTAATTCCAAATCCCAGTCCTTCCCTCTGTCCCCCATCCAATCCAGCAACCACAAGTCTGATCTCTATGTCTGATCAACATTCCAGTTTTATATTCTTCTCCATATTTGCAAGTATGTTGTTTCAACCAATCATTTCTCATTCTATTGATTTGGGCCCTCTTTTTTTCTTGGAAAAATATGCATAATGTTATAAAATATAAAAAATGGCCTAATTGTTATGAAAGGTATTTGTGAATTATATCTCAATCAACATGAGAAAAATAAAAAATTTTTAAAGTGAGATGAAAAATAAATATATTAAATTTTGCAACTGAGAAAACTTCATCTAGGAGTTTATCATTTTTCTGTTCTTTTTATATAATTTTTATCATTATGACAAGAATTTATTTACATAAAGAACTATGCCAATGATCTCTGTTCTAATTTTTATTTCCTTCCTTCTACTTTTGGGGGTATACTTTACTCTTCTGTTTTAAACTTTCTTAATTTGAACCATAGGCTATTGGTAGCATATTTTATCTTTACTAACAAAAGCACTTAAACTGAAATTTTTTCTCTAAGGGCTTCTTTCAGCATTTAAAGCTAAAATTTTATTTCTAAACACTGCTCTAGCTGAATCCTATTCATTTTGATATGTTAATTTTGTGATTGACTCATGATTTAAATAGAACTGTGATGCTTATTCACAGTTCTTTAACTTATGGGCTTTCCAGGTAGTGCTAGTGGTAAAGAACACACCTGCCAATTCAGGAGACCTAAGAGACATGAGTCCAATCCCTGGGCCAGGAAGATACCCTAGAGGAGAGCATGGACACCCACTCCAGTATTCTTTCCTGGAGAATCCCATGGATATAGGACCATGGGATACAGGCTACAGTCCATGGGGTCACAGAGTTGGACACAACTGAGGTGACTTATCATGTATGACATGATGCTTATACTCTTAGATACATGGGGTATTTCTGGATATTGTTATTGACTTCTGTTTTAATTCTGTTGTAGTCAGAAAGTACTTTGTATTTAATATTTTTAAATGCATGGATATTTGTTTTATTTTTTTTTCTTTAATTTTATTTTAACTTTACAATATTGTATTGGTTTTGCCATACATCAAAATGAATCTGCCACAGGTATACATGTGTTCCCCATCCTGAACCCTCCTCCCTCCTCCCTCCCCATACCATCCCTCTGGGTCATCCCAGTGCACCAGCCCCAGGCATCCGGTATCAGGCATTGAACCTAGACTGGCGACTCATTTCAAATATGATATTATACATATTTCAATGCCATTCTCCCAAATTATCCCATCCTCTCCCTCTCCCAGAGTCCAAAAGACTGTTCTATACATCAGTGTCTCTTTTGCTGTCTCGTATACAGGGTTATTGTTACCATCTTTCTAAATTCCATATATATGCGTTAGTATACTGTATTTGTGTTTTTCTTTCTGGGATACTTGTTTTAAAGTGCAATATAATTTATTTTATTGTTCTTGGAGTCTCTCAGCTGTGCCTGACTCTTTGCAACCCCATGGACAGCAGCACGCCACACTCCCCATCCTCATATATTGTTCAAATATATATATCCTTGTAAAGCATGTATTCTGAAGTTTGTCGATCAGGTTAAAGTAATCAATAGCACTATTTTGGTATTCTACATCCTTATGGAATTTCTCTAACTGTATCAATTACTGATTAATGCATATAAAACCTACTCCTGCAAATGTAGAATGTTTTGCCCTTTTATATTGTCAATTTTACTTCATGTAATTTAAGAAACATTTAAAAGGCATATGTGTAGTTAATATACTCATTATGTTTTCCTGATAATTTTCTTTTTTATCATTATGACACATCCTTCTTTAGTTCTAAAACTTTGTTTTGGTCTATTTTATCTGTCATTAAACTATGAACTCCAGCCTCTGTGATTACTTTTTTCATGATACAAGTTTTTTCATTCTTCTTTCTGTGTATTTCTTTGTAATATAAAAGTTATGCCTTGTTGGCAGAATACAGTAAGTTCTTTTTGCTCCTATTTTTAATATGAGTCTTTAATAGATTTTTAAAGATAATTCACAAAATGTGATTATTGACATGCATTTCATTTTGCCATTTTATAACTTGGGATTTTTTTTTTGTGTGTGTCCTTTTTGTTTTTTATCCCATGCACTTACATCAGCCCTTCCTTGCCATTTTTTAGATTTCTAGAATACTTTCTTCATAAGAGTCCTTTAAAAAAACAATATACTTTTCTAGTTTACCTTAAAAACTGTAAGATAGTCTGACATAGAACACTAATTTAGGCTAATATAACTTTAACAATCATGAAATGGCAACCCACTCCAGTATTCTTGCCTGGAGAAACTCAGGGACAGTGGAGCCTGGTGGGCTGCCATCTATGGGGTCGCACAGAGTTGGACACGACTGAAGTGACTTAGAAGCAACAACAGCAGCATATTGTTTCTACTGTAAAACTTAGATTATTTAAATTTCACTTATAGTAATGACAGAATCAGTTATTTTAATAATAAATATGAGAAAATAGAAAATGGGGAATCTAAAACATGTTTTACATTTATGAGAGATAACTGGCAGTGAAAAAATATGGAGTCAAGGTCTGAGAAAGAAAATTCATAGAGGTTATCTGCAAATATGGCATTTCTTCTGCCTGTATGAACATTTGTGGATTCCATTGGGGGAAGAAGATAATGCTCAGAATATAACAAGAACTATTGATTACCTAATCTGATTAAAGCATAAATTGGGGTCACTTGTCAGCTAAAAGGTGACTGGCCAACCAACCATACCATTCCCAATAAGTTAAAAGAACCCAACTTCAAATTTTTTAAGTCTTTAAAACTGAAATAAGGAGATTGGGAGTACTACCAGCCTCATTACAAAACTGAATGTTAATCATCTCTTGAAGATACCATCCAAGTCTTAAAAATAGTTCTACATTTTTTCATATAAAATTAATTCATTAAATCAAAATAACCAGGTACATGAGATAAGCATGAACAATAACAAGAACATCAAAATCACAGAAGAAAATCAGACCCACTAGGGCTCCAGACAATTTAGATATCAAAGTTTTAAGTAGAGTAATCTGGCAAAGAATTGAAAGCTGAAAAAATAATAGAAATTTTAGAGTGAAGTATAACAAGTGAAAGTAAGAAATTAATGTATGATTTTACTAAATATTAAAGATAGCTGGTTATATAATTAGAAAACCATTATGAGGTACCATTTCACGCCAGTCAGAATGGCTGCGATCCAAAAGTCCACAAGCAATAAATGCTGGAGAGGGTGTGGAGAAAAGGGAACCCTCTTACACTGTTGGTGGGAATGCAAACTAGTACAGCCACTTTGGATAACAGTATGGAGATTCCTCAAGAAACTGCGAATAGAACTGCCTTATGATCCAGCAATCCCACTGCTGGGCATACACACTGAGAAAAGCAGAATTGAAAGAGACACGTGTACCCCAATGTTCATCGCAGCACTGTTTACAATAGCCAGGACTTGGAAGCAACGTAGATGTCCATCCACAGATGAATGGATAAAAAACTGTGGTACATATACTCAGCCATTAAAAAGAATACATTTGAATCAATTCTAATGAGGTGGATGGAACTGGAGCCTATTATACAGAGTGAAGTAAGCCAGAAAGAAAAACACAAATATAGTATACTAATGCATATATATGGAATTTAGAAAGATGGTAACAATAACCCTGCTTATGAGACAGCAAAAGAGACACTGATGTATAGAACAGACTTTTGGACTCTGGGAACGGGAGAGGGTGGGATGATTTGGGAGAATAGCATTGAAATATGTATAATATCATATCTGAAATGAGTCACCAGTCCAGGTACGATGCCTGATAACGGATGCCTGGGGCTTGTGCACTGGGACGACCCAGAGGGATGGTATGGGGAGGAAGGAGGGAGGAGGGTTCAGGATGGGGAACACATGTATACTTGTGGCAGATCCATCTTGATGTATGGCAAAAGCAATACAATATTGTAAAGTTAAGCAAAATAAAATTTAATTAAAAAATTTAAAAAAATAAAAAAGAAAGAAAGAAAACTAGAAAATTTAGATAAAATATATATATATACATTATGAAGTCAGAGAAAATACATGGCTAGGACAGAGTTAAAAGCTTTTATATGTTAGTATTGTCACTGAAAGGGAAGGAAGATAATTGGTCTGAGTATATTTTAAAATATAATAGATGAAAATTCTCAAATTTATGAAAAGCATCAAGATACAGATACAATAATCCATATGAAACCTAATAAGAATACAGGGCAAGAATACCTAGGAACATGAACATAAAACTCTTTATAAACAAATGACTGAAAAAATTCTTAAAAGTTTTAGGAGAAAGAACTACTTTCCAAGGAACAACAGCAATGAAGGTAGAATATAATGCAAAGATAGTGTCAGTGTGCCTACAGAACTTAATTGCATGCATAGAATTCTATACCAAGAAAGATGGGTTTCAACAAGCTGAAATAGAGACTTTTAAAAGCAAAAATTGATAATTTAGTTACTAGCAGACTTGTACAAAGGTTACTTTATGCTGAAGGAAGATGTTCCTGGATGGCAGCTTGGCAATTAGGAAGGCAATGAAAAAGGTACATATATTTTAATATATTAATGAGTATTGATTACAGGAGGGCCTAGAGGAGCTACCCCACATTGAAGGTCAGGAAGGGTGGCAGTGAGGAGAGACCCCCTGTCCAAGGTAAGGTGCGATGGCTGTGCTTTGCTGGAGGAGCCGTGAAGAGATACCCCATACTCAAGGTAGGAGAAACCCAAGTAAGATGGTAGGTGTTGCAGGAGGGCATCAGAAGGCAAACACACTGAAACCATACTCACAGAAAACTAGTCAATCTAATCACACTAGGACCACAGCCTTGTCTAACTCAATGAAACTAAGCCATGCCCGTGGGGCAACCCAGGATGGGCGGGTCATGGTGAAGAGATCTGACAGGATGTGGTCCGCTGGAGAAGGGAATGGCAAACCACCTCAGTGTTCTTGCCTTGAGAACCCCATGAATAGTATGAAAAGGCAAAATGATAGGATACTGAAAGAGGAACTCCCCAGGTCAGTAGGGGCCCAATATGCTACTGGAGATCAGTGGAGAAATAACTCCAGAAAGAATGAAGGGATGGAGCCAAAGAAAAAACAATACCCAGCTGTAGATGTAACTGGTGATATAAGCAAGGTCCGATGCTGTAAAGAGCAATATTGCATAGGAAGCTGGAATGTCAGGTCCATGAATCAAGGCAAATTGGAAGTGGTCAAACAAGAGATGGCCAGAGTGAATGTCAACATTGTAAGAATCAGTGAACTGAAATGGACTGGAATGGGTGAATTTAACTCAGATGACCATTATATCTACTACTGTGGGCAGGAATCCCTCAGAAGAAATGGAGTGGCCATCATGGTCAAAAAAGAGTCCGAAATGCAGTACATGGGTGCAATCTCAAAAACGACAGAATGATCTCTGTTCATTTCCTAGGCAAACAATTCAATGTCACAGTAATTCAAGTCTATGTCCCAATCGGTAATGCTGAAGAAGCTGAAGTTGAACGTCTCTATGAAGACCTACAAGAACTTTTAGAACTAATACCCAAAAAAGATGTCCTTTTCATTATAGGGGACTGGAATGCAAAAGTAGGAAGTCAAGAAACACCTGGCTATGCTAAGTCACTTCAGTCGTGTCCGACTCTGTGTGACCCCACAGACGGTCGCCTACTAGGCTCCCCTGTCCCTGGGATTCTCCAGGCAAGAACACTGGAGTGGGTTGCCATTTCCTTCTCCAATGCAGGAAAGTGAAAAGTGAGAGTGAAGTCTCTCAGTCGTGCCCGACTCTTAGCGACCCCACGGACTGCAGCCTACCAGGCTCCTCCATCCATGGGATTTTCTAGGCAAGAGTACTGGAGTGGGGTGCCATTGCATTCTACAAGAAACACCTGGAGTAACACCTGGAGTAACAGGCAATTTTGACCTTGGAATACGGAATGAAGCAGGGCAAACACTAACAGAGTTTTGCCAAAATAATGCACTAATCATAGCAAACACCCTCTTCCAACAACACAAGAGAAAACTCTACACATGGACATCACCAAAAGGTCAACACCGAAATCAGATTGATTATATTCCTTGCAGCCAAATGGAGAAGCTCTATACAATCAGCAAAAACAAGACCAGGAGCTGACTGTGGCTCAGACCATGAACTCCTTATTGCCAAATTCAGACTGAAATTGAAGAAAGAAGGGAAAACCACTAGACCATTCAGGTATGACCTAAATCAAATCCCTTATGATTATACAGTGGAAGTAAGAAATAGATTTAAGGGCCTAGATCTGATAGATAGAGTGCCTGATGAACTATGGAATGAGGTTCGTGACATTGTACAAGACACAGAGATCAAGACCATCCCCATGGAAAAGAAATGCAAAAAAGCAAAATGGCTGTCTGGGGAGGCCTTACAAATAGCTGTGAAAAGAAGAGAAGCGAAAAGCAAAGGATAAAAGGAAAGATATAAGCATGTGAATGCAGAGTTCCAAAGAATAGCAAGAAGAGATAAGAAAGCCTTCTTCAGCGATCAATGCAAAGAAATAGAGGAAAACAACAGAATGGGAAAGACTAGGGATCTCTTCAAGAAAATCAGAGATACCAAAGGAACATTTCATGCAAAGATGGGCTCGATAAAGGACAGAAATGGTATGGACCTAACAGAAGCAGAAGATATTAAGAAGAGGTGGCAAGAATACACAGAAGAACTGTACAAAAAGATCTTCACGATCCAGATGATCAGGATGGTGGAATCACTGACCCAGAGCCAAACATCCTGGAATGTGAAGTCAAGTGGGCCTTAGAAAGCATCGCTATGAACAAAGCTAGTGGAGGTGATGGAATTCCAGTTGAGCTATTCCAAATCCTGAAAGATGATGCTGTGAAAGTGCTGCACTCAATATGCCAACAAATTTGGAAAATTCAGCAGTGGCCACAGGACTGGAAAATGTCAGTTTTCATCCCAATCCCAAAAGAAAAGCAATGCCAAAGAATGCTCAAACAACAAAACAATTGCACTCATCTCACGCACTAGTAAAGTAATGCTCAAAATTCTCCAAGCCAGGCTTCAGAAATATGTGAACTGTGAACTTCCTGATGTTCAGTCTGGTTTGAGAAAAGGCAGAGGAACCAGAGATCAGATTGCCAACATTGGCTGGATCATGGAAAAAGCAAGAGAGTTCCAGAAAAACATCTATTTCTGCTTTATTGACTATGCCAAAGCATTTGACTGTGTGGATCACAATAAACTGTGGAAAATTCTGAAAGAGATGGAAATACCAGACCACCTGACCTGCCTCTTGAGAAACCTATATGCAGGTCAGGAAGCAAGAGTTAGAACTGGACATGGAACAACAGACTGATTCCAAATAGGAAAAGGAGTACGTCAAGGCTGTATATTGTCACCCTGTTTATTTAACTTCTATGCAGAGTACATCACGAGAAACACTGGACTGGAAGAAGCACAAGCTAGAATCAAGATTGCTGGGAGAAATATCAACAACCTCAGATATGCAGATGACACCACCCGTATGGCTAAAGTGAAGAGAAACTAAAAAGCCTCTTGATGAAAGTGAAAGTGGAGAGTGAAAAATTGGCTTAAAGCTCAACATTCAGAAAATGAACATCATGGCATCCGGGCATATCTCTTCATGGGAAATGGATGGGGAAACAGTGGAAACAGTGTCAGACTTTATTTTTCTGGGCTCCAAGATCCCTACAGATGGCGACTGCAGCCATGAGATTAAAAGACACTTACTTCTTGGAAGGAAAGTTATGAGCAACCAAGATAGCATATTCAAAAGCTGAGACATTATTTTGCCAACAAAGTTTCGTCTAGTCAAGGCTATGGCTTTTCCTGTGGTCATGTATGGATGTGAGAGCTGGACTGTGAAAAGGCTGAGCGCCGAAGAATTGATGCTTTTGAACTGTGGTGTGGAGAAGACTCTTGAGAGTCCCTTGGACTGCAAGGAGATCCAACCAGTCCATTGTGAAGGAGATCAGCCCTGGGATTTCTTTGGAAGGAATGATGCTCAAGCTGAAACTCCAGTACTTTGGCCACCTCATGCAAAGGGTTGACTCATTGGAGAAACTCTGCTGCTGGGAGGGATTGAGGTCAAGAGGAGAAGGGGACAACAGAGGATGAGATGGCTGGATGGCATCACTGACTCAATGGATGTGAGTCTCAGTGAGCTCCAGGAGTTGGTGATGGACAGGGAGGCCTGGTGTGCTGTGATTCATGGGATTGCAAAGAGTCGGACACGACTGAGCGACTGATCTGATCTGATCGATTATATACGTCAGTATTTATAATTTATAACTATAAAATTAAAAGGGAGAAGACTGGAATCAGGTTGACTTCATTTGGATTGCAAATGACAAAAAGAAAAAGAGATATCAAATAAGGAAGAAAAAATAGGCCAAAAGTAAGATGGTAGACTTAAACACAAATATATCAGTAATTACATTAAATTTGGACTGCAGATGACACCACCTTTATGGCAGAAAGTGAAGAGGAACTAAAAAACCTCTTGATGAAAGTAAAAGTTGAGAGTGAAAAAGTTGGCTTAAAGCTCAACACTCAGAAAACGAAGATCATGACATCTGGTCCCATCACTACATGGGAAATAGATGGGGAAACAGTGGAAACAGTGTCAAGCTTTATTTTTCTGGGCTCCAAAATCACTACAGATGGTGAGTGTAGCCATGAAATTACAAGATGCTTGCTCCTTGGAAGGAAAGTTATGACCAACCTAGATAGCATATTCAAAAGCAGAGACATTATTTTGCCAACAAAGGTTCGCCTAGTCAAGGCTATGGTCTTTCCTGTGGTCATGTATGGATGTGAGAGCTGGACTGTGAAGAAGGCTGAGCGCTGAAGAATTGATGCTTTTGAACTGTGGTGTTGGAGAAGACTCTTGAGAGTCCCTTGGACTGCAAGGAGATCCAAGCAGTCGATTCTGAAGGAGATCAGCCCTGGGATTTCTTTGGAAGTAATGATGCTCAAGCTGAAACTCCAGTACTTTGGCCATCTCATGCGATGAGGTGACTCATTGGAAAAGATTCTGAAGCTGGGAGGGATTCAGGGCAGGAGGAAAAGGGGATGACAGAGGATTAGATGGCTGGATGACATCAGTGACTCAATGCACGTGAGTCTGGGTGAACTGCAAGAGTTGGTGATGGACAGGGAGGCCTGGCATGCTGCAATTCATGGGGTCGCAAAGAGTCGGACACAACTGAGCAACTGAACTGAACTTAACTGAGTAGCTCAGATGGTAAAGAATCTGCTTGCAGTGCAGTAGACCCTGGTTAAATTCCTGGGTCAGAAAGATCCCCTAGAGAAGGGAGAGGCTACCCACTCCAGTATTCTTAGGCTTCCCTGGTTGCTCAGATGGTGGGAACAATGTAGGAGGATGTAATTTAGTAGGTGTCAAATAAATCAGTGCTAAAATAACTTTTTAGCAAATACATTACTATAAAGTGAAAGAAAGTGAAAGTTGCTCAGTTGTGTCTGACTCTTTGTGACCCCATGGACTATACAGTCCATGGAATTCTCCAGGCCAGAATATTGGAGTGGGTAGCCTTTCCCTTCTCCAGGGGATCTTCCCAACCCAGGGAGCAAACCCAGGACTCCCTCATTGCAGGCAGATTCTTTACCAGCTGAGCCATCAGGAAAGCCCAAGAATACTGGAGTAGGTAGCCTATCTCTTCTCCAGAAGATCTTCTTGACCCAGGAATTAACTAGGGTCCTCTGTATAGCAGGCAGATTCTTTACCAGCTGAAATACCAGGGAAGCCTACATAAAGGCTATATAAACCAACGGTAATTAAGGCAGCATGGTATTGTTTCAAGTATAGAAATATAAGTGTAACAGAGTTGAGAGTCCAGAAACAAAACCATAAATACATGTATTTTTATGTTATTACAAAGTTGGCATGGAAGATAAGTAAGAAAACAAAACACTTTTTGGTAAATGGAGCTGATTCAACTGGATATTAATGTGAAGGAAGATCAAACTGAACCCCTGACACCACATACACACACACACACACACACACACACACACACACATTATTCAAGTAGATTGCATATTCCAATATGACTAATAACTAATGAATCTAATAATATTAATATGGAATAATATCTTCAATACATTAGATTTTTTCTTTGAAGAGAATCTGCTTAATCTCTCAGAGCCAAAAGAGCAGTTCAGTCTTCTCACTTATATGAGCTGCTTACCTTCCATTATTTCATCACCTTCTTGCACTACAATTCCTTCTTTGAAACACACTATAGTTCAAGTACACCTTCAACTTCTCATCCTCCCTATTGGTATTACCCACTCTAGGTCCTTCACTCAAATTTGTTTCTAATAATATTTCCTTTTACACAGACTCCTATTCAAGGTTACATAATTTTCACATTGCATAATCCATGTGATTATTTGGTACTATAATTCCTTAACTCTCCTCTGAAGATGTATACTTCTACTTGAATGTACCCTCATTCTCTTGGGACAACAATGATACCTTTTCCTCATCTACAATTCAGACTAAGGCTTTTCTCTCCCTCTAAACCAAAATGTCCTTTGGCCTTTCACTCACACTCTACCCAGTCTACCATTTTCTCACATTCTATTTTCTTACTCTTTGAAATCATTCCTGCTTTCACACACCTCCCTTCATTGGCTGATTTCCCAACTTTTGTCAAATGAGATGCCATGTACCTTGCTCTTGATCCCAGGTGAGTGAACACAAAGTTGGTTAGAAATCAGTGAATCTTCAATGATCAAATCCACATCAACTTTCCCCAGACAAGTCCTAACAATGTTTTTCAGTTATTTTACTTACCTCTAATCATCTCAACCTTCCCTGTCAATGTTTTGAATTTTTCTTAGTCTTTTCAAACTGCAGCTGAATTTGCTCTCCTTGTTTTCACATTCACTAAGAAGAAAGAAACCATCCAATCTGAGCTCTCTCAACTCTTTTTCAAATGCCTCCATGTATTCTTTCAATCTTTTTTCCCTCCATTCCACTTCAGAAGAATTGTCTTTTCTTTTTCTGTTGATCCATATACCCTCATATCTCATCTCCTTGAATCTCTGAATGTATATGTGTCTTCCCCTGCCTCTAGGCTTTACTGTTCAGCCTAATAATTTTCAAATGTGGCTATTGAAAAACAATGATTAGAACACTTTTTCAAGAAACCATCACTTTCAAACTATCTTTCATTGTCTCTCTACACACACACATTTATATATCTCTTTACTAGATGCCCGTTTATTAACCTAATGAAATAAACATCAGCTCATTACCAAACCCATCAGCCAACTTTACTTACGGCATTTTGATTATCTCTCACCAGAATTTGATTACCACACACTTTTCTTAGTATTCTCCTTTCCCCACACCTTCTTTTATAAGTTTCACTTCTAGCTCACATTCTATTTGATCATATCTTCTCTTTCTATTTTTCTAAGTTCTCTGCCTTTATTCTCCCTTAATTATTAGATGTTGTACAGTGGTTGAATTTTTCCTCCTCTTTTCATATTTCATTTTAATCTTCATACCCCAGATTCAACTTATGTGCTTGTTACTTCCAAACCATATTTCTAGTGCCCATCTCAATTGTTTCAGTACCATCTCTTCAATGAAACCATTATTAATGGTCATCACAGTTAATAACTTCCTTTCATTTATATGCACAGCACTTGACATAATTTATTTTAAATGAGTAATATTTCCTTGTATTCAAAGTAACTTTATGTGTTTATATTGTTCCCTTTCTGTAAAATATAAGTACTTTGGAAGCAAGGATTGTGACTTTGCCATCTCTGTATGGTGATTTTCAGCATTAGATTTTTCTACTTTCCAGTGTGAAACACTCTGGAGTCATATTTCCTGTCAGTTTGTCAAGCTTTGGCCCTATGCTGTCCTTAGCATCATCTGTACACATGGATCTTAGAAGTAGGAGCCAATTTTTGCTCTACTTTACAGAGATTCAACCCTTTTGTAATTTCTGTGTCAAGGAAACTGTGTTCAACAAGAGATTTTCACTTTGCACTTCAGTACATCAATTCTAAGCATGACACCATCCTGGTCATGCTGACTTCCCTAAAGAATTGTGTGTGTATATGTGTGTGTGTGTGTGTGTGTTTGTGTGTGTGTGTGTGGTATAAAATTATTCAATCAAATCTCATATGTCCTTCTAGTTTGGTAGCTAGCAGAAATCTTAGCAGCATTTCCTAAGAGAGGTAGTAGAATAAGAGTTCTCCTGGTCTGAGAAATCATTGCTTCATTTATTGCAACTTTGCCCAGCAGCTCAAATAGATATTTCGTCTATGTTGTTATAGTTTATGCTTTTATTTATCTAAAAATTCACCTCCATGTGCTGTAGTTATCTGCAATAAAATGAAGATTGTAATTTTGGTTGTATTTTCTCAATTCCAGTCAGTGAAATGACCAATTTCTCTCTCTCTCTCTTTTTTTTAATTGAATATACCACTTCCTTCTTTTCTACTTTAAGGATGCTCAAATAGAGCTAGAGAAGCAAATCTGAGTTAATATTTTCAGTTCTACAGTTTCTATAGCCTTTCCTTTATGTCATTTTATCTTCATGTAATGGACAGAATGCAAGATTTTCTTAGGTTATGTAAAAAATAAGGAATCCAATTAACATTCCTTAATGTTAATATGCAGCTCTTCTTGGTATCTTCCTTTGCACTCTTTGGTGTTTATAAAATAACTGCCTGAACATTACAAGAGTAATAAAGTTCAAAATTAACCATCAAAAATCAGCAGTACTCATGCCTACCAATGCCCCTCCCTCCATGTCCTTTATTCAACCCACACTGGTTTGCTCAACTAGCATGCAATAGAAGATGGAAAACTGCACTTGCTATAAGTATGCTACTGTGTACCCCCTTTCTTCCTGGGATGGTTAGTAGGTTTTCTTGACTTTTGTGTGACTTCATGACAAACATTTTTTTTTAATGTTACAATATCACTGAATTTTTAGTTAGCTCTGTTTTAAATTTTAAAAGCACACATTGTAATGTTGACTTTTATTTTAGAATTTAGTTTTAGAGTTACCCCATGTTTTGTTTTTTTTTTTTCATATTTACTGGCCTAGAAAATGTGAGTCAACCTTTCCATATGAAATTAAAGTGAGTTCGAAAGAGTACAAATTTAGTAGGTATTATCACCTACCTTAGATAGCATATTGAAAAGCAGAGACATTACTTTGCCAACAAAGGTCCATCTAGTCAAGGCTATGGTTTTTCCAGTAGCCATGTATGGATGTGCAGAGAAGGCAATGGCACCCCACTCCAGTACTCTTGCCTGGAAAATCCCATGGACAGAGGAGCCTGGTAGGCTAAGAATCGGACACTACTGAGCGACTTCACTTTGACTTTTCACTTTCATGCATTGGAGACGGAAATGGCAGCCCACTCCAGTGTTCTTGCCTTGAGAATCCCAGGGACGGGGGAGCCTGTTGGGCTGCCATCTATGGGATCGCACAGAGTCGAACACGACTGAAGTGACTTAGCAGCATATGGATGTGAGAGTTGGACTGTGAAGAAGGCTGAGCATCAAAGAATTGATACTTTTGAACAGTGGTGTTGGAGAAGACTCTTGAGAGTCCCTTGGACTGCAAGCAGATCCAACCAGTCCATTTTAAAGGAGATCAGTCCTGGGTGTTCTTTGGAAGGAATGATGCTAAAGCTGAAATTCCAGTACTTTGGCCACCTCATGCAAAGAGTTGACTCATTGGCAAAAACTCTGGTGCTGAGAGGGATTGGGGGCAGGAGAAGGGGATGACAGAGGATGAGATATCTGGATGGCATCACTGACTTGATGGATGTGAGTCTGAGTGAACTCCAGGAGTTGGTGATGGACAGGGAGGCCTGGTGTGCTGCAATTCATGGGGTTGCAAAGAGTTAGACACGACTGAGCGACTGAACTGAACTGATCACCTACCCACATTAACACACTTGTCTGTAATAGAAAAATAGCAAACAGACAATTCACAAGATGGCTAGTGCTGATTAGGTGAGAACTATGAAGATCATAGCATCCGGTCCCATCACTTCATGGGAAATAGATGGAGAAACAGTGGAAACAGAGTCAGACTTTATTTTTCTGGGCTCCAAAATCACTACAGACGGTGACTACAGCCATGAAATTAAAAGACGCTTGCTCCTTGGAAGGAAGGTTATGACCAACCTAGATAGCATATTCAAAAGCAGAGACATCACTTTGCCAACAAAGGTTCATCTAGTCAAGGCTATGGTTTTTCCTGTGGTCATGTATGGATGTGAGAGCTGGACTGTGAAGAAGGCTGAGCGCCGAAGACTTGATGCTTTTGAACTGTGGTGTTGGAAAAGACTCTTGAGAGTTCCTTGGACTGCAAGGAGATCAAACCAGTCCATTCTGAAGGAGATCAGCCCTAGAATTTCTTTGGAAGGAATGATGCTAAAGCTGAAACTCCAGTACTTTGGCCACCTCATGGGAAGAGTTGACTCATTGGAGAAGATTCTGATGCTGGGAAGGACTGAGGGCAAGAGGAGAAGGGGATGACAAAGGATGAGATGGCTGGATAGCGTCACTGACTCGATGGATGTCTCAGTGAGCTCCAGGAGTTGGTGATGGACAGGGAGGCCTGGTGTGCTGCGATTCATGGGGTCGCAAAGAGTTGGACACGACTGAGCGACTGATCTGATCTGATGTAGAGTCCAGAGTCTGTCATATCCACCTTGACCAGATTCTTTGAAATTAAATAAATATGAAGGAAACCATCTTGGGCAAAATGGACTGTTAGGAATCAAATTACTTGATCATTAATGTAGTCATCTACATGATATGTTTAAGTCTTATATTCTGCATTAAGATTTTCTACCGCTTTAAGTTTTCCTGCTGAAAGGTATTTTCCCTCTTTCTTAACTGATTTTTTTTCAGTGAAATTAATGAAAAGGCTAAAGCAAAAAAAAAAAAAAAAATAGCACAGCATAAGGAAACCTCCAGAGAAAATAATAAATTATTTAATTAATCAGTGATTTATAGTGAATGGACATACAAAGATTTAGAAGTCTGTTTATCTACAAGTATAGCTCTGATATTTAACCATTAAGCATATATTATTTGTAAGAGAAATGCTATATGAAAGTTGAAAGGTTGGGTAACAGGCCATCAGTTGTCAGGGAAAATGGTGCATTTTTGCCTCAACATGGTCCGGGACCAAGTGATTTATTAAAATGACTTAAGTGGTCTATGGATAATCATACAGTTGTAATCGATATTCATTATCTAGTTTCAGGGACAAAAGCTCCACAAATAACCCAGATAACATCTGTTTAAAATGAACAGTAACTTCTATAATGGGGTTGTCTTTCTGAAATATCTTTAATCTAGCAACTTATATATAAATTTTATCTATCATTATGGAATATATCTACACAATTTTGAAGCTTTTATAACTTCTGGTAGTGACATTTTTGGGAGATTTACACATTCACCATATGGCTATTGCCTGATGTTTAAATGGGTATTTTCTATGGCTCTAAGATGCCCTTTAGAAAATCCAAGAAATGGTTTGGTCCTGTTTCAAGGCCCAGAACACATTTCACCACATGCTCCTTGACCATATTTTAAAATATCTCCACAGCTTTCATCTTCCTAGACTCACAAGTCCTAACACTGTTGCCTGAGTATGTATGTGTCTCACCAACCTTTCTATCATTTTAGTTTCTCTTACCAAACCTTTTGCAGCTAAGTTTCTCTGGAAACTGATCTAGTGTCCCAAGTTAAATATCTGTCAAAGGGAGATTGTTTTCCAAGTAGGTACTACCAAATACTCTATCAAGAAACAATTATTTATTATCTATTTTAGTTCCTTCCAGGGTACGATAGTGATCAGCTATTCACTGTATAATTATGAGTACTGATTTGGCTTCTGAAGGGAGTAATTTAACCCATAGATATTTAATCTTTCTTAGGGGACTTATGAGAAAATTATACATAAGGATAAACATCAGCATTAATATTTAAAATCCAAGTGGCTTTGGATAGATTTGTCACAAACAGGAAGTACAAAGCCCGAGCAGTGTTTAAAATTTAGACATAAATTGATCAATCTTTGTAGATTTGAATTGGTTAAACTACCTGTAGTTATGCATTTTAAGTTCATAGTATTTGAAGTATTAAATTTCCACTTCATTTATAATTAAAGGAGAATAAGATGCAGATAGCATTTAGGAAACCAAATATAATTTTAAGAGCGAAAACAAGACTTTAGTTTGAACTGTGGTCTTCTACCACTTACTTGGTTGTTAATTTGCTCCATGACCTTCAGTCAGTAACCTCATTGTGTCTCAGAGGATATAATAATCCCGACCTGCTTTACAGAGGCGTGCTGTACCTTAATTGATGTGTGTTAAGTGCCTGGAGGTACTTTAATGAAAGCCATTATTGAAATGCAATTATTAACATTTGGGATAATGAAGTTAGCTTAGATGGTTTAGCCAAGCCTGGTGTGAAGATGGTTTCTAAGTTCAAGAGCATAAAAATACCTTGATGCAAAACTTTAAAAAAAGGGAGAGCCTAAAAAAAGCAAAAATAGAAAATGAAACCATAACGGCTTATTTGCTGACTTTAGCAGCATCAGGACCTACAGTTTATTGCTTTGTCTCTGATCGAGTGCATTGCAATCAATGCGAATTACTACAGAGATGCTAGGAGATAATTTTGCAAAAATGTCAAAAATGCAAAACTTGGGAGAGCTAGATAGGCTAGAAATGACTGTATCGATTTTGTAAAGGTTGGTAAATTACTACAATACCACCTTACTTTGATGTAGACTGCAAATCTTGCATTTTAAGCAAGATCAACTCTAATTTTAAACTTCAGGAAAGGCTTAGTGTATTACATGCATTACTTTCATCCATGAGAAATTTAGAAGATCATGTGCTTACCTAGTAGAAACTAGCTGTGAAATTCCCAGTAGGGCTCATTCTTCTGCTCAACAGTTCCTGCCTGTCTATACATTTCAGTGGGCTTGTCTTTATACTCAAAGATCAATCAGACCACAAAAGAAATGTTAGAATTTAAAACACACCAAAAGAACTCCTTCTTATTCTCAATAAATGACAGAAAACAACAAAAACATTTTCAGGAAGTGGTCTCAAAAATAGCTATTAAATCTTAAGTAATGTCATATTTCCATTGATCATTTTTACGGCTTTCTTTTTTAAATGAGGTCAATTGCATGTAAATATCATAACAATGTCTAGAACATAGTCACAGAAACGGAAAATTCAAGGTTTAAAGGAAGTTTCTTCCACTGTATCTTAGATTTCAGTCACTGCTTTTAACATATCCATGTCTCTAAAAGTACATAATATAATCATTCTCTTAGGATTCATTTTTGTGTTTTGGGCTTCGCTGGTGACTCAGATGGTAAACAATCTGCTGTAATGCAGAAGAACTGGGTTCAATCCCTGGGTCAGGAAAATCTCCTGGAGAAGGGAATGGCAACCCACTCTAGTATTCTTGCCTAGAAAATTCCATGGATAGAGGAGCCTGGTGGGCTAGAGTCCATGGGGTCACAAAAAGTTGGACACAACTGAACAGCTTCCACTTTACCTTATATTAGCTAAATATTGTGCAAAAATATGTTAAAACTGCAACAAACACTCATGATATAACTTTCAGTTAACACATTTAATACTAATGAAAAGATTTTTCATCTTTTATTTCATATTATATGTATTTAACAAGGAGAACATTGTTTAAAACCACTTGTTTTTTCCCTCAATCCAGTTCTCCTACCATCATAGGAGCACAGCACTATTGTAAATGTTTTATAATTCTAATTTATATTAGTAAGCAACTTATACTATTGGGTTTTATTTGTACATTTTAAATATATATTGATGGAATAATATTGCTTGCATCATTGTGCAATTTGATTTTTCACTTAACATTTTGTTCTTCATATATATTTATTTTGATTCATACAGACCTATATTAGTAATTTAAACATATATAGTACTATGTCTTTGTATCTATATACCATAAACTTATATGGACCTCTACATATGGTTTTAAACTGACTTTGATTTTTTTTTTTTTTTTTTTGCTATTATAAACAGTGTATGAATGTCTCCTTGTGTACATGTGCAGGAGTTTTTCTTGGGTATTTACCTCAGAGTTGAAATGACAATTATAACTTATATTTGCCAAGTAATATATATTACTTTCTGAATAGCTTCTGTCAATAGAGATTGTCATCATAATACATTGGATTGAAAATCTTTTTTTAAATTATTTTTTAATTGAAGGATAATTGCTTTACAGAATTGTGTTGGTTTCTGCCAAACATCAACATGAATCAGCCATAGGTATACATATGAGGGAGGAGACATATGGATTGAAAATCTTTTTGAAAAATATTACTTTATCAGTTGGCAGGAGATTGCATAAAAGTACACAATGATGGAATATGTTGGAATATGTATATATGTGTGTGTATAGATACTCACGTATACACAAACACACATATAGTTTGCTAAGTCAAATCAAACAGACTGATTTGACTTAACAGAAGTTTATTTTCTTACAGTTCTGGAGGTTTGGTTTCTTTTGAGGTCTCCATCCTTGGCTTGCTGATGGCTACCTTCCTGCTACATCCTCACATTGCCTTTCTTCTTGCTTAAGCCTCCCTGGTGTCTCTTCATTTGCCCAAATTTTACCTTATGAGAATACAAATCATATTGGAGTAAGGTTTACCCATATGATCTCATTTAACCTTAATTAACTTTAAAGCCACATCAGCAATAATGTCACATTCTAGGGTACTGGGGTTAGGGATTCAACATATGAATCATGAGGAAATACAGTTCAGTCAATAAAGTGTGTGTGTGTGTGTGTGTGTGTGTGTGTGTGTGTGTGTTTGTATTTGCAGTCCCTTAAATTATAGAAATATATATGATTTAGATAAATAATTTAAATATTCATTTAGCAAACAGTATAAAACAATAATTAATTTCTTTTTTTTAAG
Source organism: Tragelaphus eurycerus (assembly GCA_935064755.1). Taxonomy (NCBI): domain Eukaryota; kingdom Metazoa; phylum Chordata; class Mammalia; order Artiodactyla; family Bovidae; genus Tragelaphus; species Tragelaphus eurycerus. Next base: position 884,442 of record CAKXYN010000234.1, read on the forward strand.
GGAAGCAAGTTCTCACTATATAATTTAGGTGAGATAGAATATGAAAAGCTCTTTTTCTGAGAATGGAATGTTCCTTCACTCATCTTGTAACTCACCCTCTCAACACAGTTCAAGAAGTCCTGAATATGTTCTATTTTAAAATGAAGGGCCCTTACCCAGGTTCAATCCCTGGTTCTGGGTTGAAAGATCGATATCGCAGAGATGGACATGACTGAGAGACTAACACTTTCACTTTTGGTTGTTCAGTTATTCAGTCTTGTCTGACTCTTTTGACCCCATGGACCGCAGCAACCCAGGCTTCCCTGTCTTTCACCTTCTTCCAGAGTTTGCTCAAACTCATGTCCATCGAGTCAGTGATGCCATCCTACCATCTTATCCTCTGTCATCCCCTTCTCCTCCCATCTTCAATATTTCCCAGCATCAGGGTCTTTTCTAATGAGTTGCTCTTCTCATCAGGTAGCCAAAGTATGGGAGCTGGAGTTTCAGCTTCAGCATCAGTCCTTCCAATGATTATACAGGGTTGACTTTCTTTAGGATTGACTGGTTTGATCTCCTTGCAATCCAAAGAACTCTCAAGAGTCATCTCCAGTACAATTCAAGCACATCAATTCATTGGTGCTCAGCCTTCATATGGTCCAGCTCTCATATCCATGACTACTGGAAAAACCATAGCTTTGAGTAGACAGACCTTTGTAGGCAAAGTAATGTTTCTGCTTTTTAATATGCTGTCTAGGTTTGTCACTGAGTTTCTTCCAAGAAGCAAACGTCTTTTAATTTCATGGCTGCAGTCACAAACCACAGTGATTTTGGAGCCCAAGAAAAAAATCTGTCACTGTTTCGTTTCCCCATTTATTTGCCATGAAGTGATGGGACTGAATCCCAAGATCTTAGTTTTTTTTGCATGTTGAATTCTAAGCCAGCTTTTTCACTCTCCTCTTTCACCTTCATCAAGAGACTTTAATTCCTCTTCACTTTCTTTCATAAGGTTGGTGTCATCTGCATCTGAGGTTATTATTTCTCCTTGCAATCTTGATTCCAGTGTGTTTCATTCAGCCTGACGTTTTGTATGATGTACTCTGCATATACAGGGAAGCCTGGAATGCTGCAGTTCATGGGGTCACAAAGAGTCTAACATGACTGAACAACTGAACAACAACAACTCTGCATATAAGTTAAATAAGCAGGTTGACAATATACAGCCTTGATGTATATTTTGAACCAATTTTGAACCAGTTTGTTGTTCCAAATCTGCTTCTAACTCTTGCTTCTTGACCTGGATACAGGTTTTTCAGGAGGCAGGTAGTGTGGTTTGGAATTCCCGTCTCATTAAGAATTTTCCACAGTTTGTTGTGATCTACACATCAAAAGTTTTAGCTTATTCAAGCTATTGAGGCTTCTCTCATAGCTCAGTTGGTAAAAATCCACATGCAATGCAGGAGACGCTAGTTCAATTACTGGATCAGGAAGATCCCCTGGAAAAGGGATAGGCTACCCCCTCCAGTATTCTCAGGCTTCCCTTGTGGCTCAGCTGGTAAAGAATATGCCTGCAATATGGGAAACCTGGATTCAATCCCTGGTTTGGGAAGATCCCCTTGAGAAGGGAAAGGCTACCCATTCCAGAATTCTGGCCTGGAGAATTCCATGGACTTTATAGTCCATGGGGTCACAAAGAGTCAGACACGACTGAGTGACGTTAACTTTCATAAAGCAGAAGTACATGTTTTTCTGGAATTCTCTAGCTTTTTCCATGATCCAATGATGTTGGCAATTTGATTTATGGTTCCTCTGCCTTTTTTAAATTCAGCTTGTACATTTGGAAGGTCTCAGTCATATTCTGTTGAAGCATAGCTTGGTTATTTTGAGCATTAATTTGCTAGCATGTGAAATGAGTGCAATTGTGTGGTAGTTTGAGCATTCTTTGGCAATGTTCTTCCTTGGCATTGGAATGAAAATAGACCTTTTTCAAACCAGTGACCACTTCTGAGTTTTCCAAATTTGTTAGCATATTGAATATAGCACTTTCACAGCATCATCTTATAGAAATTTAAATAGCTCAGCTGCAATTCCATCACCTTCACTAGCTTTGATCCTAGTGATGCTCCCTAAGGCCCATTTGACTTCACACTCCAGGATGTCTAGCTCTAGGTGAGTGATCACACCATCATGGTTATCTGGGTCATTAGAATTTTTCTTCAAGAACATTAGAGATATCAAGGGAAAATTTCATGCAAAGATGGACACAATAAAGGACAGAAATGGTATGGACCTAACAGAAGCAGAAAATATTAAGAAGAGGTGGCAAGAATATACAGAAGAACTATATAAAAAAGATCTTCATGACCCAGATAACCAGGATGGTATGATTACCCACCTAGAGCTAGACATCCTGGAATGAGAAGTCAAGTGGGCCTTAGGAGGCTTCACTAAGAATAAAGCTCATGCAGGTAATGGAATTCCTGTTGAGCTATTTCAAATCCTAAAAGATGATGCTGTGAAAATGCTGCACTCAATATGCCAGCAAATTTGGAAAACTCAGCAGTGGCCACAGGACTGAAAAAGGCCAGTTTTCATCCCAATCCCAAAGAAAGGCAATGCCAAAGAATGTTCAAAGTACTGCACAATGGCACTAATCTCACACGCTAGCAAAGGAGTGCTCAAAATTCTTCAAACCAGGCTTCAATAGCATATGAATCAGGAACTTCCAGATGTTCAAGCTGGATTTAGAAAAAGCAGAAGAACCAGAGATCAAATTGCCAACATCCGCTGGATCATCGAGAAAACAAGAGTTCCAAAAAAACATCTACTACTGCTTTATTGATTATGCCCAAGCCTTTGACTGTGTGGATCACAATAAACTGTGGAAAATTCTGAGAGAGATGGGAATACCAGACCACCTGACTTGCCTCTTGAGAAATCTCTATGCAGGTCAAGAAGCAACAGTTAGAACTGGACATGGAACAACAGACTGGTTCCAAATAGGAAAAGGAGTACATCAAGGCTGTATATTATCACCCTGCTTATTTAACTTCTATGCAGAGTACATCATGAGAAATGCCAGGCTGGATGAAGCACAAGCTGGAACTAAGATTGCCAGGAGTAATATCAATAACCTCAGATATGCAAATGACACCACCTTTATGGCAGAAAGTGAAGAACTAAATAGCCTCTTGATGAAAGTGAAAGAGGAAAGTGAAAAAGTTGGCTTAAAGCTCAACATACAGAAAACTAAGATCACGGCATCCAGTCCCATTGCTTCATGGGAAATAGATGGGGAAAGAATGGAAACTGAGAGACTTTATTTTTTTGGGGGGGGGGGCTCCAAAATCACTGCAAATGGTGAATGCAGCCATGAAATTAAAAGACGCTTACTCCCTGGAAGAAAAGCTATGACCAACCTAGACAGCATATTAAAAAGCAGAGACGTTGCTTTGCCAACAAAGGTCTGTCTCTTCAAAGCTATGGTGTTTCCAATAGTCATGCATGGATGTGAGAGTTGGAATATAAGGAAAGTTTAGTGCCAAAGAATTGATGCTTTTCAACTGTGGTCTTGGAGAAGACTCTTGAGAGTCCCTTGGGTGCAAGGAGATACAATCAGTCCATCCTAAAGAAATTAGTCCTGAATATTCATTGGAAAGACTGATGCTGAAACTCCAATACTTTGGCCACCTGATGGGAAGAACTGACTCACTTGAAAGACCCTGATGCTGGGAAAGATTGAAGGCAGGGGGAGAAGGTGACAACAGAAGATGAGATGATTGGATGGCATCACCAACTTGATGGACATGAGTTTGAGCAAGCTCCGGAGTCAGTGAAGGACAAGGAAGCCTGGTGTGCTATGGTTCATGGAGTACCAAAGAGTCAGACATGATTGAGCGACTGAACTAACTGAAGATCTTTTTTGTACAGTTCTGTGTATTCTTGTCACCTCTTCTTAGTATCTTCTGCTTCTGTTAGGGCCATACCATTTCTATCCTTTACTGTGCCCATGTTTGCATGAAATGTTCCCTTGTTATCTCTAATTTTCTTGAAGATATCTCTACTCTTTCCCATTATATTTTTTTCAGAGGAAAAATCAATAGAATGTTTGCATTGTTTTGCATTGTTGGCTTAAAAAGTCTTTATCTCTCCTTGCTATTCTGTATAACTCTGCATTCAGATTGGTGTATCTGTCCTTTTCTCCTTTGCCTTTCCCTTCTTTTCTCAGCTATTTTAAGCCCTCCTCATACAACCAGTTTGTGTTTTTGCATTTCTTTTTCTTGGGGATGGTTTTTAGTCAGCACCTCCTATACAATGTTATGAACCTCCATCCATAGTTTTTCTGGCACTCTGTCTATCAGATCTAATCCCTTGAATCAATTTGTCACTTCCACTGTATAATCATGAGGGATTTGATTTAGGTCATACCTGAATGGCCTAGTGGTTTTCCCTATGTTCTTCAATTTAAGTTTGAAGTTTGCAATAAGGAATTCATGATCTGAGCCACAGTCATTTCCAGGTCTTGTTTTTGCTGACTGTCCATCATTTCAGAAAAAGGTTGCTCATGAACCAAACTAGCTTTATAAACCCAGTTGAATTTCAGTTTTAAATCCTGGGGAGCAAAAATAATTATGTTTCTTGAATGAGAGAGTGGATAAGAAAATGTTTAAATTTATATAATGTAGTAATATAACTCATTAGTAAATTGAGACACTTCACAAACAAGTGCCAGGAATCTAAATGTAGCCATTGCTAAGTAGAAAACTCGGAGAAACTTGTTCAAATAGTTTAAAACTTGATAGTTCATCTTTTGCTCTATTTTTTTTCTGGATATTCCAACCAAAATTCTTTTCTATCTAGAAGTCAAAGTATTAAAAAGGATTTTCCAGATAACATTTGTTTCACTTTGCTTTTTAAAAAATAATAAAGTTGGCCTCAATTTGCTTGAGAACCTCAGATATAAAGCCTTCCCTGATTAAAAAGCCACTGACTGCATCTTTGGTTTCCTGCCTCAGTTTTCCATTTCTTTAATTAACAGCTTGTTTGTGCTTCTGCACTACAATTCTGTAATACACTGTAATTTTTTTTCACTGATCATTGCATGATTTCCATAAATAACAAATTCTGAATTCCAAATTTTACATAAATAAAATTAATATGTCACAGATTCCAGGCTTGCAATGATAATTATGGCAAACCATTTCTCATTTTAACTTAAGATGATACTGTTATGATGGACTCCATAGGATAATACCCTTTAAGAATAATGGACGTTAATCCTATAGAAATACAAAGTAAAAAACAATAGTGTAAACTAACTTACTCAATGTGAGAGTGTGATTAAGAGAAAATAGACTCTCTTCTCTATTATATCTATAAGGGATGATAATAACACAAAACATTAAAATTAGTGCAACAATGTTTCTTGTTAAGGATATGTTTATAGATTTAAATTTAATTTTATAGATGAAAGCATATGTGCCAAATAAGTTTATAAATATGCCAACATTTAAGAACTCTGAACTTTTATGTACTCAGTGTACCCTAGATATAGCCAATTCATCTCAAATCCTAGATGTTGTGTTTTAGAAATACACAACTTTTATTTTAACAAAAATAATTTTTTTTTACCAGTTTTACTGAATTCAACAAGGACCAGTCTTCTTTCAGTTCAGTTGGATGACAGAGCTTGCATTTGGTAAAATTATTTGATTAGAGGGTAATCATCATTATTAGATTACAGGGAATTAAATTACAATTACTAAAAATTACAGGTAATTACAATACAGCTTAATTTCAAAGCTAAACTCATCTTCCAAAGAAAAATATTTTATCCATGTGATTAAAATATGCCTGTATATCTATTAATGTGATGCATAATAATGGCTTTGGTCATTTGAAAGCCAAAAGTATGTAATTGAACAATCATTACAGCCACACTGCCTGAAGGCACTATTTGTCAAGAGAGTTATATGATGGCCAATTATATCCACTCAACCTTGAAGGATAATTCTATCTTCTGATAGGAACAAATTGCCATTATACCCCCCACCTCAAAGTTTAACTATTGGCTTTTACAATGTAAAGTTTCTAAAATGAACACTTTTTTTTTTAAGTGCCAGACTTGATTTCATTTACATAAAACTATCTAATACACAAATTTATCAGAATGTCATATAAATGTTCAAAGAAAATTAAAGTATAGCCTCAACCCTTAAGAACATAGAAACAAAAAATAAGGGATAAAATTGTAAATTACTAAAATAGTCAAAACAATCCTTCTCAGAGACATAGTGACTTTGCTTTAATAGGCAGATTGGTAACCTAGTTTTCTGACTCAGAGAACATTAGAAGCAATAAACCAGAGAGAAACTGGAGGAAACTGTTAAGGCATTTATAACAGCAGCAAGAGAAGTAATAGCTCAAAATGTTACTTCAATGATAGGAATAGAATAAATAAAAGATAGTAGTGAACTTTAATTTGTCATAATTTGTCACAGTACAATAAAGGTTGCTCTCAATGTTCATCTTGTTATTAAGAAATAGGTAAATTATGTGCAGTGTCTTTCTTGGAATGCCAGGAGTATAATAGATATTAGAAAGTTTTCCATCAAGAATTACTATTTCTCATTATAATTTCACTGTCTTGAAATTTACTTTCTTCAGTGAAGTCAAATAAGGTAAACAATATTCTACACTTATGTGACATGAAATAGAATTGAATATTCCAGAAATAAAAGTGCTTTTCTGTGATGATATTTAGTTGCATTTTCTTGCTTAGGTATTTCCTTTTAAAAATGTCAGTTTAGAATTTGAAGTATTTGAATGTATTTAATAATTTATATTTTGTAAATGTGCTCTGGACCCTGGAAACTGTCCACTTGTCACTTTGAGGTTTGAGTGAAAATTTGGAGCAGTATTTGAAAATATATTTAATATCAGGATTTTTTTCTAATTTTATTTTTAAAATTATTATTGAAATATGTTTGAATTATAGTGTTGTGTTTCAAATGAAACAGCAAAGCGATTCATTTTATATATACATATATATTCTTTTTATATTCTCTTCATTATAGATTATTACAAGATATTGAATATAGTTCCTTATGCTATACAGTAGGTACTTGTCAGTTATCTATTTTACAGACAGTAGTGTAGATATTTTAATCCAAACTGCTGATTTATCCCTCCCCATTTTCACTTTGGGAACCAAACATTTGTTTTCTATGTGTTTCTTGTACCAATAAGTTCATTGGTATCATGTTTTTTTAGACTCCATTTATAAGTGATATCATATAATATTTGTACTTGGCTTATTTCCCTTAGTATGACAATCTCTAGGTCCATCCATGTTGGTATAAATGGCATTGTTTTATTCTTTTTATGACTGAGTAGTATTACATTGTTTATATATACCACATCCTCTATCTGTTCATCTTTTGATAGACATTAGGTTGCTTCCATGTCTTGGCTAATGTAAATAGTGTTGCTGTGAACATTAGAGTATATATATCTTTTCAAATTATAGTTTTTCTCTGGATATATGCCAAGATAGTGGAATTGCATAATCATATGGTTGCTCTATTTTTATTTTTATAAGGAACCTCCATATTGTTATTCATAGTGGCTGTACCAATTTACATTCCTACCAACAGTACAGGAGAGTTCATTTTTGTCCGCACTATCATCAGCATTTATTATTTCTAGACTATTAGACAATGATCATTCTAGCCAGTGTGAGGTGATACCTCATTCTAGTTCTGATTTGCATTTCTCTAAGTCTATGCCCCAACCAGTAATGCTAAAAAAGCTGAAGTGGAACAATTCTAAGAAGACCTACAAGACCTTTTAGAACACCCAAAAAAGATTTTCTTTTCGTTATAGGGGACTGGAATGCAAAAGTAGGAAGTCAAGAAACACCTGGAGTAACGGGCAAATTTGGCCTTGGAATACAGAATGAAGCAGGGCAAGGACTAATAGAGTTTTGCAAAGAAAATGCACTGGTCATAACAAACACTCTCTTCCAACAACACGAGAAGACTCTACACATGGACATCACCAGATGGTCAACACCAAAATCAGATTGATTATATTCTTTGCAGCCAAAGATGGAGAAGCTCTATACAGTCAGCAAAAACAAGAACAGGAGCCAACTGTGGCTCAGATCATGAACTCCTTATTGCCAAAGTCAGACTGAAATTGGAGAAAGTAGGGAAAACCACTAGACCATTCAGGTATGACCTAAATCAAATCCCTTATGATTATACAGTGGAAGTGAGAAACAGATTTAAGGGCCTAGATCTGATAGATAGAGTGCCTGATGAACTATAGAATGAGGTTCGTGACATTGTACAGGACACAGAGATCAAGACCATCCCCGTGGAAAAGAAATGCAAAAAAGCAAAATGGCTGTCTGGGGAGGCCTTACAAATAGCTGTGAAAAGAAGAGAAGTGAAAAGCAAAGGAGCAAAGGAAAGATATAAGCATCTGAATGCAGAGTTCCAAAGAATAGTAAGAAGAGATAAGAAAGCCTTCTTCAGCAATCAATGCAAAGAAATAGAGGAAAACAACAGAATGGGAAAGACTAGAAATCTTCAAGAAAATTAGAGATACCAAGGGAACATTTCATGCAAAGATGGGCTCGATAAAGCGCAGAAATGGTATGGATCTAACAGAAGCAGAAGATATTAAGAAGAGGTGGCAAGAATACACAGAAGGACTGTACAAAAAAGATCTTCACGATCCAGATGATCAGGATGGTGTGATCACTGACCTAGAGCCAGACATCCTGGAATGTGAAGTCAAGAGGGCCTTAGAAAGCATCACTATGAACAAAGCTAGTGGAGGTGATGGAATTCCAGTTGAACTATTTCAAATCCTGAAAGATGATGCTGTGAAAGTGCTGCACTCAATATGTCAGCAAATTTAGAAAACTCAGCAGTGGCCACAGGACTGGAAAAGGTCAGTTTTCATTCCAATCGCAAAGAAAGGCAATGCCAAAAAATGCTCAAACTACCGCACAATTGCACTCATCTCACATGCTAGTAAAGTCATGCTCAAAATTCTCCAAGCCAGGCTTCAGCAATATGTGAACCATGAATTTCCTGATGTTCAAGCTGGTTTTAGAAAAAGCAGAGGAATCAGAGATCAAATTGCCAATATCTGCTGGATCATGGAAAAAGCAAGAGAGTTCCAGAAAAACATGTATTTCTGCTTTATTGACTATGCCCAAGCCTTTGACTGTGTAGATCACAATAAACTGTGGAAAATTCTGAGAGAGATGGGAATACCAAACCACCTGATCTGCCTCTTGAGAAATTTGTATGCAGGTCAGGAAGCAACAGTTAGAACTGGACATGGAACAACAGACTGGTTCCAAATAGGAAAAGGAGTACGTCAAGGCTGTATATTGTCACCATGTTTATTTAACTTATATGCAGACTACATCATGAGAAACGCTGGACTGGGAGAAGCACGAGCTGGAATCAAGATTGCCAGGAGAAATATCAATAACTTCAGATATGCAGATGACACCACCCTTATGGCAGAAAGTGAAGAGGAACTAAAAAGCCTCTTGATGAAAGTGAAAGTGGAGAAGTTGGCTTAAAGCTCTACACTCAGAAAACGAAGATCATGGCATCTGGTCCCATCACTTCATGGGAAATAGATGGGGAAACAGTGGAAACAGTGTCAAACTTTATTTTTCTGGGCTCCAAAATCACTACAGACGGTGAGTGCAGCCATGAAATTAAAAGATGCTTGCTCCTTGGAAGAAAAGTTATGACCAACCTAGATAGCATATTCAAAAGCAGAGACATTACTTTGCCAACAAAGTTTCGTCTAGTCAAGTCTATGGTCTTTCCTGTGGTCATGTATGGATGTGAGAGTTGGACTGTGAAGAAGGCTGAGCGCTGAAGAATTGATGCTTTTGAAGTGTGGTGTTGGAGAAGACTCTTGAGAGTCCCTTGGACTGCAAGGAGATCCAAGCAGTCGATTCTGAAGGAGATCAGCCCTGGGATTTCTTTGGAAGGAATGATGCTAAAGCTGAAACTCCAGTACTTTGGCCACCTCATGCAAAGAGTTGACCCATTGGAAAAGCCTCTGATGCTGGGAGAGATTGGGGGCAGGAGGAGAATGGGACGACAGAGGATGAGATGGCTGGATGGCATCACTGACTCGATCGACATGAGTCTGGGTGAACTCCGGGAGTTGGTGTTGGGCAGTGAGGCCTGGTGTGCTGCGATTCATGGGGTCTTAAAGAGTCAGACACGACTGAGCAACTGAACTGAAATGAACTGAACTGAAAAATTAGCAATGTTAAGCTTATTTTTATGTGCCATTTTGCCATCTATTTGTCTTTGAAGAAATGTCTGTCTATATTTTCTGCTCTTTTTTTTTTTTTTTGGATTGTTTTTTTTTTTTTTTTTTTGGTTTTTTTGTTTGTTTTTGATATTGAGCTATATAGCTATGTCCCAACATGTATGTAATCTGTCGTGGAGATTTTTCCATGTGCACTTGCAAAGAATGTATTTGACTGCTTTAAGATGGAATGGTATATAAACATTAATTTTATCTTGTCTAATGTGTCATTTAAGGCCTCTGTTTCCTTATTGATTTTCTATATGGATGAACTGTCTGTTGATGAGAGTACAGTGTTAAAGTCTCCCACTATCACTGTGTGGCCATTGATTTTTCCTTTTATGGCTGTTAGAATTTGCCTTATATATTGAGATGCTTCTATGCTGGGTACATATATATTTACAACTGTTATAACTTCATTGATCATTATGTAGTATCTTCGCCTAGTCAAGGCTATGGTCTTTCCTGTGGTCATGTATGGATGTTAGAGCTGGACTGTGAAGAAGGCTGAGCGCCGAAGAATTGATGCTTTTGAACTGTGGTGTTGGAGAAGACTCTTGAGAGTCCCTTAGACTGCAAGGAGATCCAACCAGTCCATTCTGAAGGAGATCAGCCCTGGGATTTCTTTGGAAGGAATGATGCTAAAGCTGAAACTCCAGTATTTTGGCCACCTCATGCGAAGAGTTGACTCATTGGAGAAGACTCTGATGCTGGGAGGGATTGAGGGCAGGAGGAGAAGGGGACGACAGAGGATGAGATGGCTGGATGGCATCACTGACTCGATGAATGTGAGTCTGAGCGACCTCCGAGAGCTGGTGATGGATAGGGAGGCCTGGCATGCTGCAGTTCATGGGGTCGCAAAGAGTCGGACACGACTGAGCGACTGATCTGATCTGATCTGTCTCTTGTGACTGTTTCTTTTAAAAATCTGTTTTTTGTTTTGTTTTGTTTTTTTCTGATAGGAGCATTGCTACCATGGCTTTCTTTTGATTTCCACTTGCATGGAATTACTTTTTCTATCATCTCACTTTCAGTCTGTATGTGTCCCTAGATCTGAAGTTGATCTCTTGTAGACAGCATATATATGGATCTTTTTTTGTGTCCAGTCAGTCAGTCAATGTCTTTTGGGTGGATCATTTAATCTATTTACATTTAAGGTAATTATATATGTATTGCCATTTCATTAATTGTTTTGGTACATCTTTGTTCTCTCTTTCCTCTTTTGTTTTCTTCTTTTGTAATTTGATGACTTTCTTTAGTGTTGTATTTGAATTCTTTATGTTTGTGTGTGTATGTGTTTCTACTATAGACTTTTGGTTTGTAGTTAACATGAAGTTTTGATATAGCATTCTCTCTTTCCATATATATATGTGTGTGTTTGTGAAAGTGATTATCACTCAGTTGTGTCTGACTCTGCAATCTTATGGACCATATACAGCCAGGCTCCTCTCTCCATGGGATTCTCCAGGCAAGAATACTGGATTGGGTTGCTGTGCTCTCTTCTAGGGGAACTTCCCGACTCAGAGATTGAATCCATGACTCATGTCTGCTGCATTAGCAGGCAAGTTCTTCACCACTAGTTCTACCTGGGAAGCATATACACATATATGCATATACACATACATATATAATTGTGTAAAGTTGCTTATCTCTTAATTTCTAATGCATTTCAAATATCCTGCATTTATACTCTCTTCCTTTCATAATTACTGATTTAGATATTGTACCTGTGTATGGATGATTTCCTACATTTACTGTATATTTGCCTTTGACAATGACCTTTCCCATTTCATAATTTTGTTTCTGATTGTGGCCTTTTCTTTTCATTCTAGAGAAGTTCCTTTAACTTTTGTTGTAAAGCTGGTGGTGCTGAATTTTCTTAGCTTTTGCTTTAAAACTTTTGATTTCTCCATTGATTTGGAATGAGAGCCTTACTGAGTAGAGTATTCTTGGTTGTAGGTTTTTCCCTTTCATCAGTTTAAATATATCATGCCACTCTCTACTGGCCTGCAGAGTTTCTGCTGAAGATTGTCTGATAGACTTATGGAGGCTCCCTTGTATATTATTTGTTGCTGTTCCCTGGTTGCTTTTGATGTTTTCAATTTGATTACTTGGTGTCTTAATGTTTTCCTGTTTGGGTTAATCCTATATAGGACTTGAGTGACTGTTTTCTTTCCATGTTAGGGAAGTTTTCAGCTATTAGCTCTTCAAATATTTTCTTAGACCCTTTTTCTGTTGTCCTTCTGGGAGAACATTGGTGCATTTCACATACCAGAGGTTTCCCTCTTTTTTTTTAATTGAAGGATAATTGCTTTACAGAATTTTGTGGTTTTTTGAATCAGCCATAGGTACACACATGTCCCCTCCCTCCCAATCTCTCTTCCATCTCCCTCTCCTCCCCACCCTTCAGCCTGTCGCAGAGTGCCTGTTTGAGCATCCTGAGTCACACAGCAAATTCCCATTGGCTATCTGTTATGCACATGGTATTGTAAATTTCTATGTTACTCTCTCCCCACATCTCCCCTTCTCCCTCCTCTTCTCCCACCTTGTCCATATGTCTGTTCTGTATGTCTGTTTCTCCATTGCTGCCATGAAAATAAATTCATCAGTGCCATTTCTTCAGAGTCTACATGTATGTGTCAGTATACAATATTTATATTTCTCTTTCTGACTTACTTCACTCTGTATAATGGGCTCTAGTTTCACCCACCTCATTAGAACAGATTCAAAGGTGTTTCTTTTTATAGCTGAGTAGTATTCTATTGTATATATGTACCGCAGCTTCTTTATTCATTCATCTGTCAATGGGCATCTAGGTTGCTTCCATGTTCTAGCTATTCTTTTCATTCTTTATTTTGTGGAAGTGATTTCCACTATTCTGTCTTCTAGCTCATTTATCTATTCTTCTGCTTCATTTATTCTGCTATAGATTCCATTTAGTGTATTTTTCATTTCAGTAACTGTATTCTTCAACTCTGTTTGATTGCTCTTTATGTTTGCTAACTTTTCAAAACTTCTTGTAACTTCTCACTCTTTGCATCCATTAATTTCCCAAGTTCTTGGATCATGTTTATGATCATCACTCTGAACTCTTTCTTGGGTATATTGCCTATCTCCATGTGACTTAATTGTTCTTCTAGGGTTTTACTCCTCTGCCATCTCATGTTGTCTGAATTTCTGTTTGTATTTTTATGTATGTGGAAGGTTAATTATGCTTCTCAACCTTAGAATTGGCCCTCTGTAGGGAATCTCCTATGTGTCCCAGCAATACACTCCCCTTTTGTCCCCCAGTGGCCAGGGACCAGTTGGTCCCAACTTGGGTTCTGACCTGTGTTTGTAGAATCAGTTTCATAGGCTGTGGGATTTTAGTTTTCTTGTTTCTGGTGTCTTCCCCATAGTGGGTGAGGCTAGTCTATAGGCTTGTACACCTTCCTAGTGGGAGTGGCTGCTGCCTGCTCATTAGTGGGTGGTGCTGGATCTTGGCTCTTGGGTGAGCATGGCCATGCCTAAGGGTTTGTCTAGGGGTGGTTCTGGATGTAGGAAGTTTTTAAGCAGCCTGTCTGTTAATGTGTGGGACTGCATTCCTACCCTGTTGGTTGTTTGGCTTGAGGCATCTCAGCACTGGAGCCTATAGGCTGTTGGGTGGGGCCAGGTCTTGGTGCTAATAACCTAAGCAAAATGTCCAGTCTTCAGAAGAATACTCTTAGATTTGTTGGCCACCATCTCCTATGTCCCCAGAAAGAACCACAGCCAACCACTTCCTCCCGTGGAGACCCTCCAAGACTAGCAGGTAGATCTGGTTGAGCTGCCTATGAAGTCATTGCTCTTGCCCTGTGTCCTGGTGCACACGAAACCCTGTGTGCACCCTTTAAGCATGAAGTCTCTGTTTCTCCCAGCCCTATGACGCTCCTCTGATCAAGTTCTGCTGGCCTCCAAAACCAAATGCCCTGGGGGTGACTCCTCCCCATGCTAGACCCCAGACTTGAAGCCTGATGTGAGGTTCAAAACTCTCACTCTTGTACAAGTGCTTCTGAGGTATAATTTTTCTACAGTTTGTGGGTTGTCCCCCTGGAGGGTATGGGATTTGACTATATCACAACTGCACCCTTTGTACCATCTTGTGCTTTCTTTTGTCTTTGGATGTAGCTTCCAGTCTTTTTTATTGATGGTCATTCAGCAAGTAGTTGTGATTTTGTTGTTCTCATGGGAGGAGGGGAGTTCAAAGATTTTCTACTCCACTGTCTTGTCCCATTCTCTTTATATCAGGTTTGTATTCTTCTAGTCCTACTTATCCCAGGAATGAAAATTAGAGATTTAGAGTGTATCTTTTGTTTGTGATCTATGGTTGGGAAACAATGAATTGGTCCTTTTAAAAACAATATGTCCAGTGAAACTGATCAATTTAAATAAAAAATAAAGAGCAAAACAAGCAAACAGAAATAAAAATCCCACTGAGATCCAGTTCCTAGGACTTATCATTATTAGAAGTAAGTTTTTAAACACAAAATTTGTTGTCTTTTCATGAGGTCATAATATTATGGGAAATAAATAATAGCAGATTTTAATTAAAATATGTTTGAAGTATCTGACTTCTTTCATTGGAAATGGATTTACTTTGTCTTTGTCATTATATGCTCTTTTCAAAAAACAGTCCATTTTCTGTCAGCCTGAATCATTCCTCTTTGTCTTGCTTCACCAATCCATCTGAACCAGTTACTATATTTTTCAAGTAGCCCTTTCTCTCTAACAGTACTTCTGGTTCCACTTGCCTTAATCCCATGTACATTCTGCTTCCTTTTTTTCAGTCAACTCCACATTAGACTCCCATGGGAAACTGTCAATGAGGTGTAACCTCCTATATGAAAAAACTGTTTCTCACATTAGCACAGCAAGTTAATCAGACATTTTTTTTGAAGCCTTGAAAGAGAGGATGATTTTGATATCTCATGAGTAGCAAAAGGCAAAGAAAACATTCAGTACAGATTGATGGAAAAATCCTAGACTGTGAATCAGAAGTCCTGACTGACTGGTTACATATTAGTTTGGGTAATCTCTGAACATCAGGCACTTAGAATATAAATTGTGATTTGAAGTAGATGCTTCCTTTTAAACTCTAAAATGCTGTGAATAAGATGGGAAATCAAGGATTGATATATTTTCCTATGCTCTCTGTTTTGTTTCCATTAATTATATATATATACACACACACACATACATATATATATATATATATGTATGCTGAAATATCAAATTAATGCTCATTGTAAAAAATACTGGAAAGATGATCGAGGCACAGAAAAAATAGCTACCTCAAGAATTTAATACTGTAAGTGTTAACTACTGTCTTAAAGTCATTCTTACTCAAAATTCAATCTTTTTATAATCCAGTCATGTTGTGAAAGACGGCTGAATTTTGAGTTAACAAATGCCTATAGTCACATATTAGAAGAATCCAGTATGTGTATTCTGAAATTAATTCCTAACCTTTTTATGGTTTAATTCTTGCAACCAATCAGAAAAATTGCATTTATTCTACTGTCAATAGATCACAAACAATAAATTAGCAATTTAGAAATGAGCAAAATATAATAACCATGCAGTTCTGGAACAAGTTTAATGAAGAAAATGTGTTCAAATGAACGTTGAACGTCAGTGAGTATGATTCTAGGTAAGGCAGTGCCCTGAATAAAAAATACAGAGGTTAAATATCATCAGAAAAGTCTTGGATACTCTTATACAGCCTTCTTTTTTGGTACTTTTTTACTACTTAAGTAAAATGGTCACTCAGACAAATACCAGATATAATTTGTCACTACTTAGCATTAAAAATATAATAACTACCACATTTTAGAGGAAAAAAGGCAGAATCCTTAGTTTTCTAAGCAAGTCAAATAAATAGAAGCAAAAAATATGCTGAAAATAAAACTTCTTCCTTAACTGCCTTTCAATTAATTTTAATATTGTAATATTAAATATTTACAGAGCTTCTGTTATGACTAGGCTAGCTGTTTTAAAGGATACAAAGATAATTTAGCCCTTGTTCACACCCTAAAAATGCATACAGTCTCATTTGTTGTGACTTTGCAAGAAATGACTGTGGGATTTATAGAATTTTTTAGCTTGCTGATTAATTATTGTAAAAAATCTTTTTTCTATAGGGATATTGTCATCAGCATACTAGAACAATGCCAAGATCAATACATCTTTATTGAATGAATGAATGATTGAGGGTTTCCAGTTTAGAAACAATGCTTACCTTCACATTTTCAAAAGCAAGTTAAAATATTACTTCCTTTTAGATTAGTGACATAATATAATAATGACATTCAGCTGGAAATCTGGTTATTTAGTATAAAGGAAAGTTTAAAAACTTCACTATTTTACTGAGCATTAAAGGGTTATCTGATAACTTACCCTTCTGAATAAATTACAAATCTAGTTAATAGAATAGCTAATTCAGTTAAAAACATGAGCTCCAGACTGACTGATTTTTAAACTCTACTGCATCATTTACTACCTATGTGACATTAAGCAAATTACAAATACTTTCTAGGGCTTAGTGTGTATTATCCACTCCTTCTTTGCTTATTAGACAACTAAGTATCTTCCATAGTGATGGCTTACTTTTAGAGTGACATTATTAAATTATGTGTGTTTATAACCATAAGAGAATAACAGGTTCTCACTTTGCCTTTGAATTTGGACTACCTTGAAAACTAGACAAAAGTATGAAAAAGACTGGAAAACAGTTATCACTGACACCATAAAACAGATATCACAGGATTGTAGGTCCTGAGCAAATGGAAACATCCAAGGTGAGACATGCTTTTACTTTAGCTTTTAGCCTAGAGGTAATCCAGACCATGCCACAGATGGGGGAACCAAAACAGACCCCTAAATTCTTACAGCATTGAGGGGATAGAGATTGGTATTTGGAGAGACCACAATAACTAGAAGTTGCAGGACAGAATTACAGAGAGAAGGAACCAACAAAGAAAGAGAACTCTACAAACTAGTATAAGGGTCAACTCAGCTGTTTTACTTAAATCCATTTTGTACAAACACTTGGAGAAATTGCAAGAGGTTGAGAATATAATCACTTCCTGGGAGAAATATACTAGAGGGGAGTAAGGGTAACAATTCTACAAGCTCAGGTAGGTCCATGGAGCATTTAAGATTTCAACCTTAGAATACACAAGGCATTTAGTAGAAACCCCACAGAGATTACATATTAGCGATGGTAGTAAATGAACCTTATACTATCAAATATTCTGGATCTCCCTTAGTAAAAAAAAATCCCTAAAATGATCAAACTTATTTCCAAGTAACTAAACTACCTACCAGAACAAAGACCAGCACCCTTTGAATGAATACAACAAATTCTGACTCACAAATATTAAGGTAAAAATGTCTATAATCCAATAAATAACTTATAAATAGGAGAAGAAAAATGTGTTTCATTAGCAGAAGAGATCTTCTTATAAACATATCCAGAAATTACAGAGTTTCTACTAATAGCAAATATTGGCAAATATGCCATTGAAAATGTAATCAATATGTTCAAGTATTTACTGGAAAACAGAAACTTAATGAATAAAATAGAGCACATAAAAAAAATAAACAAGTGAAATATATAGAAAAGAAAAAAAATGACATAAAACATACAAATTGCACTGTATTGGATTAACAGAGCTTTAGATACTCCAAGAAAACAGGTAAGTGTATTTGGTCACATCATAATATAATGTAATAAAAACCAAAGCACAAATAGAGAGATTGGGTCAAAGAAAAATAGAGTAAAAAGAAAAGTCAGTAGAGTTAAACCAACAGTATCAATATATATATATATATTACATGCATGAGTAAATATCTAGTTAAAAGACTGAGATTATATGATGGATAAAGAAAAAAGCAAAACAAACCTTATTCTGTCTACATGAAACTCATTTTTAAATATAAAGGAAATATAGTTTCCTTAGTGGCTCAGACAGTAAAGAACCTGCCTGCAATGCAGGAGACACAGGTTTGATTCCTGGGTCAGGAAGATCCCCTGGAGAAAGGAATGGCAACCCACTCCAGTATTCTTGCCTGGAAAATTCCATGGACAGAGGAACCTGGCAGGCTACAGTCCACGGGATTGCAAAGAATCAGACATGACTGAGCAACTAGCACTTTCATAGTATTTTTAAAAGATAGTACAAATAAACACTAATCATAAAGTTGGAGTAGCTGTATTAATCTCAAACATTATAGACTTCAAAACAGTGATTATTGCTAGTAATAAAGATAAATATTTCATAATGATAAAGGAATCACTTCACTAATAAGTCATTAAAAGCTCTTAATGCCCATACAACTAATACGTGATTCAATAGTACATGAAGCAAAAGCTTTCAGCACAAAAAGAATATATAAGTCCACAATGATAGTTGAGTATTCAGCTTTAGCATCATTCCTTCCAAAGAACACCCAGGGCTGATCTCCTTCAGAATGGACTGGTTGGATCTCCTTGCAGTCCAGGGGACTCTCAAGAGTCTTCTCCAACACCACAGTTCAAAAGCATCAATTCTTCAGTGCTCAGCTTTCTTCACAGTCCAACTCTCACATCCATACATGACTACTGGAAAAACCATAGCCTTGACTAGACGGACCTACCCAACAGCAAAAGACAAACTTTCTTTCCAAGGGCACAGACTATTCATAAAGGTAGACAGACTGGGTATAAAATAGACCTCAATAAATATAAGAAATTAAATCATGCAAAAATTGTTTCTATAAAAGTGGAATTAAACTAGAAATCACTAATAGAAAACCTGTGGGAATTCTCAATTATTTGAAAATTAAGCAATACGCTTCCATTAAATAGCCCATGGGACAAAGAGCAAGTCTCAAGGGAATTAATAAAATATTTGAAACATAATAAATTGAGAATGTAGTATGTTTAATATATGCAGCTAAAGAAGGATTGAGAAAATTTTCAAGCTGTAAATGCTTATATTAGAGAAAAATTACCCCCCAAATCAATATTTTAATCTTCTACTTAATGGATGTTAGAAAAACAAAAGAGCATGGCCTAATCAAATTAAGTTGAAAGAAGGAAACAAGAAAAATGTGATAATCATTGAAATAGATAACAGACAAAAAATAGAAACAATGAAACTCACAACTGGTTCTTTGAAAATTTCGATATAATGATTAGAATCTAGTTAAACATATAAAGCAAAAGAAATTACATAAGCTTCTAACATCTGTCATGAAAGGGGAGACATTGCTACCAATGTTAAAAAAAAAAAATTAAGGAGGTAATACAGTGAACAATATTATGCACTAAATTTGAGAACCTAAATAAAATGTTCAAATATCCTGGATGAAGTAAGTTACCAAAACTAACTCAAGAGGAAGTAGAAAATCTAAATAGCTCTATTTCAATTTAAATATTATTTTATTTTGGTCAAGAAAATTCTAAGGCCAACTGGCTTTACTGGTGAATTAGCACAAGGCTCACAATTGCAGCATTAACTAATCAAAGAAAGAGAGAAGTATCTTCAGGAAACTCAAGTCTGTATTTAACTTCCATTATCATATAGCATGTCATTTCAGTTCTGATAAGAGAAAGTCCAGTGTTCATGAAAAACATTCCCAAAGTATGTCCCTAATGAATAATTTTTTTGTGTCTATTTGCTATCAGATAACTTATTCTCATTTATTAAATTATTTATGCAGAGCTAAGATTTAAATGACAAGGTCACAGGTTATCCACATATTGACTATGAGTTTAGCTTTCCATTGTAACCACAGTTACACCTTTACCCTGAACAGGAATCTATGTGCTGTTAGGCACAATGATTATTAGAGAAAATTTTTTAATCAAATCACATAAATATTTGTCAGTGAGTTTCCATCTTTCTAATGAAAATGAGCAGAGGTAAGAGTAGAGTGTTAAATGCAAACATGGATTATTCTTAAAATACTTAGATTTTTATAATTCACACTATTCAGTGTTACATTTGTCATTCGTTCTATGTCTTCAGTGCAAATATTGGAGAAAGTAGGATAACAAAATGGAAGAATGCAATTGCTTAAATGTCAGTAATAAGATTTTAAAGAATAATGGAGAAAAAAATGTTATTACTACAAAGATACTAGAGAGAGAAATGTGAAACAAGCTTAAACATAGGCAAGTGCTTCAAAGTTGCACATACAGTGTGATGAGAAATTGTTTTTAAATAAATGGAAACAAAATTTCTTTGGGTGCATTGTTTAGTAATACTTCATAAAGCTTGATGGGAAAGGTGGTGACATTAGAAAAGCATGCTTTAGCAGAAACAAGACAAAAATAGCAGCCATATGTTTTAAGTTTGAAAGGATCAGAAATTTGGGAATGGATGAAAACACAATAGAAAAGAGGATGGTGGGTTTCAAATTTTGTGGAATATCTATATGACTCATTATTTAACAAATCTTATCTGTTTAAAGTTTGCATTGTAAAGGCGTTTATGAGTGTGACACTTGAGGGAAGATAATTCCAATTTGAAGAAAATAAAAGGGACAAAAATAATTCAACATTCCTAACAGAAAACATTTGTCTAACAAAAGTGACAGGGAGCTTGGAGGAAATCTTGCCAATGTAAACATTCCGACCTAGAAATTTGCAGAAATATTAAGATATTGTTTTGGAATTTCCCCTGGGAAATTCAAGTCTAAATCTTTAAAGTATGTGACATGTGTAAATTTTGATAGAGGAAATCTGGACATTTTACCTTGATGACATGAAGAAAAATCAGATCAGACCAGATCAGTTGCTCAGTCGTGTCCAACTCTTTGCGACCCCATGAATCACAGAACGCCAGGCGTCCCCGTCTATCTCCAACTCCCGGAGTTCACTCAGACTCACATTCATCGAGTCAGTGATGCCATCCAGCCATCTCATCCTCTGTCGTCCCCTTCTCCTCTTGCCCTCAATCCCTCCCAGCATCAGAGTCTTCTCCAATGAGTCAACTCTTCGCATGAGGTGGCCAAAGTACTGGAGTTTCAGCTTTAGCATCATTCCTTCCAAAGAAATCCCAGGGCTGATCTCCTTTAGAATCGACTGGTTGGATCTCCTTGCAGTCCAAGGAACTCTCAAGAGTCTTCTCCAACACCACAGTTCAAAAGCATCAATTCTTCTGCACTCAGCCTTCTTCACAGTCCAACTCTCACATCCATACATGACCACAGGAAAAACCATAGCCTTGACTAGACGAACCTTTGTTGGCAAAGTAATGTTTCTGCTTTTGAATATGCTATGTAGGTTGGTCATAACTTTCCTTCCAAGGAGCAAACGTCTTAATTTCATGGCTGCAGTCACCATCTGCAGTGATTTTGGAGCCCAGAAAAATAAAGTCTGACTCTGTTTCCACTGTTTCCCCATCTATTTCCCATGAAGTGATGGGACCAGATGCCATGATCTTCGTTTTCTGTATGTTGAGCTTTAAGCCAGCTTTTTCACTCTCCACTTTCACTTTCATCAAGAGGCTTTTTTTGTTCCTCTTCACTTTCTGCCATAAGGGTGGTGTCATCTGCATATCTGAGGTTATTGATGTTTCTCCCGGCAATCTTGATTCCAACTTGTGTTTCTTCCAGCCCAGCGTTTCTCATGAGGTACTCTGCATATAAGTTAAATAAACAGGGTGACAATATACAGCCTTGATGTACTCCTTTTCCTATTTGGAACCAGTCAGTTGTTCCATGTTCAGTTCTAACTGTTGCTTCCTGACCTGCATACAGATTTCTCAAGAGGCAGGTCCGGTGGTCTGGTATCCCCATCTCTTTCAGAATTTTCCACAATTTATTGTGATCCACACAGTCAAAGGCTTTGGCATAGTCAATAAAGCAGAAATAGATGTTTTTCTGGAACACTCTTGCTTTTTCTATGATCCAGGGGATGTTGGCAATTTGATCTCTGGTTCCTCTGCCTTTTCTAAAACCAGCTTGAACATCAGGAAGTTCACGGTTCACATATTGCTGAAGCCTGGCTTGGAGAATTTTGAGCATTACTTTACTAGCATGTGAGAGGAGTGCAAAGCTAGTGGAGGTGATGGAATTCCAGTGGAGCTATTCCAAATCCTGAAAGATGATGCTGTGAAAGTGCTGCACTCAATATGCCAGCAAATTTGGAAAACTCAGCAGTGGCCACAAGATTGGAAAAAGTCAGTTTTCATCCCAATCCCAAAGAAAGGCAATGCCAAAGAGTGCTCAAACTACCACACAATTACACTCATCTCACACGCTAGTAAAGTAGTGCTCAAAATTCTCCAAGCCAGGCTTCAGCAATATGTGAACCGTGAACTTCCTGATGTTCAAGCTGGTTTTAGAAAAGGCAGAGGAACCAGAGATCAAATTGCCAACATCCACTGGATCATCGAAAAAGCAAGAGAGTTCCAGAAAAACATCTATTTCTGCTTTATTGACTATGCCCAAAGCCTTTGACTGTGTGGATCACAATAAACTGTGGAAAATTCTGAGAGAGATGGGAATACCAGACCATCTGATCTGCCTCTTGAGAAATCTGTATGCAGGTCAGGAACCAACAGTTAGAACTGGACATGGAACAACAGACTGGTTCCAAATAGGAAAAGGAGTACATCAAGGCTGTATATTGTCACCATGTTTATTTAACTTATATGCAGAGTACATCATGAGAAACGTTGGACTGGAAGAAACACAAGCTGGAATCAAGATTGCCGGGAGAAATATCAATAACCTCAGATATGCAGATGATACCACCCTTATGGCAGAAAGTGAAGAGGAACTAAAAAGCCTCTTGATGAAAGTGAAAATGGAGAGTGAAAAGGTTGGCTTAAAGCTCAACATTCAGAAAACGAAGATCATGGCATCTGGTCCCATCACTACATGGGAAATAGATGGGGAAACAGTGGAAACAGTGTCAGACTTTATTTTTCTGGACTCCAACATCACTGCAGATGGTGACTGCAGCCATGAAGTTAAAAGACGCTTATTCCTTGGAAGGAAAGTTATGACCAACCTAGATAGCATATTCAAAAGCAGAGACATTACTTTGCCAACAAAGGTTCGCCTAGTGAAGGCTATGGTCTTTCCTGTGGTCATGTATGGATGTGAGAGCTGGACTGTGAAGAAGGCTGAGCGCCGAAGAATTGATGCTTTTGAACTGCGGTGTTGGAGAAGACTCTTGAGAGTCCCTTGGACTGCAAGGAGATCCAACCGGTCCATTCTGAAGGAGATCAGCCCTGGGATTTCTTTGGAAGGAATGATGCTAAAGCTGAAACTCCAGTATTTTGGCCACCTCATGCGAAGAGTTGACTCATTGGAGAAGACTCTGATGCTGGGAGGGATTCGGGGCAGGAGGAGAAGGGGACGACAGAGGATGAGATGGCTGGATGG
Organism: Tragelaphus eurycerus; assembly: GCA_935064755.1. Classification (NCBI taxonomy): domain Eukaryota; kingdom Metazoa; phylum Chordata; class Mammalia; order Artiodactyla; family Bovidae; genus Tragelaphus; species Tragelaphus eurycerus. The sequence continues at coordinate 908,178 of CAKXYN010000234.1, forward strand.
CATCACTGACTCGATGAATGTGAGTCTGAGTGACCTCCGAGAGCTGGTGATGGATAGCGAGGCCTGGCGTGCTGCAGTTCCTGGGGTCTCAAAGAGTCAGACACGACTGAGCGACTGATCTGATCTGATTGAGCATTTTTTGGCATTGCCTTTCTTTGGGATTGGAATGAAAACTGACCTTTTCCAGAAAAATAGACATTTCTAAATGAATGTCTTTCTGATATGCACTCTTCACAGAACAGAAGAGAAAACAATTGAATACTTGTTTACTTAAGCTAATTTCTTTAATATTTATATGTTATTTTTGTGTGACCAAACACATCACATGAAATAATTTTGTTAGTTGTTTTGCATACCAGTTTATTGTTACTTACATTACAGGTTTACTTATCTCTAACAATATCAGTATAACATCATGTCCTCAGAGAGTTCTTGTATGAGAGAAATTATACAGTATGAAAGCAAGAACAAAAAGGAAATTCTATGCTTTGCTTCTCCTTTCACCTCTAGCTATTGCCTTAAAATGGAGGAAGCATTCTGTAACCTTCTCGTTTTTTTGCCAGTATGTGAAGAAAATCTCTAGACCTTCTACTGTTCCTGAGAACAAAACAAGGCAGCATATTTAGCAAACACCCAAAACATAAAATGTGTAGTAATTTTTCCCAGTCTTCATTCTTTTTCCATTAGCTTTGTGGGACATGAAGAGAAAGCCAGATTGCAGGGAAGAGACAGCCTTGTAGTCAGGATGTTACAAGCATACTCCATGGTTAAGAAGTTGAATGGAAATTATCTAACTTCTTGCCATATAACAAAGTGTATGTCTATAATATTTTCCATTTTTAGAAACAACTTAATAGAGATTCTGTTTGAAATGTGAAAGAACAGGCTTTCCAACTCAGTGTTTGAGGACTTTCTATTTGATGCCACTACTAATTATAGGTTTAGCTTGGAAATCTTGAATTGGCAAGTATGGGAGAGATGTCCTCCTAAGTAAAAGTATGTCTTAAGATAATATATGGTAGCATTAACAATAACAATTCAGAACATACTTTGTATCATACACTCTGCCAAATATTTAATTTTATTTTATTTAATCCTCACAAAAAATATTTTGTTATCCACATAGTTCAGATTAGAAAATAAGGCCTAGAGTGATTTAGTTACTTGCCCAAAGTTCCAAGCTAGCAACTGGATGTGTGTGCATGCGCATATTTGCAGATGAGTAGGTTCCATGTATGTGTGTGTATGTAATAACATGTGTATTGCTAGAGGGAAAAAATAGAGGAAGTTAGGGATCATGAAAGAAAAGTAGGAAAGGACCAGATCATGCAAAATCTTACATGTTATTCTAAGGAGCTTAAAATTTATACTGTAGTCTTTTAATCCCTAAATCACAGTGGCTTCAATTCTGATTCAGTAGATCTGTGTTGGTCTTTCAAATATACTTTAAAAATACACATATTTAAAATACATGTTTTAAAATACATATTTCCTTGGGGCAACAGACAACCACTCAATAATGAAAAGTTTTCATCACAAATGTGACATGATTAGAATTGAATTTTACAAAATTCATCCTTGAAAAAAATAAAATGCATTGGAAATGAATGACAGGTGTTAACATGCTTTTGCAGTAATCCAGTAAATGATGAAGGCCTCAGAGATAATAACAGTGGCAGAGAGAATAGAAATCAAGGACATGATTTTGATGATGCTAATGGAGGAAATATGGTATTAACAATATTGGCTTGGGTTGTGACCATGCTCTCCCAAACACTAAGTGTAGAATCATGGACTAGGTACTTAAGTCTTGATTTCCTTATTTGTAGATTGTAATTATTTAGGCAATAGTAAGAAATACAACATACATAAGTAATTTTATCTTCAGTGTAGGGGGTTCTATAATTATACTTACTCATTTGGACGATGAAAATAATGTTGAGAGGTTAAATATCATTTTTTAAGGTCAAACAACCAAAACAATGAGGAATAAGAATTCAAGATCAAGTAATATGAATCCTCCATGTCAAGGTTGTTGGCTAGAAATGCAGTAAGATTAGATTATGGAATAACAAAATGATAACATCTAACACTTATAGAGCACTTATACTGTTTTATAAACTTATTCACAGAGTAGACTTGATAAAAATCAACTATTAGTCCCATTTTAGAGATTAGAAAACTGAATTCAGAGAGAAGAAATAACAATAACTCTACTAACAAGTGGCACAGCCAGAATTTAAACCACTAAATTAACTGATATATATATATATATAGTTACATATATAAATAATATAATATGTATGAAATATTGATATATCAACATATTTCCCACAATTACTTTGATTTTGTTTATATACCCAAGAATCCATGACACATAACTCTGATTGGACGTTTTTGCCTTTTCTCTTGCCAAGTTTCAATAAACTGACTTCAAAAACTTACACATAAATTAATTAAAACAACCCTTATTAATGTCCTGTTTATAATGAAAACTTTTGGTGCCATGAGTAGCCTCCAGCTTTGGAAGCAATAACAATTAAGGCTGTCAATACTTATTAACAGCTTTAAGTACAGAAAGACAAAAATAAGTTACTGAGTAAAGGGCCTTGAATGGTAGAATACTCTATAAAATACTGTAATTTGTTTCTGATCTAGAGAATTAAGAATGGATTAATTACCCAAGACTGCCAAGAAGTGGTACACAAGAAGGTTGAAAAGTCCTGGGTTTCTTTAAAGCTACTTCAATTAATATCTAATATGGGAGAAACACTTCTCTGAAATTATCTGTGGAAACTGAATTTAGACAAATCACAATCTAGAAGTAGAATAATTAGTAAAATTAGAATAATAATTTATTTCAATATACAAAATATGTTATCTTGAGATTCAAAATTAGATCTTTTCCAAAGCCTCTCCGTCCTTAAAATATCCCTATTACTCTTAACAGTAACCATTGTTTGCTGCTGCTGCTAAGTCACTTCAGTCGTGTCTGTCTCTGTGCGACCGCATGGACTGCAGCCTATCAGGCTCCTCCATCCATGGGATTTTCCAGGCAAGAGTACTGGAGTAGGGTGCCATTGCCTTCTCCCAACCATTGTTTACTCCCTCCATTTTCTCCTTCCTATACTCACACATAAGAATCTAGCTGGTAACCTATTCCTGTTGATTCTTTATAATAATTCTTGAATATAGAATAAATTCTTTTTGTTAGTTATTAACAATACTTTACAACTGGCCTGTAGGGTTATACTGTAGAAATGTGCAGGTTGTCTCCAGTACAAATTTTAGACAGTTTAGCATAAATTTACAATCTTACATTTTAATGAAAGTCTTCACAAATGTATTTTAAATACATAATCCAAGAAAAATTAGGAAGCAAGCCAAGATTAATTGCATTATTCTTACAGTCTCATCAGCCATTTTGTAATATTAATCTCAGTCAGAAATGGGGTCAGAAATTAGAGCAGATTCTTTACTGCCAATTTTCCCTGTAGGTTATCTACCCCTTTATTTAAACTCCATTTTCATTCTCAAGTCTTTTTTTTAAAAAAGAATAGTTTGCTTACTTTTTATTTAACACACAATCTTAGTCATTAAAAAAATCTTGAAACACAATCTCAATCAAAAACCTACTATAAAATATGGAGCAACATTTCAATCCACATTGAAAGACGTCTTGTTCTCATTTCTTTTATGTGCCTAAATCACTGATTTTTCTTCCTTCCACATATCAGCACTACCTCTCAGAATGTGTTTGCTGAATTGTCAATGAAGCTGAGTGATTATTTTATTTCCTGCTTCCATTGTCCCTGGAAGCTGTTTTGAACTTCACCTTCTCCTCAAGTTCCATATCCTCAATCCTAGCATAATATTTTCTAAAAGAAAATAGAGAAAGAAATTAACTCAATATTGTTTTCCTCCATTTTAAACCTACTTGTTTTCCTCCTTTCTCAGATAAGTTCATTATTTTCTTTCACTTGCACTTATTCCCTCTGACTTTTTAGTTCCCTCTCCATCAATATTTACTATTTCTTATACCCTCAATTCGGGGAAGGCAATGGCACCCCACCCCAGTACTTTTGCCTGGAAAATCCCATGGACGGAGGAGCCTGGTAGGCTCCAGTCCATGGGGTCGCTAAGAGTCGGACACGACTGAGCGACTTCACTTTGACTTTTCACTTTCATGCATTGGAGAAGGAAATGGCAACCCACTCCAGTGTTCTTGCCTGGAGAATCCCAGGGACAGGGGAGCCTGGTGAGCTTCCGTCTATGGGGTCGCACAGAGTCGGACACCACTGAAGCGCCTTAGCAGCAGCATACCCTCAATTTACTATTTATCAGTCTATGCATGCATGTGTGTTCAGTCGCTCAGTCATGTCTGACTCTTTGCTACCCCATGGACTGTAGCCCACCACACCCCTCTATCCACAGAGTTTTCCAGGCAAGAATACTGGAATGGGTAATCATACCCTTCTCCAGTGGATCTTCCTGACCAAAGGATGTAACCCACATCTGCTGTTTCTCTTGCACTGGCAGGTGCATTCTTTACCACTGAGCCACTTGAGAAGCCCATATCATGCTTGAATATTCCCTATCCTGAAATAAATGTAATACATATAGAAGCAATCTGTCCTAACTGGCCATAGTAGGAGAATTATTAAATGAATTATATCTTATTCATACAATTAAATATTATGTCACTGATAAAAATAATGGATGGATGTGTATGTGCTCAGTTGTTCTGTCATATATGACTCTTTGTGATCCCATGGATTGTGGCCCACCAGGCTCCTCTGCCCATAGGATCCTCCAGGCAGGAATACTGGAGTGGATTGCCATTCTCTTCTCCAAGAGATCTTTCCAACCCAGGGATCAAACCCATGTCTTCTGTATTGCAGATGGACTTTTTTTTTTTTAACCATCTGAATTACCAGAGAAGCCCAAAAATAATGCAGTAGATAGAAATACACTTACATAGAATGTTCCCTAATTATGCTAACATTTAAAATTTCATAAGAATAAAGTATAATAATTCAAATTATAGCACATTGGCTTGACTTGGGGATGACAAGTGTGACTTCCTATTTTTACTCTTTCTATTGAATTTGTACAATGAGTTAAATCTTTATAATAATTGCCTGTATATACATATGTATATTACTCTTCAGTTCAGTTCAGTTGCTCAGTCGTGTCCGACTTTGCAACCCCATGAATCACAGCATGCCAGACCTCCCTGTCCATCACCAACTCCTGGAGTTCATTCAAACTCATGTCCATCGAGTTGGTGATGCCATCCAGCCATCTCATCCTCTGTCGTCCCCTTGCTTGCTTGCTTGCTAAGTCGCTTCAGTTGTGTCCGACTCTGTGTGATCCCACAGACTGCAGCCCACGAGGCTCCCCCGTCCCTGGGATTCTCCAGGCAAGAACACTGGAGTGGATTGCCATTTGCTTCTCCAATGCATGAAAGTGAAAAGTGAAAGTGAAGACGCTCAGTCATATCCGACTCTTAGCGACCCCATGGACTGCAGCCTACCAGGCTCTTCCGTCCATGGGATTTTCTAGGCAAGGGTACTAGAGTGGGTTGCCATTGCCTTCTCCGGTCGTCCCCTTATATTTGACTATATAATATTCGATGGCATCACTGACTCGATGAATGTGAGTCTGAGTGACCTCCGAGAGCTGGTGATGGATAGGGAGGCCTGGCGTGCCGTGGTTCATGGGGTCGCAAAGAGTCGGACACGACTGAGCGACTGATCTGATCTGAATATTCCCCAAAATAGTTTCTTCCCCTATGTTCTTATCATCACATAGACTTTTGAAAATATATTCTTTGATTTTTCATAGAATTATATTTAATTCAAATATTGTATTAAACTATACAACATAGTAATTCAATATTTTTATATATTACACTCCATCAGATCAGATCAGTCGCTCAGTCGTGTCCGACTCTTTGCGACCCCATGAACCGCAGCACGCCAGGCCTCCCTGTCCATCACCAGCTCCCGGAGGTCACTCAGACTCGCATCCATCGAGTCAGTGATGCCATCCAGCCATCTCATCCTCTGTCGTCCCCTTCTCCTCCTGCCCTCAATCCCTCCCAGCATCAGAGTCTTCTCCAATGAGTCAACTCTTCGCATGAGGTGGCCAAAATACTGGAGTTTCAGCTTTAGCATCATTCCTTCTAAAGAAATTCCAGGATTGATCTCCTTCAGAATGGACTGGTTGGATCTTCTTGCACTCCATACAAAGCTATTAATAAATATTGGCTGTATTTCCTTTCTGTACTTTACATCTTTGTAACTTATTTACTTTATACCTAATAGTTTGTACCTTTTTATCCTATTTACCTATTTCTAGCCTCCCCATCTCCTCTCTGCTCTAGTAACTAGCAGGTTGTTCTCTATAGTGTTCATAAGGTTCTCAAGACAAGAATACTGAAGTGGTTTGCCATTTCCTTCTCCAGTGGACCACGTTTTGTCAGGACTCTCTACCATGACCTGTCCATCTTGGGTGGCCCTACATGGCATGGCTAATGGTTTCATTGAGTTAGACAAGACTGTGGTCCATTTGATCAGATTGGTTAGTTTTCTGTGATTGTGGTTTTCTGTCTGTCTGCCCTCTGATGAAGAAGGATAAGAGGCTTATGGAAGCTTCCTGATGGGAAATACTGACTGAGGGGGAAACTGGGTCTTGTTCTGATAGGCCCGGCCATGCTCAGTAAATTTTTAATCCAACTTTCTGTTGATGGGTGGAGCTGTGTTCCCTTCTTGCTATTTACCTGGGGCCAAACTATGGTGGAGATAATGAAGATAATGGCGACCTTCTTCAAAAGAACCCATGAATGTACTGCTACACTCAGTGCCCCCAACCCTGCAACAGGCCACCATGACCCACGCCTCTCCTGGACTCCTGGACATTCCTGGCAAGTTTGGGTCAGTATCTTATGGGGACACTGCTCTTTTCTCCTGGGTCCTGGTGTACACAAGGTTCTGTCTGTGCCCTATAAGAATCTGTTTCCCAGCACTGTGTAAGTTCTGGCAGCTCAATGATGGGATTAATGGTGACCTCCTCCAAGAGGGCTTATGCCATAACCAAGTCTGCTGTACCCAGAACGCCTGCCCCTGAGGCAGTCCACTGCTGACCCACACATCCACAGGAGACACTCAAATACAGTTCTGTCACTGTGGGGTCCCTGGTGTGCACAAGTTTTTTTTGGGCCCACTGAGTTTCCTTGGAAGAAATGGGTTTTATTTTTAATTTACCTTTTCCCCCCCTTCCCACCTTGTTGGGGCTTTTCTTTTCCCTTTTGCTTTGTGTTTTTTTTTTTCCTTCCCCCCCCTCCCACCACCCCCACCCCTCCCTCCCTTCTACTTCCTTGGAAGCAAATCCCTTCTTTCCTTGTAAAGGGAATTTTTTTTTTGTTGCATAAAAGAAAAAAAAATTGAGGTGGAGAAAAAGAAGATGAAAAGAAAAAATATATTCTAATATTAGAAAAAAAAAAAAAAAAGAATAAGTGAATTTTTATCTTAAAACCAATATTTTTTTTTTTTTTTTTTTATAGGAAAAAAAAAAAAAAAAATAAATAAGATAAACAAAAAAAAAAAAAAAAACGCAATAATTACATAAAATCGATAAAAATACAACAATAATCTCCTTTTTTTTTCTAAAGCAAAACCATACCATACTACACCAAACCAATCCAACCCCCCCCCCAGTACTGCCGAAGAAGCGTAGGAGGAATGTATTATGAAGACCTGCAAGACCTTCTAGAACTAACACCCAAAAAAAGATGTCCTTTTCATTATAGGGGAATGGAATGCAAAGTAGGAAGTCAAGAGTTACCTGGAGTAACAGAAAAATTTGGCCTTGGAGTACAGAATGAAGCAGGTCAAAGGCTAACAGAGTTTTGCCAAGAGAACACACTGGTCACAGCAAAAGCCCTCTTCCAACAACACAAGATAAGACTCTACACATGGGCATCACCAGGTAGTCAATAATGGAAATCAGATTGATTATATTCTTTGCAGCTAAAGATGGAGACACTTTATTCAGTCAGCAAAACAAGACCAGGAACTTACTGTCATGAACACTTTATTGCCAAATTCAAACTTAAATTTAAGAAAATAGGGAAAACCCCGGAACCATTTAGATATGACCTAAATCAAATTTCTTACATTTGTAGGGTGAAAGAGAGAAATTTTTTTAGGGCTGGACCCGTGAGAGTTTGTGTTAAAATATAGACAGAGGTTTCTGAATTTTTAAAGGAGAGACAGCACTAAAAAAACCCCAAAAAAAAAAAAAAAAAAAAAAAAAATTGTTTTTTTGGGGGGGCCCTCAAAAAAATTTGAAAAAAAAAAAAAAAAAAAAAAAAAAAAAAAAAAAAAAATCCATCTCCATGTATGCAGAGTTCTAAAGAATAGCAAGAAGAGATAAGAAAGCCTTCCTCAGTGACCAGTGCAAAGAAATAGAGGAAAACAAAAGATTGGGAAAGACTAGAGATCTCTTTAAGGAAATTAGAGATACAAAGGGAACATTTCATGCAAAGATGGGCTAAATAAAGGACAGAAATGTTATGGACCTAACAGAAGCAGAAGATATTAAGAAGAGGTGGCAAGAATACACAGAAGAACTATATAAAAAAAGATCTTCATGACCCAGATAATCACGATAGTGTAACCACTCACCTAGAGCCAAACATCCTGGAATGTGAAGTCAAGTGTGCATTAGGAAGCAACACTACAAACAAAGCTAGTGGAAGTGATGGAATTCCAGTGGAGCTATTTCAAATCCTGAAAGATGATGCTGTGAAAGTGTTGCACTCAATATGTCAGCAAATTTGGAAAACTCAGTAATGGCCACAGGACTGGAAAAGGCCAGTTTTCATTCCAATCCCAAAGAAAGGCAATGCCAAAGAATGTTCAAACGACTGCACATTGGCACTCATCTCATGCTAGAAAAACAATGCTCAAAATTTGCCAAGCCAGACTTCAAAAGTATGTGAACCATGAGCTTCCAGATGTTGAAGCTGGTTTTAGAAAAAGCAGGGGGACCAGAGATCAAATTGCTAACATCCGTTGGATCATCGAAAAAACAAGAGAGTTCCACAAAAGCATCTATTTCTGCTTTATTCACTATGCCAAAACCTTTGACTGTGTGGATCACCACAAACTGTGGGAAATTCTTAAAGCGATGGGGATACAAGACCATCTGACCTGCCTCTTGAGAAATCTGTATGCAGGTCAGGAAGCAACAGATAGAACTGGACATGGAACAACAGACTGGTACCAAATCAGGAAAGGAGTACATCAAGGCTATATATTGTCACCCTGCTTATTTAACTTCTATGCAGAGTACATCATGAGAAACACTGGGATGGATGAAGCTCAAGCTGGAATCAAGAGAAATACAATAACCTCAGATATGCAGATGACATATGCTGATGACAGAACGTGAAGAACTAAAGATCCTCTTGATGACAGTGAAAGAGGAGAGTGAACAATTTGGCTTAAAGCTCAACATTCATAAAACTAAGATCATGGCATCCGGTCCCATCACTACATGGCAAATAGATGGGCAAACAGTGAAAACAGGAATAGACTTTATTTTGGGGGCTCCAAAATCACTGCAGATGGTGATTGCAGCCATGAAATTAAAAGACACTTACTCCTTGGAAGGAAAGTTATGACCAACCTAGACAGCATATTAAAAAGCAGAGACATTGCTTTGCCAACAAAGGTCCATCTAGTCCAGGCTATGATTTCCCAGTAATCATGTATGGATGTGGGAGTTGGAGTATAAAGAAAGCTGAGCGCTAAAGAATTGATGCTTTTGAACTGTGGTGTTGGAGAAGACTGTTGAGAGTTCCTTGGACTGCAAGGAGTTCCAACAAGTCCATCCTAAAGGAAGTCAGTCCTGAATATTCATTGGAAGGACTGATGCTGAAGCTGAAACTCCAATAGTTTGGCCACCTGATGCGAAGAACTGACTCATTTGAAAAGACCTGATGCTGGGAAAGATTGAAGGCAGGAGGAGAAGGGGACGACAGAGGATGAGATGGTTGGATGGCATCCCTGACTCGATGGACATGAGTTTGAGTAGACTCCAGGAGTTGGTGATAGACAGGGAGGTCTGGCATGCTGCAGTCCATGGGGTTGCAAAGAGTCAGACACAACTGAGCAAATGGACTGAACTGTTGTCTATAACTGGGAGTCTGTTTCTGGTTTGTTATATTTATTCCTTTGTTCTATTTTTTAGATTCCATAATAAGTGAAAACATACAACAGTTGTCTTTCTTATTTTGACTTATTTCCCTAGTCATAATTCCCTTCAGATCCATCCATGTTGTCTCAAATGGCAAAATTTCATTCCTTTTTATGTCTGAGTAATATAGCATTTTTTATATATACTCATCTTCTTTATCCATTCATCTTTTGCACACACTTAGGTTGCTTCTATATCATGGCTGTTGTAAAGAATGCTGTCATGAATGTTTGGGTACATGTATCTTTTTGTATTAGTGTTTCCGGTGTTTTTTTTTTTCCTTCCAGATAAATACCTAGGAGTGAGGTTTATAGATCACATAGAAATTCTATTTTTGAGGTAGCTTCAGGCTATTTTCCATAAAGGCTATACCAATTTATATTCCTGCCAATAGTGCACAAGTGTTCCCTTTTCTCTATATCATCGTCAATTCTTGTTATTTCTTATGTTTTTGACAGCAGCCACTAGACTGGTGTGATGTGGAATCTCATTATTTTGATTTGAATTTCCCTTATGGTTAATGATTTTAAGCATCTTTCTTGTCCCTGTTGGTCATTTGCATGTATTCTGTGGTAAAAAAAAGAAAAGTCTATTTAGGTCCTCTGTTGATTTTTAAGCAGGTTGTTTGTTTTTGTGATACTGAATTGTAGGATTTCTTTTTCTGCTTTGGATATTAACTCCTCATTAATCATACTGTTAACAAATATCTTCTTCCATTCTGTTGGTTGACTTTTCATTTTGCTGATGATTTCCTTGGCTGTGCAAAAGCTTTTAAGTTTAATTAGGTCCCACTTATTGATTTTTTCTATTACTTCTCTCGCCTGAGGAGACATATCCAAAAATTATTGCTAAGACTGATATCAAAGAACATACTGCCTATGCTTTCTTCTAGTAATTTTATGATTTCAGGTCTTACATATAGTTATTTCATACATCTTAGTTTATTTTTGTACATGGTGTGAAAAAATGTTTTAGTTTCATTGTTTTACACATAGCTGTCAAATTTTCCCAACACCACTTAATGAAGAGGCTGGCTTTCCCCTGCTGTATATCCTTCCTTATTTTGTATCATCTTCATTAACTACAGATATGTGTGTTTATTTCTGAGCTCTCGATTCTGTTCCATTGACCTGAGTGTCTCTTTTTGTGCCAGTATTATACTTTTTTGATTACAGTAATTTTGTAGTATCGTCTTAAGTCAAGGAGCATACCTTCAGCTTTTTTCTTTTGTCTGAAGATTGCTTTGGTTATTCAGGATCATGTGTGATTTCATAATAATTTTAGGATTATTTATTCCAACTCAAACGGTAAAGAATCTGTCTGCGAGACAGGAGATCAGGGTTTGATCCCTAGGTTGGGAAGTTCCTCTGGAGAAGGAAATGGCAATCCACTCCAGTATTCTTGCCTGGAGAATTCCATGCACAGAGAAGCCTGACGGGCTACAGTTCATGAGGTTGCCAAGAGTCAGACACGACTGAGTGACTAACACAGTCTGTGAAAAATGTCTTAGTTATATAGATAGGGATTGTATTAAATCTGTAGATTGCTTTGAATAGTATAGACATTTTAACAATATTAATGCTTCTAATTCATGAACATAGGATAACCTTCAATTTTTTTTTTGTTGTTGTTGTTTGTTTCTTGAGATAGGCCTGTATTGCTATACTTCCCTCTTGGAACTGCTTTTGATGTGTCCTATAGACGTGAGAAAGTTGTATATCTATTTTTATTCATCTTAAGGTATTTTTTTAATTTACTCTTTTATATATCTATGACTTGCTGGTTTTTTAGTAGCATATTGTTTAGTTTCCCTGTATTTGTGTTTTTCACATCTTTCTTCCTGTGATTGATTTTAGTTTCATACCACTGTGATTGGGAAAATGTTTGATATAATTTCAATCTTCTTAAATGTATTTAGAATTGTTTTACAGCCTAGCATATGATCTATCCTTGAGAATATTTCATATGCACTTGAAAAGAATGTGTATTCTACTAATTTGGGATGGAATATTTTGTAGAAGTCTAGTAAGTCATCTGGTATTTTTTTGTCATTTTAAGGCCACTTATTCCCTATTGATTGTTCTGTCTGCATGATCTATTCATTGCTATAATTTGGGTACTAAAGTTTGCTATTACTATTGCTGTTGACTTCTCCTTTTATTTTTAGTATATACTTTATATATTTAGGTGCTCCTATATTCAGTGCATATATCTTTATGAATGTTATATGCTATTCTTGAATTGCCCCTTTTTCATTATATATTGCCATTCTTTGCCTTTTTTATAGACTTCGTTTTAAAGTCTATTTTGTCGGACATGAGTATTGCTACCTTAGGTTTCTTTTTGTTCCATTTGCATTGAGTATGTTTTTCCATTCCTTCACTATTTCAGCTATATGTGTTTTTAGCTCTAAAATGAGTCTTTTTAAGTAGCCTATAGATGGATCTTGCTTTTTGATTCATTCTATCCATTCAGCCATGTCTTTTGTTTAGAGCATGTATTATTAATGTTGTTATTAATAGGTATGTTGTTCTTGTTGACTCAGACTTATGTCTGACTCTTTGCAACCCCATGGATTGCACCTTGCCAGGCTTCCCTGTCCTTCACTATCTCCCAGAGTTTGCTCAGATTCATGTCCATTGAGTCAGTGATGCCATCCAACTATCTCCTACTTTGCCACCCTCTTTACCTTTTGCCTTCAAATTTTCCCAGCAAAAGGATCTTTTCCAATGAGTCCGCTCTTTGCATCAGGTGACCAAAGTATTGGAGCCTCAGCATCATGCCTTCCAATGAATATTCAGGATTGATTTCCTTTAGGATTAACTGGTTTGATCTCCTTGCAGGCAAGGGACTCTCAAGTGTCTTTTCTAGCACCACAGTTCTAAAGCATCAATTCTTTGATGCTCTGCCTTCTCTGTGGTCTGACTCTCATATCCATCCATATTGGAAAAAACATAGTTGACTAGACAGACCTTTGTCAACAAAGTGATGTCTCTGCTTTTTAATATACAATCTACTTTTGTTATAGCTTTCCTTCCAAGGAGCAAGTGTCTTTTAATTTCATGGCTGCAGTCACCATCAGCAGTGATTTTGGAGGCCAAGAAAATAAAATCTGTCACTGCTTCTAGTTTTTCCCCATCTATGTGCCATGAAGTGATGGGGCCAGGTGCCATGATCTTTGTTTTTAGAATGTTCAGTTTTAAGCCAACTTTTCCAGTCTCATCTTTCACCCTCATCAAGAGGCTTTTTAGTTTCTCTTCACTTTCTTCATTTAGACTGATATCATTTGCATATCTGAGTTTGTTGGTGTTTCTCCCAGCAATCTTGATTCCAGCTTGTGATCCATCCAGCCTGGCATTTCAGGTGATGTACTCTTCACATAAGTAAAGGAAACAGGGTATATACTTGTTGCCATTTTGATACTTGTTTTCTGTTTGATATTTCTGTAGTTTTCTGTTATTTTCTTCTTTTGGTAATTACTTCCCTTATATTTTTGATTTTCTTTAGTATTTTATTTGTACTCCTTTCTCTTTGTTTTTTTGTGCATCTTTTTGTAGGTTTTCTAGTTACCATGAAGCTAATCTATATATCCATGTCTGTATTATAATCACACTTGTTCTAAACTGATAGTTATTTAAATTCAAGCACATTCTAAAAGTTCTAAAATTTTTACCCCCGTGCCTCCACAATATTTTTTATTTTGGTGTCATACTTTGCATCTTTATGTGTATCCATAAATTGTTTATTGTGGTTATGATTGATTTTATAATTTTTGTCTCTTCACCTTTGTATTAACTTATTTAAGTGATTGGTCCACTCTATTTACTATATATTTAACTTTACCAGTGAGATTGTTTATATATTTTCTTATTTCTTAGATTCTGTAACAATTTCTATACGGACAGTTTGGTTGTGATGAACTGTTTTCATTTCAGTTCAGTTGCTCAATCGTGTTTGACTCTTTGTGACCCCATGGACTGCAGCAAGCCAGGCTTCTCTGTCCATCACCAACACCCAGAGACCACTCAAACTCATGTCCATCATGTTGGTGATACTATCCAATCATCTCATCCTCTGTTGTCCCCTTCTTCTCCTGCCTTCAATCTTTCCAGAATCAGGGTCTTTTCCAATGAGTTGGTTCTTCTCATTAGGTGGCCAAAGTATTGGAGTTTCAGCTTCAACATCAGTCCTTCCAATGAACACCTAGGACTGATGTCCTTTAGGATGGACTAGTTGGATCTCCTTGCAGTCCAAGGGACTCTCAAGAGTCTTCTCCAACACCACAGTTCTAAAGCATCAATTCTTTGGCACTCAGCTTTCTTTATACTCCAACTCTCACATCCACACATGACCACTGGAAAAACTATAGCCTTGACTAGATAGACTTCTGTTTGCAAAGTAATGTCTCTGCTTTTTAATATGCTGTCTAGGTTCATCATAACTTTCCTTCCAAGGAGTAAGTGTCTTTTAATTTCATGGCTGTAATCACCATCTGCAGTGATTTTGGAGCCCAAAAATATAAAGTCTGCCCCTGTTTCCACTGTTTGCCCATCTATTTGCCATGACGTGATAGGACCAGATGCCATGATCTTAGTTTTCTGAATGTTGAGCTAGAAAGTATAAAAGTAATGCTCAAAATTCTCCAAGCCAGACTTCAGTAGTATGTGAATTGTGAACTTATAGATGTTCAAACTGGATTTAGAAAAGGCAGAGGAATCAGAGATCAAATTGCCAACATCTGTTGGATCATACAAAAGTCAAGAGAATTCCAGAAAAACATCTACCTCTGCTTCATTGCTATGCTAAATTCTTTGACTATGTAGATCATAACAAACTGTGGAAAATTTTTAAAGAGATGGCAATACCAGACCACCTTATCTGTCTCCTAAGAAACCTGTATGCAGGTCAAGAAGTAACAGTTAGAACCTGACACAGAACAATGGACTGGTTCCAAATTGGGAAAGGAGTAAGTCAAAGCTGTATATGGTCACCCTAATTATTTAACTTATATGCCGTGTACACCATGCAAAATGCCACACTGGATGAAGCACAAGCTAGAATCAAGATTGCCAGGAGAAATATCAATAACCTCAGATATGCAGATAACACCACCCTTATGGCAGAAAGCAAAGAGGAACTAAAGAGCTTCTTGATGAAGGTGAAAGTGGACAGTGGAAAAAAACTGGCTTAAAACTCAGCATTCAAAAAACTAAGATTGTGGCATCCAGTCCCATCACTTCATGGCAAATAGATGGGGGAAAAAAAGGAAACAGTGATAGACTATTTTCTTGGGCTCCAAAATCACTACAGATGGTGACTGAAGCCAGGAAATTAATAGACGTTTGCTCCTTGGAAGAAAAGCTATGACCAGCCTAGACAGCACATTAAAAAGCTGTGACCTTACTTTGTGAACAAAGGTCTGTCTAGTCAAAACTATGGTTTTTCCAATAGTCATGTATGGGTGTGAGAGTTGGACCATAAAGAAGGTTGAATACCCAAGAATTGATGCTTTTGAATTGTGGTGTTGGAGAAGACTCTTGAGAGTCCCTTGGACTGCAAGGAGATTAAATCAGTCAATGCTAAAGGAAATCAATCCAGAATATTCATTGGAAGGACTGATGCTGAAGCTCTAATACTTGGGCCACCTGATGTGAATAGCTGAATCACTGAAAAGACCCTGATGCTGGGAAAGAATGAAGGCAGGAGGAGAGGGGATGACAAAGTTTGAGATGGTTGAATGGTATCACTGACTCGATGGACATGAGTTTGAACAAGCTCCGGGTGATGGTGAAGGACAGGCAAGCCTGGCATACTGCAGTGCATGGGGTCACAAAGAGTTGGACACGACTGAGTGACTGAACAACGACAAAAATGGCTGGAACTAGAGAGGCGTAGTGGGAGCCTGATCAGAGCTGTGACTTCCTCCAGCCTCAGTGGTACTCGAATGTCCTGTCATTTGTGGGGCCAGGGCCCCAAGAGCTAGAGCCACAGTCTGAATCAAGCATGATTTATCTTAGCATGATGGTGGTTTTCCCTTTGGCTAGAGACAGTGCCAGAACCGGAGTGGCTGGAACAAAAGGCCTAGGCTTCTCCCCAGCTTAATAGCTGCCTTTGCCTTGACCCAAAAGTAGGGCTGTGGCCCCAAGAACAGGAGCCCAGTAGAAATCTTGGCTTCTCCCAAGCTGTAGTGGTGATTTCCACCTTGGCAGGGAGCAGTGCCAGAGCTGGGAAGGACTGGAGCCTGAACCTGGTGTGGGCTGGAGGATGAATTAGGGAGTAGTCCTGGTAGAGTGGCCAAAATACCAGGTAGTTTTCAATATGCTACCTCTATACTAGATCCGAGGGCAAGTAAATCTATAAGTGCACTTCTCAAAAGCAGATTTCAATTTCCTACAGCCCTCCAGTAAGCCCCACTGCTTTTCTAGTGAGCAAAGGGGGCTCATGTTTCTGATGCCAGACCCTAAGGCTAGAGGGCCTAATGTGAGATTTGGATTCCTTTACTCCTACACAAGATCCCTGAGCCTGTGATATGACCATCCTCTTCAGGTTTGCCCACCAGAGTGTGGGTCCCAACTGTACCACTTACCCTGCATTCCAAATAGAGTTCATATGGTTCTTTCCCTATAACGTTATTTGTAGAAGAATTATTCTGCTAGTCTTCAAGTGATTCTCAGAGAGAGTTGCTCTCTATTTAGTTGCAATCTTGATGTGTTTGTCAGGAGGAGGCGAGCTCAGCATCTTCCTACTCTGCCATCTTGATCCTGCCCTTTTCTTTTGATTTTTTAAAATTATTTTTATAAAATAGAAAGACAAAAAGTAAAATATTGTCTGTAGTTTTAGAAAACTAATTGTTTGGTGCCTACCAAACTATAGCCTACCACCTGCTTTTGTGAATAAAGTTTCATTGGAAGACAGCACCATCATTTACTTACGTGTTATATATGGTTGCTTTCACATCATAATGGGAATATTAAGCAGTTGCAGCCGAGACTGTGTGGTCCAAAAAACCGAAAATATTTACTATCTGGCCCTTTCCATTAAAAAATAATTGCTGACACATGGGGTAAAATCTATTATTACAGCAGTATATTTCACGTAGTTAAAATCATTGTTAACATAATTTTGTACACTTTTCCATTTAATATTATAGAGAATACATTTCCTTACTGCTATTTTTATGAACATAATCTTTAACGATTTTCTGGCATGTCATCTATTAGATAAGACATTGCTTAAAATAACATATTTTTATTGTTGAGCATTTAGCTTCCACTTTTTCAGCATTGAAAATACTTCTCAGAAGAATAACCCTACTACATATTTGGAGCACATTTTGGATAATTTCTTCATGGTAGATTTTTAAAAATTGAGTTAGAGTGTCAAAAGATATGAATATTTTATAGTTTTCATAGAAATTATCACATGAATGTCTAAAAGATTGTACCAGTTGACAATGGCAGCAGCAATCCATGCTGGTATTGAATTTATTTCACAATGTCAGAAAAGGTTATGGGGATAGTATGCTTCATAAATATAGATACATCAGATCAGATCAGATCAGATCAGTCACTCAGTCGTGTCCGACCCTTTGCAACCCCATGAACCGCAGCACGCCAGGCCTCCCTGTCCATCACCAGCTCCCGGAGGTCACTCAGACTCACACCCATCAAGTCAGTGATGCCATCCAGCCATCTCATCCTCTGTCGTCCCCTTCTCCTCCTGCCCTCAATCCCTCCCAGCATCACAGTCTTCTCCAATGAGTCAACTCTTCGCATGAGGTGGCCAAAATACTGGAGTTTCAGCTTTAGCATCATTCCTTCCAAAGAAATCCCAGGGCTGATCTCCTTCAGAATCGACTGCTTGGATCTCCTTGCAGTCCAAGGGACTCTCAAGAGTCTTCTCCAACACCACAGTTCAAAAGCATCAATTCTTCGGGCTCAGCCTTCTTCACAGTCCAGCTCTCACATCCATACATGACCACAGGAAAGACCATAGCCTTGACTAGGCGAACCTTTGTTGGCAAAGTAAGGTCTCTGCTTTTGAATATGCTATCTAGGTTGATCATAACTTTCCTTCCAAGGAGTAAGCGTCTTTTAATTTCATGGCTGCAGTCACCATCTGCAGTGATGTTGGAGTCCAGAAAAATAAAGTCTGACACTGTTTCCACTGTTTCTCCATCTATTTCCCATGAAGTGATGGGACCAGATGCCATGATCTTCGTTTTCTGAATGTTGAGCTTTAAGCCAACCTTTTCACTCTCCACTTTCACTTTCATCAAGAGGCTTTTTAGCCCCTCTTCACTTTCTGCCATAAGAGTGGTGTCATCTGCATATCTGAGGTTATTGATATTTCTCCCGGCAATCTTGATTCCAACTTCTGTTTCTTCCAGTCCAGCATTTCTCATGATGTACTCTGCATATAAGTTAAATAAACATGGTGACAATATGCAGCCTTGACTGGAAAAGGAAAATGTTCGTTTTCCTATTTGAAACCAGTCTGTTGTTCCATGACCAGTTCTAACTGTTGGTTCCTGACCTGCATACAGATTTCTCAAGAGGCAGATCAGGTGGTCTGGTATTCCCATCTCTTTCAGAATTTTCCATAGTTTATTGTGATCCACACAGTCAAAGGCTTTGGCATAGTCAATAAA
Organism: Tragelaphus eurycerus; assembly: GCA_935064755.1. Classification (NCBI taxonomy): domain Eukaryota; kingdom Metazoa; phylum Chordata; class Mammalia; order Artiodactyla; family Bovidae; genus Tragelaphus; species Tragelaphus eurycerus. Next base: position 927,094 of record CAKXYN010000234.1, read on the forward strand.
GCAGAAATAGATGTTTTTCTGGAACTCTCTTGCTTTTTCCATGATCCAGCGGATGTTGGCAATTTGATCTCTGGTTCCTCTGCCTTTTCTAAATCCAGCTTGAACATCAGGAAGTTCACAGTTCACATATTGCTGAAGCCTAAATATGTATACATAAAGTTTGTCTCTCATGAGTTTATAATCTGTGTCTCTTTGCTTACTTCTCATGTTTCATTTTCTTCCATTCCTTTTTAAACTTTTGAATAGTTTCCCATCTAATTTTTGGCTCATATATTTGGGATCTTCAAGTTTTTTGTTATCATATTTATGATTTTTATGTAAAAATTTATCCGACATATTTGCTTAAATACTTTAAAATTTCTTAATTCTTTGTATTTGACCAAACACTTTAAATCAATATTGTCTGTCTTCCATCTTCTGTTTTACTGAAGTGCTAGAGAAAGTTTCATTAATGGTGTGCTTTTAAAAATATTTCTTTCCTTACTCATTTGTGGCATTTGACTATGATGACCCTTATAACTACATTAAAATTATTTCTTATTTATACATTTTTCCCCTCTTGGTTTCCCTGTACTCGGTCTGTTTTTCAGTTTCCTTTATTGAATTTCTCTTCTAACCACATTTTAAACACCGATGGTCTTAAGATTCCATCCAATTATTCTTATCGCTTACTGAATTTTTCTGGGCATTCTCATCCTCTCCAAAAGTCTTTATTTTTTTCTGTTTTATTTTCCATATCTTCATTATTCATTTTCCTTCTGATATTCAATCATATGTTTTCAATTTCTTGCTGAAATCCCCTTATGCTTGTCTGATAGGCTACTCCAACAAATTCCTTAACTTTTCAATCTCCTGAAAGTAGCTCCAGCTCCCATTGTCCATACTTTGGTTAATGATAGTGCCATTGAACCATTTTATATAGCTAAAAATCTTGAAGTTTTCCTTCATACTTACCTCTCTCTCACTCTCTACACTCAGTAATTTACCAAGCATTTTCAATTCTAACTCCTCAATATCTTATTCTATTCAACCATCTCTGCTGCCAAAGATTCGGCCTTCAGCCCCTCTTTTGGTTGTTTAACTGTTTTCTCACACTTAGAAGTCTTCTTCCCTCTTGTTTAATGTTACATGATTTTAGGGATTCTCGCCTTTTATAGCCTACTCGCACTGTATTATAATTATTTACATGTTTGAATTCTCCATTGGGCCATAAGTTCCTAAAGAGTGTCATTTCAATCTCAATTCTTAGAATAAAGCAAGTGTCTGCATTGATTGTTAACTAAAAGTTTGACTATAGGCATTCGTATATTATGAATATAAGGTACTGTATTAGTTTACCAAGGCATTTAGCCTTCACTTTAATTATGATAAGGGCCAAAAGGATGTCTATGCAAGATGTTTTAAATGTCAGCAGGTAGGTTTGGATGATTATTCTTACCATCTCTTTAAGTCTAATACACAAGCAATAATATGTAAATAGTCTTCCTAACAGAGAGCTAATTGACTCAATAAACTAGTTTATTGGAATGTTTAAATTCAGTAAATCTTCTGATGTAAATTTTAAAGTTTAAAACATTTTTATGATGACAATATTTCATAACATATTCTCCCCTTTGCCTTGATAAGAAAACAAAACCATGGTCCAAAAAATAACAAATATGACCATTCTTTGAAATTATTTTCTACTCAGAAAGTTTTAGATTTAGTGTTATCTTTTGCATATTGTCACAAGTAAACAAAAATACTGAAAAATGATGACCGTACGTGAGTCAATTTCTACTTCTTTAAACAAATTATGTTCTAAAGGTCAGAAATAATAGAGAGGGAGTCAATAAATAAGTATACATACAAAATTTAGAAAAATAATTCCTAGAAAAAGAGCTGAAATTAGTACTTTTCAGACACTAATTCTTTGCTTTATCTATATCATTATATGTCAAAATTTGTCAACCCAACTAGATAGAAATGTATTAAGATAAGAAGAACGTGTACTTGAACATGATATCAGAAATAATGCATGCTAGGATGACATAAACTAGGACTTTAAATTATTTTTCATTATCATGTCTTGATTATAGGTTTGTAACCAACTGCAGAGAAATTACAGAAGACAGTCCAAGAAACAAAGATACAACTAAGGACTCACTTTATATGTCTATTAATACTGTATTGGTTAATATCAGACAAATACAATTAAAATAAAAAAATTCCTAGAAGAGAATGTTGTAAAGAAGATGAAATCCCAAGTGAATTTAAAAACAGGAGAATCCAGGGCACTCAAAACATCTTGTTATAGCAGCCTTTTTTTAACTAAAAAGCACTTTTAGGTTATGTAAAACAGTTTTTCAAGTTTTCCCTAGATATAAAAGGATCAACGACTGTAACTAGAACATTCTCTCTATAATGAGGCAATACTGAAAGGTATTATTTCTACCATCTTCAAAAAAACTCTTGTGCCACTCCATCATTTCTCCCAGATGAAAATGGTCAAACATAAATGAAATGTCAAATTAAAAAAAAAAAAAAAGTGCAGCACTGCTCAAGTGCTGTACTGTACCTGTACCTGCCAGAAATGATTACTAAAGACTCATTCCTATAAACCATCTCTGATTACAGTATTCTCTTGGAAAAAACCTCTATCAAAATCCATTCTAAGAGGAAAATATAAACCACTCCTTTATAGGCAGCACTAGTATGGACTGGAGTGCTGCCTTTTATATGCAAATTAAGCCAAACTTAATTGGACTCTTCCAATAGCCAACTTCAGAGCTTTTCAGCAATCTGTATTCACTACTTCAGCAATGCAAAATCACAATAGAAAGGGACAACTTTCAAAAATACTATTCTTTGCATTTGAGCAGAGGTTAGGCTGAAGAGCTTTTAATAAGAATGAACTCTATTCAGTTGTTTGAAGGGATTTTCATTAAGAATGAAAATGTGGCTTCTTTTCCAAGTGGCCACATACAGAGTATATTTAGCATTTTATTTTTTTAAAGGAAAATTTCACTAAACTATTCTAACTTGACAGCACATTTCAGAGAGAATATATTTAATATAAAATAGATCAATGTTTGACTTGTGCATTCATTAGTGGAAAGCTAAATTATACACAGTAAATTGGCATAATTAAATCACCCAGTAATTTAAAATTTATAATCACTTGGATATATTTGGTTAAAGTTTGTCTTTCATTCTATTTAAAAAAATAAATCTATTTTCAGCAATATCAAGTGTATACAAGGAAAGAGATTTCCATATTTAAAAGTAAAGACCACAAACATACTAATGTAAAATTAGTGTTTATAGACAAATATTGCTTAGGCTAATGAAACTGAATTCCTAGTATATGATGAGTAAATTTGTTTTTTTTAAAGCACGTATTTAAGACCAAAATAACATTACTTTTGACAGAGAAGGAAAAGGGAATTTCAGGAAACTAGGATATAGTTGGAAGAATTCTCATCTGACATTCCTTTTCTGCCTATCCTAGTTTTAACAATGCTTTAGGTTACTACTACCAAATAATAAGAGTTTGCACTTCTGATAAGAAACTATTTTCCATACCTAGAGTAGGAGCATGAGAGCATATTGCTTATTCTTGGGAAGGTAAATTGCCCTGCTGAGCTAAAGGAGAGGTTTTATGTAAGAAATATATATGCTGAAATAGGTCCAGTTATAGAAAGCTATGAAAGGCAAGTTGAAGCTTTTGTGGTGTTAACTTGTAACACTTCAGTTCTTAAACCTTTTTCTTTGGTAGCATAGGATGGATGGTATTCAGGTGAACAGTGCATTCGCATAAGTATATCCAGCGATACATGTTAACTCCCAGAGTAAGAGCTCTGGCTCCACCCTCTTCTCTTCCATGTGAAATAGTGTTTCTGAACCAGTGAGAATGTTGTTATATGAATAATTATGAATCTAGTCAAATGTATTATTTAAATCATATGTAAATTGTACTTCCATATTAGTAAAGAATTACTTGTGATACATCTCAAAATTGACTATAGAGTAAGAAGAATCAGAGTTGGTTGGATGTTTTGGGGAGAAGTCATATGTGGTCCCAATGTTTAATCATAGAGAGGAGACAGCAAATCAATTAAGTATCAACCCTAGGATTTTAGACTTCAGGTGCTTTGGGAACCTCCAGACTAAGATAAAATGGTAAACATGGAAAAGATAGGACATTAAGGAAAAATTAATAAGTTTTGTACTTTTTATTACCATTGCCAATAAAGAATGAGGATGCATTGTGTTGAGGTTTGTATAGCAATATTTTAAAGTTTAATAATTGAGTTTAAATTTAGATTGATGTTGGCATCAATCTGGCCCAAGGAAATAATATTTTTCAGTTGTGATAAACAATATGAAATTGCTGACATTTGACATTTTGACCTATCAGATCAGATCAGATCAGTCGCTCAGTCGTGTCTGACTCTTTGCGACCCCATGAACTGCAGCACGCCAGGCCTCCCTGTCCATCACCAGCTCTCGGAGGTCACTCAGACTCACATTCATCGAGTCAGTGATGCCATCCAGCCATCTCATCCTCTGTCGTCCCCTTCTCCTCCTGCCCTCAATCCCTCCCAGCATCAGAGTCTTCTCCAATGAGTCAACTCTTCGCATGAGGTGGCCAAAATACTGGAGTTTCAGCTTGAGCATCATTCCCTCCAAAGAAATCCCAGGTCTGATCTCCTTCAGAATGGACCGGTTGGATCTCCTTGCAGTCCAAGGGACTCTCAAGAGTCTTCTCCAACACCACAGTTCAAAAGCATCAATTCTTCGGCGCTCAGCCTTCTTCACAGTCCAGCTCTCACATTTTGACCTATAGAAATAATAATTTCATATAGTTCAGTCTAATATAATCCCTGTTTATGTGGTAGAGACAAACTTGTTTCTGGGGTGAACTATAGGCTTTAATCAAGTAAAGGATGAGCAGCAATGGGATGACACTCTGTGAAAGGTAACTGGAACAAATGAAGTAAATAAAAGATCTGAAATGTAAAAAGTTAACTCCCTTAGATATATAAAAAGTTTGGAATTCTCAAGGAAAAATGATCCAAAATGCATAACAAAAAGGAACACTAAGTATCAAACTATATTTATGGCTATATGATACCAAATGACTGATAAATATTGAATATTCAATCATGCTGATGTTTTCAAGTATCATAAAGATGAAATATCCAGATAAATAAATGCACATTTATTTTTCTTCTAGATATCTAGACGTAATCTAAGATGGGATTTCAAAGAGTAAAAACTGACTCCATATAATCATACTAAATAAAAATGCATTCCCCCTTTTGTACTTCTTATTTAAAGGAAAAGAATGCAAGCAACACCAATATAGGATTCAGAAAATAGACTCTTTTTTTTTAATTAGGGGAAAAAGCCTTCTCTTATAGTTAAATACTAAGTAGACAGCTGGTCTATATATAAATTTGATAAAAGGAGCAAAGTGGCCGCTTACAGGCATGCTAATAGTGGCAAATAATTATTAGTTACTTATTAATAATTATTACTACTGTTCTAATCATTTTTAACACAACTTCAGTGTTTAAAAATTCAGAGAGTGCCTACAAGTTTGAATTTCTAGCCTCTCTTGAAAATTTAAAAGATTGAGCAACCCTGACCTCACGTTTCCAGATGTCAGCAATCAGCCAAAAGTGAAGACCAGATACTAAAGAGAGATGAGGTAAGCACTTTAATTTTTCAAACACCCTTCCCAGCTCATTTCACTCCATTATGTTCTATTTCCTTGTACGCCTTTGAGTTTGTGGTCCCTGACATAGTGTTTGAGGACCAAATATAGATGATTGGGACAAGTTGGGGCAAAGGGATGAATTATATAAATCAAGGGGAATTCTCTTATCCCACACTCTCCTCCTCAACCGTGTGGAAATGTATATATGCTTCAAAATGAATGATGCTAAAAGCATGTGATTAATATAATTTGCATTTAAACATTTTAACAGGATTACATCCATCTGTGAAAAGATTATTTTGGTAGAGGCAAAGGGAAGGCCTTTTCCAGAGCTCCTCAAATAAAATGATATATACATACCCACTTTAACTTATACGGATAATGATGATTCAATTCAGTTCAGCCACTCAGTTCAGTTCAATCGCTCAGTCATGCCCGACTCTTTGTGACCCCATGAATGGCAGCATGCCAGGCCTCCCTGTCCATCACCAACTCCTGGAGTTCACTCAGATTCCCATCCATCGAGTCAGTGATGCCATCCAGCCATCTCATCCTCTGTCATCCCTTTCTCCTCCTGCCCCTAATCCCTCCCAGCAACAGTCTTTTCCAATGAGTCAACTCTTCACATGAGGTGGCCAAAGTACTGAAGTTTCAGCTTTAGCATCATTCCTTCCAAAAAAATCCCAGGGCTAATCTCCTTCAGAATGGACTGATTGGATTTCCTTGCAGTCCAAGGGACTCTCAAGAATCTTCTCCAACACCACAGTTCAAAAGCATCAATTCTTTGGTGCTCAGCCTTCTTCACAGTCCAAGTCTCACATCCATACATGACCACAGGAAAGACTATAGCCTTGACTAGACGAACCTTTGTTGGCAAAGTAATGTCTCTGCTTTTCAATATGCTATCTAGATTGGTCATAACTTTCCTTCCCAGGAGTAAGCGTCTTTTAATTTCATGGCTGCAGTCACCATCTGCAGTGATTTTGGAGCCCCCAAAAATAAAGTCTGACACTGTTTCTACTGTTTCCCAATCTATTTGCCATGAAGTGATAGGACTGGATGTCATGATCTTCGTTTTCTGAATGTTGAGTTTTAAGCCAACTTTTTCACTCTCCTCTTTCACTTTCATCAAGAGGCTTTTTAGTTCCTCTTCACTTTCTGCCATAAGGGTGGTATCATCTGCATATCTGTGATCAGCCACTCAGTCGTGTCCAATTCTTTGCGACCCCATGGACTGCAGCACGCCAGGCCTCCCTGTCCATCACCAATTCCCAGAGTTTACTCAAACACATGTCCATTTAGTCCATAATGCCATCCAACCATCTTATCCTCTGCCATCCCCTTCTCCTCCTGTGTTCAATCCCAGCATCAGGGTTTTTTTCAATGAGTCAGCTCTTCGCATCAGGTGGCCAAAGTATTGGAGTTTCAGCTTCAGCATCAGGCCTTCCAATGAATATTCAGGACTGATTTCCTTTAAGATGGACTAGTTGGATCACCTTGCAGTCTAAGGGACTCTCAAGAGTCTTCTCCAACACCACAGTTCAAAATCTCTCTTGTTTATTTTTGTGCATTTATTTCCTGACAGATTTTTCATGAAAGCATTTATTTTATTTGTTGGAAGATTATTTCCTGAAAGTTTTTCAGAGTAATATTAAGTCACTCTTCACTGGGATTGAGGAGAGAGGAATTCATGAGAGGGTGAGATATGATTCCAAGTTGCTTTTTGCCTTAATCTTCCCAGTTTGGTAAAAGAGTATTCATACTCTGGCTCAGAGCTCAGAATAGGCCACCGCCAGCTCATAATGCCCTGTGTAGTCTGGTATTTGTTTTTCTACTGATCCAAGAGAGTGACTTTTCTCAGCCTGGTAAACAAGCTGCTCTAGAAACAGCATAATCAGGAGATTATATGAACACACAATATGAACACATATCCAGTGCTAGTCATTTTAATCTTTAATTTTTTCAAGGTTGTGCCAAACAGCATGGAGTAGAGCACAGGATGGAGTGAGGATAGTCTGCCATGAATGCAACGAATAAGATGATGCTGTACTTGAGAACTTAAAAACAATCAAATAGACTAAAAATCAGTCAACTTTTACTATCACCATATGTCAGCATTTCTAAACATTGTTGGTGATAAAATACTCTTCCTCTTGTGGCTGGCTACTCCCATGGTCCCTTCTACCTTACTATTTTCACTGCTTTTTCCCCCTTATTTTTCTAACTAAATTGACAAAAAGCTTATAATCATAAACTCAAAACTCCAACTCTTCTGCCATTTGATAACTATGTGACCTTAGGCAACTCATTTAACATCTCTGTAGGTATATCGATAGCACGCACCTTACAGATATATGTGAAAAATTAATGAGTTGATTTTTATAGTGCTTATGAACACATATCCTCTTAATGTGTTATAATTATTATAATTATCATTCCTTTAGGGATTTGATGGTTACTTTTTAAAACAAGTACAATAATTCTAAGATTTTATTAATTGTAATTCCAAATTGCATTAGTATTTGTTACATTTGCACTGCTTCTGGATATAATCAAACAACTCAGGCTTAAAATAGAACAAACTGCTCTATTATATATTTTATTAAACTCTGTATTAAAACAGGAACCAATGAAAAGAGACTGATTTTATATAAAATCTTGATTTGTGAATAGGAGAATGTTATTTATTGAATGTCTACTATATATTAGGTACTGTGAATGATACCAAGGTATGAAATATCTCTACCCTTACAATCTAGTGGGTGAGAATAAATCAATACCAAGACCTGCATATATACAAAGAAATTCTCCTATTTGACCATGGAAGATATCATTAATTGATCACAATATTTCTAAATATTAATGGCTTTATGGTCCTTCTGAATGTAAAACCTCAAGTAACCATTATCTGTCTATGGAAGTTGGTAGTTAAAATCAAATCTACTTGCTGTCAAGGTCAAGATGATACCTAACTGTTAAATGAATAATCTGAGCAGCAGGAAATCATATTAAAGGGATTAAAGAGTAAAACTTTAGAAAAAGAGTGACCTTCAGTTGTACTGAAGATTAAATAAAAAGATACTTAAAACAACCCAAGTGATATAGTAAGGTTTAACAACTATTTTAATATAATAATATAATTTTATGATCACTTGTTTTAAAGAAAATACAGTATTCATCTTTCAAAGTTTGAAATAAGTTTTATGAACACAAAATGTTCTACTGAAGTCAAGCAATATATCTTTAGATCTTTAGAGTCAGTCTCAGTCTAGAAGCAGTGTTCTATAGATAAAATAGATCAGCTGGATTTATATCCATTTGTTGAAAAGAATTATTTAGATTTTAAAAAATGTAAAAATCAATTAGAATGAGACTTTAAAGGTGATGTCTTTCTTTTTAGAAGATATAAAATATATGTCCTTTAGTTTTTATGGGAGATACTTAAAGCCCCTAAATAAATAAAACATAAGAAAGGACTTTTTATACATATACTTACAGATAATTACCTATTTATCCAGGTTGTTTCTATGGAAATTGCCAGTTCATATGACTTCATGTTCAAAAACAAAGTATTTTTTATGAACGCTAAACATGACCTATTTAAAAAATAAAACCCTCACCTGCACTGCAGGTAGCTATTTGCAAATTAAATATATAAAAAGTCAAGAGTTCAAACTAAAAATGTTCAAATGCATATTTAATCTTAAAATAGCATTAGCCATTCTTTAAAAATGTGGAGTTAACAGGGGGTATGATCTCACAATTCACTTTTTATTTCCTTTTTTTGAGTTGGTATCTCCTAACATAATATTCCTAGCTCAGGGAAATAAAGCTATTAACAATTAACACTTTCTAAGTAGGGAATATAATGTTATAGTCACTCTGGAAAAAAATAATTACCATTTCTTAATTTCAAATACTTAGAGGGAAAAATATTTTATTGAAGTATAGTTGACTTAAAATTTCATATTAGTTCCATGTGTATAGCAGAGTGATTTATACTGATAAATATCTATTCATTTTCAGATTCTTTTCCATTATAGGTTATTAAAAAATACTCAGTATGGTTATCTGTGCTATACAATAGGTTCTTGTTGGTTATCTATTTCATGTGTAATAGTGTGTATGTGTTAATTTCAGGCTCCTACCTTTATTCCTTCCCCCTTCCCCTTTGGTAACCATAAGTTTGTTTTCTATGTCTGTGGGTCTATTTGTGTTTTGTAAATAAGTTCATTTGTATCTTTTTTTAAATTCCACATATAAGAAATAAAATATTTGTCTTTGACTTATTTTTCTTAGTATGATGATTTCTAGGTCCATCCATGTTGCTGCAAATGGCGTTATTTCATTCTTTTTATGGCTGAGTAATATTTCATTATATATGTATATATGACATTTTCTTTATCCATTCATCTGTTGATGGGCATTTGCTTTGCTTCCATGTCTTGACTACTGTCAAAAGTGTTTCAGTGAACATCAGGGGGGCATGCCTCTTTTCAAATTGCAGTTTTCTCTAGATATGTGCCTAGGAGTGGGACTGCTGGATCATATGGCAACTCTATTTTTAGTTTTTAAAAGAATCTCCCTATTGTTCTCTATAATGGCTATACCAATTTTCATTTCCACCAGCAGTGTAAGAAGGTTCCCTTTCTCCACACTCTCTCCAGCATTTATTTGTAGCATTTTTTGATGATGGCCATTTTGACTGGAGTGAAGTGTTACCTCATTATAGTTTTGATTTGCATCTCTCTAATTAGTGATTTGAGCATCTTTTCATGTCCCTGTTGGTTGTGTGTAAATTTTCTCTGAAAAAATGCCAATTTAGGTCTTCTGCCCATTTGTTTTATATTGAGCTGTATAACCTGTTTATATATTTTGGAAATTAATCCCTTGTTGGTTGCATTACTTCCAAATATTTTCCCCCACTCAGTAGGTTGTCTTAAATGCAAATGTAACTTTTTTTCAGAGTAGAAATTGTCTTATTTTACAGAAGAGATTGGTAGGAGTATCTTCATGCAGTGTAGTGGGAAGGAGTAAAGAGAAGACCTGGGATGCATTTTGCAGGAAAACATAGAAGCCAGTTTTCACCGGGGATAAGGAATCCAATAGATCATATGGTTATCTAGCTTTTCATAAGTGCTACTGCCTGTTGCAATTTTCTTCTGCTTTTTCCTAGAAGGAATCAGTAGAAATCTGATTTCTGGTATGTATTAAAACATGGAACAACCAGCTGGCAGGAGTAAGGTGTCTAGGTGGGAAACAGTTTAGATTTCTGGCAACATTATGCTGTGAGAACAATTCAGGCTCTTTTTCCTGATCCCATATACTTCTGTTCTGAATGAAAGAGCTAGTGGCAGTAGGAAAATTTACATCTCATCATTGCTACACTTTCAAATGACCTAATGTTTCAAGAAGGATAAAGGAGTCACTAGTTCTAAATATAGTAGAGAAATAAAGTAATTTGTGGCTCAGTGGTAAAGAATCCACCTGCAATGCAGGAGTAATGGGTTCAATCCCTGGGTTGGGAAGATCCCCTGGAGAAGGAAATAACAACTCACTCCAGTATTCTTGCCTAGGAAATCCCATGGACAGATATCCTGGAAGACTACAGTCCTTGGGGTGGCAAAAGAGTCTGACATGACTGAGCAAATAGCAACAAAACAAGGACTGAAAAGTATCCATTGGGTTTAGCCCTTAATTGTTGTTGTTGTTTGTTGCTCAGTCATGCCCAACTCTTCATAACTCCATAGACTGCAGCACACCAGGCTTCCCTGTCTTTCATCTCCCAGAGCTTGCTCAAACTCACGTCCATTGAGTCAGTGATGCCATCCAACCATCTCATCCTCTGTCATCCCCTTCTCCTTCTGCCTTCAATCTTTCCCAGCATCAGGGTCTTTTCCAATGAGTTGGCTCTTTGTATCAGGTGGATGAAGAATTGGCCCTTAATATTTTATGAGAAATGCATTAGAATGGTGAATGATTAACCTACAGTTTTAAGTTCAGTACCTTCCATATGGAAGTATTTGGTAGACAGCAGGCCTGAAGTTGGGGTGGAGAAGGGAGTGAGATTAAATAAGAATTGAACTTGACTGAATTGTGGGTAAATGGCAAGTAGAAATGATAGGTTGAAGATGGTCACAATATGCTGTGGAGACAGGAAAATTAGGATCATTAAGACAAAGTGTGTTGATCACCACCTAGTTCTACAGGGGTTAAGTCATAACCCACTGCATTTGCTGACCAACAATGTATCCTGAGAGGAATTCAGGATGAAAAGCATGATAAGGCACTCTGTGATTTGGGCAAGTGAGCCCTAAGGATAGTTCAATGTATATTTCAAGAAGAATTTTAATGACCCCAGATTCTTGAAACTTCCCACACATAGAAAAGCACTAAAATCATTAACTTGAGATTATCTGTTCTTTGTGACTAGAGTAATTCCTTACCTAGTTCTATGTTTGACTGCATATATTTCCTGGCCAAAAGTTATAGACAATCTGGCTTCTCCCCGACCTCTTTAGAGCAATTTCAAAGTCTCACAGCTAATTGAGTGGCTGTATCCCAGGCTATAGCCCATAGTAAGACCCTTAATAAAACTTAAACTCACAACTCTTATGTTGTGTGTTTTCTTTAAGTCAGCACTGCAGTGTCTCTGCCTAGGTAAGCATAAAGTTTATTTCCCTACATCCTATAGGTCTCTTCTCAAATATTACCTCTCAGAGAGGATATTCTTAACCATACTTTTATTGTCTCCTTGATTTCTTTCGAAGGTATGTACAGAGAGAATGAGTATACTATTTGGCATATTGCTATACCCCAAATTTTAAAAGTAGTTTATTACATATAGGTGCAGCTTACTAAATATTTGCAGAGTACCTGAATAAAAGAATATTTAAAATTACTGGAGAAAAATTGATATTATTTATTGCATAATGCTGCATACTTATAAGTGGTACAAGGAATCTTGTTTCCCTCATGACTTAATAACAAAGAATCTGCCTGCCAATGCAGGAGATGCAGGTTTGATCCCTGGTTCGAGAAGATCCCCTGGAGAAGGAAATGACAACCCACTTCAGTATACTTGCCTCGGAAGTCTTGGGGACAGAGGAGCCTGATGGGCTATATAGTCTATGGGGTTGCAAAGAGTTAGACACAACTTAGTATCTAAAGAACAAAAACATAGAGGATCTTAAGGAGAAAAGAATTATTGTGGCCTGAAGAAGATGTCTTGAATTGTTCTTGATAGGAAAAAAGGTTTGGGAAAAGAAAAATAATTTTTATTATGAAGTAAAGAATGAGCATAGCATAGAAGCACTAGTAAGAATTGCATTTTTAATGATTAAATGTCCAACCTTAATAGGAATGGGTAGATCCCTTTAGGGTAAACAAAGCATGGAGGAAGACTTCACTGGCATTGCTTCTCTTTACCTTAATTTTGACATCAATATGCTCGTATAAGTCTGTAACATTACTTTTAAATCCAGGGAGAAAATTTGTAATGGTGACTTTGCTTTTTATTATTTCAATTTGGTGATTACTTCCCAGATTATTTTGGCTATAGAAGCACTATATAATGAGAGCCAGTTCAGATCAGATCAGTCGCTCAGTCGTGTCCGACTCTTTGCGACCCCATGAACCGCAGCACGCCAGGCCTCCCTGTCCATCACCAGCTCCCGGAGGTCACCCAGACTCGCATCCATCGAGTCAGTGATGCCATCCAGCCATCTCATCCTCTGTCGTCCCCTTCTCCTCCTGCCCTCAATCCCTCCCAGCATCAGAGTCTTCTCCAATGAGTCAACTCTTCGCATGAGATGGCCAAAATACTGGAGTTTCAGCTTTAGCATCATTCCTTCTAAAGAAATTCCAGGATTGATCTCCTTCAGAATGGACTGGTTGGATCTTCTTGCAGTCCAAGGGACTCTCAAGAGTCTTCTCCAACACCACAGTTCAAAAGCATCAATTCTTCGGCGCTCAGCCTTCTTCACAGTCCAGCTCTCACATCCATACATGACCACAGGAAAGACCATAGCCTTGACTAGGCGAACCTTTGTTGGTAAAGTAATGTCTCTGCTTCGAGAGCCAGTTAGGTTTCTTTTTTTTTTTTTTTTGGCACTCACTAAAATATCTTAGACATAGACTACTGAGGAGTTACTCATTAGTAATATCCCTATGGGCTCTTATAAGAGCATACTTACATAGGCTAATTTATAGGTTCTCCTAAGAAGTACAGGAGAGTATGATGAAACAAAATGTTTCTTCAGTTCACTGTGCTATTAGGTCTCTTAAAATCTGTTTAATTTTTTTCCCACAAAACAGGCTTTGTGGTATGTAAACACTGAATTAATTAATCAACTTACATTCAGAAAGTAGGAAAAGATGATCTTATGTGTGGATGCACTTTATGGAATCAATGAAGACAAAGCACCACTTACCTTTTTTCTTCTTCCTCTATGAATACCCCAATGCCTAATGAAGGATATGCATGCCAAGAATAGACATGGAATAAATGAATGAGTGACACAATAGTGAGAGCAGACTCAATCACAGGACTTCCATATTGACCAGATGGTTGGCTGAGATAATTATTAAGTTCTGTGTTTAATATGCATTTTTAACTCACTACACTCTGGTAGAGACGTATATTTCTAGTCTATATTTCCTGCATTGGTCTTTATAAACAAAATTCCAAAATGTCTTGTGTTTGGATAATTCCTAACAATGTGTAGGTCATAAAACCCTTTGAAAATGTGATAGAAATTATGACTTTTTATCCTAAACTGGGGTGAGGTAACACAGATATATGTATGCTTCTTTATAGTTTCACATGATTCATTAATGTTTTGAAGCTCATCCTCCAATTAAGGACCTTTGAAATTGAGGACAATATTTATTCATAAGGAATTCTCTTAATATATGGCTCTCTATTGTAATGAGCTAGTCTCTTTGGAAAATGAACTAACTCAGAAAACTATAGGACATTTTACTCAAAAAGAATATGCTTATTTTCTGTGGCAATAAACTATTAACATTGGTATTATAATCATAAATCTAATTATTGTTGTACTTGAAACTTTAAAAAATAAGAAATTTAATTATCTACTAGCAAAAAAGTCAAGATTTGTTTCCCACAATCAAATTAAGTGCACAGCAAATGTAAATGGTCAATATTGTCAATATTAAGGAAAACAAAACAAAAAGCATGAGGTCTGTTACTTTTGGTTCTGAGTTCCTAAGAAACCTCTCATATACACAAATAAATCTTCAGAACTGACTTCCACAGAAGTTTGAGCTTTTTGGAAGAGGTGAAGTGAGAACTGGATAAAGTCCTTTTACAGGGATCCTAATAACTTCTCATATCTGCTTAGCTTACATGTAGGATTTAATTTTAGATTATTATATGTTTACCAGACTGTCTAGATTTCATAATTAGTAATATAGGTTCACAGGACAAGTTTCACAGAAGTTATCTAAATAAAAGAAAAACAATCATATCTTTGTATAATGAGTATACATTTATCCATAGATTCATCTAGTCAACAATACTTAACAAATTCCTACTGTTTATAAGACAATTTTCCTACCACTGCAGCAGAAAGATAAAATATGTGCGCAAAGCACAGTAATGCAGTGTTGTGTGTGGTATAAGAGATTAAAACACTTCATGAGAGTTCAGAAGAGGGACAACAAAGGATTCATGACTAGGAAAGAACAGAGAAGGTTAGGGGGCAGGAGAATGCCCTGGTCTCTGCTCTATTTGATGAAGCTTGAACTGATCAGTACAAGGATATTTAGAATGAAGAACTCGGAAGCAGGAAGACTTAAGCAGTGGTTTACAGAAGAGAAATTTTATGCCCAATAAAGAGGGGTAGCTGTAGAGATGAAAACTAGATTAGAGGGGAAAAAAAGGCATCATAAAGGTTAAATAAGCAGGCCTTAATAATGTTCAAACATTGAGTAATAATAAGAAAGAATCAAAAACAATCCAATGTACTTGGTAGGAAGGACTCATAATTAGCAAAAACAGGAAAGGCAGAATAAAAGGAAAGTGTGGGAAACATGGAGAATTTGATGCATGCTGAAAATCTAGGTTGGTAAGAACTGTTTAAACATCATCTTCTGTCAAAAAGGTTCACTCCTGTCATCACTAGAGTTTTGTTAACATTAAAGCAATGAGGGTCTTACCTCATTTTTACCCCATAGGGGTTAACCTGTGTAAAAATTCTGTCTTCAACGCCCTAGAATAAATTTTCTGTTCAAGTAAATAGTGAGATAAGTAACTGATGATGGAAAAAAGGACTACAATTCAAAATATATTTTAAGTACAGAAGGGTAAAAACACTCTTCACATCCCTCTTTGACCTGTGAGACGATGGGTTTTAAGCCAAGAAATTTGGGTTGAGAGGTGTTATTGTTCAGTTGCTGAGTTTCGTCTGACTCTTTGCAACCCCATGGACTGCAGCACACCAGGCTTCCCTGTCCTTCACGATCTCCCTGAGTTTGCTCAAACTCATGTCCGTTGAGTCAGTGATGCCATCCAGCCCTCATCCTCTGTTGTTCCCTTCTCCTCCTCCCTTCAGTCTTTCCCAGAATCAGGGTCTTTCCCAATGAGTCAGATTTTCGCGTCAGGTGACCAAAGTATTGGAACTTCACCTTCAGTTTCCTGGTAGCTCATAGGGTAAAGCGTCTGCCTGCAGTGTGGGAGACCTAGGTTCGATCCCTGGGTTGGGAAGATCCCCTGGAGAAGGGAAAGGCTACCCATTCCAGTATTCTTGCCTGGAAAATTCCATGGATGGAGGAGCCCGGTAGGCTGCAGTCCATGGGATCACAGAGTTGGACACAACTGAGCAAATTCAACTTCAGCATCAGTCCTTCCAATGAATATTCAGGGTTCGTTTTCTTTAAGATTGAATGGTTTGATCTCCTTGTTGTCCAAGGGACTCTCAAGAGTCTTATCCAGTGCCACAGTTAGAAAGCATCAATTCTTTGGTGTTCAGCATTCTTTATGGTCCAACTCTCACATCCATACATGACTACTGGAAAAACCATAGCTTTGACTATAAGGACCTTTGTCAGCAAAATGATGTCTCTGCTTTCTAATACACTGTCTAGGTTTGTCATAGCTATTCTTCCAAGCAACAAGTGTCTTTTAATTTTGTAGCTGCAGTCACCATCCACATTGATTTTGGAGCCTATGAAAATGCAATCTGACACTGTTTCCACATTTTCCCATCTATTTGCCATGAAGTGATAGGACTAGATGTCATGATCTTTGTTTTTTGAATGTTGTTTTAAGCCAGCTTTTTCACTCTCCACTTTCACCTTCATCAAGAGGCTCTTTAGTTCCTCTTCACTTTCTTCCATTAAAGTGGCATCATCTGCATATCTGAGGTTGTTGATATTTCTCCTGGCAACTTTGATTCCAGCTTGTGCTTCATCCAGTACAGCATTTCTCATGATGTACTCTGCATTTAAGTTAAATAAGCAGGGTCACAATATACAGCCTTGACGTACCCCTTTCCCAATTTGAAGCTAGTCTGTTGTTCCATGTCCTGTTCTAACTGTTACTTCTTCTCCTGCATATAGGTTTCCCAGGAGGCAGGTAATGTGGTCTGGTATTTCCATCCCTCTAAGTAAGAATTTTCCACAGTGTTTTGTGATCCACACAGTCAAAGGCTTTAGCATTGTCAATGAAGCAGTAGATGGTTTTATTGGAATTTCCTTGCTTTTTCTATGATCCAGCATATGTTCGCAATTTGATCTCTGGTTCCTCTGCCTTTTCTAAATCCAGCTTGTACATCTGGAAGTTCTTAGTTCACGTACTGCTGAAGCCTAGCTCAAAGGATTTTGAGCATAATCTTGCTGGCATGTGAAATGAGTGCAACTGTGCGATAGTTTGAACATTCTTTGGCATTGCCTTTATTTGGGATTGGAATGAAAACTGACCTTTTCCAGTCCTGTGGCCACTGCTGAGTTTTCCAAATTTGCTGGCATAATGAGTGCAACATTTTAATAGCACTATCTTTTAGGATTTGAAATAGCTCAGCTGGAATTCCATCACCTCCACTAGGTTTGTTTGTAATAATGCTTCCTAAGGCCCACTTGACTTCACACTCCAAGGTATCTGACTCTAGGTGAGTGACTACACCACCGTGGTTATCTGGGTCATTAAGAACTTTTTTGTACAGTTCTCTGTATTCTTGCCTTAGGCATGTACCAGTGTTTGATATGTGACAGGATTATATTATAATTGCTTACTTTCATTGTATAAATAATACAGATTGAGTCAAGTGATATTAGAAAAGCGAAGAAACCCTTAAAATTTCTGTAGCTTTTCAATTCTGTGGCTTTTTAGTTCTCTCATTTGTTTCAGACTCATGTGTACAAAATCTTTTCTTTCCAAAAAATGAAGGAAGGTTGATTTGTATTTATTTACTGTCAGCTTGGGGCTTCCCAGGTGGTGCAGTGGTAAAGAATCTACCTGCCAATGCAGGAGATCTGGGTTCAATCCCTGTGTCAGGAAGATCCCCTGGAGGAGGAAATGGAAATCCACACAGGTATTCTTGCCTGGGAAATCCCATGGACAGTGGAATCTGATGAGCTATAGTACATGAGTTCTCAAAGAGTCGGACACAACTGAGCACACACAAGTTGCGTTATGAGTCATGAGCTGAGCTACTGTTAACTTAGTTGCTATGTAGTCTAATAGTTATGAGTTGAGTTATGAGTTACTGTTAACTTAACACTTTCTCTCTACCTGTGAGGATGTACCAGTTATAACAACAATTCAATCTAGATTTTAAAAATAATTTTTCAATAAGATACAAGATTAAAATGAAACTTCTATAACAGTAGTAAGAATCACTACTACAATGCTAAGAGAAAATGAGATGATAAACCCATTTTGTGAAACTGAGGAAGACCTTTGTATAGAAAAATTAGTATAGAAAGTCATTATCCATGAAATTTAAGACACATTGGTTCAAAAAGTACTGGATAAATAATACCATTTATAATTCATATGAGAATAGTGGGTCAAAATTTGGATTATTTTCCTATTTGACTGTAAGATATAACTGACCTTTAGATTAAATTTTCTAGTGTCAGTTTCCCATTAATATTAAATGTTCCAAACCAGCTCTCAAGTAGGTTTTCTCAACTTTTGATTTGGGATGTTATATGATCTTGATTATATACCAGTTTTTATTTAACCTTTAAATGAAATGTATATTCAAACAGAATCATTACTAAATTCCAATTTAAATTTTTGATTTAAATTAATTTTGGCTTAACAGAACTTTGAATACAGTTTTAAAAATCCTCAATTATTTATTGTTGTTTAATTTCATTATTATTTTTATCAGTTATTAAATCCATGCCATCTTTATATTTATAAAAGTATTTCACATATTGAAAGTGAAATTGTTATTGACTCAATTGTGTCTGACTCTATGTGACCCCATGGACTGTAACCCACCAGGGTTCTCTGTCTATGGGATTTTTTGAGCAAAAATACTGGAATGGGTCGCCATTCCCTTCTCCAGAGGATCTTCCCAATCCAGGGATCAAACTCTGGTCTCCTATATTGCAGGCAGATTCTTTACCATCTGAGCCCCAAGGCTGGTACAAAGTCTGTCTATGTTGTTGCAAATAACAGGATTTCCTTCTCCTTCTACAAACTGTTTTAAATTTTTTAGTTGAATCAGAATTTACTTGCTTAACTAAATCATTAGTATATAAAATACTGTGCCAGACATTTCTCTTGAATATATTCTCCTCAAAATTGAGGCTGATTTGCTGATGGATGGAGATGAAATTGGAGAAGGCAATGGTACCCCACTCCAGTACTCTTGCCTGGAAAATCCCATGGACAGAGGAGCCTGGTGGGCTGCAGTCCATGGGGTCACTAAGAGTCAGACACGACTGAGAGACTTCACTTTCCCTTCTCACTTTCAATGAACATCCAACTCTACCAACTTTACTAGTATAAGACTTCAAGATTGGGGAAGCTTATATTTACATGCAATTTTAATATTATTTAATGATATGACATATTGCCAAAAATGAGTGTCCTCTTGCTCCTCCTTCAATAGCCTATGCTATCCAGAGCAAGAGACATAATGATTTGTGCATTATTTCTGTCTCCTATTAATCTATTGATATATAGTCTATTGATATACATGTCTATACAAATATAGAGATACATTGAGTATTTCTATCATATATATTTTTTACATATATATGTTTGTGTTTATATATATATATATACATATGTAAAATATGTGTGGAATACACAATTTAATATAGTTTTGACTCAGTTCAGTCCCAGCTTTAAACCTTGGTTCTAATTCTTACCTGCTATGTGACCTTGAACAAATTGATTAATCTTTCTGAATCTTAACTTTGTCATCTGTGAAAATGGATATGATGATACTTCTTTAAAAAGTTATTAGTAAAAGGAAAAAAAATAAAAATAAAAAGTTATTAGTAATAATCAGCATAATCTTAGAGTTCACTTAACATACTAGCAATATTTTATGCTAGCTCTTTTATATATATACACACACACAAAATATGTCTTCCCAGGTAGTGCAGTGGTAAAGAATCTGCCTACAAATGCAAGACACAGGAAGATGCTGGTTTGGTCCTTGGGTTGGGAACATCCCTTGGAAGAGGCAATGGCAACCCACCCCAGTGTTCTTGCCTGGGAAATCCCATTGAGAGAGGAACCTGGTGGGCTACAGTCCTTGGGGTTGCTAAGTGTCAGACACAATTGAGCAGCTGAGCACATGCACACACACATACACACAATAATCCAAAAAATTAAAAAAAAAAAAAAACACAATAAAAAGCCCAAATCTATTTTAGAAATAAACATCAATTTTATATCATAGCAACTGAAGAATTCCAATAAAATAAGCATTACATTTCTGTCAGTATCCACCGTGAAATCAAGCACAGATTAGGAGATTTTACAATATGCTATACCTGTGGACTCTATACAATTAGCTAAATACCAAGCTTTAGAAAATTAAACCACCTTATTTGATAAACTGAAATTGGTAATCTCTCTCAGGTTGACATGGCTGTTTTCAGTGACTCAAAGTGAAACACAACCATTTGTATCTTTTTATTGTTGGTTTTACCTGTGGGCTAAAAACAAACAACAAGCAAACAACTATGATTCTCATTCAGCAGAGCTAATAAACAACAGTTTAATATGCAATTCCCTCTGCTAGAAAACATTTCAGACGTGCCTTTCCTTCTAGGTTTGGTTAACTCTACTCATCCTTTTGGATTTGGCCTAAGTGTCATATCTGAAGGGAAGCCCTTGCTCAGTTTCCTAAAACTAAGTTATTTCCACAAAATTTATACTAAAGTCCATCTTATGGTGGTTGTTATTGTTCAGTCACTCACTCATGTCTGACTCTTTGCAACCTCATGGACTGCAGCATGCCAGGCTTCCCTGTCCTTCACAATCTCCTGGAGCTTGCTCAAACTCATGTCCATTGAGTTGATGTTGCCATCCAGCCATCTCATCCTTTGTCATCCCCTTCTCATCCTGCCTTCAATCTTTCCCAGCATCAGGGTCTTTTCTAATGAGTTGGCACTTCACATCAGGTGGCCAAAGTATTGGAGCTTCATCATCAGTCCTTCCAATGAATATTCAAGATTGAATTCCTTTAAGATTGTCTGGTTTGATCTCCTTGCAGTCCAAGGGACTCTCAATAGTCTTCTCCAACACCACAGTTCAAAATTATCAATTCTTCACCCCCTCAGCCTTCTTTATAGTCCAACTCTCACATCCATAAATGGCTACTGGAAAAACCATAGCTTTGACTAGTTGGTAAGCATCCACCTGCAGTGCAATGCACGAGAGTCCAGTTTGATTCCTGGGTCCGGAAAATCCGCTGGAGAAGGGATAGGCTACCCACTCCAGTATTCTTGGGCTTCCCTTGTGGCTCAGCTGGTAAAGAATCCACCTGCAATGCGGGAGACTGGGTTTGATCCCTGAGTTGGGAAGATCCCCTGGAGAAGGGAATGGTTACCCACTCCAGTATTCTGGCCTGGAGAATTCCATGGACTGGACTGTATAGTCCATGGGGTCATAAAGAGTTGGACACAACTGAGTGACTTTCACTTCACTTATGCTCTTTTATATTATATTCATATCATCTGAAAATAGAGAAAATTTTAATTTTCCATTCTGTTCATACCTGATTGCTAGGAATTTCAGAACAATGAATAGGAATAGTGTCTGTTCCTGGTCTTAAAAGATTTGAACCTCTCACCATTGAGTATAATGTTAGCTGTGGGTTTGTCATATATGGTCTTCATTATGTTGAGAAGCATTTCTTCTATACACAATTTGTTATGATTTTTATGTTAAAGGGATGTTGAATCTTGTCAAGTGCTTTTTCTGCATCTATTGAAATGATCATACTTTTTCTTTCATTCTATTTATGTGATGCATTATATTTTTTGATTTTCATATGTTGAAACATTCTTGCATTCCAGAGATGAATCCCACTTGATCATGGTGGAGCTAGCTGGTCACCTTGGGCTCTCTTTTTCCCACTGGAGGAAACATAAGCCCAAATGGGCCCTCCCAGTATTTTGCTGTGCTTTTCTAGGAGAAAAAGTGATGAGGTCAGAGTGTAGCCATTCCTTTTAACCTTCTGATGCATTTCTTCTTGGTCTCTGTGGTCTGGGGCAGGGTAGTAGGAACAGGTTCACCCTCAACCCTGGGGTTTTCTTTTCTATGGATAGTTGGTAGTTTGTCTTCATGTGAAGAGGACTGAAGCCAAAAACATCCTATATCACCATCATGATCCAGATAGATAGGTTTGTTTGTTTGTTTAACCACTAGTACTTGGCTTCAGAGAAGGCAATGGCAAGCCACTCCAGTACTCTTGCCTAGAAAATCCCATGGATGGAGGAGCCTGGTGGGCTGCATTCCATGGGGTCGCTACCAGTTGGTAGCGACTGTGAGACTTCACTTTCACTTTTCACTTTCACACAATGGAGAGGGAAATGGCAACCCACTCCGGTGTTCTTGCCTGGAGAATCTCAGGGACTGGGAAGCCTGGTGGGCTGCCGTCTATGGGGTCGCACAGAGTCGGACACGACTGAAGCGACTTAGCAGCAGCAGCAGCAGCAGTACTTGGCTTGACTGTGGCATGATATAATCTGAACCAAGACAAAAGTAAAGGTAGAAAATAGTCGATCAAAGTTCTTGGGCAGGAATTTAATTTTAATTACAATGGATGATCTTTAGCATTGAATTATCTAAGACAAATGGAGGCAGCTTCCACTTAAACAGTAAATAAACATATTTGTGTAAAATCCAACTTGTTGCATCAACATACTCAAGTCTATTTGATGGAATGTTTTCCCAGCATGCAAATGTATCCGTGAAATAGTGTTGCACCTCAATAATGAACTGAATATGCTCTCCAGATGTGTAAGCAAATATAATAGTCAAAATAAAGAACCCTGAAGACAGACTGCCATAGTTTAAACTTCATTACGCCACTTACTATGTGTGTGATTTCAAGAAAGTTACTCCACATCTCCTTGCCTCACTTTTCCTCAACTCTAAAGTGAAGTTGATAAAAGTAATATCTACCTCAAAGGGTTATCGAGATAATTACATTAGTTTATATATATGGAACTTACAAAGTGAAATATACTAAGAATTAGCATTATTTCTTAGTTACACATTTGAAGTGAATTTTTTATAAGAAAGATACTATTAGGTTGGTGCAAACATAATTGTGGTTTTTGCAATGTTGACATTTGCCATTCAATATTGGAAAACATTCTTAATAAATATGGTTATGTTATACATCATTTTAACGCACATTTCTTGCTTTTTTTGCTAATGATTTATCACTTGCTGTTTATTTTCATTTTGGACTATGGAAATGATGTTAAAAAACAAGCAGTTTTCTTATTCGAGTTCAAAACGGTTCATAAAGCAGTGGAGACAACTTCTAACATCAACAATGCATGGGCCCAGGAACTACTAATAAACGTACAATGCAGTGGTGATTCAAGAAGTTTTGCAAAGGAGATCAGAGTCTTGAAGATAAGGAGCACAGTGGCCGGTCATCAGAAGTTGGCAATGACAATTGAGAGCCATCACCAAAGCTGATCCTCTTACAACCACATGAGAAGTTGCATAAGAACTCAGCGTTGACCATTCTATGTTCATTCAGCATTTGAAGAAACTTGGAAAGGTGAAAAAGCTTAGTAAGGGAGTGCCTCATGAGCTGACCCAAAATTAAAAAAAAAAAAACAAAACAAGCACATCATTTTGAAGTGTCATTTTCTCTTATTCTATGCAAAAACAACAAACCATTTCTCAAGTGGATTGTGACATGTGACAAAAAGTATATTTTATATAACCAGTGATGACCAGGTCAGTGGTTGGACCGAGAAGAAGCTCCAAAGAATTTCCCAAAGCCAAATATGCATTAAGAAAAAGGTCATGGTCACTGTTTGGTGGTCTGCTGCCCATCTGATCCATCACAGCTTTATGAATCCTGGTGAAATCATTATGTCTGAAAAGTATGCTCAGCAAATCAATGAAATGCACTGAAAACCGCAACACCTACAGCCAGCTTTATTCAACAGAAAGGGCCCAATACTTCTCTGTAACAACACCCAACTGCATGTTGCACAATCAATGCTTTAAAAGTTGAACGAATTGGGCTGTGAAGTTTTGTTTCGTCTGCCATATTTACCTGACCCCTCACCAGCTAACTACCACTTCTTCAAGCATTTTGACAACCTTTTGCAGAGAAAACGTTTCCACAACCAGCAGGATGCAGAAAATGCTTTCCAAGTATTAATCAAGTGTCGAATCACAGACTTTTATGCTACAGGAATAAACCAATTTATTTCTCATTGACAAAAATGTGTTTATTGTAATGGTTCCTATTTTGATTAATAAAGATGCGTTTGAGCCTAGTTATAATGATTTTAAATTCACAATCCAAAACTGCAATCACTTTTCACCAATCTAATCAACATTTGTTTTCTAGTTCCATGGAAAATCGAAAACAAAACAAAAACATGGAAATCTTAAAATAAGGTAAAAAGTGATCATGGTTTCAGTTGGTACATAAGAATGAATTTCTTTCCATCAATGTAACAAAATTTTAGGAAATGCAAAGCCTCACTTATTGATGAAGAAGACAGCACATTGCCCCCTATTTTAAATGGTTTCAGTTCAGTTCAGTCACTCAGTCGTTGTCTGACTCTTTGTGATCCCATGAATTGCAGCACTCCAGGCCTCCCAGACACGTCCATCGAGTCAGTGATGCCATCCAGCCATCTCATCCTCTGCCGTCCCCTTCTCCTCTTGCCCTCAGTCCCTCCCAGCATCAGAGTAGTCTTTTCCAATGAGTCAACACTTCACATGAGGTGGCCAAAGTACTGGAGTTTCAGCTTTAGCATCATTCCTTCTAAAGAAATCCCAGGGCTGATCTCCTTCAGAATGGACCGGTTGGATCTCCTTGCAGTCCAAGGGACTCTCACGAGTCTTCTCCAACACCACAGTTCAAAAGCATCAATTCTTCAGTGCTCAGCCTTTGTCACAGTCCAACTCTCACATCCATACATGACCACAGGAAAAATCATAGCCTTGACTAGACGGACCTTTGTTGGCAAAGTGATGTCTCTGCTTTTGAATATGCTATCTAGGTTGGTCATAACTTTCCTTCCAAGGAGTAAGCATCTTTTAATTTCATGGCTGCAGTCACCATCTGCAGTGATTTTGGAGCCCAGAAAAATAAAGTCTGACACTGTTTCCACTGTTTCCCCATCTATTTCCCATGAAGTGATGGGACCAGATGCCATGATCTTCGTTTTCTGAATGTTGAGCTTTAAGCCAATTCACTCTCCACTTTCACTTTCCTCAAGAGGTTTTTTAGTTCCTCTTCACTTTCTGCCATAAGGGTGGTGTCATCTGCATATCTGAGGTTATTGATATTTCTGCCGGCAATCTTGATTCCAACTTGTGTTTCTTCTAGTCCAGCGTTTCTCATGATGTACTCTGCATTGAAGTTAAATAAGCAGGGTGACAATATGCAGCCTTGACATACTCCTTTTCCTATTTGGAACGAGTCTGTTGCTCCATGTCCAGTTCTAACTGTTGCTTCCTGACCTGCATACAAATTTCTCAAGAGGCAGGTCAGGTGGTCTGGTATTCCCATCTCTTTCAGAATTTTCCAGTTTATTGTGATCCACACAGTCAAAGGCTTTGGCATAGTCAATAAAGCAGAAATAGATGTTTTTCTGGAACTCTCTTGCTTTTTCGATGATCCAGCGGATGTTGCCAATTTGATCTCTGGTTCCTCTGCCTTTTCTTAAACCAGCTTGAACATCAGGAAGTTCACGGTTCACATATTTCTGAAGCCTGGCTTCGAGAATTTTGAGCATTAGATCTGTGCTATCCAATATAATAGGGTTTCCTGGTAGCTCAGATGGTAAAGCGTCTGCCTACGATGCGGGAGACCCAGGTTCAATCCCTGGGTTGGGAAGATCCCCTGGAGAAGGAAATGGCAACCCAGTCCAGTACTCTTGCCTGGAGAATCCCATGGACTGAGGAGTCTGGTAGGCTACAGTCCATGGGGTCAGAAAGAGTTGGACATGACTGAACGACTTCACTTCACTTCACTTCAACAACATGTGGGTAAAGAATCTGCTTGCAGTGCAGGAGACACAGGAGACATGGGTTTGATTTCTGGGTCAATAAAATCCCCTGGAGGAGGGCATGGCAACCCACCCCAGTGTTCTTGCCTTCCAGCCTGGCAGGCTACAGTCCACAGGTTTGCAAAGAGTTGGACATATCTGAAGCGACTGAGCACAACAACTTGTGGTATTGAACATTTGCAATATAACTAGTCAAAACTGAGATGTACTGTAAGGGTAAAATACACACTGGATTTTGAAGCTTTAGTGTAAACGTAAAAGGAAGTTAAATAGCTTATTAATATTTTATATACATTAAAAATTGATATAACATTTTGGACATATTGGGTTAAACATATTAATAAAATTAAATGCAACTGTTACTTTTTTACTTTTGTACATGGCTACTATAAAATTTTAAGTTACACATGGGCTTGCATTGTATTTCCATTGAACAGCAGTGGCTCTAGATCCTTGTTATTCCAAGTGTGGTCTTTGGACCAACCATACCATTCAGGAAACTGTTAGCAATTCTGAGTCTCTAGATTTTGTCCTAGGCCACTAGAGTGCTTCCTGACATTTTACAAGATCTCCAGGTGATTCTTAAGCACATTACATTTTGAGAAGTGCTGCATTCATTGCCCTACTGACACCTATCAGATATAGTGAATTTTAGGTTTTATCATATAAACTTACATGATGAATTAATGACCAATGGTTAGGAAGATCCTCTGGCGAAGGGAATGGCAACTGATTCAAGTATTCTTGCGTGAAAAATTCAATGGACAGTTTCCATATATATGCATTAGAATATGATATTTATCTTTCTCTTTATAACTTACTTCACTCTGTATAATAGGTTCTAGTTTCATCCACCTCATTAGAACTGACTCAAATGTGTTCTTTTTATGGCTGAGTAATATTCCATTGTGTGTATGTACCACAACTTCTTTATCCATTCATTCTAATGCATATATACAGAATATAGAAAAATGGTACTGAAGAATTTATTTACAAGGCAGCAATGGAGAAACAGACATAGAGAATGGACTTATGAACATGGGGAGAGGGGAGGAGAGGGTGAGGTATATGGAAGGAGTAACATAGAAGCTTACATTATTGTATGTAAAATAGATAGCCAACAGGAATTTTCTGTATGTCTCAGGAAACTCAAACAGTAGCTCTGTATCAACCTAGAGGGGTGGGATGGGGAAAGAGATGGGAGGGAGGTTCAAAATGGAGGGGATATATATATACCTATGTTGATTCATGTTGAGGTTTGACAGAAAACAACAAAATTCTATAAAGCAATTATCCCTCAATAAAAAATAAATTAATTTAAAAAATCCATGGATAGAAGAGCCTATGGGCTACAGTCCATGGGGTGGCAAAGAGTCAGAAATGACAGACCACACATGAAATATGAGCTGATGACTTAGCACTTTCTATCTATCTGTGAGTATGTACCAATTACCACAACAATACAGTCTAGATGTATGGACTTCCTGGTTGGTTTATGGTAAAGACTGTGCCTGCAATGCAGAAGACACAGGAAATGTGGGTTCAGTCCCTGTGTTGGGAAGATCCCCTGGAGGAGAAAATGGCAACCCACTCCAGCACTCTTGCCTGTGAATTCCCATGGACAGAGGAACCTGGCAGACTACAGCCCATAGGATCACAAAGTTTCAAACATGATTGAACCTGCACACAGATGCAGTTTATACTTATGGAATGATCTAACTAGAAATCAAGTATCCTCAATTTGCCTTTTCATGCTTTCTCCTTGGTCCTAATTTGTGATTTTTCCATAGTTGAGGACAGAAGCTGGGTGGGTGTTCAATAATAGTTTGCTACTGTTTACCCAAAGGGGCATTTTTAGTAAGCCAGTGGGACTGGAGTGGTTTGGGATAGGGGATCTTCCAATAAATCTGACCCTCTGGCACTAAACAAAGAACATAAATTACTTCAGCCATGTATCATTATGAGAGAAAGTAGCTAAGGTCATTCAAGTTCCTGCTGCTACTGCTTCTGCTAAGTCACTTCAGTCGTGTCCGAGTCTGTGCAACCCCATATACAGCAGCCCACCAGGCTCCCCGATCCCTGGGATTCTGTTCAAGTTCCTATAGACAGCCAATTATACTTAAATAGTCTAATATACTTTTTTCCTCATATAAAATGAGTCATACATCTCATTACATATTCCTCCACAGTAAGGGTAGTGACAGCTTTTGTTTGTTTGAGATAATCAAGAAAAATGCCTAATGAGGTAAGAATTTTACTGCATAATTGAAAGTTCAAGGAATACAATAGGAAAATTCAAGGAAATTCAACAGTATAAATGCAAAATAGAGAATTAAAACCTGGATGTACTTCCAGCATCAACACTTTAGGAAGAAAGCTATGTAAGATTTTTTTATTAAAATGAGTGTTAAATTAGGAAATATGAAGGCTGAAAGGAAAGTAGAAGAATTTTTTTATAAGTTGTATATTTGACAATCTTAGGAATATACTACCCAATTAAATCTGCCTAGGAAGAGAGCAAGCTTGGCTGGAGAGACAAGGTATTTCAGTAAAGTACTGGAGGTAATTAATAGTGTCAAATTTAGCAAAGAGGACAGATACTGATAAAAAAAATTTCTTTAATACCATTCAAACTCTATTATGTAATTAGAGGCTGCCAACTTCCATTTGGTCTGACATAGTATCTTGGCTCTCAAAACTAAACTTTATTATGGAATTAATTTTTGATAAAAATAGCCATTAAGGCCATGAATACTGTATGATTAATGTACCATATGATTGTATGAACTGTATCATTGCCAGAGTAAATGTATCATGTAATTGCATGAATAAATGTAAAATTATACTATTAAATATGAGTCTCTGTCCACTGTAACTGATCTTTATGTGGATAGAAATGAGTCAGCACATATCATGGGGTCATTCCATGCTAAAAATCAATGCTCCCCTCTCATATTTCTAATTAATTCAGTTCTCTTATTTACCTCATCCTATGCCTAGGGTGCCAGATTTAGCAAATAAATACAGAAGACCCATTTAAATCTGAATTTCAGATAATAATATTTTAGCATTAGTATGTTATGTGCAATGGTACTTATTGTTTATCTGAAATTCAAATATAACTGGGTGTCTTGCGTTTTTTCCTGCAACCTTATTACTGTCATTGTTTTCAGGACATATCATGTACATGTTTATCATGTACTTGGCCCTCTCCAAATCATTCTTTCCTACACTTTTATAATCATAGTCAAAATGTGAAACACTGAATTTACCTATTGGTTAACAATGAAAAACTTTTCTGAAAGAGGCACATGAAATAAAGATGCTAACAGACTTGTCCTCACTAGCAACGTGGAAATCCTTATCTGTACAGTTCTTTTCAAAGTATAGCATTTTAGGTAGAGGTAGCAAAAGACGAGTATATAAATTTTCAATAAACCAGAGAGCTACCTGTTAAAGGATGGGGTCATTTTATTAACTCAATTTCAGCCTCTCTTTTTTTCTCCCTTTTTTACACCATTTTTTTGTTTAATTTAGTCTCTTTCTGTGACATAATATTATCCTAAAAATATTACTACTAGGTCTTGAGCAATTTTTTTTCATTTAATTGTTCTTTTATAACCAAACAATTTTTAAAATCTTCTTTCTTCCTGTGCCTTATCAAGTCATTCTCATCAGAGCCTGTGAATGCACAGACACCTGCATGAGTGTGCATGTGGACACACACACATACACAGTGTCTCTCCCAGTCACTTTTAGTTTTTGCTCTCTAAAGAGGACTATTGTCAGGAGACAGTTCTTTCATAGTTTCCCTTTGACTAAAGCTGGACTATTTTTTTGTTGCAAAATAATAGATTTGAGAATGTTTTCTTTGCCATAGGCTGACATATTAAAGGTTTCTGCTATCTATCAAGGGACTTGTTATAAATAAGGGGTAAGGGAGATGCTATCATTCTGCTTTTTATATTGAATTTGTTCTATCAAAGGGGCCTGTGGGTTTTTTAAACAATCATTGTCACTTCCTTTGTCTCTTCCTATTTCTCACACTGCTGTGCTTTTTCTGGCAGAGCCCTTTAATGTCCTTAGAAATAACCATTTTGAGACTGGCCTGGTAACTGACATACAAAAAAAAAAAAAAAAAAAAAATCAATAGCGTTTTCTAAAGATTAAGATCTTACTATCTGCCATTAAAATGGGTTCTCTACACTCTGGCGCTAGAGATTTCTTTGTATAAATGTGTGATTGAAGTGATACACAACTATCATAGAGTTGAAAATTAGTGTGGGGAAGAGGTACCAAAATAAAAATTGTACCAAACTATATGTAGGAAGATGTCTGAGGCAACATTCTTCATTATAAATTTCAAAATTCTTCAAGTGTGTTTAACATTTTGTGCATATTCTTCCTTAGCTTTGAAATAGTGTATGCTACCAAATCATTATCCCAGGTATGCCCCACACTATTACCTATTGAAGGTTGTAGTGAATTTCTCAGTCTTGGGTGTTTAGACATCGTCTTGGATGACTTCAGTATTCATGTGTTTGTAGTGCTTCAGAACAGCCCTCCTCAAGATGTACTACTGTGCCATGTGAATTTTTCTGAGCAAAAGGCAGTTGAGACCATGAAGGCTTATGATAGACTACTGCTTACCAACCTAGAATAATTTAAATGGGGGATTTTTTTTCCCAGAAAATAATTTCTGGTGACACACTTTATCTAAATGGCTCAATCTGTATGGCATGACAAACATCTAAGTACCCAACATCTACTCTTTTTTTTTTAATTGTTCTGAGAATGATCCTTCTGTCCTTGAGGCCCCCAAATTCCTCCTTCCTTACCACAGGGTAGTATGTATATCTAATTTTTCCATTCTATCTCTGAGTCTGTCTTATATGTGGAATCTCTGATCTTCTTATGTATGTGGGGTTCTCATATGTATAAAATTAGATATGATTTTTCCTGTTAATCTGTATAATGTCAGTTTAATTCCTAGAGCAACCAGAAGATCTTTGAAAGGCAGAGGAAAGTTTTCTTCTACCTCGACATCTTTGTCCATGGCCTTTAGGGTGCTTACTGTTCTTATCAATGATTTTCTTTTTGTAATCAGTTTTATCCAATAAACACAACAGAATGCAAATGACATGTTTCATAGGTATATCTGTCAATGTCCAAATTGTAAGTTCTCTCTACCAGCCATCCATCCTTTTTTGTACCATTACTTCTATAAATCTTTTAACTTTTTTGCCCCTCACCAAATACTTCTTTGTACATTCTTCCAAAGCATCATCTAATATTTTTGTTGTCTAATGAGCAACTATAGGTGAAATATGAGCTGGCTTGAAGAAGACAGCATATATTCATTTATATGAAGTAGTAAGTTTATTTTTTATTTCTGAAAGGACTTTTGCTAGTTTTACTCAATGCACTATTCCAAATACAGAAGAGCAGAGATAATGACAAGATAATTCTCTTATGTCAACGTTGCCTTGTACTCATTCAACTAATTCAAGATCTTACAGAAGACATTTTGTTACCTGCTGACCTTGTCAATCTTTCATAAAATAGCCATTCATGCAATTAGAGTAACAACCTTCTGAGAGATCAGGTGAAAGAAAAAGATTGACTGAGGAAACACTTAATCCAAACATTAAAAAAAAAAAAGCATCTCTTTGCTAAGCTATGGTCTTGGAAAATAATCTCTAAGAATGAAATTAATTCCCAGCACCTACTTCTACAGTCAAGCACAAACATAAAGACTATTGTGATAATTTTGACTGGAGAGCTTAAATGAAAATCTATTTAAGGAAACAATGTTAGTGAAACAAGTTTTTCAGTTTCATTGATATAATCACATTTTTGTGTCTGTTGACTCTCCAAGCAGTTGTTGGGATATTAATGGGACATAAGTTGAGTGATGGAATTCCACAACCGTTGGAGTTGTGGCACTCTGTGCACTTGATTTCATGACAATTCTTTCAAAATGTACAGTATGTTACACAGTTCACTGTCAAGTTATATCTGTTCCATGACTCAGGGAAAGCATTTATGAACTCTTTAGAGAGCTAAGGAAAATAAATTCACTTAAAACGCAGAGTAGCACAATATATTTTCTAAATTATTTTTCTTTGTAAATTTTAGGATAATCTTTAAGATGTCTATCAGAGGGTGGTCCTAAGATGGCAGAGGAATAGGATGGGGAGACAACTTTCTCCCCCACAAATTCATCAAAAGAACATTTTAACGCTGAGTAAATTCCACAAAACAACGTCTGAATGCCAGTAGATGACATCAGGCACCCAGAAAAGCAGCCCATTGTCTTCGAAAGGAGGTAGGAAAAAATATAAAAGACAAAAAGAGAGACAAAAGAGGTAGGGACAGAGCTCGTCCTGGGAAGGGAGTCTTAAAAAAAGAGAGAAGTTTCCAAACACCAGGAAACATTCTCACTGCCGAGTCTGTGGCGAGCCTTGGAACCACAGAGAACAACATAACCAGGAGGAAGAATAAATAACTAAAACCACAGATTATGTGCCCAACGGTAACTCCCCCAGCAGAGAACTGGCACAAACACCTGCATCTGCCACTAGTAAGCGGGGGCTGGGCAGGGAGGCGCAGGCTGCATTACTTAGAGTAAGGACCAGGCCTGAACGCCCTGAGGGCAATCTGAGGGAACTAACTTGGGATAGCAAAGCAGACTGTGGGATAGCTACCATGCGAAAAGCCCTAACCTAAGACACCACCAAGCCCGCTCACAGAACAAAGGACTGACTAGAGCTACGTGAAAAGCCCTAACCTAAGACACCATCAGGCCTGCTCACAGAACAAAGGACTGAGCAGAGCTAGCCGGCTGCAGACCATAACCCTCCAGTGACAGGCAGCCAGAGCTGGAAGGGGGCAATCGTGGCCCCAGAGAGGCATTATCTAACAAACTGCAAGCAGGCTTCATTGCTAAGACTTCCTGGGATTCCGGATGGTCAACATCCACCTGGGAAGGTGCGCCGGTTGTACACCCAAAAACCGAGCAGCAGGGATGAGGGAGGCGATAAGACACAGTGACCATGCTCGCCAAACACTTGGTCACCTGAGATGCTCGGATCAGGGAAGGGCACAAAACGCAGGTCTAACCAAGTCTGCACCTCTGAGGACTACCCAAGTACCTGAACCTGAGAGGCTTAGACCTGGGAAGTGCATACAACCCAGAGCCAGCCTCAGACAGTTCCCGGCAGAGCAACCTAGAGCCTAAGCAGTGTTGACAGGGAAAGCACACACACCATTAGCGGGTACAAACCCAGGGTGGCCGAGACACTGCGAGGACACGCCAGTGTTATTTGTTTGTAGCACCCCTCCCTCACAGCACAACTGAACGAGTGAGCCTTAAAAAGTTTCCACCACTGCCCTCTTGTATCAGGGTGGAAATTAGGCACTGAAGAGACCAGCAAACAGAAGAAACTAAAACAGAAGGAACCTCCTTGGAAGTGACAGGTGCAATAGATTAAAACCCTGTAGTTAGTACTGACTACATAGGAAGGGGCCTATAGATCTTGAGAAATATAAGCCAGATCAAGGAACTATCTGAAAATGAACTGACCCCACAATGCCCACAAAAGCACCAGAGAAGGTACTAGATATATTTTTACTATCATTCTTTATTTCTTTTTAATTTTTAAAAGAGTTTTAAGTCGTCTATTACTCCTTTAATTTTCATTTATTAACCTACTATTACTTTGCAAAAAAAAAAGAGAGACCCTGTTTTTTTAAAGCAAACTTCATATATATATATGTATATATATATATATATATATGTGTATATATATATATATATATGTTATAATTTTTCTGACTTTTTTTTTAAATATTGTATTTTTGAAACTCCAAACTCTACTCTAGAGTTTTAATCTTTGCTTTTTGGTATTTGTTAGCAATTTTGAACTTTTAAGAACCCAATCTTCAGTACCCATTTTTACTTGGGAGTGAGATTACTGGCTTGACTGCTCTCTCCCCCTTTGTACTCTTCTTTTTCTCTGCCAGGTAGTCTCTATCTCCTCCCTCCCCCTTCTCTTCTCTACCCAAACCTGTGAATCTCTTTGTGTGTTCCAGATGGTGGAGAAAGCTTAGGGAACTGATTACTGGCTGGATCTGTCTCTCTCCTTTTGATTCGCCCTTTTTTCCTGCTGGCAACCTCTGTCTCCATCCTTCCTCTTCTCTTCTGTGTATAACTTCATGAACATCTCTGAGCAGTCCAGACTGTGGAGCACACATAAGGAAGTGATTACTGGCTACCCTTGCTCTCTCCTCTTTTGATTCTGCCTCATCTCAATCTGGTCACCTCTAACTCCCTCCTCCCTCTTCTCTTCCCTATGTAACTCTGTGAACCTCTCTGAGTGTCCCTGACTGTGGAGAAACTTCTCATCTTTAACCTAAATGTTTTATCAATAGTGCTGCATAGATGGAGAAGTCCTGAGGCTACTGTAAAAATAATACTGAAAACCAGAAGCAGGACGCTTAAGTCTAAATAATGAGAACCCAGAGAACTCCTGACTCCAGGGAGCATTAATCGACAGGAGCTCATCAAACGCCTACATACCTATACTGAAACCAAGCACCACCCAAGGGCCACCAAGTTCCAGAGCAAGACATACCATGCAAATTCTCCAGCAACACAGGAACACAGCCCTGAGCTTCAATATACAGGCTGCCCAAAGTTACTCCAAACCCATTGACATCTCATAACTCATTACTGGACACTTCACTGCACTCCAGAGAGAAGAAATACAGCTCCACCCACCAGAACACTGACACAAGCTTCCCTAACCAGGAAACCTTGACTAGCCACCCATACAAACCCACCCACAGTGAGGAAACTCCACAATAAAGAGAACTCCACCAACTGCCAGAATACAGAAAGGCCACCCCAAACGCAGTAATATAAACAAGATGAAGAGACAGAGGAATACCCAGCAGGTAAAGCAACAGGATAAATGCTCACCAAACCAAACAAAAGAGGAAGAGATAGGGAATCTACCTGATAAAGAATTCCAAATAATGATAGTGAAAATGATCCAAAATCTTGAAAACAAAATGGAGTTACAGATAAATAGCCTGGAGACAAGGATTGAGAAGATGCAAGAAAGGTTTAACAAGGACTTAGAATGAATTAAAAAGAGTAAATATATAATGAATAATGCAATAAATGAGATTAAAAACACTCTGGAGGGAACCAACAGTAGAATAATGGAGGCAGAAGATAGGATTAGTGAAGTATATGATAGAATGGTAGAAATAAATGAATCAGAGAGGAATAAAG
Organism: Tragelaphus eurycerus; assembly: GCA_935064755.1. Lineage (NCBI taxonomy): Eukaryota > Metazoa > Chordata > Mammalia > Artiodactyla > Bovidae > Tragelaphus > Tragelaphus eurycerus. The sequence continues at coordinate 962,817 of CAKXYN010000234.1, forward strand.
AAAAGAAATTAAAAAAAAAGGGGGGGGGGTCCCCCGTTTAGATGGCGAAGGATTAGGACGGGGAATACGCTTTCTCCTCCACAAATTCATCAATGGGACATCTGGGCGCCGAGTAAATACCACAAACAGCTTCGGAGTGCTGGTGGAGGACGTCGGACACCCAGAAAAGCAACTCACTGCCTTCTAAAGGAGGTAGGAAAGAATATAGAAGCCAGAGAGAGACAAAGAGGGAGGGGCGGACCTCTGTCCGGGAAGGAGTCTCAAAAAGAGAAGTTTCCAAACACCAGGAAACACTCTCCCTGCGGAATCTGCGCCGAACCTGGGAAACACGGAGACTATCATAACAGGGAGGAGAATAGTTGAGCAATTAGAACCCACAGACTGCGGGCCCTGCGGTAACTTCCGCAGCGGAAAAGCACCGCTGCAAACGCCCGCATCTGCCATTGGGGAGCCGGGGCTGGGCAGGGAGACGCCTTGGCCGTTCCCACGCGGGACGCTCCGCTGCCGGCGCTCCCCAGAGGGACGCTCCCCCGCGGGACTCTCCCCCACTGGACGCTCCCCCGCCGGCCACTCCCGCGCAGGCGTGCCCCCGCCCGCTGTGCCGGCGGCTCCCACGAGGGCCACCCCATCCCCTCCCCCACCCGCCCGCCCGCCATTCCCGTCGCCGACCCCCTCCCCCTCTGCGGGCCTCAGCGCAGACTTCGTTCGCCTGATTGTCTGGAGTGCTGCCTAACTGGAGTAGTTTGGGCCGGCAATCCAGATTGTGCAGCGCCGACCACACGAGTGGCGGGCCTTGGCCCAGAACACCGCCGAACCGTGCACAGAACAAAGAACTATACAGAACAACCACAGAGAAAGGGGCCTATAGATTTTGAGAAATTTAAGCCGGAACAAGGAACTAGCTGAAAATGAACTGAACCCACAACAATAATAGAGAAACTCTTATATATATTGTTACTATTTTTCCCATCATTATTTCCTTTTTTTTTTCTTTTCTTTTTTTAATATATATATATTTTTTAAATTTTTATTATTTTTTAATTGGAAAAAGGAAAACAAAAATTTTTTTTTTCCCTTTTAATTTTTTTTTGTTGTTGTTTGTTTTGTTTCTTTTATTTTTTTATTGTTATTATTTTTTTTATCCTCTAGTACTTCTTTAATCTCCACGTTTAGATATAACTTTTGCGACCCTGTTTTTTTTTTTTTTTTTTCCTTTTTCCTTTTTGTCCTTTGCTTTTTTCCTTTCCTTTTTTCTTTTCTTTAATGATTACTGACTAGATCTGTCTCTCTCCTTCACACTCCCTCCTTTTATCCTCCTGACCACCTCTGTCTCCTTCCTCCCTTTTTCCTTCTATGTATAATTCCATGAACATCTCTGAGCAGTCCAGTTGTGGAATGCATTATAGAAGAAGAAGTTTTTGAGACTACTGTAAAAATAAGACCAATAACTGGAACCAGGAGGCTTAAGTCCATACCCTGATCCCACGAAACACTAATTGACAGGAGCTCATTAAAAGCCTCCATACCTACTCTGAAACCAAGCATCACACAAAGACCAGCAAGTTCCACAACAAGACATACCAAGCAAATTCTCCAGAAAAACAAGAACACAGCCTGAGCTCCAATACACAGGCTACACAAAGCGACCCCAAAAGCATAGACATCTCATAACTCACTACTAGACACTCCACTGCACCCCAGAGAAAAGAAATCCAGCTCCACCCACCAGAACACCGATACAAGCTTCCATAAACAAGAAACCTCGACAAGCCACCGGTACAAACCCACATATAGTGCAGAAACGCCACAATAAAGAGAACTCCACAGACTACCAGAATACAGTAAAGACGCCCCAAACTTAGCAATTTAAACAAGATGAAAAGACAGAAGAATTCCCAGCAGGTAAAGGAACAGGATAAAAGCCCACCAAACCAAACAAAAGAGGAAGAAATAGCGAACCTACCTGATAAAGAATTCCAAATAATGATCGTGAAATTAATCCAAAATCTGGAAAGCAAAATGGAATCATGGATAAATAGTCTGGAAAAAAGCATTGAGAAGATGCAAGAAAGATTTAACAAGGACCTAGAAGAAATAAAAAAGAATCAACATATAATGAATAATGCAATAAATGAGATCCAAAACACTCTGGAGGCAACAAATAGTAGAATAACAGAGGCAGAAGATAGAATTAGCGAATTAGAAGATAGAATGGCAGAATTAAAGGAATCAGAGGAGAAAAAAGAAAAACGAATTAAAAGAAATGAGGACAATCTCAGAGACCTCCAGGACAATATTAAACGTTACAATATTAGAATCATAGGAGTCCCAGAAGAAGAAGACAAAAAGAAAGACCATGAGAAGATACTAGAGGAGATAATAGTTGAAAACTTCCCTAAAATGGGGAAGGAAATAATCACTCAAGTCCAAGAAACCCAGAGAGTCCCAAATAGGATAAACCCAAGACGAAACACCCCAAGACACATATTAATCAAATTAACAAAGATCAAACACAAAGAACAAATATTAAAAGCAGCAAGGGAAAAACAACAAATAACACACAAGGGAATTCCCATAAGGATAACAGCTGATCTTTCAATAGAAACTCTCCAAGCCAGGAGGGAATGGCAAGACATACTTAAAGTGATGAAAGAAAAGAACCTACAGCCCAGATTATTGTACCCAGCAAGGATCTCATTCAAATATGAAGGAGAAATCAAAACCTTTACAGACAAGCAAAAGCTGAGAGAATTCAGCACCACCAAACCAGCTCTCCAACAAATACTAAAGGACATTCTCTAGACAGGAAACACAAAAAGGATATATAAATTCAAACCCAAAACAACAAAGTAAATGGCAACGGGATCATATTTATCATTAATTACCTTAAATGTAAATGGGTTGAATGCCCCAACCAAAAGACAGAGACTGGCTGAATGGATACAAAAACAAGACCCCTCCATATGAATGAAACTAGAACACTTTCTAACACCATACACAAAAATAAACTCAAAATGGATTAAAGAGCTAAATGTAAGACCAGAAACCATAAAACTCCTAGAGGAAAACATAGGCAAAACACTCTCTGACTTACATCACAGCAGGATCCTCTATGACCCACCTCCCAGAATATTGGAAATAAAATCAAAAATGAACAAATGGGACCTAATCAAACTTAAAAAGCTTTTGCACAACAAAGGAAACTATAAGCAAGGTGAAAAGACAGCCTTCAGAATGGGAGAAAATAATAGCAAATGAAGCAACTGACAAACAACTAATCTCAAAAATATACAAGCAACTTCTACAGCTCAATTCCAGAAAAATAAATGACCCAATCAAAAAATGGGCCAAAGAACTCAGTAGACATTTCTCCAAAGAAGACATACAGATGGCTAACAAACACATGAAAAGATGCTCAATATCACTCATTATCAGAGAAATGCAAATCAAAACCACTATGAGATACCATTTCACGCCAATCAGTATGGCTGCTATCCAAAAGTCCACAAGCAATAAATGCTGGAGAGGGTGCGGAGAGAAGGGAACCCTCTTGCACTGTTGGTGGGAATGCAAACTAGTACAGCCACTTTGGAGAACAGTATGGAGATTCCTCAAAAAACTGCGAATAGAACTGCCTTATGATCCAGCAATCCCACTGCTGGGCATATACACTGAGAAAACCAGAATTGAAAGAGACACCTGTACCCCAATGTTCATAGCAGCACTGTTTGCAATAGCCAGAACGTGGAAGCAACCTAGATGTCCATCCACAGATGAATGGATAAGCAAGCTGTGGTACATATACACAATGGAATATTACTCAGCCATTAAAAAGAATACATTTGAATCAGTTCTAAGGAGGTGGATGGAACTGGAGCCTATTATACAGAGTGAAGTAAGCCAGAAACAAAAACACAAATACAGTATACTAACGCATATATATGGAATTTAGAAAGATGGTAAAAAATAACCCTATTTACGAGACAACAAAAGAGACACTGATGTATAGACCAGACTTTTGGACTCTGGGACCAGGAGAGGGTGAGATGATTGGGGAGAATAGCATTGAAATATGTATAATATTATATCTGAAATGTATTAATTGTTCAAACTAAACACTATCATGTTACAATTTGTTCATACTAGATGTTTGTAATGTTTCTGATAATCAATAAAAGAGATTCTTGATAAAAAAAAAAAAAAAAAAAATGAGGACAATCTCAGTGCCATCCGGGAAAATTTTACACCCCCCCATCTTCGTAATAAAGAAAAAGAAAAAAAAAAAAAAAAAAAAAAAAAAAAAAAAAAATAAATAAGAAAAAAATAAATAAAAAACTAAATAAGGAAAAAAAAAAAAAACCAAACAAAACAAAAAAACCCACAAAAAACCAAAAAAAAAAAAACCAAACCAAAACAACCCAAAACAAAAATAAAAAAAAAAAAAAAAAAACAAAAAAAAAAAAAAAAAAAAAAAAAAAAAAAAAAAAAAAAAAAAAAAAAAAAAAAAAGTCAAAAAAAAAAAAAAAAAAATAATTTCTACAAAAACAACACAACAAAGGAAGAAAGAAAAAAAAAAAAAAAATAAAAAAAAAAAAAAAACATAACCCCCATATACTATACCCCAACCCAGCAAGGACCTCATTCAAATATGAAGGAGAAATCAAAAGCTTTACAGACAAGCAAAAGAATTTGGTGAGAGAATTCAGCACCACCAAACCAGCTCTCCAACAAATGTTAAAGGATCTTCTCTAGACAGGAAACACAGAAAGGGTGTATAAACTCGAACCCAAAACAATAAAGTAAATGGCAATGGGATCATACTTATCAATAATTACCTTAAACATAAATGGATTGAATGCCCCAACCAAAAGACAAACACTGCCTGAATGGATTAAAAAAAAAAACAAAAAACCCTATTTATGTTGTCTAAAAGAGACCCATCTCAAAACAAGGGACACACAAACTGAAAGTGAAGGGCTGGAAAAAGATATTCCATGCAGAGACCAAAAGAAAGCAGGAGTAGCAATACTCATATCAGATAAAATATGCTTTAAAATAAAGGCTGTGAAAACAGACAAAGAAGGACACTACATAATGATCAAAGGATCAGTCTAAGAAGAAGATATAACAATTATAAATATATATGCACCCAACACAGGAGCACCACAATATGTAAGACAAATGCTAACAGGTATGAATGGGGAAATTAACAATAACACAATAATAGTGGGAGACTTTAATACCCCACTCACACCTATGGATAGATCAACTAAACAGAAAATTAACAAGGAAACACAAACTGTAAATGATACAATAGACCAGTTAGACCTAACTGATATCTATAAGACATTTCACCCCAAAACAATGAATATCAACTTTTTCTGAAGTGCACACGGAACGTTCTCTAGGATAGATCACATCCTGGGCCATAAATCTAGCCTTGGTAAATTCAAAAAAATGGAAATCATTCCAAGCATCTTTTCTGACAACATTGCAGTAAGATTAGAGCTCAATAACAGGAGAAAAACTATTAAAAATTCCAACATATGGAGGCTGAACAACAAGCTGCTGAATAACCAACAAATAACAGAATAAATCAAAAAAGAAATCAAAATATTCATAGAAATGAATGAAAATGGAAACACACCAACCCAAAACCTGTGGGACACTATAAAAGTAGTGCTAAGGGGAAGGTTCATAGCAATACAGACATACCTCAAGAAACAAGAAAAAAAGTCAAAAAAATAACCTAACTCTACACTTAAAGCTGTGTGGTGTGGTAGATCACAAAAAACAGTGGAAAATTCTGAAAGAGATGGGAATACCAGACCACCTGATCTGCCTCTTGAGAAATTTGCATGCAGGTCAGGAAGCAATAGTTAGAACTGAACATGGAACAACAGACTGGTTCCAAATAGGAAAAGAGTACGTCAAGGCTGCATATTGTCACCTTGCTCATTTAACATATATGCAGAGTATATCATGAGAAACGCTGGACTGGAAGAAGCACAAGCTGGAATCAAGATTGCCGGGAGAAATATCAATAACCTCAGATATGCAGATGACACCACCCTTATGGCAGAAAGTGAAGAGGAACTAAAAAGCCTCTTGATGAAGGTGAAAGTGGACAGTGGAAAACTTGGCTTAAAGCTCAGCATTCAGAAAACAAAGATCATGGCATCTGGTCCCATCACTTCAAGTGAAATATATCGGGAAACAGTGGAAACAGTGCCAGGTTTTATTTTTAGGGGGCTCCAAAATCACTGCAGATGGTGACTGCAGCCATGAAATTAAAAGATGCTTACTTCTTGGAAAAAAGTTATGACCAAACTAGATAGCATATTGAAAAGCAGAGACATTACTTTGCCAACAAAGGTCCATCTAGTCAAGGGTATGGTTTTTCCAGTGATCATGTATGGATGTGAGAGTTGGACTGTGAAGAAAGCTGAGCACCAAAGAATTGATGCTTTTGAGCTGTGGTGTTGGAGAAGACTCTTGAGAGTCCCTTGGACTGCAAGGAGATCCAGCCAGTCCATTCTGAAGATCAGCTCTGGAATTTCTTTGGAAGGAATGATGCTAAAGCTTAAACTCCAGTACTTTGGCCACCTCATGCGAAGAGTTGACTCACTGGAAAAGACTCTGATGCTGGGAGGGATTGGGGGCAGGAGGAGAAGGGGACAACAGAGGATGAGATGGCTGGATGGCATCACTGACTCGATGGACGTGAGTCTGAGTGACCTCCGGGAGTTGGTGATGGACAGGGAGGCGTGGTGTGCTGTGATTCATGGGGTTGCTAAGAGTCGGACATGACTGAGTGACTGAATTGAACTGAACTGAACACCTAAAGCAACTAGAAAAGGAAGAACCTCAGGGTTAGTAGAAGGAAAGAAATCTTAAAATATTGGGCAGAAATAAATGCAAAAGAAACATAAGAGACCATAGCAAAAATCAACAAAGCCGAAAACTGGTGCTTTGAGAGGATAAATAAAATTGACAAACCATTAGCTAGACTCATCAAGAAATAAAGGGAGAAAAATCAAATCAATAAAACTACAAATGAAAATGGAGAGATCACAACACACAACACAGAAATACAAAGGATCATAAGAGACTACTATTAGCAATTATATGCCAATAAAATGGACAATTTGGAAGAAATGGACAAATTCTCAGAAAGGTACAACTTTCCAAAACTAGAAGAAATAGAAAATCTTAACAGACCCATCACAAGCATGGAAATTGAAACCATAGTCAGAAATCTTCCAGCAGATAAAAGCCCATGTCCAGACTGCTTCACAGCTGAATTCTACCAAAAATTTGAGCTAACGCCTATCCTACTCAAACTCTTCCAGAAAATTTCAGAGGAAGGTAAACTTCCAAACTCATTCTATGAGGCCATCATCACCCTAATACAAAAACCTGACAAAGATGCCACAAAAAAAGAAAACTACAGGCCAATATCACTGATGAACATAGATGCAAAAATCCTTAACAAAATTCTAGCAATCAGAATCCAACAACACATTAAAAAGATCATACACCATGACCAAGTGGGCTTTATCCCAGGGATGCAAGGATTCTTCAGTATCCACAAATCAATCAGTGTAATACACCACATTAACAAATTGAAAAATAAAATCCATATGATTATCTCAATAGATGCAGAGAAAGCCTTTGACAAAATTCAACATCCATTTATGATAAAAACTCTCCAGAAAGCAGGAATAGAAGGACCATACCTCAATATAATAAAAGCTATATATGACAAACCCACACCAAACATTATCCTCAATGGTGAAAAATTGAAAGCATTTCCCCTAAAGTCAGGAACAAGACAAGGGTGCCCACTTTCACCCCACTATTCAACATAGTTTTGGAAACTTTGGCCTCAGCAATCAGAGCAGAAAAAGAAATAAAAGTAATCCAAATTGGAAAAGAAGAAGTAAAACTCTCACTGTTTGCAGATGACATGATCCTCTACACAGAAAACCCTAAAGGCTCCACCAGAAAATTACTAGAGCTAATCAATGAATATAGTAAAGTTGCAGGATATAAAATCAACACACTGAAATCCCTTGAATTCCTATACACCAGTAATGAGAAAATAGAAAGAGAAATTAAGGAAAAAATTCCATTCACCATTGCAATGAAAAGAATAAAATACTAGGAAAGACCTATATATAGAAAACTATAAAACACTGGTGAAAGAAATCAAAGAGGACACCAATAGATGGAGAAATATACCATGTTCATGGATTGGAAGAATCAATATAATGAAAATGAGTGTACTACCCAAAGTAATCTATAGATTCAATGCAATCCCTATGAAGCTAACAGTGGTATTTTTCACAGAGCTAGAACAAATAATTTCACAATTTGTATGGAAATAAAAAAAAATCTCAAATAGCCAAAGCAATCTTGATAAAGAAGAATGGAACCAAAGGAATCAACCTGCCTGACTTCAGGCTCTACTACAAAACCAGAGTCATAAAGACAGTATTGTACTGGCACAAAGACAGAAATATAGATCAATGGAGCAAAATAGAAAGCCCAGAGACAAATCCATGCACCTATGGACACCTTATCTTTGACAAAGGAGGCAAGAATATACAGTGGAGAAAAGTATTTAACAAGTGGTGCTGGGAAAACTGGTCAACCACTTGTAAAAGAATGAAACTAGAACACTTTCTAACACCATACACAAATTAAACTCAAAATGGATTAAAGATCTAAACATAAAACCAGAAACTATAAAACTCCTAGAGAATATAGGCAAAACACTCTCTGACACAAATCACAGCAGGATCCTCTATGACCCACCTTCCAGAATATTGAAAATAAAAGCAAAAATATCAAATGAGACCTAATTAAAATTATTTTTTTATTTTTATTTTTTAAATTTTATTTTGCTTAACTTTACAATATTGTATTGGTTTTGCCATATATCAAAATGAATCCGCCACAAGTATACATGTGTTCCCCATCCTGAACCCTCCTCCCTCCTCCCTCCCCATACCATCCCTCTGGGTCTTCCCAGTGCACCAGCCCCAGGCATCCTTTATCAGACATCGTACCTGGACTGGTGACTCGTTTCAGATATGATATTATACATATTTCAATTCTATTCTCCCAAATCACTCCACCCTCTCCCTCTCCCATAGTCCAAAAGACTGTTCTATACATCAGTGTCTCTTTTGCTGTCTCATAAACAGGGTTATTGTTACCATCTTTCTAAATTCCATATATATGCATTAAAAGCTTCTCCACAACAAAGGAAACTATCAGAGCAGATCAGTCGCTCAGTCGTGTCCGACTCTTTGCAACCCCATGAATCGCAGCATGCCAGGCCTCCCTGTCCATCACAAACTCCCAAAGTTCACTCAGACTCACATCCATCGAGTTAGTGATGCCATCCAGCCATCTCATCCTCTGTCGTCCCCTTCTCCTCTTGCCCTCAATCTCTCCCAGCATCAGTCTTCTCCAATGAGTCAACTCTTCACATGAGGTGGCCAAAGTACTGGAGTTTCAGCTTGAGCATCATTCCCTCCAAAGAAATCCCAGGGCTGATCTCCTTCAGAATGGACTAGTTGGATCTCCTTGCAGTCCAAGGGATTCTCAAGAGTCTTCTCCAACACCACAGTTCAAAAGCATCAATTCTTCGGTGCTCAGCCTTCTTCACAGTCCAGCTCTCACATCCATACATGACCACAGGAAAAACCATAGCCTTGACTATAAGCAAGGTGAAAAGACAGCCTTCAGAATGGGAGAAAATAATAGCAAATGAAGCAACTGACAAAGAATTAATCTCAAAAATATACAAGTAACACCTGCAGCTCAATTCCAGAAAAATGAAAAACCTAATCAAAAAATGGGCCAAAGAACTAAACAGACATTTCTCCAAAGAAGACGTACAGATGACTAACAAACACATGAAAAGATGTTCAACATCACTCATTATCAGAGAAATGCAAATCAAAACCACGATGAGGTACCATTTCACGCCAGTCAGAATGGCTGCGATTCAAAAGTCAACAAGCAATAAATACTGGAGAGGGGGTCCACTCTGGAGAACAGTGTGGGGATTCCTTAAAAAATTGGAAATAGATCTGCCATATAACCCAGCAATCCCACTGCTGGGCATACACACTGAGGAAACCAGAATTGAAAGATACACGTGTACCCCAATGTTCATCGCAGCACTATTTATAATAGTCAGGACATGGAAGCAACCTAGATGTCCATCAGCAGATGAATGGATAAGAAAGCAGTGGTACATATTCAAAATGGAGTATTACTCAGCCATTAAAAATAATACATGTGAATCAGTTCTAATGAGGTGGATGAAACTGGAGCCTATTATACAGAGTGAAGTAAGCCAAAAAGAAAACACCAATACAGTATACTAATGCATATATATGGAATTTAGAATGATGGTAACGATAACCCTGTATGCGAGACAGCAAAAGAGACACAAATGTATAGAACAGTCTTTTGGACTCTGTGGGAGAGGGCAAGGGTGGGATGACTTGGGAGAATGGCATTGAAACATGTATAATATCATATGTGAAATGAATCACCAGTCCAGGTTCCATGCATGATACAGGATGCTCGGGGCTGGTGCACTGGGATGACCCAGAGGGATGGTATGGGGAGGAAGGTCAGAGTGAGGGTTCAGGATGGGGAACACGTGTACACCCGTGGCAGATTCATGTTGATGTATGGCAAAACCAATACAATATTGTAAAGTAATTAGCCTCCAATTAAAAAAATTAAATTTTAAAAAGATGTCTATCAGAAAAGACTTTTATTGTCATCTGTAAAGGATCAGGAAATAAAGTCTAAAAATGATTCACTCTTACTAAATCAGAAACTTTTCTTTTATTTCACTCTATATTATCATGTATAAAATTCACCCAAATTGGGTATTTCACAAGTTTTAGAATAGCAGTGCTTAATATAATGACTGGTACATAGTAGGAAAATATTAAGATAAATAATGATAATAATACAAAAATTCATTCATTTACCAAGTACCTACTGTGTATTAGATAATAGTCAAGATTCCTGCCATTATGAAACTTGGAGTGTCAGAGAAGAAAATGAAGTATAATTATTTAAATTCAAGTGCAGTAAGAGCAAGAGAATTAGTGTGCTTTAAAACTTTGAAGTAATAATAATTACAGTAAAAGTACTTATGATATAGAGGTTGAAGTATTCCAGGTTGTATATGCTCTAGCTTTTAAGTCTATAAAGACATTGAGATGGGTAGTTTCATGTGTTTGGAGCTGCATTTCTAAGCAAGGTTGCTTTTCACTTGGACTAGGACTATTGGAGAATTCAGCTGTAAATATGGGTGAGAGTACAGGATAAATAACAATTAATTGAAAAATACCTATAAAACAAATATAATATATATTTAAAATTAATATATATGTACAAATAAAAACTTTGATGCACATATCTTGTTTTAAATAGTTCAAAGTCATGGCATTAATGGCAAGAGATGAATAAAGTATGTTTACATGCAATTGTAAACAAAGGGGTTCTTTTTATTTCATTTAATGAAGTATAGTTGATGTATAGTATTGCATCAATGTCCACTGTACAGTGAAGCGACTCATCCATATATATATGTGTATATATATATATACACACACACACACAATTTAAAATATTTTTTTCATTATAGTTTATCATAGGATATTGAATATAGTTTCCTGTGCTATACAGTAGGACTTTGTTTTTCCATTCTGTATATGAAAATTTACATCTGATAACCCCAACCTCCTACCCCATCCCTTTCTTAACCTCTTCCCCCCTTGGCAACCACAGGTTTGTTCTCTATGTTCATAAGGCATTTTCAGTTTCGTGGATATGTTCACTTGTGTCATATTTTATATTCTATGTATTAAGTGGTACCATATGGTATTTATCTTTTTCTGTCTGACTTCACTTAGTATGATCATCCCCAGGTCCATCCATGTTGCTGCAAATGGCATTATTTCATTCTTTTTTATAGCTAAGTAGCATTCTGTTTTTATATACAATATCTTGTTAATTCATTCATCTGTCAGTGAACATTTATGTTGTTTTCATGTCTAGGCCATTGTAAACAGTGTTGCTATGAACATAGGGGTGTATGTATCTTTTTGATTTATAGTTTTGTGTGGATATATACCTAGGGCTGGGATTGCTGGATCATATGGTAGCTCTATTTTTAGTTTTCTGAGAAACCTTCATACTGTTTTCCATAGTGGCTGAACCAATTTACACCCCCACCAACAATGTAGGAGAATTCCAAAGGGTTCCTTTTATAAATTGTATAAAGTTACATATGTTTTGTTAACAGAAATGTGACTGTGGTTTACTAAGTTGATTATAGTGAGGTTTTTCACATTCCTAAGTGTGAAAGTCAGCATAACAACTGATGTTATATCACTGGCATGTTTTCTTGATTGAATGGTTACAAGCTTGCCAACTGCTATGACACTCCCTTTCTCTTTATTCCTTTCCCTTTAATCTCTCATTAGCTAAATTGTGAAATCACCAGTTAGTTTCTGGATTCCTTATCTACTTATCACTAAGATTTATCAGTTTGTACCATTTCTGCCATAATGCAAAGTTTGGTAATATCCTAATGATGTGACTTTTTTATTATCCAGTGTCAATAGACATGTTTCTTGACATGGACAAAATGACGTTTCTGAAAAATGTAATTGGGTTTTGTTTTCTTACTATTCAAGTTCCTTGAAACCTGATTCCATCACAAGTGGACCTTGCTTTGTACTACAATTTTGTTCTAGTATAAATTTTATAAAATATATTCTATTTCAGATGTTCTAAAAGATTGAGGTGTTCTTTAAAGGATTGTATTTAATAATTCTCTAGAGTAAAGATTCTGCTTCAAGATCTCAGAGACTTCTGTTCCCTTTAGGCTTGTTTTTATAAAACTTTTATCTGGAGCACTTTTGTTTTCAAATTCTATCTCATGGTCTCTTATTCATTCTTCTAAGATCAACTCAGCTGGAAGTTTTCTATCCTGACTTACTTCTTCTCAACCTATCAATACCCCATGAATACATGCTTGCACGCCTGTGTGCTAAGTCGCTTCAGTCATGTTCAACTCTTTGTGATCCTGTGGGCTGAAGCCCATGGGGGTCCTCTGGCCATACTGGAGTGCGTTGCCATGCCCTCCTCCAGGATATCTTCCCTACCCAGGGACTGAATCCATGTCTCTTCCATTGCAGGCTGATTATTTACTGCTGAACTGGACATGGAACAACAGACTGGTTCCAAATAGGAAAAAGAGTGCATCAAGGCTGTATATCGTCACCAAGTTTGTTTAACTTATATGCAGAGTACATCATGAGAAACTCTGGGCTGGATGAAGCACAAGCTGAAATCAAGATTGCCGGGAGAAATAACAGTAACCTCAGATATGCAGATGACACCACTCTTAAGGCAGAAGGTGAAGAAGAACTAAAGAGCTTATTGATGAAAGTGAAAGAGGAGAGTGAAAAAGTTGGCTTAAAGTTCAACATTCAGAAAACTAAGATCATGGTATCTGGTCCCATCACTTCATGGCAAATAGATGGGGAAACAGTAGAAACAGTGGCAGAGTTTATTTTGGGGGGCTCCAAAATCACTGCAGATGGTGATTGCAGCCATAAATTTAAAAGACACTCCTTGGAAGGAAAGTTATGACCAACCTAGACAGCATATTAAAAAGCAGAGACATTACTTTGCCATCAAAGGTACATCTAAAAACCAAGGCTATGGTTTTTCCAGTAGTCATGTATGGATGTGAGAGTTGGACTATAAAGAAAGCTGAGTGCTGAAGAACTGATGCTTTTGAACTGTGGTGCTGGAGAAGACTCTTGAGAGTCTCTTGAATTGCAAGGAGATCCAAGCAGTCCAACCTAAAGAAGATCAGTCCTGAGTATTCATTGGAAGGAATGATGCTAAAGCTGAAACTCCAATACTTTGACCACCTGATGTGAAGAGCTGATTCACTTGAGAAGACCCTGATGCTGGGAAATATTGAAGGAAAGAATGAAGGAGGAGAAGGGGATGACATAGGATGAGATGGTTGGATGGCATCACTGACTCAATGGACATGAGTTTGGGTAAACTCTGGGAGTTGGTGATAGGGAGGCCTGGCATGCTGCAAAGAGTTGGACACAACTGAGCGACTGAACTGAACCACCAGGGAAACCCGAATATGTGCTTATATCCATGTAACACTTTTCACATTGTGTTATAATTAAAGTATTCTTTCTCCAAGAATGAAAATGACTTGGTGTTTCCTGATTACAAAGATGAAATATGCTACTGCAGAGAAATTCAAGGAATTTAAAAGAGAAGCAATTTGGTTTGACATTTTTCCAAGAATCTATCTATAATTGTCTACAGATTTCAACAATATTTTATATGAATTAGAGCATATTATCTATTTTTTTTAGCTTGGACTTTTCCTCAGCAATGTGCTATGGAAACCTTTGCATATCAATGCATAAAAGGTGGAATATATTTTACTGGCTATATAATATTCTGCTTATGAACATATGCTTGAGTATTTAATCAATTCCACAAATGATAAACACTTGGATATCTACAGCTTAAAAATGCTGTCTTTACAGTGCCTTTTACTTCCATATTCTCCTTTGTATTCCACTGCTACCACCCACTCTAGTTCAGCCTTTCATTATTTCTTGCTGGACCGCATGTTAGTCTTCTAGCCTCCTAATCCAGTCAATCTCTGCCTATTCCATTTTTTTCTATGCAGTTTCTTGAAAGCAGTGCTGATTAATTTATTATTCTCTTGCTCAGTAACTCTCCATGGCCCTTTGTTACCTAATAAATAAGCACTACATGCCTTCATCGGCAGTCATTATGGACAAGCCATATGTTCAGTTGTGTTCATGTGTTCTAATATTTTAAAAAAATCTATGGGTTAAGTCGAGCTGGAAGATGTGATTTGTCTGGCTTATATGATGTTTCAAAACTTTGTGAATTTGAATGCTTTCCAGTGTGGTATGCCCATTCCTTTGTTTCAGGGTAGATGGAACCAGTTCTTAGTATCTTTCACTTTGCCAGACTTCTCTCATATTTGCCTGGCCTCTGAATAGATATAATAAACATAACTTATATTTCCACTAAGTAGAATAATTGATGGTTTCTTGAACACCTAAGCCTTTACTCCTCACCTTCTTAATCCTGTGCCTTCCTTCCTGCTTTTCCTTTACGAGAAACTTACTGTTCTGTAATTTAAATAACAAAAATCTATGCAACCTTATTTCAAACCACTAATAAGTGCAAAATATTTTGTGAAACCTTTACTGTGCTTGCAAAGAAGATGAAATATTTCTCTTCTTTAAATATCTCTAATACTTTATATGGTTTATTGTGTAACCTTTAATTTTCTACTTGTTATTATTGGCGTTTTCCTGCTAATCCCCTAAGTAGATTCCATAAAGTATTGAAATAATGCACAATCTGCATGCACTCTGTGCAAGACACTTGGCTGAAAGATACAGAAAATAAGTTTAAGGTGTTAAAGTAATTCAAAACTACATTTAGGAGAAGATGAAGTAGTGGCTAGAGGCTTGGCCACATCTTGTGGGAAGTCAAGTGCTTTTTGACACAGAGCTTAGGAAATCCCAAGGACTTATTTTCTTTTACTTGCCTCTCCTTCTATCTCTCTGCACTCTCTGACTTTTAATATCTATGGCTATTCTTAGGATCTTACATTTTGTGTTACCTTACCCATCACACAAAAGGTTTTTTTTTTTTTTTTTCCATTGATATCCTTCAAATCTCTCACACAAGGCATGTCTGCGAGTACAATTTTGTGATAATACGCCTGTTCTTAAAAGCATCAGTCCACCTTACAATCAGATACTTCACTGGTCACTTTACAGATTTCAGCCAATATGCCTTGTTACTAGAACCTCTTGTATTAGTCAAAGTTCTCCAAAGAAAAAGAACCATACAAGATATGTACAAATATATATATATATATACAAAAATATACATATACACACAAATATATATATAAAATTATATATAGATGATAGATTCATTATTTACAGAAACAAATGTAGATTGATAGATTCACCAATCTCCATATATGCATATGTATGGAAATTCATGATAGGAATTTGATCACATGGTTATGGAGAATTAAAATTTCCATCTGCCAACTGGGGAACTAAGAAAGCCAGTGGTGTAATTCAGTCCAACTCTGAAGGCCTTAAGAACCGGGGAGCCAACAGTATGAATTCTAGTTCAAATATAAAGTCCCAAGAATTGAGGCACCAGTGGTATAAGGAGAAAACCAAAAGCCCAAGGACCAAGATCAGTGATATCTAAGAACAGGAGAAGAAGAATGTCCCTGCTCAAGCAAAGAGCCAAGTTGCCTTTCCCCTGGCTTTTTGTTCTAGGTAGACCCTCAATGGATTGAAGGATGTTTACACATACTGGTAAAGGTAATCTTTCTTATTCAGTCTACCAGAAACACTCTAGCAGACACAACCAGAAATAATGTTTTACCAACTATCTGGAAATTCCTTAGTCTGGACATGTTGACACCTAAAATTAACCATGATACTTCCTTTCTCCTTTCCTTCGCTTTTGTTCCTGAAAATTAGCATTATTAATTTACAAAATTAATAAATTCATACTACAATTAACACCTTTGTCACTTCCAGTTTTTATGCAATACAACTTAGACATTTCTGTACACTTGATGTAATTTAGACATCACCCTACCTACATACAGCTTGTTCATAGCTTATTCATGTATTTTTCCAAAGAAAAGACAGTGATCCCTATTATAAAGCCTTGTGTGAAAATATTTAAATAAACTATTTTTAAAAGTATTACTATGTATTCTGTGTTGAGGGATGATATATTAGGCAAAATGGATGAACAACACAACTGAGATATTTCAGTTTGGGTAAGGCTAGGTTATGAAGAAAGCAATATCAATAAGGAACTGGTAAACTGGGACATAAATGAGGGACATGGTAGAATGAATCCTAAGGTTGAATATTTTATTAAAGTTATGTTGAAAAAAAGATAGCAGTTATCAAAACCATTCAGGTGTTTTTTGATATGGCCTGTTAGTTGGAAACCAGCATTCCAGACAGGCTATTAGAAAACAGTAATAAGACACACAGCTACAATTCACCTTACGTTAGAAAAAATGGTAAAATAATATACTGGTGGCTGGCATTATGATTGTATGCCTATAAAACCTAAGAGAATATGCTGAAAATTGATTAGGAATAAAAACACCAGTAAAGTGTCCAGAAAGAAAATCAATATAGGTAAAATATAAATTCTTTTACAAATACGCAATAACTACTGAGAAAGTACAAATTCAATTCACAATAGTAACAAGAATGATATCAACAAAATAGGGGAATAGGAGTTTTTCTGCTGTCTTCCTCCCAAAGAACACTGATCTTAACAATTACCTACAGATAAGAGGGCCTTTGTGGACAACAATATAAGTTTGCCAGGAATAAATTTAAAAAGAAATGTGTAAAATCTATAAAACAAGAGCAACAATAAAACTTTATTGGAAATATAAAGGAGAAATAAGTGAAGAGCTTACTATGGACTAAATGTTTGTGTCCCCCCAGAAATTCCTACGTTGAAATCTAATTCCCCAATGTGAAGGTATTTGGAGATGACGACTTTGGGAAGTAATTAGGTCTAAGGGCAGAACCCTCATAAATGGGATTATTGCCCTTATAAAAAGAGGTGAGAGAGCTATCTTTCTCCTTTCCACCATGTTAGGACATAGTAAGAAAACAGCCTTCTGCAACCCAGATGAGAATCCTCACTAGACTGTGACTATGTTAGCACCCTGATATTGGATGTCTAGGTTTTAGAACTGTGAGAAATAAGCATTTGTTTTTCCTTAGCCACTCGGCTTAAGATACTTTGTTATAAAGCCTGAAATGAGATAGAGCCATATAAGATTTTGTTGGAGAAGTGCATGGCAACCCCTGGAGAATCCCCTTGGACAAAGGAGCCTGGCAGGCTGCAGTCCATTGGGTCACAAAGAGTCAGACATGACTGAGCGACTGAGTACAGCACATATAAGGGTATAAAATTAAGAGAAAACAAAAGGATCTTGTCATCATGAAATCGCAATCTAGTGGAATAAACGTCTATTTAAAAAAAATCACACACACACATACAAATGCAGGTTCTCGTTTTGAATAAGACAGAATAAGTACATACCACTCTGCTCTCCCACTAAATATAATTGTAAATCCTAGACAGAATTAAATTAGATGTTTGAGGACAACAAAAAGTAAGTAATAGCAGGCAGAATGGGGGAAGAGATGGAAATTAATAGTTCCACTTGAACTGGTAATAGATTTACATTTTTTTCTTTTATATTTTATTTAGTTGTGTAGGGAACAGTGAAGTGGACAGCACAGAACAATCAGAAAGATTCAGGAGAAGCTGTCTAGTTCTGGTTCAAGATAGGAAACTTCAAACACCCAAAAAAAGTGTATTGTGAGCATGACACAGTGGTATAATTAAAGCTATGGCATTCTAGCCAGGAGACTTAAAAGGTAATCCTAAGCAACTAGGAAGTGCCTTAATTGTTAATTAATCCCTGGGCTCATTCTATAGTATTCAGCGATGAATCTTAACGCTATTCAGTATGCCAAAGACATTGAGATCTGAACTGACAGATCACCATCCAGATCCCAAAATGAGCTTTGGGTGGAACACACACACACATGATGGGTCTAAATGGAACTGTAAAGGCCTTGAAAACTGAACTGACATTAGAATCAAGAAAACAAAAGGCAGGTTGGAAATCTCTCTCTGAAATTAATGAGGATACTGCTTGATAAAAGAAAAATCTCAACATTATCCAACAGACTTTAAACAAGACCCACAGTAACATAATATTCAAAATGTCTAGGAAATAATACAAAATTAGCCAGGATACAAAGAGAGAATTTAAATGGGAAAAGACAATGGGACTACAAATGTTGAAATGGAAATGATGCTGGAATTATCTAACAAAGCCTTGAAAACAGACATTATTTCAGAAAAATATTGAACAAAAAGAAACTTTAAAAGAAGAGTACAACAACCATACATAGATCACAAATTCACCAATTGTCAAATTCCATCTCCCCCACCCCCCAGTCTCCATCTCAATTTCTAGCTCTTTCTCTGTGTGATAAGGTGTGGAATATGTATGTTGTTATCTATATTCTTGTTTGAACTACTTGAAAGTAAGCTATATGTTATCCTCAAACTCTTCACACCATAGAAATTATTACTTCAAATACATTATCGAACATAGAGTACAAATTTAATTTTTCCTTTTTGTTTCAAAGATGTCTATTTTTTTTCAATCTAAAGTGCAACCCAGATCTGTATGTTGCATTTGGTCATGTCTGCTTAATATCTTTAAGTCTAGACCACTTGTTTTTGTTGTTGGTTGGTTGTCACAATGTTGACCTTTTGGAATACTCTTGTATAATATGTGTCAGACTGCTTCCTCATGATTGTACTCAAGAAAATAATTTTGGAAAATCTATTTACATAGGTTATGCTGTGTATCTCATGTCATTGCCTTAGGGACACATAAGATGAGATAGTTCAAATTATTGGTGATACCAAGTTGGATTACTTACTAAAACTTCTAAAAGCTAGATCTATTCATAATAAAACTATACATTTTTCTTTGTAATTAATTTTGTTTGGGAGTACAAACAAACATGTAATTTCTTTGTTTGGGAGTATGGAAATACCTGTTTTCCAGCAACATTTTACTCACAGGTTTTTGTTTTTGTTTTTCACATTTGCTGATGAATTCTTCCAAAACCATTGCATTGGTGTTGTCAGTCAGTCAGTTCAGTTCAGTCGCTCAGTCATGTCCGACTCTGCGACCTCATGAATCACAGCATGCCAGGCCTCCCTCAGATCAGATCAGTCACTCAGTCGTGTCCGACTCTTTGCGACCCCCTGAACTGCAGCACGCCAGGCCTCCCTGTCCATCACCAGCTCCCGGAGGTCACCCAGACTCACATCCATCAAGTCAGTGATGCCATCCAGCCATCTCATCCTCTGTCATCCCCTTCTCCTCCTGCCCTCAATCCCTCCCAGCATCAGAGTCTTCTCCAATGAGTCAACTCTTTGCATGAGGTGGCCAAAATACTGAAGTTTCAGCTTTAGCATCATTCCTTCTAAAGAAATTCCAGGATTGATCTCCTTCAGAATGGACTGGTTGGATCTTCTTGCAGTCCAAGGGACTCTCAAGAGTCTTCTCCAACACCACAGTTCAAAAGCATCAATTCTTCGGCACTCAGCCTTCTTCACAGTCCAGCTCTCACATCCGTACATGACCACAGGAAAGACCATAGCCTTGACTAGGTGAACCTTTGTTGGTAAAGTAATGTCTCTGCTTTTGAATATGCTATCTAGGTTGGTCATAACTTTCCTTCCAAGGAGCAAGCGTCTTTTAATTTCATGGCTGCAGTCACCATCTGCAGTGATTTTGGAGCCCAGAAAAACAAAGTCTGACACTGTTTCCACTGTTTCCCCATCTATTTCCCATGCAGTGATGGGACCAGATGCCATGATCTTCGTTTTCTGAATGTTGAGCTTTAAGCCAACCTTTTCACTCTCCACTTTCACTTTCATCAAGAGGCTTTTTAGCCCCTCTTCACTTTCTGCCATAAGAGTGGTGTCATCTGCATATCTGAGGTTATTGATATTTCTCCCGGCAATCTTGATTCCAACTTGTGTTTCTTCCAGTCCAGCATTTCTCATGATGTACTCTGCATATAAGTTAAATAAACATGGTGACAATATGCAGCCTTGACGTACTCCTTTTCCTATTTGGAACCAGTCTGTTGTTCCATGACCAGTTCTAACTGTTGCTTCCTGACCTGCATACAGATTTCTCAAGAGGCAGATCAGGTGGTCTGGTATTCCCATCTCTTTCAGAATTTTCCATAGTTTATTGTGATCCACACAGTCAAAGGCTTTGGCATAGTCAATAAAGCAGAAATAGATGTTTTTCTGGAATTCTCTTGCTTTTTCCATGATCCAGCGGATGTTGGCAATTTGATCTCTGGTTCCTCTGCCTTTTCTAAAACCAGCCTGAACATCAGGAAGTTCACGGTTCACATATTGCTGAAGCCTGGCTTGGAGAATTTTGAGCATTACTTTACTAGCGTGTGAGATGAGTGCAATTGTTCGGTAGTTTGAGCATTCTTTGGCATTGCCTTTCTTTGGGATTGGGATGAAAACTGACCTTTTCCAATCTTGTGGCCACTGCTGAGTTTTCCAAATTTGCTGGCATATTGAGTGCAGCACTTTCACAGCATCATCTTTCAGGATGATGCCAGGCCTCCCTGTCCATCATCAACTCCTGGAGTTCACTCAGACTCATGTACATCAAGTCGGTGATGCCATCGAGCCATCTCATCCTCTGTCATCCCCTTCTCCTCCTGTCCCCAATCCCTCCCAGCATCAGGGTCTTTTCCAATGAGTCAACTCTTCACATGAGGTGGCCGAAGTATTGGAGTTTCAGCTTCAGCATCAGTCCTTCCAATGAACACCCAGGACTGATCTCCTTTAGAATGGACTGATTGGATCTCCTTGCAGTCATCATAATTCTATCATTCTATATTTACTGCCTTTTGTATATATTACCACTTACTTTCATTCTTTATCTCTTTCCTTCTTCCCCCTCCCTTTTCTCTCCTTTTTCTTTTTCTTTCTTTTATTTCTGCCTTCTTTCCCTCTCCCTTCCTCCTTCCCTTCATTCCTTTGTTTCTTCTTGAGTGGGTATTCATATTGGCTAATTAGTTTTTAACTCATTTTCATAGTCCATTAATGCCAAACTGTCATTTTGCTTTTTAATGTTAACTTGCCCCAAACTTGACGTATGGGATCTTTTTGAAGATTATCCTATCTCCTTTTTTCACAACCCAATTTATTTCTGAGTATTTCCTTGTGTGTCTTTTTTCCACAATATGTTTCAGATTCACATATTCTCCCTTGCCAGAAACTGGAATAGGACATTTCTCCTAGGCATTCCAGGTTCTCTTGATGGAGAATAGTATTTAGAAACCAAGATCTAGCTGCTAGATATGTTCTCTGCTACCAGGGTATGAGCACTTGTAGTCCATTCAATTAATCAGTTAATTAAATTTTAATTGAAGTATAATTGATTTACAATATCATATTAATTTCAGGTGTAAAGCATAGTGATTCAGTATTTTTACAGATTATACTCCACTAAAAGTTATTATAAGATAATGACTGTAGTTCCCATGCTATACAATATATCCTTGTTGCTTACCTATTTTATACATAGTAGTTTATCTTTAATTTAGATTCAACAACACAGGGCTTTCCCCCCCTCATCTTTTCCTAGTCCATATTTTCTTCTCACCTCCCACAATGGGAGAATAAAAGAACACTCCTGGTAACTGAAAGAAATAAAAACAGTAAAATATTAAAATATCACTAAGTATACAGAAGATTTGAATAACATGATTAAAATGAATTAAAGGCACTGAACCCTATAGCTTTGGAATGCAGATTTCTGGTAAGCACACATAGAACATTTAAAATTTGCCAGATTTGAATTATCATTAAAACTATTTGAGAGTAAATTTTGCAGGACTGATATTTACTTAAAGAAAATAATCATAAACTGATAATGTCCAATATAATGCAGATTATATGTATATCCTAGATATAAAATAATTTTAAATATAATCCAAAGATTAAACTAAAAGGGTACAAGTGTTCCAAACATACTATAAAGTCCTTTTGTGCTTATAAATTAAAGTTAAAATATACTCATGTAAGAATTTTTTCATTTATTTCTAACATATGCATTGAAAGCTCTAAATTCTCCCAGTAAGCATGGAAGTAGCTGTATTTATTCTGTATAAAATATTTCTAAAATATTTCCTGAGTTTATATGCATTTATCATATAACAAAAGTCACAGTGTTAGTCACTCAGTTGTGTCTGACTCTTTGTGACCCAATGGACTGTAGCCCACCTGGCTCCTCTGTCCATGGAATTCTCCAGGCAAGAGTACTGGACTGGATTGTCATTTTCAGGTGATGTTCCTGACCCAGGGTTTGAACCTGGGTCTCCCTCATTGCAGGCAGATTCTTTACCTACTTAGCCACCAGGGAAGCCCTATCATATAATATGTAATTGTTAAAACTATGCTTCATGGAACATCTAGAGCCTCAAACGCATATATTAGAAAAGAAAGAAAAATGACAATCAATGAGTTAAACATTTATTATTAAAAGAATTATTAAAAGAAAAGAAAATTAAATTAAAATAAACTAGTATAGGGATAACACAAATAAAAGAAATAACTGAAAAAAGAGAAAACAATGATACAACCTTTTAATGGCAACCAATTTGTAAGTTTGAAGATGACATATATACTGTGGGGAGTGTATCTAGCAATTGACTAAAAGGTATGGGAAATATTTTTGTTACTGGAAGACAAAATATTTTTTTCAATAATTTTTTGATTGGTTGTTAGAAAGAAATGTGCAATTTACTCCTAAGCAGTATAATACAAAGAGATCTGGACTACTTATTCAGTAAATAAGGATGGTTTCAAAACTCAATTACATAGTAAACATGTAAACTTAATTAAGACACTATGGCCAAGTCACTGACTTGTTGCAATATACGTTAATTTATTTTTTTCTTTCAACAATTGTTTATAGAAAACTAAATATATACTAGTATTAATAAACAACACAACTTTATCCCTTTCCTAAAAAAGCTCAAAGCTTTCGAGGGGAAAAATGTAAAAAGATCAATTATAATACAAAGTGAAAAACGGATCAATAATAATATAGACAATACAGAGTTAGAAAAGTGGTTAACACTATGAAGAACAAGAGTCCTGTTAAAGAAAGCATCTACCAAGTTGGGAAGATCTATAGAACAATAATACAACATTTAAAAAAAAAATCAATAACAATTAGTCAATTAAACTTACTCTAACTCAGTATAGGCATGTTGGAAGGGTTTAGTCATTTTAAAAGAGAAGGATTTAAAGGCAAACAATATGACTAAGCAATAAATAATTACCCTTATTATGAGAAAACCAAAGTTGAAAAAATTGAATTATCTTGAAATAATACTTTTTCAATGTGTGAAATCCATGTCTAATCATTATTCATCTCATAAGAAAATAACATAATATGTTATAGAGTGAATTGTGCCCCACATTCCCATTCGTGTTTTTAAGATCTGACTTACAGACCTTTTACCCTTCACAAAAATTAACTCAAATCGAGTCATAGACATTAGAGTAAAACAGAAAACTATAAAATTCCTAGGCAATAACATAGGGGAAAGCATAGATGACCTCGGATATGGTGATGATGCTTTTACAACATCAAAGGCACAATCCATGAAAGAAACAATAGATAAGCTAGTCTTTAGTAAATTAAGAAACTTCTGAGAAAGACAAATTCAGAAGAAGGAGAAGGCAAGTCAAAGATCGGGAGAAAATATTTGCCAAGGATACAATTTATGAAGAGCTGTTATCCAAAATACACAAAGAACTCTTAAAAACTCAATAATAAGAAAACAACCTGATTAAAAAAATGGATCAGAGATCTTAACATAGACATCACTAAAGAAAATACAGAGATGGTAAATAAGTATGTGAAAAGATGTTCCACATCATACCCATCAAGGAAATACAAAAAAACCATTAGGTGTATATAGATGTGTAACCTATTAGAATGGTCAGATCTGTTGACACAGTCATTGCTGGTAGGAATGCACTTTTGGAAGACAGTTTGTTGGTTTCTTGCAAGACTAAATATACTCTTATTGTATGATCCAGTAGTCACACTCCTTGCTATTTACCCAAAGGAGTTGAAAACACATATGGTCCCCCAAAATTTACAGATGGCTGTTTATACCAGCTTTATTCATCACTGCCAAACTTTGGAAGCAACCAAGATATCCTGCAGTAGGTGACTGGATAAATACATCGTGGTATATCTAGACAATGGAATGGGGCTTCCCTGGTGGCTCAAATGGTAAAGCATCTGCCTGCAATGAGGGAAACTGGGGTTGAATCCCTGGGTTGGGTAGATCCCCTGGAGAAGAGAACAGCTACCCACTCCAGTATTTTTGCCTGGAGAATTCCATGGACAGAGGAGCCTGGCAGGCTACAGTCCATGGGATCACAAAGGGTTGGACATGACTGAGTGACTCACACTTTCAGAAAATTGGAATGTCTTAGTCGTTACCTTCTCCAGGGGTTCTTCTTGACTCAGGGATTGAATCTTTGTCTCCGGCATTGAAGGCACGTTCTTTACCATCTGAGCCACCAGGAAACTATTAACTAAATGTTAATTAATCATTTAATTTATAAACAAGTAAATAAATATTAAATTATTTACATAATTAAAACTTAATTATAAATACATTTAAATAATTTATTATTAATTAAATGAGCTATTAAGCCATGAAAAACATGGAAGAGATGTATATGCTTATTGCTAAGTGAAAGAAGCCAATCTGAAAATGTTACACAGTATATGATTCCAACTATATGACATTCTAGAAAAGGCAAAACTAAGGAAAAAAAACTATCAGTGGCTACCAGGGTTTAGGGATGGTGGAGGGATAAATAGGTAGAGGATGAAGAATGTTTAAGATAGTGAAAATGCTCTGTATGATACCATAATGATTGACACATGTCATTACACATATGTGCAAATCCATAGAATTCACATCACCAAGAATGAACACTAAAGTATGGAATTTGGATGATTATGATTTATCAATGTATTAGGTTCATCAATTGTAACAAATGCACTACTCTGGGCATGTGATAATAATGGAGGATATGCATGCATGGGAGTAAAGGATATATGGGAAATCTCTGTTCTACTTTCTCAATTTCACTGTGAACCTAACATCGCCCTTTGAAAAAGGCTTTATAAAAAAGATTGGCTGATTCATGCCAATGTATCACAACATTGTAAAGTAATTATCATCCAATTAAAATAATTATTTTTTAAAAAGATTTCATTGTGTCTGTGCTGTGCTAATTCACTTCAGTGGTATCCAACTCTTGGCAACCCTATGGACTGTAGCCTGCCAGGCTCCTCTGTCCATGGGTTTCTCGAGGCAAGTATACTGGAGCAGATTGCTATGCTCTCCTCTTGGGGATTTTCCCGACTCAGGGATCAAACCTGTGTCTCTTACATCTCCTGCATTAGCAGGCGGGTTCTTTACCACTAGTGCCCACCTGGGAAGCCCAGAAATTAAAAAAAAAAACAAACAGGTAAATTACTATGTCAGTTTAGTCTCTTCAGTGACACTTAACATCTATTTTCTAGTAGGGTTAAAAAGAAAAAATAACAGAAATGTAAATAGAAAAAAATTGTTTTTGTAATAATATAAGTGAAACAACTCAGTAATAATGGCAGGCAAATATCAAATTGTGAAGAGGTTAGAGGCTTTCCCTTCTTAATAACAGTAAGTTATTATTTTATTATTAACATAGGAATAACACTACAAAAGCTATGACCAACCCAGACAGCATATTAAAAAACAGAGACATTGCTTTGCCAACAAAGTTCTGTCTAGTCAAAGCTATGTTTTGTGTAGTAGTCAGATATGGATGTGAGAGTTGGACTATAAAGAAAACTGACCACCAAAGAATTGATGCTTTTGAACTGTGGTGTTGAAGAAGACTCTTCTTGAGAGCCTCTTGGACTGCAAGGAGATCCAACTAGTCCATCCTAAAGATTAGTCCTGAATATTCATTGGAAGTACTGATGCTGAAGCTGAAACTCCAATATTTTGGCCACTTGATGGGAAGAACTGACTCATTGGAAAAGATCCTGATGTTGGGAAAGATTGAAAGCAGGAGGAGAAGGGGACGACAGAGATTGAAATGGTTGGATGGCATCACTGACTCTGTGGATATAAGTTTGTGTAAGCTCTGAGAGTTGGTTATGGACAGGGAAGCCTGGTGTGCTGCAGTCCATGGGGTCGGAAAGAGTCGGACATGACTGAACAACCAAACTGAACACTACAAAAGTAATATTCCTCATTGGGTGACTGAAATAATAATAAAAATTCTGGGGACAGAGAATGCAATGACAGCTAACAATTGTTATAAACTGTAGAACTTGTAGGAAGTCAAAGGGGCCATCAGAGGGAGGAAGAATGGAAAATATAAGATGAAAATTTGCCAACATTGATACTATTATTATAGACAAAATATAAAATATTTTTAAGACTGCATTAAACAGACTTTGGCTCTCAGCTTCATTTTTGACATTGCATTTGATTTGCTGTTGTTGTTATTTACTCACTAAGTTATGTCCAACTCTTTTGCAGCCTCATGGACTATATAGCCCATCAGGCTCTTCTGCCCATGGGATTTTCCAGGCAAGAATACTGGAGTGGGTTGCCATTGCATTTGGCTAGAGAAGAGATATAAAATGTTAACCAGCTAGCATATTTGTTTTAGCTATTAATAATGTTTAATGCTAAGAGTAGGTTGGTACATTAGCACATCATCTATGATCCAGAGTGGAAAAGAGGCCACATTCCAATACTGTCATTAACACATGCAATGACAACTATTGCTATTGTGGGTTGCCCTTTTTTTTCATAAAAAAGGAAGTAAGTTGATAACTACTAGTTGGTCTGACATGATGAGAACAAAAAGGCTCTAGGTCCAAATGCTCAATAGCACTCTCTTGAAAAACATCTTAAAATTCCAGAAATCAGATATATTTGTCATGTTCTGGTAATATGCACATTTTTATTGGCTTTAGATATGACACCTTGGCTAGAAAACGAATAGCTCAATAACTTGTTGTAGCTGTTTGTTTTATACTCAAGTGACCCATGATTCAAAATCTTAAGAAGATAAGCCAAGTAAATTTGTGAATATGAGAATCCAGTGTATGGAGTGCTGTTCAGAAAAAGTCAAAATAAGGACGACAAGCCAGGTAGCAAGCAGCATGTAAATCCTGGGAACCTGAAAAAATTGCCAAAAGAAGCAATGTTTACCCAAAGAAGTTATGTAGGAACATAGAGGAAAGAAAAAAGCAAAAACCATTAAAAATTCATATGTTGAGACTTAACCCACCCATACATAACTGTATTTGGATATGTATTTTCTTTTGCTATGCAAAAGATTTTAAGTTTAATTAGGTCCCATTTGTTTATTTTTGTTCTTATTTTCATTACGCTAGGAGATGAATCCAAAAAGATGGTGCTGAGATTTATGTCATAGGTCCCATTTGTTTATTTTTGTTATTTTCATTATGCTAGGAGATGAATCCAAAAAAATGTTGCTGAGATTTATGTCAAAGAGTATCTTGCCTACGTTTTCCTCTAAGAGTTTTATAATATCTGGTCTTACATTTAGCTATTCAATCCACTTTGGATTCTTGTGTATGGTATTAAAGAAGTTTCTAGTTTCATCCTTCCATATGTAGTTGTTCAGTTTTTCCAGAACCACTTATTGAAGAGACTGTCCTTTCTTCATTATATATTATTGACTACTTTGTCATAGATTAATTAACTATAAGTGAGTGGGTTTATATTTAGGCTTTCTATGCTGTTCATGAAAGTGAAAGAGGAGAGTGAAAAAGTTGGCTTAAAACTCAACATGCAGAAAACTAATATCATGGCATGTGGTCCCATCACTTCATGGGAAATAGATGGGGAAACAGTGGAAAGAGTGTCAGACTTTATTTTGGGGGGCTTTAAAATCACTGCAGATGGTGATTGCAGCCATGAAATTAAAAGACTCTTACTCCTTGGAAGGAAAGTTATGACCAAACTAGATAGCGTATTAAAAAGCAGAGACATTACTTTGCCAACAAAGGTCCGTCTAGTCAAGGCTATGGTTTTTCTAATAGTCATGTATAGATGTGAGAGTTGGACTGTGAAGAAAGCTGAGCACTGAAGAATTGATGCTTTTGAACTGTGGTGTTGGAGAAGACTCTTGAGAGTCCCTTGGACTGCAAGGAAATGTAACCAGTCCATTCTAGGGAAATCAGTCCTGGGTGTTCTTTGGAAGGAATGATGCTAAAGCTGAAATTCCAGTACTTTGGCCACCTGATGCAAAGAGTCGACTCACTGGAACAGACTCTGATGCTGGGAGGGATTGGGGGCAGGAGGAGAAGGGGACGACAGAGGATGAGATGGCTGGATGGCATCACTGACTCAATGGATGCGAGTCTGAGGGAACTCCGGGAGTTGGTGATGGACAGGGAGGCCTGGCATGCTGTGATTCATGGGGTCGCAAAGAGTTGGACACTACTGAGAGACTGAAATGAACTGAACTGATACTGTTCCATTGATCTATATTTCTGTTTTTGTGTCAGTGCCATACTGTTTTGATTACTGTAGCTTTTCATATAGTTGAAGCCAGGGAGCCTGATTCTTCCGTCTCCATTTTTCTTCCTCAAAATTGCTTTGTCTACTCAGGGGATTTTGTGCTTCTAAAAAAGTTTTAACTGTTTTTTTCTAATTCTGTGAAAATGGCATTGGTAGTTTGATAAAAATTTACTTGAATCTATAAATTTCCTTGGGTAATATGGTCATTTAGACAATATTGATTCTATCAATCCAAAAACACAGAATACCTTTCTATCTGTGTCATTTCAGATTTCTTTCATCAGCATCTTAAAGTTTTTAGAGTTTTCAGATCTTTTGCCTCCTTAGGTAGATTTAATCCTAGGTATTTTATTCTTTTTGATATAGTGCTAAATGTGATTGTTTCCTTAATTCTTCTATCTTTTGTTGTTAGTGTATCAGATCAGATCAGATCAGTCACTCAGTCGTGTCCGATTCTTTGCGACCCCATGAACTGCAGCACGCCAGGCCTCCCTATCCATCACCAGCTCTCGGAGGTCACTCAGACTCACATTCATCGAGTCAGTGATGCCATCCAGCCATCCCATCCTCTGTCGTCCCCTTCTCCTCCTGCCCTCAATCCCTCCCAGCATCAGAGTCTTCTCCAATTAGTCAACTCTTCGCATGAGGTGGCCAAAATACTGGAGTTTCAGCTTCAGCATCATTCCTTCCAAAGAAATCCCAGGGCTGATCTCCTTCAGAATGGACCGGTTGGATCTGCTTGCAGTCCAAGGGACTCTCAAGAGGCTTCTCCAACACCACAGTTCAAAAGCAGCAATTCTTAGGCGCTCAGCCTTCTTCACAGTCCAACTCACATCCATACATGACCACAGGAAAGACCATAGCTTTGACTAGGCGAACCTTTGTTGGCAAAGTGGTATCTCTGCTTTTGAATATGCTATCTAGGTTGGTCATAACTTTCCTTCCAAGGAGTAAGCGTCTTTTAATTTCATGGCTGCAGTCACCATCTGCAGTGATTTTGGAGCCCAGAAAAATAAAGTCTGACACTGTTTCCACTGTTTCTCCATCTATTTCCCATGTAGTGATGGGACCAGATGCCATGATCTTCGTTTTCTGAATGTTGAACTTTAAGCCAACCTTTTCACTCTCCACTTTCACTTTCATCAAGAGGCTCTTCAATTCCTCTTCACTTTGTGCCATAAGGGTGGTATCATCTGCATATCTGAGGTTATTGATATTTCTCCTGGCAATCTTGATTCCAGCTTGTGTTTCTTCCAGTCCAGCATTTCTCATGATGTACTCTGCATAAAAGTTAAATAAACATGGTGACAATATGCAGCCTTGACATACTCCTTTTCCTATTTGGAACCAGTCTGTTGTTCCATGTCCAGTTCTAACTGTTGCTTCCTGACCTGCATACAGATTTCTCAAGAGGCAGATCAGGTGGTCTGGTATTCCCATCTCTCTCAGAATTCTCCACAGTTTATTGTGATCTACACAGTCAAAGGCTTTGGCATAGTCAATAAAGCAGAAATAGATGTTTTTCTGGAACTGTCTTGATTTTTCGATGATCCAGCGGATGTTGGCAATTTGATCTCTGGTTCCTCTGCCTTTTCTAAATCCAGCTTGAACATCAGGAATTTCATGGTTCACATATTGCTGAAGCCTGGCTTGGAGGATTTTGAGCATTACTTTACTAGCGTGTGAGATGATGCAGTAGTTTGAGCACTCTTTGGCATTGCCTTTCTTTGGGATTGGGATGAAAACTGACTTTTTCCAATCTTGTGGCCACTGCTGAGTTTTCCAAATTTGCTGGTGTATTGCATGCAGTACTTTCACAGCATCATCTTTCAGGATTTGGAATAGCTCCACTGGAATTCCATCACCTCCACTAGCTTTGTTCTTAGTGATGCTTTCTAAGGCCCACTTGACTTCACATTCCAGGATGTCTGGCTCTAGGTCAGTGATCACACCATCATGATTATCTGGGTCGTGAAGCTCTTTTTTGTACAGTTCTTCTGTGTATTCTTGCCACCTCTTCTTAATATCCTCTGCTTCTGTTAGGTCCATATCATTTCTGTCCTTTATCGAGCCCATTTTTGCATGAAATGTTCCTTTGGTATCTCTGATTTTCTTGAATAGATCTTTAGTCTTTTCCATTCCATTGTTTTCCTCTATTTCTTTGCATTGATCGCTGAAGAAGGCTTTCTTATCTCTTCTTGCTATTCTTTGGAACTCTGCATTCAGATGTTTATATCTTTCCTTTTCTCCTTTGCTTTTCGCTTCTCTTCTTTTCGCAGCTATTTGCAAGGCCTCCCCAGACAACCATTTTGCTTTTTTGCATTTCTTTTCCATGGGGATGGTCTTGATCCCTGTCTCCTGTACAATGTCACGAACCTCATTCCATAGTTCATCAGGCACTCTATCTATCAGATCTAGGCCCTTAAATCTATTTCTCACTTCCACTGTATAATCATAAGGGATTTGATTTAGGTCATACCTGAATGGTCTAGTGGTTTTCCCTACTTTCTTCAATTTAAGTCTGAATTTGACAATAAGGAGTTCATGGTCCGAGCCACAGTCAGCTCCTGGTCTTGTTTTTGCTGATTGTATAGAGCTTCTCCATCTTTGGCTGCAAAGAATATAATCAATCTGATTTCAGTGTTGACCATCTGGTGATGTCCATGTAGAGTCTTCTCTTGTTAGTGTATAGAAATGCAATAAATTTCTGTGAATTGATTTTGTATCTTTCAACTTTACAGAAGTTGATTGATGAGCTCTAGTAATTTTCTGGTCCTATGCCTAGTATCATGTCATCTATAAACAGTAACAGACAATTGATTAATTACTAAAATGTACAAACAGTTTATACAGCACAATATAAACAACAACAACAAAAAAAAACAATAAAAAATGGGCAGAAGATCTAAATAGACATTTTTAATAGAATACAAACAGATGGCCAAGAGACCCATGAAAACATGCTCAATATTGCTAACTATTAATGAGGTATCACCTCTCACAGGTCAGAATGGCCGTCATCAAAAGGTCTACAGATATTCCTGCCCTGTAAACAGTCTCATCTGTACCATCTTTCTAGATTCCATACATATGTGTTAATATATGGTATTTGTTTGTCTCTTTCTGACGTACTTCACTCTGTATAACAGATTCTATGTCCATCCACATCACTAAAAATGACCCAATTTCATTCCTTTTTGTGGCTGAGTAATATAGGTATCACATCTTCTGAGTATATATGTACCACATCTTTTTTATTCATTCATCTGCTGATGAACATTTAGGTTTCTTCCATGTCCTGGCAATTGTAAATAATGCTGCAAAGAACACTGGGGTACACATTTTTTTCTATTGGAGGGAAACTGCTTTACAATGTTGTGTTTGTTTCTGCTGTACAACAGTGCTAATGTCATACACACACACAAACACGTCTGTGTGTATGTGTGTGTGTGTTTATCTCCCCTCCCCTCCCCTCCCCACATCTGATCCCTCTACATCATCACAGAGTGCCAAGCTGGGCTCCTTGTGTTATACAGCAGCTTCCCACTAGCTATCTATTTTACACAGGTTAGTGTATATATGTCAGAGCTACTTTCTCATTTCTTCTTACCCTCTCCTTTCTCCTGCCGTGTCCACAAGTCCATTCTGTACATATGGTTCTCCTGTTCACATGTGTCTTTTTGAATTAAGAGATTGCTGTATAGTACAGGGAGCTCAGCTTGGTGCTCTGTGATGACCTAGAGGGATGGGATGTACGTAGACATCATCATATTTAGTGAAATAAGCAAGATAGAAAATGATAAATCTCATATGATATCATTTATATGCAGAATCTTAAACGATAAAAAAAAAAAAAAAGACTCAAATGAACTTATTTCCAAAATAGAAATAGACTCTCTAACACAGAAACCAAAATTATGGTTACCAAAGGGGAAAGGGGGGTAAGGGGAAGGATAAATTCTGAGGCTGAGGTTAACATATACACACTACTGTAAATAAAATAGATAACCAACAAGGACCTACTGGATAGCATGGGAACTATTCTCAATATTTTTAATAACCTATAAGTGAAAAGAATCTGAAACAGAATATCTATCTATCTATATCTGTATCTATATAGACATATAGCTGAATTACTGTGCTGTATACATGAAACTTACACAATATTCTAAATCAACTATACTTCAATAGCAAAATTTTAGGAAATTATCTAATGGAATTTGCCTTGGAAATTTTTAGACTCACTTGTGACCTGTCACCTCTTTCTTCTTTCCTATTTCTCCCTTTTGGAATGAGAATGTCTATCCTATGCCTGTCCCACCATTTTATTTTGGAAGCACATAACTTATCTGATTTCACACCTGGGAAGGAATTTCGCCTCAGAATGAACTATACCCCAAATCTCACTCATACTTTATTTAGATGATAATTTGCATGAGACTTTGGAGTTTAGGCTTTAAAGTTGATAATGGAATGAAGTAAGACTTGAGTGCTTAATGTATTTTTCATGCAGTAAGGACAAGATGCTTGGGAGACTTGACAGCATAATATTGTAGACAGCATATATATGGGTCTTGTTTTTGTATCCACTCAGCCAGTCTGTGTTTTTTGGTTGGAGCATTTAATCCATTTACATTTAAAGTAATTATTTATATATATTTTCCTATTGCCGTTTTCTTAATTGTTTGGGGTTGATTTTGTAGATCTTTTTTCTTCTCTTATGTTTCTTGACCATATAAGTCCCTTTAACATTTGTTGTAAAGCTGGTTTAGTGTACTAAATTCTCTTAACTTTTGCTTGTCTGAAAAGCTTTTTATTTCTCCATCAGTTTTGAATGAGATCCTTTCTGGGTATAGTAATCTTGGTTGTAGATTTTTCCCTCTCAGTACTTTAAATATATCCTGCCATTCCCTTCTGGCCTGCAGAATTTCTGCTGAAAGATCAGCTGTAAAGTATATGGGGTTTCCCTTGTATGTTACTTGTTGCTTCTCCCTTGCTGCTTTTAATGTTCTTTCTTTGTATTTAGTCTTTGTTAGTTTGATTAGTATGTGTCTTGGTATGTTTCTCCTTGGGTTTATCCTGTATGGGACTCTTTGTGCCTCTTGGACTTGATTGACTATTTCCCTCTCCATGTTGGGGAAATTTTCAACTATAATCTCTATTATTTTCTCATAACCTTTCTTTTTTTCTCTTCTTCTTCTGGGACCCCTATAATTCAAATGTTGGTGAGTTTGATATTGTCCCAGAGGTATCTGAGACTATCTTCAATTCTTTACATTCTTTTTACTTTATTCTGCTCTTCAGAAGTTATTTCCACCATTTTATCTTCTAGC
Organism: Tragelaphus eurycerus; assembly: GCA_935064755.1. Taxonomy (NCBI): domain Eukaryota; kingdom Metazoa; phylum Chordata; class Mammalia; order Artiodactyla; family Bovidae; genus Tragelaphus; species Tragelaphus eurycerus. The sequence goes on from CAKXYN010000234.1 coordinate 997,588, forward strand.
TCATTGATTTGTTCTTCAGCTTCAGATATTCTGCTACTGATTCCTTCTAGAGTATTTTTAATTTTAGTAATTGTGTTTTTTGTCTCTGTATGTTTATTCTTTAATTCTTCTATGTCTTTGTTAATTGATTCTTGCATTTTATCCATTTTGTTTTCAAGGTTTTTGATCATCTTTACTATCATTATTTTGAATTCTTTTTCAGGTAGTTTGCCTATTTCCTCTTCATTTATTTGGACTTCTGTGTTTCTAGTTTGTTCCTTCATTTGTGTAGTATTTCTCTGCCTTTTCATTATTATTTTTTAACTTATTGTGTTTGAGGTCTCCTTTTCCCAGGCTTCAAGGTTGAATTCCTTCTTCCTTTTGGTTTCTGCCCTCCTAAGGTTGGTCCTGTGGTTTGTGTAAGCTTCATATAGGGTGACATTTGTGCTGAGTTTTTGTTTTTTTCTTTTTGTTTTTCCTCTAATGGGCAAGGCTGAGTGAGGTGGTACTCCTGTCTGCTGATGATTTGGTTTATATTTTTGTTTTGTTTGTTGTTTAGATGAGGTGTCCTGCACAGGGTGCTACTGGTGGTTGGGTGATGCTGAGTCTTGTATTCCGGTGGTTTCCTTTGTGTGGGTTCTCACTAGTTGATACCCCTAGGGTTAGTTCTCGGGTAGCCTAGGGTCTTGGAATCAGTGTTCCCACTCCAAAGGCTCGGGGCTTGATCTCTTTGGTAGAACAGGTCCACACAGCTGTCAGTCCTTGAATGTGATTCTCAATTAGGTTAATGCATTCTTTTCAATCCCCATAAGACATGGATGATTCCATGAGACAATATCTGGGGTAGATAATGTTGTTTGGAGTATCTGGGAGGCAAGGAAGTCACAGAACAGAAATCTAGGATTCAAGCAAGCTACAGCATATTATGGGCTGAATTGTGCCTACCCCCCACCCCAAATTCATACATTAAAGACTTAATCACCAGTGTAACTGTATTTGGAGATAGGGCCTTTCAAGAGGTAATTAAGATTAAATGAGATAATAACAGTACAGCTATGATCCAATAGAGTTAGTGTCCATACGATAAGGGGGAAGAGATAGTGTGTCTCTTTCTCTCTCTGTCTGCACACAGAAAAATTCATGTGAGGAAACAGTGAGATGATTGTTTTTTTCAATCCATGAAATGAGACCTCACCTGAAACCAAACCCTGCCAGATCTTGATCTATGATCTTCAGAACTGTGAGAAAATTAGTTTCTGTTTTTTAAGATATGCAGCCTATGATATTTTGTTATGGCAACTCAAGGAAACTAATACACCACAACTTTTCTTTTCCCTTTTTTACCTTACTTTATAAAAGATAATTTCTGACTCCTTTTCCCCTCTCTATGTCTTCTAAAATCTTTTATATATATGGTTAAATAAATGAATAGATTTCCTCTATGATAGAACAACTTTTTTACACATTTTCTCTTTTATATGCTACATGTTTATATTGACTATGTCCCTTTGTGTTATTTAAAAAAATATTGCCATTCATAAATATAACAAAAATAAAATCACAGAAGACAGAGAGTGGTAATATATAGCCATTCTGGCTTTTGGTGGTGTTGCAGTTCAATTCAGTCACTCAGTTATGTCCAATTCTTTCTGACCTCATAGACTGCAGCACACCAGGCTTCCCTGTCCATTACCAACTCACAGAGCTTGCTCAAACTCAAGTCCATTGAGTTTATGATACCATCCAAACACCTCATCCTCTGTCATCTCCTTCTCCTCCTGCCTTCAATCTTTCTCAGCATCAGGGTCTTTTCTAATGAGTCAGTTCACATCAGGTCGTGAAAGTATTTGGAGCTTCAGCATCAGTCCTTCCAATGAATATTCAGGACTGATTTCCTTCAGGATTAACTGGTTGGATCTCCTTGCTGTCCAAGGAACTCTCAAAGTCTTCTCCAACACCGCAGTTCAAAAGCATCAGTTCTTCAAAGCTCAGCCTTTATAGTCTAACTTTCACATCCATACATGACTAGATGGACCTTTTTTGGCAAAGTAATGTTTCTGCTTTTTAATATGCTATCTAGGTTGGTTATAGCTTTTCTTCCAAGGAGCAAGTATCTTTTAACTTCATTTCTCTAGTAACCATCTGCAGTTATTCTGGAGCCCAAGAAAATAAAGTCTGTCACTGTTTCTACTGTTTCCCCAACTATTTGTCATGAATTGATGGGACCAGATGCCATGATCTTTGTTTTTTGAATGTCGAATTTTAAGCCAGCTTTTTCACTCTCTGCTTTCACCTTCATCAGAGAGGCTCTTTAGTTCTTCTTCACTTTCTGCCATAACGGTGGTGTCATCTGCATATCTGAGGTTATTGATATTTCTCCTGGGAATCTTGATTCTGGCTTGTACTTCATGTGGCCCAGCATGTTGCATTACGTACTCTGCATGTAAGTTAAATAAGCAGAGTGACAATATACAGCCTTGACATGTTGCAGTAGAGGGCATGTGTTGCTCTCTTGGAAATCCCACAGTAGAGATTAATATTGGAAGGCACAGTGCCATATGTTAGAAAATCAGCAGAAATTATGAAGAAGTCCTGTGACCAACCATTTAGGAAAACAGCTATTATACAGAAGTTTGCTTAGTAGCTTCATAATTTTATGTTTTTATAGAGGGAAAAGATATATTTTCTATTTTAATCCTGAAAGATATTTTTTCATCTTCTTAAAATGTGACCATCCCTAATATAACCAACAATATAATTTCTCTTTGGTGTTGTAGATAGGGAGTTTAATATCACACATACAATTCACTTTAAAACATCTATTGTCAGAAGTTTCCACTGTTTTCAAAGATAGGCTAGACTCAAGTACAGTATTCATATTCTAAATTTACTAAATAATTGGTTAACTGCCTATGTCCCTTTTTATCACTCATAAATTAAGAAATTGTCTTTGCTGTCTCACTCATGCACAAGGGCTTCTAAGGGATAGAGAGGCGAAGTAAGCAGTTTTGGAATACTGGATCAGAGCTCCTATGAGGATATTCAGAAATATAAATCTATGTTTTCAAACATAGCTTAGTCTATAGATCTAGGATTTACATCACATTTTTTGGCACAAGGCAACAGTCTTAATCCCAACTGATAATAAAGCCTTGTGTAAATCTCAAAAGGATTCTAGAGCATATTAGCTTTCAATTGGTGTGTTACAAATTACAAAAAAGTTAGCAACTTCAACCAAATATTCATTTATTTGCTGTGGGTCAGTTCAGGTAGGTTCACCTGGCTTCTCCACTCAAGGTCTCACAAAGCTGAAATCAAATTGTTAGCTGGATAGTCTCTTACTTGGAGGCTTTGTGGAAGAACCCCAAATCCAAGCTCATTTAGATTGTTGGCAGAATTCAGGCCCCTTGCAATTATAGGATTGAAGCGCCCATTTTCTTGCTATCTGCTTTAATCTTATAGAGATCATTTTCAGTTCCTTTTGCTATGACCCCCTCCATCCAAACAAATGGAGGACCTCCTAATGTCAAATTCTCTCACAATTTCAATTTTTCTGCTACTGAATAGGTAAAACTCTCTGCTTTCAGGGCTCATGCGATAGCTCTGGCACATCTGGATAATCTCTTTCTCTTAAGGTCAACGGAATAATAAACTTAAGTAAATATGCAAAAATCCATTTTCTTCGATAACATAATGGAAGGAATGGAGGGAGAGAGGAAGGAAGACTAAAGTAAAGCAATAAAAGAGTAAAACAATGAAAACAAAATGAAATGAAAAACAAACTGAAAAAAAAATCAGATAGGGTGCCTGATGAACTATGGAATGAGGTTCGTGACATTATAGAGGAGACAGGGATCAAGACCATCATCAAGGAAAAGAAATGCAAAAAAGCAAAATGGCTGTCTGGGGAGGCCTTACAAATAGCTCTCAAAAGAAGAGAAGCAAAAGGCAAAGGAGAAAAGGAAAGATATAAGCATATGAATACAGAGTTCCAAAGAATAGCAAGAAGAGATAAGAAAGCCTTCTTCAGTGACCAATGCAAAGAAATAGAGGAAAATAACAGAATGGGAAAGACTAGAGATCTCTTCAAGAAAATGAGAGATACCAAGGGAACATTTCATGCAAAGATGGGCTTGATAAAGGACAGAAATGGTACAGACCTAACAGAAGCAGAAGATATCAAGAAGAGGTGGCAAGAATACACAGAACAATTGCACAAAAAAAGATCTTCACGACCCAGATAATCAGGATGGTGTGATCACTGACCTAGAGCCAGACATCCTGGAATGTGAAGTCAAGTGGGCCTTAGAAAGCATCACTACAAACAAAGCTAGTGGAGGTGATGGAATTCCAATTGAGCTATTTCAAATTCTGAAAGATGATGCTGTGAAAGTGCTGCATGCAATACACCAGCAAATTTGGAAAACTCAGCAGTGGCCACAGGACTGGAAAAGGTCAGTTTTCATTCGGATCCCAAAGAAAGGCAATGCCAAAGAATGCTCAAACTATCGCACAATTGCACTCATCTCACATGCTAGTAAAGTAATGCTCAAAATTCTCCAAGCCAGGCTTCAGAAATACATGAACCGTGAACTTCCAGATCTTCAAGCTGGTTTTAGAAAAGGCAGAGAAACCAGAGGTCAAGTTGCCAACAACTGCTGGATCATGGAAAAAGTAAGAGTTCCATAAAAACATCTATTTCTGCTTTATTGACTATGCCAAAGCCTTTGACTGTGTGGATGACAATAAACTGTGGGAAATTCTGAAAGAGATGGGAATACCAGACCACCTGACCTGCCTCTTGAGAAATCTGTATGCAGGTCAGGAAGCAATAGTTAGAACTGGACATGGAACAACAGACTAGTTCCAAATAGGAAAAGGAGTACATCAAGGCTGTATATTGTCACCCAGCTTATTTAACTTATATGTAGAGTACATCATGAGAAACGTTGGACTGGAAGAAACACAAGTTGGAATCAAGATTGCCAGGAGAAATATCAATAACCTCAGATATGCAGATGACACCTCCCTTATGGCAGAAAGTGAAGAGGAACTAAAAAGCTTCTTGATGAAAGTCAAAGTGGAGAGTGAAAAGTTGGCTTAAAGCTCAACATTCAGAAAACGAAGATCACGACATTTGGTCCCATCACTTTATTGGAAATAGATGGGGAAACAGTGGAAACAGTGCCAGACTTTATTTATCTGGGCTCCAAAATCAATGCAGATGGTGACTGCAGCCATGAAATTAAAAGACGCCTACTCCTTGGAAGCAAAGTTATGAGCAACCAAGATAGCATATTCAAAAGCAGAGACATTATTTTGCCAACAAAGGTTCATCTAGTCAAGGCTATGGTCTTTCCTGTGGTCATGTATGGATGTGAGAGTTGGACTGTGAAGAAGGCTGAGCACCAAAGAATTGATGCTTTTGAACTGTGGTGTTGGAGAAGACTCTTGAGAGTCCCTTGGACTGCAAGGAGATCCAACCAGTCCATTCTGAAGATCGGCCCTGGGTGTCCTTTGGAAGGAATGATGCTAAAGCTGAAACTCCAGTACTTTGGCCATCTCATGTGAAGAGCTGACTCATTGGAAAAGACTTTGATGCTGGGAGTTATTGGGGGCAGGAGGAGAAGGGAACGACAGAGGATGAGATGGCTGGATGGCATCACTGACTCGATGAACATGAGTCTGAGTGAACTCCGGGAGTTGGTGATGGACAGGGAGGCCTGGCATGCTGTGATTCATGGGGTCGCAAAGAGGTGGACCCGACTGAGTGACTGAACTGAACTGGAGATCATATGGCAGTTCTTTTTTTATTTTTTTTTGAGAAACTAATACTTTTTTCCATAGTGGATACATCAATTTATATTACCAATAGCAGGGTAGAGGGTTTCCTTTTCTCCACATCTTTACAAGTATGTCATTTTTATTTTTTTATTGTAGCCATCCAAATAGGTGTGAGGTCTATTCAAGCCCTATGACTATTTTAAATTGAGTGTATTTTTGCTGTTGAGGATAAAATTCCTTATATATTTTGGATAGTAATATCTTATCAGATATGCAGTTTGAAAATATTTTCTACCATTCTGTGAGTTGCCTTTTCATTTGTCAATTGTTTCTCTTGCTGAACAGAAAATTCTTAATGTGATATAGTCCCACTTGTTGATTCTAACATTTGTTGCTTGATCCATTGGTGTCATAATAAAAAAAAAATCCTTGCCAAAATCTATGTAAAGCAGTTTTTACTTGTTGTTTAAGAATTTTATGGTTTCAGTTCTTACATTTAAGTCTTTAATTAGGTTCAAGTTGATTTTTGTAAGTCGTGTGTGTAAGATGGGGGCGGGGAGGGTGAGTCAAATTTCACTCTTTTTCATGTGAATATCCAGTTTTTCTACACCATTTATCCTGTCCCCACTGAGTATTCTTGGCACCTTTGTCAAATGGTACTTGACCATATATGTGAAGGTTTATTTTTGGGCTCTCCATTCTGTCCTATTTGTTTACTGTGTCTGTTTTAGTCCAGATTCAAACTGTTTTCATTGTGGTAGCTTTGTAATATATTATGAAATCAGAATTCTGATGCTTCCAATTTTGTTTTTTTGTGTGATTATCATGTCTATTTCATGTCTTCTGTGGTTCCATGCGAATTTTATGATATTTTTGTCTGTTTTTATGAGAAATCTGGTTTATTCTTGTAGGGTACAGTTCCATTAGTGATTTAATTTTCAAAGATATTGAGTTATTTTGGTTCAGCTTTTTATCTCATGCTCTGGAATTCCTATTGTTCTACTTGTGCTGCCTGCAGGAACAAAGAAGCTTTACTGGACCAGAATGCTTGTCACTGAGAGGTCGACCCACGGGTCCTCTCCAGCACAGCAATGTAAGTGTATAGGATGAATTAGAGAAAGCCAAGACTTGGGCCCAGAAGACCTATTAGGTTAGTGGCGTGATGTAATAGAAATGACCTGGTTAAGGTGATAATTTAAACGCAGAGACATTACTTTGCCAACAAAGCTCCATCTAATCAAGGCTATGGTTTTTCCAGTGGTCATGTATGGATGTGAGAGCTGGACTGTGAAGAAGGCTGAGCACCAAAGAATTGATGCTTTTGAACTGTGGTGTTGGAGAAGACTCTTGAGAGTCCCTTGGACTGCAAGGAGATCCAACCAGTCCATTCTGAAGGAGATCAGCCCTGGGATTTCTTTGGAAGAAATGATGCTAAAGCTGAAACTCCAGTACTTCGGCCACCTCATGTGAAGAGTTGACTCATTGGAAAAGACTCTGATGTTGGGAGGGATTGGGGGCAGGAGGAGAAGGGGACTACAGAGGATGAGATGGCTGGATGGCATCACTGACTCGATGGATGGGAGTCTGAGTGAACTCCGGGTGTTGGTGATGGACAGGGAGGCCTGGCGTGCTGCGATTCATGGGGTAACAAAGAGTCGGACATGAATGAGCAACTGAACTGAACTGAGTGGACTTACAGAGAAGAATGTGGACTCAAAGGATATTTCAGTACATAATGCTTGTATGTGTGCTCAGTCATGTCTGACTCTTTGTGACCCCATTGATGGTAGCTCACCAGGCTCCTCTGTCCATGGAATTTTCCAGGCAACAATACTGCTGCTGTTGCTAAGTCACTTCAGTCATGTCCGACTCTGTGCAGCCCCAGAGATGGCAGCCCATTAGGCTCCTCTGTCCCTGGGAGTCTCCAGGCAAGAACACTGGAGTGGGTTGCCATTTCCTTCTCCAGTGCATGAAACTGAAAAATGAAAGTGAAGTATAGCTCAGTCGTGCTTGACTCAGGGACTCCATGGACTGGAGCCTACCAGGCTCCTCTGTCCACGGGATTTTCCAGGCAAGAGTACTGGAGTGGGGTGCCATTGCTTTCTCCCAAGAATACTGAAGTGGGTTGCAATTTCCTTCTTCAGGGGATCTTCCTGACCGAGGGATTGAACCTGCATCTCCTGCATGTCTTGCATAGGCAGGCAGATTCTTTAACACTGAGCCACCTCGAAAGCTCAGGTGTAATGCATAGTAATGAGTTACACGTAATAGGTAAAGGAGAGAGAGAGGACCCTAAGCAGACTGCTTGTTTGTTTGTTTGAATTTAATAGTGTATTGTCATGCATTCACAATAGGAAAGCAATTTATGCTTTCTCATTTCAGGATCTTACTGTTGATGATCAGTCTCAACATTTTTCATTCATTTCTTTACTGTTGCTTCACCCTCCATATAAATCTTATTCATGCTTTGACACTTTTGACATGCTTTGTAGTGTCTTTTTCCTCCAAATAATTTTATGTTTTTATTACATGTTATTATATCATATATTATATCTCCAATATAATTTTTTGAATCTCTATATCACTTACCATATTTTTCTTATGTGTTAATTGTACTTTGTACTAACTTCCTGAAATAGACTAAACTTACTAAGAAAAGGGACTGTGTATTCAACATAGCACCATTAGAGGGTAGTTATTCAATACATGTTTACTGAATAAGTGAACAGATAAATAAATGGTATTAATTAGAACTTTATGTTCACCAGAATATTAGTAATAGCATTGAGATTTTTTTTCCTAGTAGAGGATATTCTAGATGTATATCACAAAGAAATGTTGAAAACGACTCTACAGGTAGTATATACACTGTAGCACACATGCGTGCACACACACACACACACAATAAACACAATAAATAACACTATCCATACCTTAGCCCCAATCACAGTAAAATTACTCTCTATGATCATAATTTCTTTGCTAAGCCTATTATATTTCTAAGCTTCTGTAAGATATTTTAAGTTATGTTTGTAAGTAATATTTTCTATTCAACACCTAAACCTGCCATAAATTTAAGAATAGCAAGGGACTGAAGACTTAAGAAAACCAAGGAACATTCAATGACAAGAATAATTAAAACTTTTTTTCTATGTTTCAACCCCTGCCTGAACTAAATTCTGTAGATAGTGCATATTCAGGGAGATAACAGATAATTCAAGTGTGAACTTATCGACGCATCCTAAGAGATGTGGAATTTTCAAAACAGTAGTCCAGAAACAAAGTACATTGAACATAATATGAATTGCTTACACTCGTATCACTAATACCATTCTGACTCCCAAACTTGCCTGTCTTCAGGCATCTCAGATCAACTTTATGATACAAGATATATATCTTTGGTTAAAGCTAGATATGTGGATTCATAAACATTTCACTGTCTTTAATATTGCATTTTGAGCTAATGGGTTCAGGTCTCTTGATTCCCTTTTAATAGATGACACATTCTGTCTGAAGTTAAAACTGCAATCTGCGACAGTGGACAGAAGCTGTTAATATCTTGTATCCACTTCATGGAGACTAAATTTATATATGATCTCAGCACAGTGTCCTCAACTACTGAGCTATCAAGAAATATGCAACAATGCCTATTCTACTGGGAATCTATTCCTTTTTATTTTTTAACTTTACAATGTTGTATTGGTTTTGCCATATATCAAAATGAATCCACCACAGGTATACATGTGTTCCCCATCCTGAACCCTCCTCCCTCCCCATACCATCCCTCTGGGTCGTCCCAGCGCACCAGCCCCAAGCATCACCAGAGCAGTTCTTTGGTATACTTGATTTTGCAATAACCCCTTAACTTTCTACTGCAGTTTACTTTTTACTTGCAAGTACACTCTTCTTCCAGATATGTCTCCTCTGTCTGTCTCTCAATGACATAATCTGTCTTCCACCCAATGACTCAAGAATGTAATATGGTGTTATGTTAGACTAATGAATCTCTTCCTTATTTTTGGCATCTCAACTTTTCTTTGCAGCTTTATCATTCACAGTATATCATGTCCTCCATCCACATTAGATTACTTGGCATTTTTATATATTTTTCATGCTTTCTTATTTTTGCCTATGATGTCTTTCTACTGGAAACATACTTCTGTCCCTTTTATTTTGCCAACCTCTTTTATGACTTCTTCTGTGAAGCCTTCCCCAGGCTTTTAGGTAAAAGCAATTACTACTTTTATTCCCTGTTATTCTCTTATTTATGTTACTCAAATTTTTACTGAGATATAATTGACAGTTAAAACTGTATATATTTTAAGTATACAATTTGATTCATTTATATGTTTATATATAAAAACTTTGAGAAATATTGACCAAACACAAGCTAATTAACATATTCATCACCTCATATAGTTACCATTTTCTATGTGTGTATGTGTGTAGAACACTTAGGATATAACCTCTTTAGTGAATTTCAAGTATACAATACAATATTGTTAAAAATAGTCACAGTTTTATATTAGATAGCCATACATTTTTCATAACTAAAACTTTGTACTCCTTATTTGATATCTGCTCATTTTCTTCTTCCTCCAGTCCATGAAAACCACAAGTCTATCCTCTGCCATTATGACTTTGACTATTTTAGATTCTACACGTAAGTGAGATAATGTGGTATTTGTCTCTCTCTCTCTCTGGCACCCTTGGCAAAGATCTGCTGCTAAGTCGCTTCAGTCGTATCCAACTCTGTGCGACCCCATAGACGGAAGCTCACCAGGCTCCCCTGCCCCTGGGATTCTCCAGGCAAGAACACTGGAGTGGGTTGCCATTTCCTTCTCCAATGCATGAAAGTGAAAAGTCAAAGTGAAGTCGCTCAGTCGTGTCTGACTCTTAGCGACCCCACGGACTGGAGCCCACCAGGCTCCTCCGTCCATGGGATTTTCCAGGCAAAAGTACTGGGGTGGGGTGCCATTGCCTTCCCCGTGGCAAAGATCAGTTGACCATAAATACGTGGATTTATTTCTGGGCTCTCTATTATGTTCCATTGGCCTGTATGTCTAACTTTTTGCCAGTACCATACTCTTTGGTTACTGTGGCTTTGAAACCAGGCAATGCAATAACTCCAGCTTTTTTCTTCTTGCTCAATATTCTTTTGGTTTTGGGGGGCTTTTGTGCTTTCATCTGAATGTTAAGACTCTCTATTTCTGTAAAGAATGCCATTACAGTATTTGTAAGAAATTACACTGAATCTTTAGATCACTTTGGGTAGTATGGACATTTAAACAACATGGAATCTCTCAATATTTAAACATGGGATGCCTTTCCATTTATCTGTGTCTTCTTTCTTTCATCAGTATACAGGTCTTCCATCTCTTCAGTTAAGTTTATTCCTAAGTATTTTACTCCTTTTATTGCTATTGTAATGAGGTTTTTTTTTTTTTCATTTTGTTTGTAGATACATGACTGATTTTTTATTTGCAGATACTTTTTTTTTTTTAATAAATTGATGGTTAGTGGCAACATTGTACAAGTCTGTTGGTCCCACTTTTCCAACAGTGTTACTCACTTTATGTTTCTGTATCACATTTTGGTAATTCTCACAATATTTCAAACCCTCCACCAGCTAATAAACTGATGACTTGCTGAAGGCACAGATTATTACTAGCATTCTTAGCAATAAAGGATATTTAAATTAAGGTATGCACATTGTTTTTTCCAGATATAGTGCTATTGCACACTTAATAGACTACAATATTGTACAAACATAACTTTTATATGCACTGGAAAACAAAAAAGAAATGTGTGACTCACTTTATTGCAGTGGTCCGGAACTAAATCTGCAATATCTCTGAGGTATGCCTGTGTATTCCAAGGTTCAAATCTACTGTATTGCTCTTTTAATTAATTTTCTAGGCTTAAAAATGTTATTATAAATGTGTTATGACATAACATACAATTTGAAATACTGTCAAAAGTATACAAGTATAAATTATGAACAACAAAAATGAAAGGTCTAATATAATTGCTAGTTCAAAAAATAATTTCCTGAGCTTCAACCCCTGCCTTTATGTTCATAATTTTCAGATCTAAAATTTTATGAATCCAAAGACAAGTATATCATTATAGTATGTGTAAACTGAGATTTTTTTTGTAGTAGCATTGAGCATTTTATACTTAAAAAAATGACCACTGCAGCACACCTGGTTATTCCTCTGTTCAGTTTTTTCATATATTTAACTTTAAAATATACTATATACACTATTTAGTATGTCTGTTGTCCATCTCTCATGATAATATCTAAGTTTTACAAGGTCCAGGATATTTTTATTTTTTAAAATTATTCATTGAAGTATATCAGAGTCCTAGAAAAACATCTGCCACGCCACAGGAAATCAATATAGTTGAATGAATAATCCCTTAACCTAGTATCCCACCTCTTGTTAACCAATCTCATTATTCTTTTTCTTCTCAATTTGTATTCATGACCTAAACCATGACATTTAGGATTCTCACATAACTATTCTCTTGGGAAATGTTTGTGACATTTCAATGACCTCCTAAATACTAGACAAAATGAGCACATTTCAACCACCTTATTCTATTTTAAGCTACTGTTCAGAACCTACTTCTTGAAACTTGTCACTACATTTTATATCCATTATAATATACTCTTTGTATTTCTTCTTCTGATTTTTTTCTTCTTTGATTTCTTCCTGGGCTGTTCTTATTCCATGGACCTCATAAATATTGATGTTCATCTCTAGAGAAGGACTCTTTTCAATCTGCATACTTTCCATGAGTAATCTAGCCTATGATTATTTTACCAACCATCTCAGTATCTATAGTTACAAAACAGATCTCTACACCAAGTTTCAGAATTATATAGCTAACTTCCTGCTGAATAACTCCTCCTGGGAATGCCAATGTTATCTTAGACTCTACAAAACAAATAATTAAACACAGCTTAACAGCTAAAACTATGCTTATCCTGTCTTCCGTATTAAATGGTACCACCAGTCATTCAGACACCCCAACTAGAAATCTGGAAATGACCCTTGAATGTTTCTCCTTCTCAATCAATCAACAAATCTTACTGATTTACCATATAATTATTTTCCTTTAATGTGACTAATTACCCATTTCTATCAATATCACTCTGATTAAGCCCCCAATCATCTGTTACCTAAGTGATTTTTTGATTATGAGATTTGGGGAAACAAGAAGAATAAAACGGCATACAGATTTTTATGTGCTTATCTTAGGTGACTTGGGTGACTGGAAAGATGGTGGTGTTACAATAGACCTGAACCCATTCTTCCAGTCCTCAAAACTGTTCTCTCTTAAATCAGTCCATATCTCTTCCAAAGCAATATTCTGAAGTTGTCAATATAGAGGTGGTAGTTAAAACCATCAAATTAGATGAAATCATTCAGAAAAAGAGCAAATAAAAGGGGAAGCAGTGGAAGACTACATATGTTAGCAGGAGGTGGTCTTATGTATTAGGCAGATATGTGATGAAAAGAAGTAGACACCAGATTATTAAGGGCCTTGTAAGGTCCTTATTTTGAAGACTTTGAAATATGTAAGTTAAATGACAGAACACTGAAAGGTTTAATTCAGATAAATGAATGTCACATTAGTTTTGCTTTTCAAGTAGGTTACATTGACTACAGTATAAACAATTCTTGGAGAAAAGCAACACTAAAGGTAGAAAAAGCAGTTAGGAACTACAATAATCTTGGTTAGAGATGACAGTAAAATGGACCAAGCTAGCAGAAAGATGCCAACTCCATCATTGTAAGGGATGTATATTGCTTCTGGGGGAGTTCTTGTGAAATAACATGGAAATGATCTGCCAAGTTTCAGGTTCAGATCACATAGTATTGTTAATTAGGACAGTAGGGAAGTTGTCTGAACCCTAGGATAAAATGCTAAAGAGAAGTAGTTAATATCAAAATCAGAGATGTGGAATAAGTCTTCGTATTGAAAGAGTGCTGAGGTAAAAAACAAAGTTGACTTCAGAGTTCAAGTATCAAATGACTGGGGGAACAAATTAGGAACCACACTTAAAGGCTTTGAGGATGCTGGTGTTTGAGGTTATCAGAGAACTTAATGAAGGACTTAATTTGGATCAGAGAAGGGGTGAAAATTTAAGGGAAGAGGCATTTAAGGAGAAACTTAAAAACGTAATTGGAATTAGGGGAACAGAACGGGGGAACAGTATTCAGCTTGTTGGAGCAGCATTGCAAAGACCCTGAAGTTGGAAGGAACTTGGTATTTTCAAGAAACTGAAAGGAGACCACCATCTTGATTTAGAAACCTGGAAAGAGTGATATAAGATAAAATTGAAAAACAGAAGCCAGTACATGTAATCCTTACTGGTAATTCTTTAAAAAATAATTTCCTTAATGGAAATTTATGAGTGACTCAATCAGATTTACATTTAAAGATATCACCCTGGCTGCAGTTCAGAGAATGAATTGTAGTGGAGCAAAGACAGAAGTCAGAATATTTGTCACAGTGTTATCATGGCGGTGCAGAGGAAAGATGTTGTTGTCTTATAGAAAGATCATGGTAGTATGAATGGAGAAAACCAAAATTGAAATATACATATTTGAAATAATACCCAAGATGAGTGTTTGGGTCACATGGAATAAAACCATTATGGTTCGGGAAAACAATAGATATCCGAGAAGCCTCTATTATCACCGGAATAGGAAAACAGGAAGATGAATTTTAATTTTTATAATTTTATCAGCTGAATTTTGAAATATGCAGATACTAAGATATCTGTAAGATGTTTAAAGAGATGTTCACAAATTCTTTGTTTACTCCACACTTAATTCAGAGAACTAAGATAGCAACAATATTTTGACACAATAGGAGTAGATGAGATCACATACATTTTTGGTAGGGTGAAACAGAAAGTCCAAGACAGAACTCGAGAGTTCAAATACCAGGTGGAGGAAAACAATTCATTAAAAAATTAAAAGGAATACTGATGTCACTCACAAAGAAATAATTTTTATTAAATAAATAAAGCCCCATAGAGAAAACAGGCCAAAAATAAATCTCAAGTAGCTGTTGGTAAGTATCCTGTGACTCTCACTGAAGTTGACTTTGTGCTATAGCAATGTATGTGTTTTCTTAAATACACTTAGGTTCAGAATTCCTATAGTGAGGAGACAGTTTATATTTTCATCTTTGTCAGTTCTTTCCAGAAGGCATTGTAGGTACTCACTAAAACTATTATTAATTGACTTAAAATTATTAGCACAGCTAGAAAATAATAAAGGTGTATGTTACCTTATTTTGTAATTCTCCAACCATTATGAAAAGCAGGAAAACAATGGAAAATAGAATACAAAATAAGGTGTTCATACAGCAATTTATTGATCCAGCTGAAAAAATCAGTTAAGCTATTTCTTACCATTACTTTAGGGTTTAAATTAATAATTTTTTTTTCCTCTCCCTCTCCACTGAAGATTACTCTGTTATCTATTTAAAACAGCCACAGTGGGGAAGAAAGTAAGACAGAAGGAAGAGACAGACAGGAAAGAAAAGACAAAGGGAGGGAGAAAGAAATTTTACAATTTGGAATTGTATTTGGAGATTATCTTTTTTATTTTTACTTTAAAACAAAGTTACTTCTGTTGTGGATATTAGCAACTAAAAATATATTAAATATATATTAATATAGTTATATTATTATATTTATCTTTAAAATCATATATAAACACATCTTATATATATACAAACAGTTTAACAAAAAAGCTGCACAGTCTCTGAAAACTTGAAAAAATATATCTAGTCCATCTACAGATGCCCTTATGTAATCAATATTCTCAGTAAGTAGACAATTATAAAGTTTAGGTTACTGTGATTTGCCACCGTGATAAGGAGCAACAACTTCCATATTTTCTAGGACACAAGATATGTATTTTGCTTATCAATATACCAATGTGGATCTTAAGTGAAGGTATCAATGTTACAGATTAAACTGGTTCTTAAAATGAGAATAAAATTTGTGCTATTAGATGCTGAATAAAATATTTGTATTCACATAAGAGTAATTTAGGCAAACTATAGTATACACTTTGCAGTAGAGTTGCCCCGCCTTACCCAGAGGGACTCTCGTAATCTGCCTGAATATCATTTGACTTATTCCTTTAGACCCCTGAAATTATATGGGGCCTAACAAAGCAAGAGGAAGGCATATAATAATAAAATAATAGTACCATTGGCTCCTTTAGCTAGGGTTCTCTCATCAAATTAGCGACTTTAAAACGAACAGCTTTAAGTAGAGCATCGGTTTGACAGTACTGTCTGTAAGACATATGTCATATGTTCTCAATATCCAGACAATGGAATATTATTCAGCACTTAAATGAGCTATTGCTTCTTTGTTGCTCAGTCATGTCTGATTCTTTGTGACCCCATGGACTGTGTGTTGCCTGCCAGGCTCTCCAGTCCATGGGATCGTCCAGGCAAGAATACTAGAGCGGGTAGCCATTTCCTTCTCCAGGGGATCTTCCCAACCCAGGGACTGAACCTGCATCTCCTGTTTGGTAGGAGGATTCTTTGTCACTGAGTCAACTGGGAAGCCCATAAATTCCTCAGGACCCAGGCAGCTAAGCATAATACCTTTAGGCAAAAGTAAAATGATGCCTTCCTTTACAAACACGTAAGCTGACAACTTGAGGAAAATTTACTGTTAAGGTGAATGTGTGCTATTAGCAAAATTCTTCCCATTCTGGCATTTGGGGAGAATTCTAGCCTCAAGGCTGGCACCATACTTACTTTAAAATGAAACATGTCAATAGATAAGCCTTGCCCACATACACAGATTTCTAAGTCAGGCTTCATAAACACAGGGTAATCTTACAGGAAATTGATCTATATGGAAACAGAAGTACCTAGAAGAAATAGACAAACTGCCTGTTCTCATATGTAAACAAAAACCAAGAAGTATGAAGAAAATCAATAGCATGAAAGGCAAAGAATAGAAAATAAACACAAGTATTAACCCCAGGGGAAAAAAAGTTTTTAAAGACATATCTTAAGAAACAAGAAATCAAACTGACAAACACAACTCTAGAGCCATCTAATTTGCATTTTCAGAGGGACATGTGAAGCAATTTCATTCATTAAAAATCAATAAAAAAGGAAACGTCACAGTACAAAAAACTGGAAAAAATCATAAAGTATCATTTCCAAAATTGGAAATTTGTAAAAGTTTAGATGATAAAGTTAAATATCCCAAAAGAGAGAGAGGGCAAGTCAATAAACTAAAGAAAGCTACTGAAATAAGAAAAAGTTTTAAGTATGTAATTTAAAGATACCATAATAATCAAGAATCTAGGAAATTTTTTTTTTTTTTTTAAAGATTACCAATAGATTAAGTGGAAGGGGATAAGACTGACATAAAATCTTGGTTTTCAATAAGGAAAACTTAATGGATAATGTATTCAATCAAGAAGTTAATGAACAGTATGTGTTATTTCAAATTAAGTCTGAAAAACTAATAAAAATGGTAATTGTTAAAAATGGTTACCTTAGAATACTACTCAATAGTTAAAAAAAAAAAAATGCACTATTGATACCTGAAGCAACACAGGTGAACTCCAATGCATTTAAAAAGCAAGGCTCAAAAGAATATATGCTGCCTGGTGTATGTTTCCCATTAATTTCTGGAAAATACAAACCAACAGTGAGCCTGGTGGGCTCCAGTCCATGGGGTCGCTAAGAGTCAAGACACGACTGGGCAACTTCGCTTTCACTTTTCACTTTCATGCATTGGAGAGGGAAACGGCAATCCACTCCAGTGTTCTTGCCTGGAGAATCCCAGGGACAGAGGAGCCTGGTGGGCTGCCGTCTATGGGATTGCACAAAGTCGGACACGACTGAAGCGACTCAGCAGCAGCAGCAGCAGTGATAGAAACAGAGCAGTCGTTGCTAGTGTGTACTAGAGTTTCTGGAAAGAAAGCTGACTGCAAAGGTACAGGAAGGAAATTTTGAATGTTATAGAATCATCCGGGTCTCAGTTTGCTAGTGATTACACAACTGTATAGATCTGTCAAGACTCATCAAATCGCAACTCTAAGATAGAATTTACTAGATATATTTTATATCATGAGAAAGCTGACTGGAAAACCAATAATTAAAAATTGTCACCTCTGGGAAGTGGAACTGGGGATATGGAGTAGTAGAGAATGGAACATGTGCAATTTGTTAAATGACCTTGTATGTTACTTAATATTTTAATCATGTATAAATAGTGCTTCAAAAAATTAAAATAAGAATGTACACAAAAACGGAAGACAATGGGGAAAATATATGTGAATAGAAAGGAAACATGTATAAATACCACCTGAAAAGATTGTGCTTATGCTGTTACACTTTGTTATTCAAAATATCTTTTTAAAAGTTTAGTCATTGGCAAAGGACTTTACTAAATATTTCAAAAACTTGTAAATAGTCAAAACAATACATGATTTTAATTTTGATAACATTTGTATTATGAGGTGGTATACTTTTTATTATAAACTATGATGCTTCATTTGATAAAATGTTTCTGAACTTTTGGTTGATCTTTACTGTCTAGTTGTGAAACTACCTGGTCAGCAGGCACCTAAAAAATCTAGGACCTGTGACAATGGCATTATGAAAGGAAAGAGGGAAATAGAAAAATTCAAAATATATACTCAGAAAACAGCATCCTATTAGTATTGTTTGTAGTTGTATTTCCCATATTGACAAGAGTGAGGTCTTTCTCATCACCTTATCACCAGTATCTAATCTGAGTATATGGCACATAATCAGTATTTCATAAATATATGTGAAATTAATGAACTGTAAGAAAAGAGAGAACAATTTATTCATTCAACATGGGAATTTATGTGTCAAGTATTACACTGGGGGAATTGTGACAGAAACTTGTACAGAAGTCCTTGTTCCTACCCATAGGAAACTCACAATCTTAGAAAAGCATCAAACACCAAATAATATTATGTGGTAAGATGTTGCAGCTGAGACATTCACAGTGACCTTGGAAGCTAGGAAGAGTATCTATGAATTTTGCCTGTAAGAATTGGGAAAAGCTTCAAAAAGAGGCCATATTTAGCTGAAGATGTTAATAAGTTATGACTGATAGGAGAAACTAAAGGGCTTCCTTTCAGAGAGACAAGCATGTGCAAAGACTAAGTAATGTGAAACAGTACATTACATATCAGGCAAAGCAAGTTTTGTGCAAGGGCATATACAGAGAAAATAAATGGGAACCCACTGCTGGAAAAATAGGTTTGGAGCAATTATGACCGGAAAATTTCATCCTGGAGTCACTGATGAGCCAGAGAAGGATTATATGCAAGGAAGTGTTACTATGACAGCAGGATAAAAGGAGACACAACAGGCTTAGAGTCTAGTGAGAGAAATCAGTCAATAGGTGATTGTTAATTGTCCAGGCTGCAAACATGCATAAGGTAAGAGCCATTATAATATTTTGGATTTTATAAAAAGAAAATTTTGACTGACATAAGCATAAAAAACATTTTGAGAGAATTTTATGGCTTTTATTTTTATTGTAGTAGATTTACAATATTGTGTTAAATTTAGGTGTACAGCAAAGTGACTCTCTTATACATGTATTTTTAGGTTCTCTTCCCTTATAGGTTATTATAAATATTGATTATAGTTCCCTGTGCTATATAGCGGGTCCTTGTTGTTATCTATTTTATATATGTTAATCCCAAGCTCCAAAGGATAAACTTTTAGGCAAAAATGTTCTTATATTTACAAAACAGCATTCACTGTTTCACTGGTTTTACTGATGCAAAATTATTTAGCTTTTTAAAAAAGCTACAGAGAGAAAATAAGCTAAAATGTTTTGTATATTCGTTTACAGTTAAATATTTGACTACGGTGCAAGGAAAATTACTCAATCCTGAAAAAAAATTCTAAACATATTGTAAATGATGTGCAGATAATTCCAAGTTGTCCTTTCAATGACATATACATTCATAAAACTTATCTTAGAATTAGAGCAAAACTTCTACAGCTCCAAGGGTATACCATTAACCTCTGCAGTTGTTTTGATATTGCATTCATCCCATGTTCCATTGGCCTCCCATCTGTTTTGATTTTACAAGAAAGCTGCGAGTGTTTGCAACAATTTCCCTCCTATTCTTTGGGAAGAGAATAATTTCCTGAAATAAAGTGGAAGAATGGTTTTAATGTGGCAAAGATTATTTAATTAAAACACAGACTATAAAAATGCTAAGCTTCCACTGCTTCACTTTTTAAAAAATTATTTAATTGGAGACTAATTACTTTATGATATTGTGGTGGTTTTTGCCATACATTCACATTGCTTCACTTCTTAAAATATAATACTTTTAAATCTTCTTGCACTTGCAGTCATTATTTTTAGCTATCTGAAAGTAATGCATGCTAAGTTGTTTCAGTTATGCCCAATTCTTTGCAACTCTAAGGACTATAGCCCACCAGGCTCCTCCTGTCCATGGGATTCTCCAAGAAGGAATACTGGAGTGGGTTGCCATTTCCTCCTCCAGTGGATCTTCCTTACTCAGGGATTGAACTTGCAGCTCCTGCACTGCAGGCAGATTCTTTACTGCTAGAGCCACCAGGGCAGCAAGAACCATGTCAATTAACCACCATAACCAGCACTTTACTTCCTAGACTCTAAATTAAGAAATCTCTAGGGAGTTTCACATAAGAAAGATACACCTCTCTTTGGTCTCAAATATGGTGGAAGATACATGTAAAAACCTTATAGTGTGTATTATATATATGTGTGAGTACATGTTACAAGTTGGAGAAGGCAAGGACACCCCACTCCAGTACTCTTGCCTGCAAAATCCCACAGATGGAGGGGCCTGGTAGGCTGCAGTCCATGGGGTCGCTAAGTCGGACATGACATGAATTCGGAGCGACTTCACTTTCTCTTTTCACTTTCATGCACTGGCGAAGGAAATGGCAACCCACTCCAGTGTTCTTGCCTGGAGAATCCCAGGGACAGGGAAGCCTGGTGGGCTGCCGTCTATGGGGTCACAGAGAGTCGGACACGACTGAAGTGACTTAGCATAAGGAGAATAAAGGATATTTCACTGAGAAAATCCATTAAACTTTACTGAAGTCACATTTTAGGTGCTTCTTAAAGGATAAAAATTATTTAATAGGCATATGGAAGGATAAAGGATAACATTTCTGTTATTCAGAATGAATTTTTAAAAGCTTGAAGATGTAAAAGAACATAGTGCATCTGGGATTTCAAAATAATGGAGTACAATAGTAATGTGCCATGTATGCAGGATAGTGTTGACAGATTGAGCCAAAAAAATGGGAGATATCAAACTGGCAATACTCCAAGGTACCATACTAAAGGGTTTAAAGGTTAACATGTATATGGCAAGTGTCACTGAAGGTTTCTGCAGGTGACTGATATTAACATACTTATGTTTTGAAAGGCTATTTAGGATGACCATATACAGGTGGAGAACATGAGAACGTAGGTAGGAAATGCTTACAGTTGTCTAGATGAAAGATTATGAGACACAATTAGAAGGGTGTTGGAGGGAACATGTTAAATACAGATTTAGGAAGATTTATAGGACTGGATTGCTGGGAGAAATATCAATAACCTCAGATATGTGGATGACACCACCCTTATGACAGAAAGTGAAGAGGAACTAAAAGCCTCTTGATGAAAGTGAAAGTGGAGAGTGAAAAGGTTGGCTTAAAGCTCAACATTCAGAAAACAAAGATCATGGCATCTGGTCCCATCACTACATGGGAAATAGATGGGGAAACAGTGGAAACAGTGTCAGACTTTATTTTTCTGGGCTCCAAAATCAATGCAGATGGTGACTGCAGCCATGAAATTAAAAGACGCTTACTCCTTGGAAGGAAAGTTATGACCAACCTAGAGAGCATATTCAAAAGCAGAGACATCACTTTGCCAACAAAGGTTCGCCTAGTCCAGGCTATGATCTTTCCTGTGGTCATGTATGGATGTGAGAGCTGGACTGTGAAGAAGGCTGAGCACCGAAGAATTGATGCTTTTGAACTGTGGTGCTGGAGAAGACTCTTGAGAGTCCCTTGGACTGCAAGGAGATCCAACCAGTCCATTCTGAAGGAGATCAGCCCTGGGATTTCTTTGGAAGGAATGATGCTATAGCTGAAACTCCGGTATTTTGGCCACCTCATGCGAAGAGTTGACTCATTGGAGAAGACTCTGATGCTGGGAGGGATTGGGGGCAAGAGGAAAAGGGTACGACAGAGGATGAGATGGTTGGATGGCATCACTGACTTGATGGATGTGAGTCTGAGTGACCTCCGGGAGTTGGTGATGGACAGGGAGGCCTAGCGTGCTGCGGTTCATGGGGTCGCAAAGAGTTGGACACGACTGAGCGACGGATCTGATCTGATCTGATAGGACTGGAAGAAACACAAGTTGGAATCAAGATTGCTGGGAGAAATATCAATAACCTCAGATATGCAGATGACACCACCCTTATGGCAGAAAGTGAAGAGGAACTCAAAAGCCTCTTGATGAAAGTGAAAGTGGACAGTAAAAAGGTTGGCTTAAAGCTCAACATTCAGAAAACGAAGATCATGGCATCTGGTCCCATCACTACATGGGAAATAGATGGGGAAACAGTGTCAGACTTTATTTTTCTGGGCTCCAAAATCACTGCAGATGGTGACTGCAACCATGAAATTAAAAGACACTTACTCCTTGGAAGGAAAGTTATGACCAACCTAGATAGCATATTCAAAAGCAGAGACATCACTTTGCCAACAACGGTTCGCCTAGTCAAGGCTATGGTCTTTCCTGTGGTCATGTATGGATGTGAGAGCTGGACTGTGAAGAAGGTTGAGTGCCGAAGACTTGATGCTTTTGAACTGTGGTGCTGGAGAAGACTCTTGAGAGTCCCTTGGACTGCAAGGAGATCCAACCAGTCCATTCTGAAGGAGATCAGCCCTGGGATTTCTTTGGAAGAAATGATGCTAAAGCTGAAACTCCAGTATTTTGGCCACCTCATGCGAAGAGTTGACTCATTGGAGAAGACTCTGATGCTGGGAGGGATTCGGGGCAGGAGGAGAAGGGGACGGCGGTGGATGAGATGGCTGGATGGCATCACTGACTCGATGGATGTGAGTCTGAGTGACCTCCGGGAGTTGGTGATGGACAGGGAGGCCTGGCGTGCTGCGATTCATGGGATCACAAAGAGTCGGACACGACTGAGCGACTGATCTCATCTGATCTGATAGTCCTGGAGTTTACAATAAAAGTGAAACCTAAGTAGAATATAGGTGAGAATTGAAATAATGAGAATTGAAGCAAGAAATAGAACTAAAATAAAATGGTTTTGTAGAAAACCAAGAGAGATGTACATGAAAATGGCAACCATGGCAAATGTTAAATATGTGTCAAGTAAAATAAAGTATAATAAAGAACTGTTGGATTAGACAAGTGGGAAGTCATTGATTCTTTTTTTCCTCCTCCTGATTCTCCTCTTTCACCTGCTTATTCTTTTTTTGAAGTCTAGTTGACTTACAATATTTCAGGTACACAGCAAGGTGATTCAGTTATACAAACACACATATATTACTTTTGAAATTATTTTCCATCATAGGTTATTACAAGCTATTGACTATAGTGCCCTATGCCATACAGAAAACCTTTGTTGTTAATTATCTATTTTTAAATTAGAAATCTAGCATTCTATTCATACTAAGTCGAACAAGTGGAATCAAAATGTCATAACTTGGCAAAAATTCTAAGTTTTCTATATATACAAAACCTTTTCTACTACACTTGATAAAGGCTTGGAAAGGAAAGTCGCTCAGTAGTGTCTGACTCTTTGCAATCCCATGGACTGTAGCCTACCAGGCTCTTCCCTCCATGGGATTCTCCAGGCAAGAGTATTGGAGTGGGTTGCCATTTCCTTCTCCATGATAAAGGCTCGAGAAAACATCAAAAAAAAAAAAAAAAGAGATGGAGAAGTCAGAGAACATAAACTAAATAAAATGGGAACACTGAATATGAAATAGAAAAACTGAAACAAACTAGATAAAAGATTACCATATAGTACAGCTGTTTTTCAACATGACCACTCATTGGAAACATATCTGGAGCTCTGCAGGGGAAAAAAAGGCAATTCTTGAGGATTTGTATTTTTCAAAAAAATTCAAGATAATTCTGATATGCATCTGGACTTTAAAATGTGATTACAGATGTTTCTATTAGTTCCTGAGTTCTATTATTTTTCTGTTGACCAATCTTAATACAATGATAGTTTTCACAATCAACAGCCAAACAAAAAAACAAAAGATAAGTACAACTGCAATCCATAGTAGGAATATAATTAACAGTGTAAAGTAATTACATACAATTGGGGGGGGGGAGTGGTTAAGTAGAGTGATGTAGTAAGTACAAGCATCCACCCAGTCCATCTATGTCTTTTGTTTGGTGCATTTAATCCATTTACATTTAAGGTAATTATCAATATGCATGGTCTTATTACCATTTTCTTAATTTGTTTGGATTTATTTTCTGCAAGTCTTTTCCTTCTCTTGTGTTTCCTGCCTAGAGAAGATTCTTTAGTAATTTGTTGTCAAGCTGGTTTGGTGGTGCTGAATTCTCTTAACTTTTGCTTGTCTGGAAAGCTTTTGATTTCTCCATCAAATATGAAGGAGAATCTTGCTAGGTGGAGTAGTCTTGGTTGTAGGTTCTTCCCTTTCATCACTTTAAATGCCATTCCCTTCTAACTTGTAGAGTTTCTGTTGCGAAATCAGCTGATAGCCTGATGGGAGTCCCTTATATGTTATCTGTCATTTTTCCCTTGTTGCTTTTAATACTTTACCTGTCCTTAATTTTTGTCAGTTTGATTTCTCTGTGTTTTTGGCGTGTTCCTCCTTGGGTTTATCCTTCCTGGGACTCTGTTTCCAGGACTTGATTATTTCCTTTCCCATGTTGAGGAATTCTTCAGCTATCATCTCTTCAAATATTTTTTCAGGTCCTTTCTCTCTCTCTCCTCCTTCTGAGACCTCTATAATGCAAATGTTGGTACATTTAATGTTCTCCCAGAGGTCTCTTAGGCTGTTTACTTTTCATTCTTTTTCTATATTATGTTCTGTGGCAGTGATTTCCACCATTCTGTCCTCTGGGTCATTTACCAATTCTCTGCCTCAGTTATTCTGCTTTTGATTTCTTTTAGTGTATTAGTTATCTGTTTGTTCTTTAGCTCTTCTAGGTCTTTGGTAAACATTTTTTGCATCTTTACAGTCTTTGACTCCATTCTTTGCCGAGGTCCTGGGTCATCTTCACAATCATTATTCTGAAGACTTTTTCTGGAAGGTTGCCTATCTCCACTTTATTTAGTTGTTTTTCTGGGATTTTATCTTGTCCATTCATCTGGAACAAGAGAAAGTTGCTCAGTCCTGTCCAACACTTTGCCACCACATGCACTATACCATCCATGGAATTCTCTAGGACAGAATACTGGAGTAGGTAGCCTTTCCCTTCTCCAGGGGATCTTCCCAACCGAGGGATTGAACCCAGGTCTCCCACATTGGAGGCAAATGCTTTCCCAGCTTAGCCAAAAGGGACCTAACATTCTTTTTCATCATGATTAGCTTTCTGTAATATGGTTTTTGTTTTAGCTGCTGTGAGACTATGCTGCTTCTTGCTTCTTCTATCTACCCTGTGAAGGATGAGGCTAAGAGGCTTGTGTAAGCTTCCTGATGGGAGGGACTGGCAATGAGAAAAACTGTGTCTTGCTCTATTGGGCAGGGTCTTGCTCAGTAAAGCTTTAATCCAATTACCTGATGAATGGGGTTGCACTTCTTCCTTGGTAGTTGTTGGGCCTGAGGAGACCCAGCCCTGAGGTCTGAAGGGCTCTATGGTAGGGTTACTGGTGAACTCCAAGAGGGTTTACACCAAAGGGGACTTTCCAGTACCCCCTTCTTATGGTGAACCACACCTGACACATGCCTCCACAGGAGGCCCTCCAACACTGGCAGGCAGTTTTTGTCCAGTCTCCTGTGGGGTCACTGCTCTTCTCCTCTGGGTAATGTTACATACAAAATTTCTGGTTGTGCCCCCACTCCTGTCTTTCCGTCAGTTGTCAGGAAGTTCCATGATCAAATCCCACTGGCCCTCAAGGCCAGATTGCTGGCGGATTCCTTGATCCTTTGTTGGATCTCCAGGCAGGGAAGCCTGATATGGGTTTCAGAACCTTGACTAGAGTGTAAGAACTTGATTGGTATTGTTCTCCAGTCTGTGGGTCACTCATCTGGCAAGTATGGGGATTGATTTGATCGTGATTGTGCCTCTCCTACTGTCTCACTGTGGCGTCTTCTTTGACTTTGGACATGTGGTATCTTTTCCTGGTGGGTTCCAGCACTCACCTGTCACTGATTGTTAAACAGGTATTTACAATTTTGTTGCTCTTGCAGGAGGAGATGAGTGCATGTCTTTCTACTTGGCCATCTTGAACACTTTTAATATTTTAATGAAAAAATTAGGCATAGTTATAGACTGAAGGGAATGAGCAAATTTAGGGATATTGAAGATATGGGTACTAGAGGGAAAACCCGTAACTGCCAGCTCAAGGTAAGAGAAAAAATAGGATAGAGATTGCTATCACTATGACTTAACACACAAGACCACAGGTTCTGGAAACTAGAATACCTGGGTTTTTCTTCTGGATCATCATTGAATATTTCTGAGAATTCAGAAATCTGTTAAATGTTTTAAGTCTTACAAGATGGGGAACACATGTATACCCGTGGTGGATTCATATCAATGTATGGCAAAACCACTACAATATTGTAAAGTAATTAGCCTTCAATGAAAATAAATTTATTTAAAATAAATAAATAAAATGTAAACAATAACTATACCACAGGACCATTAAGAGAAAAAAAAAAATGGGAAAAAAATCCCATGAAACAGATCCTGGTGCTCAGTAAACATTTTTAATATTATTATTAAACTTATATATACATATCTTTACAAAGGAGGTATGTACCTATTTATGTAAAATAGAAAATGATTAAAGACAGATAAATTTAGGTAATCAAGTATGATGGAAAAATTATTTTATCTCTGGATAACCTCATATGCTGTAGGTACAATATGCACATTTCCTTGGTAATGGCAGCCTGGAAAAGTAAAAGTGTTAAGTCACTCAGACGTGTCTGAATCTTTGCGACCTGAAGGACTGTAGCCTGCTGGGGATTTGAGTCCATGGAATTCTCCAGGCAAGAATACTGGAGTGGGTGGTCACTTCGTTCTGGAGGGTATCTTCTTGACCCAGGGATCTTAACTGGGTGTTCCATGTTAAAAACAGATTCTTAATAATTTAAGTCTTGTAAGGCCAAATTAATTATCTCAGACATCTTCTAAACTTTGATCAAATATTGGGGTTGTCAACAAAATATTGCATGTCTGGGTGCTGGGCGGTCTGCAGACGAGGGCAAATCAGGCCCAAGATATCGAGCTGGTGATGCCTGACAGTGCGTCTGACCCCCACCTGGGTGGGGGAAAGAGGAGGGGGCAGTAGTCAGGGCTGGTGGGAGAAAGAGGAGGCAGCAGTAGCGAATCTCTTATCAACCGTACAGAAGCAGGACCCGTACCCTAAATTCCCAGGAGGATGAGAGAGGCTGTGCTGGTGAGGGCCTCTTCTTTATGAAATGAAGTAGCTACAAGTTGCCATTAAAGATAACCAAGCGACATCCTTCACACACAACAGTGGTTGGAATGGGTTCCAGAAAGCAGAGTCCTCAGGAGCATGGCTCTGTATCTTCAGAAGCAAGAAAAACTTAAAAGACCAGTCAGGAGTGGTATGGAAGAAGGTAAGATGCATATGAGAAGCTGCCTTTGGCAATAAGCCTGGTGCAATGCAGCAGACAAATGTTGAAATGAAAAAGGAAAAGAAACGACAGAAGACTGAAGGTGGTGGCAGACGCAGTGAGACATCCCAGCCTCCTCACGAGAGGAGGGCTTGAGTAGACCCTACCCTTGAAAGGAGGAAACATTCATGAGCAGAGCTGAAGTCACAGTCTTGATTCCTGAAAAACTCAAATGGTGGCTTGTTGATGATTGGGGCCTAAGAACCCAGCCAAAACAAGCTCTTTCATCTATCTGCCAAGAAGCATGTGGATTTCATTCAAGTGCAAGTGTGGTTCATAGCTAAAGTTCCGTCTGACTTGTTGCACCCCGTGGACCGGAGCCCACCAGGACCCTCTGTCCATGGGATTCTCCAGGCAAGGATAATGGAAGGGATTACCATGGCCTTCTCTGATGGAACTTCCTGACCCAGGGATCCAACCTGTGTCTGCTGTCACTCCTTCTCTAAGAACGATTTGAAACTGAGTCTTGCTAGACCAAGTTTATTGTCTCGGTCATCTTGCTACTTCTGAGGAAATATTGAGGTCCTTAACAAAATATTGCAGGTCTGGGTGCTGGGCGGTCTGCAGACGATGGCAAGTTGGGCCCAAGATGTAGAGCTGGAGATGCCGGATGGCACATCTGACACACTGCTGGGGTGGGACAGACTATGGGGCAGTATTCAGGGCTGGTGGGAGAAGGACGTGAGGGCAACAGTGAATTTTTTATCAACGGTGCAGAAACAGGTCACAGAGCCCAAATTCCCATGATGGTGAGAGTGCTGTCCTTGAGTGGGCCCCTTCTTTATGAAATGAAGAGGGTACAAGCTACCATAAAAGATAACCCAGCAACATACTTCACACATTACAGTAGTTGGAATGGGTTCCACAAAGCATAGTCCTCAGGCCCAAGGATATCTATCTGCAGAAGCCAAGAAAACTTGAAGCAGCCAGTCAGGACTGTGATGCAGTGATTTAGATGCAGGGGAAGGGCTGCCCCTGGCAAGAAGCCTGGTGAGATGTGGCAGATAAAACCAGTTGACGTGAAAATGACAAAGAACCAACACAAGACTGGAGATGGTGGCAGCCCCAGTGAGATACCACAGCCTCCTTCCTGGAGAAGGGCTCGAGTAGATCCTATGCTTGAAAGCCAGGAAACATTCATGAGCAAAGCTGGAGTCACAGTCTCGATTCCTGAAAAACTCAAATGGTGGTTTGTTGATGACTTGGGTGTTAAGTACCTGGCCAAATCAAGCTGTTTCATCTACCAGTGAGGAAGTATGTGGATTCCATTCTACGGTGAGTGTGGTTGGTAGCTTAAGCTACGTCTGACTCCTTGCATCCCCATGGACCATAGCCCACCAGGACCCTCTGTCCATGGGAATCTCCAGGCAAGAATAATGGAGGGGGTTACCATGGCCTTCTCCAGGGGACATTCCTGACCCAAGGATTGAACCTTTGTCTCCTATCACTGCAGCTCTGAGAACGATTCTTTACTGTCTGAGTCTTGGAAGACCAAGTTTATTGTCTCGATCATCTTCCTCCTTAAGACTGAGGTCCTCAACAAAATATCCCACATCCAGATTCTGAGCCATCTGCAGAAGCCGGCATTTCGGGCCCAAGATTTCAAGCTGGTGATGCCCAATGACACGTCTGATCCCCAGCTGGGTTCGAGAGAGAGGAGGTGGTAGTAATCAGGGCTGGTGAGAGGAGGTGGTGGCAGCAGCGAATCTGTAATCAATAGGGCAGAAGCAGGACCCAGAACCTAAATCCCAGGAGGGTGAGAGAGTGCTGTGCTTGCGTGGGCCTCTTCTTTATGGAATGAAGTAGCTACAAGTTGCCATAAAAGAAAACCAAGCATCATACTTCACCCATTACAGTGCTTGAATTGGGTTCCAGAAAGCAGAGTCCTCAAGCCCATGGCTATCAATCTGCAGAAGCAAGGACAACTTCAAAGAGACAGTCAGGAGTGGTATGCAGTGGGGAAGATGTAGGTGAGGGGCTAACCCTGGCTAGAAGCCTTGTGCAATGCAGCAGATAAGTGTTGAAGTGAAGACAAGAAAGAACCGACAGAAGACTGGAGATGTTGGCAGACCCAGGGAGATACGGCAGCCTCCTTTCCGGAAGAGGGCTCGAGTAGACCCTACCCTTGAAAGCGAGGAAACATTCATGAGCAGAGCTGAAGTCAAATTCTCGATTCCTGCAAAACTCTTAATGGTGGCTTATTGATGACTGAGGCCTAAGTACCTGGCCAAAACAAGCTCTCTCCTCCACCTGCCAAGGACATGGATTTCAATCTAGTGCAAGTGTGGTTCGTAGCTTAAGTCCAGTCTGACTTGTTGTACCCCGTGGACCGGAGCCCACCAGGACCCTCTGTCCATGGGATTTTCCAGTCAAGAATAATGGAGGGGGTTACCACGGCCTACTCCAGGTGACTTTCCTGACCCAGGGATCGAACATGTGTCTCCTGTCGCTCTGGATCTGAGAGTGGTTCTTTACCGTATGAGTCTTAGAAGGCCAAGTTTATTTTCTCGGTCATCTTGCTCCTTGTGATGAAATATTGAGGTCCTCAAAAAAATATTGCATGTCCAGATTCTGGGCCGTCTGAGGATGCTGGCATATCGGGCCCAAGATGTAGAGCTGGTGATGCCAGGCGGTGCATCTGACTCACAGCTGCATGGGCAAGAGAATAAGGGGCAGTGTCACTGCTGGTGAGAGAAGGAGCCGGCAGCAGCAGTAAATCTCTTATCAACAGTTTGGAAGCAGGACCCAGAGCCTAAATTCTCAGGAGGGTGAGAGTGTGCTGTGCTTGTGTGGGCCTCTTCCTTATGAAAGGAAGTATCTACAACTTACCACAAAAAACAAAAAAGTGACATACTTCACACATTACAATGCCTGGAATGGGTTCCAGATAGCAGAGTCTTCAAGCCCATAGCCACCAATCTACAGAAGCAAGGAAAACTTCAAAGAGACTGTCAGGAATGGTAGGCAGTGAGGAAGATGCAGGCGAGTGGCTACCCCTGGCAAGAAGCCTGGTGGGATGCAGCAAATAAACGTTGACTTGAAAATGAGAAAGAACTGGCAGAAGACTGGAGATGGTGGCAGCCCCAGTGAGGCACCACAGCCCTTTCGCCAAAGAAGGGCTCGAGCAGATCCTACACTTGATCCGAAGAAATATTCATCAAATCAGATCAGATCAGTCACTCAGTCGTGTCCGACTCTGCGACCCCATGAACTGCAGCACGCCAGCCCTCCCTATCCATCACCAGCTCTCGGAGGTCACTCAGACTCACATCCATCAAGTCAGTGATGCCATCCAGCCACCTCATCCTCTGTCGTCCCCTTCTCCTCCTGCCCCCAATCCCTCCCAGCATCAGAGTCTTCTCCAATGAGTCAACTCTTGGCATGAGGTGGCCAAAATACTGGAGTTTCAGCTTTAGCATCATTCCTTCCAAAGAAATCCCAGGGCTGATCTCCTTCAGAATGGACCGGTTGGATCTCCTTGCAGTCCAAGGGACTCTCAAGAGTCTTCTCCAACACAGTTCAAAAGCATCAATTCTTCGGCACTCAGCCTTCTTCACAGTCCAGCTCTCACATCCATACAGGACCACAGGAAAGACCATAGCCTTGACTAGGCGAACCTTTGTTGGCAAAGTGATGTCTCTGCTTTTGAATATGCTATCTAGGTTGGTCATAACTTTCCTTCCAAGGAGTAAGTGTCTTTTACTTTCATGGCTGCAGTCACCATCTGCAGTGATTTTGGAGCCCAGAAAAATAAAGTCTGACACTGTTTCCACTGTTTCTCCATCTATTTCCCATGTAGTGATGGGACCAGATGCCATGATCTTCGTTTAGCAGAGCTTAAGTCAAAGTCACCATTCCTGAAAAACTCAAACGGTGGCTTGTTGATGACTGGGGTATAAGTACTGGGAAAATCAAGCACTTTCATCTATCTGCCAAGAAGCCTATGGATTCCATTCTAGTGCAAGTGTGGTTCATGGTTTATGTCACGTCTGATGCGTTGCATCCCTGTGGACTGTAGCCCACAAGGACCCTCTGTCCATGGGATTCTCCAGGCAAGAATAATGGAAGAGGTTACCATGGCACTATCCATGGGAACTTCCTGACCCAGGGGATCGAACCTGTGTCTCCTGTCGCTCTTGCTCTGATAACAATTCTTTACCATCTGAATCTTGCTATACATAGTTTATGGTCTCAGTCATCTTCCTCCTGATGAAATATTGATGTCCTCAACAAAATATTGCAGGTCCGAGAGCTGGGCAGGCTGAGGACACAGGCAAATCAGGCATAAGATGTAGAGCTGGCAATGCTGGATGACACGAATGACCCTCAGCTGGGTGGGGGAGCGGGTAGGGGGCAGTAGTGACGGCTGGTGGGAGAAGGACGTGAGGGCAACAGTGAATTTCTTATCAACAGTGCAGAAGCAGGTCACAGAGCCTAAATTTCCAGGAGGGTGAGAGAGTGCTGTGCTTGTGTGGGCCTCTTCTTTATAAAAGGAAGTGGCCACAAGTTGCCAAAAAAGACATCCAAGCGACGTACTTCACATGTTACAGTGGTTGGAATAGATTCCAGAAAGCAGGGTCCTCAAGCCCATGGCTATCAATCTGCAGAAGCAAGGAAAACTTCAAAGAGCCAGTCAGGAGTGGTATGCAGAGGGGAAGATGCAGGTGAGGGGCTGCCCCAGCAAGAAGCCTGGGTGTGATGCAGCAGATAAACATTGACGTGAAAATGTGAAAGAACCAATAGAAGACTGTAAATGTCGGCAGCCCCCACTGAGACATCACAGCATCCTCACTGGAGAAGGGCTCCAGTAGATCCACTGCTTTAAAGCCAGGAAACATTCATGAGAAGAGCTGAAGTTTTGATTCCTGAAAAGCGCAAATGGTGGCTTGTTGATGAGTGGGGCCTTAGTATCCCCACTAAAACAAGCACATTCATCTATCTGCCAAGAAGAATGTGGATTCCATTCTAGCGCAAGTGTTGTTCATAGCTTATGTCACGTCTTATCCCTGTGGACCATAGCCCACCATGATCCTCTGTCCATGGAATTCTCCAGGCAAGAAAAATGGAGAGGGTTATCATGGCTTTCTCCAGGGGAACTTTCTGACACAGGGACTGAAACTGTGTCTCCTGTCCCTCTTGCCTTGGGAACGATTTTTACCGTCTGAGTCTTGGAAGACCAAGTTTATTGTTTTGGTCATCTTCCTACTTCTGAGTAAATATTGAGGTCCTTAACAAAATATTGCAGGTCTGGGTGCTGGGCGGTGTACACATGCAGGCAAATCGGGCCCAAGATGTACAGCTGGGGATACCTGATGGCACGTCTGATCAACATATGGGAGGGGAGACAGTAGGGGGCAGTAGTCAGGGTTGGTGGGAGAAGGAGGCAGCGGCAGCAAGGAATCTCTTTATCACCGGTGTGGAAATAGGATCCGGAGCCTAAATTCCCAGGAGAGTGACAGAGTACAGTGCCTGTGTGGGCCTCTTCTTCTGAAATGAAGTAGCTACAAGTTGCCATAAAAGGAACCAAGTGACAAACTTCACAAATTACAGTAGTTGGAATGGGTTCCAGAAGGCAGCATCCTCAAGCCCATGGCTATCAATCTGCAGAAGCAAGGAAAACTTGAAAGAACCAGTCAGAAGTGGTAAGCAGATGCGAAGATGCAGGAAAGGGGCTGCCCTGGCAAGAAACCTGGTGCGATGAAGCGGATAAATGTTGAAGTGAAAATGAAAAAGACCAACAGAAGACTGGAAATGTCGACAGTCCCACTGAGACATTGCAACCTTCTCACGAGAGAAGAGCTCGAGTAGATCCTACACTTAGAGCCAGGAAACATTCATGAGCAGAGCAGAAGTCAAAGTCATGATTCCTGAAAAACTCAAACACTGACTTGCTGATGACTCCACCATGACCTGCCCATCTTGGGTGGCCCCACGGGCATGGCTTAGTTTCATTGAGTTAGACAAGGCTGTGGTCCTAGTGTGAATAGATTTACTAGTTTTCTGTGATTATGGTTTCAGTGTGTCTGCCCTCTGATGCCCTGTTGCAACACCTCCCATCTTACTTGCGTTTCTTTTCCTTGGACGTGGGGTATCTCTTCAAGGCTGCTCCAGCCAAGTGCAGCCGCTGCTCCTTAACTTAGATGAGGGCTATCTCCTCACTGCCACCCCTCCTGACCTTGAACGTGGAATAGCTCCTCTAGGCCCTCTTGCACTCGCACAGCCACTGCTCCTTGGATGTGGGTTTCTTGTCTCAACTGCTGCCCCTGGCCTCTGGCATAGGGTAACTCGTCCGGGCCACCGCCCCTCGCCTCGTCAGAGGGGGCTGGGGGGAGATTCTCCTGGCTATCCAACTGACCTTGGACGTGCGGTAGCTCCTCTTAGCTGCTCCTGTGCTGTCGCAGCCTGGCACTGTCGGCCACGGCCAGTGACCTCAGACATGGGGTAGCTCCTCTCGCCTGCTGCCCCTGACCTCAGATGTGGGGTATCTCCTCCCGGCCACAGCCCTTGACCTCAGACGTGGGGGAAGTTCCTGTCGGCCGTTCCGGTGCCATCACAGCGTGGCTCTCCTGGCTGCTGTCCCTGACTTCGGATGTGGGGTAACTCTTCTTGGCTGCCGCCCCTCAGGCATGGGGTCCTCCCAGCTTCTGTCCCTGACCTCCGACCAGGGTAGCTCTGCTTGGCTGCACGCAGAGCGCCCTTGCAGCCGCCCGCACGTTGTTCACTGGTGCAGCCTCCCGCCTTCTCTCATACCTTCTCAACGGGACCATCCTGACGTAGCGATCAAACCTGTGTCTCCTGTTGCTCGTGCTCTGAGCTCTATTCTTTGCCCTGCGAGTCTTGGAACATCGGTCATCTTCCTGCTTCTCACGTCCGGCTGCTGCCCCTGGCCTCTGGCATGGGGTAACTCATCCGGGCCACACCCCCTCGCCTTGTGGGTGGGAGGGGAAAGATCCTCCCGGCCACCCAACTGACCTGGATGTGCGGTAGCTCCTCTTAGCTGTTCCTGTGCTGTCGCAGCCTGGCACTGTCGGCCATAGCCCGTGACCTCAGACATGGGGTAGCTCCTCTCACCTGCTGCCCCTGACCTCAGATGTGGGGTATCTCCTCCGGGCCACAGCCCTTGACCTCAGACGTGGGGAAGCTCCCGTCGGCGGTTACGGCGCCATCGCACCCTGGCTCTCCCAGCCGTTGTCCCTCACTTCAGATGTGGGGTAACTCCTCTTGGCTGCTGCCCCTCAGGCATGGGGTCCTCCCCGCTTCTCTCCCTGACATCCGACGAAAGGTACCTCTCTCAGTCGCCCACAGCACAGCCTTGCAGCCGCCCACGCTCCATTCGCAGTCGTTGCCACCCGGGTTCTACCATGCCTTCTCAAAGGATCATCCTGACGTAGGGATTGAAACTGTCTCCTGCCACTCTTGTACCGAAAACGGTTCATCTTCTTCTCAGACTTGGAGGACCAAGTTTATTGTCTCAGTCATCTTCCTCCTTCTGACGGAATATTAAAGTCCTCAACAAAATATTGTAGGTCCAGGTGGTGTGCAGTTTGCTGACACGGGCAAAACGGCCCAAGACATATAGCTGGCGATCTCTGATGGCGCATCTGACATATAGCTGGGTGGGGGACATAGTAGGGGGCAGTATTCAGGTCTGGTGGGAGGAGGAGTTGGTGGTAGCAGCGAAACTCTTATCAATTGTGTGAAAGCAGGACTCGGAACCTAAACTCCAAGGAGGGTGAGAGAGTGCTGTGCTTGCGTTGGCCCCTTCTTTTTGAAATGAATTACCTACAAGTTGCTATAAAAGACAACCAAGCAAAATACTTTACACATTAAAGTGTTTGGAATGGCTTCCATAAAGCACAGTCCTCAAGCCCATGACTATCAATCTGCAGATGGAAGGAAAACTTAAGAAAGCCAGTCATGAGTGCTATAAAAGAGGGAAAGATGCAGGCGAGGAGCTACCCCAGCAAGAAGCCTGGTGCAATGCAGCAGATAAATGTTATAAAGTGAAAACAAAAGAGAACTGACAGAAGACTGGAGAGGGTGGCACCCCACTGAGACATCACAGCCTCCTCCCCAGAAAAGGTCTCGAGTAGATCCTACGATTAGTGAGGAAACATTCATGAGCAGAGCTGAAGTCAAAGTCACGAATCTGAAAAACTCAAACAGTGGCTTCTTGATGACTGGGAGAGAGAGTAGAGCAGTAATCAGGTCTGGTGAGAGAAGGAGGAGGTGGCAGCAGCGAATCACTTATCAATGGTACAGCAGCAGGACCAGGAGATTAAATTCCCAGGACGGTGAGAGAGTGCTGTGCTTGTATGGGCCTGTTCTTTATGAAATGAAGTAGCTACAAGTTGCCATAGAAGACAAACAAATGACATACTTCACACATTAAGAGTGGTTGGAAAGAGGTTCCAGAAAGCACAGTCCTCAAGCCCGTGGCTATGAATCTACAGAAGCAAGAACTTCAAAGAGCCAGTCAGGAAGCAGCAGGCGAGGGGCTGCCCTGGCCAGAAGCCTGGTGCGAGGCAGCAGACAAACGAAGTGACGACGACAACAAACCGACAGAAGACTGGAGATGGCGGCAGTCCCAGTGAGACAACACAGCCTCATTGCTGCAGAAGGGCTCAAGTAGATCCTCTGCATGAAAGAGAGGACACAATCAAGAGTAGAGCGGAAGTCAAAGTCACGATTCTAAAAAAACTCAAACGGTGGCTTGTTGATGACTGGGGCGTAAGTACCCAGCCAAAACAAGCTCCTTCATCTATCAGTCAAGAAAAATGAGGATTCCATTCTAGTGCGAGTGTGATTCCAACCTTAAGTCACATTTGACTCAACGCATCCCCATGACTGTAGGCCACCAGGACCCTCTGTCCATGCGATACTCCAGGCAACAACAATGGAGGGCTTTACCATGTTCTTTTCCAGGGGACCTTGCTGTCCTAGGGATCAAACCTGTGTCGCCTGTCACTCTTGCTCCAAAAACAGTTCTTTATTGTCTAAGCCTTGGAGAACCAATTTACTGTCTCAGTCGTCTTCCTCCTTCTGAAGAAATATTGAGGTCGTCAACAAAATATTTAGGTCCAGATGCTGGGCGGTGTGTGGTCGCTGGCAAATAGGGCCAAAGATGTACAGCTGGTGATGCCTGATGGCGCTTCTAACCCATAGCTGAGTCGGGGAGAGAGTAGAGACAGTAGTCAGGTCTGGTGGGAGAAGGTGGGGGCGGATGCAGTGAATCTCTTATAAACGGTGCAGAAACAGAACAGGGAGAGTAAATATCCAGGAGAGGGAGAGACTGCTGCGCTAGCCTGGCCAATTGTTTATGAAATGAAGTAGTAACCAGTTGCCATAGAAGACAACCAAATGTCATACTTCACACATTACAGTGGTTGAAACGGGTTCCATAAAGCAGTCCTCAAGCCCGTGGCTATGAATCTACAGAAGCAAGGGGAACTTCAAAGAACCAGTCAGGAAGCAGCAGGCGAGGGGCTACCCTGGCTAGAAGCCTGCTTCAATGCAGCAGACAAATATTGAAGTGAAAAGGACAATGAATCGACCAAAGACTGGACATGGCGGAAGTCCCATTGAGACACCACAGCCTCATTGCCCCAGGAGGCCTCAAGTAGATCCTATGCTTTAAACAGAGGAAACATTCATGAGTACAGCTGAAAATCAAAGTCCAGATTTCTGAAAAACTCAAACAGTGGCTTGTTGATGACTGGGGCGTAAGTACCCAGCCAAAACAAGCTCCTTCATCTATATGTCAAGAAGAATGTGCATTCCAATCTAGTGCGAGTATGGCTCGTAGCTTAAGTCGCATCTGACTCGATGCATCCCCATGACTGTAGGCCACCAGGACCCTCTGTCCATGCGATTCTCCAGGCAAGAATAATGGAGGGCTTTACCATGCCCTTGTCCACGGGACCTTGCTGACCTAGGGATCAAACTTGTGTCTCCTGTCACTCCGGCTCCAAAAACGGTTATTTATCGTCTGAGCCTTGGAGGACCAGGTTTATTGTCTCAGTTATTTTCCTCATTGTGACAAAATATTGAGAACCTCAACAAAATATTGTAGGTCCGTGTGCTGGGTGGTCTGTGGACATTGGCGAATCAGGTACAGACATACAGCTGGCAATGCCTGTGTCGCATCTAACCCACAGCTGGATCAGGGAGAGCTGAGGCAGTAGTCAGGTCTGGTGGGAGAAGGAGGTGGCGGCAGCAGGGAATCTCTTATCAACGATGCAGAAGCAGGACCAGGAGTGTAAATTCCCAGGAGGTTGGGAGAGTGTTGTGCTCTTGTGGGCCTCTTTATGAAATGAAGGAGCTGTAAGTTGCCTTAGTAGAAAACCAAATGACATACTTCACACATTACAGTGGTTGGAATGGATTCCAGAAAGCAGAGTTCTCAAGCCCGTGGCTATGAATCTACAGAAGCAAGGAGAACTTCAAAGAGCCAGTCAGGAAGCAGCAGGCGAGGGGCTGCCCTGGCCAGAATCCTGGTGAGAGGTGACAAACGTTGAAGTGAAAACAATGAACCGAAAGAAGCCTGGAGATGGCGGCAGCCCCAGTGAGAAACCACATCCTCATTGCCGCAGAAGGCCTCAAGTAGATTCTCTACTTGAAAGAGAGGACACATTCATGAGTAGAGCGGAAGTCAAAGTCACGATTCCTAAAAAACTCAAACGGTGGTTTGTTGATGACTGGGGCGTTAAGTACCCAGCCAAACAAGCTCCTTCATCTATCTGGCAAGAAGAATGTGCATTCCATTCTAGTGCAAGTGTGGTTCGTAGCTTAAGTCGAATCTGACTCGATGCATCCCCATGACTGTAGGCCACCAGGACCCTCTGTCCATGCGATGCTCCAGGTAAGAATAATGGAAGGCTTTACCATGCCCTTGTCCAGGGGACCTTGCTGTCCTAGAGATCAAACCTGTGTCTCCTGTCACTCCTGCTCCAAAAACGGTTCTTTATGGTCTGAGCCTTGGAGGACTAAGTTTATTGTCTCAGTCGTCTTCCTCCTTCAGACGAAATATTGAGGTCCTCAACAAAATATTTAGGTCCGGATGCTGGGCGGTGTGCAGTCGCTGGCAAATCGGGCCCAAGACGCACAGCTGGCGATGCCTGATGGCGCATCTAACCCATAGCTGGGTCGGGAGAGAGAGTAGAGACAGTAGTCAGGTCTGGTGGGAGAAGGAGGCAGCGGATGTGGTGAATCTCTTATCAACGGTGCAGAAGCAGGACCGGGAGCATAAATTCCCAGGAGGGGAATAGACTGCTGGGCTAGCGTGGCCTTTTCTTTATGAAATGAAGTAGCTGCAAGTTGCAAGAGAGGACAAGCAAATGACATACTTCACACATTACAGTGGTTGGAATGGGTTCCAGAAAGCAGAGTCCTCAAGCCCATGGCTATGAATCTACAGAAGCAAGGAGAACTTCAAAGAGTCAGTCAGGAAGCAGCAGGTGAGGGGCTGCCCTGGCCAGAAGCCTGTGCGATGCAGCAAACGTTGAAGTGAAAACGACAACGAACCGACAGAAGACTGGAAATGGCAGCAGCCCGAGTGAGACACCGCATCCTCGTTGCCACCGAAGGCCTCAAGTAGACCTATGCTTGAAAGGGAGGACACATTCATGAGTAGAGCTAAAGTCAAAGTCACGATTCCTAAAAAATTCAAATGGTGGCTTGTTGATGACTGGGGCATAAGTACCCGGGCAAAACAAGCTCCTTCATCTATCTGTCAAGAAGAATGTGGATTCCATTCTAATGGGAGTGTGGTTCACAGCTTATGTTGCATCTGACTCGATGCATCTCCATTGCTGTAGGCCCCCATGACCCTCTGTCCAAGTGATTCTCCAGGCAAGAATAATGGAGGGGTTTACCATGCCCCTTATCCAGCGACCTTGCTGACCTAGGGATCAAAGCTGCGTCTTCTGCTGCTCCTGCCTCAAAACCTTTCTTTACCGTCTGAACCTTGAAGGTCCAAGTTTATTATCTCAGTCGTCTTCCTCCCTCTGACGAAATATTGAGGTTCTCAACAAAATATTGTAGGTCCAGGTGCTGGGCGGTCTGTGGTTGATGGCAAATCGGGCCCAAGACGTACAGCTGGTGATGCCTGAAGGTGCATCTAAGCCTCAGCTGGGTTGGGGAGAGAGTAGCGGACAGCAGTCAAGGCTGCTGGGAGAAGGAGTCTGCAGCAGTGATTCTCTTATCAATGTTCTGGAGCAGGGCCCAGAGTGTAAATTCCCAGGATATGAGAGAGTGCTGTGCTTTCGTGGGCCTCTTCTTTATTAAATGAAGTAGCTACAAGTTGCCATAAAGACAAATGTTGATTCCATTTTATTTCATGCATTTTATGTAGCTTCAGTAGTGTCAACTCTTTGCCACCCCTTGGACCATAACTCAATACGCTCCTCCTTTCATGGTATTCTCCCTACAAGAATTCTGGAGTAGATTTCCATGCTCTTCTCCAGAGGATCCTTCTGACCTGTGGATGGAAACTGTTTCTCCTCTAGCCCCTGCTTCAAGGCAGATTCTTTACTGCTAAGCCACCAGTTAAGCCCTCCATTTTACAGGATTATACAAAATATAAGAAATCTTGAAGAAGCACAGATAATAAGAAGTATGCAGTCAATGAGTTTTGACCGGGATAAACGTGTACTTCAATGTGATGCTGGACACTCAACTGCTCTACAAATTTGAGAGGCCACATATGCTGAGATCCTTGTTGACCGTGCTGATGCATCCACGTCCCAGGTGTATGGGGTCTCAAATCTCCTGAGATTGTTTTTAAGAACTGAAGCAATGTTGGCCTATACAACTCTGGATGAGAAGAGCCTTGCTTTATTACTGAATGAATTATCTTCATGATTTCCTAAAATACCAAGTGGAGAACTCTACAACTTTGTTTATTGCCAGTGATTATGCAGTTGCTCTCCCTGAGAACCATTAGAAAACTGTGTGAGGTGCTTGCACCCACCCACTTTTGATTCTCTTTAAACACATTTTGTGTCTTAATTCTTCTCCTGTACAAACATTGTACTTTGTAAATGTTCATGTACAACAAAATTTATGTTTGTTTTGATTTTAAATAAAGAAAATAAAAGGAGTTACAGCTCCTTTTTTTCATTTCAAAGTTTCTACCATTGTATTCAGTGATAGACAACAGAGAAACAAACTGTCGAGTATTTTATTGCTTAGTTGAGAAAGCTGCTTTTGAACGCTGGTAGTTTCTATTCCTTTGACACTATGCACTTTTATAATATGTGCTAATGCTATATGACATAATACTCTGATTCCTAGTGCCAAACGTTCAATTCAGTGTATATAACTGAACACACTCATGTATTTTTGCTGCCCCCATTTCTTATGGTGCTTAAAGTAAAAAGAGGCCATCCTTTACGAGTGATCCACCCATGTTGTTTGTTAGGCATTTTATCTTCGCTCAGATTGTTGAAGAACAGTGGCTTGTTTCATAGTTTATATATTTGTGCCTAATGCATGTTATAACATGTTAGACTCAGTACATTGTGAAGCTACAGCTTTCTGGAAAAGTTAATCTTTTAGAAATTGTTTTTCAGGCAGTCCAAAGATGGCGGAGAATAGGATGCAGAGACCACTTTCTCCCTACAAATTCATCAAAAGAACATTTGAACGCTGTGCAAGTTCCGTAAAACAACTTCTGAATGCTGGCAGAGGACATCAGGCACCCAGAAAGGCAGCCCATTGTCTTCGAAAGGAGGTAGGACAAAATATAAAAGATAAAAAGAGAGATAAGAGAGGTAAAGACGGACAACCATCCCCGGAAGGGAGACTTAAAAAAAGAGAGAAGTTTCCAAACACCAGGAAACACTCTCTATGGTGGGTCTGTGGCGAGCTTTGGAATCTCAGAGGGCAAATAACCGGGAGGGAAAAATGAATAAATAATTAAACCCCCAGATTATGTGCCTAACAGCAACTCCCAGTGGAGCAGCAGCCCAGACGCTCACATCCATCACTAGCAAGTGGAGGCTGGACAGGGAGGCGTGGGCTGCAGTGCTTTGGGAAATACTGAGACTGAATACCCCAAGAGTAATCTCAGGAACTAGCCAGAGATAGCAACCCAGATTGTGAGATAAGAATCCTGCGAAAAGGCTTAACCTAAGACACCACCAGGCTCCCTCACAGAACAAAGGACTGAGCAGAGCTAGCTGGCTTAAGACCAGCCCATCCCCCACTGGAGACAGGCAGGCGAGGGCAGCCAGAGCCGGAAGGGGGCAACCACAGC
The DNA here is from genome assembly GCA_935064755.1 of Tragelaphus eurycerus. Classification (NCBI taxonomy): domain Eukaryota; kingdom Metazoa; phylum Chordata; class Mammalia; order Artiodactyla; family Bovidae; genus Tragelaphus; species Tragelaphus eurycerus. The sequence continues at coordinate 1,039,553 of CAKXYN010000234.1, forward strand.
CACAGAGAGGCATCCTATACCAAAGTGCAAGCAGACTTCGTTAACCAAGACTTCTTGGGATTCTGGATGGTCAACATCCACCAGGAGGGTCTCAGGCAGAGATCAGCTCCCCAGAAGAGACACATGGCACACCTGAGAAGGCGTGCATGTTGTACACCCAAAATACCAAGGTGCTGGGACGAGGGAGGCTATAAGCTGCAGCCTACAACTGGGGGCAATTGCACTAGCCAAGCACCTGGTCACCTGAGCTGCTCAGACCTGGGACAGGCACACAACGCAGACCCAATCAAGTCTGCACCTTTGTGGAGTACCCGACAACATGAGCGGCTTAGACCTGGGAAGTGCATGCAAACCAAGGCCCGCATCAGACAGTTCTCGGCACAACAAGCTAGATCCTGAGCTGTGTAGACTGGGAAAGCACACATGCTGTGAGCGGGGGACAACCCAATGAAGCTCAAACATTGTGAGCACATGCCAGTGATATTTGTTTGCAGTGTTCCTTCCTCACCACAGCACAACTGAAGAAGTTAGCCTAAAAAAAGTGACCACCACTGCCCCCGTTGTGTCAGGGCAGAAATTGGACACTGAAGAGACCAGCAAACAGAAGCTAAAATAAACAGAGGGAACCGCTTTGAAAGTGACAGGTGAAATAGATTAAAACTCTGTAGTTAGCACCAACTACAAAGGGCATCAGAGGGCAAATACACTGAAACCATACTCACAGAAAACTAGTCAATCTAATCACACCAGGACCACAGCCTTGTCTAACTCAATGAAATTAGGCCATGCCCGTGGGGCAACCCAGGATGGACGGGTCATGGTGGAAAGATCTGACAGGGTGTGGTCCGCTGAGAAGGGAATGGCAAACAACTTCAGTATTCTTGCCTTGAGAACCCCATGAACAGTATGAAAAGACAAAATGATAGGATACTGAAAGAGAAACTCCCCAGGTCAGTAGGGGCCCAATATGCTACTGGAGATCAGTGGAGAAATAACTCCAGAAAGAGTGAAGGGATGGAACCAAAAGCAGAAAGAATACCCAGCTGTAGATGTGTCTGGTTATAGAAGCAAAGTCTGATGCTGTAAAGAGCAATATTGCATAGGAACCTGGAATGTCAGGTCCATGAATCAAAGCAAATTGGAAGTGGTCAAACAAGAGATGGCAAGAGTGAATGTCGACATTCTAGGAATTAGTGAACTAAAATGGACTGGAATGGGTGAATATAACTCAGAGGACCATTATATCTACTACTGTGGGCAGGAATCCCTCAGAAGAAAGGGAGTGGCCATCATGGTCAACAAAAGAGTCTGAAATGCAGGACTTGGATGCAGTCTCAAAAACGACAGAATGATCTCTGTTCGTTTCCAAGGCAAACCATTCAATGTCACAGTAATCCAAGTCTATGCCCCAACCAGTAATGCTGAAGAAGCTGAAGTTGAATGGTTCTATGAAGACCTACAAGACCTTTTAGAACTAACACCCAAAAAGATGTCGTTTTCATTATAGGGGACTGGAATGCAAAAAGTAGGAAGTCAAGAAACACCTGGAGTAACACGCAAATTTGGCCTTGGAATACGGAATGAAGCAGGGCAAAGACTAACAGAGTTTTGCCAAGAAAATGCACTGGTCATAGCAAATACCCTCTTCCAACAACACAAGAGAAGACTCTATACATGGACATCACCAGATGGTCAACACCGAAATCAGATCGATTATATTCTTTGCAGCCAAAGATGGAGAAGCTCTATACAATCAGCAAAAACAAGACCAGGAGCTGACTGTGGCTCGGACCATGAACTCCTTATTGCCAAATTCAGACTGAAATTGAAGAAAGTAGGGAAAACCACTAGACCATTCAGGTATGACTTAAATCAAATCCCTTATGATTATACAGTGGAAGTGAGAAATAGATTTAAGGGCCTAGATCTGATAGATAGAGTGCCTGATGAACTATGGATTGAGGTTCGTGACATTGTCCAGGAGACAGGGATCAAGACCATTCCCATGGAAAAGAAATGCAAAAAAGCAAAATGGCTGTCTGGGGAGGCCTTGCAAATAGCTGCAAAAAGAAGAGAAGCGAAAAGCAAAGGAGAAAAGGAAAGTTATAAACATCTAAATGCAGAGTTCCAAAGAATAGCAAGAAGAGATAAGAAAGCCTTCTTCAGCGATCAATGCAAAGAAATAGAGGAAAACAACAGAATGGGAAAGACTAGGGATCTATTCAAGAAAATCAGAGATACCAAAAGAACATTTCATGCAAAAATGGGCACGATAAAGGACAGAGATGGTGTGGACCTAACAGAAGCAGAAGATATTAAGAAGAGGTGGCAAGAATACACAGAAGTACTGTACAAAAAAGAGCTTCACGACCCAGATAATCATGATGGTGTGATCACTGACCTAGAGCCAGACATTCTGGAATGTGAAGTCAAGTGGGCCTTAGAAAGGATCACTAGGAACAAAGCTAGTGCAGGTGATAGAATTCCAGTGGAGCTATTCCAAATCCCGAAAGATGATGCTGTGAAAGTGCTGCACTCAATATGCCAGCACATTTGGAAAACTCAGCAGTGGCCACAAGACTGGAAAAGGTCAGTTTTCATCCCAATCCCAAAGAAAGGCAATGCCAAAGAGTGCTCAAACTACCGCACAATTGCACTCATCTCACATGCTAGTAACATAATGCTCAAAATTCTCCAAGCCAGGCTTCAGCAATATGTGAACCGTGAACTTCCTGATGTTCAAGCTGGTTTTAGAAAAGGCAGAGGCACCAGAGATCAAATTGCCAACATCCGCTGGATCATTGAAAAAGCAAGAGAGTTCCAGAAATACACCTATTTCTGGTTTATTGACTATGCCAAAGCCTTTGACTGTGTAGATCAAAATAAACTGTGGAAAATTCTGAGAGAGATGGGAATACCAGACCACCTAATCTGCCTCTTGAGAAATCTGTATGCAGGTCAGGAAGCAACAGTTAGAACTGGACATGGAACAACAGACTGGTGTCAAATAGAAATAGGAGTATGTCAAGGCTGTAGATTGTCACCATGTTTATTTAACTTATATGCAGAGTACATCATGAGAAATGCTGGACTGGAAGAAACACAAGCTGGAATCAAGATTGCCGGGAGAAATATCAATAACCTCAGATATGCAGATGATACCACCCTTATGGCAGAAAGTGAAGAGGAACTCAAAAGCCTCTTGATGAAAGTGAAAGTGGAGAGCAAAAAGGTTGGCTTAAAGCTCAACATTCAGAAAACGAAGATCATGGCATCTGGTCCCATCACTACATGGGAAATAGACGGAGAAACAGTGGAAACAGTGTCAGACTTTATTTTCTGGGCTCCAAAATCACTGCAGATGGTGACTGCAGCCATGAAATTAAAAGACACTTACTCCTTGGAAGGAAAGTTATGACCAACCTAGATAGCATATTCAAAAGCAAAAACATCACTTTGCCAACAAAGGTTCGCCTAGTCAAGGCTATGGTCTTTCCTGTGGTCATGTATGGATGTGAGAGCTGGACTGTGAAGAAGGCTGAGCACCGAAGAATTGATGCTTTTGAACTGTGGTGTTGGAAAAGACTCTTTGAGAATCCCTTGGACTGCAAGGAGATCCAACCAGTCCATTCTGAAGGAGATCAGCCCTGGGATTTCTTTGGAAGGAATGATGCTAAAGCTGAAACTCCAGTATTTTGGCCACCTCATGCGAAGAGTTGACTCATTGGAGAAGACTCTGATGCTGGGAGGGATTGGGGGCAGGAGGAGAAGGGGACACCAGAGGATGAGATGGCTGGATGGCATCACTGACTCAATGGATGTGAGTCTAAGTGACCTCCGAGAGCTGGTGATGGATAGGGAGGCCTGGCGTGCTGCAGTTCATGGGATCGCAAAGAGTCGGACACGACTGAGCGACTGATCTGATCTAATCTGATCTGACAGAGCAATCAGCCTACAGACCTTGAGAAGTACAAGCCGGACCAAGGAACTATATGAAAATGAACTGACCCCACACGGTCCACAACAACTATCGACAAAGTCATAGATATATTTTTACTATTATCATTTTTTAAATTTAAAAAATATATATTTTTAAGTCAGCTATTACTCCATTAATTTTCACTTTATAACCTACTATTATCTTGCCAAAAAAAAAGACCCTAGAAATTGTTTTTCAGATCTTCAATAAATTTTTTCTTTAAATTTCAAAACATGTATATGTCATCTAAACTAAGACATAAAGTTTAGGGATGATGAAGAGTAACACAGTCCATCCCATATTCAGTTCTCATCTGACCTTCTCTTCATAATTAATAAACTAATGTATTCTTCACAGATATCCACAGCTTTGTTAATATAAAATTATCTTACTACAAATGTTTCTAAAAATTATGTTTTAGTGTTAGTCATATGATGTTTTGGGTTTCCCTCTGATTATGGTTTGTTCACCAATTAATTCTTTGCACAAATATTTCTAATATTTGACTACTTTCCCCAATATTGGTACACTGAAGCTGGCAACCAGTGTCTCAGAGGATCAAGGCTACATCTACTGGAAGCTATTACTGGCAGAGTGATTTTCTGGGTGACAATACTGCATCAACAAACATGCATATTAAACAACTTTAGTTCAGAAGTCACTTGCGGATATATCACTATTCTACCACAAACTGGTCACTGTCTTAACATCCTTCCTATGGGGCAGAATTAGCTGGAAGTTAAAGCTATTGATGTATAATTTTAAGAATTAATTCTTCAACATCCTACTTTATTTGCTTTGTGTTCATTCTGAAGCAATTATGACAAAAATTATTTTTTTCCATAGGGAGATCCTATTTTGTTGTATTATATCAGATCTTGAAACTCAGGGACCCTTGGTGGCAGCTGAGGAAGATAAATCTTTCAGGGACCCATGCTCCAGGTTCGAGGAAACCAAATGGTATCTGTCTCCTGGGCCAGTGTCATTACAGTATTGATAAGTTCAAATTATGAAGACCTTATTGGTAAGTTCTGCCTGCTCACACCTCTCTTCTATATGAACTGTTCAGAATTAAATATATGATAAAATTTTCTAGAATGAAATTTGTCACTCTACCAGCTTGATAAATTGTAGTCCCAACTGGCAGAGCCATTTGCCTTGCAGTAAGCACAAAATGACAGAGTTCTTTTCTCCACATCCTCTCCAACATTTGTTATTTCCTACCTCTTTGATAATAGCATTCCAACAGTTGTGAAGCAATAGCTCATTGTGGTTTTCATTTGCATTTCTCTAATAATTAAGGATTTTGAACATCCTTTCATTTGCCCAATGAACTATCATATGTTGTCTTTGGAAAAATGTTTATTCAGGTCCTTTCTCCATTTTTAAAAGCTGGGATTTTGTTGTTGTTGTTGTTATTCACTTACATGTGTTCTTTATATATTTTGGCCATTCAGTTCAGTTCAATTCAGTCACTTAGTCATGTCCGACTCTTTGCGACCCCATGAATCGCAGCATGCCAGGCCTTCCTGTCCATCACCAACTCCCAAAGTTCACACAAATTCACGTCCATCGAGTCGGTGATACCATCCAGCCATCTCATCCTCTGTCGTTCCCTTCTCCTCCTGCCCCCAATCCCTCCCAGTTGACTCCCAATGAGTCAACTCTTCGCATGAGGTGGCCAAAGTACTGGAGTTTCAGCTTTAGCATCATTCCTTCCAAAGAAATCCCAGGGCTGATCTCCTTCAGAATGGACTGGTTGGATCTCAAGAGTCTTCAACAACAGTTCAAAAGCTATCAATTTTTCGGCACTCAGCTTTCTTCACAGTCCAACCCTCACATCCATACATGACCACTGGAAAAACCACAGCCTTGAGTAGATGGACCTTTGTTGGCAAAGTAATGTCTCTGCTTTTTTAATGTTTTCTAGGTTGGTCATAAACTTCCTTCCAAGGAGTAACTGTCTTTTAATTTCATGGCTGAAGTCATCATCTGCAGTGATTTTGGAGCCCAGAAAAATAAAGTCTGACACTGTTTCCACTGTTTCCCCATCTATTTCCCATGAAGTGATTTTGGCCACTAAATCTTATCAAATTTATGATTTGCAAGTATTTTCTTTTAGTAGGTTGTCTTTTGATTATGTTTTGGTTTCCTGAGCCGTGGAGAAACCATTTAATTTACTGTAGGTTCCACTTATTTATTTTTGGTTTTGCTTCCCTTGCATGAGGAGACAGCCAGAAAGATACTACTCACTGATGTTAAAGAATGTACTCTTTATGCTTTCTGCTAGGAGTTTATGTTTTCATACACCATATTCAAGTATTTAGTCCACTTTATTTTGTGTATGGCATGAGGTAGCAGTCTTCTTGTTTTCTTAATGCTCTATAACTCGTTTATTTTTGTTTTCTGCTATTTTGTTAGTAGTTTTCTATGTTTTTCTCAGTTTTATCTTTGTGTGTCTGTGCTATAGATGTTATGCTTTGTGGTTGCCATGAGGTATTTTTAAGATGTCTCGTAGAAAAAATAGTCCTTTTTCTGCTGATAGCATCTTATCTTTGTCTGATTTTCATCCTTTTTCTCTTCCCCATTTTATGCTCTTATCTCACATTATGTATCCCTTTTTGTTTTGATTTTCTTATCAAATTGCAGTAGGTGTAATTATTTTTTACTCTTTTCTCTTTAACGTTCATGCTATAATTAACTGCTCAACAGCCCATTCTAATATGGAGTTGAAAATGTCTGATTCTATCACCTGACTCAAAGTTTTATGTGCCTTTGCCTTTTTGTTTCAGATAGAAGAGCCGGTTACAACATGTCTTGTAAAGCAGGTCTAGGGGTTGACAAACTCCCTCAGCTTTTGTTTTTCTGGGAAAGGCTTTTATTTCTTCTTCATAGCTGAATGACATCTTGCTAAATAGTGTATTGTTGGTTGACAATTTTTATCTTTTAGTATTTTGAGTACGTCATTCCACTCTCTCCTTAACTATAGAGAAATCTGCTGATAGCCTAATAGGAGTTTCTTTGTAGGTTACCATTTTTTCCCCCTGGCTGACTTTAAAATTCTGCCTTTGTCATTGACTTTTAATATCATTGAGTTTAATGTCATTGAGTTTTAATATATCTTGAGGAAGGTCTTTTTGCATTGAGGTAATTAGGTATTCTCTTGGTTTTGTGAAGTTCTACCTTTGAACTCACTGATTCTGTCTTCCACATGGTCTTTTCTATTTACAATGCTTTCTATGCATTATTCATCTCATTTTGGCGGGTTCTTCAACTTCATAATTTGGTACTTGGTGTTTTTTTTTGTTTGTTTGTTTTTTTGAGATTCACAGGTTCCTCAATGGTAAAGAATCCAACTGCCAATGCAGGAGACACAGGAGATGCAGGTTCGGTCCCTAGGTTAGGAAGATCCCCTAGAATAGGGAATAGAAACCCACTCCAGTATCCTTGCCTGGGAAATCCCATGGACAGAGAAGACTTGTTGGATGCAGTCTATGGGGTCAGAGTTGGAGACAACTGAGCACAGTTCAGTTCAGTCACTCAGTTGTGTCTCTTTGTGACCCCATGAATCCCAGCACACCAGGCCTCCCTGTCCATCACCAACTCTCGGAGTTCACCCAAACTCACATCCATTGAGTTGGTGATGCCATCCAGCCATCTCATACTTTTTTGTCCCCTTCTCCTCCTGCCCCCGATCCCTCCCAACATCAGTCTTTTCCAATGAATCAACTCTTCGCATGAGGTGGCCAAAGTACTGGAGTTTAAGCTTCAGCATCAGTCCTTTCAGTGACTGATCTCCTTTAGGATGGACTGGTTAGATCCCCTTGAAGTCCAAGAGACTTTGAGTCTTCTCCAACACCACAGTTCAAAAGCATCAGTTCTTCGGCACTCAGCTTTCTTCACAGTCCAACTCTCTACGGACAACTGAGCACACACTGTTTAAGAGTTTCAGTTTCTCCTTCTGTTAATTTTATTCATGAGCTGACTGAACTGCCTTTCTGGGTTTTTGTTCTAGGTTTTCTTGTATATCACTTAGTTTCTTTATGACAGTTACTTTGAATTCTGTTATCAGTTACATGGCAAATTTCCATTTACACCGCTTCTTGGGAACTGTCATTTTCTTCTTGTGATACATTTTCTTCTTGTGTGGTTCTTCATCTTACTTGACGTTGTTCTTCTGCTGATTTTTTGAAGTAATGAACACCTTTCTTCCTTCTCTTCCTCTCCTCCTTTTTCTTCTGTTCCTTGATTCTAAGAATTCAATAGGTTAGTATACCTCTGAGTATACCTGAGAATTGAAGCTTTCCACCCTACAAGGACTCTTTCAGAGTTATCTCCCCTCAATGTTGCTGACTGTGCCTCTGGAGTCACAGATGCCTTGCTGCTACTGGTGTAACTGGCACTGCTGCCTGTGGCACCAGGATGGTGGGAACTTGTACTGGATCCCGTATCCTGAGTTGTATACTCTCCCATCATGAGAAGTGGTGGGGAACTAGGCTCAAAGGTGTCTCTGCCTTGACTAGGGCTGTTGGGTTCATGGGTGCTACCACTGTAGGTGGTATTGCAGAGCCAGAGTCATAGGTGCCTCTATGGCTGATGGGACAAGGTCACAGGTTTTACTGCCCCTATGTTCAGTTAGTTCCCTGTGGCTGTGGACACCACTGCAGCTCAAAGGCTTGTTATCTGTGTGTTGCCTTCCCTGATGCTACTAGGTTCTCTGGGGCTACAGGCTCAGCCACTGCAGCTGGGGGCCCAGGATCACAGGCACTGTCTCAACTGCTCCGCTTGTTCTACCTCTTATATGTTTCTACACCACCTACCTGTAGATGTACAGATGTGTAGAACTGTCCAGAGTCCTGGGCAGAGCCATCTTTGTTGAGTTATAGCTGTTCTAATGGTTATAGACTGAAAAGGAGAGAAAAAGGGAGCATTTCATGATGCCGTGATATTAACATTACTCAATAATTCTTTATTAATATTGGGTTAGACAAAAAGTTCATTTGGGTTTTTTCCATAAGATGTTAAATTTAAGCTTTTTCAAAAATTATCTTAAAATTCTAGCTTAAACTGAATACATCAAAAGTGAGAAACTTTCAAGTTACATTGATACTTTATTTACCTGCTTTCAATCACTATCATTCCTAGTTCCTTCTAACTGTAAACATAACTTCTTCATATTTACCTGAGGCCTCTCCAACGTGATTTGGACACCAACAATTCTCAGCCTTATATTTTTCAGAATTTGCAAATCTCAGCTACTACAGGGAAGAAAATTACATTGTAAGAAAATAAGACTGTGTTTCTTTCTCAAGGCCCTGATTTCATAACTATTTCATTCATCTAATAAGTGAAAATATATTTTCCAGAAAATGATTTTACACTTTGTTTTATAGGTAAATTTATATATAAGACCTCAGATTAATTTAAGCCCTCAGATTCATTTAACTTAAAAGCTGTTTTTAGGTTAATAAACAAGTCTAAAGCAAACAAGTCAGGTAAAAATAACAAAAAGACATGTAAATGCATTAAATAAAGTGTATTAATCTGTATATATCTTTTATTTTTTGAGGTCTTGTGATTTTTATTTTTACTGAAGTACAGTTGATTTATATTAGTTTCATGTATATAACATTCAATATTTTTATAGATTATATTCCATTTACTGTTGTTTTAAAATATTGGCTAAAGCCCATGCACTATACAATATCTTTGTAGCTTATTTGTTTTGTACATAGTAATTTGTATTTTTCAACCCCATATCCCTGTCGGACTGTCCGACTGTTAACTACTATATCTGTGATTCTGCTTCTATTTTTTCATTTACTTCATTTTTTAGATTCCACATTAAATGATAACATACAGTATTTGTCTTTCTCTGTCTGACTTACTTCACTAAGCATAATACCCTTCGGGTCCATTCATATTATTGCAAATTTTCACTTTTTTAAGGCTGGGTAATATTCCAGTGTATAATCTTAATTATATAGATTCAAATTTTACATCTGCATATAACCTCATAATTACTACCCTTTTCAATTTATTATTCCATACAGTTCTCTTGTCTCATTTTTTTAAATTTTTTTAATATAAATTTATTTTAATTGAAGGTTAATTACTTTACAATATTGTCTTGGTTTGCCATTCATCAACATGAATCCACCACAGGTATACACATGTTCCCCATCCTGAACCCTCCTCCCTCCTCGTACCATCCTTCTGGGTCGTCTCAGTACACCAGCCCCAAGCATCCAGTATCATGCATCAAACCTGGACTGGCAACTCGTTTCATATATATTATACATGTTTCAATGCCATTCTCCCAAATCATCCCACCCTTGCCCTCTCCCACAGAGTCCAAAAGACTGTTCTATACATCTGTGTCTCTTTTGCTGTCTTGCACACAGGGTTATCGTTACCATCTTTCTAAATTCCATATACATGCGTTAGTATAATACTGAATTGGTGTTTTTCTTTCTGGCTTACTTCACTCTGTATAATCGGATCCAGTTTCTCAGCTGTGCCTCACAGCTTGCAAGATCTTAGCTCCCCCAGTGTGAAGTCCTAACCACTGGATTGCCAGGGAATTCCCTCTTATGCCCCTTTTAAATCAATCACCCACTATACAGCCAACCACTGTTTTTATTTCTGTCACCTTAAATTTGTTTTGCCTCTTCTTAAATATTATGTAAAAAGAAATTAGAGTATGTACTAATTTGTGCATAGTTTGTGTTTGGTTTCAGTCAAATAAATATCTATGATATTCACTGACAGTAGTATGTATAGCAGGAACTTTATCCTTTGTAATTGGTATGTTCATAGATCAGAATTTATTTAATTCTATTCTTGATGGGCATGTGGTTATTTCCAGTCTGGGTATATTATAAAATACTTTGCTATTAATTTCTTATACTTGCATTTCAAAGTACAGGCACATAAGCACTTCTTTCTCTAGGAGTGGGATTGCAGTATTGCAGCATAAATAGGAATATTGTTTGCTTCAGTATCTAGTGCCAAGACAGGTTTCCCTCCCAAAGTGTTTTTACTATTTCCAACAACCAAAACAGCGTATGAGAGTCCCAGGTTTTTTACATCTTAACCAAGTTTGGAATTGTCAGCTTTCCTAATTTTAGCTATTTTGGTATGACTATAAAGATACCTCACTTCATTTTTATTTGCTTTCCCCTAATGAAGAACAATGTTGATCACCATTTTGGAAAAATGGAACCATAAGCAATTAGATATCACTGCACACCTATTAAAATGGATAAAACTGTAAACAAGAACTTAAAATACAAAGTTTTAGAGAGAATGCAGAAAAACTGAAATGTCACACACTGCTGGTAAGAATATAAAATGTTATAATCATTTTAGAAAACAGTTTGGCAGATACTTATGAAGTTAAATAACCATATAACATATGTCTAGCAATCCAAATCCTAAGGATTTTCCAAGAGAAATGTAAATTATGTTCATACAAAATCTTGGACATATATATAGAAGTTTTATTCAAAAATTTTCCCAAACTGAAAGAACTTAGATGCCTTTCAAAAGGTGAATGGATAGATAAGCCTTATTACATACATGGAATGGAATGTTCCTTAGCAGTAAAAATAAGGAACTAGTAATTCATTCAATTTAGATAAATTTTAAATGTACTTTGATAAAAGAAGCCAGATCCGAAAGACTATATGTGATATGATTCCATTTATATGACATCATACACGGCCATAAGACAAGTTAGAAATTTATTATAAGTATACAGTCTGATTGCAATGGAATTTAATCTCCTACTAGGGGAAAAAAAATCCAGAAAACAGACAAACTTTAAAACTAAGGAACATACTTCTACATAACCCATAGATAAAGTCAGTAATCACAGTAAAATTAGATATGTTATTTAAATGAGTAATAACAAAGAAATAAACATTGAGGAAAATAAATATCTAGAATAAATTATCTAAGTGATCAACTTAGGAAGCTATAAAAATAATTGTTCAGAAATCTAAAGTAAGGAGATGGAAGGAAATAACAAACTACAATCTGAAATCAAAGAAGGACTTCCCTGACAGTCCAGTGGTTAAGAGTGTGCTAAATATAGGGATCATGGGTTCTATGTCTGGTAAGGGAACTAAGATCCTACATGCTGTCTGTAGAGCACAGCCAAAAAAAGAAATAGGAAATAATACAAAAAATTTTAAATTGAAAAAGTTTTTGAATAGTTTAATAAATTGTAAAGAATCCGCATGCAATGTAGAAGACGTGTTAGATCCTTGGGCTAGGGAGATCCCTGGAGAAGGGAAAGGCTACCCACTTCAGTATTCTGGCCTGGAGAATTCCATGGACTATATAGTCCATGGGATCCCAAAGAGTCAGACATGACTGACTTTCACTTTCATCTCACAAATCCTTAACAGAAAGACCAACACTTGAGTGAATGTGGATTTTCACTACAGATCTGGGATATGTTAAAAGTATGGGTGGTGAGAAAAATGGAGTACTACGAATTTCCAAGACCTTAGTCTCCCTCTGGAAAAACACAAAACAAGCAGGGCTCTCTGAGCCATCTTTCTCAGATTTCTGGAGAACGTGCAAAGGTTTATAGAAACCAAGTGAACACTCAACCAGAAAAAAACATCCTCCAAAATGATAGAAAATTTTATATTTATCTTTACTTTTCCCCACATTCTTCTGGTGTGGAGTCAGTCTTGGTCTTGAAGTGGGAGCATGCTAGTTCCCAGTTCCTTCTCTTAAACCAGAGAGAACTGGTTGATCTTATTAGCAGATTATTGTATACATCTGTTCTAACATGTTTAGGGGATACCTGAAGCAAAGCATTCATTTCTACTTCTCCCAACTCAGGTCATAGGTGGGATAAGTAGCAGGCACTTCTCATAAAAGCTCCAAGAGGACAATAAATCCAGAGAAACCTGAGGCAAGATATTATGGGCACAAACATACAACAGACCACCTAAGGAACTGCTGCTGCTGCTGCTAAGTCACTTCCATCATGTCCGACTCTATGCGACCCCATAGACAAGCCCACCAGGCTCCCCTGTCCCCGGGATTCTCCAGGTAAGAACTCTGGAGTGGGTTGCCATTTCCTTCTCCAATGCGTGAAAGTGAAAAGAGAAAGGGAAGTCGCTCAGTCGTGTCCGACTCTTAGCGACCCCATGGACTGCAGCCTACCAGGCTCCTCCATCCGTGGGATTTTCCAGGCAAGAGTACTGGAGTGGGGTGCCATCGCCTTCTCCAACCTAAGGGACTAGAGGCTTTTTGTGAAATTAGGATGTTCAACACCAGCCATATATATGGCTGAGAAAACTCGGAAAGCTGAGATACACGCTCAAAAACGACTTGAGTAGACATCAAGGTTTCATGTTGGGCTCCAGAAAAGAGGCAATTTGCAAAGACTAGGAGAGGTAACTGAGTCTTTTTGTGTTTTTTTTGCTTTCTTTTTTTTTTTTTTTTTGGTTTGTTTGTGCTGTTATAGCTTGTGACATTAAAGGAAATTTCTACTAAAATATTCCCTAAATGTAAGTTATGAAAATAGAGACTTCAGTGATTACATTCATTAAGAAATAGCCTTTGTAAAAATGGTCTAGCAAAGTCTCAAATGTTAATACCACAGTTTAAGTGATTTAAAAAATACTACAGAAAATCCTGGAGAATTGGATGTGAATTTCAGTGTTATCACAATGTGTCAAATTCCCAATCTGAAATAACACTCAATGCTGAGCAAAATATGAAGAAACCATCCCTAAAAAAAATCCATACTTTAAGCCAGCCATTGTGGATTTAACCTTGTTGAGTTCTAGAAACTTTTCTTTAAATTCCCCAGAAATCTCCACCTTCCTTCTGGTACACAGCTAAATTACCTGAAAATAATTTAATCTTTCAGGACTTTAAAAACCAGGACAATGGTCAGTCGTCGAATTACTAATCAGAATTAGTAATCCAGACTTCAGCTGCACCCAACATTTGCTAGCCACAGATTTGTCAAACTCTGAGTCTATAAAAGATCCCAAACCATTGTTGCCTTCAGAGTTCTGACCCTAGAGATTCACTGCCATGCTGCTGAGTGACATCACCTATAAGCTCTCTGTTTCCCTCCCCTCTGTGAGTCCCCTATCCCTCTTCTCCTTCTGAGAAATGATCCAAAAGTATCTGGAAGGTTCCCTACTGTGAGAGACCTCTTCTCATAAGGAATCCTATCAAACCACCACCCAAATACAGCTACCTCTTGTCTTGCCCTAGGAATCATAAAATAATTGATATGACTACAAGTGTATATTGAACTGATTAGATTACATTTCATCAAATTTAAGACATTGTCTGCCACTATTTCTTCAATAAGGTTTTTTGACATTTATCTCTATTTTATCTTTGAGGATGTTAATCACACATGTAATTGACTTTTGGACCTTGCCCATAGCTCACTGATTTTCTCTTCATTTTATGGTTTATCTTCTCTTTTATAATTTGCATTGAAATCTCCACATTCACAAATCTTTCTTTCTGTATCATCTAATATGCCCTTAATCCATTCAGCATATTTTGGAGTTTTTATCTGTGTAAATTTGATTTATGCCATGCTTCCCTGGTGGCTCACCTGGTAAAGAATCCATCTGCAATGCATGAGACCTGGGTTTGAACCCTGGGTTGGGAAGATCCCGTGGAAAACGGAAAGGCTACCCACTCCAGTATTCTGGCCTGGAGAATTCCATGCACTGTATATAGTCCATGGGTTCACAAAGATTTGTAAACAACTAAGTAACTTTCACATATCTTTCATGTCTCTAACTTCTTCAAGACTGAAATTATAATCATCATTATGTCCTTTTTTGCTAATTCTAAGCACTGTGTTATTGTGTAATTTCTGGATTGGTTTCTGTTTATTAATTTCTGTTCTCATTTGGGATATATCTTCCTGTTTCATGCTTTTTTTTTTTTTAATGGCATGCCAGCCATTGTGGATTTAACCTTGTTGAGTTCTAGAAACTTTTAATTTCAAAAAAATCTCCACCTTCCTTCTGGTACACAGCTAAATTACCTGAAAACAATTTAATCTTTCAGGACTTTCTTTTAAGATTTATTAGGCAAAACCAGAACAGTGGTCAGTCTTGGGCTAAGTATTTTCTCTCCTATGGAGGTAAGACTCATCATCTGTACTCTACCAGTGAGCCATGAATCTTCATGAAGCTTTCCAGTTTGGCTGAAAGAAACAGGCATTATTTCTAGCCCTGTATGAGTTCTGAATGCTGTTTCCTCTAATTCTTTTGTATGGTTCACTTCTGGTCTTATGTCACTTCCTCAGAAGCATATGCTCATGAGTTGAATGAGTTTATTAATTGAAAGAGACGTTCTGCAGTGATCTGGAGTTGCTTTTCTGTGTTACTCTCTTCACTCTTGAATTGTGTCCTGCAAACTCTAGGCCTTTTGTGTCCCATCGAATAGCCTGTTTCATATACTCAGTGTAGAAGGTTCATTGGACTTATCTGTCTTCTATTTTCCTCAGTCTCCTGGAAATCTTCTCCCATAAGCTGGTACAAATATATAGCTCACCTTAAGTAGATGAGACCCTTAAATGCATAATATCAAGTGTCTTAAAAATTATTTCATAAATTTCATCTATTGTTCAGTTATTTCCAGAAGAATGGTGAATCCAGTCTCTATTACATCATGATGGTAACCTTCTTATTTTCATTCAAATATGGTTGTTCAGAATCTTCTTGCCTATTCATTCG
Organism: Tragelaphus eurycerus; assembly: GCA_935064755.1. Classification (NCBI taxonomy): domain Eukaryota; kingdom Metazoa; phylum Chordata; class Mammalia; order Artiodactyla; family Bovidae; genus Tragelaphus; species Tragelaphus eurycerus. The sequence continues at coordinate 1,055,276 of CAKXYN010000234.1, forward strand.
CCCGTGTCCAGACTTCTATTATTTTGTTCACAGTACAAAGCTATTAAAGAAAGATAATTCTGGTAGAAACTTACCAAGTCATATATTCAAGTTGATTTGTTCAGTTTTATTAAATGACATTTTTCTAGGTTATATTCAGTTATATATGCATTATTCAAGATATTCATGTACAGTTATTCAGTGTTCTGAGTTTTAAAAATCTAAAATATAGCTATAGTAATATCATACTACCTTACATATTTCATCTGTTTTCTTCAAAATAGTCTATAGTTTTAATTTTCAAAAATAAAAAATATTGTGAATTTATAGCTACTCTCTAATTTGTCAACTTCAATGTATTAAGATGTTATTTTTATGTTAATTTTGATTTTAATTTATTTTTGTTTTTTTGCATCAGTGTATTTTTAAGTTTATTTTTTTAACTTTTTATATTGCAATATAGCCAAATAACAACAAAGTCTCAGGTGGACATCAGAGCAGCTCAGCTATACATATGTATCAGTTCTCCCTCAAACTCCCCTCCCATCAGGCTGCCACATAACATTGAGCAGAGTTCCCTGTGCAATACAGCAGATCCTTGTTGGTTATGCTTTTCAAATATAGCAGTGTATATACGTCAATCTCCAGCTCCCTACATACCTCTTTTCAACTCCAGGTTTCCTCCCTGGTAATAATAAGTTTGTTCTCTGAGTCTGTTTGTTTTGTAAGTAAGTTCATTTGTACCATTACTTTTTAGATTCCGCATATAAGGGATGTATCATATTTCTCTTTCTCTGGCTTCACTCAGTATGACACATTCTAGGTCCTTCCATGTTGTTGCAAATGGCATTATTTCAGTCTTTTTAAGGGCTGAGTAATATTCCATTGTATATATGTCCCTGCTGCTGCTAAGTCACTTCAGTCGTGTCCGACTCTGCCTGACCCCATAGACGTCAGCCCACCAGGCTCTCCTGCCCTTGGGATTCTCCAGGCAAGATAACTGGAGTGGGTTGCCATTTCCTTCTCCAATGCATGCAAGGGAAAAAGTGAAAGTGAAGTCCCTCAGTCGTGTGCGACTGTTAGCGACCCCATGGACTGCAGCCCACCAGGCTCCTCCATCCATGGGATTTTCCAGGCAAGAGTACTGATAATATGTCCCACATCTTCTTTATCTGCTGTTGTTAATGGACATTTAGTTTGCTTTCATGTCTTGGCTATTGTGAACAGTGCTGCAGTGAACACTGGTTTCCACATATCCTTTCAGATCATGCTTTTCTCTGGATATATGCCCAGAACTGGGATTGTAAGATCATATGGTAGCTCTATTTTTCAGTTTTTTAAGGAATCACCATACTGTACCAACCTAGACAGCATATTAAAAAGCAGAGACATTACATTGCCAACAAAGGTCCTCAGTCTAGTCAAAGGTCTAGTCAAAGCTATGGTTTTTCCAGTAGTCACGTATGGATGTGAGAGTTGGACTGTGAAGAAGCCTGAGCGCCGAAGAACTGATGCGTTTTAACTGTGGTGTTGGAAAAGGTTCTTGAGAGTCCCTTGGACAGCAAAGAGAACAAAGCAGTCCATCCTAAAGAAAATCAGTCCTGAATATTCATTGGAAGGACTTATGCTGAAGCTGAAACTCCAATACTTTGGCCACCTGATACAAAGAACTGATTCAATGGAAAAGACACAGATGCTGGCAAAGATTGAAGGCAGGAGGAGAATGGGATGACACAGGATGAGATGGTTGGACTTATCTCATCCTGATGGTTGGACTGCCATGCTGCAGTCTGTGGGGATGCAAAGAGTTGGACACAACTGAGCTACTGAACTGAAACTGTTCTCCATAGTGTCTGTACAAATTTACATTCTCACCAATAGTGTATAAGGGTTCCCTTCTCTCCACACTTTCTCCAGCATTTATTGTTTGTGCATTTTTGGAGAATAGCTATTTTGACTAGTGTGAGGTAATTATCTCGTTGTAGTTTTGATTTCCATTTCTCTAAAAACTAGTGATTTTGAACATCTTTTCATGTGCTTATGATCACTTGAATGTCTTTTTTTGAAGAGGTGTCTATTTAGGTCTTCTTCCCATTTTTTTTAAAGTATTTATTTAGGGCTGTGTTGAGTCTTCGTTGCTATGCATGGACTTTTCTCTAGTTATGGCAACTGGGAGCTACTCTCTAGTTGTGGTGTGTGGGCTTCATTTCACAGCACAGGCTCTAGGAACAAGGGCTTCAGTACTTGTGACACGTGGGCTTCACTGCTCTGTGGCACATGGGATCTTCCTAGACCAGGGATCAAATCAGTGTCCCCTGCATTGCAAGGCTGATTTTAACTACTGAACTACCAGGGAAGAACTTCTGCCAATTTTTTGATTGGGTTATTTGTTTTGATGATGTTAAGCCACGTGTTTGTAACTTTTGGAGACTAATCTCTTGTTAGCCACATCATTTGAAAATATTTTCTCACAATTTGTGGGTTGCTTTTTCCTTTTGTTTACTGTTTCCTTTACTTTGCAAAAGTTTTTGAGTTTAAGTAGGTTCCATTTGTTTATCTTTGTTTTTACTTTCATTATTCTTGAAGATGGATCAAAAAAGATATTGCCATGATTTATGTCAGAGAGTATTCTGCCTATGTTTTCCTTTGGAAGTTTTATAGTGTTAAATCTCACATTTCTATCTTTAATGAATTTTGAGCTTATTTTTTGTATATGATGGTAAAGAATATCATTTTTTTTTTACATGTAGTTTCCAGTTTTCCCAGCATGATTTGTTGAAAATACCGTCTTTCCATCACTGTGTAGTCATGCTCCCTTTGTCACTGATTAATCAATCATAGGTGCCTGGGTTTATTTCTGAGCTTTCTATCCTGTTGCACTGATCTATATTTCTGTTTTTGTGCTGGTACCATACTATTTTGATGACAATAGCTTTGTAGTCTAGTCTGAAGTCAGGGAGCCTGATTCCTCAAACTTCATTTTTTTCCCCCTCAATATTACTTTGGATATTTGGGGTTTCTGTACCTCCATATGGGTTTTAAGGGGTTTTTTTGTTCTAGTTCTGTGAAAAATGCCCTTGGTAATTTGATAGGTAATTTTCTTCTAGTTCAAATTTTATATAGTGTTTCAATTATAGCTTCATTTGGATACTCAAATTTTCCTTATTATTTTTCATTCCATGAGTCATTTATATAAATAAGTGTTTTACATTTTTTGATTTTGGAAAATATGGCTATATTTTGTTATCAGCTTCTAATTTAATGTGTTGTTGTCCATATGGTAACAAATCTGATTTGAGTTTGCTCTGTGGCTACTAATGGAAGTGTTCTATGAATTCTAATTCTGTAAATGGCAGTTGCAGTTTCTATATTAACTAAATTACAAAATTTTATTATTTGTATTTTCCATAAACCTTGCTATTTTAAACAGCACAATGAATAAATCATTTGGAAATTCACATTAAATCTTCATATAATATTTGTAGATTTATAACTTCCTGTTCATAATCAATTGTATCTTTATATATTTTAAGCCTATGTGTGATATATATATATATATATATATATATATATATATATATCACTGAATATAAACAAGTTCATAGTTTTAATAGCTTGTTAGCACTAATTAATAATCACATTCTGAATAATGCTTTTCATTCATGTTTATTTTATCTGATATTAACATTAGGACCCTGTTTCTTGTTATCTGTAATTATTTGTTATGTGTTTTTATATAATTTCTTTCACATTTCTATGATCTCATAGTTTAAGTACGTGTATCTTAAATAGTATGTGTGCTCAGTCACTTCACTTGTGTCTGACTCTTTGTGACTCCATGGACTGTAGCCCACCAGGTTCCTCTTTCCATGGGATTATCTCAGCAAGAATACTCGAACAGGTTGCCATTTCCTCCTCCAGGGATTTTAAAACTCAATTTGATATTTGTTGAGTTTGAGATACTGATTTGTTACTGTATAATTATCCTCTCCTCTTATCTAATTTTTAACCGAAGTTCTTTTTAAAAATTTTTACAGCACAGTATTCCAGTTGTATGTATTTCTTTATCAGATTCTTTTCCCTTATAGATTATTACATAATATGGAGTCTAGTTCCCCTATGGTATAGAGTAGTTCCTTGGTGGTTATCTATTTTATACAAAGTAGTGTTTGTATGTTAACCTCAGCTAAATTACTTTATCTAAGTATTCTACATTGTATTTTAATTTTTTATCATTACTTTCAATATTTTAACAAGGATACTTTAATTCTTTTTACTGTATCTACCATCCCATTTACAATAGAAATACAACAGGATTTAACTCCAGGCATGTTCTACCTCCATCTTGTTGGTTATACTTCTCTAGATCAGAGACTCCTAAATGTTGTGTTTGGGAAAATGGTATGGTTAAGAAATCTATATAAATGTGTTGAGAGATCAATACCATAGGTACTCAGGGAAGCCATAAACATTAAGAATCTCCAAGCCAATCACCTCATTTTATGAGAAACCTTGATGATTTACTACAGCATGACATATAGGAATTACCAATATCTACTGTTAGATCAGATCAGATCAGATCAGATCAGTAGCTCAGTCGTGTCCAACTCTTTGCAACCCCATGAACCGCAGCACGCCAGGCCTCCCTGTCCATCACCAACTCCCGGAGTTCACTCAGACTCACATCCATGAGTCAGTGATGCCATCCAGCCATCTCATCCTCTGTCGTCCCCTTCTCCTCCTGCCCCCAATCCCTCCCAGCATCAGAGTCTTCTCCAATGAGTCAACCCTTCACATGAGGTGGCCAAAATACTGGAGTTTCAGCTTTAGCGTCATTCCTTCCAAAGAAATCCCAGGGTTGATCTCCTTCAGAATGGACTGGTTGGATCTCCTTGCAGTCCAAGGGACTCTCAAGAGTCTTCTCCAACACCACAGTTCAAAAGCATCAATTCTTTGGCGCTCAGCCATCTACTGTTAAGGTGTGTGCAAAAATAATGTAGTTTATAGCATTGAATTTTACTTTTTCCATTAACCACTTATACTTGTCTTATCATTACTTACTTTTTATAGGCAAGGCATATAAAAAATCTACTCAATATATTTATTATTTGTACACCACTGTTTCTTGCATCCTAATAGATTTGCTTCAATTTTTATTCACCTGAAATATGTCTAACAGTTCTTTTAATGATAGCTTATGAATAATAATTTTTATATTGTCTGTAAAATATTTTGATTGACCCTAATTACTGTTTAGTTGCATACAAAATTGTTGTTGAATAGGTCTTATTCCTCAAAACCTTAAAACTAAAATTTCCTTTAGTCATTTTTTTTTAATTTTTCTGTAGTAAGGAGTTTGGAAATTAAAAGGAGCTAATTTTTCCAAATTTAGCTCTTAGTATGTTGCTTCTACCGGTTCTCTCCATCTGCATCTTCTTTCTGTATATACTGACCTTTTTATTTATTTATCTACATCTCTTAAATATTCCTTCATATTATTTTTAAGCTCGTTGATTCTGTTTTTTAAGTAATTCTATTTTTCATTCTGCTGATTATATTTTCAGGTATGTCTAACCCAATATTTGACTAGTTTCTGTTGTTTTATTTCCACAATTAACTGTTTCAGTTCTATGATTTTTTATTATTTTAAAAATTACAGTATCTAAGACCTTCTCTGAAACATTGGTAAAAGTGTTATTCTGATTTTTTCTAATTAATCTAATTCTTAGGGCTTGTTTCAAGATTTTGTTTTATTTGTAAGTCATGTTTCTTATATCTCCATCTGTAAGTCTTTTTGAGCCCTATGTTGAAGCTGTATTCCTCTAGATGAAATTTGCCTTTGCTTTAACCAGTTCCATGGGGGCAGTATCAAACTTGGACTTCTTTAGAATAAATTCTCTATTGAAGTTTTCTCAGACAAAACAAATGTTAATTCAAGACTGCATACTGGCATATGGCCTTGAATTAATTCTCTCTTGCTGCAAAACAAATCTCCCTAAAACTTAGTGGCTTAAAAAAACATGCATTCTTTATCTCAGAGTATTCATGGTTTAGGAATCCAGGTACCCTGGAGGTGAGTCCTCTGTTTCAGAATGTCTTACAAGGCTGCAATCAAGGTGTCAGCAGGGGCTGCATTCTTATTTGAAGATGTGATTGAGCAAAGATCCACTTACAAGTCCACTTACATAGTTTTTGGCAGGATTCAATTCCTCAAGAGTTGTTAAACTGATAGCTCCTCACATCTTTCCAGGCTGTTAGTCTGTACTTTCCAAGTCTTAGCATATTGGTTAGTAGGTCTCAGTATATTGCTTAGTATATTGTCTGTCTCTCTACAGACACACACACTCTCTCTCTTAAGGCAGTGTTTTAATGGAAAACTCTGACTGGTACCGCTTTTGGTACTGAGTTGTTCAAGAATGGAATTTGAGTTCTTTGACTTGAGAGTTTCTGGAATTGGGATTCCTAACCTCAGTAGATTTATAGATGCTAATGCCTATTTCTGGTAGTAAACAGAGCACTGACAGTCTATGATCTACAAATGCAGAACATTAGAACTGGATAATTCTAATCAACCACTTAAAAGCAAGGAACTAGGTGAATGTGTATATGATATTTTGAGTAGTTTTGACAAACTAATATAGGGAGATTGGCTGTTTACTCCTAATGTCTCTGAACAAATTTGGGAAAAAAACAATGAGCTCAAGGATTTGAATTCTGAGTTTAAATGCCATATAATTCTACTGCTTGTATCTCTGAATCTTAAATCTTGTATCTCTTAAGGAGATACATCTTGTAGTTGCTGAAAACCAACCCCAGAATCTCATCTTCATCTAGCTGTATTATAACACAATTTTAACTCCCAGTTTCATAGGATGACTATGGTTAAAGTGAGAGAATTGATGGGGAAAGACTAGGGCCTTGAAAGTTGGAATGCAGACATACAGGAGAATGCTGATGGAGCTGGGGACATGGAGTCCTCAATCCTAATGAATCTTCTTTGCCGATGGGAGCACCTCTAGTGTAGTCAGTTATTCTATAAAACAATGCTGAATCTTCTCAAGACACCCCGACCACTCCTCTCTGCATCGAGATCTGTAACTAGACTCAAGTTCCAGCAGGCTTCTGAAGGTAAGGTATTGATACAAAGTATGACCCATAAGAATTTGTGCTATACTCCAACAGAACTGCTTGAATTTTCAAATTTGTGTAGTAATGGATACTATGAAAATGGAATAATGGTGGGAGGAACATGAAGTTGTACAGACTAAATTTATATATGTAAGTAGAATCACAAAGCAGAGATTCTGCATTTAATGCTGCAGTATCAAGAATTAGAAAGGGCTCTGTTTGGCTGATTCATGGATCAAAAGACGTCCCACCATGTTTGAGTTTGAAATGCTAGACATGAATTACCTTAATGCAGAGGAAGCAATTCAAAGGCATAGGGATATTGAAATGTTAGAATGGATTTGTCATATAAGAACTACTCATCCACAGTGGGAAGGTCTAAAAGGCATACCTTTCACCATGACTAAGAAAGAAACTTGTGAGGGGAGCCCAGTATCCTTGAAAAGTCCTGTGGTCTTCTCTGTAGGCCATACCTTTCAGTGGGAAACGCAATCAGTGAATTGGGAAACCTAAGCACAATGGGAGTACTAAGATCCCAGGGTGACAGTGTCCTGTGGTGATATTTAACCACTAAAGGCAAGATGGTGTGGTTACTATACTGGACAGTTGAGTCAAAGCAGCAAACAATCATCTGATTTTCACAGACCCATGACACTGGCTAGTTGATCAAGACTTCTGTAGACCTGTTAGGAAGGCTACTAAATTATTACTTGATCTTATAGTCATAAAAGTTCTAGATCAAGTAAGCAAAAGTCTAACTTAAATCATAAAACAGAGACTTAACTTCAGGAGACCTGAAATGTCACTGTGGTCCACCAAAGAGTAGGGGTTTATGGAGGTAAAATAATTTTAACTCATTTCATCTTTTGGTGGGCTCAGTGATCCCTGAATTAATCCTGCTCTGGAATGCAGAATTGGAATAGAAAACTTCAGTAGCTGGAATAATCCCCATATTGGTTCCCTGACCTGTGAAGTGAGGGATGTTATAGTGGGAAAGGCCCAATGGGAGCCATTAGAACTGCCTCTATGCATCAAAATAAGGAAAAGCAATGTTGCACTCCTGAAAGGACTGAAGAAGTTGGTGCAACAATCAAGGACTTCAAAGATAATAAGTGCTTATTCCTACCACATCCCCATTATACCTGCTTATTTATCCTGTGCAGAAGAGAGCGGATCTTAGAAAATGACAACAGATTATTGTAAGCTGAAATGGGTGGTGACTCCAACTGCAGCCTCTGTACCAGATGTGGTTTCATTGTTTGAGCAATTTATCATATACCTTGGTACCTTGTATGCAGCTACTGATCTGGCAAATGCATTTTTATCCGTCCCTGTCAATAAAGATCAGCACAAGTAGTTTGCATACAACTGGCAAGGCCAGAGATATATATTCTCTGTCCTAATGCAGGGGTTTATCAACTATCCAGCGATAGGTCATAATTTAGTTCACAGGGATATTGAATGCCTTTCCTTTCCCCAAGATATAACACTGGTTCATTACATCAATGACATTATGCTGATGGGACCCAATGAGCAACCAAGAAGAACTATTCTAATCTTAATGTTGAAACATTTGTGTACCAGAAGGTAAGGTTTAATTCCACAAAATTCAGTCTTTCTACCTCAGTAAAATTTCTAGGAATCTGGTGATGTGGAGCATGTCAAGAAGGATAAGTTGTTATATCTGACTCTCCTACAACGAAAAATGAGGTGCAATGCCTAATGGACCTCTTTGGATTTTGGAGGAGAAAGTCCTGATTTGAGTGTTTTTCTAACTTATTCAGTTCAATTCAGTTCAGTCGCTCAGTCCTGTCTGACTCTTTGTGACCCCATGAATCGCAGCACGCCAGGTCTCCCTGTCCATCACCAAATTCGGAAGTTCACTCAAATTCATGTCCATCGAGTCGGTGATGCCATTCAGTCATCTGATCCTCTGTCGTCCCCTTCTCCTCCTGCCCCCAATCCCTCCCAGCATCAGAGGCTTTTCCAATGAGTCAACTCTTCACATGAGGTAGCCAAAGTACTGGAGTTTCAGCTTTAGCATCATTCCTTCCAAAGAAATCCCAGGGCTGATCTCCTTCAGAATGGACTGGTTGGATCTCCTTGCAGTCCAAGGGACTCTCAAGAGTCTTCTCCAACACTACAGTTCAAAAGCATCAATTCTTCGGCACTCAGCCTTCTTCCCAGTCCAACTCTCACATCCATACATGACTACTGGAAAAACCATAGCCTTGACTAGAGGGACCTTTGTTGGCAAAGTAATGTCTCTGCTTTTGAATATGCTATCTAGGTTGGTCATAACTTTCCTTCCAAGGAGTAAGTGTCTTTTAATTTCATGGCTGCAGTCACCATCTGCAGTGATTTTGGAGCCCAGAAAAAATAAAGTCTGACACTGTTTCCACTGTTTTCCCATCTATTTCCCATGAAGTGATGGGACCAGATGCCATAATCTTCATTTTCTGAATGTTGAGCTTTAAACCAACTTTTCCACTCTCCACTCTAAAAGCTATTATATTTTTGTGGGACCCTGAATAAAAGAAGGTTTTGCAACAGGTCCAGGCTGCTGTGCAAGCTGTTTTGCACTTTTGCAATGTGATCCCTCAGGTCCAATGATGCTTGAAGTGTCACTGGAAGACAGGGAAGCTGTTAGGAGCCTCTAGTAGGCTACTATAGGTGAACTGCAGAGAAGGTTCCTTGAATTTTGGAGCAAATGCCACCATTTTCTGTGGATAATTACTTCCCTTCTGAGGAGAAAGTTATGGGCCTGCTACAGTAGGAGAAGGCAATGGCACCCCACTCCAGTACTTCTGCCTGGAAGATCCCATGGGTGGAGGAGCCCGGTGGGCTGCAGTCCATGGGGTCGCTGAGGGTCGGACATGACTGAGCGACTTCACTTTCACTTTTCACTTTCATGAATTGGAGAAGGAAATGGCAACCCACTCCAGTGTTCTTGCCTCGAGAATCCCAGGGACGGGGGAGCTGCCGTCTCTGGGGTCACACAGAGTCGGACACGACTGAAGTGACTTAGCAGCAGCAGCACAGGGCTTTAGTAGAAAATGAATACTTGGTCATTGGCCACTAAGTTACCCGGTAACCTGAGCTACCATCTGAACTGGGTGTTATTTGACTCACTGCACTGTAAATTTGGGCATGCACATGAGCACTCCTTCATCAGGTCGAAATCCTATATATAGGTCAAGCTAGGCAGGCCATCAAGGCACAAATAAGTTACATGAAGAAGTGTTTCAAATGCTTCTGGGACCCTATTTCTGCTATACTACCTTCTCTCTCTCTCTGCCTGCTTCTTGGTTTCAAGGAGGTGTTTCCAATTGTCAGTGGACTAAGGAAGAGAAGACTTGGGCCTGTGTTATAGATGTTTCCGCATGATATGTAGGCATCGCCTGTAAGAGGGCAGCTATAGTGCTTTCCTGAAGGATAGCAGTGAAAGGAAACTTTCTGATTGGGAAGAACTTCTAGCATTTATTTCACCTAGTAACTTGCTTTTCTCAATAACAAAGTGAGCCCCAGTATCACATCAAAATCTTTGCTTCTTGTGACTTTATGCTCTGCTGGCCTAGAGTTCTTAGCTCCCAAGGGAGGAATGCTTCCACCAGGAGACACAACAGTGACTCCATTGAAATGAAAGTTAAGAATACCACCTGGTCATTTTTGTCACCTCATGTGTCTGAATGAACAGGAAAAGGAGGGAGTAACTGCTAGCTGGGGTGATACTTCCTGACTACCAAGGGGAAAATGGACTACTACTCCACAACAAAGGCAAGGAAGAATATGTCTGAATATGGGAGATCTTTTAGAGTATTTCATAGTGTCACCATGTCTTGTGATTAATGTCAATAAAAAACTATAATAACCCAATACAGGTAGAACTACTAATACCCAGAATCTCTTGGGGTGAAGGTTTTGGTCCCTCCCCTAAGTAAAGAACCATGGCTAGGTGAAAATTGAAAGTGTTAGTTGCTCAGTTGTGTCTGACTTAACCCTATAGACTGTAGACTGTAGCCTGCCAGGCTCCTCTGTCCTTGTGATTCTCCAGGCAAGAATACTGAAGTGAGTTGCCATTCCCTTCTCCAGGAGATCTTTCCAAACCCAGGGATCAAACCCAATTCTTCTTCATCGCAGGCAGATTCTTTACAGTCTGAGCCACCAGTAAAGCCTATGACCAGGTGAAGGGCTTGCTAGAAGCATAAGAAATACATAATGCACACTGGAAAAATAAGGAGAAAATAGCCATGAAAGTTAAAATCTGATAGTTAAAATCTTCACTTCTTATTTTGTTAGGACACTTGTGTGTGTATCCTTATCTATCTAGCAATTGTTTTCTCTTTTATCTTCTTATGTTACACATAATATGTAGATTTTATCATAATATTTATAGTTATTTAAGTAACAGGATATCAAGGACATAACCATCACTCAATAACTTAACCTCCCCTATTTGTGAAAGATTTTGTATGTTTTCAGTTATACTCAAGATAAGTTATATCATATTAAGTTAAAGTATTACCTTGTATTTGTATTTTGCATAGAGATTAAGTATGGTTTAAGGCTCTGAATAGGTGCCATATTGACAAGAGTTAAATTTGCGATGGTTAATTGTATGTGTCAACTTTATTAGGCCACAGGGTACCCATACTTTTGCTCAAATAATAATGTTCTTTGTCTCTGAGTATATATATACATATATACTATATATGTATACTATATATATATATACACATACTATATATACATATATGTGTATATATATATATACACATATACATATATATACACATATACATATACACATATACATATACATATACATACACACACATACATATACATATATATATATACACATATACATATTATATTTGGCCATGTCACTGGGCTTGCAGGATCTTAGTTCCCTAACCAGTGATCAAACCTGGGCTACAATAGTGAAAGTGTTGATTCCTAACCACTGGAGCAGAAGGGAAATCCTTCGGAGGTTATTTCTGAATAAGATTAACACTGAATCAGTAGAGTTAGTAAAGCACATTGCCCTCCCTAATGTGTGTGAGCCTCATCCAACCAACTAAAGATCTCAATAGGACACAAAAGCTGAGTAAGAGTGATCCCATCATGCCTGTGCTGAGACATGGATCTTTTGTGCCTTCAGTCTCGAACTGAAAAATCCTGCTGACTTTCAAACTAAAATTTAGAGCATCAGCTCTCCTATTTAAATTTGTACTGGAATTACACAATCAGCTCTAGACTGGGTCTCTAGCATGCCAAATAAATAATCTGAGTATACATATTTCTCATGCATGCATGCTCAGATGCCCAGTTGTGTCTGACTACTTGTGACCCCATAACTGCAGTCTGCCAGGCTCCTCTGTCCATGGGATGTTCCAGGCAAGAATACTGGAAAGTTGGGTTGCTAATACTGGGATTGGGTTGCCATTCTCTTCTCCAGCGGATCTTCCTGACCCAGGGATTGAACCCATGGCTACTGCTTGGCAGGTGGATTCTTTACACCTGTGACACATTGTAAGCCATACATATCTCACAGATATTTAGAGATATAGATATCCATAATATATTACACTATAATTATATATTTATACTTGAATATGTGTGTATATAAACTGATTTTGACTTTGTTGAGTCTATTGATTCTAGTGTACACAAGGCACTCAAAAAAAAAAGGAACTTGTTTCAGAAATCTGCAAAAGATAAAATTTAGGCAGACAAATGGGATTGATGAAATATTTTATGTGCTTGATTGTAATTATGGTGGGAGAGATACAAGCATGCTTAAAGGTTGATGGCTGAGATAATACATAGAGAGTGATAAAAGAGAAAGGAAATGCATAGGATAATTAAATGTGTCAGATACCTAGAAGGAAGGATATCATGTCTCAACAGATATTGAGGGACACTACTTCTACCTTTAACAACTGGAAAATTGGAAATTAGCATCAAAATAAAAGAAGCATTGACATGTATGTATGTATATACTTATATGTGTGTGTATATATGTGTGTGTGTGTGTGTGTATATATATATATATATAGAGAGAGAGAGAGAGAGGAGAGCCTAGGTATTGATACAATGGCTGGATTAGGTTGGGAATTATTTGTAGTTATCTGCTTGTAGAATTGCACAATAATAAGGAAGCAGTGCATGGTGGAACTCCGTGATGGCTCAGACGATAAAAAATCTGCCTGCAACGCAGGAGACCCAGGTTCGATCCCTGGGTCAGGAAGTCCCCCTGGAGAAGGGAATGGCTACCCTATCCAGTATTCTTACCTGGAGAATCTCACGGACAGAGGAGCCTCGCAGGCTACAGTCCATGGGGTTGCAAAGAGTCAGATATGCCCGTGTGACAAACACTCACTTTAAGTAGTGCATGGTATGTAGTATTTCATCGATTCATCCATATTACTATTTCTATTGGTAGTTGGTTCCCTTTTATTGATAAGGAGTATTCTATTGTATTCAATGGAGACAACACAATTGGGTCAACCATCTGTTGGTAGATATTCAGATACAGAGTATAGAAATAAAACTGATATAAACATTCCTGTTGAATCTTTATTAAATACCCAAAAGCATTATAAAAAACTGCCAAACTGCACCATCAGTGGCAGCAGCCATGTTATCATTTGTGGAAGATTCATTTTATGCTATAATGTTATGCATTTTAAAGAAATATTTGGATTCAATCCTTGAGATAATTATTTGATTGATATTATCCTATTTTTCCAATAAGGAAACTCAGAGAAACAAGGTCATTGCCTAAGCTTACATAGTTGTGAAGCTGGGATATGATTCTAAGGTGCTTGGATTCTAGAATTTGTATTGTAACAAGAACATTCAACTAGTGCTGTTCCTGGCTTTACCTTTTGATATTTTCAAGATTTATTAGTAAATCTAGATATTAAATTTTTCTGGAGGCTGCTGGTGGGAACCAGTTACTTAGCAAATTACTGAGTCTAGGAAATTGCAATGACTGATTTTCTTTAGAAATAGAGTTGCCAGTGTAGAAAATTATTGTGTATGCTCAGTTGTTTCAATCGTGTCCGACTCTGTGTGACCCTATGGACTGTAGTCCACCAGGCTCTTCTGTCCATGGGATTCTCCAGGCAAGAATACTGGAGTGGGTTGCTATGTCCTCCTCTAGGGAATCTTCCTGACCCAGGGATTGAACCTGAGTGTTCTGTATTGCAGGCAGAATCTCTATCAGTGAGCCAATTATTATTAACTCTCTTCTATGTAGAGTTCAAGGAGTGACCTGGCATACTGCCTTAGAAATAACTACATAATACTGTATCTTCTTTTGAGAGCCAGTAACTCATTTAACTAGAACAAGAATAGCTATTAGAACCACTAAATAATGAGGTCTACTCAGTGGTTTTCCACAATGATATACATGCACAGATTCAAACAGAAGAGAAGGCGGTCACCTTGTTCAAAAGTCACCCATATACTTTGATCAAGAGCACAATGATCACATGGGAATTTCTTGGTAAATCATAGAGAAAATTTGTCTTCACAGTTAATTAACAGAACCTCTTAAGTAAAAATCATTTATTTGGGTGATTTTTATCACTTGTTTACTGTGCTAGCAGTTTTTCAACTACATTTTGAAAATTTTAAGATGAAGTAAAAATTTTGAGTACTAAATGAAATATTGTAAGTGCAGTTCCTTAAATTGCTCATTGCATTAGCATTATTACATTTTAATGAGAAAGAAATCAGTCACAAAGGAAAATGGCATATCAAAGCAATCTGCATTATTTGTTAATTCCCAAGCCAAATAATCATGAGTCCTTTTCTGCAGTCTTTACAAAGTAATTAGAATGAGAAACTGCCTGTGTTCCTCAGCCTAGTTCACAATCTTACAGCAATCCAGATAGGATGATGATAATTATTTAATATGAATTAGGACCATTAGAGTGCTCAGATTTCTTAAACACTGTTGTTACATGACATAGCCAGGAATAATGTTGTAATGCATCACTCCTCAAGAAAATGACCCAGCTCTTCTAAAAACCCATCTCTGCATATGCCACTACTAAGTAGTTGGCAATCTAATATCTGCCCCATGTGGTTAGGTTACAGAGAGAAAATTTTTTAAAATATTTACTTCTTTAGCTGTGTAGGATCTTAGCAGCAGCACATGGGGCCTTCACTGCATCATGCAAGATCTTGCACTGTGGTGCATGGACTGTCTAGTTGTGGCATGGGGGCTTGTAGTTTCAGTGTGCAGGCTTAGTCACTCTGCAGCATGTGGGATCTCAGTTCCCAGACCAGGGATCAACCCTCATCCCTTGCAACGCAGGGCAGACTCTTAACCACTGGACCATCATGGAAGTCTCTAATCTTATTTTGTTTTTAATTTAAAAATGTGTACTGGAGTATAGCTGATTAACAATGGTATGTTGTGTTACTTTCTGCTGTAAAGTTAATCAGTTATACATATATTCACTCTTTTTAAGATTTTCTCATATAGGATGTTACAGAGTATTGAGTAGAGATTCCTTTGCTATACAGTAGGTTCTTATTAGTTATATATAGTAGTATACATATGTCAATCCCAATTCATCCCTACCCCTCCTTTTCCCCCTGGTAACCATGTTTGGTGTCTACATCTATGACTACATTTTTGTTTTGTAAATAAGTTCAAGTCTACCATTTTTTAAAGATTCCATATATGAGAAATATGAGATATTTGTCCTTCTCTAACTTCATTCAGCATAAGTACCAAGGTGTGGGGTGGGGGACACATGGTTTGGAGTTTGGGTTTAGTGCATGCAAACTATTGTATATAGAATGGATAAACATGGTCCTACCATATAGCACAGAGAACTATATTCAATATTCTGTAATAAACTGTAATGGAGAAGAATATAAAAAGTTTTGATTTGCATTTTTCTAATAAGTAGTGGTCCCCTGGAAAAGGAATAAATGGCAACCCACTCCAGTGTTCTTGCTTGGGAAATCCCACAGACAAGAGGAGCCTGACAGGCTACAGTCCACAGACTCATAAGAGTCAGACACAACCTAGTGACTAAACAATATGTATATATATATACATGCAAAACATAAAAAGCTGAATCACTTTGCTGTATAGCAGAAGTTAATAACATTGAAAGTTGACTATACTTTAAAAAATAACTTGAGATTTCCCTGAAGGTCCCAATGGTTAAGGCACCATGTTTCCATACTGCAATGGGCATGGGTTTAATCCCTGGTCAGAAAACAAAGATCCCACAGACTTACTACAATAAACAACAATATTTTATATACCATCTGTGTTGTGAGATCATTTATTTTTTTTAACTTTTCAAAGAAAAATTTGCTTCTTTTGGGAACAATCCCCTTTTCTGGAGTCTACCCTATTCTCCATTGCAACAATTAAAGCATACTAAAAATTAAGAGATGATTCTTTTCAAAACAATAAAATCGAAACAAAATCCTAACATTGATGGACCTTGAGTATATGATGCTAAGTGAAATAAGTGAGACAGAGAAAGAAAAATACAATATGGTTTCACTCCATAAGTGGAATATAAAACCAAACAAAAAATAAATGAACAAACCAAACAAAAATAAACATGTAGATATAGAGAACAGAGTAATGAGTACCAGAAGGAAAGGGGTACGATGAGTGTTGGATAAGTGGATAAAGGATGTCAACTGTAAGGTGATAGATGGAAATGTTTTTGGTGGTGAGCACACTGTATGGTATATATAAGTAGCAATATATATGTTGTATACATGAAACTTACATAATGTTATTTCAATAAAAAAATCTTTTGAAAGGTAGAGAAAATCTCAATATACACAAAATGACTATGAAATCAAGCAAAACATAAATGGCATTTTTTTAAAAGAATAATAAGATGTGTAAATATATGCTAACCTATGTTGAACATTTCCCATGAAAATGCAAATAGAAAAAGATTAGAAAGCCTGAATAAACGAATAACCTAGAACACTTTTTTAAAATGATGAAATTAGGCTGAATGCATTTGACAAACTTTTTAAAACATGGGTGCTTCCAAAGTTTTAAAAAAGCAGGTTATTTCAATTCATGTTACTTATTTTTCAATGTTTCATTTTTAAACATATTAAAAAAACAAATTTGAGGTAGTAAAAACATGGCATATGAGCTCTATCCTTAGTTTTCAAGGCCCCCTGCCCTTCATAGTAATGCCACTGATCTCTTTTATTCTACTTAATAGATTTCCAAAGTGTTGTATAAACCTATCCTAACACAATAAAATTTTTTAGTGATCACTTTTTTAAAAAGATAATTTCAAAACAATCTCAACTTATAAACGCCAAAATCTCAAAGTAAGCTCCAGAAAAATAAATATTGAAAGAAATACTACAACACTGACTACTACAAACTGAGGTGTTAAAAATAGTATTAGATAATCTTTCACTTCATTAGATCAAGGAAGAAAATGGACAAAAACATGGTCAGTATATTAAATACTGAATAGGTATTTGATTAAAAACAGCACATTTCCCTCATTTACAAAATGTCTGGGAATAATAAAAAGTAAACAAATAATAAAAGGGCTTTTACTATAATAAAACAGTACTTAATCTAGTACTAATAAAAGGATATCTCTAATTTCTTCTATTATTTGTTATGTTCTGTGTATTGCCACCATGTTCAATAGCATTAGGTGTTCAGTTCAAGATAGTGGACTGAGCATACACTTTCTAAAAAATGCTTCGTAATAATAATGAGGCATGAAAAATTAATAAATTGGTAACAGCACTACAGCATGAGGAATAGTATTATCAGCAGACTAGAAATTGAGGAATTTATCAAAAATATATGAACCAGAAAATATCAGATGGTAAAAGAAACAAGTGTCAAAAGATGTATATATACACACTCACACACACATATATATACACACAGCATTTTACTTAAGACACACATAGTCTATTTTTTTAAATGACAGCAGCAAAAATGGCAAATGATCAAAATCTGAAAGTCTACATCCTTCTGCAAATAAAGTGACAAAACTATCAAATTTTTTTGGACCTGTAGACTTTTAAACCAAACTTTTTTGTAACTGTAGATTCTAAACCAAAACTTTTAGCACAGAGGTGAACACTTCAGAAAATATAGCTGAATCTTAGTAAAAGAATTTCATGGTTTTCTCAGAGCATATGTCCAATAGTGGGATTGCTGGATCATATGCAGTTTTATTCCTAGTTTTTAAAGGAATCTTCATACTGTTTTCCATAGTGGCTGTATCAATTTGCCTTCTCACCAACAGTGCAGGAGGGTTCCCTTTTCTCCACATCCTCTCTAGCATTTATTGTTTATAGATTTTTTGATGATGGCCTTTTTGATTGGCGTGAGGTAACCACATTGTGGTTTTAATTTGCATTTGGGTGATGTTGAGCATCTTTTCATGTGTTTACTGGCCATATTTATGTCTTATTTGGAGAGCAATTTTCCTCCAATTAAAAATTAGATTTAAAAAAAAAGAACTTCATGGAATTTTGACTCATCCTGGCAACCATCTCCATCTCTTCAGTATGGCAATGGACTTGAAGACAATAGCTGGGATTATCAGATATAATTATCAGATTATCAGTTATAATTATCAGTTATAATCCCTGTACTGATGATACAAGGAAAATTATACAGGGATACTGAGAAACCAAAATGGACCATATTCTCAAAAAAATGTGCTTGTTAGTTTTGACTTATTTTATGGCTCTCTGAAGGACTGTATCTATCACACGACCTGTCTTTATTGTGCCTAACAAAACTTTTTAATGGCTAAAGCAGCTACCAAGGGGGAGGAGACATTTGTTAAAAATATTTAAAAGCCAATGTATTAGCTGTTACTTCTTGAGTTAACTAACACCAGTGTGGTCAAAAACTAGCCAAAATCTTGAGCAATAGCTAGGGAAAAGAGAGGATTTGGAAATAAGGACTTCAAAATGTTTCACATATTCCTGGAAGTCTAAAAGGTCATATGTATGCCCAGGGCTGGGTACATGCTCATATGTGTGAAGGTTCTAACCACCTACCTATTGCTAAACTTCAGGGCTTGTGCAAATGTGAATTGACGGTTAAGACAGAATTGTAAACTCCTTGCTGAGCACTTAAGGTATGCCTCAACACTTAAGCAGAGTCAAGCTCGAGGCATTTACAAAATCTCTGTTCAGTAATCAGCTCACCACTAATGGAAAAGGGGTTTCAGTAGTAAGATAAAACAAACAATCTAGAATTTATGAAATTTGTTCATAAATCACAGAACAAAACAAAACACGACTGTAACAAGCATCAACAACAAACTAAAGAGAGGAAAATCTGATTTCCAGAAGTGCCAGATTATCATAGTCAAAATACCCAGCATTCAACCAAAATATAAATACTGCATGATTACAGTTTAATGAGGTATCTGAAGTAGTGAAACTCATAGAAAGTAGAATGATGTTCACTAGGGTTTGAGGGGAGTTTTTCTTTACTGAGTATACAATTTAAGATTTGCTAGATGAAAATTTTCTGGAGATGTTTCACAACAATATGAATATACAATGCTACTGAACTGCACACTCAAAAATCATTAAGATGATTAATTTTGTTACGTGCTTTTCACCATAATAAACAAATTTAACCTTTATTAAAGTGCTACAAAAACAGCCAACAAAACATAAAGCAAGCAGAAGGATGGAAACAAAAAGGACTAGAATGTGGATAAATCAAATAAAAAAAAAATTAACAGAGGTAGTCAAAACAACCAACGATTAGATTTTTTAAAAGATCGCCAACATTAATAAACCATTAGATAAAGTGAAAAAGAAAAATGGAAAAGTATGACATTACTAAAATTAATGGAACACAGTTATGAATATTACTACTGAATTAACAAAATGGATTACAAGGTAACATTATAAATATTTGTATGTTAATTGAGACAACCTAGATCAAAAGGAAAAACTAAACATGCAAACTACCAAAACTGACTCAAAAATAGAAAATCTGAACAGACCAGTAAAAAGTAGAGAGATTCAAGTAACAAAATCTTCCAATATAGAAAAGCCCACGCCTATATCATTATATTTATAATTTCTACCAAACATTCACAGAAGAGTATATGCTAATTCTTCATGAAACTTTCAAGGAATTAAAAAGTGAATACTTGCCAGCTCTTACTATGAGGTTGTAAGTACCCTGATACCAAAATTACACACAAATACCAAAAGAAAGTACAACAAAAGACTAATGTCTTATATAGATGCAAAATTCACCAGCAATATACTAACAAACCAAACCTAGCAATATATAAAAATTAAGCACTGGGACCAAGTAGAATTTATCCCAAGAATACAAGGTTGATTAAATATATGAAAATCAATTAATACACCAGAATAATCAATTAATTGATTAATAACAAGACTCAATTAATAACCAGAATACACTCAAAAACATATAATCTCGATAGAAACAGAAAAAGCACTTGACAAAAATTCAACATTCCTTTCGATAAAGAAAATCCTTTTAACTAGAACTTAAAAGAAACTTCTTTAACATGATAAACAGCATCTATGAACACTCAGTTAACATCACTGTAATGAAATAATTAAGATCAAGTATAAGACATGGACAGAGAAGGCAATGGCAACCCACTCCAGTCCCTTTGCCTGGAAAATCTGATGGACGGAGGAGCCCGGTGGGCTGCAGTCCATGGGGTCCCTATGAGTCGGACATGACTGAGTGACTTCACTTTCACTTTTCACTTTCATGCATTGGAGAAGGAAATGGCAACCCACTCCATTGTTCTTGCCTGGAGAATCCCAGGGACGGGGGAGCCTGGTGGGTTGAAGTCTATGGGGTTGCACAGAGTCGACCACGACTGAAGCAACTTAGCAGCAGCAGCATAAGACATGGACGCCTGTTCTAGCCCCTTTAACAATATAGTAGAAGTCTAACCATAAAAACTATGAAAGAAATGAAATATACATAGGCTAAAAGAAAGGACTGAATATACCTCTATTCACAGATTCAATGATCTTACATATAGAAAATCCTAAAACCCCCCAAAAAAACTAGGAGAGCTAATAAACAAGTTGAGCAAATTTGCATGGCACAGATCTGATCAGATCTGATCAGTTGCTCAGTCGTGTCCGACTCTTTGCGACCCCATGCACTGCAGCACGCCAGGCCTCCCTATCCATCACCAGCTCTCGGAGGTCACTCAGACTCACATCCATCGAGTCACTGATGCCATCCAGCCATCTCATCCTCTGTCGTCCCCTTCTCCTCCTGCCCTCAATCCCTCCCAGCATCAGAGTCTTCTCCAATGAGTCAACTCTTCGCATGAGGTGGCCAAAATACTGGAGTTTCAGCTTGAGCATCATTCCCTCCAAAGAAATCCCAGGTCTGATCTCCTTCAGAATGGACCGGATGGATCTCCTTGCAGTCCAAGGGACTCTCAAGAGTCTTCTCCAACACCACAGTTCAAAAGCATCTATTCTTCAGCGCTCAGCCTTCTTCACAGTCCAGCTCTCACATCCATACATGACCACAGGAAAGACCATAGCCTTGATTAGGCGAACCTTTGTTGGCAAAGTGATGTCTCTGCTTTTGAATATGCTATCTAGGTTGGTCATAACTTTCCTTCCAAGGAGTAAGCGTCTTTTAGTTTCATGGCTGCAGTCACCATCTGTAGTGATTTTGGAGCCCAGAAAAATAAAGTCTGACACTGTTTCCACTGTTTCTCCATCTATTTCCCATGTAGTGATGGGACCAGATGCCATGATCTTCGTTTTCTGAATGTTGAGCTTTAAGCCAATCTTTTCACTCTCCACTTTCACTTTCATCAAGAGGCTTTTGAGTTCCTCTTCACTTTCTGCCATAAGGGTGGTATCATCTGCATATCTGAGGTTATTGATATTTCTCCCGGCAATCTTGATTCCAGCTTGTGTTTCCTCCAGTCCAGCATTTCTCATGATGTACTCTGCATATAAGTTAAATAAACATGGTGACAATATACAGCCTTGACGTACTCCTTTTCCTATTTGGAACCAGTCTGTTGTTCCATGACCAGTTCTAACTGTTGCTTCCTGACCTGCATACAGATTTCTCAAGAGGCAGATCAGGTGGTCTGCTATTCCCATCTCTCTCAGAATTTTCCACAGTTTCTTGTGATCTACACAGTCAAAGGCTTTGGCATAGTCAATAAAGCAGAAATAGATGTTTTTCTGGAACTCTCTTGCTTTTTCGATAATCCAGAATGAGGTTCGTGACATTGTACAGGAGACAGGGATCAAGACAATCCCCAAGAAAAAGAAATGCAAAAATGCAAAATGGCTGTCTGGGGAGGCCTTGCAAATAGCTGCAAAAAGAAGAGAAGCGAAAAGCAAAGGAGAAAAGGAAAGATATAAACATCTGAATGCAGAGTTCCAAAGAATAGCAAGAAGAGATAAGAAAGCCTTCTTCAGCAATCAATGCAAAGAAATAGAGGAAAACAACAGAATGGGAAAGACTAAGGATCTATTCAAGAAAATCAGAGATATCAAAGGAACATTTCATGCAAAGATGGGCTCGATAAAGGACAGAAATGGTGTGGACCTAATGGAAGCAGAAGATATTAAGAAGAGATGGCAAGAATACACAGAAGAACTGTATAAAAAAGAGCTTCACAACCCAGATAATCATGATGGTGTGATCACTGACCTAGAGCCAGACATCCTGGAATGTGAAGTCAAGTGGGCCTTAGAAAGCATCACTACGAACAAAGCTAGTGGAGGTGATGGAATTCCAGTGGAGCTATTCCAAATCCTGGAAGATGATGCTGTGAAAGTGCTACACTCAATATGCCAGCAAATTTGGAAAACTCAGCAGTGGCCACAAGATTGGAAAAGGTCAGTTTTCATCCCGATCCCAAAGAAAGGCAATGCCAAGAGTGCTCAAACTACCGCACAATTGCACTCATTTCACACACTAGTAAAGTAATGCTCAAAATTCTCCAAGCCAGGCTTCAGCAATATGTGAACCGTGAACTTCCTGATGTTCAAGCTGGATTTAGAAAAGGCAGAGGAACCAGAGATCAAATTGCCAACATCCTCTGGATTATCGAAAAAAAAAAAAGCATGGCACAGAATCCACATCTAAATATGAGTTGTTTTTCTGTAGAAGAGCACTGAATAATTCAAATGTAAAGTTAAGGAGACGAATCCATTTACAATAGCATTGAAAATAATAAAATACTTGAATACTTTTAAACAAGGAGGTGTTAGGAGCTCATATGCAGAGTACATCATGAGAAATGCTGGACTGGAAGAAACACAAGTTGGAATCAAGATTGCCGGGAGAAATATCAATAACCTCAGATATGCAGATGACACGACTCTTATGGCAGAAAGTGAAGAGGGGCTAAAAAGCCTCTTGATGAAAGTGAAAGTGGAGAGTGAAAAGGTTGGCTTAAAGCTCAACATTCAGAAAACGAAGATCATGGCATCTGGTCCCATCACTGCATGGGAAATAGATGGGGAAACAGTGGAAACAGTGTCAGACTTTGTTTTTCTGGGCTCCAAAATCACTGCAGATGGTGACTGCAGCCATGAAATTAAAAGACGCTTACTCCTTGGAAGGAAAGTTATGATCAACCTAGATAGCATATTCAAAAGCAGATACATTACTTTACCAACAAAGGTTCGCCTAGTCAAGGCTATGGTCTTTCCTGTGGTTATGTATGGATGTGAGAGCTGGACTGTGAGGAAGGCTGAACGCCGAAGAATTGATGCTTTTGAACTGTGGTGTTGGAGAAGACTCTTGAGAGTCCCTTGGACTGCAAGGAGATCCAACCAGTCCATTCTGAAGGAGATCAATCCTGGAATTTCTTTAGAAGGAATGATGCTAAAGCTGAAACTCCAGTATTTTGGCCACCTCATGCGAAGAGTTGACTCATTGGAGAAGACTCTGATGCTGGGAGGGATTGAGGGCAGGAGGAGAAGGGGACGACAGAGGATGAGATGGCTGGATGGCATCACTGACTCGA
The DNA here is from genome assembly GCA_935064755.1 of Tragelaphus eurycerus. NCBI lineage: Eukaryota > Metazoa > Chordata > Mammalia > Artiodactyla > Bovidae > Tragelaphus > Tragelaphus eurycerus. The sequence continues at coordinate 1,079,422 of CAKXYN010000234.1, forward strand.
TGGATGTGAGTCTGAGTGACCTCCGGGAGTTGGTGATGGACAGGGAGGCCTGGCGTGCTGCGGTTCATGGGGTCGCAAAGAGTCGGACGTGACTGAGCGACTGATCTGATCTGATCTGATCTGAGGAGCTCAGCTGAGCTGGAAAGAGTTATCTGTCAGTTTTCAGAGAAGCCATATAAAGCAATAGCTAAAATCAAAGTAACAGTGAAATCTCACGTTGTGATGGAACAAGAATCCAGTCTAAGAAAAAACTGAATTTCGCCTGACTCTTTCTTCCCCATGGAATGGCACACTCATCAAGGCTCAGGTGGCCCAGCAAAGACAAAGGTGTGATCCCATTCTTGAGGAACCATGGCACAAAAGGGTCCTTCAGTTTTGTGGAACCAATGGCCATGGGAAGGAAGAGAAGGATGGGTAGCAGTAAAAACATTCTGAGAACTGAGTTAGAATAAGGAAAAGTGTTTTTAAGGTTTTCTACTCTTTCCCTGATAAGGAGGTCTTGATAGAGATACATACAGAAACCTCAGCTAGTGGCCTCAGATAAAGATACACCTAGGAATGAGGACACTTGGCAGGGAAGGCAAATATGTGAAGACCACTATCATAGGCCAGATGCACTTGAGTCTTTGACTGAAATTTCCCTCAGATTAATTCATTGGCTGTGCATTAAGTCTGGTGTGGGGAGGGCAGCATTCTCCCCATGAAACCTGCCCAATAAAACTTATGTAATTACTATGGTTGATCATCAAAACTCACACAAATGCTATTGGGTAAGAGCGAGACTAGTCAGGATGTTGAAGACATATATATTCAAAACAACAAAACATTACTGAAATAAACTAAACAAGATAAAAAAACAGAAAGCCACCCTATGTTCATTGCTTAGAAGAATTATTAGTAGTAGTACAGTGCTACTACTCAACAGAATAATCTTTAGATCAGTGGAATCCCTTTCAAAATACCAAGTCCATATCTTTTCCATAAATGAGAAGCAGATGCTATGGGCCATGTGCCACAAGTAGAGAATCTCTGCACTGCAAGGAAATATCCCACATAAAGCGACAAAGATCTTGCATGCCACAACTAACACCCAACACAGCCAAATAAATAAATAAATAATCTCCCTTTCTCTTCATCATTTCAAATCCTAGTCATCCTTTAAAGATAAATTTGTATGTATGTGTATATTATTGTATGATGTAATTTCTTTCAGATATTCCTTATGATTTACTTTAACTGGCCTTGTCTAACTCCTTTTGCTGTTGTCTACCCCTGCTCTGACTTTCAGGCCAAAAACTGACATTTATGGGACCTACATGCTCCTGGATACCCTGAATCTTGAAGGATGATGGTTCCTATCTCTGAACAATTTCGCATAGTAGTCATTCTTTTGATCAAATTTCCTGTTTCATAGTGCTTTGTATTCTTTCTTATATGTGGAATTCCTAGGTTTAAAAATACTTTATAAATTCTGTCTCACACATACACAAACCCTCCTACGCTCTTCTCCTTTGCTCTCCTTCACATTCCTGTTCTCTTCCCTCTTTCTCCCTTCCATCCCTCTCTTAAGAAAATAAAATATTTAGGAATGGAAAGGGGAAAAAATACAATACTTCCCCCACCTGTCTCTCTTCTTCTCATTTTTGAAGGTTTTTCTTAGCAATTTGACAACTCTGCCTTAAAGCAAAGACTGAATCTGTTTATAGAGGGAACAAGTCATGTGCAAATGTATTAGTAAGGTTCCAACTTGCAATCTATGACAGACAAAAATTATTCACTGTGTAAATGTTTTTGTGATTCTGAGAAAAGTCTTTTTATAAGACATATTAAGGAAGACTGAAAAAATGTAACCATACAGTCTGTACATATTTATGAAATCCAAGCACATAATGTCCTACTAACAGGCAACAACAACTGTATTAAATAGATAAGAGGAAATCAATTGAAGCAAATGAATTTTTTGTTGAAAATTGAACTGCCAACATGACCCACATTTGTACTATAATATAGATGTTCTATACATATAGTCACATTACTCTGTTACTCTGCTTTATTTTCATCTTAGCAGTTAACACTTTCATAATGTATAATTTGTATATCATCTGTTTCCCTGCTAAAATGTAAGCTGTATGCATGCAAAGGATAGTTGTTCTTCACTGTTATATCCTCAAAACATAGAAAAATGTCTGACTCATAGTTTATACTCATTAAATAAATGTTGCATGACTGAAAAATGAAGGAGAGGAGGTAGTCCTTGAAAGTTAAGATATACTTTAAAAATCTTAAAAGTATCTTCTGATATGCTTTTATTAATTTTCAGAATACCTATTTGATACCTGTAATAATTAAAACATATATTTTTAAGGGCACTGACAAACTACAGTATGAATAATCTGTACATCATGAACACCAATTTGCCTGCTTCTGGGCCACTCATACTGGCACTTTATAATAATTATGATTTAGAGTAATTTAAACTAAATAAACAGGCATCATATGAATTATACCAACATTTGGGTGGTTATCCCCTCCAGTATTCTGGCCTGGAGAATTCCATGGACCATATAGTCCATGGGGTTGCAAAGAGTCAGACACAGTGAGTGATTTTCATTTTTACTTTTGGGTTTATGAAGCAGTAACACGAATAGATATTATTTTAACCACCTATTTTGAACTGCAGGGCAAAACATAACTTTCAAAGGTAGTTTTTTGGTTTTTCTAAGAAATTGTTGAATAATCAAAACTTTCAGAGGCAAACCAAGAGGATGAAGCCAATTTTCCATAATATATAATAATACTTAATGCTTTTCTAAAAGTTCAAACCTGTAAGCATCCTACCATGGAGGTAAATCTCTACAGATGAAATTGCAATTTTATGTTGTAGCTGTATATGTACATTATTAGACCTTTGTTTGCTGTCAAACTGTGACCTTTTTATAAATTCAGAGTCCTTTGATATAATTTGCCATTTATATGTAAAAACACTATGTTCTGATAGTAGATCAGTTCAGTCGCTCAGTCACGTCCGACTCTTTGCGACCCCATGGACTGTAGCACACCAGGCCTCCCTGTCCATCACCAACTCCCGGAGTTTACTCAAACTCATGTCCATTGAGTTGGTGATGCCATCCAACCATCTCATCCTCTGTTGTCCCCTTTTCCTCTCGCCTTAAATCTTTCCCAGCATCAGAGTCTTTTCAAAAGAGTCAGCTCTTTGCATCAAGTGGCCAAAGTATTGGAGCTTCAGCTTCAACATCAGTCCTTCCAATGAACATTCAGGACTGATTTCCTTTAGGATAGACTGGTTCAATTTCCTTGCAGTCCAAGGGTCTCTCAAGAGTCTTCTCCAACACCACAGTTCAAAAGCATCAATTCTTTGTCACTCAGCTTCTTTTATAGTTCAATTCTCACATACATACATGACTACTGGAAAAACCATACCTTGACTAGACGGACCTACGTTGATATAAATGAAGGAGTCTATAATCTATTTGCTTTAAAACTGTTACTTCAAATGAAAGTAATTTTAAATAATCTTCCATGATTTTTTAATCTGGTACTTCTACTTGAGATCATCAATAACTTACACATAAATAGTTATACTAGTAAATTGACAAAAATATAAGCAGCAAGTATTTTTTCAGGCATTTGAACACAGTGCATGACTATGATCCATGAGAAAGTCAAGACAAATGAGATGAGCCTTTCTATTGTCCTGATTTTCTGCCTCAGGGCATTTATTTGACTCTGGCAGAGAGAGGGGAAACTCGAGTAAAGGACTGATGTCTCTCTCATTGAGCAAAGGAGAGAAGAAATTGTAATTCACAGAATAACATCTGTGTAACACTAGATCACAATCAGGGGAAGACAAGAAGGGAATTCGTGGCAAGGGCCAGCCTTCTCACACTGGTATACTGGGTCACATAGGCAATATATCCGTGGAGATGTTGAGGCAGCAGGAAAATATGAGTTTTTAAAATTTACGATAAAATATGTATATATCCTATTGGTTATTTAGAAACTGAACTCATTGTCTTGACAAAAATAGGTTAGAACAAGTGCTAAAATACATATATAATGCACAAAAAGCAGCATAACAATCCACAGAAAGCAGAAAGAATTTGATTTACAAAGTTAACACATTATCATGTGAATAAGTACATTTTCAGCAAAAAATAATGAGATGCTGAAAGAAAAGAGTTGCTCATTCACATGTGTAAAAAATAAACAGAAACTATACCTGAGGAAGTCCAGCCACTTAATAGATAAATAATTTAATCAGTTATTACAAATATATTCAAAGAACTAAAAGGAATTGTGAAAAGCACGTATCAGCAAAGAGACAATATCACTAAAGATATACTAATTATAAAGAAGAGCCATACCGAGATTCTGGAGATGAAGTGTACAATAAGGAAAATAAAGAAGTTCACTACAGGGTGCCAACAGACATCTGATCGGGCAGAAGAAAGAATCAGTGCACTTGAAGAAAGATCAAATGAGATTTAGTCTGAAGAGCAAAAAAGAATAATGAAAATAAAATAGAGCCTAAAGATATCTGAGGAATATGACTGAGTATACCAACATGCACATAATGGGAGTTGCAGAAGAAGAAAGGGAGGAGAAAAGGTTAGAAGAACTATTTGAAGAAATAATGGCTAAAAGCTTCCCACATGAATCCATGGATAAATCTATACATCCACAAAGCTCAAAAACAAACCTGCCAGCCAAGAATTCTAGATATGGAAAAAGTATACTTTAAAAATTAAGGAGAAATTATGACATTTCCATATAAATGAAAGCTGAAGTTTGTTTCAGGTACTTCTGTACTGTAAGAAATCCTAAAGAGAATTCATCAGGCTTATGTGAAAGGAGACCAGACTTTAACTCAAAGGCATATAAACAAATAAGAACTCTAATAATGGTAAAATCACAAGTAAATATAAAAGTCAGTGTTATTATGGTTTTGGCCTGTAACACCATTTTCTTTTCCTGTATTATTTAAAATGCAAACCAATCAAACAATATTATAAATCTCTGTTCATATAAATACAATGTATAAAGATGTAATTTATGGCAGTGACAACATGAAGCAAAAGAAGCTGTGTAGAAGCAGAGATTTGTATACTACTGAGGCTAAACTGCCATTAATACAAATTGGATTCTTATAAATTAAAAATGTTAAATGTGATCCCCAGAGTAATCACTATATACTTACAACATATACAGAATTAAATGCAAAGAGAGTAAAAACAAGACACTTCAAATATCAACAGTATACAAAAGAGGGCAAAAATGGAGCAATTAAGGAAAAGAAAAATATACAAGGTAAATAGAAAATAGCAAAATGGCAGAAGTAGTCCTTCCTTATCAGCAGTTATTTTAAGTGAATGGATTTAAAACATCCTTTGAAAGCCAGTGGTTGGTAAATAAACAATATCCTAATCTATAAGACTTTCACTTTAGCTATAAAGGCACAAATAGACTGAAATTAAAGGATTGAAAAAGATACCTAATGAAAACAGTAACTAAGAGAGCTGTGGTGTCTTTACTAGTACCAGACAAAACTGAAAATAGACACTGAGATAAAAAGTTGTTATGAGACAAAAATAGGACATTATATATCGATAACAGTTGATGCTTCAAAATCACATACCAAGTATAAACTATATAAATTTAACAACAAAGTCTCAATATATATGAAGTTAAACTGACACCTGAATGGAGAAATAGAAAGTTTTGTTGGAAAAATCAATACCCACTATCAGTAACGAACATAAGAACTAGACAGAATATCACTAGGTAAGTAGAGGACTTGACCAATATTATATATCAACTAGACCTAACAGACATATACATACATGCACTCCCTCTTATCCTCAAACAGCAAAATATATATTCTTCAGTAATGTATACTGACCTTTCGTCAGGGTAGACCATAAATTAAAACTCAAAATAAATATCAACAAGATTAAAAATAGTGAATTAAAAAAAAAAAATTTCTCTGACCTCAGATATGCAGATGACACCACCCTTATGGTAGAAAGTGAAGAGGAACTAAAAAGCCTCTTAATGAAAGTGAAAGAGGAGAGTGAACAAGTTGTCTTAAAGCTCAACATTCAAAAAACGAAGATCATGGCATCTGGTCCCATCACTACATGGGAAATAGATGGGGAAACAATTGAGAATAGTGTCAGACTTTATTTTTGGGGGGCTCCAAAATCACTGCAGATGGTGACTGCAGCCATGAAATTAAAAGACGCTTACTCCTTGGAAGGAAAGTTATGACCAACCTAGATAGCATATTCAAAAGCAGAGACATCACTTTGCCAACAAGGTCCGTCTAGTCAAGGCTACGGTTTTTCCTGTGGTCATGTATGGATGTGAGAGTTGGACTGTGAAGAAAGCCGAGCAACAAAGAATTGATGCTTCTGAACTGTGGTGTTGGAGAAGACTGTTGAGAGTCCCTTGGACTGCAAGGAGATCCAACCAGTCCATTCTGAAGGAGATCAGCCCTGGGATTTCTTTGGAAGGAATGATGCTAAAGCTGAAACTCCAGTACTTTGGCCATCTCATGCCAAGAGTTGACTCATTAGAAAAGACTCTGATGCTGGGAGGGATTGGGGGCAGGAGGAGAAGGGGACAACAGAGGATGACATAGCTGGATGGCATCACCAACTTGATGGACCTCAGTTTGCGTGAACTCCAGGAGTTGGTGATGGACAGGGAGGCCTGGTGTGTGGCAATTCATGGGGTCACAAAGAGTTGGACACGACTGAGCGACTGAACTGAACTGAACAATTGAATAACACTAGAAAGAATGGAAGAAAGCTGGAAAGTCTACAAATAGAACACAAATAACCAATTGGTCAAAGAAGTGAACACAAGACAAATTATAGAACACTTTGTAAAGAAAATAAAACCACAACACAGTAAAAATTATGGGATGCATCAAAATCAATGCTGATAATAAAACTTTTAGCTATAAAGGCCTACATTAAAAAGGAAGAAAACTCTCAAATCAATGACCTAACTTTATACCTTAAGGAACTAGAAAACGAAGGGCAAACTGATTCACAGCTAGCAGAAGGAAGGAAATAATTTAAATTTATAGTTAGATAAATAAATAGGGAACAGGAAAACAACAGAGAAAAAATCAGTAAAACCAAGAGTTTTTAAAACATAAAATTAATTTTTAAGATATTTAGCAAAACTGACTACAAAAAGACAGAAGCCTCAAATGACTAAAATCATCATACTAATGAATTAAGTCAGAAAGAGAATGATAAATACCATATGATGTCACTTATATGGGGAATCTAAAATAAGAGAAATGAAACTATCCACGAAATCAAAACAGAATCACAGGGAGAGCATACGTGTGGTTGCCAAGGGGGAGACTGAGTAGGGAAGGACAGATTGGGAGTCTGGGATTAGCAGATGCAAAGTATTATATATAGAATGGATAAACAGCAAGGTGCTAGTGTACAGCACAGGAACTATATTCAAATTCCTATTATAAACCATAATGGGAAAAAAATTGAGACTATATGTGACAATCACTTTCCTGTCAGAAATTAACACATTATAAATCAAATATACTTCAGTTTTTAAAAAAGAAATGTATGAGGTCACTACTATTGAACTTACAGGGAAAAAAAGGACTGTAAGAGAATGATAGTGACATATGTAAGCCAACAATTTAAAAAATAAATGAAATGTACAAATTCCTAGAAACACACAAACTACCACAATTGTATACATAATGTATATACTAAAACAGAAACAGACTCACAGATATAGAAACTAGTGGTTAAGAGTAGTGTGAGGGAAGTGACAGGCACAAAATAGGTGTATTGGATTAAGAGACACAAACTACTGTGTTTAAAAAGTAAGGAACAAGAACATATTTGTACAGCTCAGGGGAATACAACCATTATTTTATACTAACTTTAAATGGAGTATAATGTATCAAAAACTGAATCACTATGTTTTATACCTGAAACTAATATTTCAAGTCAACTATGTTTCAATTAAAAGAATTCTTGAAAGTAAATGCAGGGGGGCGGGCTCAAGTTGCCTGAGGAACAAGAAGGGAAGACCACTTTCCCCCACACAAATTCATCAAAAGATAATTTTAATGCTGAGAAACTTCCACAAAACAATTTCTGAACACTGGCAGAGGACACCAGGCACCCAGAAAGGTAGCCCATCTCTTTGAAAGGCGGTAGGACAAAATATAAAAGACTGAAAGAGAGACAAAATAATTAGGGACTGAGACTCATCCTGGGGAGGGAGTCCTGAAGGATGAGAAGTTGCCAAACAGCAGGAAATCCTCTCACAAGCCAGTCTGTGGGGAGTTTTGGAATCTCAGAGGGTAACATAACCAGGAGGGAAAACAAACAAACACACAGAATAGCCGCCTAACTGCAACTCCTAGGGGAGAAGTAGCCCAAATGCTCACATCCTACACCAGCGATCAGAGACTGGACAGGGAAGTGCGGGCTGCATGCTCAGGGTAAGAACCAGGCCTAAATGCCCTGAGAACAATCTGAGGGTACTAATGTGAGATAGCAACCCAAACTGTGGGATAGCCAGAGAGGAAAAAAAAGAGAGTACTTTCCCGCAGCCTGGCCTGCTCACAGAACAAAGGATTGAGCAAATACCAAAGAAGAGCTAGCCTGCTGCATACAGGCCCCGCCCCCAGTCACCAGAGGCATAGAGGCAGGAAGACACACTACAGACAGAACCAGAAAGCAAGGGGAAATCTCAGGCCCAGAGACTGGCATCCTCCACCAAACTGTACCAGGCTCCCAGTTGCTAGGCCTTCCTGGGATTCAGAACAATTGACATCTGCCAGGAGGGTCAAAGCCTGAGATCCGCTCCCCAGAGGAGACACACAGCACACCTGAGACGGTGCTCATGGCACACCTGGGAAACCAAGTGGTGGGGCCGGGGAGGTGATTAAGACACATGGCATACCTGGGACAGTGTGCTTGCCAAGCACCTGATCACCTGAGCTGCTCGAACCTGGGAAGGGGACAAAACGCATGCCCAAATGAGTCTGTGCCTTTGTGGAATGCCCAAGAACCTGAACCTGAACAGCTCAGACCTGAGAGGTGCATGAAATGCAGGGCCCACTTTCGACAGTACCCCTGCAGAACAATCTGGAGCATGAGCAGTGTAGAATGGGAAAGCACAAGCCACCGTGAGCTGGGGCAAACCCAGTGTGGCCCATACACCGCAAGCACTCTTCACACATGCCACTGATATTTGTTAGGAGTTTTCCTCCCTCTCCACAACACAACTGAAAAAGTGAGCCTAAATAAGTGACCACCTTCACCCCCTTGTGTCAGGGCAAAATCAGATATTGAAAAGACTTGCAAACAGAGGAAGCCAAAATAAACAAAGAAGAGGGAACCTCTCTGGAAGTAACAGGTGCAAAAGATTAAAATCCTGTAGTTACTATTGACTAAACACTGGAACAACAGACTGGTTCCAAGTAGGAAAAGGAGTATGTCAAGGCTGTATATTGTCACCCTGCTTATTTAACTTATATGCAAAGTTCATCATGAGAAAAGCTGGGCTGGAAGAAGCACAAGCTAGAACCAAGATTGCCAGGAGAAATATCAATAACCTCAGATATGCAGATGACATGACCCTTATGGCAGAAAGCAAAGAACCAGAGAGCCTCTTGATGAAAGTGAAAGAAGAGAATGAAAAAGTTGGTTTAAAACTCAACATTCAGAAAACTTAAGATCATAGCATCTGGTCCCATCACTTCATAGCAAATAGATGGGGAAACAGTGGTAAAACTAACAGACTTTATTTTTGAGCTCCAAAATCACTACAGATGGGGACTGCAGCCATGAACTTAAAAGACACTTGCTCCTTGGAAGCAAAGCTATGACCAACCTAGACAGCATATTAAAAAGTAGAGACATTACTTTGCCAACAAAGGTCTGTCTAGTCAAAGCTATGGTTTTTCCAGTAGTTATGTATGGATTTGAGAGTTGGACTATAAAGAAAGCTGAGGGCCAAAGAATTGATGCTTTTGCACAGTGGTGTTAGAGAGGACTCCTCAGAGTCCCTTGGGATGCAAGGAGATCCAACCAGTCCATCCTAAAGAAAATCAATCTGTCCTTTATATTAATTGGAAGGACTGATGCTGAAGCTGAAACTCTAATACTTCGGCCACCTGATGCAAAGAACTGACTCATTTGAATAGACCCTGTTGCTGGGAAAGATTGAAAGTGGGAAGAAAGGGGATGATAGAGTATGAGATGGTTGGATGGTGTCACTGACTCAATGGACGTGAATTTTAGTAACTCTGGGAGTTGGCGATGGACAGGAAGGCCTGGTGTGCTGCAGTCCATGGGGTTGCAGAGTCAGATATGACTGTGACTGAACTGAACTGAAGCACTGGAAGGGGCCTACAGACCTTGAAAAAAAGTACAAGCTGGAACAAGGAACTATCTGAAACTGAACTGACCCCCACATTGCCCACAACAGCTCCAGAGAAAATTCCTTGATATATTTTTACTATTATCATTTTCTATTTTTTTAACTCTTAGGTCTTTTTTTTTTTCTTTTAAAGTTATTTAATTGGAGGTTAATTACTTTACAATATTGTATTGGTTTTGCCACACATCAACATGAATCCGCCACAGGTATACACATGTTCTCCATCCTGAACCCCGCTCCCTCCTCCCTCCCAAAACCATCCCTCTATTACTCCTTTAATTTCTTTTTTATAACATACTATTACCTTGCCAAAAAAAAGACTATTTTTAATCAAATTTCATATACATATATTTTACAATTTGTTATTGATTTTGTTCTATTTTTAATATTTATATAATATTCTCTATTTTAATCTATTTTTAAGAGTCTAATCTCTACTCTAGATTTTTAATCTTTGCTTCTTTACATTTGTTATCAATTTTTCACTTTTAAGAATCTAATCTTCAGTATCCATTTTCACTTAAGGGTGTTATTTCTGGCTTGATTGCTCTCTCCCCTTTTGTCTCTACCTTTTCTCCCCCAGGTCACTTCTATCTCTTCCCTCCCGCTTTTCTTCTCTACTAAACTCTGTGAATCTCTCTGGGTGTTCCTGGCTGTGGAGAACACTTAGTGAACTGATTACTGGCTAGATTTGGCTCTCCTCTTTTGACTACCACCTTCTCCGCCTGGTCTCCTCTATCTACCTCCTCCCTCTGCTCTTTTCCATATAACTCTGTGAATCTCTCTGGGTGTCACTCACTGTGGAAAATCTTTTCACCATTAACCTAGATGTTTTCTCATCTGTGGTGTATGGATGGAGCAATCTTAAGGCTAGTGTAAGAATAAGACCGAAAGCCAGAGGCAGGAGGCCTAAATTCAAAACTTGAGAACACCAGAAAACTCCTGATTCCAGGGAACATTAATCAACAAGAGCTCATCCAAAAACCTCCATACCTACAGTGAAACCAAGCTCCACCCAAGAGCTAACAAGTTCCAGAGCAAAACATACCACGTTAATTCTCTAGCAATGCAGGATCAGAGCCCTGAGCATTAAAATACAGGCTGTCCAAAGTCATGACAAACCCACAGACACCCCAAAACTCACTACTGGACACTTCATTGCACTCCAGAGGGAAGAGATCCAGCTTCAACCACCAGAACACAGATGCAAGCTTCCCTAACCAGGAAACCTTGACAAGCCACTAGTCCAACCCCACTAGCAGGAAGCAACCTCCACAATAAAGAGGAATCACAAACTTCCAGCCTGCAGAAAGGGCACCCCGAACAGCAATCTAAACAAAATGAAAAGGCAGAGAAATATTCAGCAGGTAAAGAAACATGATAAATGCCCACAAAACCAAAGAGGATGAGATAGGAAGTCTACCTGAAAAAGAATTCAGAATAATGATAGTAAAGATGATACAAAATCTTGAAAACAAAATGGAGTTACAGATAAACAGCCTGGAGACAAGGATTTAGAAGATGCAAGAAATGTTTAACAAGGACCTAGAAGAAATAAAAAGTCAATAATGAATAATGTGATAACTCAGATCAAAAGCACTCTGGATTGAACCAACAGTAGAATAACTGAGGCAGAAGATAGGATAAATGAGGTGGAAGATAGAATGTTGAATATAAATGAAGCAGAGAAGAAAAAAGAATCAAAAGAAATGAGGACGTCAGAGACCTCTGGGACAATCTTAAACACCCCAACATTTGAATGAATCATGAGTCCCAGAACAACACAAAAAGATCGTAAGAAAATACTCAAGGAGATAATAGCTGAAAACTTCCCTAAACTGGGGAAGGAAATAGCCACCCAAGTTCAAGAAAACCAGGGAGTCCCAAATGGGACAAATCCAAGGTGAAACACCCCAAGACATATATTAATCAAAGTAACAAAGATCAAACACAAAGAGCAAATATTAAAAGCAGCAAGGGAAAAACAACAAATAACACACAAGGGAATCCCCAAAAGGATAACAGCTGATCTTTAAATAGAAACTCTTCAGGCCAGAAGAAAATGGCAAGACATACTTAAAGTGATGAAAGAGAAAAACCTACAACCCAGATTCTTGTACTCAGCAAGGATCTCATTCAAATATGGAGGAGAAATCAAAAGCTTTACAGACAAGCAAAAGCTGAGAAAATTCAAGCACCAGCAAACCAGCTCTCCAACAAATGCTAAAGGATCTTCTCTAGACAAGAAACACACAAAAGGTTTATAAACTCAAACCCCAAACAAAGTAAATGGCAATGGAATCATACTTATCAATAATTACTTTAAATGTAAATGAGTTGAAGGCCCGAACCAAAAGACAAAGACTGGCTGAATGGATACAAAAATAAGACCCCTATATATGTTGTCTACAGGAGACCCACCTCGAAAGAAGGGACACATACAGACTGAAAGTGAAGGCTTAGAAAAAGATATTTCACATAAATTGAGACCAAAAGAAAGCAAGAGTAGCAATACTCACATCAGATAAAATAGACTTTTAAATAAAGGCTGTGAAAAGAGACAAAGAAGGACACTACATAATGATCAAAGGATCAATCCAAGAAGATATAATAATTATAAATATATATTCACCCAACATAGGAGCACTGAAACATGTAAGGCAAATGCTAACAAGTATGAAAGGGGAAATTAACAGTAACACAATAATAGTTGGAGGCTTTAATACCCTACTCACACTTACGGACAGATCAACTAAACAGAAAATTAGCAAGGAAACACTAGCTTTAAATGATACAATGGACCAGATAGACCTAATTGATATCTATAGGACATTTCAACACCAAACAAAGAATTTCACCTTTTTCCCAAGTGCACACGGAACATTCTCCAAGATAGATCACATCCTGGGCCATAAATCTAGCTTTGGTAAATTCAAAAAAATTGAAATCATTCCAAGCATCTTTTCTGATCTCAATGCAGTAAGATTAGATGTCAATTACAGGAAAAAAAAAAAAAAAAACTACTAAAATTCAAATATATGGAGGCTAAACAACACACTTCTTAATAACCAACAAATTACAGAAGAAATCAAAAAAGAAATCAAAATATGCACAGAAACAAATGAAGATGAAAGCACAACAACCCAAAATCTATGGGATTCAGTAAGAAGCAGTGCTAAGGGTGATGTTCATAGCAATGCAAGCTTACCTCAAGAAACAAGAGAAAAATCAAATAAATCACCTAAATTTACAACTAAAGCAACTAGAAAAAGAAGAAATGAAGAACCCCAGGGTTGGTACAAAAAAAAAAAAAATCACAAAAATCAGGGCAAAAGTAAGTGAAAAAGAAACAAAGGAGACTACAGCACAAATCAACAAAACTAAACGCTGGTTCTTTAATAAGATAAATAAAATAGAGGAACCATTAACCAGATTCATTAAGAAAAAAAAAAGGGAGAAGATTCAAATCAACAAAATTAGAAATGAAAATGGAGAAATCACAACAGTCAACAGAGAAATACAAAGGATAATAAGAGACTACTTTCAACAACTATTTGCCAATAAAATGGACAACTTGGAAGAAATGGATGAATTCTTAGAAAAGCATAACCTTCCAAAGCAAGAAATAGAAAATCTTAACAGAACCATCACAAGCATGGAAATCGAACTGAAATAAAAAGTCTCCAACAAACAAAAGCCCAGGACCAGACAGCTTCACAGTTGAATTCTATCAAAAATTTAGAGACAAGTTAAGACCGATCCTACTCAAACTCTTCCAGAAAATTGCACAGGAAGGTAAACTGCCAAACTGATTCTATGAGGCCACCACCACCCTAAACCCAAAACCAGACAAAGATGCTACAAAAAAAGAAAACTATAGGCCAGTATCACTGATGAACAAAGATGCAAAATCCTCAACAAAATTCTAGCAAACAGAATCCAACAATATATTAAAAAGCTCATATATAATGACCAAGTGGGCTTTATCCCAGGGATGCAAGGATTCTTCAATATTTGCAAATCAATGTGATATACCACATTAACAAACTGAAAGATAAAAACCGTATGATTATCTGAATAGATGCAGAGAAAGCCTTTGACAAAACTCAACATCCATTTATGATTAAAAAAAAAAAAAAAAAAAACCCTCCAGAAATCAGGCACAGAAGGAATATACCCCAACATAATAAAAGCCATGTATGATAAACCAACAGCAAACATTATCCTCAATGGTAAAAAATTGAAAGCATTTCCCCTAAATTCAGGAATAAAACAATGGTGCCCACTCTCACCACTAGTATTCAACATAGTTTTGGAAGTTTTAGCCACAGCAATCAGAGAAGAAAAAGAAATACAAGGAATCCAGATTGGAAAAGAAGTAAAACTGTCACTGTTTTCAGATGACATGATCCTCTACTAATCTATAAAGACACCACCAGAAAACTACTAGAGCTAATCATTGAACATAGTAAAGTTTCAGGATAGAAAATTAACACACAGAAATCCCTTGCATTCGTATATACTAACAATGAGGAAACAGAAAGAGAAATTAAGGAAACAATTCCATTCACCATTACAATGAAAAGAATAAAATACTTAGGAATAAATCTACCTAAAGAAACAAAAGACCTATATATAGAAAAGTATGAAACACTGATGAAAGAAATCAAAGATGACACAAATAGATGGAGAAATATACCATGTTCATGGATTGGAAGAATTTTTATAGTAAAAAGAGTATACTACCCAAAGCAATCTATAGATTCAATGCAATCCCTACCAAGCTGCTGCTGCTGCTAAGTCACTTCAGTCATGTCCGACTCTGTGTGACACCATAGATGGCAGCCCATCAGGCTCCCCGTCCCTGGGATTCTCCAGGCAAGAGTACTGTAGTGGGGTGCCATTGCCTTCTCCCTCCTATCAAGCGACCAACGGTATTTTTTAGAGAATTATAACAAATAATGTCACAATTTGTATGGAAATACACAAAAAACTCAAATAGCCAAAGCAATCTTGAGAAAGAACAATGGAACTGGAGGAATCAACCTGGAGGACTTCAAACTATATTACAAAGTTTCAGTCATCAAGACAGTATGGTACTGGCACAAAGACAGAAATATAGGTCAGTGGAACAAAATAGAAAGCCCAGAGATAAATCCACGCACATATGGACACCTTATCTTTGACAAAGGAGGCAAGAATATAAAATGGAGAAAAGACAATCTCTTTAACAAGTGGTGTTGAGAAAACTGGTCAACCACTTGTAAAAGAATGAAACTAGAACACTTTCTAACACCATACACAAACATAAACTCAAAATGAATTAAAGATCTAAATGTAAGATCAGAAACTATAAAACTCTGAGAGGAAAACATAGGCAAAACACTCTCCAACATAAATCACAGCAGAATCCTCTATGACCCACCTCCCAGAGTATTGGAAATGAAAGCAAAAATAAACATCCAGGACCTAATTAAACTTAAAAACTTTTGCACAATGAAGGAAACTATAAGCAAGGTGAAAAGACAGCCTTCAGAACGGGAGAAAATAATAGCAAACAAGGCAACTGACAAAGAATTAATCTCAAAAATATACAAACAGCTCATGCAGCTCCATACCAGAAAAATAAATGACCCAATCAAAAAATGGGCCATAGAACTAAACAGACATTTCTCCAAAGAAGACATACAGATGACTAACAAATACATGAAATCACTCATTATCAGAGAAATGCAAATCAAAACAACAATGAGGTACCATCTCATGCCAGTGAGGATGACTGCTATCCAAAAGACTACAAACAATAAATGCTGGAGAGGGTGCATAGAAAAGAGAACCCTCTTACACTGTTTGTGGGAATGAAAAATAGTATAGCCACTATGGAGAACAGTGTGCAGATTCCTTAAAAATTGTAAATAGAACTGCCATACGACCCAGCAATCCCACTGCTGGGTGTACACACCAAAGGAAACCAGAACTGAAAGAGACACATGTACCCCAATATTCATCACAGCACTGTTTACAATCACTAGTACATGGAAGCAACCTAGATGTCTATCGGCAGGTGAATGGATAAGAAAGCTTTGGTACATAAACACAATGGAATATTACTCAGCTATTACAAAGAATACATTTGTATCAGTTCTAATGAGGTGGATGAAACTGGAGCCTATTATACAGAGTTAGTAAGTCAGAAAAAAACACCAATACTGTATATTAATGCATATATATGGAATCCAGAAAGATGACCCTATGTGCGAGACAGCAAAAGAGACGCAGATATAAAGAGCAGACTTTTGAACTCTGGGAGAAGGCGAGGGTGGGATATTTGAGAGGATAGCATTGAAATCTGTGTATTACCATATGTGAAGTAGATTCCCAGTCCAAGTTCAATGCATGAAACAGGGCACTCAAAGCCAGTGTGCTTGGACAATCCTGAGCAATGGGATGGGGATGGAGGGGGGTTCAGGATGAGGAACAAATATAAACCCATGGCCGATTCATGTCAGTGTATGACAAAAAACATTAGAATACTGTAAATTAATTAAGCTCCAATGAAAATAAATTAATTTTTAAGAAGTAAATGTAATAAGGAGCACAGTAGAAAAATGGATGCTACATACTAAAGATTGAGACAGTGAAGCTGAAAAATATGAACTTAAATGAACCATTTCACTGCACAGACATAGCAGAACTACAGAAACTTTGAAAGCATAGATTAGTGGCCTTAACACAAGTCAATAAAAACTATCAACACTGAAGCACACAAAAAAATTAATGGGAATGAATTAACATTTTCAGTAAATTGTGAGACAATATAGAGCAATCTAAAATAACAGGCAACTATAGTCACAAAAGAAGGGAATAATGATAATAATAGAAATAACCATATGACAATAATTTGTTCATAATATATAAGAATAAAATGAAAATTGGACCAAGAAAGCTTTGGAATATTACAAGTTAAGTGGTAACCATCTCACATGAAGATAGACTATCTGAGTGAAAGTCACTCAGTCATGTCTGACTCTTTGAGACCCCATGGACCCTACCAGGCTCCTCTGTCCATGGATTCTCCAGGCAAGAATACTGGAGTGGGTAGCTATTCCCTTCTCCAGGGGATCTTCCCAACCCAGTGATCAAACCGCATTACAGGAGGATGGATTCTTTACCATCAGAGCCATCAGGGAAGTCCAACAATAATGGAGGGGATAGCCTATCCTTTCTCTAAGTGATCTTCCCAACCCAGGAATTGAACTGAGGTCTCTTGCATTGCAGGCAGATTCTTTACCAGCTGAGCTAAACTTCAATATGAATAATGCAAAGATTAAATAAATGATGAGATATAAAAATAAGAAAACAGGAAATAAATGAAATGCCAAAAACACTCAAAGAATAATTAGGAAAGGAAGGAAATAAAGGAAAATGAGGTCATAAATAAATAATACACTGGATTAAAACAAACATTTCAACATTTAAATGATTCTGTAGTGTAAATGTCCTGAATATATGTGGTATAAAAGAAACATGTAATTTTAAAGGCAAAGATTCCTTTAAAATAAATGGATCCAAAAATATACAGCATGAAAATACAGATCTACTAATCACAAGAGAGCAGAAATGGCTATAGGAATTACATTTCAGTATAAAGGATATTAAGTCACAAAGAGGGACATTTCATAATGATGAAGGAATTCATAAAAATGACATTAAAAAACTAGAAGAGATGTACTTAATACCAGCTTAAAATTGACATAGAGTAAGCTTACAAAACTGAAAATCCACATTTTGTACTTAGAGATGTCAGTTTTAACCCCTTGGACTAACTGACAAAATTGACAAAATTAACTGACAGAAGATCAATTATGTCAATTCATGTTGATGTATGGCAAAACCAATACAATATTGTAAAGTAATTAGCCTCCAATGAAAATAAAAAAGATCCATTATAAAAGAATTGTATAACATGACTTAATTCTCATTTATGAAATGTTCTCCTAAACTATATCAAAATAAAAAAATATTTTTTTATTTTACAAGTGTAAAATATATTTTACACTTGTAAAAAATATTTACAAGTGTATATGAAACATTGAACAAGACTGACCATATGTTACACCATAAACCTAGTCTCAATGATAAGAAAAATACTGAAAGAGCAAATATTCTCGACTACAATGGACTGTAGTGAGAAATCAATAATAAAAAGATATTTGGAAAACCCCAAAACATTTGGAAATTACAAAGTATGAATCTAAGTAAGCACAGAAAAGGGGGAAATATCAAAAAGAACTTAGAAATTATTATGAAATAAGTAATTAAAGCACAGCATACAAACATTTATCAGATGCAACTGGAGGAGGATTGAGAAAAAAGTATTAGATTTAAAAGTATATATTAGGCCAGGACAGTGTTTAAAACCAATAACCTTGGCTTCTGTAACTTAGGAAGTTAGAGAACGGATAATAAATTCAACAGAACTAAGTAGGTGAAAAAACCAACATTCAAGTGGAATTTAATAAAATAAAACATGGACAAAAAGTGGAGAACATTGAAAAAACCAAAAGCTAGTTGTTTGAAAACAGTAATAATACAATTAATAAAACTTTATTGAAAAGATGATGTTAAAATGCTGCACTCAATATGACAGCAAATTTGGAAAACAGTGGCACAGGACTGAAAAAAAGTCAGTTTATATTGCAATCCCAAAGAAAGGCAATGCCATAGAATGTTCAAACTACTGCACAACTGCACTTATTTCACATGCTAGCAAAATAGTGCTAAAAATCCTTCAAACTAGGCATCAGCAGTATGTGACCTGAGAACTTACAATTGTACAAGATTTAGGAAAAAAAGAGGAACCAGAATTAAATTTCCAATTTCTATAATTTTTGGATCATAAAAAACCAAGGGAATTCCAGAAAAACATCTACTTCTGCTTTACTGACCATGCTAAAGCCTTTGACTGAGTGTATCATAACAAACTGTGGAAAATTCTGAAACAGATGGGAATACCAGACTCCTGAGAAACCTGTATGCAGGTCAAGAAGCAACAGTTAGACCCGGACATGGAACAATGGACTGGTTCCAAATTGGGAAAGGAGTACACCAAGCCTGTATATGGTTACCCTGATTATTTAACTTCTTTGCAGAGTACATTGTGCAAAATGCTGGGCTGGATAAATCACAAGCTGGAATCAGTATTTCCCAGAGAAATATTAATAACCTCAGATATGTAGGTGACACCACTCCAATGGCAGAAAGTTAAGAGGAACTAAAGAGCCTTTTGATGAGGGTGAAAGAGGAGAGTGAAAAAACTGCCTTGAAACTCAACATTCTAAAATCCAGGATCATGGCATCTTATCCCATCACTTCACGGCAAACAGATGAGGAAAAAGCGGAAACAGTGACAGATTTCCCCCCCCCTTGGGCTCCAAAATCATTGTGGGTGATGACTGTAGCCATGAAATTAAAAGGTGCTTGCTCCGTGGAAGGAAAGCTATGACAAACCTAGACAGTCTAAAAAGCAGAGACATCACTTTGCCAAAATAGGTCCATATAGCCAAAGCTATGATTTTTCTAGTAGTCATGCATCAATGTTAGACTTGGACCATAGAGAAGGCTAAACACCAAAGAATCGATGCTTTAAAATTGTGGTGCTGGAGAAGACTCTTAAGAGTCCCCTGGATTGCAAGTTGAAACCAGTCAATCCTAAAAGAAATCAACCATGAATATTCACTAGGAGGACTGAAGCCGAAATTGAAGTTCCATTATTTTGGCCATGTACCACAGAGTCGACTCATGAGAAAATAAAATTTAATTAAAAAAAAAAAAAGAAAAAGAAAAGACCCTGATGCTGGGAAAGATTAAGGGCAGGAGGAAGAGGGCAACAAAGGATGAGATGTTTGGCTAGCTTCACTGACTCAATGGACATGAGTTTGAACAAACTGTGGGAGATGGGAAAGCCTGGAATATTGCAGCCCACGGGGTCGCAAAGACCGCGATTGGACTTAGTGATTGAACAATATATAAGTAAATTAGATATATGATCCAAATACGATCAATAAACAGAAAGGTAGTCAGACAATTGATACAGAGTGAGAAAGAATTCAACTTTACCATGTTACCATTACAAGGAATAAAACATGGAAAAAATTGTTTTATAAATTTCCCACTCTTAAAAGGATAATAAGATACCACTATGAACAATAGTGGGACAATAAACTTGATGAGTTTCATGAAATAAACAAATTTTTAAAAAATACAGCTTACCAAAGTTCATCTAAAAAAAAGCTCTGGGATTTATATATTAAAAAAATAATTTTTATAAAAATCTTTCATATATAGAAAACTCCAACTCATGATGATTTTGCCAGTAAATTTTAGCAGATATTCATAGTTGCCATAATGCTAAATATTCCATAAATTATTTCAGAAATTAGTTGAAGAGAAAATATTTCCAAATACTTTTTTAAGAGAAGATTTTCCTGATATAAATTCCAGACAAATAAGAAAAAGAAAACTACAGGCTATTATCCCTCATTAATAAAGTTGCAAATTGCCTTCCTATGTTATTATTTAACTGAATAAAAAAACATTTTGAAAATACAATATATTTGCAAATATAAGGTTAGTTTAATATGAAAAATATAACATATAATATTTACAACAGAGAAATAATACATTTTAATCAAATAATGCTTAAAAAGAATTCAATAAAATTCAAAATCTATTAATAATCAAGCAAAACAAACAAAAACTTTCAACACATAGAAGAGCAACAGAAGACGTTTTCTCAACCTGAAAAAGGGCATCTATAAAAAACTTATGGAAATTTCAAACTTGATGGCAAACACTGAATGCTTTTCCCCTAAGATCAGGACCAAGACTATGTTATCTGCTCTCACCATTTCCATTTAGCATTTTACTCAAGGGTCTCTTAATGAAATATGGCAAGACAAAGAAATAAAAGGCATACTGCTAGAGAAGGAAAAGGTAAACTCTATTTATTCAGAGATGGTATGAGCACATATATATATAGACCATCCTAAGGATTCTACAATAATCTATAACAGGTTGTAAGTAAATTTAGCAGAACAAGGCAAATATCATATTTTATTTATATATCTGGGAACAAAAGTTAAAATGTCATATACAATTTCATTAAAACCATCATCACTTGGAAGACTCAGTGTTGATAAAATAAAATTGTCCCCAAATTGACCTACTGATTTAATATGTTCTTGATTAAAATCACTGTGACTGTTTCTGTAGTAATTTACAAGGTTATTCTAAAAGATATATGAAAATGTATATAATGAAAATCTATAATATTTATTAAAACAGGAGAAAAAATTTCCATCCTTGGTGAAACAATATTTCTTAGAAAAGAAACAATGAACATTAAAAAATTAAATTAGACCATCAAAATTAAAATTTATACTCTCCAAAATCCACTACCAAGTAACTGGAAAAACAGTCAGAAACTGGGAGAAAATATTCATAAGTCTTACAAATGACAAAAGATTTCTATACACAATGTATAAAGAGCTCAACAACTTAACAAAATCCAGTATCTGTTTAATGTCAAAATACTTGAAAAGACATTTCACAATATGCATGTGAAAAGACATTCCAATATGCATGTGAAAAATTGTCAATACCTTTAGAAATTACAAAGTGAAAATTCACAAGAACAAAATACTAACTGGAATGGTGAAACTATAACCATTCCAACAACACTGTATCCTCTGGGATGTGGAGCAATAGAACTCTCATTTATTGCAGAAGTACAACCTGCCAAAGTTGACTAAATATGAGGCAGAAAATCTAAGTAGCTTTATATCTATTAAATAAATAAATTTTGTTATCAATATCTTCACACAAAAAAGACTCTAGGCCAAGATTATTTTACTGTAAATATAACACACCATGGAATGTGTAAAATGGGAATGTAAAACTTCAGAAAATATTTTTAGCAAATTCTTATAAAACCTCAGTATGTTACTGATTAAATTTAGAATTTAGTGTAATGTTCAAATTTCTTACTTTTTAATATGACAACTTTATCTTCTGTCAAAATTTAGCTGGAGATTTTTGGAGCAGGGATTTTTCTTACAATAAATTCATAACTGTTTTTGAATATTTTGGAATGGTATTTGTTGTCATTTAGTCGCTAAGTTGTGTCTTACTCTTCAGTGACCCTACGGACTATAGCCTGCCAGGCTCCTCTGTCCATGGGATTTTCCAGGCAAGAATGCTTAGAGTGGGTTCCCATTTCCTTCTCTAGAGGATCTTACTGAACCAGGGATTGAACCTATGTCTCCTGCATTGACAGGTGTATTATTTGCCACTGAGCCACTAGGGAAGCCCAGAATAGGTATCAGAGCCCTTAAAAAGAAAGACATGTATACGGAAATTTGAAAATATACAAGAAATGCTTTGTGTATTCCTTACCCATGGGTTCTATAATAAAATGCATGAACGAACCCATATTTTAAAGACTAGCTAAAAATAATCCATTGAATTTTTAAAATTTTTGTTTAAAAATACACAAATATTATTAAGAATACCAAATCAATTTGGTATACTTTCTTATGCTTAAGAAATATTTTATATCTCATTATCACAAAACTCAGCAGTGGCCACACTGCTGGAAAACTGGAAACGGTCAGTTTTCATTCCAGTCCTAAAGAAAGGCAATGTCAAAGAATGCTCAAACTCTCACACAATTGCACTCTCCTCACATGCTAGTAAAGAAATGCTCAAAATTCTCAAAGCTAGGCTTCCCCAATATGTGAACCGTGAACTTCCTGATGTTCAAGTTGGTGTTAGAAAAGGCAGAAGAACCAGAGATCAAATTGCCAACATCTGCTGCATCATGGAAAAAGCAAGAGAGTTCGAGAAAAACATCTATTTCTGCTTTATTGACTATGCCAAAGCCTTTGACTGTGTGGATCACAATAAACTGTGGAAAATTCTGAAAGAGATGGGAATGACAGACCACCTGACCTGCCTCTTGAGAAATCTATATGCAGGTCAGGAAGCAATACTTAGAATTGGATATGGAACAACAACAGACTGGTTCCAAATAGGAAAAGGAGTACGTCAAGGCTGCATATTGTCACCATGTTTATTTAACTTATATGCAGAGTACATCATGAGAAACGCTGGACTCGAAGAAACACAAGCTGGAATCAAGATTGCCAGGAGAAATCTCAACCACCTCAGATATGCAGATGACACCACCCTTATGGCAGAAAGTGAAGAGGAACTAAAAAGCCTCTTGATGAAGAGTGAAAGTGGAGAGTGAAAAAGTTGGCTTAAATCTCAACATTCAGAAAATGAAGATCACAGCATTGGGTCCCATCAGTTCATGGGAAATAGATGGGGACACAGTGTCAGACTTTATTTTTGGGGGCTCGAAATCACTGCAGATGGTGACTGCAGCCATGAAACTAAAAGAAGTTTACTCCTTGGAAGGAAAGTTATGACCAACCTAGATAGCATATTCAAAAGCAGAGACATCACTTTGCCAACAAAGGTCCGTCTAGTCAAGGCTATGGTTTTTCTTGTGGTCATGTATGGATGTGAGAGTTGGACTGTGAAGAAGGCTGAGCATCAAAGAATTGATGCTTTTTTTAAATTTTATTTTATAACTTTACAATATTGTATTGGTTTTGCCATATATAAAAATGACTCTGCCACAGGTATACATGTGTTCCCCATCCTGAGCCCTCTTCCCTCCTCCCTCCCCATATCATCCCTCTGGGTCATCTCAGTGCACCAGCCCCAAGCATCCAGTATCATGCATGGAACCTGAACTGGCGTCTCGTTTCATATATGATATTATACATGTTTCAATGCCATTCTCCCAAATCATCCCACCCTCTCCCTCAACCACCGAGTCCAAAAGACTGTGGTGTTGGAGAAGACTCTTGAGAGTCCCTTGGACTGCAAGGAGATCCAACCAGTCCATTCTGAAGGAGATCAGCCCTGGGATTTCTTTGGCAGGAATGATGCTAAAGCTGAAACTCCAGTACTTTGGCCACCTCATGTGAAGAGTTGACTCATTGGAAAAGACTCTGATGCTGGGAGGGATTGGGGGCAGGAGGAGAAGGGGACGACGGGATGAGATGGCTGGATGGCATCACTGACTGGATGGACATGAGTCTGAGTGAACTTTGGGAGTTGGTGATGGACATGGAGGCCTGGCGTGCTGCGATTCATGGGGTCGCGTGCTGCAATTCATGGGGTCACAAAGAGTCGGACACCACTGAGCGACTGAACTGAACTGAACTGATTATCTCAAATTACTAGCACAAAAATGACCCTTTGATTTAACCCCAAAATAAGAAGTAAAGATCTCTACCTTCCATTTTATAATACAACTAAATGATTTAACAACAGTGATGTTTTTTCAGACAAGAGTCCTAGCAATGAGTCAAAAACACTGGTAGATATTCAAAATATCAGTTGTATGATTAAAGAAATATACACATTCTCTGAAAGAGGTTGAGTACAAGGCTACTCACTCACTTAAGTGAGATAAATGATTTCTTGTTGTTTAAATGCTGAAAAGGAACAGTGAAAGATGCAAGAGCCTAAAACAAGAACTAAGTGATTGAGGCTAACTGGAAGCCTTATAGATGCTTAACAAAGACAACTGACTGTGTTGCTAATTTATAGATGCTTAACAAAGACAACTGACTGTGTAGCTAATACAAGTGAGTAAATTAGTAGAATATGCTTATACATAGAACAAAATCGAAGGAGATCCCGGTTCGATTCTTGGGTTGGGAAGATCACTTGGAGAAGGGAAAGGCTACATCTCCAGTTATAGATTCACTGCAAGGAAAAATATTTTCCAGAATTATGAATTAATTAACAGGCTAGAATTCTTTTTATTTCATACTTATGAACTATATAATGAAGGATTGCAGGATACTTTGCATAGCTTTCATTACTTTAAAATTGCTGCGTTCTAAAATTATCTTCTTCTCACATTTTTTTTGGGGAACCAACTACTGATCAGTAGAGTAATCCAAGAAATAGCAATAGTTGGACATTTCTGAATTTTTCCATATTGCTTTTTTGGGTTATATTTATACTTGATTTTGAAGGATTGCTTATCCTTGTGTCACTGCAAGCAATCAGTACACAGTCATTATGTAACACATCAGTTTAGTTCAGTCACTCAGTCGTGTCTGACTCTTTGACACACTATCAGTCGCAGCACGCCAGGCCTCCCTATCCATAACCAACTCCTGGAGTTCACTCAGACTCACGTCCATAGAGTCAGTGATGCCATCTAGCCATCTCATCCTCTGTCGTCCCCTTCTCCTCCTGCCCCCAATCCCTCCCAGCATCAAGGTCTTTTCAATGAGTCAACTCTTCACATGAGGTGGCCAAAGTATTGGAGTTTCAGCTTTAGCACCATTCCTTCCAAAGAAATCCTAGGGCTGATCTCCTTCAGAATGGACTGGTTGGATCTCCTTGCAGTCCAAGGGACTCGCAAGAGTCTTCTCCAACACCACAGTTCAAAAGTATCAACTCTTCTGTGCTCAGTTTTCTTCATAGTCCAACTCTCACATCCATACATGACCACTGGAAAAACCATAGCCTTGAGTAGAAGGACCTTTTTTGTTGAACACATAATGATATTTACTATACAACAAAGCCTGAGTTTTTACCAACTGTAAACTCCTAGAGTTAGGTGTCTCCCTATTAATCCATTCATCTATACCATGGATTTTTCTCTCCACATTCAGCAGATTCATAAGGTTATTTCCCTTTAGTGATTTCACTTTCTTATAGTATGAAATGATGATAATTGATAAAAGGAGACATTACATTTAAAAAATAATAATAAAGAACAGGAAATCAAAGCTAAATGAAACAGCAGCTCTAATTTACTTCTCTGTGAGAGTCTCAGGTCTCAAGTATTTTCCTGTTTTGGCTCTTCAAATCCAGCCGAAGCGAAAATGAAGAGGTATAGTAGTTGTTGTTATTACACATACACATGGTTTCCAAAGACTCCTGTAGGGTAAAGACCAAAAGGAAGCAAAACAAAAAGAAGATAAAAAGGGAGAGCTCGGTTCAATCCCTGGTTTGGGAAGATCCCCTGGAGAAGGGAACGGCAACCCAGTCAAGTATTCTTGCCTAGAGAATCCCATGGACAGAGCAGAGCCTGGTGGGCTACAGTCCATGGGGTCGTAAAGAGTCAGACACAACTGAGTTACTTTCATTCACTCACTCAGAACAAAATATTCTCATTTATCTGCAATAGATAAATTTCAGATTTACACGAAGAAATAAGTTTTCTTCTTCTGCTGAAAAATCACTGATATAACAGATGGATAGATAAACTTAGGAGTCTTTTTATATAACTATATATCAACACCTACCTACTTATCATATACATATCATATTATATACAACCGACAGAGACATCTATGCAACATACATATATGTATATAAATAGGCATACAGATACAGCAATACATATATAGTTGTTATTACTGTTTTATTGAGTCTATTTCCCATAAACAAAATCAGATTACTTGGTAAAGGAAATTAAAGATAGCTAATGAAAGCATTATGTTACAAATTTAAAATGGAATACACATAAATGAATTTTAAAAATGCATGAATATGAAAATACATAAATATATATCTCTTTGTGAGTGTTAGTCACTTAGTCATGACCAACTCTTTTGACTCCATGGACTATAGCCCACCAGGCTTTTATGTCCATGAAATTCTTCAGGCAAGAATACTGGAGTGGGTTGCCATTCCCTTTGCCAGATACACCTCTTAAATGTACACATACCGCCTGGCACAGTGCTGAGTATATAGTACATGGCTGTTGACATCATATGACACTTGCTATGTTTAACATCTTCTTAACACCCATGTGTGACTCTCCCTGTATATTATTTTGAGTTCTAAAGATGTATAATTCTTACTGGATAGGTTAACTCCTTTTTGCCTTTAAAATGTCAAACAAAAAGGCCTGTTTCCTCTGGCCAAAGAACTTAAAAGGGAAAGCATAGCAGGATTTAATGGGAATATACATACCCAGCAGCAGTGCTGTCACTGTGCCCAGAACATCAGCAATAACAGAAACTGTGCAGGTGAACTCATAACCTGCTCCAAACTTGGAAGCAGCAGATTGACACCTGTTTCACTACCAGCAGCACCTGCAGACCTGGTGTCTCCTGATGCTCTAGCACCAGCAGAAGATGACCCAAGACAGAAGTCTCCGGAAGAAGAGAAATCACTCCATCACACACAGTGATGGAGAAATATCTAAACCCAGCATCTCTCAGGCTTCTACCCCATGGCAGTTAGCCAGTGTTGGGTACTCCCAATCTTGCACTAAGTAGCAGACACTGCTGTCTCCAACTTCTACCCTACAGCAAAATTTGACCCAGGAAATTTCTTCTCTTCCCCAGCAGCATAAGTAAAAAGAGTGCTAAATCCATTATTACCAGATTTCTGAAACAGACTAGGGGAGAAACCTACCACTACAAAATTTAGAATTTCTGAAAGGTCAGCTAATATCACACAGCCGCACAAAGAAGTGACTTTCATCACACAAGTTATCAACAGGAATCTAGCAGGAATTCAAGTGGAGTCAAAAGAATGAAACAAACCAAGGTAACATTGAAGGGCTGTGCAGTAGCACTGGAGTGGGTGGCTATGCGGCAGTGCTGGAGCAGGGCAAGAGGAGAAGGGGATGCCAGAGATGATTGGATGGCATCACTGATTCACGGGACATGAGTTTGAGTAAACTCTGGGACTTCTTGATGGACAGGAAAGCCTAGCCTGTTGTACTACATGGAGTCAGAAAAAGTCTGACAAGACTGAACTGAAAATATGACCCCAGGTAAATAACAGGGAGGGAACACAGCTCTCAGACCAGATCAGATCAGTTGCTCAGTCATGTCCGATTCTTTGCGACCCCATGAACTGCAGCACGCCAGGCCTCCCTGTCCATCACCAACTCCTGGAGTTCACTCAGACTCACATCCATCGAGTCAGCGATGCCATCCAGCCTTCTCATCCTCTGTCGTCCCCTTCTCCACCTGCCTCCAATCCCTCCCAGCATCAGAGTCTTCTCCAATGAGTCAACTCTTCACATGAGGTGGCCAAAGTACTGGAGTTTCAGCTTTAGCATCATTTCTTCCAAAGAAATCCTAGGGCTGATCTCCTTCAAAATGGACTGGTTGGATCTCCTTGCAGTCCAAGGGACTCTCAAGAGTCTTCTCCAACACCAAAGTTCAAAAGCATCAATTCTTCAGCGCTCGGCCTTCTTCACAGTCCAGCTCTCACATCCATACATGACCACAGGAAAGACCATAGCCTTGACTAGGCAAACCTTTGTTGGCAAAGTAATGTGTCTGCTTTTGAATATGCTATCTAGGTTGGTCATAACTTTCCTTCCAAGGAGTAAGCATCTTTTAATTTCATGGCTGCAGTAACCATCTGCAGTGATTTTGGAGCCCAGAAAAATAAAGTATGACACTGTTTCCACTGTTTCCCCATCTATTTCCCATGTAGTGATGGGACCGGATGCCATGATCTTCGTTTTTTCAATGTTGAGCTTTAAGCCTACCTTTTCACTCTCCATTTTCACTTTCATCAAGAGGCTTTTTAGTTCCTCTTCACTTTCTGCCATAAGGGTGGTGTCATCTGCATATCTGAGGTTATTGATATTTCTCCCGGCAATCTTGATTCCAACTTGCGTTTCTTCCAGTCCAGCATTTCTCATGATGTACACTGCATATAAGTTAAATAAACAGGGTGACAATCTACAGCCTTGACGTACTCCTCTTCCTATTTGGAACCAGTCTGTTGGTCCATGTCCAGTTCTAACTGTTGCTTCCTAACCTGCATACAGATTTCTCTAGAGGCAGATCAGGTGGTCTGGTATTCCCATCTCTCTCAGAATTTTCCACAGTTTCTTGTGATCTACACAGTCAAAG
The DNA here is from genome assembly GCA_935064755.1 of Tragelaphus eurycerus. Classification (NCBI taxonomy): domain Eukaryota; kingdom Metazoa; phylum Chordata; class Mammalia; order Artiodactyla; family Bovidae; genus Tragelaphus; species Tragelaphus eurycerus. Next base: position 1,108,875 of record CAKXYN010000234.1, read on the forward strand.
GCTTTGGCATAGTCAATAAAGCAGAAATAGATGTTTTTCTGGAACTCTCTTGCTTTTTCCATGATAAAGCAGATGTTGGCAATTTGATCTCTGGTTCCTCTGCCTTTTCTAAAACCAGTTTGAACATCTGGAAGTTCACGTTTCACATATTGCTGAAGCCTGGCTTGGAGAATTTTGAGCATTACTTTACTCGCGTGTGAGATGAGTGCAGTTGTGTGGTAGTTTGAGCATTCTTTGGCATTGCCTTTCTTTGGGATTGGGATGAAAACCGACCTTTTCCAATCTTGTGGCCACTGCTGAGTGTTCCAGATTTGCTAGCATATTGAGTGCAGCACTTTCACAGCATTGTCTTTCAGGATTTGGAATAGCTCAACTGGAATTCCATCACCTCCACTAGCTTTGTTTATAGTGATGCTTTCTAAGGCGCACTTGAATTCACATTCCAAGATGTCTGGCTCTAGGTCAGTGATCACACCATCGTGATTATCTGGATCATGAAGATCTTTTTGTACAGTTCTTCTGTGTATTCTTGCCACCTCTTCTTAATATCTTCTGCTTCTGTTAGGTCCATACCATTACTGTCCTTTATCGAGCCCATCTTTGCATGAAATGTTCCTTTGGTATCTTTGATTTTCTTGAAGAGATCCCTAGTCTTTCCCATTCTGTTATTTTCCTCTATTTCTTTGCATTGATCGCTGAAGAAGGCTTTCTTATCTCTTCTTGCTATTCTTTGGAACTCTGCATTCAGATGTTTATATCTTTCCTTTTCTCCTTTGCTTTTCGCTTCTCTTCTTTTCACAGCTATTTGTAAGGCCTCCCCAGACAGCCATTTTGCTTTTTTGCATTTCATTATCAAAATTTTGTGAGGCAAATATACTAAATTGGTCAAAACGGAGAACAAGCACTGAAATAATTTAATGGTTTGCTTTAGTAATGTATTTTAAGTTCCTTTAAATATTTTTCACTTATTGTTGGCTATTTCCAATTAAGATTTTGTCTTCAGTATTAGGATTTTTCCTTATGTCTCAAGTGAAGTGTCTCACATACCCTGTTGACAAACAATGATCTTAGTCCTGTGGTTTCTGCTTATAGCTTTACTATTATTTTATTGGATAATTTCTACTAGTCATTTCAATTGTTCTTGCAAATTTCTTTGGAAGTATGCTTTTATTAGTTTGAAAGTTTTCTATCCCTTGCTGTGTGAAAATGACTCTTGCTGTGATTAAATGAGGAGCAAAATGTCACTCACGGCAGGTCTGGTGGCATTCAGTACCCTTTCATGCAGAGTAAATGGGACTGGTGGGCTTTCTACTGAACATTATTCCTGGACTCCTCAGAAAGAAGCAGACTGTGTGAACTCTACACAGATGGGCTCTTATGCCTTTTCAGAGAAGAAAGAGAATTACTTTTCCTTTGGTGACAAAGTTGAATAGCTCCAAATTATTAACATTAGTCATTTTTACAGCTGTCCTAGTTTCTTCTGTGTGTACTCAAGCACAGATATTTCTTTGTTATGTTTGTCCTGTTATACCTTATGGTGAACCATAGCAACCAGGAAATTGATGGGAAGACTTGTAAGAGAAGGACAAGACCAGGAATAGTCTCATGGGATAAGAATTTATTTTTCTCTCTCTTTCTCACACACACACAAGCTTGTGTACATGATCATTGCTTTGCGTGTGTGCATGTGTGTGTGTCTGCCAGTATAGTGCTATATATGATTGGATGTTTAGTAGTAGTGCTTTTTGTTTATGCTATCAAACAGGAGGCTTTTTTAATATAAATTTACCTAATTGGAGGCTAATTACAATATTGTATTGGTTTTGCCAAACATTGACATGAATCCACCATGGGTGTACATGTGTTTCCCATCCTGAACCCCCCTACCACCTCCCTCCCGATCCCATCCCTCAGTGTCATCCCAGTGCACCAGCCCCGAGCACCCTGCATCATGCATTGAACATGGACTGGAGATTCGTTTCACATATGATAATGTACATGTTTCAGTGCCATTCTCCGAAACCATCCCACACTCGCCCGCTCCCACAGAGTCCAAAAGACTGTTCTGTACATCAGTGTCTCTTTTGCTGTCTCATATACAGGGATATCATTACCATCTTTCTAAACTCCAGATATATGTTAGTATACTGTATTGGTTTTCTTCTTTCTGGCTTACTTCACTCTGTATAATAGGCTCCAGTCTCATCCATCTTATTAGAACTAATTCAAATGTATTTTTAATGGCTGAGTAATACTCCATTGTGTATATGTACCACTGCTTTCTTTATCCATTCATCTGCTGATGGACATCTAGGTTGCGTCCATGTCCTGGCTATTATAAACAGTGCTGCGATGAACACTGGGGTACACGTGTCTCTTTCAATTCTGGTTTCCTTGGTGTGTATGCCGAGAAGTGGGATTGCTGGGTCATATGGCAGTTCAATTTCCAGTTTTTTTAAGAAATCTCCACATTCTTCTGCAGAGTGGCTGTACTCGTTTGCATTCCCACCAACAGTGTAAGAGGGTTCCCTTTTCTCCACACCCTCTCCAGCATTGATTGCTTGTAGACTTTTGGATCGCAGGCATTCTGACTGGCGTGAAATGGTACCTCATTGCGGTTTTGATTGGCATTTCTCTGATAATGAGTGATGTTGAGCATCTTTTCATCTGTTAGCCATCTGTATGTCTTCTTTGGAGAAATGTCTGTTTAGTTCTTTGGCCCATTTTTTTATTGGGTCATTTATTTTTCTGGAATTGACCTGCAGGAGTTGCTTGTATATTTTTGAGATTACTTCTTTGTTCATTGCTTCATTTGCTATTATTTTCTCCCATTCTGAAGGCTGTCTTTTCATCGTGCTTATAGTTTCCTTTGTTGTGCAGAATCTTTTAATTTTAATTAGGTCACATTTGTTTATTTTTGCTTTTATTTCCAGTACTCTGGGAGGTGGGTCATAGAGGATTCTGCTGTGATGTACGTCAAAGAGCGTTTTGCCTATGTTCTCCTCTAGGAGTTTTATAGTTTCTGGTCTTACATTTAGATCTTTAATCCATTTTGAGTTTGTTTATGTGACCGACACACTGAAGCACAGGCGGCTGCGACAGGTGCAATAAAGCACGGTCGAGAGGAGATACCCCACGTCCAAGGTCAGGGGCAGAAGTCGGGAGGACCCATCCCTGAAGTGTCGTGGCCAAGAGGAGTTACTTGACGTCCAAGGTCTGGGGGGGGCAGCTGAGAGTTGATACCCAGCATCTGAAGTCAGGGGCCAGGACGAGAGGAGTTACCCTGCATCTGAGGTCAGGGGCGGCGGCTGGGAGCAGATACCCCACGCCCTTAAGACTGAGGCCAGGGGCAGCGGGCGGAGGAGCTACCCCCATGCTCCCAAGCCTGAGGCCAGGGGTGGTGGCCAGGAGGAGAAACCCCATGCCGGGGATGGCGGGCACAGGATGGCCTAGAGGAGCTATCCCACGTTGAAGGTCAGGAGGGGCGGCGGTGAGGAGATACCCGTCGTCCAAGGTAAGGAGCATTGGCTGTGCTTTGCTGGAGCAGCAGTGAAAAGATACCCCACGCTCAAGGTAAGAGAAACCCAAGTAAGATGGTAAGTGCTGCAAGAGGGTATCAGAGGGCAGACACACTGAAACCATATTCACAGAAAACTAGTCAATCTAATCACACTAGGACCACAGCCTTGTCTGACTCAATGAAACTAAGCTATTACCGTGGAGCAACCCAAGATGGGCAGGTCATTGTGGAGAGATCTGACAGAATGTGGTCCACTGGAGAAGGGAATGGCAAACCACTTCAGTATTCTTGCCTTGAGAACCCCATGAACAGTAGAAAAAGGCAAAATGATAGGATACTGAAAGAGAAACTCCCCAGGTCAGTAGGGGCCCAATATGCTACTGGAGATCAGTGAAGAAATAACTCCAGAAAGAATGAAGGGATGGAGCCAAAGCAAAAAGAATAACCAGCTGTGAATGTGACTGGTGATAGATGCTTTAAGAGCAATACTGCATAGGAACCGGGAATGTCAGGTCCATGAATCAAGGCAAATTAAAAGTGGTCAAACAAGAGATGGCAAGAGTGAATGTTGACATTCTAGGAATCAGCGAACTGCAATGGACTGGAATGGGTAAATTTAACTCAGATGACCATTATATCTACTACCGCGGGTAGGAATCCCTCAGAAGAAATGGAGTGGCCATCATGGTCAACAAAAGAGTCCGAAATGCAGTACTTGGATGCAATCTCAAAAACAAGAGAATGATCTCTCTTCGTTTCCAAGGCAAACCATTCAGTATCACAGTAATCCAAGTCTATGCCCCAACCAGTAATGCTAAAGAAGCTGAAGTTGAACAGTTCTATGAAGACCTACAAGACCTTTTAGAACTAACACCCCCCAAAAAAAGTCCTTTTCATTATAGGGGGCTGGAATGCAAAAGTAGGAAGTCAAGAAACACCTGAAGTATATGAAACGAGTTGCCAGTCCAGGTTTGATGCACGATACTGGATGCTTGGGCCTGGTGCACTGGGAAGACCCAGAGGGATGGTACAGGGAGGGAGAAGGGAGGAGGGTTCAGGATGGGGAACACATGTATACCTGTGGCAGATTCATTTTGATATATGGCAAAACCAATACAATACTGTAAAGTTAAATAAAATAAATGTAAGAAAAAGAAACACGTGAAGTAACAGGCAAATTTGGCCTTGGAATACGAAATAAAGCAGGGCAAAGACTAATAAGAGTTCTACCAAGAAAATGCAGTGATCATTAAAAAAAAAGAAAACCCTCTTCCAACAACACAAGATAAGACTCTATACATGGACATCACCAGATGGTCAATACCGAAATCAGATTGATTATATTGTTTGCAGCCAAAGATGGAGAAGCTCTATACAGTCAGCAAAAACAAAACCAGGAGCTGACTGTGGCTCAGACAATGAACTCCTTATTGCCAAACTCAGACTTAAACTGAAGAAAGTAGGGAAAAGTACTAGACCATTTAGGTATGCCCTAAATCAAATCCCTTATGATTATACAGTAAAGTAAGGTAAGGTAAGTCACTTCAGTCATGTCCAACTCTGTGCGACCCCATAGACGGCAGCCAACCAGGCTCCCCCATCCATGGGATTCTCCACGCAAGAACACTGGAGTGGGTTGCAATTTCCTTCTCCAATGCATGAAATTGAAAAGTGAAAGTGAAGTCGCTCAGTAGTGTTCAGTCAGGCTGGTTCACTGAAAATAATCAATTGTTATATTACAGGTCATCAAAATGGAATAAAATCCAAAACTGATATACTCATAAACAATTTTGTCAGGCCACACTTAGATAACTACTAGAGAATTAATAAGTGACAGCACTGTCCCATACTTGTAATGAATGGCCAAAGAGTAATCAATAAACTTGATGACAAAAAATTTGATAGAATAAGAAAAATATAGTTCATGAGCTGAGCCTATATTTGTTCTTAACTGTGAATTGTAGATTAGGACACATGCAATATGCAAGACATACTGCTCTTAAGGAGATAGAAACCAAGTTAACTTCATTTCTAAAGAAGGGTTGATACTTAAAGTCTAAAAGAGATGATAATGATCACTACAATTTTAGATACAATTTCTCAAGATTGATTATTCAAATATTCACAATTCCTAAAATTATTTATCTTACAATAAGACACTTAGTGTTTATGAAAAAATGAATTATTGGCATCTTTTATTTTTAAACAATATGAAGTTACTACAACTTTAATCTCTTTTCTTACATTTTTATACATGTCATGCAGAGTGTCGAGAAACCATTCTAAATAAACAGCATTAGGAATCACAAACACTGGGGCAAACAAACAAACAAAAAAAAAGGCAAGAAAACTACAATGATAATGTAAAGGTCAGTGTTGGGAAAGGCTGCTAAATAATAGGTGAATGGAAACTTGGCAACAGACTATGCCCAAAATCACAATGCTAATCTCTTATCAGTGTGTAGCCTTCAGGACTTATAAAGTTAGAGATGAATGCAAGCAGTAGAAGGCTTATCAGGTTATCTAAAATCCATCAGTGTTATGGAACAATAACCTTTACTTTGGTATTTACTTTTTAAATCTGTCCCACACTGCTTCCTGGCTTTGCATTTACTTAGGAATCAAACAGAGACTGTATCCAAAGCTGACTGTTACAGATAATTCGGCTTAAATGGACAGCGAGAGACTGAGAGACTTTCAAATCCCATTATTGATACTGGCCCACATACTGATGAACTTCTATTTCGAACGAATATTAAGAAATGCATAACATCCGCTGGATCATGGAAAAAGCAAGAGTGTTCCAGAAAAACATCTATTTCTGCTTTATTGACTATGCCAAAGCCTTTGAGTGTGTAGATCACAATAAACTGTGGAAAATTCTGAAAGAGATGGAAATACCAGACCACCTGATCTGCCTCTTAAGAAATTTGTATGCAGGTCAGGAAGCAACAGTTAGAACTGGACATGGAACAACAGATTGGTTCCAAATAGGAAAAGGAGTACATCAAGACTGTGTATTGTCACCCTGTTTATTTAACTTATATGCAGAGTACATCATGAGAAACGCTGGGCTGGAAGAAGCACAAGTTGGAATCAACATTGCCGGGAGAAATATAAATAACCTCAGATATGCAGATGACACCACCCTTATGGCAGAAAGTAAAGAGGAACTAAAAAGCCTCTTGATGAGAGTGAAAGTGGAGAGTGAAAAGGTAGGCTTAAAGCTCAACATTCAGAAAAAGAAGATCATGACATCTGGTCCCATCACTACATGGGAAATAGATGGGGAAACAGTGCAAACAGTGTCAGACATTATTTTTTCTGGGCTCCAAAATCACTGCAGATGGTGACTGCAGCCATGAAAGTAAAAGACGCTTACTCCTTGGAAGGAAAGTTATGACCAACCTAGATCACATATTCAAAAGCAGAGACATTACTTTGCCAACAAAGGTTTGCCTAGTCAAGGCTATGGTCTTTCCTGTGGTCATGTATGGATGTGAGAGTTGGACTGTGAAGAAGGCTGAGCGCAGAAGAATTGATGCTTTTGAACTGTGGTGTTGGAGAAGACTCTTGAGAGTCCCTTGGACTGCAAGGAGATCCAACCAGTCCATTCTGAAGGAGATCAGCCCTGGGATTTCTTTGGAAGGAATGATGCTAAAGCTGAAACTCCAGTATTTTGGCCACCTCATGCGAAGAGTTGACTCACTGGAGAAGACTCTGTTGCTGGAAGGGATTGGGGGCAGGAGGAGAAGGGGACGACAGAGGATGAGATGGCGACTCGATGGATGTGAGTCTGAGTGAACTCCTGGAGTTGGTGATGGACAGGGAGGCCTGGTATGCTTCGATTCATGGGGTTGCAAGGAGTCGGACACGACTGAGCGACTGATCTGATCTGATGTCTAAGACAAAAAAGTGGGAAAATCCAAACCCAATCACAGAATCACACAAAGTCACAGATTGACCCTATTAATTCGGTGGCTCACTCAACCATTCATTTGCAAAATAATTAAGAGAGCCTGCCTCTTGAGAAATCTGTGTGCAGGTCAGGAAGTAACAGTTAGAACTGGACATGGAACAACAGATTGGTTCCAAATAGGAAAAGGAGTATGTCAAGGCTGTGTATTATCACCCTGCTTATTTAACTTATATGCAGAGTACATTATGAGAAACGCTGGACTGGAAGAAACACAAGCTGGAATAAAGATTGCCGGGAGAAATCTCTATCACCTCAGGTATCCAGATGACACCACCCTTATGGCAGAAAGTGAAGAGGAACTAAAAAGCCTCTTGATGAAGGTGAAAGTGGAGAGTGAAAAGTTGGCTTAAAACTCAACATTCAGAAAACAAAGATCATGGCATCTGGTCCCATCACTTCATGGGAAATAAATGGGGAAACAATGGAAACAGTGGCAGACTTTATTTTTCTGGGCTCCAAAATCACTGCAGATGGTGGCTGCAGCCATGAAATTAAAAGATGTTTACTCCTTGGAAGAAAAGTTATGACCAACCTAGATAGCATATTCAAAGGCAGACACATTACTTTGCCAACAAAGGTCCGTCTAGTCAAGGCTATGGTCTTTCCCGTGGTCATGTATGGATGTGAGAGTTGGACTGTGAAGAAAGCTGAGCAACAAAGAATTGATGCTTTTGAACTGTGGTGTTGGAGAAGACTCTTGAGAGTCCCTTGGACTGCAAGGAGATCCAACCAGTCCATTCTGAAGGAGATCAGCCCTGGGATTTCTTTGGAAGGAATGATGCTAAAGCTGAAACTCCAGTACTTTGGCTACCTCGCAAAGAGTTGACTCATTGGAAAAGACTCTGATGCTGGGAGGGATTGTGGGCAGGAGGAGAAGGGGACGACAGAGGATGAGATGGCTGGATGGCACCAATGACTCGATGGACTTGAGTCTGAGTGAACTCGGGAGTTGGTGATGGACAGGGAGGCCTGGCGTGCTGCGATTCATGGGGTCGCAAAGAGTCAGACACGATTGAGCGACTGAACTGAACTGAACTGAGTACTAGTCATTGTTTTAGATGAAAGGAATACAGAGCTTAAGAAGACAAACAAGTCCAGGTTTTCATGTAATACCTTTCTAGTTGAAGAGACAGACACAAAAAGCAAACTAATTAACTGGCTGACAGCTGATAGCTATAAGATTCAGTAAACAAAGCATGATGACTTAGGAAGTGATTATGCTACCTAAAGACCAAAAAGTACTTTGATGTCTGGTCTCCTATTCATCATGAAAGGAGTTTGGAAGTTATCACTCCATACAAACCAACAAATAAAAAGCTGAAAAACTGAAAATCAACAACTCTTATCAGATCTAAGAACATCATGATTTTTCAAGTAGACATCCATGAGCAGAAACATAAATAAGAACCAGTACTATGGTAGGAAAACTTAAACGATAGTTTGAAACTGGCTGGAGGTTCATTGTAAACAAATCTGAGATTCAAAAACTCTATGAGCTGCCAGTCTTAGGGGGCATTCCTACACTTTTGTGTTTTACTGCCAGGGACTCTCCTAAATTCTCACTTATGATGAGAGAAAAATTTCCTCATGATTCTTGCGGGCAGAGGAGAAAATACATTTTTAAAAACATACTAAAGCATTCTTTTCTCTTAACAAAGCCTACCCTCAAAAGAGAAACTATTTTAATAGAGTCCAATCTCTTGGAGTTTTATCAAAGCCTAACTGTGACTTCCTTGGTGGTCCAGTGGTTGAGACTCCACACTTCCAATGTAGGCGGCACAGGTTTGATCCTGGCCAGGGAAGTTCTGCTTGCTGTACAGTGTAGCTCCCCAAAAGAAAAGGATAGTAACAGCAACAACAAAAAGCATAACTGGCCTGGGGGAAAGGAAATATCCAACTCCAAAATCTTGCTTTACAAGGGGGGAAAGGGAAGTAATGCCAGCCCCATAATCCATCCTATTGAACTACCTAAAGAGGTGGGAGAATTGAAGTACTTTTGAACTACACAGTCCAGGGGCACAAGCTTACTAAAAGACTGAGAGATAATCACAGGACTATAGAACACTTTCTTTCTCCCTGCACCTCGCCAGCATTATTACTGAAAGTCCATTTACCACAACTTTTTAATATAAATTTATTTAATTGGAAGCTAATTACTTTACACTACTGTATTGGTTTCGCCACACATTGATATGAATCCACCACAGGTGTACATGTGTTCCCCATCCTGAAACTCCCTCCCACCTCCCCCCATACCATCCTTCTGGGTCATCTCAGTGCACCAGCCCCGAGCATTCTGTATCATGCATTGAACCTACACTGGTGATTTGTTTCACATATGATACTATACATGTTTCAATGCCATTCTCCCAAATCATCCCACCTTCGCCATCTCCCACAGAGTCCAAAAGACTGTTCTATACATCAGTGTCTCTTTTGCTGCCACCCATACAGGGTTATTGTTAATCTCTTTCTAAATTCCATATATATGCATTATTTTACTGTATTGGTGTTTTTCTTTCTGGTTTACTTCACTCTGAATAATAGGCTCCAATTTCATCCACCTCATTAGAACTGATTCAAATGTATTCATTTCAATGGCGGAGTAATAATCCATTGTGTATATGTACCACAGCTTTCTTATTCATTCATCTTCTGATGGACATCTAGGTTGTTTCCATGTCCTGGCTATTATAAACAGTGCTGCGATGAACACTGGGGGTACACATGTCTCTTTCAATTCTGGTTTCCTTGGTTGTGTATGCCCAGCAGTGGGATTCCTGGGTTGTATGGCAGTTCTATTTCCAGTTTTTTAAGGAATCTTCACACTCTTCTCCAGAGTGGCTGTACTAGTTTGCAGTCCCACCAACAGTGTAAGAGGGTTCCCTTTTCTCCACACCCTCTCCAGCATTTATTGCTTGTAGACTTTTGGACAGCAGCCATTCTGACTGGCGTGAAATGGTACCTCATTGTGGTTTTGATTGGCATTTCTCTGATAATGAATGATGTTGAGCATCTTTTCATGTGTTTGTTTGACATCTGTATGTCTTCTTTGGAGAAATGTCTGTTTAGTTCTTTGCCCATTTTTTAAAATGTACTACATAATGTCCAGCTTTCTATAAACAACTACATACTAGAAGGCAAAAAACACAGTTTTAAAAGACAGAGCAAAGATCAGGACCACAGACAAATATGAAAAGAATGTTGGAAATATCAGAGAAGCAACTTAAAATTACTATAATTAATATGCAAAGGTCTGTAAGAGAAAAATTAGACAACACACAAGAGTGAGTAATGTAAAGAGAAAGATGGAAATTCTAAGAAAGAATCAAATGCTAACACTATAACAAGAATGAACAATATCTTTATGATATTTATGGACACAGTTGTAAGAAGACTCTCAGAACCTTATGTCAACAGGATCTTAACAGAAAATTGAAAAGAAAATTGACTAAAAAAATGGAACAGAATATCCAAGAACTGTAGGAAAACTAACAAAGTTAAAAGATATGGGTAATACGAAAACCTGAAAGAGAAGAGAGAAAGAAACAGAAGAAATATTTGAAGTAATAGTGCTGATAATTTTCCCCAATTAATATCAGAAACCAAACCATAGATCTAGGATGCTAGAAGAACACCAAACAAGAAAACTGCTTAAATGAACTACATCTAGGCATATCCACAGAATACATCATGAGAAATGCTGGGCTGGAAGAAGCACAAGCTGGAATCAAGATTGCCAGGAGAAATATCAACAACCTCAGATATACAGATGACACCACCCTTATGGCAGAAAGTGAAGAGGAACTAAAAAGCCTCTTGATGAAAGTGAAAGAGGAGAGTGAACAAGTTGGCTTAAAGCTCAACATTCAGAAAACGAAGATCATGGCATCTGGTCCCATCACTACATGGCAAATAGATGGGGAAACAATGAGAACAGTGTCAGACTTTATTTTTGGGGGCTCCAAAATCACTGCAGATGGTTACTTCAGCCATGAAATTAAAAGATGTTTACTCCTTGGAAGGAAAGTTATGACCAAACTAGATAGCATATTCAAAGGCAGAGACATTACTTTGCCAACAAAGGTCCGTCTAATCAAGGCTATGGTTTTGCCTGTCTTCATGTATGGATGTGAGAGTTGGACTGTGAAGAAAGCCAAGCAACAAAGAATTAATGCTTTTGAACTGTGGTGTTGGAGAAGACACTGAGAGTCACTTGGACTGCAAGGCAATCCAACCAGTCCATTCTGAAGGAGATCAGCCCTGGGTGTTCTTTGGAGGGAATGATGCTAAAGCTGAAGTTCCAGTACTTTGGCCACCTCATGTGAAGAGCTGACTCATTGGAAAAGACTCTGATGCTGGGAGGGATTGAGGGCAGGAGGAAAGGGGGACAACAAAGGATGAGATGGCTGGATGGCATCACAGACTTGATGGACGTGAGTTTGAGTGAACTCTGGGAGTTGATGATGGACAGGGAGGCCTGGCGTGCTGTGATTCATGGGGTCACAAATAGTCAGAGACGACTAAGCAACTGAACTGAACTGAGGAATATCCATGATATTCAAAACTTCAGAAAATCAATAATAAAGAAAAACTCTTGAAAGAAACTGGGGTGGGAGTAGGGAGGAGTCCTTACCTAGAAGAACAAAGATAAGAATTATATCTAATTTCTCTTTGGGAATCATGCAAGCAAGAGAATGGAGTGATTACGTACGATGCCCTATAACAGATACCTGGGACTGGAGCACTGGGATGACCTGGAGGGATGGTGTGGGAAGGGGGGAGGGAGGAGGGTCCAGGATGGGGAACACGTGTATTCTGGTGGCGGATCCATCTCGATGTATAGTAAAAGTAATACAATATTGTAAAGTTAAGCAAAATAAAAAATAAATAAAATAAAATAAAATAAAGTTGATTTCAAAAAAAAAAAAAATAAATAAAGTTAAAAAAAAGTCAGAACGCTGTATCCTGCAAAATTATCTTTCAAAGATGAAGGAAGAAAATTTTCTTTCAAAGGTGAAGGAAGAATAAAGACATTCTCAGACAAGTAAATAATTAAGAAAATTCATTGCAGTACATTTGTTTCACAAGTGATGTTAAAAGAATTTTCTCTGAGAAAAAGAAAATAATATGAGTCAGAAACTTGGATATACATAAAGATAGAGTGCTAGAGAAAGTGAAGATAAATAAACTATTTCATTTTTCTTATTCTTAGTTAATCTGAGACAACAGTGTTTTCAAGATAATAATAGGGGGGATGTCCTAGCAGTCAAGAGGCACAGGTGTGATCCTTGATTGAAGAACAGTGATCCTGCATGTTTCATGGCCAAAAAAAATAAAGCAATAACAGCAACAAATTTAAATGAATTACAACAATAGTATAAGGGATGGAAGAAAGAAATAAATATGGTACTTGCACTACCTATTAAGCAGTATATTTGAATTTTGAAATGGAATAGTTATATATGTACATTTAAAATTTTGCACTATAAAAAAGTACTGTTAATATAAAAGAGATAAAATGGAATTGTTCAAAGTACTGAGTTAAAACCACAAAAGACAGAAACAGTAAAGATAAAATAAGAACAAAGAAAAGATCAACAATAGAAAATAGTAACATATGTTAAGAAATTAATCCAACTACATCAACAATCACTTTAATGTCAATGGTCTAATGCACCAATTAAAAAAGAGATTGTCAAAGTGGATTAAAAAACAAGGCTCAACTCTATGTTGTCTACAATAAACTCACTTTAAATACAGACACATACATTAAAAGGATGGAGAAAGATATATTGAATAGTAAGATACACTAATCAAAGGAAAGTTATAGTATCCATATTAATTTCAAAGACAGTTTCTTCAGAGCAGAAGAAATTATCAAAAATAAAGAATGACATTACTTAATGTTAAAGGATCAATTCTTCAGGAAGACCAAACAATTTTTGATGTGTGTATCTACCTAAAAACAGCATCAGATGATATGAGGCAAAAACTGCTAGAACTGCAAGGAGAAATAGATGAAGTCACTCTTTTAATTGGAAACTTCAATATTTCTCTATCAGTAATGGACAGGTCTACCAGACAGGAAACCAGTAAGAACATAGTTGAACTGAACAGTAGTATGAGTTATCCAGATTTAATTAACATAGACTATTTCATCCAATGACAGTAGAATGCACATCCTTCTCCAGATCACATGGAACATTCTCTATGATAGACCACATTCTAGGTTATAAAACATACCTTACCATATTTACAGGCATAAAAGTCACACAACATACACTCTCAGGCAAAAACTGGAATTAAATTCAAAATGAAAACCACAAAGATAGCTGGAGAATCTCAAAATACTTGGAAATTAACCAACACAATTCCAAGTAACACGTAGATCACAGAATAAGAGAAATGTAAAAATTTGACCTAGACAGCATAAAGCAGAGACGTTACTTTGCCAACAAAAGTCCAGCTAGTAAAGGCTGTGGTTTTTCCAGTAGTCGTGTATGGATGTGAAAGTTGGACTATAAAGAAAGCTGAGCGCCAAAGAACTGATGCTTTTGAACTTGTTAGAGAGATTTTTGAGAGTCCCCTGGACTGCAGGGAGATCCAACTTGTCCATCCTAAAGGAGATCAGTCCTGAGTGTTCATTGGAAGGACTGATGTTGAAGCTGAAAATCCAATACTTTGGCCACCTGATGTGAAGAACTGACTCATTTGAAAGGACCCTGATGCTGGGAGAGATTGAAGGCAGGAGAAGAAAGGGACAACAGAGGATGACATAGTTGGATGGCATCATGGACTCAATGGACACGAGTTTAGGTAAACTCCAGAGCTGGTGATGGACAGGGAGGCCTGGCGTGCTGTAGTCCATGGGATCGCAAAGAGTCGGACATGACTGAGTGAATGAACTAAGAAAAATGAAAACATAACTCATCAAAATTTGTTTGAGGCAATGCTTAGAGGGGAATTTATAGAATTGGCTGTATATATTACAAAACAAGAATTAGCTAAAGATCAGTAATCTAAGTTTCACCTTTAGGAAGCAAGGCCAAGAAGAACAAATTATATCCAAAGTAAGGAGAAGAAAAGATTCAGTTCATAAATTAGTGAAATTTAAAACAGGAAGTCAATAGAGAAAACAAAACCAAGAGTTGACTCTCTGGAAAAATCAATGAAATTCATTCAACTCAGCCAGGTTAACTAAAAAAATAGAAGTACTATCTGAAATCAAAGGGAAGACTTCACTAAAAACTGCACGGGCATTTAAAAGACACACAGGAATACGATCAATAATGCTATGGCCACAAATTTGATACCGTAGTTAAACAGACCAATTCCTTTAAAGATAGAATCTACACTGGGAAAGACTGAAGTCAAAAGAAGAAGGGGACAACAGAGGATGAGATGGTTGGACGGCATCACCAATTCAATGGACATGAATTTGAGCAAATTCCAGGACATACTGAAGGACAGGGAAGCCTGGATAGCTGCAGTTAATGTGGTCACAAAGAGATTCAACTTAGACACTGAACAACCAGAAAAGCTCACAAAAGAACTGCACAATCTGAATTGACCTGTATCTATTTAAAACTTCAATTAGTAAACAAGAACCTTCCAAAGCAAAACATCAGAGCCAAATGGGTTCACTGTTGAATTCTACCCAATATTTAAGGTGGAAATTCTAATATTCAGCAGTTTCTTCCAAAAGACAGAAGAGGTGCTACTTCCTAACTCATGTTATGAAAGCACCATTACCTTAATATCAAAACCACAGAAGACAATACAGGAAAAGAAAAGTACATAGCAATAACTCTCATAAACACAGATGGAAACAAACAAACAAAAAGAACCTCAACAAAATATTGGCATATCAAGTGCAACATCATCTA
Source organism: Tragelaphus eurycerus (assembly GCA_935064755.1). Lineage (NCBI taxonomy): Eukaryota > Metazoa > Chordata > Mammalia > Artiodactyla > Bovidae > Tragelaphus > Tragelaphus eurycerus. The sequence goes on from CAKXYN010000234.1 coordinate 1,124,263, forward strand.
AAAAATAGTTACATGTTATGATGAAGTTGGATTCATTACATTTGTGTAAGGCTGGCTTAACAAAGGTAAATTAATGTAATATATCAGAGTAACAAGCTAAAGAAGAAAAACCACATGGTTACACAAAAAAATTTTTTTAAATCACAATAAAGTCCAATGCATAAACTAGAAATAAAGGGGAACTTCCCCAACATGACAAAGAGTATCTCAAAATGACAATGAACATCTCAATATGCCAACATCCACAAACAGTTAATATATTGAATGGTGAGAAAATTGAAGCAAAAACAAGGCAAGGATGTCCTCATTTACCATTTGCAACATTGTCTAAGAAGATCTAGCTAATGCAGTTAGAAAAGGAAATAAAAGGTATATGGGAAGGAAGAAGCAAAACTTGTCTTTGTTCACAGTTGACAAAGAAGCAAAACTGTCTTTGTTCACAGTTGACATGACTGCCTATGTAGGAAATCTAAAAGAATTGACAAAGAACTAGAACTAAAAACAATTAATTTAGGAATATAAGGTTGATATACAGAGGTCAGTCATTATCCTAAATACCAGCAATAAACAAGTGGCATCTGAAATTAAAAACATAACAACACACTAGATCATCATTCTCCAAAATGAAATACTTGGTTATAAATGCAACAAAATACATATAAGATCAATATGTGAATGGCAAAAGAACAAAATGAAAAATGAATTGAGAGAGATTCTATGTTCATGACTAGGAAGACACAATATTTTCAAGATGTCTTTCAAATTTTATCTATACATTCCATGAAATCCCAATCAAAATCCAAGAAAATAATTTTTTGGCTACTGACAAATTTATTTTAAAATTTAAATGTAAAGACAAAAAGAAACACAAAAGCAAACAAAATCTTGAAGAAAAACAAAATGAGAGTATTAGCACTACACAACTTCAACACTTAAGTATGAAGTTATAATAATAAAGACAGAGTGGCACTGGTAAAAGAGGAGACAAAATAGATCAATGGAATAGAAAATAGTGCCCAGAAGTAGACTCTTAAAAATATGATCAACTTACATTTGAAAAAGGAACAAAGGCAATGATAGAGGAAAGGTAGTCTTTTCAACAAATGTTGCTGAAACAACTGGATATCCACCTGCAAAATCATGAATCTAGACTCAGACATTACACCTTTCACAAAATTCAACTAATAATTACTCACAGATCTAAAATGCAAAAAGTATAAGACAAGACACAATCCAGGAAAGAAAATATTCAAAAAATGACTTTCATTAAAAAATGGAGTATAAAAAAGATACACAACATCACAAGTTATTAAGAGACATGTACATAGAACCCACGACATATCAACTCATAGCAATCAGAATGGCCATCGTAAAAAAATCTACAAACAGTAAATGCTGGAGAGGGTGTGGAGAAAAGGGAACCCTCCTACACTGTTGGTGGGAATGTAAATTGGTACGGCCAACACGGAGAACAGTACAGAGGTTCCTTACAAAACTAAAAACAGAGCTATCATATGACCAAGCAATCCCACTAAGCATGCGCTGTGCTATGCATAGCCACTTAGTCATGTCTGACTCTTTGCAACCCCATGGACTATATATATAGCCCACCAGGCTCCTCTGTCCATGTGGATTCTGCAGGCAATAATACTGGAGTGGGTTGCCATGCCCTCCTCACTCCAAGGCATATATCCAAAGAAAATCATAATTCAAAAAGATAAATGCACCCAAGTTTACTGCAGTACTATTTACAACAAACAGGACATGGCAGCAACCTAGATTTCCATCATCAGAGGAATGGATAAAAAGTATGTGGTACATATACACAATGGAATATTACTCAGTCATTAAAAAGAATGGAATAATGCAATTTTACAGCAACATGGATGGACCTAGAGATTCTCATACTGAGTGAAATAAGTCAGACACAGAAAGACAAATATATGCTATTGCTTATATATGGAATCCTAAAAAAATGGTATAATACTCTTATTTACAAAACAGAAGTAGAGTCACACAAGTAACTTGTGGTCACCAGAGGATAAAGGAGGGGAGGGAAAAATTGGGATAGTCGGGCATATACTGGGATAGTCGGGCAAAAATATGTATTATCATATATAAAACAAATAATAAGAACCTGTTGTATAGCACAGAGAACTGTACTCTATACTACACAAACGGGAAAAGAATATTTAAAAAAAGTGGATATATGTATATGTATATAACTGATTCACTTGCTTTACACCTGAAATTAACACATTGTAAATATACTGTACTCCAATAATTTTTTAATAGGCTAAAAATATGAACAGGCAGCCAACCAAAGAAGATAGGTGACAAATAAGCATATAAAAAGATGTTCATAATCACACATAGAGAAATGAAAATTAAGACAACAATGTGAAATCACTGAGACTTGTAAGAATGGTGAAAATTTAAGACACTGGTAACACCAAATGCTGGGGATGACATGGAGAGAAAGGATGTCATTCATTCCTAATATGAATGCAAAATCCTACACCTACTGTGGAAGACAATATGGCAGTTTTTAATAAAACTAAATGTACTGTTACTATGTGATCCAGCAATCATACTCCTTGATAATATTCAGTTCAATTCAGTCGCTCAGTTGTGTCTGATCTTTTGTGACCCCATGGACTGCAGCAGGCCAGGTCTCCCTGTCCATCACTAACTGCTTGAGTTTACATAAACTCATGTCCATTGAGTCGGTGACCCCATCCAACCATCTCATCCTCTGTTGTCCCTTTCTCCTCCTGCCTTCAATCTTTCCCAGCATAAGGGTCTTTTCAAATGAGTCAGTTCTTTGCATCAGGTTGAGTTTCAGCTTCAACATCAATCCTTACAATGAACATTCAGGACTGATTTCCTTTAGGATGGACTGGTTAGATCTCCTTTCAGGGCAAGAGTCTTCTCCAACACCACAGTTCAAAAGCATCAATTCTTTGGTACTCGGCTTTCTTTATACTCCAACTCTCACATCCATATATGACTACTGGAAAAACCACACCATTGACTAGACGGACCTTTGTTGGCAAAGTAATGTCTCTGCTTTTTAACATGCTGTCTACATTGGTGATAACTATTGTTCCAAGGAGCAAGTGTCTTATTATTTCATGGCTGCAGTCACCATCTGTAGTGATTTTAGAGTCCAAAAAATAAAGTCTGCCACTGTTTCCACATTTATGTGTCATGAAGTGATGGGAACAGATGCCATGATCTTTGTTTTCTGAATGTTGAGCTTTAAGCCAACTTCTTCAGTCTCCTCTTTCACTTTCATCAAGAGGCTTTTTAGTTCCTCTTCACTTTCTGCCATAAGGGTGGTGTCGTCTGCGTATCTGAGGTGATTGAGATTTCTCCCGGCAATCTTGATTCCAGTTTGTGCTTCTTCCAGCCCAGCGTTTCTCATGATGTACTCTGCATATAAATTAAATAAGCAGGGTGACAGTATACAGCCTTGACATACTCCTTTTCCTATTTGGAACCAGTCTATTGTTCTATATCCAGTTCTAATTGTTGCCTCCTAACCTGCATATAAATTTCTCAAGAGGCATGTCAGGTGGTCTGGTATTCCATCTCTTTCAGAATTTTCCACAGTTCATTGTGATACACCCAGTCAAAGGCTTTGGCATAGTCAATAAAGCAGAAATAGATGTTTTTCTGGAACTCTCTTGCTTTTCGATGATCTAGTGGATGTTGGTAATTTGATCTCTGGTTCCTCTGCCTTTTCTAAAACCAGCTTGAATATTTGGAAGTTCACGGTTCTTGCATTGAGAACCCCATGAACAGTATGAAAAGGCAAAATGATAGGATACTGAAAGAGGAACTCCCCAGATCAGTAGGTGCCCAATATGCTATTGGAGATCAGTGGAGAAATAACTCCAGAAAGAATGAAGGGATGGAGCCAAAGCAAAAACAACACCCAGTTGTGGATGGGACTGGTAACAGAAGCAAGGTCCAATGATGTCAAGAGCAATAATGCACAGGAACCTAGAATGTTAGGTCCATGAATCAAGGCAAATTGGAAGTGGTCAAACAGGAGATGGCAAGAGTAAAAGTTGACATTCTAAGAATCAGTGAACTAAAATGGAGTGGGATGGGTAAATTTAACTCAGTTATTTAAAAATAACTCATCGTAATTACTACTGTGGGCAGGAATCCCTCAGAAGAAATGGAGTAGCCATCATGGTCAACAAGAGTCTGAAATGCAGTACTTGGATGCAATCTCAAAAACGACAGAATGATCTCTGTTCGTTTCCAAGGCAAACCATTCAATATCACAGTAATCCAAGTTTATGCCCCAACCAATAACACTGAAGAAGCTGAAGTTGAATGGGTCTATGAAGATCCACAAGATCTTTTAGAATTAACACCCAAAAAAGATGTCCTTTTCATTATAGGGAACTGGAATGCAAAAGTAGGAAATCAAGAAACACCTGGAGTAACAGGCACATTTGGCCTTGGAGTACGGAATGAGGCAGGGCAAAAGCTAATAGAGTTTTGCCAAGAGAACGCACTGGTTATAGCAAACACCTTCGTTCAACAACACAAGAGAAGACTCTCACCAGACATCAAGATCAACTCTGTCCAAATTCAATTGGAAAAAATGTATTGAATAACTTAAGCCCCGGGGTATTGTTGAAAACAATAGGGCAAACCACTGGTAATTACTGGAGCTGGATTAATCCCAAATGAAACAGACCACTGAATAGAGGATACCAGAGACAAAGAGGCAGAGAGCCATACTAAAACAACGGTGCATCTCAGTATGATTATGTGGGTATCTCTCATGCTTGGGGGAAATAGACATCATTGAAATGGTCCACCAAGTCATTAGATAAATAATCAAACAGAAACAAAAAAAAATTCTGGAAAGGAGTGGAGGGGAATTTTTATCCACAGTTGCTATATTATCTAAAATACCAAGTTTTCAATAAATTATGAGACAGGCAAAGAAAAAAGAAATAATGACTCAACAGAAACTGCCTGAAGCAGTCATTTTAATAAATATTTCAAAGTAGCTCATTTAAATATATGCAAATAATTAAATGAAATCATGCTTAAAAGATGTAAAGACAGTTTGGATAACAATGTTTCATCAAATAGAGCCTTACCAATTAAGAGATGGATATTATAACAAATGAACCAAATGGAAATCATAGAGTTGGAAATTATAAGAATGAAATAAAAAATAAACTAAAAGGGCTCAATAGTAGAATCTGATTGCAAAAGAAAAATCAACAAATATAGATTGATAGCCATTATACTATCTAAAGAAGAGAGACCACGGGATGAAGAAAAATGTACAGAATATTAGATAAATGAGGCAATTATGAAAGAGAATAAATGTCCATTTCTTCTCTATTCTTAACTCATATAATAAACAAAATGTATATAACAATATATAATTATACTGTTGGACCTATAGCACATAGAAATGCAATATATGTGACAATACAGCACAGGAGTAAATGAAGGCAAAGATGCAATGAGTAAGGAAATGATACTAAATGTTAACTTAAATACACAGGAACCAATAGAGAGAATCCAAAATGGTAAATAGTAAGTTAAATATAACAAGTCTTATAAATCTGTATCTCCTCTCCATTATCATTTTCTTTAACAGGCATGCAATTTTCAAAATAATATCCCAATATAAATTAGGTTTGTAACATATATAGATGTAATTTGTATAAAAATAAGCACAAAAAGGGGGGAAAATGGAATGGAGCTAAATAAGAATGACTTTATATATCTCAGTGAAATTTAGTATAAACCTAAAGTAGATTTGAGAATTTAAAATGCATATGGCACAACGTAAAGCAACTATTTAAAAAATCCTCAAAAATATAGAGAAAATTCTTTAATGGAATCAAAATCTTGAGGTAGAAAATATTCACTTAATGCAAGAAAAGTACTGAAGGAGGAACATAAGAACAAAAAAGACTTGACATATAAAAAATAACAAAAATTAAATGGTAAACATAAATTCAACTTATAAAGAACAAGATTAAATGAGAATAGATTGAAAGTGAAAGTCACTCAGTAGTGTCCGACTCTGTGAATATAGATTACATGAGGCAAAAAAGATGGAGATTGTTAAACTATATTAAAAATTTAAAAAACAGATTCAACTGTATGACACTACTTAGACATTTTATCAAGACATATTGTATCCAAACGTAAAATTGAGTTGGTAATAAAAAGGTGGAAAAATATGTATCCTGCAAAAAGAAACTATAAGAAAGCTGGAATGGCTAAATTAAATATAAGTTAAAATAGATTTAAGAAACAAAATTATTCTAAGAAATGAAAAAAAAATTATAATGAAAAAAGTGTCAATACATTAGAAAGTTATAATGATTATAAAAATATACATACTGAACAGTAGGGCACCAGAATACATAAGACAAAGGTTGACAATTATGGGGAAAATCAGATCAGATCAGTCGCTCAGTCGTGTCCGACTCTTTGCGACCCCATGAACTGCAACACGCCAGGCCTCCCTATCCATCACCAGCTCTCGGAGGTCACTCAGACTCACATCCATCGAGTCAGTGATGCCATCCAGCCATCTCATCCTCTGTCGTCCCCTTCTCCTCCTGCCCCCAATCCCTCCCAGCATCAGAGTCTTCTCCAATGAGTCAACTCTTCGCATGAGGTGGCCAAAATACTGGAGTTTCAGCTTTAGCATCATTCCTTCCAAAGAAATCCCAGGGCTGGGGAAAATAGACTATTCAATAAAAGAGACCACTCTACTTTCAATAATAGATTAAACAACTAGGCAGAAGATCAGTATGGATATAGAAGACTTGAACAATCAAGTAACAGAACTAGACTTAACATGCACCTGTTGAGCACTCTACTCAACAACAGCAGAACATTCCTCTCAAGTGCACATAGAACATTCTCTAGGGTAGATCATATGCTAAGCCATGAAACAAGCCATAGCAGAGTTAAACTGAAAATTAATAATACAAAGAGATTTGAGAAATTCATACATTTGTGGAAGCAAACATTCTACTCAATAACCAACAGGACAAAAAAGAAACCATAATAAAAATTATAAAATGCTTTGAGATGAAGCAAAACAAATCACAACAAACCAAACCTTAAAGGATGCAGTTAACATAGTGCTCAAAGGTATATTTAGAGCTGTACTATATTAAAAACAAAGAAAGATCTTAACAACGTAATCAGTCATCCTCAGATGAGTGAAGAGGAAGAGTGAGCTATACTCATAACAAGCAAAGGTAAAAAATAATAAGGATTAAAGTAGAAATTAAAGAAATAGATACCAGAGAAACAGTAGAGAAAACTAATGAAACCAAACTTTCATAATTTGAAAGGACAAAAAAATTTACAAACCTGCAGTTTGATCAAGAAACAAAGATAAAGACTCACAACTAAAATCATATATGAAAGAGAAGACAAAATAGTGACTTAATAAAAATAAAGATTATTATGAATTAACACTATGAATAACTGCATGCAACCAAATTTCACCAATGAGGTGAAATGGGAACATTCTTCAGTTCAGTCAGTTCAGTTGCTCACTCATGTCTGACTCTTTGCGACCCCATGGACTACAGCATGCCTTCAATCTTTCCCAGCATCAGGATCTTTTCCAATGAGTCAGTTCTTTGCATCAGGTGGCTGAAGTACTGGAGTTTCAGTTTCAGCATCCTTCTTACAAAGGTATAAACTATGAATACTGACTTAAGAAAAACCAGAAAATCAGAATAAAATATAATGTGTAATGAGAATGAATTAGTAAAACTATTTTTTAATATGAATTCAGGAGTACATTTTCTCTGAATCAAGCTGAAAGTAGTTAATTTTATGTTTTTCTAATTTTCACTTGTCACTTTGTTCATTTGGTTTGCATAAAGTTTTTTTTTTAATGTAGCTGGAGTAACTAAAGGAAGCAATGCTTAAAAGACAAATGATAAATACAAATGATTCTGATATATAGTAAGGTACCAACAGTAACAGAAAAATCCGTAAAATCTGTATCTACTAAAATGCACAATAGAAATATCTTTTTCTTAGCCCAATGTATGAATGCAATTTACATGCAATCATTTTCCTGTGGAGACTGGCTGCATTGTTCATTTGCAAGCAATAGTGATGTGTATTAATCCCTTTCATCTGTGTTTTATTCATCTTTGTTTCTCTAAATTAATACCTGAACTGCCAATAAATATATTCAAGAAAACTGAAGTAATCTGTTTGCTGTCTATATATGTATGTGTTACTGAAAGGTTAGAATAATGATATTCTCTCAGTTCTAACTTGTATACATTGTAGACTCTTTGTAGCTGAAAAGACTTAAAATAGTGATGAATGAAACATGTCTATTCATATAGCTTAAGGGAGATAATCTAGTATTATTGTCCAGTTGCATAATGGCCTTTACCCTTTGGAGCTACATAGGTTGGTCAGTTACAATTCACTCATTCTTCTCAGCTAACGATACTTTAGAATTTTAAAAATAACTGTAAAACTTTTGTGACCCAGTAATTATATAAATTTATTAAATATTTAAAAGAAAGAAGTTATCCAAATCTACTTCTGCCTATGACAGTCTATTAAACTCTTTTAATTTCAAGGTTAAAGCTTTAATAATCACAATCACATCAAACTTGTTCTCTAAATATAATTTAAGCATTCCAACAAGTCATAAGATTTTGATATTTTTTACAAAGCAAGTTCAACCAACATAATAATTTAGTGATATAAGCAACAGAAATAGTGATTTCAGTTTCCTCTTAGAATTATTTAATTGATTGATAAATATACAGAGAAAAGCAAGCTATATAGTTTCATTGTTCTTGTGTGCTTTTCACATTTAGGACTCTAATATGGTAACTAAAAACATTGAGTAAATTTAGCAAACCATCACAAGTGGCATATTGATAAAAAGACACTGTCCTTGTTCATACAACACTTACAAATAGGCAATATGTTTGTTAATTCACTGACCTTAAAGAGGAGGTAAGAAAATATAATAATATTTGGATCACTTAGAGTGTAGAGCATAAGGTAAAAGATTTTTTTACTCCATATCATTCTATATGTGATTCAGGTCTATACAAATGATCAAATAACCAATTTTATTTTACAGTTAAAGTGGTAACTGTACATCTTCTTAAAAGTGCTTTTTTTTCAGCAGCATGCAAACAAACATTATTTTATTTAATCCGCCAAACAAAATCTGACATTTACACTTCATTTCATTAATTTTTTTTTCAATCTCTGGAATCAGAATAGAGAGGTTTAGTTGATTTCTAATTTGCCTTCTTTTGTGAAGGCCTTTCTAACAAAGAAACCAAAAGTTTACAAAGATAACAGATGTAGCTAAGTGCCTTTTAAAGTTTTCTCTTCTGATCTCCTAGAAGCTGAAGACTTCAATAAAAAACAAACAACTGCTCTCATTTGATTTTGATTATAAATCTATAAACAGTAAATTATTCTATTCATTTCTCATTTATGATCAGTAAATTATCCTAACAACAATTACAATTCTATTTATTTTTCATTTGAGAATGATTAGGAGTGAGTGGCTATTAAAGAGCCTTTGGAAGGTGTCAAAAATGGAACTTATATAATTTTACTGTGTTTATTCCCATTTGCAATTACCTTAGGTATATCTGCTCTTATACACACATACACATATTATATATCTGCTGGAGTTATCACTTCAATGAATATTGGCCCAATTTTTACTTCTCATATAACAACAAAAAAATACCCTCATAAACAATCCATTTTAGGTTATTGTTGAACTAAGTATCAAGGAATGATCTCCAGTGGTTATTAGGTAGTTTTTCTTACATTTTATTATCAATTCTGCCTTGGCAACAAATATCCAGCCAGCAAGTTGTGACCACTACTAGTTTTGTGTGGTCACAAGACTAGTTATCCCCAATGGCATCTGAGTAGAAGTGATCTTTGTCACTTCTGGGCCAAGGCTCTTAAGAAGCTAGTGTGTTTTCTCCATGTTCTTTTTTTCTTTCTGGCCACCTGAAAAGCAATCTCCTGGGTAACATTAGAAACTGAGTTATAGAAAATGCATAACTGACAAACCTGAAACTTTCCTGGACTCTTAGGTAAGCATGAAATGAACTACATATTGAGCCAGTTCACATTTTAATCTTTTACCATGGTCTATTGTGGTTTTTAAGTCACTAAGTAGTGTCCAACTCTTTATGACCCCATGGACTATAGCCTACCAGGCTCCTCTGTCCATGGGGTTTCCCAGGCAAGAATACTGGAGTGAGTTGCCATTTCTTCTCCAGGGGATCTTCCCAACTCAGGGATTGAATTCCTATGTCCTGCACTGACAGGTGGATTCTTTACCACTGAGCCACCAGGGAAGCCCTTCCATGATTTAGCCTACTCTAACATATGGCTCCGGGGAAGGCAATGGCACCCCACCCCAGTACTTTTGCCTGGAAAATCCCATGGACGGAGGAGCCTGGTAGGCTCCAGTCCATGGGGTCGCTGAGAGTGGGACACGACTGAGCGACTTCACTTTCACTTTTCACTTTCATGCATTGGAGAAGGAAATGGCAACCCACTCCAGTGTTGTTGCCTGGAGAATCCCAGGGACAGGGGAGCCTGGAGCAGCAGCAGCAGCAACATATGGCTCAAAGGTTTTTTTTCCCCTTTAACCAAATTGAAGCTACAGAACACTATTCTCTCATTACCACTCATCTCACAATAGGTATTGTTTTTCAGCCTATAGTCTTTATCAATAGCCAGCTGCAATTTGTACGCAGTATAATGTGTAGGAAAGTATGTATTTCATGGTGTCAGGAGACTTCATTTTGAATCCCACTTTGCATCTTTCTAGTTCAGTAATTCAAAACCTTTGTGACTCAGTTTCTTTAACTGTTTAATAATATATAATTCACAACTGTATGTGAGTTTGTCTGTGTCTGTTGTGTGAAATAACTAAACAAGGTATTATTTATGAAAGTTTCAAACACATATTAGAATAATTAATTTCAAATTAATATTTAATATTTAAATAGTATTAATATTGGTATTAATATTTACACTTAATTTATTAATACTTAACCGATTTTAATAAGATGGCAATAGAAATAAGCAGACATTAATCCAAGATTTAGATGGAGAAAATGAAATCCAGAGAATTTAACTCACCAGCATTGGTGTTCAGCGTAAACTGTCACTTTTACTTCATCTATGTTTTACTAGTCCTTTTTCAGTGAAACTGAATAATTATTAGGATTAAAGTAAAAACTTAATGTAAACACTTCTTGTAAATTAAAACATTGAACTATTCATTGATTAAGGAAACTTGGGCAGCTTAACGAGCTATTTAAAGGGAAAACGGAATTTATAATATTATAGGTTGGCAGTTTAAAGTAAAGATTCAGTTAAGAGTAGATGCATAATTCTGTTCTACCATTATCTGTGTAATTTTCAGTAAATTCTTTAACTCTAGGTCTCAATTTCGTAAGCCCATTTCTGGGTATACATCTGAAAGAAATTAAATCAGGATCTCAAAAAGTTATTACCACACTCATGTTCTTACAGCATTAGTCACAGCATGCAAGACATGGAAAGTGTCCTTCAGTGACAAATGGATAAAAAAATAGAATATATACGTACATGTACATATATACATATATATATATATATATATATGTGTCTACACATATAGTATATGCATATATACAACACCAAACTATTATTCGGGAATAAGAAGAAAATCCTGCGATTTGTGACAACATGGATGGTACTTGAGGGCATTACGCTATGTAAGTTAGAGAAAAACAAATACTATATGATCTTCCTTATATGTGGAATCTTAAAAAAAAACAATTATACAGCTCAAATAGAACAATGGTGGAAGAGTAGGGGAAACAGGGAGATGTTGACTAAAAGATACAGACTTCCAGTTTTAAGCTTAGTAAGATATGAGAATCTAATGTACAGTATAGCGACTACAGTTAGCAGTACTGAATTATATATACTTGAGAAAGTTGGTAAGAGATGAGATCTTAAATGTTTTCACAACACATCAAGAATCTGTAACTATATGAAGGGATGGATGTGTTAAGTAACCATATTCTGAAAATTATTTTGCAATAAATGTGTGTGTCAAATCATCACATTGTACACTTTAAAATTACACAGTGTTACATATCAATTATATCTCACCAAATCTGGGAAGGGGGTCAATTTTCCACACAGTACTTAACAGTCAGCAAGCATTCATAGTCATATAAAAAGCATTCTATTCTCTGCCATTTCCTTCTCCAATGCATCAAAGTGAAAAATGAAAGTCAAGTCGCCAAGTCGTGTCCAACTCTTCATGACCCCATGGACTGTAGCCTACCAGGCTCCTCCACCCATGGGATTTTCCAGGCAAGAGTACTGGAGTGAGTTGCCATTGCCTTCTCCACTAAGGTGATGGGTCTCAGCCAATTTGTTAAAAGACTTACTGAAACAAAATGTTGGTGTGAGACAACTTGCTCTTTGGTTGTCACTAGGCTGGGACATTGATCTTCTCTGGCCTTGGACTCAGACTGGAACTTATACCATCAGTTGTACTGGTTGTCATACCTTCAGACTCAAGACTGGAATTATACTATATTGACTTTCCTGGGCCCCCATCACATACTATCGATCTTGAGACTTCTCAGTCATCATGACAGCATAAGCTAATTCTTTATAATACATCTCTCTCTGTATATATAGAGAGAGAGAGACAGACATATAGATACATATATATAATAGATATAGACATATAAATATATAATCTGTAGTAAAGAGAACAGTGATTATCCATGGTGTGATCTGGTAGTAAAGACACACAAAATATAACCATTAGATATTCCTTGTCAACCATTTATAGGAAGAGAGAAGTTGGGTGAATATATATGATATTATCAAACATCTTTAGAATAAAGCCAGATTGAGTGGCTTTTCCTGTCATTCTCTCATGTTAATATAGAGAATGGACAAAGAGACAAGGAAGAGTTCAGTGATTCAAACCTCAAGCTCAAGAATCACATAAATCAGGGGTCCCCAATCCCTGGGCCATGGTTTAATACCAGTTGGTGGCCTGTTAGGAACCAGGCCATAAAGCAGGAGGTGAGCAGCAAGCTAGTGAGTGAAGCTACATCTGCCCCTCCCCATCACTTGCATTACCCTCTGAATCATTCCCTTGCCCCCACTCTCATTTGTGGAAAAATTGTCTTCTAGGAAATTGGTCCCTAGTGCCAAAAAGACTTGGAACCGCTGACATACATAATCTGAAATCTTCAATGTGTGCCCTGAGGTAAACCACTATTGCCTATAGCCTGAGGGCTAAGATTGCTAAAATTCAAAAACAGAATCTCACTCTGTGAATAGCTAAATTACAATACAAATTGGACTCCCACCTCACAGGGTTTTCTATTGTTAAAATGAAAAAACTGGGATTGGGGAAAGAACTGTCACTGTACCCGGACACTGATCTTCTCTGGTCTTGGACTCAGACTGGAACTTAAACATATCTTCACACTCTGACTGGAACTATACAATTGGCTTTTCCGGGCCCCCATCATGTACTACAGATATTGAGTATTCTCAGTCATCATGACAGCGTAAGCTAATTATATATAATACATCTCTCTCTCTCTTTATATATATATATACACATACACACACACATGTATTAGATGGATAGACATATAGAAACATGTAATAGATACAAATACATATAGAATCTGAAGTAAAGAGAACAGTGAATTCTTTTAATTTAGAATGAAGGGAAAACTCATATGGATGAAACTCAGGACACTGAGACCCTAAATTTGGTTAAGTTTTTGCCAGTGGAAGAGGACTCCCCACTCTGACTATTGCAGGAAGGGGGACCCCTTCCAGGACCTGAAAAGTGGGCTCTTGTCTAACACTCAGAAATGAACTGTCCAAGGAAACACACATGCTGACAAAGCAAGAGATTCTATTGGAAAAGGGTGCCCAGGCAGAGAGCAGTAGGGTAAGGGAACCCAGGAGAACTGATCTGCCATGTGGCTTGCAGTCTCAAGAGTTTCCTGGTTATCTTCAGCCAATCATTTTGACTCACAGTCTTTCCTGGTGGTCCATGCCTTGTTCAGCCAAGATGCCAGCAAGAAGGATTGTGAGAGGTAGTTGGACATGTGGTGTCACTTTTTGACCATTTCTGAACTCTCCCTGTTGGTGGTGGCATATTAGTTCCGTGTTCCTTACCAGGACCTTCTGTCATGAAACAACTCATGCAAATAAATAGTTACTATGGTGCCTGGTCAGGCTGGGCAGTTTCAGTCAGTCTGCTTCCCCAAGACCGTAACAGTTTCCCCACTCCCATTGGAAGAGGTCTCTCCATCACTACCTGAGGGGATTAACTTCTCATTGACTGAGGAAATTGTGATGGCCTCCTTTGAGACACGTACCCTGCAATACAATGTTTATTCTTCTCAGGATCCACCTTTACCAGCCCTCACTGCCTCTAGACCTTTAACTAGACTCAAGTTTTAGTAGGTCACTAAAGGGGACGACAGAGGATGAGATGGCTGGATGGCATCACTGACTCGATGGACTTGAGTCTGAGTGAACTCCGGGAGTTGGTGATGGACAGGGAGGCCTGGCGTGCTGTGGTTCATGGGGTCACAAAGAGTCAGACACGACTGAGCGACTGAACTGAACTGAAAGATGAGGTGTACTTTGTAACCCATGAAGATGTGTGCTACACACCAAAAGCACTGCTTTTCTGATACATACTGACAGATCTCAGTGACATGTGTAAGAATGGATAGAATATAGAGGTGTGGGATAATGATGGAAGAAATTTAATATTGGATAAGGCAGGATTTATTGACATGGACTCATTAAGCAGAAATTTTGCATTTGATGTTGTAGCTCAGGGAGTTAAAAAGGGCCCAACTAGTTAGTTGGTTGGCTGAAACACAGACCAAAAGGTGGACCACACTGAGTGAATTAGAAAAGTCAGATCTGCCTTATTTTAATGTACAGAGAGGAATTCAAAGGTTTAGGGAGATTTGAATGTTGGAGTAGTTACTTAAGACCTACTCGCCTACACAGGTAGGGTTGAGAAGACACACCTTTCATCAAAATGCTGAGAAGCAAATTTATTAGGGGGCTTAAGTATCCTTAAAGAGCTCTGTAATTGCTCTTCTATGTAGGCAAGATCTTTTCATGGGACTACAGTCACTGAATTGCGAATCTAAATAAAATGGAAGTAACTGGATGCCAGGTGGCAAGAGTCAGTATGCAGCAGTTGACCACCAAAGGCAAGGTAAGTATTGTTGCTATAATGGACAGTAGAGACAAAGCAGCAATCAAAATAGTCTGAATTATGCAGACCTATGCTACTGTCATGGTGCCTGTAGCATCGAAATAGCATCAAAATAGATTGAAGCCTACTAAATCATTTCAGCTGCATAAGCAGAAAAATTCTAGGTTAAGTTAACAAAAGTCTAAACTGGATGATAAAAACAGAGTTGTGGATCCTAAGTCAATTCCCAGTCTTGAGCTATTTTACATACCCAGAATTCCTTGAATGAAGAAGACGCTAGGTCCCCTTAAGGAAGGATACCAGTAAACTACCAAAATTATATACTCTGTTTCTCCCTGCCCTCCCCAAAAGAATCAATGGTTTGTTACAGGGTAACTGCACTGGGTAAAAGAAAATTATCAAAACTATTGTGGACTATAAGACCATAGGTCTCAAAGAACACTAATTTGCAGGTACTTAAAACATCAGTGCAATTGACCATTCAGAGTACAGGTTATTATGATCAGCTGATCAGTGAAATTTTAGCTCTGATCTATCTCACAGTGGGTCCCAGAGGATGCACAACCAGAATAAACACTCAACAACTGGCAGAATCCTCATATTGATTTCCTGACCTGTAATATGAGGGCTACTGTGGTTCAGCTAAGTTCAGTTCAGTCACTCAGTCATGTCCAACTCTTTGCAACCCCATGCACTGCAGCACGCCAGGCCTCCCTGTCCACCACCAATTCCCCGAGTTCACTCAGATTCACATCCATCGAGTCAGTGATGCCATCCAGCCATCTCATCCTCTGTCGTCCCCTTCTCCTCATGCCCTCAATCCCTCCCAGCATCAGAGTCTGTTCCAATGAGTCAACTCTTCGCATGAGGTGGTCAAAGTACTGGAGTTTCAGCTTTAGCATCATTCTTTCCAAAGAAATCCCAAGGCAGATCTCCTTCAGAATGGACTGGTTGGATCTTGCAATCCAAGGGACTCTCAAGAGTCTTCTCCAACACCACAATTCAAAAGCATCAATTCTTTGGCACTCAGCTTTCTTCACAGTCCAACTCTCATATCCATACATGACCACTGGAAAAACCATACCCTTGACTAGACGAACCTTTGTTGGCAAAGTAATGTCTCTGCTTTTGAATATGCTATCTAGGTTGGTCATAACTTTCCTTCCAAGGAGTAAGTGTCTTTTAATTTCATGGCTGCAGTCACCATCTGCAGTGATTTTGGAGCCCCCCAAAATAAAGCCTGACACTGTTTCCACTGTTTCCCCATCTATTCGCCATGAAGTGTTGGGACCAGATGCCATGATCTTCGTTTTCTGAATGTTGAGTTGTAAGCCAACTTTTTAACTTTCTTCTTTCACTTCCATCAAGAGGCTTTTTAGTTCCTCTTCACTTTCTGCCATAAGGGTGTTGTCATCTGCATATCTGAGGTGATTGATATTTCTCCTGGCAATCTTGGTTCTAGCTTGTGCTTCTTCCAGCGTTTCTCATGATGTATTCTGCATAGAAGTTAGATAAACAGGGTGACAATATACAGCCTTGACATACTCCTTTTCCTATTTGGAACCAGTCTGTTGTTCCATGTCCAGTTCTAACTGTTGCTTCCTGACCTGCATACAGATTTCTCAAGAGGCAGGTCAGGTGGTCTGGTATTCCTATCTCTTTCAGAATTCTCCACAGTTTATTGTGATCCACACAGTCAAAGGCTTGGGCATAGTCAAGAAAGCAGAAATAGATGTCTTTCTGGAACTCTCTTGCTTTTATTATGATCCAGCGGATGTTGGAAATTTGGTCTCTGGTTCCTCTGCCTTTTCTAAAACCAGCTTGAACATCTGGAAGTTCACAGTTCACGTATTGCTGAGGCCTGGCTTGGACAATTTTGAGCATTACTTTACTAGCGTGTGAGATGAGTGCAATTGTGCGGTAGTTTGAGCATTCTTTGGCAAGAGTAAACGTCGACATTCTAAGAATCAGCTAACTAAAATGGACTGGAATGGGTGAATTTAACTCAGATGACAATTATATCTACTGCTGCAGGCAGGAATCCCTTAGAAGAAATGGAGTAGCCATCATGGTCAACAAAAGAGTTCGAAATGCAGTACTTGGATGCAATCTCAAAAACGACAGAATGATCTCTGTTTCCAAGGCAAACCATTCAATGTCACAGTAATCCAAGTCTATGCCCCAACCAGTAACGCTGAAGAAGCTGATGTTGAACGGGTCTATGAAAACTCACAAGACCTTTTAGAACTAATACCCAAAAAAGATGTCCTTTTCATTATAGGGGGCTGGAATGCAAAAGTAGGAAGCCAAGAAACACCTGGAGTAACAGGCACATTTGGCCTTGGAATACGGAATGAAGCAGGGCAAAGACGAATAGAGTTTTGCCAAGAAAATGCACTGGTCATAGCAAATACCCTCTTCCAAAAACACAAGAGAAGACTCTATACATGGACATCACCAGATGGTCAACACCGAAATCAGATTGATTATATTCTTTGCAGCCAAAGATGGAGAAGCTCTATACAGTTAACAAAAACAAGAGCGGGAGCTCGCTGTGGCTCAGATCATGAGTGCTTTATTGCCAGATTCAGATTGAAACTGAAGAAAGTAGGGAAAACCACTAGACCATTCAGGTATGACCTAAATCAAATCCCTTATGATTATACAGTGGAATTGAGAAGTAGATTTAAGGGATTAGATCTGATAGAGTGCCTGATGAACTATGGAATGAGGTTCGTGACATTGTACAGGAGACAGGGATCAAGACCATCCCCATGGAAAAGAAATGCACAAAAGCAAAATGGCTGTCTGAGGAGACCTTACACAGAAGAGAAGTGAAAAGCAAAGGAGAAAAGGAAACATATAAGCATCTGAATGCAGACTTCCAAAGAATAGCAAGGAGAGATAAGAAAGCCTTCCTCAGTGATCAATGCAAAGAAATAGAGGAAAATAGCAGAATGGGAAAGACTAGGGATCTCTTCAAGAAAATTCGAGATACCAAGGGAGCATTTCATGCAAGATGGGCTTGATAAAGGACAGAAATGGTATGGACCTAACAGAAGCAGAAGATATTAAGAAGAAGTGGCAAGAATACACAGGAGAACTGGACAAAAAGATCTTCATGACTCAGATAAACACTATGGTGTGATCACTCACCTAGAGCCAGACATCTTGGAATGTGAAGTCAAGTGGGCCTTAGAAAGCATCACTATTAACAAAGCTAGTGGAGGTGATGGAATTCCAGTTGAGCTATTTCAAATCCTGAAAGATGATGCTGTGAAAGTGTTTCACTCAATATGCCAGCAAATTTGGAAAACTCAGCAGTGGCCATAGAACTGGAAATGGTCAGTTTTCATTCCAATCCCAAAGAAAGGCAATGCCAAAGAATTCTCAAACTACTGCTACTGTGGTGGATTAGGCCAAATGGAAGTCACCAGCAGTAACTCTACCTAGCAAAATAGTGAGCCCTAAGCAATGCCATGTTTGTGGAGGAATTACAGAGATTAGTGCCACCATTAAAACTTGAAAGATGTAGGGGTAGTGATTTCCACCATATTTCCATTCAATTTTCCTATTTGGCCTGTGCAAAAGTTATATGAATCTTGTAAAATGACAGTGGTCTATTGTAAGCTTTACCAGGTGGTGATTACAATTGCAGCTGCTGTGCCAGATGTAGTTTTATTGCTTGAGCAAATTAACACATCCCCTGGTACCTGGTTTGCATCTACTAATTTGGAAAATGCCTTTTTATCCATCCCTGTTCATATAGTCCATCAGAAACAGTTTGCTTACAGCTGGGAAGACCAGCAATATACCTTTATGTTCTATTTCAGGGATATAGCAACTCCCTAGCCCTATGCCATAATTTAGTTCTCAGCGATCTTGATCACATTTTCCTCCAATAAGATAATGAAACAAGCAGGACCCTGTGGGGCTCCGGAGCATAAAATCCTTTCTGGGTCCTCCACTTCTTAATTACAGGAAATAGGCTTCATTCAACTTTCAGGACCTCCTCTGAGTTCCAAGGGGGCATGTTCAAACAGTTGCTAATTAGAGAAGGGAGGGGATGTGGGACAAGTACAGCCTTGGGGGCAAGGTCCTGGTTCCCCATCAAAGAATATACATAACAATATCTTTGAGCTGTTTTGCAAATGCTGAAACCCCCACCAGGTGAGAGAGGTTAACTGTGTGCTGCCCACAAGCACATAGACCCCAAACAGGTTGGAACTAGAAGTTCGGTGATGCTGACTCCCACTTACCTCATTACCAACTCATCAGAAAAATGTCCATGAGCTGATTACACCCTCTTTGAACAATTGATATAAAAAGTCCTACCTCCTTCAGGTTGGATTAGACAGTTTTGAGGGCATTATTTTGAGGGCAAAACAATAAAGCTATTCTTTTCTACTTCATCCAAAACTGTCTCTGAAATTTAAATTAGATGTGGGGGTACAGAAGCGGGATTCAGCTTCAATATCACATCTATTCATAACACTGATGACATTATGCTTACTGGACAGAGTTATCAAGAATTAGCTATTTACTTAATGCTAAGGTATTTTAATGTCAGAGTGGAAAATAAATCCAAAAATATGTCAGGGCCTCTACCTCAGTGAAGAATCTAGGGCAGTGAGTTAACAGGCATGCTGAGACATCCCTTCTAAGGTGAATCATATATACTGAGTATTTTGTCCTCTCAAAATTTGCATGTTGAAATCTATTCCCCAATGTGGTAATATTTGGAGGCAAGGTGATTAATAGCTGATTAGGTCATGAAGGTGGAAGCCTCATGAATGGGATTAGTGTCCTTATAAGAGAGACCCCAGAGAATTCCCTTACCCCTTCTTCTCTGTGACAAAACAGAGAGAAGATGGCTGACTATGAACCAGAAAGTGGGTTCTCAATAGACACCAAATCTTTTCACCTTGAAGTTGGACTTAGGCGTCCAAGGTAGTGAGAAATAACTTTCTAATGTTGATAAGCCACAGAGTCTATACTAGCCTGTTATATAGCTGCCTGAACTATGACAGTGGACAGCTATTGCATCTGACCCCTTCTATGACCAAAAAGGAGGCACAATGACAAGTAGGCCACTGGATTTTGGAGGCAAAATGTTCCCCATTCAGGTGTCTTACTCTGGCCCATTTGCCAAGGGACATGGAAAGCTGATAGATTTTGAGTGGGGCTCAGAATGAAAGAGAAGTGGCACATAGCTTCCCAGTTGGTGCTAGTGATAAAGAACCAGCCTGCCTATGCAGAAGAAAAAAGAGACATGGGCTCAATCCCTGGGTTGGGAAGATCCTTGGAGAAGGAAATAGCAACCCACTCTAGTATCCTTGCCTGAAAAATCCCATGGACAGAAGAGCCTGGTGGACTGCAGTCTGAAGGGTTGCAACACGGTGGACATGACTGAAGAAACTTACCACTACCACAGAACAAGAGCAGACTCTGCAACAGGTCCATGCTTGTGTGCAAGTTGCTCTGCCACTTGGGCCATATGAGCCAACATATTCATTGGTGCTTGAAGTGGCAGTGACAGATCGGGATGCTCTTAGGGGTCTTTGACAGGACCCTATAGGTGAATCATGAGGTAGGCTCTCAAAATCTTCGAGCAAAGTCCTGCCATAATTTGTGGATAACTACTCTCCTTTTGGAAAAAAGTTCTTGACCTTTCTGTCTGCACCTTAGTAATACCTGATTGCTTAACCAAGATTCAACAAGTTACCATTCTAACTTAACTGCCCATCATGAACTAGGTGTTATTTGACCTATCAAGCCAAGAAGTTGGGAATGCATAGCAGCAATCCATCACTGAATGGAGAGCAAATACAGGATTGGTCCAAGCAGGCCTTGAAGGCACACATAAGTCACATGAACAAGTAGCCCAAATGCCCATGATTTCCACTGTTGCTACACTGCCTTTTCTCTCCCAGTCTGAATCTATGTCTTCATGAGGAATTCTCTACAAACAGCTGGAAGAGGGTAGAAGACTAGAGCCTAAGTTACAGATGACTGCATGATATGCAAGTACTACCTTAAAGTGGACAGTCTTGGCATTACAGCCTTTTTCTGTGGTATCAATTGAGGAGAGTGGTGAAGGGAAATCCTCCAGTTGGGCAGAACATCAATCATTACACCTAATTATTCACTTTGCTTGGAAAGAGAAGTGGTTAGATATGTGAATAAACATGAACACATGGGCTGTGGCAAATGGTTTGCCTGTATGGTGTGTAACTTAAACACATTGGAAAATTAGTGACAAGAAACTCTGCGGAAAATGTATGTGGATATACCTCTCTGAATAGGAAACAACTGGTGTGATGGTTAAAAATCTGTCTGCCAATGCAAGGAATATGGGTTAGACCCCTGACCTTGAAGGATACCACATGCTGCAGGCCAACTAAGCCTGTGCACCACAACTACTGAGCCCACACTCTAGAACCCGTGAGCTCCAACTACAGAGCCCACGAGGCACAACTACTGCAGCCTGTGCACCCCAGAGCCTGTGCTCCACAAGAGAAGCCACCTCAATGAGAAGCCTGTGCACCACAATGAACAGTAGCCCCTGCTCACTCCAACTAGAAAATGCAGCAATGAAGACCCAACACAGACAGAAACAAAAAAATTTAAGTGTCCATATCCGTGTGTTATGTGAATGCTCACCAAAACATGACCTCAGCAGAGGAGAATTTTAACAATCAAATGGATATCATAACTCATTCTATGAATACCAGTTAGCTTTTCCTCTAGTTACCCTGTCACTGTCCAAGTAGCTATAGTGGCAGGATCAGGATGATAAGCATGCACCAAGGCTGTCCTGGCTATGGCCACTGATGTGTTTAATCTGCCAGCAACTGACCAAAACCGAGTCCTCAATGAGGCACTATGCTCTAAGGCATCAGCAAGCTACTTGGTGGTAACTTGATCACATTAGATTTCTTCCATCATGGAAGGGGCAGCAGGGCATACGATTATACAAAAAATTTGCTAGTGGGTCACTATAAGTAATAGTGAATGGTACCATTTTCATCTTCTGATTCCTAGATCTCTGAATCTTGCTTATGAGAAAAACAGCACTATGTACTGGATGTGAGAGCTGGACTGTGAAGAAGGCTGAGCGCCGAAGAATTGATGCTTTTGAACTGTGGTGTTGGAGAAGACTCTTGAGAGTCCCTTGGACTGCAAGAAGATCCAACCAGTCCATTCTGAAGGAGATCAATCCTGGAATTTCTTTAGAAGGAATGATGCTAAAGCTGAAACTCCAGTATTTTGGCCACCTCATGCGAAGAGTTGACTCATTGGAAAAGACTCTGATGCTGGGAGGGATTGAGGGCAGGAGGAGAAGGGGACGACAGAGGATGAGATGGCTGGATGGCATCACTGACTCGATGGGTATGAGTCTGGGTGATCTCCGGGAGCTGGTGATGGACAGGGAGGCCTGGCGTGCTGCAGTTCATGGGGTCGCAAAGAGTCGGACATGACTGAGCAACTGATCTGATCTGATGTACTGGACACCAATTCAAAACACATACACTATCCTTGCCTCAGCCTTGCAATACTGTCACCTCGCTAGTACTGTAACTATGTCTTCAAAAGACTGTTCCACAGTTGTATTTCAGTTGCTTCAAGATGGTAGCGAATATGGTAATATCAGTGAATTCCATGAACATGGACAACTGCCACATTTCTTCTGCTGATAAATGAGTTCCTTGATTATAAGTAATGCCATTTAGAATGCTATCATGCTGGATATGGCATTATGTAAGTCCATTAATGGTTAAAGTCTTTGGCAGAAGAATTGTGTGCAGGGAAGGCAAATATATTTGTTCATGGTTATTCAATGACAGGAATCCTGCAGGAATCAGCCATTGATCACTTTTAATCTAGGACACATAAATATCCATGAATAATACAGTTACACAAGCATTTTCAGATTCTACAGTGACTGGAATCATGGAATCAGTGGTCCTCAGCTGCTTTAGCTCTCTAGGCATATATATTTTTGTCTTCATCAATCAGCTCTCTGCCACAGACAAAGGTATGGTTACATTTTTATCCAGATTATCCCACTGTTTAAAAGGCGGCTATTTAAATAGCTTGATTTATGTTCAGTTTCAGGACTTCAGGGCATACTTTGAGCTGGGTACGTTACTATGTCAGTACATTATTTTATGGAACTTGTCTCTGGGGCACATTCACCCAATCATCCTGTTGGAGAATCTGGAAGGAATTTGGATGCTGTGTAGAGAATGCAGCAAGAACTAGTGTTATTCATGCTGCCTGCTTTTCACTTCAGTTGGTTCAGCTGGTGATTAAAAAAAATGTGAGTGGGACTTTGGAATAAAGACAAACTGAACATAAAGAAAGATGACTTATGTTGTTATTGTTTTGCAAGAGACACACATTTGTCTATTACTAAAACTATCTTAACTGAAAAAAATATTTGGATTGGGTTGTGCCATTTAATAAAGTTTTTAATTATAGTAGATGTATTTTATCTCTCATATACTTCTCAAGCACAAGTTTGTACTATAAGCTCACAGAGTATATAAATACATAGGGTATTTCAATATAATCTTTATATTTTTGACTCATTTATAATTGTTAATGGAATCTGGGTGAATAAGATAGTTATGAAGAGAATGAATGCTGTGCTGTGGTTTTCTAAATTTGCATTGTTCTTTCTTGAAAACTGCTCACTTCCTCAGTATCATAGCACTGAAATATTATGGAACAAATTGAAAACAGTTGTTGGAATGCATAGCTTACTTAACCATCTGCCTTTGCCTGGTGGTGTGATTTTCCCACATGACACAAATAATTAATAATTATTAATCTTTTACAAGCTTATAAGGACAAATTTAGGTATCATTATCCTCACTAATAGAGGAAACAGCCACAAACACATTGAAAGTAAAAGGATGAAAAATATATCACAGGAAAACAGTCATAAGAAATATGGATTGGCTATTTTAATACCAAAAAAAAAAAAAAAAAAAAAAAACCTGTAAAGGTTACAGATAAAATGGGGCATTTTAGAATGATAAACAGTTAATTAATCAGTAATATAAAACAATTACAAATATAAATGAACCCAATAATAAAACACCAAAATGCATGAAGAAAAAAAACTGAAAGAAAGGCAGAGGGAAATGAACAACTTAACAGTATTAGTAGGCTACCCTTGTGGCTCAGCTGGTAAAGAATCCACCTGCAATGCAGGAGATATGGGTTCGATCCCTGGGTTGGGAAGATCCTCTGGAGAAGGAAATGGCTACCCACTCCAGTATTCTGGCCTGGAGAATTCCATGGACTGTATAGTTCATGGGGTCACAGAGTCAGACACAACTGAGTGACTTTCACTTTCAGGAGACTTCAGCACCTATCATTCAATAATCAATAGGACAACTATGCAGGATAAAACAAGGAAATAGAAGATTTTAACAAGACTGGAAAATCCCATGGATGGAGGAGCCTGGTAGGCTCCAGTCCATGGGGTCGCTAAGAGTCGGACACGACTGAGCGGCTTCACTTTCACATAAATCAACTAGACCTAACAGACATTATGGAACATACCACCCAATTGTGGCAGAATACAGTAGCAGAATATACTCTTCACAAGCACACATGGAACATTTTTACAGGATAGAGCATATGCTAGGCAATAATATACACATTTTAAATAAATAAAACAATACAAAGTATATTCCCTGACCACAATGGAATGAAATCAGAAGCCAATAAAAGAAATTTGGCAAATTCACATGTATGTGGATATTAAACAACACACTCCAAACTAACCAATGGTCATAGAAGAAATGAAATCAGAATATATACAGAACATTTTGTCCTTAAGGATGAGATATGAGAAAATATTTATATGCATATTTCATAAAAGAAGATTTTAAAAACTCAGAAAAGCAGAATATGTTCAACATCAACAGCCATTAGGGAGATGTTTAAAATCACAATGAGATACCACTGCACATTAGAATCACTAAAATTAAAACACCTAATAATATCAAGTGTTGACAACAATGGAGAATAACTGGAGCTCTCATACACTACTGATCAATATGCAAAATGGTATAGTCACTTTTAAAAACATCACAGAATCTTAAGCCACTAAACATATACTCTACATGTATACACTGTATGTGCAGCATGTAAACATATACATGTAACCCAGAAATCACATTCTTAGTATTGCCCCCAAATAAGCATAAGTCCACACAAAAATTTATACACAGTATTTATAGCTGGAATAACCTCCTAAATAGAACAATCTAAAAATCCATCAGCTGCTAAGTGGATAAACAGACTGTGCTATATCCATATTAAAGAATACTGTTCAGTCAAAAGAAATAAAATATTAAAACACATAAAAGCATGGATGGATGTCAAGGACATTATGCTTCATCAAATAAGTAAAATATAAAAGGCAAGATACTGTATGAATTCATTTATATAAAATTCTATAAAAGACAAAATTAACAGTGAAAGAAAGCAGACCAGTGATTGTAAGAGATAAGCTTGCAGACAGATCAACAGGAAAGGGACAAGAGGGAACTTTTTAAGGATGTGGAATTAATTTGTATTTTGATTGCACTTGTGGGAGCCAGTTCTCTATTTTAATACATTGGGTTAATGCATGTAACTAATTTTTAGAAATGCATGAAGAGATTGGAAACAGACACCATCTTATTTACATGTATTTGGAAGTCAATATAGAGCAATTTATGCAACTCTCAGTTTGCAAAGTATTTCCTTATATACAGTGCTACATTTTATATGTATTTTATATGGAATCTGTCACAGATTATATATATCACATGTATGTGTGATTTTTGCTTTATAAACAAAAATAAAATAAATACACATGTAAATAATACTCAGCAAATAAACTTAATATTGTCAGTATTTTAAAGACCCTTTTGTATCTGGGTCTGATGGGTTCCTCCTTCATCCCATCAAGAGTAATCACTGCCTAGAATTTTGTGTAACTTATTCCTTTTCCTTTCTTTATAGTTTTATGACAGAGTGACACAAACTTATGGTGATGGTATCCTTAAACTATGTGTTGTTTAAATATATACTATTACTACTCTTTAAATGCTGACCACAAAAATTTCCATATGCTTAAAAGTATCTAAAATTAGTATCTTTAAACTTTCTGACAAAATAGTTTTATTCCAATAATTCCAATTCCAAATTGTATATTATTGCCCAGTGTTTCCTTTTTTTAACCTTAGAAGTAGAAATCGATAATATTACTTGACAATTTTAAAGACTGATGCTGAAGCGCCAATACTTTGGCCACCTGATGCAAAGAGCTGAATTATTGGAAAAGATCCTGATGCTGGGAAAGACTGAGGGCAGGAGAAGAAGGGGGCAACAGAGGATGAGATAGTTGGATGGCATCACTGACTCAATGGATGAGTCTGAGCAAACTCCGGGAGATAGTGAAGGATAAGGAAGTCTGGCATGCTGCAGTCCGTGGGGTTGCAAAGTGTAGAACATGACTTAGCGAATGAACCAAGATTTACCCATTTCTACGGTGGTTTTGCTTATTCTTTGTATTTCTTTAAAATATCTTCTTTGATTACTTTTCTTCTACTTGAAGAATGTTCCTTAAAAGTTTCAGTTTCTATTACCTGAAAACCTTAATTTAATTTACCTTGATTTGTGAAAAATAGTTTCAATGCCTCTACAGCTCTAACTTGACAAGGTTATTGTCTTTCATTTTGATAAAGATATTATTTCATGTCCTTCTGGCTTCACTTACTGCTCTTGAGAAGTCAGCATACTTGTCACTTTTTTTAAGTTATCTATATTCTCTCTGGCTATTTTTAAGATGCTACCATTTTTTTGTATTTTGTACTTTTAATGTGATACAGATTTATTTTATTCTTCTCCTAAACTGTAGTTTTCTGGCTCTTTAGATTGGTGTTATTGATACATTTTGGGAAATTCTCTGCCATCTTCTCTTGATGTTTCCTTGGCACTCTTTTTTCCCCTTCTGATACTCTTGATTTAATATGTCAAATCATAATTTACCACTCTTCTAAGTTTTTCCTAAACTACCTTTAATATTTTTTCTTCTTTTTCTCTTACTGTGCAATTTTTTTTTATAATTTCTTCAGACTTTATTTCATTTTAACAGTTTTCTCATCATTTGTGTTTAATCTACTTTGTAAGGCCTCCCTCCACAGTCTTTCTAAATTAAATGGGTTAATGTTTCATTCTACAAATTCTTTTTCTTCTCCTTTCAAATTTGTTTCAGTGGCTTCTCTGGTGGTCCAGTGGTTAAGAATCCACCTTGCAATGCAGGGGATACAGTCCAATCCTTGGTCTGGGAAGTCCTGACATGCTGTAGGGCAACTAAACCTGCAAAACTCAAATACTGAGCCCATGTGCAGCAACTACTGACACCTGCATGCCAATGGGTAGCCTTGCCTTTCCCCAGGGGATCTTCCCAACCCAGGGATAGAATATAGGTCTCCCACATTGCAGGCAGATTCTTTGCCAGCTGAACCACAAGAGAAGCTGAAGAATAATGGAGTGGGTAGCCTGTCCCTTCTCCAGCAGATCTTCCCAACCTAGGAATCAAACTGGGGTCTCCTGCATTGAATGCTGATTCTTTACCAATTGAGCTAAATTGACAGACCTCAAATAAAGTCAGAATTGAAAGAGAAGACATTACAATCAGTAACACAAAAATACAAGAGATCATAAAGAATACTGGGAATCAGTACATGCTAACAAATTAGACACCCTAGAAGAACTAGATAAATTTCTAGGAACATAATCTAAGACTAAATCTTGAAAAAAAAAACAGAACATCTTAATAGACTGATTACTAGAAATGGAATTGAATCAGAAAACCTCTCAACAAATCAAAGTCCAAGGACAGGTGGCTTCATAGGGGAATGCTGTTAAGATATACCTACCCTTCTCAAATTATTCCCCAAAAATGAAGAGGAAGGAAGACTTTCAAAATCATTTTCTGAAGCTAGGATTACCCTAATATCAAAAGGAGACAAAAATATCACCAAAAAAAGAATATTGCAGGCCAGTACCCTTGATGATCTTAATGCAAAAATCCTCAACAAAATATGAGCAAACAGAATTCAACAATATATTAAAAGAATCATATATTACATGATTCTATAGACAGAAAACCTCAAAACTCCACCAAAAAATTATTAGAACTAAAAAATAAACTAAGTTTCAGGAAAAAAATAAATACATAGAAATCTTTTGCATTTCTATATAGTATTAACACCTATACTTCTCAGGTGGCACTAGAAGTAAAGAATCTGCCTGACAATGCAGGAGAAGCAAGACACATGTGTTTAATCCATGGGTCAGGAAGACCCCTAGGAGAATGGCTACCCACTCCAGTATTCTTTCCTGGACAGAGGAGCCTGACAGGCTATGGTCCACAATGTCGTAAAGAGTCAGACATGACTGAGCACGCGTGCACAAACACACAAACACACACACACACACACAGTAACATCTATCAGGAAACAAAATGAAAAAACAATCCCATTTACAATTGTATCACATAGAATAAAATAACCAGAATAAACTTAACCAAGAATGTGCAAGACCTGCACTCTGAAAACTCTAAGACATTTCCGAAAGAAATTAAAGACAATGCCAACAAAGATATACTGGATTTGAAGAATCAGTATTGTTAAAAGGCCCAAACTACCTAAATCAATCTACAGATGCAATTCAATACCCATCAAAATTCCAATAGCATTTTTTTCACATACTAGGATAATCTTAAAACATGAATAGAACCACAAAAGACCTCAAACAGCCAAACCAATCCCAAGAAAGAAGAACAAAGTTGGAAGTATCATGCACCCTGATTTTGTTCTATACTAGGAAGCTATAGCAAGAAGAAATAAGAAAGCCTTCCTAAGCGATCAATGCAAAGAAATAAAGGAAAACAACAAAATGGGAAAAACTAGAGATCTCTTCAAGAAAATTAGACATACCAAGGGAACATTTCATGCAACGATGCACTCGATAAAGGACAGAAATGGTATGGACCTAACAGAAGATATTAAAAAGAGGTGGAAAGAATACACAGAAGAACTGTACAAAAAAGATCTTCCTGACCCAGATAATCAAGATGGTGTGATCACTGACCTAGAGCCAGACATCCTGGAATATGAAGTCAAGTGGGCCTTAGAAAGTATCACTATGAACAAAGCTAGTGGAGGTGATGGAATTCCAGTTGAACTATTTCAAATCCTGAAAGATAATGCTGTGAAAGTGCTACACTCAATAAATTCGAAAACTCAGCATTGGCCACGGGATTGGAAAAGGTCAGTTTTCATTCCAATCCCAAAGAAAGACAATGCCAAAGAATGCTCAAACTACTGCACAATTTCACTCATCTCACACCCTAGTAAAGTAATGCTCAAAATTCTCTAAGGCAGGCTTCACCAATACATGAACCGTGAACTTCCAGATATTGAAGCTGTTTTTAGATAAGGCAGAGGAACCAGAGATCAAATTGTCAACATCCTCTGGATCATGGAAAAAGCAAGAGTTCCAGAAAAACATCATTTCTGCTTTATTGACTATACCCAAGCCTTTGACTGTGTGGATCACAATAAACTGTGGAGAATTAAGAAAGAGATAGGAATACCAGATCACCTGACCTGCCTCTTGAGAAATCTATATGCAGATCAGGAAGCAACAGTTAGAACTGGACATGGAACAACAGACTGGTTCCAAATAGGAAAAGGAGTATGTCAAGGCTGTATATTGTCACCCTGCTTATTTAACTTATATACATTAACTTATATACAAAGTACATTATGAGAAATGCTGGGCTGAAAGAAGCACAAGCTGGAATCAAGATTGCCAGGAGAAATATCAATAACCTCAGATATGCAGATGACACTACCCTTATGGTAGAAAGTGAAGAGGACCTAAAAAGTCTCTTGATGAAAGTCAAAGAGAAGAGTGAAAAAGCTGGCTTAAAGTTCAACATTCAGAAAAAGAATATCATGACATCTGGTCCCATCACTTCATGGGAAACAGATGGGGAAACAGTGGAAACAGTGTCAGACTTCACTTTTTTGGTCTCCAAAATCAAATCACTGCAGATGGTTGATTGCAGCCATGAAATTAAAAGACACTTACTCCTTGGAAGGAAAGTTATGACCAAACTAGACAGCATGTTCAAAAGCAGAGACCTTACTTTGCCAATAAAGGTCTGTCTAGTCAAGGCTATGGTTTTTCCTGTGGTGAAGTATGGATGTGAGAGTTGGACTGTGAAGAAGGCTGAGCACCGAAGAATTGATGCTTTTGAACTGTGGTGTTGGAGAAGACTCTTGAGAGTCCCTTGGACTGCAAGGAGATCCAACCAGTACATCCTAAAGGAGATCAGCCCTGGGTGTTCTTTGGAAGGAATGATGCTAAAGCTGAAACTCCAGTACTTTGGCCACCTCATGCAAAGAATTGACTCATGGGAAAAGACACTCATGCTTGGTGGGTTTGGGGGCAAGAGGAGAAGGGGACGACAGAAGATGAGATGGCTGGATGGCATCACTGACTCAATGGACGTGGGTTTGAGTGAACTCCAGGAGTTGGTGATGGACAGGGAGGCCTGGCGTGCTGCAATTCATGGGGTCGTAAAGAGTTGGACACGACTGAACAACTGAACTGAACTAATATTAATCAGAACAGTATGGCATTGGCACAAAAACAGACACATGGATCAATGGAAAAGGACAGACAGCCTAAAAATAGACCCACGTGCTTATGGTCAATTATTCTCCAACAAATGAGGCAAGAATAGCAATGGGTGAAAGGCAGTCTCAATAAATAGTGCTGTACTTGTTTTTATAGTACCTTAGAACTTGAACAGGGTGACTGAAGAAGTGGCAAGGTCTTTTTGCCTTGCCACTGGGATTTGGGATTTGCTGTATTAGTTTTCTATTACTGTTATAACAAAATATTACAAAAGGAGAAACTTAAACCAGCATACTTATGGTAAGAGTGGTGCACAGTGGAGTGAAGATTAAGGAAATTCACTGTGTATTTTTAACTTCCTGGGATTATTGCAATTAAATCATCTAGTTTGATTCTATTTGTAATTGGAAATATATGGCACAACCAAATTTTCAAAACCAGAAGTCGACAGAATTATCTGAATAATTACTAAGTTATAAAGTTGATTTTGTCTTTAAACTACTAAGTTATAAAGTTAATTCTGTCTTTAAACTATAGGTAAGATCACAGAAACAGAATTTTGGTTTAAATAGAAGTAAAACTTCAAGAAACTTTGTGTAAAGGAATTTAATGAGTCAACATATTAAGATGAAAACAGATTCTGTTTATTATAGAGCCAACACTAAGGTTTGTGAGCAAATCCTCAACTTGGGACAGCTTTATTCCATTCCATTCCATTTCATATATTCTGAATGAGCCATTTTTCTTCTTTGATCTGCTGTATCTCCCTCCTGTGATTGTTATTTGTTATGAGTCTGCTACCAAAAATGCATTTCTTGTTTTATCCCTTCAAAGTAGCCTTTTTGTCCAAAGAGAATATATGAAGACAAATTAGAAAAGGATGTTTTCTTTGATGCCCAAGTGCTTGTGAAGTTTTCACAGAAATACAACTTTCACCCAACACTTACTTTTTAACTTCTATTGGGTGTATTAAAATATCATCTATTTTAAACAAGAAATACTCAGTCACATGGTAATGTGGGGTTTTCGAGCTTAACATCTCAAATTTAATACACTACTTTTATTCCTTTGACATTGTTATAATAAAATATAAGCAACTATTAAATGTAGGATGATAATTTGAAAAATCATTTATTTTTTATAAAGTTAACCTGGTTGAATTCTATTTTTACCAAGGGATATACATATATACTTAAATATTGAGACTATAATAGAATTCCAAGAATGTCTGAATGTGTAAACAACAGATTTATACAAAAATTTTCAGATACGTTAACATTCAATGATTAGTGATTTCTACTATAAAATTTACTTCTCGTTTTTGGATCAAAACTTATATGACAGCCTGATTTAAGTTTCTACTATTTTGTTATTTAAATATTTCCATGATTTTATACTATTCAGAATACAGTTTGCTGTACATTTTTGGTAGTTACTTCTTTTGGGTTACCAAATTTCACTTTAATATCTATGTTTACAAAATTTGTTTTAAATGTTTAGAATTTCATTTTCTAACTTTTAGTTATCCATTTTTCTCAATTTTGTTAATCCCAGATTATAAAAAAGCACAGTGGTGCAGCAGCTCAGAATTGACAATATTCTTCCTTGTATGGATTGTCTTACCAGCAAGATATGTCCCTTTTAGATACTTTGGAGGCCAAATGACTCTATAGTAAAAGCATGCTGCATCTGCTCCTGTACTTTGTACCTCTGTACCTCCATAAAAGTCTGACTGGAATAAGTGAGTGAAAACTTATAATTTTTTATTGTGTTTGTGTGTGTGCGTGTGCATGTGAAAAATTTCCAGCAATTATTAGAGCTTCACCATGATGTTCCAATAGTAATTACTTTCAACTATACTCTGCATATCTTTCTTTTTATTTTACACTACCAATTGGCCCTCTCTGATAATTCACTATTTTTTTCTTTACATTTTTGAACTTCACCTCATGGAACTCCATATTTGTTCCCTCATAACCTTTTAGTAACATTTTTTTTAAATCACTAGCTGACAGTTTCCTTCTATGTTTTATCGTTCAAGTTTCCAAAATAGGCTATGTGATTTTTTTGCAGTTGACCCAAACCAAACAATGGACCTGTCAGCTCTTGGGCTAATAGTCCCTTCTTAATCCAACCGGCTCTGGCCAAGATGGGATGAGTGTAGGGGGACATATAGATAATGACTCTCCAGGCATCAAAGGTTTTAAATGGAGCAGTTTCCATTACAAAGAAGTGTCAGAGTGGCAGAAAGTATGAGTGGCATATATAATGCAGGAATACAACCCTGCAAAGAATGCAAAGAAATAGCATGAACTTTTGAGAATAAAATTCAAAATGAACTAAGGCATACAAAAATGCCAAATAAAACATTGTTTCAAAGTGTTTTTATCTGCAAAATTGAGCTTTATGGTTTATCTGTCCCATACAAATTAACTTTTTGTTGTTTTACTTGCAACAGAAAGCCTATGAAGAAGAAAGAGCATGTGGTAATTGAGTCAAAATACTCTTATGTGAAGATTCAAAAAGTGTTTCTTTGCATTATGTAAATTATTTATTATGAATAGAAATGAGACTTATCTTACTTAAATTTTATAGAATAAAAATATTTATATTAAAATCCTTATTAATTTATTTTTAACCCTGAGCTGAACAATGATTTGGTAAAATGTCATATCCTGAATACGGAATTTATAGCATCTTTTCTAAGTCAAAATCCTCCCTTGCATTTACATAATGGCAGCTGCCAAAGACTTCAAAGAACTTGACAAGTATTTCTCAACAAGCCTTAATGGATTTTACAACTAAATTAAGGAAGAGCATGTAGCATTGTACACATGCATGCTTATTCAATATTCGTTTCTCCTTGTCAGTGCCTTCTACTCTTTTTAATGTTCTTACCCTTCACATTTTTAAAATTCACCCTTGAGTATTCCTCTGACATATAACAATTACAATTGGATCCTATTATCTATTTATCTACCTGTCCATCTATTTATATTTATACCCATTATGGGTATTTCTTCCCCACAGGAACTTGTCAAACGGACTATAATCAAGTTGTAAAGACCTGACCATACTCCCATTAAAATAAAATTCAACTGGCTGCCATAGTCACTTAGTTATTTTATCTTTTAAAGAGATATATTATAGAGTTGTGATATGATCTAGCAATCCCACTCCTGGGCATATATTGAGACAAAACTGTAATTCACAGAGATACATGCACCACTATGTTCATAGCAGCACTATATATAACACCCAAGACATGGAAAACAACCTAGATGTCCAGCAACAGATGACTGGATAAAAAAGATACAGTATACATACACAATGGAATATTACCCGAACATAGAAAAGAATGAAATACATGCATTTTCAGCAGCACAGTGGAACTAGAACTTATTATACTAAGTCAAGTCAGAAAGAGAAAGACAAATACCACATGATATCACTTATATGTGGAATTGAAAATATGACACAAATGAATTTATTTACAAAATACAAACAGATTCACAAAGAAGCTCTTGATAATCAATTATACATTCTGTGTTTGGTCTATGTTATGTTCTTCCTTTGTGGTTGCCAAGGGGGAAAGGGGGATGGATGTGGAGTTTCAGATTAGTAGATGCAAACAAGTATATATACAATGGATAAACAAGAAAGTCCTATTGTACAGCACAGGGAAATATATTCAATATCATGTGATAAACTATAATGGAAAAGAGTATGAAAAAGGATGTATATAAAACAGTCACTTTGCTGTACATCAGAAATTAACACGGAATTTTAAATCAACTAAACCACAATATAAAACTTATTTTAAATGAGATATTTTACTGTTAAAATTAAGTCACTTCGGTTCAATCGCTCAGTAGTGTCTGACTCTTGAAACCCCATGAACTGCAGCATGCCAGGCCTCCCTGTCCATCACCAACTGCTAGAGTCTACCCAAACCCCTGTCCATTGACTCCATGATTCCATCCAACCATTTCATCCTCTGTCATCCCTTTCTCCTTCTACCCTCAATTTTTCCCAGCATCAGGGTCTTTTCCAGTGAGTCAGCTCTTCTCATCAGGTGGCCAAAGTATTGGAGTTTCAGCTTCAACATCAGTCCCTCCAATGAACACTCAGGACTGATTTCCTTAAGGATGGACTGGTTGGATCTCCTTGCAGTCCAAGGGACTCTCAAGAGTCTCCTCCAACACTACAGTTCATAAGCATCAATTCTTCTGTGTTCAGCCTTCTTTATAGTCCAACTCTCACAGCCATACATGACCACTGGAGAAATCATACCCTTGCCTAGACCGACCTTTGTTGGCAAAGTAATGTCTCTTCTTTTTAATATGCTAAAAATCAGTGAGTGATCCGGCTAACACCAAAGATATCTTGGAAAACATTATCTTAAAATTTTATTTTACTACATGCAAAACCTCTCAAGTTTAAGAGTATCTGAACGTTAAGTAAAAAGTTATGCACTTTACTTTTATTGTTTACAATTAAAATGATCTTAAACTGCTCTTATTAAGACCTACAACCATACCCTTTCAAATGTGTATATATATATATATATATATATATTTGCATGTGTGTGTGTATATAACACACATATATCTCCCACCTACAATAAAGAACCATTTGCTGGTCCAATATTTGTGCATCAGTGTTTCCTTTAGATTAATTCTTATCAGCATTCACTGCTCTTTAGAATTTCCTAGACATTATTTTAAAACTCTCATGTTCAAGTTGAATCTCAGACCAATTCAATCAAAATCTATGAGGTAGGACTCATGTATCAGTCTTCTTTATAGAAGGACATTAAGTGAATCTAATGTATGTTCCACGTGGACAGAATAAATAAAGGAAGTCTCTGCCATGCATTGTTCCTTCTTTGTATTCTCTATGACATTTGAAATGTCACCAAAGAGATGTACTAAGGCTTCTGAGGTCGTACTACTGATAACAAATCCATCTGCCAATGCAAAAGTTTGAACCCTGGGAAGGTAAAATCCCCTGGAGAAAGAAATGGCAACACACTCCAGTATTCTTGCCTGGAAAATTCCATAGGCAGAGGATCCTGGCGGGCTACAGTTCATGGAGATACAGAGTCAGATAAAACTGAAGTACTGAGCATGTGCAAAGACATGTACTACTTCGATTTAACCAGAGATCTTAACCCTTTCTTGGGCACTGGACCACTTTGGTAATCGGGTGAATGCTATGGATCCCTTCTAATAATAACACTGTTTTTATAGGCAGCACTTCAGCCTTGAAAAGGTGCTGATAATCAGTGATACAGCCTGTTTGGTTTATGCTATGTTCCTCCTTTGTGTGGGAACAATTCACATTAACTTGCCTATGCTGAGTAAATTTGAAACAGTGTCATTTGAGAATTCAGGGCAAGAACACACTGCAATGATCACCTGAATTAAGCTAAAGAGCAAAGATCTGAAGAAATGTCTACTGACATAAACTCTTCTTCACGTCTTAAACACAACCTCACACAGCCAAAAGATGTGTTGAATTTTGTGTGTCTAGGTGGATAAGGGGTGCTATTTCTAGGAAATGTATATATTAATTTTCAGTCATTTTATGAAACGACTGTGCCTGCATTGATACATCATATCAGAGACATTCTTTGAAGTGTTAAGAATAAATAAGAATTCATGTGGAAAACATTTCGCTGGCCCACAAAAATTCGAGTTCATGTGTATGTGAACACCATATTGGCGATTCTTGGAATTTCCCTCCCCCGGTTTCCAGAGCTCAGCTGAGGAGGTGTTCAGGCTTTTATCTGTTTCCTTGCCTCCCAAGAACCAGTCTATCAACTTCCAGATAAATGGCCACTCCTCCCTCCCACGCACTTCAAATTCCCAAAGAAGGAAAATGTATTTCAAAATGGTTGTAAACAGTGGTGGTTTCTAAGCTCCCCAATCCATACACACTCTTCAATGTGATAGTAATGTTACCAGCTCTTTGAAGAAAAATGCTCTCAGTAGGAAGCTCACTCTTTTTAATCACTTTAGAAAACATGTATTTTACTAACACTTTAAACCAGCCATACTCTACTCCTGCCCAAGCCCATCATTGTAATCTTTGATCACACAAAAGAGGGACCCAAGTGACGGCAGTAATAAGGAATTCAGATGCCACTGAAGGAAAAAGAAGAGACTTGGGGTGGATTCCTGGGTGGGGAAGATGCCCTGGAGAAGGAGACTGTGACCAACTCCAGTATTTTTCCCTGGGAAACCCACTGGACACAAGAGTTTGGCATACTACAGTTCATGGGGTCGAAAGGAGGTGGACAACATTGAGCATGAATCACCCAATACCTTGTCTACCTTTTGTTGGTTCATTCGATAGACAAGTAGAAATGAACAGATGACCAGATTGCGCCCCTACCTGCCCCTTCCCTAACCTAAACAAATTATGTGACCCAACTGTATGAACGAGACAATTTCTAGAACATCAAAAGGAGCTGACAAGCCTGCAGAGAGGGGTGGTGACAACTCTGATCCCTAAGTCCAAAGATGGACTGAGATCACTTCCCTGTTTCTTTCGAAAAACTTCCATCGTGAACAGAAAAGTATCAGGGGTGGTTTTTCCAGGGAGGGAGGTTGTGCCCGCCATATCGCAAGATAGCTGGTTTTGTGACTAAAGACAACTTTCCTTTTTACCAACATGCGTGACTACTGGTTTTGTACGCAGGGGGCAACTTATATGATGACACACCTGCTCCTAATTATTATATCCGGAACCACATGGAGTACCCAGCAAGCAGAAGGATTTACACTACCTTTCTGGGGGTTTCATTACGTGGGCTGTCCCTGAGTTGGTGGCCTTCATCATGTGCACATAGGCACAGAGGTGGCTACCCGCTGTGCCACGGCTGACGGGCCAGCGCACGGGGCCAGGGAGGTCCCGACCCTCCTGGGGGAAGACCTCGCCCACGAAGCTTTCTAAGACACCCATTCCACTGGCACGCCGAAGAGAAAACCTTGTCCAACCACCAGCCTACCACAAGCTCAGCTCTCCTGAAAGCGCTGCCGTAGAGAGGCCGCGCACGAATTTGGGAGAAAGTTTTGCGGTCCCGTCTTTGCTCCTGGTTTCTCAATACCTCTTCAGATGTGGAGTTTGGAAAACTCGACCGCCACGGTAAACAAGCCGTGACTTGATGAGATGCTAAAACCCACCCCGACCCAATTTCCAAGCCCACACGGCCACACACAGGCGCAGAAAACTAGAGCTGTACTCCTCCGCCAAGCTTTCCCAGGAGCCGGGGACCAGCAGACCCAAAGAGAAGGGTGGCAAAAGAAACATTTAAGTACCTCTGAGCCACTGTACGGCTGGGAGACCGTGGAGTTGGGGCCGCCATGGACGGAAGGTTTCGGCTTTCGCTGGCCCAGCTGCCTGCCAGCAGTGTCCCGCCGCAGCTGCTGGGAAACAAAAGCCCCTGGGTTACGTGGGTTACGTTGGTTGTGTGGGTTACGTATGTTACGCAAGGCACGCACGTCAAGGCACGTTACGCGGCGTGGCACGGGGCTGTAGGGCCGGAGCCCCCACGCCAACAAGGCAGCTCTGCGCCTGGAAACCCCACCCACAAGACCTGGCCGGGAGCTGGCGACAAAACCATGTAAATGTCCAAGATGCGCTGTCCCCCCGACCAGGCACTTGCTGGGTGGTCACCCTGGAGAAGCCAAGATCCAAGTCAGGGAAACGGCCATGACGCACGCACCTGTGGGGTGCCGCTGGCCCACCTCGGCCGACCCTCAGGTAGCTTTTCTGGCGCCCCAGGCTGCCTGAAAAAGCCTCGGTCGGAAGCTGCCTGGAGTCGGTGCTGGGAGACTTTCTCTCGGAGGTGTTTGCTAACCAGCCTTGGAGTAAAAGGCCCGGCGGTGCAGCCCTGAATCCAGGCAGGGGGAGAGCGGGCCTCAGGACACAGAAGGTCCCGGGGTGAACGCGGGAAGCTTTCCTGGGCACCAGAGAGGAGTCATCGTGCCAGTGTGGGACTTCTTCCCGAGAGGGCATTTGTTTTGCGTGCATGCGCCCATGCTTGTGTGTGTGTGTGTGTGTGTGTGTCTGTGTGTGTGTCTGTGTGTGTCACTGTGCACGCGCATGTGTGTGAGGGTAAGAATAATGTATAAATGCAAAAAATAATACACATGCAATGGCAATGGAAGAAAATTATTGACTTCCTTATCAAAATATTCAAAGGTGTGACATAATGATAATGCACATATAGTAATTTACTTGCTTGAAAACCTATTAACAGGGGATCTCTTCAAGTCAGACTCTAACATATGAGAGCGAGATCCCTTCCAACAGTGATTTTGCAAGTCCAACTTGATCATTAGGACAGCAAAGTTAGCCTAGGTCCCCTACTAACAATCAAGCTGTATAGTTCTGTACTGTAATCGGCTGAAAATACTTTTCACACAATGCATACAAAACCACCTCTTAATTTTTCAGTACCTCGGTGAGTACAGTAGTACAGTGTAACTACATACTTGGACTGTGTGGATCACAACAGACTGTGGAAAACTGGGAAAGAGATGGGAATCCCAAACCCCCTGCCCTGCCTCCCGAGAAATCTGTATGCAGGTCAAGCAGCAACCATTTGAACTGGACATGGAACAGTGGACTTTTTCCAAATTGGAAAAGGATTAAGTCAAGGCTGTATACTTGAGTATACCCGTGTACTTATTTATATTATTTATTTATTTATGTTTATTTAAGTTAAATAAATATACAAGGCTCTATATTTATTTAACTTAAATGCAGAGTACATCTTGCGAAATGCCCGGCTGGATGAAGCACAAGCTGGAATCAAGACTGCAGGGAGAAATATCTATCACCTGAGATACGCACATGACACCGCCCTTAAGGCAGAAAGGGAAGAGGAACTAAGGAGCCTCTCTGATGAAGGTGAAAGAAGAAACAGCTGGCTTAAAATTCAACATTCAGAGAACTAAGGTCACAGCACCCCGTCCCCATCACTTCATGGCAAGTAGATGGGGCAACAGTGGAAACAGTGAGAGACTTTATTTGCTTGGGCTCCGAAACCACTGCAGATGGTGAGTGCAGCCATGAAATTAAAAGACACTTGCTCCTTGGAAGAGAAGCTATGTGTCCAACCTAGAGAGCACGTTAAAAAGCAGAGACATTGTTGCTTTGTCTAGTCAAAGCTGTGGTTTCTCCAGTAGCCACGTACGGATGTCAGGGTGGGCCTGTGAAGACAGCTGGGCAGCAAAGAATTGATGCTTTTGAACTGTGCTGTTGGAGAAGACTGGAGAGAGTTCCTTGGACTGCAAGGAGATCCAACCAGTCCGGCCTAAAGGAAGGAAGTTCTGAATATTCACTGGAAGGACTGATGCTGAAGCTGAACCCCCCAACACTCTGGCCACCTGATGCGAAGAACTGACTCCCTGGAAAAGACCCTGATGCGGGGAAGGCTCGAAGGCTGGAGGAGAAGGGGATGACAGAGCATGAGATGATTGGATGGCATCACCGACTCGACGGACCCGAGTTTGAGCCAGGTCCGGGAGTTGGTGATGGACAGACAGGAAGCCTGGCATGCGGCAGTCCATGGGGTCGCAAAGAGCTGGACACGACTGAGCATGCATCACCCAATACCTCGTCTACCTTTTCTTGGTTCTTTCCGTAAACAAGTAGAAATGAACAGATGACCTGATCGCTTCCCTACCTTCCCCTTCCCTAACCTAAACTAATTATGTGACCAAACTGTGTGAAGCAGACAATGGCTAGATCATCCCAAGGAGCTGACAAGCCTGCAGAGAGGGGTGGTGACCACTCTGATCCCCTCTTCCAATGATGGACTGAGATCACTTTCCTGTTTCTCTGTAAAAACATCCACGGGGAGCAGACAAGTTTCAGGGGTGGTGTTTCGAGGGAGGGAGGATGTGCCCGCCACCTCGCCAGATGGCTGGTTTTGTGACTAAAGGCAACTTTCCTTTTTACCAACATCCGTGAGTACTGGTTGTGTAAACAGCGGGCAACCTATATGCTGACACGCCTGCTCCTAATTACTATGTCGGGGACCACATGGGGTACCCAGCAAGCACAGGGATTTCCACCGCAACTCTGCTCTTCGCTCTCTGGGGGTTTCATTATGTGGGCTGTCCCTGGGTTGGCTGCCTTCACCATGTGCCCATGGGCACGGACGTGGCCACCCGCTGTGCCACGGCTGACGGGCCAGCGCACGGGGCCAGGGAGGTCCCGACCCTTCTGGGGGAAGACCTCGCCCACGAAGCTTTCTAAGACACCCATTCCACTGGCACGCCGAAGAGAAAACCTTGTCCAACCACCAGCCTACCACAAGCTCAGCTCTCCTGAAAGCGCTGCCGTAGAGAGGCCGCGCACGAATTTGGGAGAAAGTTTTGCGGTCCCGTCTTTGCTCCTGGTTTCTCAATACCTCTTCAGATGTGGAGTTTGGAAAACTCGACCGCCACGGTAAACAAGCCGTGACTTGA
Source organism: Tragelaphus eurycerus (assembly GCA_935064755.1). Taxonomy (NCBI): domain Eukaryota; kingdom Metazoa; phylum Chordata; class Mammalia; order Artiodactyla; family Bovidae; genus Tragelaphus; species Tragelaphus eurycerus. Next base: position 1,165,807 of record CAKXYN010000234.1, read on the forward strand.
TGAGATGCTAAAACCCACCCCGACCCAATTTCCAAGCCCACACGGCCACACACAGGCGCAGAAAACTAGAGCTGTACTCCTCCGCCAAGCTTTCCCAGGAGCGGGGGACCAGCAGACCCAAAGAGAAGGGTGGCAAAAGAAACATTTAAGTACCTCTGAGCCACTGTACGGCTGGGAGACCGTGGAGTTGGGGCCGCCGTGGACGGAAGGTTTCGGCTTTCGCTGGCCCAGCTGCCTGCCAGCAGTGTCCCGCCGCAGCTGCTGGGAAACAAAAGCCCCTGGGTTACGTGGGTTACGTTGGTTGCGTGGGTTACGTTGGTTGCGTGGGTTACGTATGTTACGCAAGGCACGCACGTCAAGGCACGTTACGCGGCGTGGCACGGGGCTGTAGGGCCGCAGCGCGGGGGGCGGCGCCCCACGCCAACAAGGCAGCTCTGCGCCTGGAAACCCCACCCACAAGACCTGGCCGGGAGCTGGCGACAAAACCATGTAAATGTCCAAGATGCGCTGTCCCCCCGACCAGGCACTTGCTGGGTGGTCACCCTGGAGAAGCCAAGATCCAAGTCAGGGAAACGGCCATGACGCACGCACCTGTGGGGTGCCGCTGGCCCACCTCGGCCGACCCTCAGGTAGCTTTTCTGGCGCCCCAGGCTGCCTGAAAAAGCCTCGGTCGGAAGCTGCCTGGAGTCGGTGCTGGGGAGACTTTCTCTCGGAGGTGTTTGCTAACCAGCCTTGGAGTAAAAGGCCCGGCGGTGCAGCCCTGAATCCAGGCAGGGGGAGAGCGGGCCTCAGGACACAGAAGGTCCCGGGGTGAACGCGGGAAGCTTTCCTGGGCACCAGAGAGGAGTCATCGTGCCAGTGTGGGACTTCTTCCCGAGAGGGCATTTGTTTTGAGTGCATGCGCCCATGCTTGTGTGTGTGTGTGTGTGTGTGTGTGTGTGTGTGTGTGTGTGTGTGTGTGTGTGTGTGTCTGTGTGCCCGCGCATGTGTGTGAGGGTAAGAATAATGTATAAATGCAAAAAATAATACACATGCAATGGCAATGGAAGAAAATTATTGACTTCCTTATCAAAATATTCAAAGGTGTGACATAATGATAATGCACATATAGCAATTTACTTGCTTGAAAACCTATTAACAGGGGATCTCTTCAAGTCAGACTCTAACATATGAGAGCGAGATCCCTTCCAACAGTGATTTTGCAAGTCCAACTTGATCATTAGGACAGCAAAGTTAGCCTAGGTCCCCTACTAACAATCAAGCTGTATAGTTCTGTACTGTAATCGGCTGAAAATACTTTTCACACAATGCATACAAAACCACCTCTTAATTTTTCAGTACCTCGGTGAGTACAGTAGTACAGTGTAACTACATACTTGGGACTGTGTGGATCACAACAGACTGTGGAAAACTGGGAAAGAGATGGGAATCCCAAACCCCCTGCCCTGCCTCCCGAGAAATCTGTATGCAGGTCAAGCAGCAACCATTTGAACTGGACATGGAACAGTGGACTTTTTCCAAATTGGAAAAGGATTAAGTCAAGGCTGTATACTTGAGTATACCCGTGTACTTATTTATATTATTTATTTATTTATGTTTATTTAAGTTAAATAAATATACAAGGCTCTATATTTATTTAACTTAAATGCAGAGTACATCTTGCGAAATGCCCGGCTGGATGAAGCACAAGCTGGAATCAAGACTGCAGGGAGAAATATCTATCACCTGAGATACGCACATGACACCGCCCTTAAGGCAGAAAGGGAAGAGGAACTAAGGAGCCTCTCTGATGAAGGTGAAAGAAGAAACAGCTGGCTTAAAATTCAACATTCAGAGAACTAAGGTCACAGCACCCCGTCCCCATCACTTCATGGCAAGTAGATGGGGCAACAGTGGAAACAGTGAGAGACTTTATTTGCTTGGGCTCCGAAACCACTGCAGATGGTGAGTGCAGCCATGAAATTAAAAGACACTTGCTCCTTGGAAGAGAAGCTATGTGTCCAACCTAGAGAGCACGTTAAAAAGCAGAGACATTGTTGCTTTGTCTAGTCAAAGCTGTGGTTTCTCCAGTAGCCACGTACGGATGTCAGGGTGGGCCTGTGAAGACAGCTGGGCAGCAAAGAATTGATGCTTTTGAACTGTGCTGTTGGAGAAGACTGGAGAGAGTTCCTTGGACTGCAAGGAGATCCAACCAGTCCGGCCTAAAGGAAGGAAGTTCTGAATATTCACTGGAAGGACTGATGCTGAAGCTGAACCCCCCAACACTCTGGCCACCTGATGCGAAGAACTGACTCCCTGGAAAAGACCCTGATGCGGGGAAGGCTCGAAGGCTGGAGGAGAAGGGGATGACAGAGCATGAGATGATTGGATGGCATCACCGACTCGACGGACCCGAGTTTGAGCCAGGTCCGGGAGTTGGTGATGGACAGACAGGAAGCCTGGCATGCGGCAGTCCATGGGGTCGCAAAGAGCTGGACACGACTGAGCATGCATCACCCAATACCTCGTCTACCTTTTCTTGGTTCTTTCCGTAAACAAGTAGAAATGAACAGATGACCTGATCGCTTCCCTACCTTCCCCTTCCCTAACCTAAACTAATTATGTGACCAAACTGTGTGAAGCAGACAATGGCTAGATCATCCCAAGGAGCTGACAAGCCTGCAGAGAGGGGTGGTGACCACTCTGATCCCCTCTTCCAATGATGGACTGAGATCACTTTCCTGTTTCTCTGTAAAAACATCCACGGGGAGCAGACAAGTTTCAGGGGTGGTGTTTCGAGGGAGGGAGGATGTGCCCGCCACCTCGCCAGATGGCTGGTTTTGTGACTAAAGGCAACTTTCCTTTTTACCAACATCCGTGAGTACTGGTTGTGTAAGCAGCGGGCAACCTATATGCTGACACGCCTGCTCCTAATTACTATGTCGGGGACCACATGGGGTACCCAGCAAGCACAGGGATTTCCACCGCAACTCTGCTCTTCGCTCTCTGGGGGTTTCATTATGTGGGCTGTCCCTGGGTTGGCTGCCTTCACCATGTGCCCATGGGCACGGACGTGGCCACCCGCTGTGCCACGGCTGACGGGCCAGCGCACGGGGCCAGGGAGGTCCCGACCCTTCTGGGGGAAGACCTCGCCCACGAAGCTTTCTAAGACACCCATTCCACTGGCACGCCGAAGAGAAAACCTTGTCCAACCACCAGCCTACCACAAGCTCAGCTCTCCTGAAAGCGCTGCCGTAGAGAGGCCGCGCACGAATTTGGGAGAAAGTTTTGCGGTCCCGTCTTTGCTCCTGGTTTCTCAATACCTCTTCAGATGTGGAGTTTGGAAAACTCGACCGCCACGGTAAACAAGCCGTGACTTGATGAGATGCTAAAACCCACCCCGACCCAATTTCCAAGCCCACACGGCCACACACAGGCGCAGAAAACTAGAGCTGTACTCCTCCGCCAAGCTTTCCCAGGAGCGGGGGACCAGCAGACCCAAAGAGAAGGGTGGCAAAAGAAACATTTAAGTACCTCTGAGCCACTGTACGGCTGGGAGACCGTGGAGTTGGGGCCGCCGTGGACGGAAGGTTTCGGCTTTCGCTGGCCCAGCTGCCTGCCAGCAGTGTCCCGCCGCAGCTGCTGGGAAACAAAAGCCCCTGGGTTACGTGGGTTACGTTGGTTGCGTGGGTTACGTTGGTTGCGTGGGTTACGTATGTTACGCAAGGCACGCACGTCAAGGCACGTTACGCGGCGTGGCACGGGGCTGTAGGGCCGCAGCGCGGGGGGCGGCGCCCCACGCCAACAAGGCAGCTCTGCGCCTGGAAACCCCACCCACAAGACCTGGCCGGGAGCTGGCGACAAAACCATGTAAATGTCCAAGATGCGCTGTCCCCCCGACCAGGCACTTGCTGGGTGGTCACCCTGGAGAAGCCAAGATCCAAGTCAGGGAAACGGCCATGACGCACGCACCTGTGGGGTGCCGCTGGCCCACCTCGGCCGACCCTCAGGTAGCTTTTCTGGCGCCCCAGGCTGCCTGAAAAAGCCTCGGTCGGAAGCTGCCTGGAGTCGGTGCTGGGGAGACTTTCTCTCGGAGGTGTTTGCTAACCAGCCTTGGAGTAAAAGGCCCGGCGGTGCAGCCCTGAATCCAGGCAGGGGGAGAGCGGGCCTCAGGACACAGAAGGTCCCGGGGTGAACGCGGGAAGCTTTCCTGGGCACCAGAGAGGAGTCATCGTGCCAGTGTGGGACTTCTTCCCGAGAGGGCATTTGTTTTGAGTGCATGCGCCCATGTGGTGTGTGTGTGTGTGTGTGTGTGTGTGTGTGTGTGTGTGTGTGTGTGTGTGTGTGTGTGTCTGTGTGCCCGCGCATGTGTGTGAGGGTAAGAATAATGTATAAATGCAAAAAATAATACACATGCAATGGCAATGGAAGAAAATTATTGACTTCCTTATCAAAATATTCAAAGGTGTGACATAATGATAATGCACATATAGCAATTTACTTGCTTGAAAACCTATTAACAGGGGATCTCTTCAAGTCAGACTCTAACATATGAGAGCGAGATCCCTTCCAACAGTGATTTTGCAAGTCCAACTTGATCATTAGGACAGCAAAGTTAGCCTAGGTCCCCTACTAACAATCAAGCTGTATAGTTCTGTACTGTAATCGGCTGAAAATACTTTTCACACAATGCATACAAAACCACCTCTTAATTTTTCAGTACCTCGGTGAGTACAGTAGTACAGTGTAACTACATACTTGGGACTGTGTGGATCACAACAGACTGTGGAAAACTGGGAAAGAGATGGGAATCCCAAACCCCCTGCCCTGCCTCCCGAGAAATCTGTATGCAGGTCAAGCAGCAACCATTTGAACTGGACATGGAACAGTGGACTTTTTCCAAATTGGAAAAGGATTAAGTCAAGGCTGTATACTTGAGTATACCCGTGTACTTATTTATATTATTTATTTATTTATGTTTATTTAAGTTAAATAAATATACAAGGCTCTATATTTATTTAACTTAAATGCAGAGTACATCTTGCGAAATGCCCGGCTGGATGAAGCACAAGCTGGAATCAAGACTGCAGGGAGAAATATCTATCACCTGAGATACGCACATGACACCGCCCTTAAGGCAGAAAGGGAAGAGGAACTAAGGAGCCTCTCTGATGAAGGTGAAAGAAGAAACAGCTGGCTTAAAATTCAACATTCAGAGAACTAAGGTCACAGCACCCCGTCCCCATCACTTCATGGCAAGTAGATGGGGCAACAGTGGAAACAGTGAGAGACTTTATTTGCTTGGGCTCCGAAACCACTGCAGATGGTGAGTGCAGCCATGAAATTAAAAGACACTTGCTCCTTGGAAGAGAAGCTATGTGTCCAACCTAGAGAGCACGTTAAAAAGCAGAGACATTGTTGCTTTGTCTAGTCAAAGCTGTGGTTTCTCCAGTAGCCACGTACGGATGTCAGGGTGGGCCTGTGAAGACAGCTGGGCAGCAAAGAATTGATGCTTTTGAACTGTGCTGTTGGAGAAGACTGGAGAGAGTTCCTTGGACTGCAAGGAGATCCAACCAGTCCGGCCTAAAGGAAGGAAGTTCTGAATATTCACTGGAAGGACTGATGCTGAAGCTGAACCCCCCAACACTCTGGCCACCTGATGCGAAGAACTGACTCCCTGGAAAAGACCCTGATGCGGGGAAGGCTCGAAGGCTGGAGGAGAAGGGGATGACAGAGCATGAGATGATTGGATGGCATCACCGACTCGACGGACCCGAGTTTGAGCCAGGTCCGGGAGTTGGTGATGGACAGACAGGAAGCCTGGCATGCGGCAGTCCATGGGGTCGCAAAGAGCTGGACACGACTGAGCATGCATCACCCAATACCTCGTCTACCTTTTCTTGGTTCTTTCCGTAAACAAGTAGAAATGAACAGATGACCTGATCGCTTCCCTACCTTCCCCTTCCCTAACCTAAACTAATTATGTGACCAAACTGTGTGAAGCAGACAATGGCTAGATCATCCCAAGGAGCTGACAAGCCTGCAGAGAGGGGTGGTGACCACTCTGATCCCCTCTTCCAATGATGGACTGAGATCACTTTCCTGTTTCTCTGTAAAAACATCCACGGGGAGCAGACAAGTTTCAGGGGTGGTGTTTCGAGGGAGGGAGGATGTGCCCGCCACCTCGCCAGATGGCTGGTTTTGTGACTAAAGGCAACTTTCCTTTTTACCAACATCCGTGAGTACTGGTTGTGTAAGCAGCGGGCAACCTATATGCTGACACGCCTGCTCCTAATTACTATGTCGGGGACCACATGGGGTACCCAGCAAGCACAGGGATTTCCACCGCAACTCTGCTCTTCGCTCTCTGGGGGTTTCATTATGTGGGCTGTCCCTGGGTTGGCTGCCTTCACCATGTGCCCATGGGCACGGACGTGGCCACCCGCTGTGCCACGGCTGACGGGCCAGCGCACGGGGCCAGGGAGGTCCCGACCCTTCTGGGGGAAGACCTCGCCCACGAAGCTTTCTAAGACACCCATTCCACTGGCACGCCGAAGAGAAAACCTTGTCCAACCACCAGCCTACCACAAGCTCAGCTCTCCTGAAAGCGCTGCCGTAGAGAGGCCGCGCACGAATTTGGGAGAAAGTTTTGCGGTCCCGTCTTTGCTCCTGGTTTCTCAATACCTCTTCAGATGTGGAGTTTGGAAAACTCGACCGCCACGGTAAACAAGCCGTGACTTGATGAGATGCTAAAACCCACCCCGACCCAATTTCCAAGCCCACACGGCCACACACAGGCGCAGAAAACTAGAGCTGTACTCCTCCGCCAAGCTTTCCCAGGAGCGGGGGACCAGCAGACCCAAAGAGAAGGGTGGCAAAAGAAACATTTAAGTACCTCTGAGCCACTGTACGGCTGGGAGACCGTGGAGTTGGGGCCGCCGTGGACGGAAGGTTTCGGCTTTCGCTGGCCCAGCTGCCTGCCAGCAGTGTCCCGCCGCAGCTGCTGGGAAACAAAAGCCCCTGGGTTACGTGGGTTACGTTGGTTGCGTGGGTTACGTTGGTTGCGTGGGTTACGTATGTTACGCAAGGCACGCACGTCAAGGCACGTTACGCGGCGTGGCACGGGGCTGTAGGGCCGCAGCGCGGGGGGCGGCGCCCCACGCCAACAAGGCAGCTCTGCGCCTGGAAACCCCACCCACAAGACCTGGCCGGGAGCTGGCGACAAAACCATGTAAATGTCCAAGATGCGCTGTCCCCCCGACCAGGCACTTGCTGGGTGGTCACCCTGGAGAAGCCAAGATCCAAGTCAGGGAAACGGCCATGACGCACGCACCTGTGGGGTGCCGCTGGCCCACCTCGGCCGACCCTCAGGTAGCTTTTCTGGCGCCCCAGGCTGCCTGAAAAAGCCTCGGTCGGAAGCTGCCTGGAGTCGGTGCTGGGGAGACTTTCTCTCGGAGGTGTTTGCTAACCAGCCTTGGAGTAAAAGGCCCGGCGGTGCAGCCCTGAATCCAGGCAGGGGGAGAGCGGGCCTCAGGACACAGAAGGTCCCGGGGGTGAACGCGGGAAGCTTTCCTGGGCACCAGAGAGGAGTCATCGTGCCAGTGTGGGACTTCTTCCCGAGAGGGCATTTGTTTTGAGTGCATGCGCCCATGTTGTGTGTGTGTGTGTGTGTGTGTGTGTGTGTGTGTGTGTGTGTGTGTGTGTGTGTGTGTCTGTGTGCCCGCGCATGTGTGTGAGGGTAAGAATAATGTATAAATGCAAAAAATAATACACATGCAATGGCAATGGAAGAAAATTATTGACTTCCTTATCAAAATATTCAAAGGTGTGACATAATGATAATGCACATATAGCAATTTACTTGCTTGAAAACCTATTAACAGGGGATCTCTTCAAGTCAGACTCTAACATATGAGAGCGAGATCCCTTCCAACAGTGATTTTGCAAGTCCAACTTGATCATTAGGACAGCAAAGTTAGCCTAGGTCCCCTACTAACAATCAAGCTGTATAGTTCTGTACTGTAATCGGCTGAAAATACTTTTCACACAATGCATACAAAACCACCTCTTAATTTTTCAGTACCTCGGTGAGTACAGTAGTACAGTGTAACTACATACTTGGGACTGTGTGGATCACAACAGACTGTGGAAAACTGGGAAAGAGATGGGAATCCCAAACCCCCTGCCCTGCCTCCCGAGAAATCTGTATGCAGGTCAAGCAGCAACCATTTGAACTGGACATGGAACAGTGGACTTTTTCCAAATTGGAAAAGGATTAAGTCAAGGCTGTATACTTGAGTATACCCGTGTACTTATTTATATTATTTATTTATTTATGTTTATTTAAGTTAAATAAATATACAAGGCTCTATATTTATTTAACTTAAATGCAGAGTACATCTTGCGAAATGCCCGGCTGGATGAAGCACAAGCTGGAATCAAGACTGCAGGGAGAAATATCTATCACCTGAGATACGCACATGACACCGCCCTTAAGGCAGAAAGGGAAGAGGAACTAAGGAGCCTCTCTGATGAAGGTGAAAGAAGAAACAGCTGGCTTAAAATTCAACATTCAGAGAACTAAGGTCACAGCACCCCGTCCCCATCACTTCATGGCAAGTAGATGGGGCAACAGTGGAAACAGTGAGAGACTTTATTTGCTTGGGCTCCGAAACCACTGCAGATGGTGAGTGCAGCCATGAAATTAAAAGACACTTGCTCCTTGGAAGAGAAGCTATGTGTCCAACCTAGAGAGCACGTTAAAAAGCAGAGACATTGTTGCTTTGTCTAGTCAAAGCTGTGGTTTCTCCAGTAGCCACGTACGGATGTCAGGGTGGGCCTGTGAAGACAGCTGGGCAGCAAAGAATTGATGCTTTTGAACTGTGCTGTTGGAGAAGACTGGAGAGAGTTCCTTGGACTGCAAGGAGATCCAACCAGTCCGGCCTAAAGGAAGGAAGTTCTGAATATTCACTGGAAGGACTGATGCTGAAGCTGAACCCCCCAACACTCTGGCCACCTGATGCGAAGAACTGACTCCCTGGAAAAGACCCTGATGCGGGGAAGGCTCGAAGGCTGGAGGAGAAGGGGATGACAGAGCATGAGATGATTGGATGGCATCACCGACTCGACGGACCCGAGTTTGAGCCAGGTCCGGGAGTTGGTGATGGACAGACAGGAAGCCTGGCATGCGGCAGTCCATGGGGTCGCAAAGAGCTGGACACGACTGAGCATGCATCACCCAATACCTCGTCTACCTTTTCTTGGTTCTTTCCGTAAACAAGTAGAAATGAACAGATGACCTGATCGCTTCCCTACCTTCCCCTTCCCTAACCTAAACTAATTATGTGACCAAACTGTGTGAAGCAGACAATGGCTAGATCATCCCAAGGAGCTGACAAGCCTGCAGAGAGGGGTGGTGACCACTCTGATCCCCTCTTCCAATGATGGACTGAGATCACTTTCCTGTTTCTCTGTAAAAACATCCACGGGGAGCAGACAAGTTTCAGGGGTGGTGTTTCGAGGGAGGGAGGATGTGCCCGCCACCTCGCCAGATGGCTGGTTTTGTGACTAAAGGCAACTTTCCTTTTTACCAACATCCGTGAGTACTGGTTGTGTAAGCAGCGGGCAACCTATATGCTGACACGCCTGCTCCTAATTACTATGTCGGGGACCACATGGGGTACCCAGCAAGCACAGGGATTTCCACCGCAACTCTGCTCTTCGCTCTCTGGGGGTTTCATTATGTGGGCTGTCCCTGGGTTGGCTGCCTTCACCATGTGCCCATGGGCACGGACGTGGCCACCCGCTGTGCCACGGCTGACGGGCCAGCGCACGGGGCCAGGGAGGTCCCGACCCTTCTGGGGGAAGACCTCGCCCACGAAGCTTTCTAAGACACCCATTCCACTGGCACGCCGAAGAGAAAACCTTGTCCAACCACCAGCCTACCACAAGCTCAGCTCTCCTGAAAGCGCTGCCGTAGAGAGGCCGCGCACGAATTTGGGAGAAAGTTTTGCGGTCCCGTCTTTGCTCCTGGTTTCTCAATACCTCTTCAGATGTGGAGTTTGGAAAACTCGACCGCCACGGTAAACAAGCCGTGACTTGATGAGATGCTAAAACCCACCCCGACCCAATTTCCAAGCCCACACGGCCACACACAGGCGCAGAAAACTAGAGCTGTACTCCTCCGCCAAGCTTTCCCAGGAGCGGGGGACCAGCAGACCCAAAGAGAAGGGTGGCAAAAGAAACATTTAAGTACCTCTGAGCCACTGTACGGCTGGGAGACCGTGGAGTTGGGGCCGCCGTGGACGGAAGGTTTCGGCTTTCGCTGGCCCAGCTGCCTGCCAGCAGTGTCCCGCCGCAGCTGCTGGGAAACAAAAGCCCCTGGGTTACGTGGGTTACGTTGGTTGCGTGGGTTACGTTGGTTGCGTGGGTTACGTATGTTACGCAAGGCACGCACGTCAAGGCACGTTACGCGGCGTGGCACGGGGCTGTAGGGCCGCAGCGCGGGGGGCGGCGCCCCACGCCAACAAGGCAGCTCTGCGCCTGGAAACCCCACCCACAAGACCTGGCCGGGAGCTGGCGACAAAACCATGTAAATGTCCAAGATGCGCTGTCCCCCCGACCAGGCACTTGCTGGGTGGTCACCCTGGAGAAGCCAAGATCCAAGTCAGGGAAACGGCCATGACGCACGCACCTGTGGGGTGCCGCTGGCCCACCTCGGCCGACCCTCAGGTAGCTTTTCTGGCGCCCCAGGCTGCCTGAAAAAGCCTCGGTCGGAAGCTGCCTGGAGTCGGTGCTGGGGAGACTTTCTCTCGGAGGTGTTTGCTAACCAGCCTTGGAGTAAAAGGCCCGGCGGTGCAGCCCTGAATCCAGGCAGGGGGAGAGCGGGCCTCAGGACACAGAAGGTCCCGGGGTGAACGCGGGAAGCTTTCCTGGGCACCAGAGAGGAGTCATCGTGCCAGTGTGGGACTTCTTCCCGAGAGGGCATTTGTTTTGAGTGCATGCGCCCATGCTTGTGTGTGTGTGTGTGTGTGTGTGTGTGTGTGTGTGTGTGTGTGTGTGTGTGTGTGTGTGTCTGTGTGCCCGCGCATGTGTGTGAGGGTAAGAATAATGTATAAATGCAAAAAATAATACACATGCAATGGCAATGGAAGAAAATTATTGACTTCCTTATCAAAATATTCAAAGGTGTGACATAATGATAATGCACATATAGCAATTTACTTGCTTGAAAACCTATTAACAGGGGATCTCTTCAAGTCAGACTCTAACATATGAGAGCGAGATCCCTTCCAACAGTGATTTTGCAAGTCCAACTTGATCATTAGGACAGCAAAGTTAGCCTAGGTCCCCTACTAACAATCAAGCTGTATAGTTCTGTACTGTAATCGGCTGAAAATACTTTTCACACAATGCATACAAAACCACCTCTTAATTTTTCAGTACCTCGGTGAGTACAGTAGTACAGTGTAACTACATACTTGGGACTGTGTGGATCACAACAGACTGTGGAAAACTGGGAAAGAGATGGGAATCCCAAACCCCCTGCCCTGCCTCCCGAGAAATCTGTATGCAGGTCAAGCAGCAACCATTTGAACTGGACATGGAACAGTGGACTTTTTCCAAATTGGAAAAGGATTAAGTCAAGGCTGTATACTTGAGTATACCCGTGTACTTATTTATATTATTTATTTATTTATGTTTATTTAAGTTAAATAAATATACAAGGCTCTATATTTATTTAACTTAAATGCAGAGTACATCTTGCGAAATGCCCGGCTGGATGAAGCACAAGCTGGAATCAAGACTGCAGGGAGAAATATCTATCACCTGAGATACGCACATGACACCGCCCTTAAGGCAGAAAGGGAAGAGGAACTAAGGAGCCTCTCTGATGAAGGTGAAAGAAGAAACAGCTGGCTTAAAATTCAACATTCAGAGAACTAAGGTCACAGCACCCCGTCCCCATCACTTCATGGCAAGTAGATGGGGCAACAGTGGAAACAGTGAGAGACTTTATTTGCTTGGGCTCCGAAACCACTGCAGATGGTGAGTGCAGCCATGAAATTAAAAGACACTTGCTCCTTGGAAGAGAAGCTATGTGTCCAACCTAGAGAGCACGTTAAAAAGCAGAGACATTGTTGCTTTGTCTAGTCAAAGCTGTGGTTTCTCCAGTAGCCACGTACGGATGTCAGGGTGGGCCTGTGAAGACAGCTGGGCAGCAAAGAATTGATGCTTTTGAACTGTGCTGTTGGAGAAGACTGGAGAGAGTTCCTTGGACTGCAAGGAGATCCAACCAGTCCGGCCTAAAGGAAGGAAGTTCTGAATATTCACTGGAAGGACTGATGCTGAAGCTGAACCCCCCAACACTCTGGCCACCTGATGCGAAGAACTGACTCCCTGGAAAAGACCCTGATGCGGGGAAGGCTCGAAGGCTGGAGGAGAAGGGGATGACAGAGCATGAGATGATTGGATGGCATCACCGACTCGACGGACCCGAGTTTGAGCCAGGTCCGGGAGTTGGTGATGGACAGACAGGAAGCCTGGCATGCGGCAGTCCATGGGGTCGCAAAGAGCTGGACACGACTGAGCATGCATCACCCAATACCTCGTCTACCTTTTCTTGGTTCTTTCCGTAAACAAGTAGAAATGAACAGATGACCTGATCGCTTCCCTACCTTCCCCTTCCCTAACCTAAACTAATTATGTGACCAAACTGTGTGAAGCAGACAATGGCTAGATCATCCCAAGGAGCTGACAAGCCTGCAGAGAGGGGTGGTGACCACTCTGATCCCCTCTTCCAATGATGGACTGAGATCACTTTCCTGTTTCTCTGTAAAAACATCCACGGGGAGCAGACAAGTTTCAGGGGTGGTGTTTCGAGGGAGGGAGGATGTGCCCGCCACCTCGCCAGATGGCTGGTTTTGTGACTAAAGGCAACTTTCCTTTTTACCAACATCCGTGAGTACTGGTTGTGTAAGCAGCGGGCAACCTATATGCTGACACGCCTGCTCCTAATTACTATGTCGGGGACCACATGGGGTACCCAGCAAGCACAGGGATTTCCACCGCAACTCTGCTCTTCGCTCTCTGGGGGTTTCATTATGTGGGCTGTCCCTGGGTTGGCTGCCTTCACCATGTGCCCATGGGCACGGACGTGGCCACCCGCTGTGCCACGGCTGACGGGCCAGCGCACGGGGCCAGGGAGGTCCCGACCCTTCTGGGGGAAGACCTCGCCCACGAAGCTTTCTAAGACACCCATTCCACTGGCACGCCGAAGAGAAAACCTTGTCCAACCACCAGCCTACCACAAGCTCAGCTCTCCTGAAAGCGCTGCCGTAGAGAGGCCGCGCACGAATTTGGGAGAAAGTTTTGCGGTCCCGTCTTTGCTCCTGGTTTCTCAATACCTCTTCAGATGTGGAGTTTGGAAAACTCGACCGCCACGGTAAACAAGCCGTGACTTGATGAGATGCTAAAACCCACCCCGACCCAATTTCCAAGCCCACACGGCCACACACAGGCGCAGAAAACTAGAGCTGTACTCCTCCGCCAAGCTTTCCCAGGAGCGGGGGACCAGCAGACCCAAAGAGAAGGGTGGCAAAAGAAACATTTAAGTACCTCTGAGCCACTGTACGGCTGGGAGACCGTGGAGTTGGGGCCGCCGTGGACGGAAGGTTTCGGCTTTCGCTGGCCCAGCTGCCTGCCAGCAGTGTCCCGCCGCAGCTGCTGGGAAACAAAAGCCCCTGGGTTACGTGGGTTACGTTGGTTGCGTGGGTTACGTTGGTTGCGTGGGTTACGTATGTTACGCAAGGCACGCACGTCAAGGCACGTTACGCGGCGTGGCACGGGGCTGTAGGGCCGCAGCGCGGGGGCGGCGCCCCACGCCAACAAGGCAGCTCTGCGCCTGGAAACCCCACCCACAAGACCTGGCCGGGAGCTGGCGACAAAACCATGTAAATGTCCAAGATGCGCTGTCCCCCCGACCAGGCACTTGCTGGGTGGTCACCCTGGAGAAGCCAAGATCCAAGTCAGGGAAACGGCCATGACGCACGCACCTGTGGGGTGCCGCTGGCCCACCTCGGCCGACCCTCAGGTAGCTTTTCTGGCGCCCCAGGCTGCCTGAAAAAGCCTCGGTCGGAAGCTGCCTGGAGTCGGTGCTGGGGAGACTTTCTCTCGGAGGTGTTTGCTAACCAGCCTTGGAGTAAAAGGCCCGGCGGTGCAGCCCTGAATCCAGGCAGGGGGAGAGCGGGCCTCAGGACACAGAAGGTCCCGGGGTGAACGCGGGAAGCTTTCCTGGGCACCAGAGAGGAGTCATCGTGCCAGTGTGGGACTTCTTCCCGAGAGGGCATTTGTTTTGAGTGCATGCGCCCATGCTTGTGTGTGTGTGTGTGTGTGTGTGTGTGTGTGTGTGTGTGTGTGTGTGTGTGTGTGTGTGTCTGTGTGCCCGCGCATGTGTGTGAGGGTAAGAATAATGTATAAATGCAAAAAATAATACACATGCAATGGCAATGGAAGAAAATTATTGACTTCCTTATCAAAATATTCAAAGGTGTGACATAATGATAATGCACATATAGCAATTTACTTGCTTGAAAACCTATTAACAGGGGATCTCTTCAAGTCAGACTCTAACATATGAGAGCGAGATCCCTTCCAACAGTGATTTTGCAAGTCCAACTTGATCATTAGGACAGCAAAGTTAGCCTAGGTCCCCTACTAACAATCAAGCTGTATAGTTCTGTACTGTAATCGGCTGAAAATACTTTTCACACAATGCATACAAAACCACCTCTTAATTTTTCAGTACCTCGGTGAGTACAGTAGTACAGTGTAACTACATACTTGGGACTGTGTGGATCACAACAGACTGTGGAAAACTGGGAAAGAGATGGGAATCCCAAACCCCCTGCCCTGCCTCCCGAGAAATCTGTATGCAGGTCAAGCAGCAACCATTTGAACTGGACATGGAACAGTGGACTTTTTCCAAATTGGAAAAGGATTAAGTCAAGGCTGTATACTTGAGTATACCCGTGTACTTATTTATATTATTTATTTATTTATGTTTATTTAAGTTAAATAAATATACAAGGCTCTATATTTATTTAACTTAAATGCAGAGTACATCTTGCGAAATGCCCGGCTGGATGAAGCACAAGCTGGAATCAAGACTGCAGGGAGAAATATCTATCACCTGAGATACGCACATGACACCGCCCTTAAGGCAGAAAGGGAAGAGGAACTAAGGAGCCTCTCTGATGAAGGTGAAAGAAGAAACAGCTGGCTTAAAATTCAACATTCAGAGAACTAAGGTCACAGCACCCCGTCCCCATCACTTCATGGCAAGTAGATGGGGCAACAGTGGAAACAGTGAGAGACTTTATTTGCTTGGGCTCCGAAACCACTGCAGATGGTGAGTGCAGCCATGAAATTAAAAGACACTTGCTCCTTGGAAGAGAAGCTATGTGTCCAACCTAGAGAGCACGTTAAAAAGCAGAGACATTGTTGCTTTGTCTAGTCAAAGCTGTGGTTTCTCCAGTAGCCACGTACGGATGTCAGGGTGGGCCTGTGAAGACAGCTGGGCAGCAAAGAATTGATGCTTTTGAACTGTGCTGTTGGAGAAGACTGGAGAGAGTTCCTTGGACTGCAAGGAGATCCAACCAGTCCGGCCTAAAGGAAGGAAGTTCTGAATATTCACTGGAAGGACTGATGCTGAAGCTGAACCCCCCAACACTCTGGCCACCTGATGCGAAGAACTGACTCCCTGGAAAAGACCCTGATGCGGGGAAGGCTCGAAGGCTGGAGGAGAAGGGGATGACAGAGCATGAGATGATTGGATGGCATCACCGACTCGACGGACCCGAGTTTGAGCCAGGTCCGGGAGTTGGTGATGGACAGACAGGAAGCCTGGCATGCGGCAGTCCATGGGGTCGCAAAGAGCTGGACACGACTGAGCATGCATCACCCAATACCTCGTCTACCTTTTCTTGGTTCTTTCCGTAAACAAGTAGAAATGAACAGATGACCTGATCGCTTCCCTACCTTCCCCTTCCCTAACCTAAACTAATTATGTGACCAAACTGTGTGAAGCAGACAATGGCTAGATCATCCCAAGGAGCTGACAAGCCTGCAGAGAGGGGTGGTGACCACTCTGATCCCCTCTTCCAATGATGGACTGAGATCACTTTCCTGTTTCTCTGTAAAAACATCCACGGGGAGCAGACAAGTTTCAGGGGTGGTGTTTCGAGGGAGGGAGGATGTGCCCGCCACCTCGCCAGATGGCTGGTTTTGTGACTAAAGGCAACTTTCCTTTTTACCAACATCCGTGAGTACTGGTTGTGTAAGCAGCGGGCAACCTATATGCTGACACGCCTGCTCCTAATTACTATGTCGGGGACCACATGGGGTACCCAGCAAGCACAGGGATTTCCACCGCAACTCTGCTCTTCGCTCTCTGGGGGTTTCATTATGTGGGCTGTCCCTGGGTTGGCTGCCTTCACCATGTGCCCATGGGCACGGACGTGGCCACCCGCTGTGCCACGGCTGACGGGCCAGCGCACGGGGCCAGGGAGGTCCCGACCCTTCTGGGGGAAGACCTCGCCCACGAAGCTTTCTAAGACACCCATTCCACTGGCACGCCGAAGAGAAAACCTTGTCCAACCACCAGCCTACCACAAGCTCAGCTCTCCTGAAAGCGCTGCCGTAGAGAGGCCGCGCACGAATTTGGGAGAAAGTTTTGCGGTCCCGTCTTTGCTCCTGGTTTCTCAATACCTCTTCAGATGTGGAGTTTGGAAAACTCGACCGCCACGGTAAACAAGCCGTGACTTGATGAGATGCTAAAACCCACCCCGACCCAATTTCCAAGCCCACACGGCCACACACAGGCGCAGAAAACTAGAGCTGTACTCCTCCGCCAAGCTTTCCCAGGAGCGGGGGACCAGCAGACCCAAAGAGAAGGGTGGCAAAAGAAACATTTAAGTACCTCTGAGCCACTGTACGGCTGGGAGACCGTGGAGTTGGGGCCGCCGTGGACGGAAGGTTTCGGCTTTCGCTGGCCCAGCTGCCTGCCAGCAGTGTCCCGCCGCAGCTGCTGGGAAACAAAAGCCCCTGGGTTACGTGGGTTACGTTGGTTGCGTGGGTTACGTTGGTTGCGTGGGTTACGTATGTTACGCAAGGCACGCACGTCAAGGCACGTTACGCGGCGTGGCACGGGGCTGTAGGGCCGCAGCGCGGGGGCGGCGCCCCACGCCAACAAGGCAGCTCTGCGCCTGGAAACCCCACCCACAAGACCTGGCCGGGAGCTGGCGACAAAACCATGTAAATGTCCAAGATGCGCTGTCCCCCCGACCAGGCACTTGCTGGGTGGTCACCCTGGAGAAGCCAAGATCCAAGTCAGGGAAACGGCCATGACGCACGCACCTGTGGGGTGCCGCTGGCCCACCTCGGCCGACCCTCAGGTAGCTTTTCTGGCGCCCCAGGCTGCCTGAAAAAGCCTCGGTCGGAAGCTGCCTGGAGTCGGTGCTGGGGAGACTTTCTCTCGGAGGTGTTTGCTAACCAGCCTTGGAGTAAAAGGCCCGGCGGTGCAGCCCTGAATCCAGGCAGGGGGAGAGCGGGCCTCAGGACACAGAAGGTCCCGGGGTGAACGCGGGAAGCTTTCCTGGGCACCAGAGAGGAGTCATCGTGCCAGTGTGGGACTTCTTCCCGAGAGGGCATTTGTTTTGAGTGCATGCGCCCATGCTTGTGTGTGTGTGTGTGTGTGTGTGTGTGTGTGTGTGTGTGTGTGTGTGTGTGTGTGTGTCTGTGTGCCCGCGCATGTGTGTGAGGGTAAGAATAATGTATAAATGCAAAAAATAATACACATGCAATGGCAATGGAAGAAAATTATTGACTTCCTTATCAAAATATTCAAAGGTGTGACATAATGATAATGCACATATAGCAATTTACTTGCTTGAAAACCTATTAACAGGGGATCTCTTCAAGTCAGACTCTAACATATGAGAGCGAGATCCCTTCCAACAGTGATTTTGCAAGTCCAACTTGATCATTAGGACAGCAAAGTTAGCCTAGGTCCCCTACTAACAATCAAGCTGTATAGTTCTGTACTGTAATCGGCTGAAAATACTTTTCACACAATGCATACAAAACCACCTCTTAATTTTTCAGTACCTCGGTGAGTACAGTAGTACAGTGTAACTACATACTTGGGACTGTGTGGATCACAACAGACTGTGGAAAACTGGGAAAGAGATGGGAATCCCAAACCCCCTGCCCTGCCTCCCGAGAAATCTGTATGCAGGTCAAGCAGCAACCATTTGAACTGGACATGGAACAGTGGACTTTTTCCAAATTGGAAAAGGATTAAGTCAAGGCTGTATACTTGAGTATACCCGTGTACTTATTTATATTATTTATTTATTTATGTTTATTTAAGTTAAATAAATATACAAGGCTCTATATTTATTTAACTTAAATGCAGAGTACATCTTGCGAAATGCCCGGCTGGATGAAGCACAAGCTGGAATCAAGACTGCAGGGAGAAATATCTATCACCTGAGATACGCACATGACACCGCCCTTAAGGCAGAAAGGGAAGAGGAACTAAGGAGCCTCTCTGATGAAGGTGAAAGAAGAAACAGCTGGCTTAAAATTCAACATTCAGAGAACTAAGGTCACAGCACCCCGTCCCCATCACTTCATGGCAAGTAGATGGGGCAACAGTGGAAACAGTGAGAGACTTTATTTGCTTGGGCTCCGAAACCACTGCAGATGGTGAGTGCAGCCATGAAATTAAAAGACACTTGCTCCTTGGAAGAGAAGCTATGTGTCCAACCTAGAGAGCACGTTAAAAAGCAGAGACATTGTTGCTTTGTCTAGTCAAAGCTGTGGTTTCTCCAGTAGCCACGTACGGATGTCAGGGTGGGCCTGTGAAGACAGCTGGGCAGCAAAGAATTGATGCTTTTGAACTGTGCTGTTGGAGAAGACTGGAGAGAGTTCCTTGGACTGCAAGGAGATCCAACCAGTCCGGCCTAAAGGAAGGAAGTTCTGAATATTCACTGGAAGGACTGATGCTGAAGCTGAACCCCCCAACACTCTGGCCACCTGATGCGAAGAACTGACTCCCTGGAAAAGACCCTGATGCGGGGAAGGCTCGAAGGCTGGAGGAGAAGGGGATGACAGAGCATGAGATGATTGGATGGCATCACCGACTCGACGGACCCGAGTTTGAGCCAGGTCCGGGAGTTGGTGATGGACAGACAGGAAGCCTGGCATGCGGCAGTCCATGGGGTCGCAAAGAGCTGGACACGACTGAGCATGCATCACCCAATACCTCGTCTACCTTTTCTTGGTTCTTTCCGTAAACAAGTAGAAATGAACAGATGACCTGATCGCTTCCCTACCTTCCCCTTCCCTAACCTAAACTAATTATGTGACCAAACTGTGTGAAGCAGACAATGGCTAGATCATCCCAAGGAGCTGACAAGCCTGCAGAGAGGGGTGGTGACCACTCTGATCCCCTCTTCCAATGATGGACTGAGATCACTTTCCTGTTTCTCTGTAAAAACATCCACGGGGAGCAGACAAGTTTCAGGGGTGGTGTTTCGAGGGAGGGAGGATGTGCCCGCCACCTCGCCAGATGGCTGGTTTTGTGACTAAAGGCAACTTTCCTTTTTACCAACATCCGTGAGTACTGGTTGTGTAAGCAGCGGGCAACCTATATGCTGACACGCCTGCTCCTAATTACTATGTCGGGGACCACATGGGGTACCCAGCAAGCACAGGGATTTCCACCGCAACTCTGCTCTTCGCTCTCTGGGGGTTTCATTATGTGGGCTGTCCCTGGGTTGGCTGCCTTCACCATGTGCCCATGGGCACGGACGTGGCCACCCGCTGTGCCACGGCTGACGGGCCAGCGCACGGGGCCAGGGAGGTCCCGACCCTTCTGGGGGAAGACCTCGCCCACGAAGCTTTCTAAGACACCCATTCCACTGGCACGCCGAAGAGAAAACCTTGTCCAACCACCAGCCTACCACAAGCTCAGCTCTCCTGAAAGCGCTGCCGTAGAGAGGCCGCGCACGAATTTGGGAGAAAGTTTTGCGGTCCCGTCTTTGCTCCTGGTTTCTCAATACCTCTTCAGATGTGGAGTTTGGAAAACTCGACCGCCACGGTAAACAAGCCGTGACTTGATGAGATGCTAAAACCCACCCCGACCCAATTTCCAAGCCCACACGGCCACACACAGGCGCAGAAAACTAGAGCTGTACTCCTCCGCCAAGCTTTCCCAGGAGCGGGGGACCAGCAGACCCAAAGAGAAGGGTGGCAAAAGAAACATTTAAGTACCTCTGAGCCACTGTACGGCTGGGAGACCGTGGAGTTGGGGCCGCCGTGGACGGAAGGTTTCGGCTTTCGCTGGCCCAGCTGCCTGCCAGCAGTGTCCCGCCGCAGCTGCTGGGAAACAAAAGCCCCTGGGTTACGTGGGTTACGTTGGTTGCGTGGGTTACGTTGGTTGCGTGGGTTACGTATGTTACGCAAGGCACGCACGTCAAGGCACGTTACGCGGCGTGGCACGGGGCTGTAGGGCCGCAGCGCGGGGGCGGCGCCCCACGCCAACAAGGCAGCTCTGCGCCTGGAAACCCCACCCACAAGACCTGGCCGGGAGCTGGCGACAAAACCATGTAAATGTCCAAGATGCGCTGTCCCCCCGACCAGGCACTTGCTGGGTGGTCACCCTGGAGAAGCCAAGATCCAAGTCAGGGAAACGGCCATGACGCACGCACCTGTGGGGTGCCGCTGGCCCACCTCGGCCGACCCTCAGGTAGCTTTTCTGGCGCCCCAGGCTGCCTGAAAAAGCCTCGGTCGGAAGCTGCCTGGAGTCGGTGCTGGGGAGACTTTCTCTCGGAGGTGTTTGCTAACCAGCCTTGGAGTAAAAGGCCCGGCGGTGCAGCCCTGAATCCAGGCAGGGGGAGAGCGGGCCTCAGGACACAGAAGGTCCCGGGGTGAACGCGGGAAGCTTTCCTGGGCACCAGAGAGGAGTCATCGTGCCAGTGTGGGACTTCTTCCCGAGAGGGCATTTGTTTTGAGTGCATGCGCCCATGCTGTGTGTGTGTGTGTGTGTGTGTGTGTGTGTGTGTGTGTCTGTGTGTGTGTGTGTGTGTCTGTGTGCCCGCGCATGTGTGTGAGGGTAAGAATAATGTATAAATGCAAAAAATAATACACATGCAATGGCAATGGAAGAAAATTATTGACTTCCTTATCAAAATATTCAAAGGTGTGACATAATGATAATGCACATATAGCAATTTACTTGCTTGAAAACCTATTAACAGGGGATCTCTTCAAGTCAGACTCTAACATATGAGAGCGAGATCCCTTCCAACAGTGATTTTGCAAGTCCAACTTGATCATTAGGACAGCAAAGTTAGCCTAGGTCCCCTACTAACAATCAAGCTGTATAGTTCTGTACTGTAATCGGCTGAAAATACTTTTCACACAATGCATACAAAACCACCTCTTAATTTTTCAGTACCTCGGTGAGTACAGTAGTACAGTGTAACTACATACTTGGGACTGTGTGGATCACAACAGACTGTGGAAAACTGGGAAAGAGATGGGAATCCCAAACCCCCTGCCCTGCCTCCCGAGAAATCTGTATGCAGGTCAAGCAGCAACCATTTGAACTGGACATGGAACAGTGGACTTTTTCCAAATTGGAAAAGGATTAAGTCAAGGCTGTATACTTGAGTATACCCGTGTACTTATTTATATTATTTATTTATTTATGTTTATTTAAGTTAAATAAATATACAAGGCTCTATATTTATTTAACTTAAATGCAGAGTACATCTTGCGAAATGCCCGGCTGGATGAAGCACAAGCTGGAATCAAGACTGCAGGGAGAAATATCTATCACCTGAGATACGCACATGACACCGCCCTTAAGGCAGAAAGGGAAGAGGAACTAAGGAGCCTCTCTGATGAAGGTGAAAGAAGAAACAGCTGGCTTAAAATTCAACATTCAGAGAACTAAGGTCACAGCACCCCGTCCCCATCACTTCATGGCAAGTAGATGGGGCAACAGTGGAAACAGTGAGAGACTTTATTTGCTTGGGCTCCGAAACCACTGCAGATGGTGAGTGCAGCCATGAAATTAAAAGACACTTGCTCCTTGGAAGAGAAGCTATGTGTCCAACCTAGAGAGCACGTTAAAAAGCAGAGACATTGTTGCTTTGTCTAGTCAAAGCTGTGGTTTCTCCAGTAGCCACGTACGGATGTCAGGGTGGGCCTGTGAAGACAGCTGGGCAGCAAAGAATTGATGCTTTTGAACTGTGCTGTTGGAGAAGACTGGAGAGAGTTCCTTGGACTGCAAGGAGATCCAACCAGTCCGGCCTAAAGGAAGGAAGTTCTGAATATTCACTGGAAGGACTGATGCTGAAGCTGAACCCCCCAACACTCTGGCCACCTGATGCGAAGAACTGACTCCCTGGAAAAGACCCTGATGCGGGGAAGGCTCGAAGGCTGGAGGAGAAGGGGATGACAGAGCATGAGATGATTGGATGGCATCACCGACTCGACGGACCCGAGTTTGAGCCAGGTCCGGGAGTTGGTGATGGACAGACAGGAAGCCTGGCATGCGGCAGTCCATGGGGTCGCAAAGAGCTGGACACGACTGAGCATGCATCACCCAATACCTCGTCTACCTTTTCTTGGTTCTTTCCGTAAACAAGTAGAAATGAACAGATGACCTGATCGCTTCCCTACCTTCCCCTTCCCTAACCTAAACTAATTATGTGACCAAACTGTGTGAAGCAGACAATGGCTAGATCATCCCAAGGAGCTGACAAGCCTGCAGAGAGGGGTGGTGACCACTCTGATCCCCTCTTCCAATGATGGACTGAGATCACTTTCCTGTTTCTCTGTAAAAACATCCACGGGGAGCAGACAAGTTTCAGGGGTGGTGTTTCGAGGGAGGGAGGATGTGCCCGCCACCTCGCCAGATGGCTGGTTTTGTGACTAAAGGCAACTTTCCTTTTTACCAACATCCGTGAGTACTGGTTGTGTAAGCAGCGGGCAACCTATATGCTGACACGCCTGCTCCTAATTACTATGTCGGGGACCACATGGGGTACCCAGCAAGCACAGGGATTTCCACCGCAACTCTGCTCTTCGCTCTCTGGGGGTTTCATTATGTGGGCTGTCCCTGGGTTGGCTGCCTTCACCATGTGCCCATGGGCACGGACGTGGCCACCCGCTGTGCCACGGCTGACGGGCCAGCGCACGGGGCCAGGGAGGTCCCGACCCTTCTGGGGGAAGACCTCGCCCACGAAGCTTTCTAAGACACCCATTCCACTGGCACGCCGAAGAGAAAACCTTGTCCAACCACCAGCCTACCACAAGCTCAGCTCTCCTGAAAGCGCTGCCGTAGAGAGGCCGCGCACGAATTTGGGAGAAAGTTTTGCGGTCCCGTCTTTGCTCCTGGTTTCTCAATACCTCTTCAGATGTGGAGTTTGGAAAACTCGACCGCCACGGTAAACAAGCCGTGACTTGATGAGATGCTAAAACCCACCCCGACCCAATTTCCAAGCCCACACGGCCACACACAGGCGCAGAAAACTAGAGCTGTACTCCTCCGCCAAGCTTTCCCAGGAGCGGGGGACCAGCAGACCCAAAGAGAAGGGTGGCAAAAGAAACATTTAAGTACCTCTGAGCCACTGTACGGCTGGGAGACCGTGGAGTTGGGGCCGCCGTGGACGGAAGGTTTCGGCTTTCGCTGGCCCAGCTGCCTGCCAGCAGTGTCCCGCCGCAGCTGCTGGGAAACAAAAGCCCCTGGGTTACGTGGGTTACGTTGGTTGCGTGGGTTACGTTGGTTGCGTGGGTTACGTATGTTACGCAAGGCACGCACGTCAAGGCACGTTACGCGGCGTGGCACGGGGCTGTAGGGCCGCAGCGCGGGGGCGGCGCCCCACGCCAACAAGGCAGCTCTGCGCCTGGAAACCCCACCCACAAGACCTGGCCGGGAGCTGGCGACAAAACCATGTAAATGTCCAAGATGCGCTGTCCCCCCGACCAGGCACTTGCTGGGTGGTCACCCTGGAGAAGCCAAGATCCAAGTCAGGGAAACGGCCATGACGCACGCACCTGTGGGGTGCCGCTGGCCCACCTCGGCCGACCCTCAGGTAGCTTTTCTGGCGCCCCAGGCTGCCTGAAAAAGCCTCGGTCGGAAGCTGCCTGGAGTCGGTGCTGGGGAGACTTTCTCTCGGAGGTGTTTGCTAACCAGCCTTGGAGTAAAAGGCCCGGCGGTGCAGCCCTGAATCCAGGCAGGGGGAGAGCGGGCCTCAGGACACAGAAGGTCCCGGGGTGAACGCGGGAAGCTTTCCTGGGCACCAGAGAGGAGTCATCGTGCCAGTGTGGGACTTCTTCCCGAGAGGGCATTTGTTTTGAGTGCATGCGCCCATGCTTGTGTGTGTGTGTGTGTGTGTGTGTGTGTGTGTGTGTGTGTGTGTGTGTGTGTGTGTCTGTGTGCCCGCGCATGTGTGTGAGGGTAAGAATAATGTATAAATGCAAAAAATAATACACATGCAATGGCAATGGAAGAAAATTATTGACTTCCTTATCAAAATATTCAAAGGTGTGACATAATGATAATGCACATATAGCAATTTACTTGCTTGAAAACCTATTAACAGGGGATCTCTTCAAGTCAGACTCTAACATATGAGAGCGAGATCCCTTCCAACAGTGATTTTGCAAGTCCAACTTGATCATTAGGACAGCAAAGTTAGCCTAGGTCCCCTACTAACAATCAAGCTGTATAGTTCTGTACTGTAATCGGCTGAAAATACTTTTCACACAATGCATACAAAACCACCTCTTAATTTTTCAGTACCTCGGTGAGTACAGTAGTACAGTGTAACTACATACTTGGGACTGTGTGGATCACAACAGACTGTGGAAAACTGGGAAAGAGATGGGAATCCCAAACCCCCTGCCCTGCCTCCCGAGAAATCTGTATGCAGGTCAAGCAGCAACCATTTGAACTGGACATGGAACAGTGGACTTTTTCCAAATTGGAAAAGGATTAAGTCAAGGCTGTATACTTGAGTATACCCGTGTACTTATTTATATTATTTATTTATTTATGTTTATTTAAGTTAAATAAATATACAAGGCTCTATATTTATTTAACTTAAATGCAGAGTACATCTTGCGAAATGCCCGGCTGGATGAAGCACAAGCTGGAATCAAGACTGCAGGGAGAAATATCTATCACCTGAGATACGCACATGACACCGCCCTTAAGGCAGAAAGGGAAGAGGAACTAAGGAGCCTCTCTGATGAAGGTGAAAGAAGAAACAGCTGGCTTAAAATTCAACATTCAGAGAACTAAGGTCACAGCACCCCGTCCCCATCACTTCATGGCAAGTAGATGGGGCAACAGTGGAAACAGTGAGAGACTTTATTTGCTTGGGCTCCGAAACCACTGCAGATGGTGAGTGCAGCCATGAAATTAAAAGACACTTGCTCCTTGGAAGAGAAGCTATGTGTCCAACCTAGAGAGCACGTTAAAAAGCAGAGACATTGTTGCTTTGTCTAGTCAAAGCTGTGGTTTCTCCAGTAGCCACGTACGGATGTCAGGGTGGGCCTGTGAAGACAGCTGGGCAGCAAAGAATTGATGCTTTTGAACTGTGCTGTTGGAGAAGACTGGAGAGAGTTCCTTGGACTGCAAGGAGATCCAACCAGTCCGGCCTAAAGGAAGGAAGTTCTGAATATTCACTGGAAGGACTGATGCTGAAGCTGAACCCCCCAACACTCTGGCCACCTGATGCGAAGAACTGACTCCCTGGAAAAGACCCTGATGCGGGGAAGGCTCGAAGGCTGGAGGAGAAGGGGATGACAGAGCATGAGATGATTGGATGGCATCACCGACTCGACGGACCCGAGTTTGAGCCAGGTCCGGGAGTTGGTGATGGACAGACAGGAAGCCTGGCATGCGGCAGTCCATGGGGTCGCAAAGAGCTGGACACGACTGAGCATGCATCACCCAATACCTCGTCTACCTTTTCTTGGTTCTTTCCGTAAACAAGTAGAAATGAACAGATGACCTGATCGCTTCCCTACCTTCCCCTTCCCTAACCTAAACTAATTATGTGACCAAACTGTGTGAAGCAGACAATGGCTAGATCATCCCAAGGAGCTGACAAGCCTGCAGAGAGGGGTGGTGACCACTCTGATCCCCTCTTCCAATGATGGACTGAGATCACTTTCCTGTTTCTCTGTAAAAACATCCACGGGGAGCAGACAAGTTTCAGGGGTGGTGTTTCGAGGGAGGGAGGATGTGCCCGCCACCTCGCCAGATGGCTGGTTTTGTGACTAAAGGCAACTTTCCTTTTTACCAACATCCGTGAGTACTGGTTGTGTAAGCAGCGGGCAACCTATATGCTGACACGCCTGCTCCTAATTACTATGTCGGGGACCACATGGGGTACCCAGCAAGCACAGGGATTTCCACCGCAACTCTGCTCTTCGCTCTCTGGGGGTTTCATTATGTGGGCTGTCCCTGGGTTGGCTGCCTTCACCATGTGCCCATGGGCACGGACGTGGCCACCCGCTGTGCCACGGCTGACGGGCCAGCGCACGGGGCCAGGGAGGTCCCGACCCTTCTGGGGGAAGACCTCGCCCACGAAGCTTTCTAAGACACCCATTCCACTGGCACGCCGAAGAGAAAACCTTGTCCAACCACCAGCCTACCACAAGCTCAGCTCTCCTGAAAGCGCTGCCGTAGAGAGGCCGCGCACGAATTTGGGAGAAAGTTTTGCGGTCCCGTCTTTGCTCCTGGTTTCTCAATACCTCTTCAGATGTGGAGTTTGGAAAACTCGACCGCCACGGTAAACAAGCCGTGACTTGATGAGATGCTAAAACCCACCCCGACCCAATTTCCAAGCCCACACGGCCACACACAGGCGCAGAAAACTAGAGCTGTACTCCTCCGCCAAGCTTTCCCAGGAGCGGGGGACCAGCAGACCCAAAGAGAAGGGTGGCAAAAGAAACATTTAAGTACCTCTGAGCCACTGTACGGCTGGGAGACCGTGGAGTTGGGGCCGCCGTGGACGGAAGGTTTCGGCTTTCGCTGGCCCAGCTGCCTGCCAGCAGTGTCCCGCCGCAGCTGCTGGGAAACAAAAGCCCCTGGGTTACGTGGGTTACGTTGGTTGCGTGGGTTACGTTGGTTGCGTGGGTTACGTATGTTACGCAAGGCACGCACGTCAAGGCACGTTACGCGGCGTGGCACGGGGCTGTAGGGCCGCAGCGCGGGGGGCGGCGCCCCACGCCAACAAGGCAGCTCTGCGCCTGGAAACCCCACCCACAAGACCTGGCCGGGAGCTGGCGACAAAACCATGTAAATGTCCAAGATGCGCTGTCCCCCCGACCAGGCACTTGCTGGGTGGTCACCCTGGAGAAGCCAAGATCCAAGTCAGGGAAACGGCCATGACGCACGCACCTGTGGGGTGCCGCTGGCCCACCTCGGCCGACCCTCAGGTAGCTTTTCTGGCGCCCCAGGCTGCCTGAAAAAGCCTCGGTCGGAAGCTGCCTGGAGTCGGTGCTGGGGAGACTTTCTCTCGGAGGTGTTTGCTAACCAGCCTTGGAGTAAAAGGCCCGGCGGTGCAGCCCTGAATCCAGGCAGGGGGAGAGCGGGCCTCAGGACACAGAAGGTCCCGGGGTGAACGCGGGAAGCTTTCCTGGGCACCAGAGAGGAGTCATCGTGCCAGTGTGGGACTTCTTCCCGAGAGGGCATTTGTTTTGAGTGCATGCGCCCATGCTTGTGTGTGTGTGTGTGTGTGTGTGTGTGTGTGTGTGTGTGTGTGTGTGTGTGTGTGTGTCTGTGTGCCCGCGCATGTGTGTGAGGGTAAGAATAATGTATAAATGCAAAAAATAATACACATGCAATGGCAATGGAAGAAAATTATTGACTTCCTTATCAAAATATTCAAAGGTGTGACATAATGATAATGCACATATAGCAATTTACTTGCTTGAAAACCTATTAACAGGGGATCTCTTCAAGTCAGACTCTAACATATGAGAGCGAGATCCCTTCCAACAGTGATTTTGCAAGTCCAACTTGATCATTAGGACAGCAAAGTTAGCCTAGGTCCCCTACTAACAATCAAGCTGTATAGTTCTGTACTGTAATCGGCTGAAAATACTTTTCACACAATGCATACAAAACCACCTCTTAATTTTTCAGTACCTCGGTGAGTACAGTAGTACAGTGTAACTACATACTTGGGACTGTGTGGATCACAACAGACTGTGGAAAACTGGGAAAGAGATGGGAATCCCAAACCCCCTGCCCTGCCTCCCGAGAAATCTGTATGCAGGTCAAGCAGCAACCATTTGAACTGGACATGGAACAGTGGACTTTTTCCAAATTGGAAAAGGATTAAGTCAAGGCTGTATACTTGAGTATACCCGTGTACTTATTTATATTATTTATTTATTTATGTTTATTTAAGTTAAATAAATATACAAGGCTCTATATTTATTTAACTTAAATGCAGAGTACATCTTGCGAAATGCCCGGCTGGATGAAGCACAAGCTGGAATCAAGACTGCAGGGAGAAATATCTATCACCTGAGATACGCACATGACACCGCCCTTAAGGCAGAAAGGGAAGAGGAACTAAGGAGCCTCTCTGATGAAGGTGAAAGAAGAAACAGCTGGCTTAAAATTCAACATTCAGAGAACTAAGGTCACAGCACCCCGTCCCCATCACTTCATGGCAAGTAGATGGGGCAACAGTGGAAACAGTGAGAGACTTTATTTGCTTGGGCTCCGAAACCACTGCAGATGGTGAGTGCAGCCATGAAATTAAAAGACACTTGCTCCTTGGAAGAGAAGCTATGTGTCCAACCTAGAGAGCACGTTAAAAAGCAGAGACATTGTTGCTTTGTCTAGTCAAAGCTGTGGTTTCTCCAGTAGCCACGTACGGATGTCAGGGTGGGCCTGTGAAGACAGCTGGGCAGCAAAGAATTGATGCTTTTGAACTGTGCTGTTGGAGAAGACTGGAGAGAGTTCCTTGGACTGCAAGGAGATCCAACCAGTCCGGCCTAAAGGAAGGAAGTTCTGAATATTCACTGGAAGGACTGATGCTGAAGCTGAACCCCCCAACACTCTGGCCACCTGATGCGAAGAACTGACTCCCTGGAAAAGACCCTGATGCGGGGAAGGCTCGAAGGCTGGAGGAGAAGGGGATGACAGAGCATGAGATGATTGGATGGCATCACCGACTCGACGGACCCGAGTTTGAGCCAGGTCCGGGAGTTGGTGATGGACAGACAGGAAGCCTGGCATGCGGCAGTCCATGGGGTCGCAAAGAGCTGGACACGACTGAGCATGCATCACCCAATACCTCGTCTACCTTTTCTTGGTTCTTTCCGTAAACAAGTAGAAATGAACAGATGACCTGATCGCTTCCCTACCTTCCCCTTCCCTAACCTAAACTAATTATGTGACCAAACTGTGTGAAGCAGACAATGGCTAGATCATCCCAAGGAGCTGACAAGCCTGCAGAGAGGGGTGGTGACCACTCTGATCCCCTCTTCCAATGATGGACTGAGATCACTTTCCTGTTTCTCTGTAAAAACATCCACGGGGAGCAGACAAGTTTCAGGGGTGGTGTTTCGAGGGAGGGAGGATGTGCCCGCCACCTCGCCAGATGGCTGGTTTTGTGACTAAAGGCAACTTTCCTTTTTACCAACATCCGTGAGTACTGGTTGTGTAAGCAGCGGGCAACCTATATGCTGACACGCCTGCTCCTAATTACTATGTCGGGGACCACATGGGGTACCCAGCAAGCACAGGGATTTCCACCGCAACTCTGCTCTTCGCTCTCTGGGGGTTTCATTATGTGGGCTGTCCCTGGGTTGGCTGCCTTCACCATGTGCCCATGGGCACGGACGTGGCCACCCGCTGTGCCACGGCTGACGGGCCAGCGCACGGGGCCAGGGAGGTCCCGACCCTTCTGGGGAAGACCTCGCCCACGAAGCTTTCTAAGACACCCATTCCACTGGCACGCCGAAGAGAAAACCTTGTCCAACCACCAGCCTACCACAAGCTCAGCTCTCCTGAAAGCGCTGCCGTAGAGAGGCCGCGCACGAATTTGGGAGAAAGTTTTGCGGTCCCGTCTTTGCTCCTGGTTTCTCAATACCTCTTCAGATGTGGAGTTTGGAAAACTCGACCGCCACGGTAAACAAGCCGTGACTTGATGAGATGCTAAAACCCACCCCGACCCAATTTCCAAGCCCACACGGCCACACACAGGCGCAGAAAACTAGAGCTGTACTCCTCCGCCAAGCTTTCCCAGGAGCGGGGGACCAGCAGACCCAAAGAGAAGGGTGGCAAAAGAAACATTTAAGTACCTCTGAGCCACTGTACGGCTGGGAGACCGTGGAGTTGGGGCCGCCGTGGACGGAAGGTTTCGGCTTTCGCTGGCCCAGCTGCCTGCCAGCAGTGTCCCGCCGCAGCTGCTGGGAAACAAAAGCCCCTGGGTTACGTGGGTTACGTTGGTTGCGTGGGTTACGTTGGTTGCGTGGGTTACGTATGTTACGCAAGGCACGCACGTCAAGGCACGTTACGCGGCGTGGCACGGGGCTGTAGGGCCGCAGCGCGGGGGGCGGCGCCCCACGCCAACAAGGCAGCTCTGCGCCTGGAAACCCCACCCACAAGACCTGGCCGGGAGCTGGCGACAAAACCATGTAAATGTCCAAGATGCGCTGTCCCCCCGACCAGGCACTTGCTGGGTGGTCACCCTGGAGAAGCCAAGATCCAAGTCAGGGAAACGGCCATGACGCACGCACCTGTGGGGTGCCGCTGGCCCACCTCGGCCGACCCTCAGGTAGCTTTTCTGGCGCCCCAGGCTGCCTGAAAAAGCCTCGGTCGGAAGCTGCCTGGAGTCGGTGCTGGGGAGACTTTCTCTCGGAGGTGTTTGCTAACCAGCCTTGGAGTAAAAGGCCCGGCGGTGCAGCCCTGAATCCAGGCAGGGGGAGAGCGGGCCTCAGGACACAGAAGGTCCCGGGGTGAACGCGGGAAGCTTTCCTGGGCACCAGAGAGGAGTCATCGTGCCAGTGTGGGACTTCTTCCCGAGAGGGCATTTGTTTTGCGTGCATGCGCCCATGCTTGTGTGTGTGTGTGTGTGTGTGTGTGTGTGTGTGTGTGTGTGTCTGTGTGTGTGTCTGTGCGTCTGTGTGCACGCGCATGTGTGTGAGGGTAAGAATAATGTATAAATGCAAAAAATAATACACATGCAATGGCAATGGAAGAAAATTATTGACTTCCTTATCAAAATATTCAAAGGTGTGACATAATGATAATGCACATATAGCAATTTACTTGCTTGAAAACCTATTAACAGGGGATCTCTTCAAGTCAGACTCTAACATATGAGAGCGAGATCCCTTCCAACAGTGATTTTGCAAGTCCAACTTGATCATTAGGACAGCAAAGTTAGCCTAGGTCCCCTACTAACAATCAAGCTGTATAGTTCTGTACTGTAATCGGCTGAAAATACTTTTCACACAATGCATACAAAACCACCTCTTAATTTTTCAGTACCTCGGTGAGTACAGTAGTACAGTGTAACTACATACTTGGGACTGTGTGGATCACAACAGACTGTGGAAAACTGGGAAAGAGATGGGAATCCCAAACCCCCTGCCCTGCCTCCCGAGAAATCTGTATGCAGGTCAAGCAGCAACCATTTGAACTGGACATGGAACAGTGGACTTTTTCCAAATTGGAAAAGGATTAAGTCAAGGCTGTATACTTGAGTATACCCGTGTACTTATTTATATTATTTATTTATTTATGTTTATTTAAGTTAAATAAATATACAAGGCTCTATATTTATTTAACTTAAATGCAGAGTACATCTTGCGAAATGCCCGGCTGGATGAAGCACAAGCTGGAATCAAGACTGCAGGGAGAAATATCTATCACCTGAGATACGCACATGACACCGCCCTTAAGGCAGAAAGGGAAGAGGAACTAAGGAGCCTCTCTGATGAAGGTGAAAGAAGAAACAGCTGGCTTAAAATTCAACATTCAGAGAACTAAGGTCACAGCACCCCGTCCCCATCACTTCATGGCAAGTAGATGGGGCAACAGTGGAAACAGTGAGAGACTTTATTTGCTTGGGCTCCGAAACCACTGCAGATGGTGAGTGCAGCCATGAAATTAAAAGACACTTGCTCCTTGGAAGAGAAGCTATGTGTCCAACCTAGAGAGCACGTTAAAAAGCAGAGACATTGTTGCTTTGTCTAGTCAAAGCTGTGGTTTCTCCAGTAGCCACGTACGGATGTCAGGGTGGGCCTGTGAAGACAGCTGGGCAGCAAAGAATTGATGCTTTTGAACTGTGCTGTTGGAGAAGACTGGAGAGAGTTCCTTGGACTGCAAGGAGATCCAACCAGTCCGGCCTAAAGGAAGGAAGTTCTGAATATTCACTGGAAGGACTGATGCTGAAGCTGAACCCCCCAACACTCTGGCCACCTGATGCGAAGAACTGACTCCCTGGAAAAGACCCTGATGCGGGGAAGGCTCGAAGGCTGGAGGAGAAGGGGATGACAGAGCATGAGATGATTGGATGGCATCACCGACTCGACGGACCCGAGTTTGAGCCAGGTCCGGGAGTTGGTGATGGACAGACAGGAAGCCTGGCATGCGGCAGTCCATGGGGTCGCAAAGAGCTGGACACGACTGAGCATGAATCACCCAATACCTCGTCTACCTTTTCTTGGTTCTTTCCGTAAACAAGTAGAAATGAACAGATGACCTGATCGCTTCCCTACCTTCCCCTTCCCTAACCTAAACTAATTATGTGACCAAACTGTGTGAAGCAGACAATGGCTAGATCATCCCAAGGAGCTGACAAGCCTGCAGAGAGGGGTGGTGACCACTCTGATCCCCTCTTCCAATGATGGACTGAGATCACTTTCCTGTTTCTCTGTAAAAACATCCACGGGGAGCAGACAAGTTTCAGGGGTGGTGTTTCGAGGGAGGGAGGATGTGCCCGCCACCTCGCCAGATGGCTGGTTTTGTGACTAAAGGCAACTTTCCTTTTTACCAACATCCGTGAGTACTGGTTGTGTAAGCAGCGGGCAACCTATATGCTGACACGCCTGCTCCTAATTACTATATCGGGGACCACATGGGGTACCCAGCAAGCACAGGGATTTCCACCGCAACTCTGCTCTTCGCTCTCTGGGGGTTTCATTATGTGGGCTGTCCCTGGGTTGGCTGCCTTCACCATGTGCCCATGGGCACGGACGTGGCCACCCGCTGTGCCACGGCTGACGGGCCAGCGCACGGGGCCAGGGAGGTCCCGACCCTTCTGGGGGAAGACCTCGCCCACGAAGCTTTCTAAGACACCCATTCCACTGGCACGCCGAAGAGAAAACCTTGTCCAACCACCAGCCTACCACAAGCTCAGCTCTCCTGAAAGCGCTGCCGTAGAGAGGCCGCGCACGAATTTGGGAGAAAGTTTTGCGGTCCCGTCTTTGCTCCTGGTTTCTCAATACCTCTTCAGATGTGGAGTTTGGAAAACTCGACCGCCACGGTAAACAAGCCGTGACTTGATGAGATGCTAAAACCCACCCCGACCCAATTTCCAAGCCCACACGGCCACACACAGGCGCAGAAAACTAGAGCTGTACTCCTCCGCCAAGCTTTCCCAGGAGCGGGGGACCAGCAGACCCAAAGAGAAGGGTGGCAAAAGAAACATTTAAGTACCTCTGAGCCACTGTACGGCTGGGAGACCGTGGAGTTGGGGCCGCCGTGGACGGAAGGTTTCGGCTTTCGCTGGCCCAGCTGCCTGCCAGCAGTGTCCCGCCGCAGCTGCTGGGAAACAAAAGCCCCTGGGTTACGTGGGTTACGTTGGTTGCGTGGGTTACGTTGGTTGCGTGGGTTACGTATGTTACGCAAGGCACGCACGTCAAGGCACGTTACGCGGCGTGGCACGGGGCTGTAGGGCCGCAGCGCGGGGGCGGCGCCCCACGCCAACAAGGCAGCTCTGCGCCTGGAAACCCCACCCACAAGACCTGGCCGGGAGCTGGCGACAAAACCATGTAAATGTCCAAGATGCGCTGTCCCCCCGACCAGGCACTTGCTGGGTGGTCACCCTGGAGAAGCCAAGATCCAAGTCAGGGAAACGGCCATGACGCACGCACCTGTGGGGTGCCGCTGGCCCACCTCGGCCGACCCTCAGGTAGCTTTTCTGGCGCCCCAGGCTGCCTGAAAAAGCCTCGGTCGGAAGCTGCCTGGAGTCGGTGCTGGGGAGACTTTCTCTCGGAGGTGTTTGCTAACCAGCCTTGGAGTAAAAGGCCCGGCGGTGCAGCCCTGAATCCAGGCAGGGGGAGAGCGGGCCTCAGGACACAGAAGGTCCCGGGGTGAACGCGGGAAGCTTTCCTGGGCACCAGAGAGGAGTCATCGTGCCAGTGTGGGACTTCTTCCCGAGAGGGCATTTGTTTTGAGTGCATGCGCCCATGCTTGTGTGTGTGTGTGTGTGTGTGTGTGTGTGTGTGTGTGTGTGTGTGTGTGTGTGTGTCTGTGTGTTCTGGGCACGCGCATGTGTGTGAGGGTAAGAATAATGTATAAATGCAAAAAATAATACACATGCAATGGCAATGGAAGAAAATTATTGACTTCCTTATCAAAATATTCAAAGGTGTGACATAATGATAATGCACATATAGCAATTTACTTGCTTGAAAACCTATTAACAGGGGATCTCTTCAAGTCAGACTCTAACATATGAGAGCGAGATCCCTTCCAACAGTGATTTTGCAAGTCCAACTTGATCATTAGGACAGCAAAGTTAGCCTAGGTCCCCTACTAACAATCAAGCTGTATAGTTCTGTACTGTAATCGGCTGAAAATACTTTTCACACAATGCATACAAAACCACCTCTTAATTTTTCAGTACCTCGGTGAGTACAGTAGTACAGTGTAACTACATACTTGGACTGTGTGGATCACAACAGACTGTGGAAAACTGGGAAAGAGATGGGAATCCCAAACCCCCTGCCCTGCCTCCCGAGAAATCTGTATGCAGGTCAAGCAGCAACCATTTGAACTGGACATGGAACAGTGGACTTTTTCCAAATTGGAAAAGGATTAAGTCAAGGCTGTATACTTGAGTATACCCGTGTACTTATTTATATTATTTATTTATTTATGTTTATTTAAGTTAAATAAATATACAAGGCTCTATATTTATTTAACTTAAATGCAGAGTACATCTTGCGAAATGCCCGGCTGGATGAAGCACAAGCTGGAATCAAGACTGCAGGGAGAAATATCTATCACCTGAGATACGCACATGACACCGCCCTTAAGGCAGAAAGGGAAGAGGAACTAAGGAGCCTCTCTGATGAAGGTGAAAGAAGAAACAGCTGGCTTAAAATTCAACATTCAGAGAACTAAGGTCACAGCACCCCGTCCCCATCACTTCATGGCAAGTAGATGGGGCAACAGTGGAAACAGTGAGAGACTTTATTTGCTTGGGCTCCGAAACCACTGCAGATGGTGAGTGCAGCCATGAAATTAAAAGACACTTGCTCCTTGGAAGAGAAGCTATGTGTCCAACCTAGAGAGCACGTTAAAAAGCAGAGACATTGTTGCTTTGTCTAGTCAAAGCTGTGGTTTCTCCAGTAGCCACGTACGGATGTCAGGGTGGGCCTGTGAAGACAGCTGGGCAGCAAAGAATTGATGCTTTTGAACTGTGCTGTTGGAGAAGACTGGAGAGAGTTCCTTGGACTGCAAGGAGATCCAACCAGTCCGGCCTAAAGGAAGGAAGTTCTGAATATTCACTGGAAGGACTGATGCTGAAGCTGAACCCCCCAACACTCTGGCCACCTGATGCGAAGAACTGACTCCCTGGAAAAGACCCTGATGCGGGGAAGGCTCGAAGGCTGGAGGAGAAGGGGATGACAGAGCATGAGATGATTGGATGGCATCACCGACTCGACGGACCCGAGTTTGAGCCAGGTCCGGGAGTTGGTGATGGACAGACAGGAAGCCTGGCATGCGGCAGTCCATGGGGTCGCAAAGAGCTGGACACGACTGAGCATGAATCACCCAATACCTCGTCTACCTTTTCTTGGTTCTTTCCGTAAACAAGTAGAAATGAACAGATGACCTGATCGCTTCCCTACCTTCCCCTTCCCTAACCTAAACTAATTATGTGACCAAACTGTGTGAAGCAGACAATGGCTAGATCATCCCAAGGAGCTGACAAGCCTGCAGAGAGGGGTGGTGACCACTCTGATCCCCTCTTCCAATGATGGACTGAGATCACTTTCCTGTTTCTCTGTAAAAACATCCACGGGGAGCAGACAAGTTTCAGGGGTGGTGTTTCGAGGGAGGGAGGATGTGCCCGCCACCTCGCCAGATGGCTGGTTTTGTGACTAAAGGCAACTTTCCTTTTTACCAACATCCGTGAGTACTGGTTGTGTAAGCAGCGGGCAACCTATATGCTGACACGCCTGCTCCTAATTACTATATCGGGGACCACATGGGGTACCCAGCAAGCACAGGGATTTCCACCGCAACTCTGCTCTTCGCTCTCTGGGGGTTTCATTATGTGGGCTGTCCCTGGGTTGGCTGCCTTCACCATGTGCCCATGGGCACGGACGTGGCCACCCGCTGTGCCACGGCTGACGGGCCAGCGCACGGGGCCAGGGAGGTCCCGACCCTTCTGGGGGAAGACCTCGCCCACGAAGCTTTCTAAGACACCCATTCCACTGGCACGCCGAAGAGAAAACCTTGTCCAACCACCAGCCTACCACAAGCTCAGCTCTCCTGAAAGCGCTGCCGTAGAGAGGCCGCGCACGAATTTGGGAGAAAGTTTTGCGGTCCCGTCTTTGCTCCTGGTTTCTCAATACCTCTTCAGATGTGGAGTTTGGAAAACTCGACCGCCACGGTAAACAAGCCGTGACTTGATGAGATGCTAAAACCCACCCCGACCCAATTTCCAAGCCCACACGGCCACACACAGGCGCAGAAAACTAGAGCTGTACTCCTCCGCCAAGCTTTCCCAGGAGCGGGGGACCAGCAGACCCAAAGAGAAGGGTGGCAAAAGAAACATTTAAGTACCTCTGAGCCACTGTACGGCTGGGAGACCGTGGAGTTGGGGCCGCCGTGGACGGAAGGTTTCGGCTTTCGCTGGCCCAGCTGCCTGCCAGCAGTGTCCCGCCGCAGCTGCTGGGAAACAAAAGCCCCTGGGTTACGTGGGTTACGTTGGTTGCGTGGGTTACGTTGGTTGCGTGGGTTACGTATGTTACGCAAGGCACGCACGTCAAGGCACGTTACGCGGCGTGGCACGGGGCTGTAGGGCCGCAGCGCGGGGGCGGCGCCCCACGCCAACAAGGCAGCTCTGCGCCTGGAAACCCCACCCACAAGACCTGGCCGGGAGCTGGCGACAAAACCATGTAAATGTCCAAGATGCGCTGTCCCCCCGACCAGGCACTTGCTGGGTGGTCACCCTGGAGAAGCCAAGATCCAAGTCAGGGAAACGGCCATGACGCACGCACCTGTGGGGTGCCGCTGGCCCACCTCGGCCGACCCTCAGGTAGCTTTTCTGGCGCCCCAGGCTGCCTGAAAAAGCCTCGGTCGGAAGCTGCCTGGAGTCGGTGCTGGGGAGACTTTCTCTCGGAGGTGTTTGCTAACCAGCCTTGGAGTAAAAGGCCCGGCGGTGCAGCCCTGAATCCAGGCAGGGGGAGAGCGGGCCTCAGGACACAGAAGGTCCCGGGGTGAACGCGGGAAGCTTTCCTGGGCACCAGAGAGGAGTCATCGTGCCAGTGTGGGACTTCTTCCCGAGAGGGCATTTGTTTTGAGTGCATGCGCCCATGCTTGTGTGTGTGTGTGTGTGTGTGTGTGTGTGTGTGTGTGTGTGTGTGTGTGTGTGTGTCTGTGTGCCCGCGCATGTGTGTGAGGGTAAGAATAATGTATAAATGCAAAAAATAATACACATGCAATGGCAATGGAAGAAAATTATTGACTTCCTTATCAAAATATTCAAAGGTGTGACATAATGATAATGCACATATAGCAATTTACTTGCTTGAAAACCTATTAACAGGGGATCTCTTCAAGTCAGACTCTAACATATGAGAGCGAGATCCCTTCCAACAGTGATTTTGCAAGTCCAACTTGATCATTAGGACAGCAAAGTTAGCCTAGGTCCCCTACTAACAATCAAGCTGTATAGTTCTGTACTGTAATCGGCTGAAAATACTTTTCACACAATGCATACAAAACCACCTCTTAATTTTTCAGTACCTCGGTGAGTACAGTAGTACAGTGTAACTACATACTTGGGACTGTGTGGATCACAACAGACTGTGGAAAACTGGGAAAGAGATGGGAATCCCAAACCCCCTGCCCTGCCTCCCGAGAAATCTGTATGCAGGTCAAGCAGCAACCATTTGAACTGGACATGGAACAGTGGACTTTTTCCAAATTGGAAAAGGATTAAGTCAAGGCTGTATACTTGAGTATACCCGTGTACTTATTTATATTATTTATTTATTTATGTTTATTTAAGTTAAATAAATATACAAGGCTCTATATTTATTTAACTTAAATGCAGAGTACATCTTGCGAAATGCCCGGCTGGATGAAGCACAAGCTGGAATCAAGACTGCAGGGAGAAATATCTATCACCTGAGATACGCACATGACACCGCCCTTAAGGCAGAAAGGGAAGAGGAACTAAGGAGCCTCTCTGATGAAGGTGAAAGAAGAAACAGCTGGCTTAAAATTCAACATTCAGAGAACTAAGGTCACAGCACCCCGTCCCCATCACTTCATGGCAAGTAGATGGGGCAACAGTGGAAACAGTGAGAGACTTTATTTGCTTGGGCTCCGAAACCACTGCAGATGGTGAGTGCAGCCATGAAATTAAAAGACACTTGCTCCTTGGAAGAGAAGCTATGTGTCCAACCTAGAGAGCACGTTAAAAAGCAGAGACATTGTTGCTTTGTCTAGTCAAAGCTGTGGTTTCTCCAGTAGCCACGTACGGATGTCAGGGTGGGCCTGTGAAGACAGCTGGGCAGCAAAGAATTGATGCTTTTGAACTGTGCTGTTGGAGAAGACTGGAGAGAGTTCCTTGGACTGCAAGGAGATCCAACCAGTCCGGCCTAAAGGAAGGAAGTTCTGAATATTCACTGGAAGGACTGATGCTGAAGCTGAACCCCCCAACACTCTGGCCACCTGATGCGAAGAACTGACTCCCTGGAAAAGACCCTGATGCGGGGAAGGCTCGAAGGCTGGAGGAGAAGGGGATGACAGAGCATGAGATGATTGGATGGCATCACCGACTCGACGGACCCGAGTTTGAGCCAGGTCCGGGAGTTGGTGATGGACAGACAGGAAGCCTGGCATGCGGCAGTCCATGGGGTCGCAAAGAGCTGGACACGACTGAGCATGCATCACCCAATACCTCGTCTACCTTTTCTTGGTTCTTTCCGTAAACAAGTAGAAATGAACAGATGACCTGATCGCTTCCCTACCTTCCCCTTCCCTAACCTAAACTAATTATGTGACCAAACTGTGTGAAGCAGACAATGGCTAGATCATCCCAAGGAGCTGACAAGCCTGCAGAGAGGGGGTGGTGACCACTCTGATCCCCTCTTCCAATGATGGACTGAGATCACTTTCCTGTTTCTCTGTAAAAACATCCACGGGGAGCAGACAAGTTTCAGGGGTGGTGTTTCGAGGGAGGGAGGATGTGCCCGCCACCTCGCCAGATGGCTGGTTTTGTGACTAAAGGCAACTTTCCTTTTTACCAACATCCGTGAGTACTGGTTGTGTAAGCAGCGGGCAACCTATATGCTGACACGCCTGCTCCTAATTACTATGTCGGGGACCACATGGGGTACCCAGCAAGCACAGGGATTTCCACCGCAACTCTGCTCTTCGCTCTCTGGGGGTTTCATTATGTGGGCTGTCCCTGGGTTGGCTGCCTTCACCATGTGCCCATGGGCACGGACGTGGCCACCCGCTGTGCCACGGCTGACGGGCCAGCGCACGGGGCCAGGGAGGTCCCGACCCTTCTGGGGGAAGACCTCGCCCACGAAGCTTTCTAAGACACCCATTCCACTGGCACGCCGAAGAGAAAACCTTGTCCAACCACCAGCCTACCACAAGCTCAGCTCTCCTGAAAGCGCTGCCGTAGAGAGGCCGCGCACGAATTTGGGAGAAAGTTTTGCGGTCCCGTCTTTGCTCCTGGTTTCTCAATACCTCTTCAGATGTGGAGTTTGGAAAACTCGACCGCCACGGTAAACAAGCCGTGACTTGATGAGATGCTAAAACCCACCCCGACCCAATTTCCAAGCCCACACGGCCACACACAGGCGCAGAAAACTAGAGCTGTACTCCTCCGCCAAGCTTTCCCAGGAGCGGGGGACCAGCAGACCCAAAGAGAAGGGTGGCAAAAGAAACATTTAAGTACCTCTGAGCCACTGTACGGCTGGGAGACCGTGGAGTTGGGGCCGCCGTGGACGGAAGGTTTCGGCTTTCGCTGGCCCAGCTGCCTGCCAGCAGTGTCCCGCCGCAGCTGCTGGGAAACAAAAGCCCCTGGGTTACGTGGGTTACGTTGGTTGCGTGGGTTACGTTGGTTGCGTGGGTTACGTATGTTACGCAAGGCACGCACGTCAAGGCACGTTACGCGGCGTGGCACGGGGCTGTAGGGCCGCAGCGCGGGGGGCGGCGCCCCACGCCAACAAGGCAGCTCTGCGCCTGGAAACCCCACCCACAAGACCTGGCCGGGAGCTGGCGACAAAACCATGTAAATGTCCAAGATGCGCTGTCCCCCCGACCAGGCACTTGCTGGGTGGTCACCCTGGAGAAGCCAAGATCCAAGTCAGGGAAACGGCCATGACGCACGCACCTGTGGGGTGCCGCTGGCCCACCTCGGCCGACCCTCAGGTAGCTTTTCTGGCGCCCCAGGCTGCCTGAAAAAGCCTCGGTCGGAAGCTGCCTGGAGTCGGTGCTGGGGAGACTTTCTCTCGGAGGTGTTTGCTAACCAGCCTTGGAGTAAAAGGCCCGGCGGTGCAGCCCTGAATCCAGGCAGGGGGAGAGCGGGCCTCAGGACACAGAAGGTCCCGGGGTGAACGCGGGAAGCTTTCCTGGGCACCAGAGAGGAGTCATCGTGCCAGTGTGGGACTTCTTCCCGAGAGGGCATTTGTTTTGAGTGCATGCGCCCATGCTTGTGTGTGTGTGTGTGTGTGTGTGTGTGTGTGTGTGTGTGTGTGTGTGTGTGTCTGTGTGCCCGCGCATGTGTGTGAGGGTAAGAATAATGTATAAATGCAAAAAATAATACACATGCAATGGCAATGGAAGAAAATTATTGACTTCCTTATCAAAATATTCAAAGGTGTGACATAATGATAATGCACATATAGCAATTTACTTGCTTGAAAACCTATTAACAGGGGATCTCTTCAAGTCAGACTCTAACATATGAGAGCGAGATCCCTTCCAACAGTGATTTTGCAAGTCCAACTTGATCATTAGGACAGCAAAGTTAGCCTAGGTCCCCTACTAACAATCAAGCTGTATAGTTCTGTACTGTAATCGGCTGAAAATACTTTTCACACAATGCATACAAAACCACCTCTTAATT
Source organism: Tragelaphus eurycerus (assembly GCA_935064755.1). Classification (NCBI taxonomy): domain Eukaryota; kingdom Metazoa; phylum Chordata; class Mammalia; order Artiodactyla; family Bovidae; genus Tragelaphus; species Tragelaphus eurycerus. Next base: position 1,207,455 of record CAKXYN010000234.1, read on the forward strand.
TTTCAGTACCTCGGTGAGTACAGTAGTACAGTGTAACTACATACTTGGGACTGTGTGGATCACAACAGACTGTGGAAAACTGGGAAAGAGATGGGAATCCCAAACCCCCTGCCCTGCCTCCCGAGAAATCTGTATGCAGGTCAAGCAGCAACCATTTGAACTGGACATGGAACAGTGGACTTTTTCCAAATTGGAAAAGGATTAAGTCAAGGCTGTATACTTGAGTATACCCGTGTACTTATTTATATTATTTATTTATTTATGTTTATTTAAGTTAAATAAATATACAAGGCTCTATATTTATTTAACTTAAATGCAGAGTACATCTTGCGAAATGCCCGGCTGGATGAAGCACAAGCTGGAATCAAGACTGCAGGGAGAAATATCTATCACCTGAGATACGCACATGACACCGCCCTTAAGGCAGAAAGGGAAGAGGAACTAAGGAGCCTCTCTGATGAAGGTGAAAGAAGAAACAGCTGGCTTAAAATTCAACATTCAGAGAACTAAGGTCACAGCACCCCGTCCCCATCACTTCATGGCAAGTAGATGGGGCAACAGTGGAAACAGTGAGAGACTTTATTTGCTTGGGCTCCGAAACCACTGCAGATGGTGAGTGCAGCCATGAAATTAAAAGACACTTGCTCCTTGGAAGAGAAGCTATGTGTCCAACCTAGAGAGCACGTTAAAAAGCAGAGACATTGTTGCTTTGTCTAGTCAAAGCTGTGGTTTCTCCAGTAGCCACGTACGGATGTCAGGGTGGGCCTGTGAAGACAGCTGGGCAGCAAAGAATTGATGCTTTTGAACTGTGCTGTTGGAGAAGACTGGAGAGAGTTCCTTGGACTGCAAGGAGATCCAACCAGTCCGGCCTAAAGGAAGGAAGTTCTGAATATTCACTGGAAGGACTGATGCTGAAGCTGAACCCCCCAACACTCTGGCCACCTGATGCGAAGAACTGACTCCCTGGAAAAGACCCTGATGCGGGGAAGGCTCGAAGGCTGGAGGAGAAGGGGATGACAGAGCATGAGATGATTGGATGGCATCACCGACTCGACGGACCCGAGTTTGAGCCAGGTCCGGGAGTTGGTGATGGACAGACAGGAAGCCTGGCATGCGGCAGTCCATGGGGTCGCAAAGAGCTGGACACGACTGAGCATGCATCACCCAATACCTCGTCTACCTTTTCTTGGTTCTTTCCGTAAACAAGTAGAAATGAACAGATGACCTGATCGCTTCCCTACCTTCCCCTTCCCTAACCTAAACTAATTATGTGACCAAACTGTGTGAAGCAGACAATGGCTAGATCATCCCAAGGAGCTGACAAGCCTGCAGAGAGGGGTGGTGACCACTCTGATCCCCTCTTCCAATGATGGACTGAGATCACTTTCCTGTTTCTCTGTAAAAACATCCACGGGGAGCAGACAAGTTTCAGGGGTGGTGTTTCGAGGGAGGGAGGATGTGCCCGCCACCTCGCCAGATGGCTGGTTTTGTGACTAAAGGCAACTTTCCTTTTTACCAACATCCGTGAGTACTGGTTGTGTAAGCAGCGGGCAACCTATATGCTGACACGCCTGCTCCTAATTACTATGTCGGGGACCACATGGGGTACCCAGCAAGCACAGGGATTTCCACCGCAACTCTGCTCTTCGCTCTCTGGGGGTTTCATTATGTGGGCTGTCCCTGGGTTGGCTGCCTTCACCATGTGCCCATGGGCACGGACGTGGCCACCCGCTGTGCCACGGCTGACGGGCCAGCGCACGGGGCCAGGGAGGTCCCGACCCTTCTGGGGGAAGACCTCGCCCACGAAGCTTTCTAAGACACCCATTCCACTGGCACGCCGAAGAGAAAACCTTGTCCAACCACCAGCCTACCACAAGCTCAGCTCTCCTGAAAGCGCTGCCGTAGAGAGGCCGCGCACGAATTTGGGAGAAAGTTTTGCGGTCCCGTCTTTGCTCCTGGTTTCTCAATACCTCTTCAGATGTGGAGTTTGGAAAACTCGACCGCCACGGTAAACAAGCCGTGACTTGATGAGATGCTAAAACCCACCCCGACCCAATTTCCAAGCCCACACGGCCACACACAGGCGCAGAAAACTAGAGCTGTACTCCTCCGCCAAGCTTTCCCAGGAGCGGGGGACCAGCAGACCCAAAGAGAAGGGTGGCAAAAGAAACATTTAAGTACCTCTGAGCCACTGTACGGCTGGGAGACCGTGGAGTTGGGGCCGCCGTGGACGGAAGGTTTCGGCTTTCGCTGGCCCAGCTGCCTGCCAGCAGTGTCCCGCCGCAGCTGCTGGGAAACAAAAGCCCCTGGGTTACGTGGGTTACGTTGGTTGCGTGGGTTACGTTGGTTGCGTGGGTTACGTATGTTACGCAAGGCACGCACGTCAAGGCACGTTACGCGGCGTGGCACGGGGCTGTAGGGCCGCAGCGCGGGGGGCGGCGCCCCACGCCAACAAGGCAGCTCTGCGCCTGGAAACCCCACCCACAAGACCTGGCCGGGAGCTGGCGACAAAACCATGTAAATGTCCAAGATGCGCTGTCCCCCCGACCAGGCACTTGCTGGGTGGTCACCCTGGAGAAGCCAAGATCCAAGTCAGGGAAACGGCCATGACGCACGCACCTGTGGGGTGCCGCTGGCCCACCTCGGCCGACCCTCAGGTAGCTTTTCTGGCGCCCCAGGCTGCCTGAAAAAGCCTCGGTCGGAAGCTGCCTGGAGTCGGTGCTGGGGAGACTTTCTCTCGGAGGTGTTTGCTAACCAGCCTTGGAGTAAAAGGCCCGGCGGTGCAGCCCTGAATCCAGGCAGGGGGAGAGCGGGCCTCAGGACACAGAAGGTCCCGGGGTGAACGCGGGAAGCTTTCCTGGGCACCAGAGAGGAGTCATCGTGCCAGTGTGGGACTTCTTCCCGAGAGGGCATTTGTTTTGCGTGCATGCGCCCATGCTTGTGTGTGTGTGTGTGTGTGTGTGTGTGTGTGTGTGTGTGTGTGTGTGTCTGTGTGTCTGTGTGCACGCGCATGTGTGTGAGGGTAAGAATAATGTATAAATGCAAAAAATAATACACATGCAATGGCAATGGAAGAAAATTATTGACTTCCTTATCAAAATATTCAAAGGTGTGACATAATGATAATGCACATATAGCAATTTACTTGCTTGAAAACCTATTAACAGGGGATCTCTTCAAGTCAGACTCTAACATATGAGAGCGAGATCCCTTCCAACAGTGATTTTGCAAGTCCAACTTGATCATTAGGACAGCAAAGTTAGCCTAGGTCCCCTACTAACAATCAAGCTGTATAGTTCTGTACTGTAATCGGCTGAAAATACTTTTCACACAATGCATACAAAACCACCTCTTAATTTTTCAGTACCTCGGTGAGTACAGTAGTACAGTGTAACTACATACTTGGGACTGTGTGGATCACAACAGACTGTGGAAAACTGGGAAAGAGATGGGAATCCCAACCCCCCTGCCCTGCCTCCCGAGAAATCTGTATGCAGGTCAAGCAGCAACCATTTGAACTGGACATGGAACAGTGGACTTTTTCCAAATTGGAAAAGGATTAAGTCAAGGCTGTATACTTGAGTATACCCGTGTACTTATTTATATTATTTATTTATTTATGTTTATTTAAGTTAAATAAATATACAAGGCTCTATATTTATTTAACTTAAATGCAGAGTACATCTTGCGAAATGCCCGGCTGGATGAAGCACAAGCTGGAATCAAGACTGCAGGGAGAAATATCTATCACCTGAGATACGCACATGACACCGCCCTTAAGGCAGAAAGGGAAGAGGAACTAAGGAGCCTCTCTGATGAAGGTGAAAGAAGAAACAGCTGGCTTAAAATTCAACATTCAGAGAACTAAGGTCACAGCACCCCGTCCCCATCACTTCATGGCAAGTAGATGGGGCAACAGTGGAAACAGTGAGAGACTTTATTTGCTTGGGCTCCGAAACCACTGCAGATGGTGAGTGCAGCCATGAAATTAAAAGACACTTGCTCCTTGGAAGAGAAGCTATGTGTCCAACCTAGAGAGCACGTTAAAAAGCAGAGACATTGTTGCTTTGTCTAGTCAAAGCTGTGGTTTCTCCAGTAGCCACGTACGGATGTCAGGGTGGGCCTGTGAAGACAGCTGGGCAGCAAAGAATTGATGCTTTTGAACTGTGCTGTTGGAGAAGACTGGAGAGAGTTCCTTGGACTGCAAGGAGATCCAACCAGTCCGGCCTAAAGGAAGGAAGTTCTGAATATTCACTGGAAGGACTGATGCTGAAGCTGAACCCCCCAACACTCTGGCCACCTGATGCGAAGAACTGACTCCCTGGAAAAGACCCTGATGCGGGGAAGGCTCGAAGGCTGGAGGAGAAGGGGATGACAGAGCATGAGATGATTGGATGGCATCACCGACTCGACGGACCCGAGTTTGAGCCAGGTCCGGGAGTTGGTGATGGACAGACAGGAAGCCTGGCATGCGGCAGTCCATGGGGTCGCAAAGAGCTGGACACGACTGAGCATGCATCACCCAATACCTCGTCTACCTTTTCTTGGTTCTTTCCGTAAACAAGTAGAAATGAACAGATGACCTGATCGCTTCCCTACCTTCCCCTTCCCTAACCTAAACTAATTATGTGACCAAACTGTGTGAAGCAGACAATGGCTAGATCATCCCAAGGAGCTGACAAGCCTGCAGAGAGGGGTGGTGACCACTCTGACCCCCTCTTCCAATGATGGACTGAGATCACTTTCCTGTTTCTCTGTAAAAACATCCACGGGGAGCAGACAAGTTTCAGGGGTGGTGTTTCGAGGGAGGGAGGATGTGCCCGCCACCTCGCCAGATGGCTGGTTTTGTGACTAAAGGCAACTTTCCTTTTTACCAACATCCGTGAGTACTGGTTGTGTAAGCAGCGGGCAACCTATATGCTGACACGCCTGCTCCTAATTACTATGTCGGGGACCACATGGGGTACCCAGCAAGCACAGGGATTTCCACCGCAACTCTGCTCTTCGCTCTCTGGGGGTTTCATTATGTGGGCTGTCCCTGGGTTGGCTGCCTTCACCATGTGCCCATGGGCACGGACGTGGCCACCCGCTGTGCCACGGCTGACGGGCCAGCGCACGGGGCCAGGGAGGTCCCGACCCTTCTGGGGGAAGACCTCGCCCACGAAGCTTTCTAAGACACCCATTCCACTGGCACGCCGAAGAGAAAACCTTGTCCAACCACCAGCCTACCACAAGCTCAGCTCTCCTGAAAGCGCTGCCGTAGAGAGGCCGCGCACGAATTTGGGAGAAAGTTTTGCGGTCCCGTCTTTGCTCCTGGTTTCTCAATACCTCTTCAGATGTGGAGTTTGGAAAACTCGACCGCCACGAAACAAGCCGTGACTTGATGAGATGCTAAAACCCACCCCGACCCAATTTCCAAGCCCACACGGCCACACACAGGCGCAGAAAACTAGAGCTGTACTCCTCCGCCAAGCTTTCCCAGGAGCGGGGGACCAGCAGACCCAAAGAGAAGGGTGGCAAAGAAACATTTAAGTACCTCTGAGCCACTGTACGGCTGGGAGACCGTGGAGTTGGGGCCGCCGTGGACGGAAGGTTTCGGCTTTCGCTGGCCCAGCTGCCTGCCAGCAGTGTCCCGCCGCAGCTGCTGGGAAACAAAAGCCCCTGGGTTACGTGGGTTACGTTGGTTGCGTGGGTTACGTTGGTTGCGTGGGTTACGTATGTTACGCAAGGCACGCACGTCAAGGCACGTTACGCGGCGTGGCACGGGGCTGTAGGGCCGCAGCGCGGGGGGGCGGCGCCCCACGCCAACAAGGCAGCTCTGCGCCTGGAAACCCCACCCACAAGACCTGGCCGGGAGCTGGCGACAAAACCATGTAAATGTCCAAGATGCGCTGTCCCCCGACCAGGCACTTGCTGGGTGGTCACCCTGGAGAAGCCAAGATCCAAGTCAGGGAAACGGCCATGACGCACGCACCTGTGGGGTGCCGCTGGCCCACCTCGGCCGACCCTCAGGTAGCTTTTCTGGCGCCCCAGGCTGCCTGAAAAAGCCTCGGTCGGAAGCTGCCTGGAGTCGGTGCTGGGGAGACTTTCTCTCGGAGGTGTTTGCTAACCAGCCTTGGAGTAAAAGGCCCGGCGGTGCAGCCCTGAATCCAGGCAGGGGGAGAGCGGGCCTCAGGACACAGAAGGTCCCGGGGTGAACGCGGGAAGCTTTCCTGGGCACCAGAGAGGAGTCATCGTGCCAGTGTGGGACTTCTTCCCGAGAGGGCATTTGTTTTGCGTGCATGCGCCCATGCTTGTGTGTGTGTGTGTGTGTGTGTGTGTGTGTGTGTGTGTCTGTGTGTGTGTCTGTGCGTCTCTGTGCACGCGCATGTGTGTGAGGGTAAGAATAATGTATAAATGCAAAAAATAATACACATGCAATGGCAATGGAAGAAAATTATTGACTTCCTTATCAAAATATTCAAAGGTGTGACATAATGATAATGCACATATAGCAATTTACTTGCTTGAAAACCTATTAACAGGGGATCTCTTCAAGTCAGACTCTAACATATGAGAGCGAGATCCCTTCCAACAGTGATTTTGCAAGTCCAACTTGATCATTAGGACAGCAAAGTTAGCCTAGGTCCCCTACTAACAATCAAGCTGTATAGTTCTGTACTGTAATCGGCTGAAAATACTTTTCACACAATGCATACAAAACCACCTCTTAATTTTTCAGTACCTCGGTGAGTACAGTAGTACAGTGTAACTACATACTGGGACTGTGTGGATCACAACAGACTGTGGAAAACTGGGAAAGAGATGGGAATCCCAAACCCCCTGCCCTGCCTCCCGAGAAATCTGTATGCAGGTCAAGCAGCAACCATTTGAACTGGACATGGAACAGTGGACTTTTTCCAAATTGGAAAAGGATTAAGTCAAGGCTGTATACTTGAGTATACCCGTGTACTTATTTATATTATTTATTTATTTATGTTTATTTAAGTTAAATAAATATACAAGGCTCTATATTTATTTAACTTAAATGCAGAGTACATCTTGCGAAATGCCCGGCTGGATGAAGCACAAGCTGGAATCAAGACTGCAGGGAGAAATATCTATCACCTGAGATACGCACATGACACCGCCCTTAAGGCAGAAAGGGAAGAGGAACTAAGGAGCCTCTCTGATGAAGGTGAAAGAAGAAACAGCTGGCTTAAAATTCAACATTCAGAGAACTAAGGTCACAGCACCCCGTCCCCATCACTTCATGGCAAGTAGATGGGGCAACAGTGGAAACAGTGAGAGACTTTATTTGCTTGGGCTCAGAAACCACTGCAGATGGTGAGTGCAGCCATGAAATTAAAAGACACTTGCTCCTTGGAAGAGAAGCTATGTGTCCAACCTAGAGAGCACGTTAAAAAGCAGAGACATTGTTGCTTTGTCTAGTCAAAGCTGTGGTTTCTCCAGTAGCCACGTACGGATGTCAGGGTGGGCCTGTGAAGACAGCTGGGCAGCAAAGAATTGATGCTTTTGAACTGTGCTGTTGGAGAAGACTGGAGAGAGTTCCTTGGACTGCAAGGAGATCCAACCAGTCCGGCCTAAAGGAAGGAAGTTCTGAATATTCACTGGAAGGACTGATGCTGAAGCTGAACCCCCCAACACTCTGGCCACCTGATGCGAAGAACTGACTCCCTGGAAAAGACCCTGATGCGGGGAAGGCTCGAAGGCTGGAGGAGAAGGGGATGACAGAGCATGAGATGATTGGATGGCATCACCGACTCGACGGACCCGAGTTTGAGCCAGGTCCGGGAGTTGGTGATGGACAGACAGGAAGCCTGGCATGCGGCAGTCCATGGGGTCGCAAAGAGCTGGACACGACTGAGCATGAATCACCCAATACCTCGTCTACCTTTTCTTGGTTCTTTCCGTAAACAAGTAGAAATGAACAGATGACCTGATCGCTTCCCTACCTTCCCCTTCCCTAACCTAAACTAATTATGTGACCAAACTGTGTGAAGCAGACAATGGCTAGATCATCCCAAGGAGCTGACAAGCCTGCAGAGAGGGGTGGTGACCACTCTGATCCCCTCTTCCAATGATGGACTGAGATCACTTTCCTGTTTCTCTGTAAAAACATCCACGGGGAGCAGACAAGTTTCAGGGGTGGTGTTTCGAGGGAGGGAGGATGTGCCCGCCACCTCGCCAGATGGCTGGTTTTGTGACTAAAGGCAACTTTCCTTTTTACCAACATCCGTGAGTACTGGTTGTGTAAGCAGCGGGCAACCTATATGCTGACACGCCTGCTCCTAATTACTATGTCGGGGACCACATGGGGTACCCAGCAAGCACAGGGATTTCCACCGCAACTCTGCTCTTCGCTCTCTGGGGGTTTCATTATGTGGGCTGTCCCTGGGTTGGCTGCCTTCACCATGTGCCCATGGGCACGGACGTGGCCACCCGCTGTGCCACGGCTGACGGGCCAGCGCACGGGGCCAGGGAGGTCCCGACCCTTCTGGGGGAAGACCTCGCCCACGAAGCTTTCTAAGACACCCATTCCACTGGCACGCCGAAGAGAAAACCTTGTCCAACCACCAGCCTACCACAAGCTCAGCTCTCCTGAAAGCGCTGCCGTAGAGAGGCCGCGCACGAATTTGGGAGAAAGTTTTGCGGTCCCGTCTTTGCTCCTGGTTTCTCAATACCTCTTCAGATGTGGAGTTTGGAAAACTCGACCGCCACGGTAAACAAGCCGTGACTTGATGAGATGCTAAAACCCACCCCGACCCAATTTCCAAGCCCACACGGCCACACACAGGCGCAGAAAACTAGAGCTGTACTCCTCCGCCAAGCTTTCCCAGGAGCGGGGGACCAGCAGACCCAAAGAGAAGGGTGGCAAAAGAAACATTTAAGTACCTCTGAGCCACTGTACGGCTGGGAGACCGTGGAGTTGGGGCCGCCGTGGACGGAAGGTTTCAGCTTTCGCTGGCCCAGCTGCCTGCCAGCAGTGTCCCGCCGCAGCTGCTGGGAAACAAAAGCCCCTGGGTTACGTGGGTTACGTTGGTTGCGTGGGTTACGTTGGTTGCGTGGGTTACGTATGTTACGCAAGGCACGCACGTCAAGGCACGTTACGCGGCGTGGCACGGGGCTGTAGGGCCGCAGCGCGGGGGCGGCGCCCACGCCAACAAGGCAGCTCTGCGCCTGGAAACCCCACCCACAAGACCTGGCCGGGAGCTGGCGACAAAACCATGTAAATGTCCAAGATGCGCTGTCCCCCCGACCAGGCACTTGCTGGGTGGTCACCCTGGAGAAGCCAAGATCCAAGTCAGGAAACGGCCATGACGCACGCACCTGTGGGGTGCCGCTGGCCCACCTCGGCCGACCCTCAGGTAGCTTTTCTGGCGCCCCAGGCTGCCTGAAAAAGCCTCGGTCGGAAGCTGCCTGGAGTCGGTGCTGGGGAGACTTTCTCTCGGAGGTGTTTGCTAACCAGCCTTGGAGGTGCTGCCCGGCGGTGCAGCCCTGAATCCAGGCAGGGGGAGAGCGGGCCTCAGGACACAGAAGGTCCCGGGGTGAACGCGGGGAAGCTTTCCTGGGCACCAGAGAGGAGTCATCGTGCCAGTGTGGGACTTCTTCCCGAGAGGGCATTTGTTTTGAGTGCATGCGCCCATGCTTGTGTGTGTGTGTGTGTGTGTGTGTGTGTGTGTGTGTGTGTGTGTGTGTGTGTGTGTCTGTGTGCCCGCGCATGTGTGTGAGGGTAAGAATAATGTATAAATGCAAAAAATAATACACATGCAATGGCAATGGAAGAAAATTATTGACTTCCTTATCAAAATATTCAAAGGTGTGACATAATGATAATGCACATATAGCAATTTACTTGCTTGAAAACCTATTAACAGGGGATCTCTTCAAGTCAGACTCTAACATATGAGAGCGAGATCCCTTCCAACAGTGATTTTGCAAGTCCAACTTGATCATTAGGACAGCAAAGTTAGCCTAGGTCCCCTACTAACAATCAAGCTGTATAGTTCTGTACTGTAATCGGCTGAAAATACTTTTCACACAATGCATACAAAACCACCTCTTAATTTTTCAGTACCTCGGTGAGTACAGTAGTACAGTGTAACTACATACTTGGGACTGTGTGGATCACAACAGACTGTGGAAAACTGGGAAAGAGATGGGAATCCCAAACCCCTGCCCTGCCTCCCGAGAAATCTGTATGCAGGTCAAGCAGCAACCATTTGAACTGGACATGGAACAGTGGACTTTTTCCAAATTGGAAAAGGATTAAGTCAAGGCTGTATACTTGAGTATACCCGTGTACTTATTTATATTATTTATTTATTTATGTTTATTTAAGTTAAATAAATATACAAGGCTCTATATTTATTTAACTTAAATGCAGAGTACATCTTGCGAAATGCCCGGCTGGATGAAGCACAAGCTGGAATCAAGACTGCAGGGAGAAATATCTATCACCTGAGATACGCACATGACACCGCCCTTAAGGCAGAAAGGGAAGAGGAACTAAGGAGCCTCTCTGATGAAGGTGAAAGAAGAAACAGCTGGCTTAAAATTCAACATTCAGAGAACTAAGGTCACAGCACCCGTCCCCATCACTTCATGGCAAGTAGATGGGGCAACAGTGGAAACAGTGAGAGACTTTATTTGCTTGGGCTCCGAAACCACTGCAGATGGTGAGTGCAGCCATGAAATTAAAAGACACTTGCTCCTTGGAAGAGAAGCTATGTGTCCAACCTAGAGAGCACGTTAAAAAGCAGAGACATTGTTGCTTTGTCTAGTCAAAGCTGTGGTTTCTCCAGTAGCCACGTACGGATGTCAGGGTGGGCCTGTGAAGACAGCTGGGCAGCAAAGAATTGATGCTTTTGAACTGTGCTGTTGGAGAAGACTGGAGAGAGTTCCTTGGACTGCAAGGAGATCCAACCAGTCCGGCCTAAAGGAAGGAAGTTCTGAATATTCACTGGAAGGACTGATGCTGAAGCTGAACCCCCCAACACTCTGGCCACCTGATGCGAAGAACTGACTCCCTGGAAAAGACCCTGATGCGGGGAAGGCTCGAAGGCTGGAGGAGAAGGGGATGACAGAGCATGAGATGATTGGATGGCATCACCGACTCGACGGACCCGAGTTTGAGCCAGGTCCGGGAGTTGGTGATGGACAGACAGGAAGCCTGGCATGCGGCAGTCCATGGGGTCGCAAAGAGCTGGACACGACTGAGCATGAATCACCCAATACCTCGTCTACCTTTTCTTGGTTCTTTCCGTAAACAAGTAGAAATGAACAGATGACCTGATCGCTTCCCTACCTTCCCCTTCCCTAACCTAAACTAATTATGTGACCAAACTGTGTGAAGCAGACAATGGCTAGATCATCCCAAGGAGCTGACAAGCCTGCAGAGAGGGGTGGTGACCACTCTGATCCCCTCTTCCAATGATGGACTGAGATCACTTTCCTGTTTCTCTGTAAAACATCCACGGGGAGCAGACAAGTTTCAGGGGTGGTGTTTCGAGGGAGGGAGGATGTGCCCGCCACCTCGCCAGATGGCTGGTTTTGTGACTAAAGGCAACTTTCCTTTTTACCAACATCCGTGAGTACTGGTTGTGTAAGCAGCGGGCAACCTATATGCTGACACGCCTGCTCCTAATTACTATGTCGGGGACCACATGGGGTACCCAGCAAGCACAGGGATTTCCACCGCAACTCTGCTCTTCGCTCTCTGGGGGTTTCATTATGTGGGCTGTCCCTGGGTTGGCTGCCTTCACCATGTGCCCATGGGCACGGACGTGGCCACCCGCTGTGCCACGGCTGACGGGCCAGCGCACGGGGCCAGGGAGGTCCCGACCCTTCTGGGGGAAGACCTCGCCCACGAAGCTTTCTAAGACACCCATTCCACTGGCACGCCGAAGAGAAAACCTTGTCCAACCACCAGCCTACCACAAGCTCAGCTCTCCTGAAAGCGCTGGCCAGAGAGAGGCCGCGCACGAATTTGGGAGAAAGTTTTGCGGTCCCGTCTTTGCTCCTGGTTTCTCAATACCCCTTCAGATGTGGAGTTTGGAAAACTCGACCGCCACGGTAAACAAGCCGTGACTTGATGAGATGCTAAACCCACCCCGACCCAATTTCCAAGCCCACACGGCCACACACAGGCGCAGAAAACTAGAGCTGTACTCCTCCGCCAAGCTTTCCCAGGAGCGGGGGACCAGCAGACCCAAAGAGAAGGGTGGCAAAAGAAACATTTAAGTACCTCTGAGCCACTGTACGGCTGGGAGACCGTGGAGTTGGGGCCGCCGTGAACGGAAGGTTTCGGCTTTCGCTGGCCCAGCTGCCTGCCAGCAGTGTCCCGCCGCAGCTGCTGGGAAACAAAGCCCCTGGGTTACGTGGGTTACGTTGGTTGCGTGGGTTACGTTGGTTGCGTGGGTTACGTATGTTACGCAAGGCACGCACGTCAAGGCACGTTACGCGGGCGTGGCACGGGGCTGTAGGGCCGCAGCGTGGGGGCGGCGCCCCACGCCAACAAGGCAGCTCTGCGCCTGGAAACCCCACCCACAAGACCTGGCCGGGAGCTGGCGACAAAACCATGTAAATGTCCAAGATGCGCTGTCCCCCCGACCAGGCACTTGCTGGGTGGTCACCCTGGAGAAGCCAAGATCCAAGTCAGGAAACGGCCATGACGCACGCACCTGTGGGGTGCCGCTGGCCCACCTCGGCCGACCCTCAGGTAGCTTTTCTGGCGCCCCAGGCTGCCTGAAAAAGCCTCGGTCGGAAGCTGCCTGGAGTCGGTGCTGGGGAGACTTTCTCTCGGAGGTGTTTGCTAACCAGCCTTGGAGTAAAAGGCCCGGCGGTGCAGCCCTGAATCCAGGCAGGGGGAGAGCGGGCCTCAGGACACAGAAGGTCCCGGGGGTGAACGCGGGAAGCTTTCCTGGGCACCAGAGAGGAGTCATCGTGCCAGTGTGGGACTTCTTCCCGAGAGGGCATTTGTTTTGAGTGCATGCGCCCATGCTTGTGTGTGTGTGTGTGTGTGTGTGTGTGTGTGTGTGTGTGTGTGTGTGTGTGTGTCTGTGTGGGCACGCGCATGTGTGTGAGGGTAAGAATAATGTATAAATGCAAAAAATAATACACATGCAATGGCAATGGAAGAAAATTATTGACTTCCTTATCAAAATATTCAAAGGTGTGACATAATGATAATGCACATATAGCAATTTACTTGCTTGAAAACCTATTAACAGGGGATCTCTTCAAGTCAGACTCTAACATATGAGAGCGAGATCCCTTCCAACAGTGATTTTGCAAGTCCAACTTGATCATTAGGACAGCAAAGTTAGCCTAGGTCCCCTACTAACAATCAAGCTGTATAGTTCTGTACTGTAATCGGCTGAAAATACTTTTCACACAATGCATACAAAACCACCTCTTAATTTTTCAGTACCTCGGTGAGTACAGTAGTACAGTGTAACTACATACTTGGGACTGTGTGGATCACAACAGACTGTGGAAAACTGGGAAAGAGATGGGAATCCCAAACCCCTGCCCTGCCTCCCGAGAAATCTGTATGCAGGTCAAGCAGCAACCATTTGAACTGGACATGGAACAGTGGACTTTTTTCCAAATTGGAAAAGGATTAAGTCAAGGCTGTATACTTGAGTATACCCGTGTACTTATTTATATTATTTATTTATTTATGTTTATTTAAGTTAAATAAATATACAAGGCTCTATATTTATTTAACTTAAATGCAGAGTACATCTTGCGAAATGCCCGGCTGGATGAAGCACAAGCTGGAATCAAGACTGCAGGGAGAAATATCTATCACCTGAGATACGCACATGACACCGCCCTTAAGGCAGAAAGGGAAGAGGAACTAAGGAGCCTCTCTGATGAAGGTGAAAGAAGAAACAGCTGGCTTAAAATTCAACATTCAGAGAACTAAGGTCACAGCACCCCGTCCCCATCACTTCATGGCAGGTAGATGGGGCAACAGTGGAAACAGTGAGAGACTTTATTTGCTTGGGCTCCGAAACCACTGCAGATGGTGAGTGCAGCCATGAAATTAAAAGACACTTGCTCCTTGGAAGAGAAGCTATGTGTCCAACCTAGAGAGCACGTTAAAAGCAGAGACATTGTTGCTTTGTCTAGTCAAAGCTGTGGTTTCTCCAGTAGCCACGTACGGATGTCAGGGTGGGCCTGTGAAGACAGCTGGGCAGCAAAGAATTGATGCTTTTGAACTGTGCTGTTGGAGAAGACTGGAGAGAGTTCCTTGGACTGCAAGGAGATCCAACCAGTCCGGCCTAAAGGAAGGAAGTTCTGAATATTCACTGGAAGGACTGATGCTGAAGCTGAACCCCCAACACTCTGGCCACCTGATGCGAAGAACTGACTCCCTGGAAAAGACCCTGATGCGGGGAAGGCTCGAAGGCTGGAGGAGAAGGGGATGACAGAGCATGAGATGATTGGATGGCATCACCGACTCGACGGACCCGAGTTTGAGCCAGGTCCGGGAGTTGGTGATGGACAGACAGGAAGCCTGGCATGCGGCAGTCCATGGGGTCGCAAAGAGCTGGACACGACTGAGCATGCATCACCCAATACCTCGTCTACCTTTTCTTGGTTCTTTCCGTAAACAAGTAGAAATGAACAGATGACCTGATCGCTTCCCTACCTTCCCCTTCCCTAACCCAAACTAATTATGTGACCAAACTGTGTGAAGCAGACAATGGCTAGATCATCCCAAGGAGCTGACAAGCCTGCAGAGAGGGGTGGTGACCACTCTGATCCCCTCTTCCAATGATGGACTGAGATCACTTTCCTGTTTCTCTGTAAAAACATCCACGGGGAGCAGACAAGTTTCAGGGGTGGTGTTTCGAGGGAGGGAGGATGTGCCCGCCACCTCGCCAGATGGCTGGCTTGGTGACTAAAGGCAACTTTCCTTTTACCAACATCCGTGAGTACTGGTTGTGTAAGCAGCGGGCAACCTATATGCTGACACGCCTGCTCCTAATTACTATGTCGGGGACCACATGGGGCACCCAGCAAGCACAGGGATTTCCACCGCAACTCTGCTCTTCGCTCTCTGGGGGTTTCATTATGTGGGCTGTCCCTGGGTTGGCTGCCTTCACCATGTGCCCATGGGCACGGACGTGGCCACCCGCTGTGCCACGGCTGACGGGCCAGCGCACGGGGCCAGGGAGGTCCTGACCCTTCTGGGGGAAGACCTCGCCCACGAAGCTTTCTAAGACACCCATTCCACTGGCACGCCGAAGAGAAAACCTGTCCAACCACCAGCCTACCACAAGCTCAGTTCTCCTGAAAGCGCTGCCGTAGAGAGGCCGCGCACGAATTTGGAGAAAGTTTTGCGGTCCCGTCTTTGCTCCTGGTTTCTCAATCCCTCTTCAGATGTGGAGTTTGGAAACCTCGACCGCCACGGTAAACAAGCCGTGACTTGATGAGATGCCAAAACCCACCCCGACCCAATTTCCGCGCCCACACGGCCACACACAGGCGCAGAAAACTAGAGCTGTACTCCTCCGCCAAGCTTTCCCCGGAGCGGGGACCAGCAGACCCAAAGAGAAGGGTGGCAAAAGAAACATTTAAGCACCTCTGAGCCACTGTACGGCTGGGAGACCGTGAGTTGTAGCCGCTGTGGACGGAAGGTTTCGGCTTCCGCTGGCCCAGCTGCCTGCCAGCAGTGTCCCGCCGCAGCTGCTGGGAAACAAAGCCCCTGTTACGTGGGTTACGTTGGTTGCGTGGGGTTACGTTGGCTGCGTGGGTTACGTATGTTACGCAAGGCACGCACGTCAAGGCACGTTACGCGGCGTGGCACGGGCTGTAGGGCCGCAGCGCGGGGGCGGCGCCTCACGCCAACAAGGCAGCTCGGCGATGCCTGGAAACCCCACCCACAAGACCTGGCCGGGAGCTGGCGACAAAACCATGTAAATGTCCAAGATGCGCTGTCCCCCCGACCAGGCACTTGCTGGGTGGTCACCCTGGAGAAGCCAAGATCCAAGTCAGGGAAACGGCCATGACGCACGCACCTGCGGGGTGCCGCTGCCCACCTCGGCCGACCCTCAGGTAGCTTTTTCTGGCGCCCCAGGCTGCCTGAAAAGCCTCGGTCGGAAGCTGCCTGGAGTCGGTGCTGGGGAGACTTTCTCTCTGAGGTGTTTGCTAACCAGCCTTGGAGTAAAAGGCCCGGCGGTGCAGCCCTGAATCCAGGCAGGGGGAGAGCGGGCCTCAGGACACAGAAGGTCCCGGGGGTGAACGCGGGAAGCTTTCCTGAGCACCAGAGAGGAGTCATCGTGCCAGTGGGACTTCTTCCCGAGAGGGCATTTGTTTTGAGTGCATGCTCCCTTGTTTGTGTGTGTGTGTGTGTGTGTGTGTGTGTGTGTGTGTCTGTGTGTGTGTGTGTGTGTCTGTGTGCCCGCGCATGTGTGTGAGGGTAAGAATAATGTATAAATGCAAAAATAATACACATGCAATGGCAATGGAAGAAAATTATTGACTTCCTTATCAAAATATTCAAAGGTGTGACATAATGATAATGCACATATAGCAATTTACTTGCTTGAAAACCTATTAACAGGGATCTCTTCAAGTCAGACTCTAACATATGAGAGCGAGATCCCTTCCAACAGTGATTTTGCAAGTCCAACTTGATTATTAGGACAGCAAAGTTAGCCGTCCCCTCAACAATCAAGCTGTATAGTTCTGTACTGTAATCGGCTGAAAATACTTTTCACACAATGCATACAAAACCACCTCTTAATTTTTCAGTACCTCGGTGAGTACAGTAGTCACAGTGTAACCACATACTTGGGACTGTGTGGATCACAACAGACTGTGGAAAACTGGGAAAGAGATGGGAATCCCAAACCCCCTGCCCTGCCTCCCGAGAAACCTGTATGCAGGTCAAGCAGCAACCATTTGAACTGGACATGGAACAGTGGACTTTTCCAAATTGGAAAAGGATTAAGTCAAGGCTGTATACTTGAGTATGCCCGTGTACTTATTTATATTATTTATTTATTTATGTTTATTTAAGTTAAATAAATATGCCAGGTTGTATATTTATTTAACTTAAATGCAGAGTACATCTTGCTAAATGCCCGGCTGGATGAAGCACAAGTTGGAATCAAGACTGCAGGTAGGAGAAATATCTATCACCTGAGATACGCACATGTCAGGGCCTCTTAAGGCAGAAAGGGAAGAGTGAACTAAGGGGCCTCTGATGAAGGTGAAAGAAGAAACAGCTGGCTTAAAATTCAACATTCAGAGAACTAAGGTCACAGCACCCCGTCCCCATCACTTCATGGCAAGTAGATGGGGCAACAGTGGAAACAGTGAGAGACTTTATTTGCTTGGGTTCCGAAACCACTGCAGATGGTGAGTGCAGCCATGAAATTAAAAGACACTTGCTCCTTGGAAGAGAAGCTATGTGTCCAACCTAGAGAGCACGTTAAAAGCAGAGACATTGTTGCTTTGTCTAGTCAAAGCTGTGGTTTCTCCAGTAGCCACGTACGGATGTCAGGGTGGGGCCTATGAAGACAGCGTGAGCAGCAAAGAATTAATGCTTTTGAACTGTGCTGTTGGAGAAGACTGGAGAGAGTTCCTTGACTGCAAGGAGATCCAACTAGTCTGTCCTAAAGGAAGGAAGTTCTGAATATTCACTGGAAGAACTGATGCTTAAGCTGAACCCCCCAACACTCTGGCCACCTGATGCATAGAACTGACTCTCTGGAAAAGACCCTGATGCTGGGAAGGCTCGAAGGCTGGAGGAGAAGTGGATGATAGATCATGAGATGATTGATGGCATCACCGACTCGATGGACCTGAGTTTGAGCTATGTCCGGAGTTGGTGATGGACAGACAGGAAGCCTAGTATGCGGCAGTCCATTGGTTGCAAAGAGCTGTACACGACTGAGCATGCATCACCCAATACCTCGCCTACCTTTTCTTGGTTCTTTCCGTAAACAAGTAGAAATGAACAGATGACCGATCGTCTCTACCTTCCCCTTCCCTAACCTAAACTAATTATGTGACCAAACTGTGTGAAGCAGACAATGGCTAGATCATCCCAAGGAGCTGACAAGCCTGCAGAGAGGGTGGTGACCACTCTGATCCCCTCTCTTCCAATGATGGACTGAGATCACTTTCCTGTTTCTCTGTAAAACATCCACGGGGAGCAGACAAGTTTCAGGGTGGTGCTTCGAGGGAGGAGGATGTGCCCGCCACCTCGCCAGATGGCTGGTTTTGTGACCTCAAAGGCACCTTCTTTTTACCAACATCCGTGAGTACTGGTTGTGTACAGCGGGCAACCTATATGCTGACACGCTCACCAATTACTTATGTCGGGGACCACATGGGGTACCAGCAAGCACAGGGATTTCACCGCAACTCTGCTCTTCGCTCTCTGGGGGTTTCATTATGTGGGCTGTCCCTGGGTTGGCCTTCACCATGTGCCCATGGGCACGGACGTGGCCACCCGCTGTGCCACGGCTGACGGGCCAGCGTACGGGGCCAGGGAGGTCCCGACCCTTCTGGGGGAAGACCCGCCCACGAAGCTTTCTAAGACACCCATTCCACTGGCACGCCGAAGAGAAACCTTGTCCAACCACCAGCCTACCACAAGCTCAGCTCTCCTGAAAGCGCTGCCGTAGAGAGGCCGCGCACTAATTTGGGGGAGAGCTTCTCTGTCCCGTCTTTGCTCCTGGTTTCTCAATACCTCTTCAGATGTGGAGTTTGGAAACTCGACCGCCACGGTAAACAAGCCGTGACTTGATGAGATGCTAAAACCCACCCCGACCCAATTTCCAAGCCCACACGGCCACACACAGGCGCAGAAAACTAGAGCTGTACTCCTCCGCCAAGCTTTCCCAGGAGCGGGGGACCAGCAGACCCAAAGAGAAGGGTGGCAAAAGAAACATTTAAGTACCTCTGAGCCACTGTACGGCTGGGAGACCGTGGAGTTGGGGGCCGCCGTGGACGGAAGGTTTCGGCTTTCGCTGGCCCAGCTGCCTGCCAGCAGTGTCCCGCCGCAGCTGCTGGGAAACAAAAGCCCCTGGGTTACGTGGGTTACGTTGGTTGCGTGGGTTACGTTGATTGCGTGGGTTACGTATGTTACGCAAGGCACGCACGTCAAGGCACGTTACGCGGCGTGGCACGGGCCAGTAGGCCGCAGCGGGGCTGGGGGCGGCGCCCCACGCCAACAAGGCAGCTCTGCGCCTTGGAAACCCCACCCACAAGACCTGGCCGGGAGCTGGCGACAAAACCATGTAAATGTCCAAGATGTGCTGTCCCCCGACTCAGGCACTTGCTGGGTGGTCACCCTTGGAGAAGCCAAGATCCGAGTCAGGGAAACGGCCATGACGCACGCACCTGTGGGGTGCCGCGGGCCCACCCTCGGCCGACCCTCAGGTAGCTTTTCTGGCGCCCCAGGCTGCCCGGAAAAGCCTCGGTCGGAAGCTGCCTGGAGTCGGTGCTGCGGAGACTTTCTCGGAGGTGTTTGCTAACCAGCTCCTGGAGTAAAAGGCCCAAGGGTGCAGCCCTGAATTCAGGCAGGGGAAGAGGCGGGCCTCAGGACACAGAAGGTCCCGGGGTGAACGCGGGAAGCTTTCCTGGGCACCAGAGATGTAGTCATCATGCCAGTGTGGACTTCTTCCTAGAGGGCATTTGTTTTGAGTGCATGCGCCCATGCTTGTGTGTGTGTGTGTGTGTGTGTGTGTGTGTGTGTGTGTGTCTGTGTGTGTGTCTGTGCGTCTCTGGGCAGCCGCATGTGTGTGAGGGTAAGAATAATGGTATAAATGCAAAAAATAATACACATGCAATGGCAATGGAAGAAATTATTGACTTCCTTATCAAAATATTCAAAGGTGTGACATAATGATAATGCACATATAGCAATTACATTTGCTTGAAAACCTATTAACAGGGGATCTCTTCAAGTCAGACTCCAACATATGAGAGCGAGATCCCTTCCAACAGTGATTTGCAAGTCCAACTTGATCATTAGACAGCAAAGTTAGCTCAGGTCCCCTACTAACAATCAAGCTGTATAGTTCTGTACTGTAATCGGCTGAAAATACTTTTCACACAATGCATACAAAACCACCTCTAATTTTCAGTACCTCGGTGAGTACAGTAGTACAGTGTAACTACATACTTGGACTGTGTGGACTACAACAGACTGTGGAAAACTGGGAAAGAGATGGGAATCCCAGTCCCCTGCCCTGCCTCCCGAGAAATCTGTATGCAGGTCAAGCAGCAACCATTTGAACTGGACATGGAATAGTGGACTTTTTCCAAATTGGAAAAGGATTAAGTCAAGGCTGTA